>BLIW01000009.1:33702034-35023909 GCA_016586305.1 Ophiorrhiza pumila | reverse complement strand
ATGTGCCTAGTGAATGCATGAGAGTGTGCGAGTGTGAAAAATGAGTGTGCAGCAAATGCGTGAGAATATGTATGAAAGTGTGTGTGAAAATGTGCGAGAGTGCGGATGTGCGTGTGAGCGAGTGCGAGCACCTAGACGCCCGCATAGTGTTGCGTGTGTGTGTGCTTGAGGTACACGGTGCGTGGCTAGGCGCCCGCACAGCCGTGCATGTGCATGGCTTGTGCTGGCGCCTAGGCTCCCGTACAGCTGTGCGAGTGTGTGCTTTTGCGGGCGCCTAGAATGCATAGCGTGTATGCGTGTGTGAGTGTCCGCATGGTGTAGGTGTGTGTGGAGCGCCCGCCAATGAATGAGTTTGTTTTGTGTGCGTTGTGTGTGTTGAGTGTTGTGTTGGGTGACAACTGAGGCATAATGGGTAAGTGTATGCATGTTTCCAATTATCCTCACAAACAGACTATATTTACAACATTTTCAAAACACTTAGCCATTTTCTTCAATCAGGAGATCATGAACATCACCATACAAAACTCATTCACAGAGCACTCTTTTCCCTAGATTTGCACATAAAAATTCAAGTAAACAAAGTGAATAAGTCGATAAAAACTCGACTTATCAACCCCCCAAAGTAAGGCAATTATCAAGTCTTTATCCATTCTCACATTCAACACTCAGAGCATCATCGTCCATCCATTCTTTAAGATTTTCATATGCAGTAATACTTAGCTTAGCACGAGTTCACAGTCCATCGAGTCATATCAATTGCCAACTAAGGTGAAAATAATAAAGACCAAACCGCCAACGTGCTGTGTGTGCTGAGAGTTTCTTATGTTTCCTCACCCTGTCTATGCAAAGTATTCAAGCAAACACTTAACCAGAAATTCTTGCACTACAATCCTTTTGTCTACACACACGAACACTTTCACAATACAAAAACTTTACTGAGCTTAGCATGCACATTGGTGCTTGATATTTTCTTTTCAAAGTTTTGATGCACTTTGGCGCTTAGCTGCTAGGGTTTTGTGGCTATTTTTTCCCTTTATTCTCCACTGACTTTTTCTTCTCGTTTACATCTTTTCTCAAACAATCCATGTTCGTGTGTGTCTTCAATAGACTATAAATTCAAAATGCAAGAATAAGTGTTTGCAAGTAGAGGGCACATACAAGTAAAACATTCACAAGCTCTCTCCTATGTGAAATGTAGTGTTGGCGTTTCTATCTTACTTTAATATCGCACTTTACCCCGCAACCTTGTATGAATCAAATGGGTACTGTAACCTAAAAAAAATTTTTGCATGCATCATAGTTGAACACGATTTATGGATGTGATGATGATATTGAAAGTGTTGGTGTACTGGCAATACAAGTGTGCTAGATGGTAATGACAACATTTGCACAACACAACAAACACTTAACATTTATCGCAACTGAAAATTTAAGCACACTACAAGGCTAGTGCTAGCCACTGCCTTGTTTTTCTTCCAACACAACAACACAACAAAAACAAGAAAAATTACACCACGTAAATGCTACTAATATAAGGACACATACACCACCTCCGTCCCCCAAAACAAATAGCAACACACGAAGTAAAATTTCAAGAGCATAAACACAAGGCCTCGCAAACTTCACACAGCAACAACCAAAGCAACTAAGCATAACATCAGCACTCACTAACACCTCTCCAAAGTATTATCGCAGTCTCCCCCCCACACTTGAAGTAAACAATGGTCCCCATTATGGAAGAACGTAAAGAGATTGCCCTGTTTATGCCTCGCGGTGAAGTCTTTCTCTTGGTTCAGTTTCCAGGTAGTTCTGCCATTGTGGTCTGCCCATGATTCTCAAAGATTGTCTGGAGTACTCTGTTGGAGACACTTCAATTCCCTGCCTTCTTGCCATTTGCGACAATAAGAAATGGAAGAACATAGGTGTGTAGTTGGAATCTTGCACGCGCCGAATGTACCCCATGATCACCTGCCCCACATCGATTGTCATTCTGTGCTGGATGGCATAGATGAAGAGTATTTTTTCTCGGAATGCTCTGATGTTGTGGTTAGTGGGCATAAGCCTTGAATTTATGAAAAGCAACCACATTCGGGCTTTGGCAGTTAAATCCTTCGTTTGCACATAAATTGCTTCAGATCGAGCGTTCCAAACTCATGAGGCTCCAGGTAGTCCAACAGACTCGATCAAATGGTTGACATTTCTGGCTTCTACCAACTGTTCAAATTCCCCCTCTGGATAGTCAGGTAGTTGGAAGTGTTGATTGATGGTGTGGCTTGTCACCTTGAGATATGTCCCTCTCAGGTAAACTCCATGGTGGTTGATCCAATTTGAATCACTTGTATTGGCATTGGCATAATATTCTCGGGCTATCTCCATATTGGATATGGCTGGAGCGAAGGTGAGAGACTCCCAGTTGTAGAAGTGGATCGCCTCTTCAAATGTGTGTGCCGAGGCATCAAACTTACGTTCCACCAGGATATGTCTATAGATGAATCTATCAAATTGTCTCTCTACCCTGTCATTCACAAACCTTGGGGGTGTGTTTGGAGTGTACTCCTCATTGTCTGAATCGGAAGAATCTGAGCTGTTTGAGGCTTCTCGGAGGTACGCTGTGTAGTCATCATCAATATACGCCATGTACCTGTATAGTTAGGAGCTTATTAACGTTTTCCGGACCTCAAAGTTGATGGCAATGTGTACATTCACACAGAGTACTTCATAAATCTATGGGGTGGGCATCTTGCATTTGATCGTGCACTCCATATAAACACAAAAGAGGAAGACTTACTTGATTGGTGCGTTATGCTAGTGAAATGCACGCTCAGGATGCAAGTTTGGCAGCTCTCGATTCTCAGAGAAAAACTCTCCTTCCTTGGTTCTCTTTCTTTCGGCCGAAACTCTTACAGAATGTGTAGAGGATACATCTTGTTCATGCAAGATTGACCGAATTTATAGAGAATATTTCATGCAAGAATCGGCCATCATGAAGCTAAGAAGCAAGCCATGTGATTTGACTAGAAGATAAAATGCAAATTGACAAAATTGCATGCAAACAAAATTGTGTATAGTCTAATCTAGCTTTTGTGCAGCCTTCGGCCATACTAAAAAAATGATTTGGCTAGGAGACAATTTTCTATGGGTCCCAACTTGCATTCATTTTGCTTTTCACTAAGCATCAGATTGTGCACTTGTGACGTTTTAACATTCTTTGCTTTATGAAGCGTGTGTGATGCATTGGACGAGTTGTGTTGAGCTTTTGCTCACGTCCATGTCAATAAGTGCAGTCAAAGCTCATAACATGCATATCCAGAAGAATCAAATATTCTATATCTGTACTTGGTGTAAGAATTCAGATTTGATTCTTGTCTGTGTTTACGCAGTAGAATATTCTCAGCATGCTTACCTTTTCCGGTCTGTGACTTCCGGATAAAGCTTACCAATGTCTTGTAGTGGTCTGTGTTCAGTTTGCGTGTATTTCCACTCCACTTGTGGTAGCCTCCACATCGGTTTACTCACCCCTCCTGCACATGATAAGATAAGGGGAAGTGAGATTCAATCATTTATTGGAGCACTTAACTACTAACTATATTCAAAATAGATAAAGACAGGAAATTAAGTGGTTGGGTTGCCTTCTAACACAGCGCTTGGTTTATTTTCCTCAGCCAGACATGAAGAAATTTTGTCAAGTGGGTTGTTCATCAAGGAACTGTGCTTGTCCCTTGCCTCCCGAAGTTGACTTAAAAATTTTCACTCTATGCCTATTAACACTCCAACATGATCCTGTAGACTCATTTTGAACTTCCACCACTCCATAGGGAAAGACTTTCGTGATGGTGAATGGTCCCGTCCATCTAGATTTCATTTTCCCAGGGAACAACCTCAATCTGGAATCATAGACCAACACACGTTATCCCACTTCAAACTCTTTTCACTTTTATCTTTGCATCATGCCAGTTTTTTGTCCTTTCCTTGTAGAGGCTAGCACTGATATAAGAATTCCACCTAAACTCATCCTGTTCATTGAGCCTCATCATTCTTGCCTCCTGAGCCAAATTTAGATCCATGTTGAGTTTCTGTACTGCCCAGCAAGCTCTATTCTCCAACTCAACTGGGAGATGACATTCCTTCCCAAACACTAGCCTAAATGGGGAAGCTCCAATTGGCCTCCTGTAAGCGGTTCTGTAAGCCCATAGTGCATTATCCAATTTGAGTGCCCAATCTTTTCTTCTGGGGTTTACCACTTTCTCCAAAATTCTCTTGATCTCTCGGTTGGTCACTTCTGCTTGTCCATTTGTCTGGGGGTGGTAGGCTTTGGAGATTTTGTGCTGTACCCCATACCTTGCCAAAAGAGTCTTAAAAACCTTGTTACAAAAGTGACTTGCCCCATCACTGATGATGGCTCTAGGAGTCCTATACCTGTTAAAAATGTTCTTTTTGACAAATCTCAGCACACTCCTACTATCATTATTGGGCATAGCCGCAGCGTCCACCCACTTGGACACATAATCCACAGCCACCAATATATATTCATTCCCACAATAACGTGGGAATGGTCCCATAAAATCTAGCCCCCATACATCAAACAAATCTACTTCTTATGTTGTTGAGAGGCATCTCATCCCTACAGGATATGTTTCCAACTCTTTGGCACCTCTCGCATTGGCTCGCCCACAGCTTGGAGTCTTTAAAGATATGTGGCCAATAAAATCCTTTCTGAAGAATGTTGTACCCAGTCCTAGTTCCTCCAAAATGTCCCTCAAAGGGTGACTCATGGCAAGCCCTCAAAATCTGTTCCTTCTCTTCTTCTAGTATGCATCTCCTAATAATCTGGTCACAGCACCTTTTATACAGACTACCACTCTCCCAAAAATAATACTTTGCCTCATGTTTTAGTCTTTTCTTCTGATCATAGGAAACATGTTGTGTCATTTGTCCTGCTACTATATAGTTGGCCAATTCAGAAAACCAAGGCAACTCGTGAGTCTGGACTCTGAAGATTTGTTCATCAGGAAAGCTCTCTTTAATCCATAGCTGTAACTGGTCCTCACTCAATACCCCCAGCTCAAGTCTGAACAAGTGGTCTGCTCCCACATTTTCACATCCCTTCCTATCCTTGATTTTCACATCAAACTCTTGTAATAGGAGTACCCAACGGATGAGCCTTGGTTTAGCCTCTTTCTATGCCATAAGGTACTTGAGTGCTGCATGGTCTGTATGAATTATTACTTTAGACCCCAACAGATAAGGCCTAAATTTATCGAATGCAAATACTACAGCTAACATTTCATTCTCTGTAGTGGTATAATTCAATTGTGCACCATTCAATAGCTTGCTGGCATAATAAATGGCATGAAATATATTGCCTCTCTTCTACCCCAAAACAGCGCCTACAGCGCAGTCGCTGGCGTCACACATCATTTCAAAGGGCTCCCCCCATATTGGGGTGACAATTACTGGTGCTTCTTCTAATTTCTTTTTCAGGAGCTCAGAGGCCTTCTTACACTCTTGATTGAAGATAGATGGCGCATCCTTTTCTAGCAATGCACACAGGAGTTTTGCTATTTTGGAGAAATCCTGGATAAACCTTCTGTAGAAGCCCGTATGTCCCGTAAAGCTCCTTATGCCTCTCACATTAGTTGGATTTGGAAGCTTGGCTATCACCTCCACCTTGGCTCTATCAACTTCTAACCCAGCTTTTGAAATTTTATGCCCCAGCACTACACCTTCATTTACCATAAATTGGCATTTCTCCCAATTCAGTACAAGATTGGTGTCTACAGACCTCTTTAGGACCAACGACAAATTCTCCAGGCAGCCTTCAAAGGTCATTCCAAATACTGAGAAATCGTCCATAAAGATCTCGATAATGTTTTCTACCATATCCTGGAATATTGCCAGCATGCAGCGTTGAAAGGTGGCAGGTGCATTACAAAGTCCAAAAGGCATCCTCTTGAAGGCATAAGTCCCAAATGGGCATGTGAAGGTGGTTTTCTCCTGGTCCTTTTGATAGTTAGCAATTTAATTGTAACTGGAGTATCCATCTAAGAAGCAGTAGAACAGAAATCCAGCTATTATGTCCAATAGTTGTTCAAGAAATGGCAGAGAGAAGTGATCTTTTCGGGTGGCTTTGTTTAACTACCTGTAATCTATACATACTCTCCAAGCGTCGATGATCCTAGTGGCCAGTAGCTCATTGTCCTCATTGGTCACCACAGTCACACCTCCCTTCTTGGGTACACACTGTAGAGGACTGACCATTCGCTGTCTGAGATAGGAAATATCATCCCAAAATCGAGAAGCTTGATGATTTCCTTTTTAACCACTTCCATCATTTGTGGATTCAACCTTCTTTGCCTATCCCTCGTGGGAGTCGCCCCCTCTTCTAACAATATCTTGTACATGCAAATACTGGGGTTTATCCCCTTAATATCAGCTATCGTCCAACCAATGGCCTCCTTGTGCATTTTCAAAACTTCCAGTAATTTATCCTCTTGCCACTGCTCTAGCTTGGATGATATGACGACTGGGAGGGTCTCATTTTCCCCCAAAAATGCGTATTTCAAGTACGTTGGTAGTGACTTCAGCTCCAGTTTAGGTGGTTTCATGATTGAAGGCACCAACTTCTCATTCCTGTTTTCAACATTCTCAAGCCTCACCTCAGTGGGCACATTATCAATATCCTCATTAGTTTCAAAATCAAAATTCGAGAAGATTTCACATGATTTCTCATTTTCATTATTATTATCTTCAACACTCATTTCTGCGTGAGTTTCTTTCATCACTTGATTTTCAATCAAATTGTTCATTTCATTCAAAATCACATTATCTTTCTCATTCAAAGCAAATTCATTTTGTTCAATTTTTTCTGAAGTCTCAAGAAAAGCAAGAGAGAATTTGTGCTTATGCTCAAGTTCAAGGGTGTGATGGTTACCTTCCACAGGTTGTGCAAAACAACATTGTTCTATTGAGTGAGGATGTTTCATAGCATAGTCCGCATTAAATATCACCTCCTCCTCGTTGACTCTGAATGTAATGGTTTTGCCTTTCACACCTATGAGTGCATCTCCAGTAGCTAGGAAGGGTCTACCAAAAATTAGAGGGACTTCTGGATCCTCTTCTATATCCCGGATGATAAAATCAACTAGGAGTACAAATTTGTCTACTGAGACCAATACATCCTCAACCATCCCTGTAGGCTGCACAAGAGATCTATCCGCTAATTGGAGAAGTACATCCACGGGTTTAATCTTTTTACCCAGTCCCACACTTTCTGCAATGGACAGTGGCATCAAATTAATCCCTGCCCCGAGATCATATAAGGCCTTGTTGAAGAATCTGCCCCCAATTGTGCATGGTACTGTGCAACTTCCCTGGTCTTTCAGTTTTGGTAGTAGTTCATTGTTCATCCAAGCCTGACTTTCCTTCGTTAATGGAATTGGCTCTTCACACTGCAGTATCTGTTCCTTATTTGCAATCAAATAAGGACAACTGTGACCAAATCTAACAGAGGTACATTCACATTTACATTTTTCACCATGTCCAAAAATCTTGTGAACTGAGCTCCCTTCTTGACTGGGGATGGAACTCTTTGGGAGAAAGGAGGGAGTGGTGCATACTCAGGATAGTTATATCCTTTCTTCCTCTTAGGCTCGGGTGCCTTCACACTTTCTTCCTTATCCTCCTTCTGTAGTTCCTCTTCCACAACAATGGTTTCTCCCATGAACTCCTCCATTGGGGTATTGTCTCCCTCTTCCTTTTTGCTCCCACTAAGCTCCTTACTATATCTCAGAGTTATGGCATTACACATTTCTTTTCCCTTTGGATTCGGTTCAGTAACACTAGGGAGGGTCCCCTGGGTCTCTGATAAAGTGCCTTTGCCATTTGGCCTATTTGCATTTCCAGATTCTTTATAGCTTCTTCCTGGCTTTTTGCTTGAGCTCTTGAATCCACTTGATCCTTCTCATACATTTCCATCTTGTCCAAAATCTTCTGAAGCATGTTTTCCTCATTTGTCCTCCTGGGCTCTCTGTTACTGGTCTCACCACCTCCTTGGAAGTATTGTCTGTTCTGGTTGCCTTGCCCCCAAGTGGCTTGCCCAGTCTGATTCTTGTATCCTCCATACTGCTGTCTATTGTTGTTTTAATTATTAACATACTGGATAGATTCTTGACTGAGTTCACATTCGTCAGTATGGTGTTCCCCTTTGCACAGGCCACACATTAACACTTGGGTGGTTTTAGCTGCTTTCAAGGTCTGAACCTGCCTGGATAAGGCCTCTATTTTAGCCTCTCATGAAGTTTCCTCATCTATATCCAGTACTTCCCTTTGCTTCCTCATGGGGGTTTTCCTTGCTTTTGGGAACAAGTATTCATCATCTGCGATTGAGTCGAACAACTCCCTAACTTCTGGAACACTTTTATCCTTTAGAGCTCTGTTGGCACAAGCTTTCACCATCAAAGAGGATTCTGGTGACAAACCCTTGAAGAAGGTATTCAATGCTCTAACTTCTCCTAGGTCATTGTTGGGACACTGTCTATGCAAGTCGTTGAACCTATCCCAAGCTTCCCTGAAAGTTTCCCCATCTTGTTGTTGAAAGCTACTTATCTCAAGCCTCATTCTCTCTAATTTGGCAGGGGGAAAATACTTTGCCAGAAATTTCCTTTCTAACTCCTCAAAGGTAGCTATGGAAGGTCCTCCTATAGAATTAAACCAATGCTTGGCTTTCCCTTTTAGAGACAGTGGGAACAGAACTCTCCTCACTTCTCCTTGTAATCTTGCACTTCTTTGCATGAACTGATTTCCTAAGCAATTAAAGAACACCTCTCACGCAGAAAGATTAGTAGAACAAAATCAACCCAAAAGAAATAAATCAAGTGGTTTCACTAAACGTAACAAACAAAAATTCAAAAAATTCATAATTTCACAATAAGAACAGTAACAACTTAACACAAATTCACAAAACACAAAGACTAAAACAAAAATATCACAAAATCAACTCATGACACTCTGCCTCTCCCCAGCAACAACGCCAAAATTGGTGAAAGTTGTCGCTACTTTCCAATTTTACCCAAATTTACTCAAATAATGCAGAAGTGGAGAGTGGAAGCGTATCCACAGGGAGAGGACTATGACCAGTTGTTGATCTAATGATAGAATGAATAACAGAATAAATAACTGAATGGAACAACAATGAAGTAACGTCAACAAAATGCAACTACGGAAAAAGCAATGGAGAGGATGGTGTTGTCTTGAGTGTGAAATAATTTGTATGGATCTTTCTCTTATTATCCCAGACTTGTGTAGATATATGTGAAGGGATTATCCTGCTAGTGGGCTAAAATTGATCAACTTGGCAGTTCTCACAATTCTAGTTCACAAATCTCCCTGAACTTCCCTTGGCAGGGCAAGTTCTTGGCACTAATGTAAATCCCAGATCCCTGTCCTCCTAGAACAAATCTAATTCAATCCCTGACTACCTCCCTTGGCAGGGTAGTTACCAAGTTCATAACTTCGATTCATAATATAAGAACAATCTTAACGCTTTCATAAGAATGGATGTTAACTGTTGGTGGGCACCACACAGTCAAAATCACCAAGTTTACAGAAATTAAGACTCACATACGCATATTCACGAATAAATTCATGTTATAATCAGTTGCCTACAGTAGATCCATACAAGTCTCAGTGGGCACCACAGACTTAGTGTGGATTTCAATTAATAGTGCAGTACATTGAATCTAAACAAGTAAGGAAATATGAACATGAACAACACAGATAAATTTCTACTCAGATGTCTCAAATAAGATTAGATCCATACATATAACCCCTCAAGGCAACACTCTATGTTTAGCCGATCATGTTGATCGGCTCAAATTTTGCTATTACAAAGATTAGGGTAAATGGGTCGGCTCTGGAATTCTCCTATTTCTCTGTAATTTCTTTTCTCTTGTTTAGCCCTAAAAATGTTTCTTTTCTTTGATTCCTTCTCTCCGTCCCCCTTTCTCTTGAATTCTGGATTTCCTTTTATACCTTCTCTTTATTGAAATGTCGTTGTTGGGTTCCTGGAAGCTTCATTTCTTTGCGGTGAGAATGCCACGTGTCTGCAAAGGGTCATTTTAGCACGTGAGTAGAGCCATCTGATAAAATGTTAGCTTAAGCATTAAGATTACAAATCATCAAACATGTGGTGTGCTGACAAGAGGTTGTGTTTGTGCCTTAATAAAATTGATGTGTGAGCTGAATCGTGGTTAAGTGCAATGCATACTAGTGTGCATAAAAATGTGCGGTAGTGTGCGAGTGAATGCATGAGAGTGTACGAGTGTGCAAAATAAGTGTGCAGCAAATGCGTGAGAATATGTATGAAAGTGTGTGTGAAAATGTGCTAGAGTGTGGATGTGCGTGTGAGTGGGAGCCCACATAGTGCTGCATGTGTGTGTGTGCTTGTACGCACAGGTGCACAGTGTGTGGCTTGTGCGGGCGCCTAGGCGCCCGTACAGCTGTGCGTTTGTGTGTGCATGCGGGCGCCTCGCGTGGTGTGGGTGTGTGGGATGTGTGCGGGCACCCATGTGTGCGTGTGTTTTGTGTGCGTTGTGTGTGTTGAGTGTTGTGTTGGGTGACAACTGAGGCATAATGGGTAAGTGTATGCATGTTTCCAATTATCCTCACAAACAGATTATATTCACAACATTTTCACAACACTTAGCCATTTTCTTCAATCAGGAGATCATGAACATCACCATACAAAACTCATTCACAGAGCACTCTTTTTCCTAGATTTGCACATAAAAGTTCAAGTAAAAAAAGTGAATAAGTCGGTAAAAACACGACTTATCAATTCCTCCAACAATTTTAGTTATTGTTTGAATAAAATCAATCCAATAGTTGTGTCTTTGTAGAGACATAATACTAGTAAACAACTACTTTCAGACACATTAAATAACCAACAATGGATTTATCTGAAAGCTGTTCAAAAAACCAACCAGTTGAGTTTATCTCAATTTTTCGCATCTTTCCCGACGTTGTGATGTCCAAAAACTAATAAATTAGTTTTGTAACTAGTGAGCCACATTGTGACTTGGAAACTTCTCCACGTCACGATGTCCGTCTCCACGTCGCAATGTAGAAGAATTCTACA
This sequence comes from Ophiorrhiza pumila, assembly GCA_016586305.1. NCBI lineage: Eukaryota > Viridiplantae > Streptophyta > Magnoliopsida > Gentianales > Rubiaceae > Ophiorrhiza > Ophiorrhiza pumila. The sequence continues at coordinate 35,012,775 of BLIW01000009.1, read as the reverse complement.
TCGCGAAGTTGGGAAAAATCTCCACGTCGCGACGTCAGGAAAATCTAGCTTTACTTAATTTTCAGATTTTTTATTGATCCAATACTTTCAAGATTGAAAATATCTAACATTAAATATTATTTATATTTGTAGTGAAACACTGTTTCAATTCACTAATTTTTTATTATGATACTAAGAATGGTTGTGTAAATATTTTGTTGATTCACAACATAAGATCAATAAGGAATGGCCTTTATAGATAGATAGATAGATGACGAGTTTTTGTATATAATCGTTATAAATCCATCTTATGTATTTTTGACAAATGATCTTAGTTGCATGTCTAGTTGACTTGCATTGGGGGTGTTTAAAAAAGTTTAAAAATCGCCCACATCGACCAAACCACATCGTATGTTGTGTAAACCATGGTTTTATTAATTTCAATGGTTGATTTCGTTTTAATATTTTGAAACTGCATGGTGTAGTGTGGTTTTATTTTGTAAAATTAAAATTGCAATAAAACTGCACTGTACATATTGTAATAGTAAAATAATTCTATTTGTCACTTCATTTACAACCAAAATAAATATCCTACTCTTCTATTAGAATAAATTTTAGTAAAATGACGAGTGAGGTTGTCTCCCAAGGGAACGGAAGTATTTATTCTACTTCACAAATTTGGTCACAATGAAATTTGAGAAATAGTTTCACTTAAAATAAATGAAAAATAAAACTAAAATCAAGAATCAGATAAGAAAAAACTCCCGATTACAAGTATTAAATTAACATTAATCATTTCCCTGATCATTGATGCAAATATTAAACTTGCTTAAACAAATTAATCAATGATAGTTACCGAAACCGCTGATATAAACTAATTCCTCCTTAATTATTAGTAATTACAAGAACCCTTATTAATTACTGTTTAATTAATAAATAACCTAAGAGAACCCTTAATAGATTTAATTTATTAATTACATTAGGATTTAGAAGAACCTGCTTTTGATATGTTCGTATGAACCCATATACCCACATCAACCCTTGTTCCTTTGTCGATAAATGACATTTTACCACTTAATAAAACTTATTGAACAATTAAGGATTTATAATTTTTTTTGGTATTAAACTATTCCCTAATTAATTAAAAATTGCGCATATATTTAATATTCTCAGAATAATACTAAGATTTCTATAACAGAACATGACGGAAACTTGTTTAATCAGATTATTTAGCTCAATTAGATCTCACAAAGATTCAATTAATCTTTCATCAACACATTATCCGGAATAAAATAATTAGCAAAACTATATAATTAAAATTAATGCAAAATAATTAGAGCAATCACAACTTATAGTAAACAAAAGAATTTGTACCTTGTCAATTGGATAAATGAGAAAATAGAAAAAAAGATAATCTTGAACATGATAATTGCTACTAAACCTTAGCGTATAAATCAAAGAACACCTCAAATCTCTTACGACCTTAATAAATAGGACACCCAAGATATACAAAAGAAAAACCCTTATGGACAAAACCTATCTTCAGCTGTATTCGCCCATGAATAGCGAGATAAGTTTTGGGATGAACATAATAGCTCAACTTATCAACATTCACTAGTTGCCTCGACGAAGTCTAATAGTTATTCAGTATGCGAATAATTCATTCCCCCGATTTCCTTCTCATCAAAGCAAAAATAAGGACATCATCTGTATAGGCAAGGTGGGTAATAATAGGTGTTGTCCGAGAAACTTTATAAAGTTTGAAGCTCATTTTAGTGGGGAATTCATTTAGACGCCAAGAAAGAACCTCTGGTGCGATAATAATTTATAAAGGAGAAATAGGATCCCCTTGGCGAAAACCCCTCATAGAGGGAAATTAACTATGAGCTTGTACATTAAGAATAATTGAAAACCAACAATCTGAAATGCAGTGCAAAATAAGATTAATCCATTACTTTGCAAACCCAAACATGCGCATCACCTTGACCCAAAAAATACCAAGATACGCAATCATATGCTTCGGTGATCATATACAATTTAATTATGATATTATGTTTATGAATTTGGCCTCCCATCACATGCACAAGTTCTTGTGAAAGGAACACATTGTCTACAATCTTTCTTCCCTTTACAAATCCACTTTGCTCTTCACAAATTATACATGGCAACAAAATTGCTAACCGATTAGCCAACAATTTTGTAATAAGCTTATTAAATACTGTATATAAGCTTATCAGACAAAAGTTATCAAACCCCACATAATTCTTCTTCTTTGGTATAAGCAACAATGAAGTAGAGGTGAAATAACGAGGAAATTCTACTCCAGCAAAAAAATCTAAAACTGCCCAATAGATATCTTCACCAACCACTTCCCACGCGTGAACAAAAAACATACTAGAAAAACCATCTTGCCCAAGTGAATTATCTCCTATGCATGAACAAAAAACACGTTTAGGGTTTTCTAGTTTATTTTAGTAGGTTAAACAAACCTTTTAACCAAGAAATCCTGTGAATAAATTCCGTGTATGAGTCGATAGGGTTGGTATCAAACCCGATTCTCTCTTTTTTTCTCTTTTGTTTTTAAGAACTTTGATGTGGGTTGGTTTTGAATCTTTCATAATAACAATACAAATGTATGGAATTATTGTTATTTTTTGTTTTATATTTTTAGATGAGATCATTTGTCCAATATTATTATGCCCAATAATCAAAATAATATCGTTTACTAAAATCATAATCAAAATCATGTCGTAGAATTCACTCATATTTGGGTTAGAATCTAATAATTATAAATTTGATGTCAGTGATGTTTATCCGTTTAGTCCCTGATTTTAGTTAAATGACGTCGTTTTAAACATTGGATGGAATCATACAAGATAATATTAGACAGATGATCTGATTTCTTATAAACTTTTGCTTGAATGGCCCTAATAGTCTCTTAATTTGGGGATAAGTATCATTTTGATCCCTAACAATAAAATATTATATTTTGATCCCTCAACTTAGAGTTTGTTACAGAAACAGTTACCAATTTATGTTTTATCCATTTGACAAGTAACATAGGTTTGTTTGATAATACTGAAATATAAAATATGAAATATGAAGCAATCAAACAAGCAATTTTAAATGTATGAATTTTAAAGTTGAAATAATTAAAAAAATTTCATAAACATATTGATATTATATCTGAATGACTTAAATAGTATGATTTTATTTTTCAATTATTTATTTTTCAATAAATATGTAATATATTACTTTTTAAAAAAACTAATCAAAATTATTAAAGAAAACTTATACAAAATAATTTTGTAAAAAAATACAAATTTTTATAATTTTGAGTATCATAGAAATGTATATATTTGTGATCTATACATATTCATAGTTTTATACTATAATGGATATTATTTTTAAAAATTTTGAAAATATAGTTGTTAATTACCAAAACTTGATTTAAATAAAAGAGAGAATGTAAAAAACAAATAATAAAGTTCTAAATATAAAATATTTTTATCAAATCAAATATATTAAATAAAAATATTAAAATATAGAAATAATGTATATTGAATAAAAATATTAGGATATAAAAAGGAGAAAAAAAGCATAATGAATAAAAATGTTGTAATATAGCAGTAAGAAGAAAATTGAGATGGTATAATAAATTAAAGAGATATTAGAAAGATACTGTGGATAATTATGGTATATTAAATTTTATTTTAAAATCTTACGTCTGAGCATGTTGTTAAATTAAGCGATAAACTAGATTTTATCGCTTAAAATCGTATAAGAATTTTGCCTACATTTTCTAATGCTCTTAATTCATTACGATATTCAACTTTTAGTTATCAAACAAACTTATTTGGTCATGGTTTGAATCAATTAATTTTCATATTTAAGGTGGGTTATGAGATAGGCCCATAGTGTAACACTGTTCATCATTCAAAATGATATTGTTTTGTTCCACATAACTAAATGTGTTATTTAGTAAATGAATACAAAATAATTTGTGAACCATTTTGGGGAAAAATCTTAGTTGAGAGAGTGTAATAAAACTTTTTCAAATTTCAGGATAAAAATTATACTTACCCCCAAGTTGATGAACTATGGGAGCCATTTACACTAAATTTTATCTTTTGATTTTGAACTTTTGAACCATTTTCCACCAAGTTGATGGACTAGATACGAGGATCTAGTAGCATTTTGAATCCATTATACATAGAATAAAGGGTCATATAAAAGTAAATTCTACAAATTTTGAGACATTTGGTACATTTATTTCTTATTTCATTTAGAATTATATTTTAAATTAAATAATGTCTCATCTTCTAAACCTATATCTTATTTCCGGTCACCTCTTTTTTGGGAATGACCTCTCCTTACTCCTTGCTGATATGTCAGTTTAACAAATTCTCTGAGGAGCCCATTCTGAATAAGTGTCCCCAACTCCTTCTTTATGTGACGACCATCTTCTGTACCATGCCCATGTTTCTCATGAAATCTACAATACAGCTCCTTGTTTAACATCTCCTAAGGAGTTATCAACTTTTGAGATGGATTAAGAACTACTTTATTGGAAAGAACTACAAATATCTTAGCTCGAGGCCTATTCAGTTGGGTAAATCTCTTATGATCTTACAATGGGTCATATTTTCCACCTCCCCTATGACCATGATGGCCACCGCTCTTGGGATTGTGTGCACTTTTTTTTCCTAACACGGACATAACCTCATTCTTTCATTTTACCAATGTTTTTATCATTACTTATTTTCTTGCTATCTGCTTTCTCTCCCTTGGCATATTTTTCAGTTCAGTTCATTAAAGTCTGCATATCCACTGGTGGATCTATTACCAACTTCCTATAGAGTTTTTCTTACCTCAGCCCATTGATAAAAAGAACCAATCAAAACTTCTTTCGACTAACATTGCACTTGTAGGATCTCGTCATTGAACCTATCAATGTATGCTCGTAGAGACTTCCCTTCTTCCTATTTTATGTTCATAAGCTCAACTGTCGACTTTTCAAACTTTCTTCTCTGCAAGAAACAATTCTAAAATAGCTTAGACATTTGCGAGAAGGAAGAAACCGTCCCTAGTTGCAAACCTTCAGACCACACTCGGGCCTTTCATTAAAGGGTAGTAGGAAACGTTTAGCACAGTATCAGTTCTGGTGTCGATGTCAACACCATGCAATACTTGAATCGATGTAGGTGATGCTTTGGATTGGCATCCCCAATATATATTTCTAATGTTGGGGCTCTCAATCTGTGAGGAATGAGAAAGTTCTGTATTTCCTTCACAAAATGAGAATCCTCACAAACCATCGCAGTTCCCCCCAACTTCATAATATGGTCTGTCATATAGATGAGGCGTCCTCCTCTGAGATTCGGCAAAATCCTCATCCCAATAACTGTGAAAGGTTTCACCTTTTTCGCTTCCTATCTCAATCCCTCATTATGATCTCGGATATGACCGATTTGGAATCAAATATGACCGTTCTGGAATTCCTTCAAGTCTCCAATTATGATATCCATGTAATACCCAAAAATTTTAGTAAAATTAAAATATCTTCTTATTATTTTTCTATTGAAAACTATATAATAGATTCTGCTTATAATGATAATGATACATGAGAAATTAAATAGTTTTAAGTTTCTTAGGGAATTATTTAAAATAAATATAATAAGATACAAATTTGTTGGAATTTTACTACCTAAAAAAAGGAAATAAATACTTTACGTACAAGGAAAGGAACATAATACTTTACGTACAAAAAATTTAATACATTTAAACCCTAGAAAAGTAAGGCTAAAAATTTAGAATAGAAAACCTCACGTACAAGAAACTACAATACGTGTAAACCCTAATTAATACCTATAAATAGGACCCCAAGACATTAAAATTCTACACTAAAAGAAACAAGAGGCAAAGATAAAAGATGGCCATAAAAGTTTTAAAGGGAGGAAGTTTGAGGAATTTATAAGAATACGTAATTAAGGTAAGTAAATTCTAGATCCCTTCCATAATTATAAATCCTTAGATATTTTTCAAATTACTTTAATATATATTACGATTCACATTAAGATTTATGTTACCATGTATCTAGATTCGTTAAAAATTTCGAAATTCACTCTGTTACGATCGAACACATACAGAACAGAGAATGATAGTAATTTATTGTGAATATTTTTGATAACTGAAATGAGTAATCTTAATATGATGTGACCATAGGTAATGATTCTGAGATCATTAAGTGATCATGAAGAAACTTTAAACGTTATATATGTATATATGTGATCATTACTTATATGTGATCATTAAGTAATCATGAAAGAATTTTAAATGCTTATATATGTATGTTATCATTAACTAATCATGAAAGATTTATATATATGTGTGTGTGTGTGTGTGTGTCTGTGTGTACGCGATAATTAAGTAATAATGAAGGATTTTTTTATATACTGTATATATATCATGAAGGATTGTTCGTTTTACATGCTGTATATGCATATATTGGATGATGTTGTTAATTTGGATTCATACAGAATGTTTACGTGTTCATTATGTGTCCATGAAATTGGGATAATTATACTGATTGTAATCAATTCCAATAATTGTGTGATTGAAAATAATTATTACGTGATTACGAAAACATAAATTGTTTTATGAAATATTGTTTTGTGCTCATTCTGAGACCATGAAAATTTATTTTACAAAATATTAATACTTAGCATGTTCTCTTTAAAAGCATACATGGAGGATCAAGATTAATTTTCACTAAAGGACTTTGGAAAATTTACGATGAGGCTTATATGTTGGAAACAATTTGAGGTTGGTTCACAACGTACACGTTTTTAACAAGGAGAAATAGTTCTTTGAAATTAACTTCTTTTTTATATGTTTCCTAATTAAGTAACGCACTACATATTATAGGTGATCTTAACTTAATGAATGATTCTATGGATTACATGACCTAATTGTAGGGAAACGTGTCCCGAACATGTATGTCATGGCATAATTAATCTTCGACCTAAAGGGGATTTAATTATGTAAAGAAGATCCTCGACTCAAGGAGGATCTATGTATGTCATGTATGTGGCCTAAAGGCCTAATGGCCGACCTAGCAGGAATACAGCTAGGCTGAGTGCTCAGTAAGCCATGAATGCATGTATGTCATGGAAATACATTCATTACGATATATCACGTGAACATGTTTTTAGTTTTTTTATATATGTGAGAATAGGAACCATATGAAAGTATAAGTGACGAATAAGTTAACGTTATTGTGTAAGTCGATTATTGAAGTTTGTTTGTTTGATTAAATGTTTATTTTGAAAAGATATTGTTTTTGAAGTATGACTGGTTTAAATGATCTAGGGTTTATTTGCTGGGCGATTCGCTCATTCTTCTATATATATATATATATATAATATTTTACAGATGAATTTGATGGAGTAGATAACGGCGAGACCAGGTCTGGTAATGGTAAAGAATGAATAGATCGAGTACCTAGTATAGGAACTTTGAATGAAGTTATGGGTTTTAGATCCATGACTATGTTTTGAATATTTATTATGGATATTTATTAATTATTATTTTGTAAGGATGATTAATAAAGTATTAATTTTATATTATTGAGATATGACAGTAAGAGGTGCCTTGTGATCTCGAGATTATGGAAACTAAATCTTGAGATTACTGCATGTTACTGTCCTTTAAAATCGGGGCGTTAAATTTAGTAGTATCAGAGAGAAAGATTCTTTGGTTTTTGGAATAGAAACTAGTAACCCTACTATTTTGAAGACGTGATAAAGATTTTGTATTATATGACAAAGTATAAGAATATTAATTTTAGTTCTTATTATAATTAGTAGGGTATGAAAGGAAATAGCAAAAAGTTGAGATTTAGATTTGAGGGAGTAGAGCTACTATTTGTTTTAATAACACTTCATGTTAGAAAAGAAAAAAAAACTTAGAAGGAAAGCTTTGAGGAAAATTAGTAATTTTAATAAGGGTTGAATTGGACAATGGATATTTTAGGGATGAATAACGACCATAGAGTTGACATATTAAGAGAGTCCTCACTTGCAAAATACAGGAGATGAGAACTATAAGGTGATGAGGTTTAAAGAATCGTTTTCAAAGTTATACCAAAAACAAATTGTAAAGGAAACTTAGAATATGAATGAAATTAACGAGGTAAAAAAATAAAAATAAAAATCTTCTAATAGTAAATGAATTTGGGAAAGTATTCCCTAGAAAATTATAAGGATTAACAAAGAGGTAGAAATTGATTTTGAAGTATATTCAAATTAATAAGGAAATTAATTTCGAAAGCATTACATAAAATGCCCTTTAGAATTGAAGAGTTAAAGTAGCGATTACAAGTGCTTTTAGATGCAAAAATTTATTGGATGGAATATTTTGCTCTGGAGCGCACCTATTTTGTTCAAAAATAATACTTGACGTTAAGGTTTTGATCGAATAAGAATAAGAACCCCTTTGTAATGCTAGATGATCTATTCAGTCAATTAAAATGAGTCAAAATATTTTCAAAATATATTTGTGGTCAAGATATTACCAATTAAGGATAAATACTAAATATGTACTAAAGAGTGCATCAAGGACGAGATATAGGAATTACTAATTTTGGTGATACACGTAGGATTGACTAATGCTTCTAGAGCTTTTATGAATTTGATTGATTTAGGAAAGAGTATAATTGTATTTATAGGAAATAGTTTGATATACATGCCTAATGAAGAGATTTATTGAAGACATCTAAGAAAAGTGTTCAGAAAAAATATTATATGCTAAAATTTAGTAAGTGTAAATTTTGTTTGAAAATTGTAACATTCTTGGAATATATAGTTAAGGGACTATTAGTTGATGCGATAAAAATTAAAAATACATAAAAATTGGCCAACCTTAACAAAAGTTTTCAATGTAAGAAGTTTTGGAATTATCTATTTATTATTGTAACTTATGAATGATTTCTCAAAAATACCTATATCTTTAACTAAGTTAATACAAAAGATAGTTAAGTTTGAATATTCATGGACATGAGAAGAAAGTTTTTGATGGTTAAAGAAGAAATTGATTTCAATGTTGATTTTGGTATTTCCTTACTAAAAGAAAAGTTTATTGTTTATAGTGATGTATTTAGGGATAATTTAAAATATGTGTTAATACAAGTCATTGTATTTGCTTCTAAATAATTGAAACCCTAAAAGCAAAATTATCGTAGTTATATTTTGGGAGTTAATTGCACTAGTTACTAGTTAAAAGAAAAGTATTGTTTTTAGATATTCCGTACAGGACATGATATGTGAAATATCTACCCCTCATAATAACTTAATGTACTATTATGTATTTAAAGGGAATTTAATATGAGACAAAATAAATAGTGAAGATTGATTAAAGATTATGAACTAAATAAAAAATTAGTACCGTCTTAGAAAAAAAACCTAATAAGGTAGCAAACACTTAGGGTAAAGGAATAGTGACTTGGTACGTGGTTATTATGTTAGCGCAATAAATGGAAGAATTGCGGGCGCAAGAATTCGATTCAATAGAAGAGATATTAAATTTATTACCTTATGGCCAAGCTTGGTAGACAAAATCAAAGTAAAACAAGCCATGGATGAAGAATAAAAAGAAGAATTGAGGATAAGGTATTTCTAGGATTCAAGGTTAGGAAACATATAAAATGACAAATGATTGTGCATACCCAAAAATGAATACTTGGGAATAGAATTATTAAAGAAACACACAACTTTAAGTTTTCAATCCACCTAATAAGTACAAAACTATATATGAATTTAAAAACACATTATTGATGGAATGGAATGAAGGGACAAATAGTTGAAATTGTGATATGCTAGAAAGTTGAAATTGAACATTAGAGACTCGAAAGACTTCTATAACCATTCGATATACCTACATGGACATGGGAGAAAATTTTTAGACAATTTATTGAGAGTGTACAAAGAATTGAAGATAGAAATGATACTATATGGGTGATAGAGGATTATTGGACAAAAAAAAATTTGACTGACTTTCTACTTACTAAATACAAAGTAGGAAAAGGATATATAACTTGGTTCACCTCTACACTAACTAAATTGTAAGATCTCATAATTTCCTATAAGTATAGTATCAAATAGGGATACCATATTTACCTCACTAATTTTGAAGGAATTCTAAAGACCAATGATAACGAAAATAAATTTAAGCACAGAGATTACCTACAGTCAGATAGTCGAATTGAATAAACCATTCAAACCTTAGAAGAGATATGCAAAGAGTTATGACAATGGTCTTTAATGGGAGTTGAGACAAGTATATTATATTTGTAGAATTTTCTTTTGACAATAGTTATCATTGTAGTATGTCACTCTATGAAGCATCTTATAAGACAAAGTGCCAATTACGTTGTATTGGGAAAAAGTTGGAAAAAATATCATTGATCCTAAATTATTTCAATGGGCAAAAGATAAAGTTAGAATCATTTAGAAAAACTTAGGGCCAACACAAGACAAACAAATGAGTTGCAGAGATTTAAAGAGAAGGCCAATAGATTTCAATGTTGGAGATAAAGGGTATCTCAAGGTGTTACATACCAAAAGAGATATGATTTGGAAGATTAGGAAAGTTAAATCAAATATATATATGATCATATTAGGAAGTTAGCTTATCGACTAACTTTACTACAAAATATGTCTTGTATATGCAATATATTCCATGTATCACAACTTATGAAATACATTGATTCAATCCATTTTCTAGAGGAAGATGAAAATATTTAACTAGAGGAGAAAAAAAATTTATGAAGGATATCATTTGGAAATTGTGGATCACAAAGTACAAGAACAACGTCATAAGATTATATCATTTGTAAAGGTACAATGAAAAATTACATGTCTAGACAAGCCATTTGGAATTAAAAGAAAATATGCAAGAGAAGTAATCTCACTCGTTCAAAGAATAGGGCAAAGTAAATTTCGAAAACGAAACTTATTTTAAGGAGGTAAGAATGTAATACCCAGAATTTTTAGTTAAATTAAAATATCTATGTATTATTTTTATATAGAAAACTATAAAATAGGTTATGCTTATAGTGATAATGATACATGAGAAATTAAATAGTTTTAAGTTTCTTAGGGAATTATTTAAAAGAAATAGAATAAGATACAAATTTGTTGGAATTTTACTATAAAAAAAGGAAATAAAATACTTTACGTACAAGGAAAGGAATAGAATACTTTACATACAAGCACTAGTACAAAACGGGGATTTTACACCGGTTAAATCTTATTATTTACACCAGTTATTATAAAAATGAACCGGTGCATATACAAGCGGGGTAAAAGGTACATATTTATTACACCGGTTTTATAAACCGATGCAAAAAAGTCTTTGTTACACCAGATTTATAAACCCGGTGTAATAATTTTATTTTACACCGGTTATACAACCGGTGTAGTAAATTAAATAAAGCATCCAAGTCCACCACCAGCAGCAGCAGCATTGGAGACTTGGATTGAAGCATCCTATTCCTGGCCTCTTTCCTCATAATCCCATATCCATATGTCTCCCGACAGCATTCTTTCAACTGATCCACCAACTACTTTCTCTTCATTCTCACTCAACTCTTAATTAAGTTTCCGCTTGCCACACACACTCTCCCCTTCTCTCTTTTACATCTACATTCCCCACCCCATACACTTCCCACTCAGAGAGGGGGGAGAGGAGAGGAGAGGAGAGGATTTCAAAGCCTCAATTAGGGACTCTACGAAATCTTGAAAATCCTTCAAAACCAATCGCAAAGATTGAAGTTTGGGGTATTTGAATCTATTGAGATTCCCAAATTTAATTTGCTTACCTAGATCACGAAAGTTCGAGCCTTTTTGGTTCATTCATCACAAAATATTAGAGTGATGGATTCAGAGTCTCTAACCCTTTTGCCCATTGGTAAAAAATCAACCCAAATTGCCGGCAAAGCAGAACAAGACCAGCAAATCTCAACCACGACTTTGCTCGCTCTGAGCATAGATTCTTCATCATCTACAACATCAAGAGCCATGGCTAGCACAATCATCTTTGTCTCTCTCATCCTCACAACTTGTATAGCTCTCTCTGCAGCTACAGCCTTTGCTTTCCTCTTCTTTTGATGGAGCTCTGAGTGTGGAGCAGATTAGAATCCAATTTTGTGAGCATCTAGCTCTATTGTAAAAGTGAAAGAGGTGAGCGTGAGAGTGAGAGTGTGATGAAGAACACGGTAAGAACGTGAATCTGGAGCTCCCGTTTTAGGGATTTGAAGCTTCAGTCGTGCCTTGGGAGCTTTTGGAACTTTTTAAAAACCTCCAGTCGTGCTCCCGTTTTAAAAACAATTGGAACTTTTTACACCGGTTATAAGAAAACCGGTGTAAAAAAAACCTTTTTACACCAGTTTTCTTATAACCGGTGTAAAAAATATCTTTTTACACAGGTTTTCTTATAACCGGTGTAAAAAAAAACCTTTTTACACCGATTTTCTTAACTATTTACACCAGTTATTGTTTAAACTGGTGTATTAAGTTTAAATTTTACACCGGTTATAAGAAAACCGGTGTAAATAGTTCTCCTGCCACTAAAATCTTGTTTAATATTTCGATAATGCCACCGCTTTTTTATAAATTACACCGGTTATAAGAAAACCGCTCTAAAAAGAGCTGTTTAAATTCGCCATTTTGCAGTAGTGAAGATATTTAATACATGTAAACCCTAGAAAAGTAAGACTAAAAATTAGGAATAGAAAACCTCACGTACAAGAAACTACAATACGTGAAAACCCTAATTAATACCTGTAAACAGGACCCCAAGACATTAAAATTCTGCACTAAAAGAAACAAGAGGCGAAGATAAAAGACGGCCCCAAGACATTATGATGAGGCTTATATGTTGGAAACAATTTAAGGTTGGTTTACAACGTACACGTTTTTTAACAATCATATAATTATCTTTCATTGACATGTTGAATTACTTGATATTATATAATAATTGTATGCGTTCCTTTTCTTAAACTTAGAGGAAACACAATGTTTTCTTAATGAATTATTTGTGTTTTCTTAGATTCGATAATGCCACATTTTGTTCAAATATTCTTGATTTCTAGATTTCTTGAGATAAGTCAACACAAGTTCAACTTGGCTCAACCTAGTTAAACCAAATCACAACTTGCTAAACCAACTCTAATACCACATATTAGTTTGAAAGCATGAATGAACACTCAAATTTGTTTGTTTAGGGAAGGGAAAAAATTTTGATATGTTGATTGTCGTGGAATAGAGGAGAAATTTTAGAGAAAAATTTCAATGTTATAATAGAAGGTAATACTTCATTGTAGAGGAGTACAAATATTTTAAATATCTTCTCAAACTCTAGCCCAACTCATATTCTCTTGCTTTCAATGCTTAACTCAAGTCTCTTATTTGTAGACTTAAGGCATGTTTGATAACATGATTCATGCCTGAAAATTAACTAATTCATATATTAACTAAGTTTGCTTGATAACTAAAAGTTAAAAATATCAAGTCAATCAGAGCATCTAAAAACGTAAAGAAAATTATTTTCTGATTTCAAGTGATAAAATCTAACTTATCACCTAATTTCAGAATGCACTCATAGGTAGGGTTCAAAAAAATCAATATGAAATAATTAACCTCAACAAATCTCTATTCTATTTTTTCCTATCGCTCTTATTTTTCTTGTCATGGTTTTAGAGTTTATCGTCCTTCTATAGTCTATTTTTTTTCTCTTTTGTTAACTTTAACTTCAAGATAATATATGGTAGATTTGACAATGAATTTTTAATATTTGAAATTTAATTCATCTTTTTTATCTTTCCTACTTCTTTTCAGTAAGGGCTCGTTTGGTTGGCAAAAAAGTAAAGTTATTTGTGAATATGATTTTTGAGAATGCGATTTTTAAGAAAAAGAATGTAGGATAATACTTTTCCTGTGTTTGGAAAGACTAGAAATGTTATCACAAGATTTCTTCAAGTGTTTAGTTCAAGTTAATTAAACAAGGAATGTAATACGTTTATTACTAGAAAACCTAAAATACCCCTACATATATAAATACATATGTATCAAATAAAAACATAACTATGTAAAAGTGTATCCCTACTTTTTTTTGGAAGTCCAAATGTTGTTAATATTAATTAAACACATTTTAAGTTTCCTACTAAAGAACATTCATAAATTTAAACTAAAATAAACATGTTTCTCTTTTCGTTCGTCTAATGACGGATTAACATGAGAATAAAGCAATGTAATAACACAACCTTTAATGCAGGCTCAATTATTTTGTTTGCCTAAAAACAATTTTGCAGCTAATTACAAAGAGAAAAGAAAAATTTGAGAGCTCAATTGCTCAGAAAGTTCATATTGTAGCACAATGTCTGGGCAACCAAGAAGTTGTTGGCTTTCTATAGTTCATGTTTAACATCATCGTCACTTTAACATTATGCATTGACATAACTATGTAAAATAAACCGCAAAGTCGCTATGTTGAATCTTTAAATAGTAGCTTTCATAAACAAATGTCATAAAAATACACCGTTCAGACATCTAATAGCAAATGAAGTAGATGAATTAAAATTACAAAGTTTCCTAAATTATTTTTATGCAAGTAGTTCTATTAAAAATATTTGTTTTTCATCATTATTAGCAAGAGTAAAAAAATAGTCCAACAAATCTAAAGCTCAAACAAGTTTTATAGCATCCTTTTATTTTTTGAAATTCATTAGAACTTCAATTTTCATAGTTCCTCGTTAAGCTTGTGGCGATTATCCATATATTGTTGATAAACACATGCAAAAGTTTCTACAAATTTGGCTATTTTCTCATTAGATTTATTCATTTAAGAAGTAATTGCGTCAGTCAAATGCTCCAAACTTAATATTAAACTATCTATATTTCTCTTTCTCTTTTTTTTTAGGTTTTTTATATGTTCCTTAATCTTAAGATCAGGTAATTGGTGGTATAAAACGAATCTCACCCTCATCAGATTCTTTCTCCTCTTGATTGATGGTTTGCCCTCTTTCTAAATCTTTAGCGTTAAGATTACAAATCATCAAACATGTGGTGTGCTACCAAGAGGTTGTGTTTGTGCCTTAATAGAATTGATGTGTGAGCTGAATCGTGGTTAAGTGCAATGCATGCTAGTGTGCATGAAAATGTGCGGTAGTGTGCCGAGTGAATGCATGAGAGTGTGCGAGTGTGCAGCAAATGCGTGAGAATATGTATGAAAGTCTGTGTGAAAATGTGCGAGAGTGCGGATGTGCGTATGAGTGAGTGAGAGAGCCTAGGCGCCTGCATAGTGTTGCGTGTGTTTGTGCTTGAGGTGCACGGTGTGTGGCTAGGCGCCCGCACAGCCGTGCGTGTGCATGGCTTGTGAAGGCGCCTAGGCGCCCGTACAGCTGTGCGCGCGTGTGCTTTTGCGGGCGCCTAGACCGCACAGCGTGTGTGTGTGTGTGTGTGCATGGCGCCCGCACGGTGTGGGTGTGTGTGGATCGCCCGCCCTTGTGTGCGTGTGTTTTGTGTACGTATTGTGTGTTGAGTGTTGTGTTGGGTGACAACTGAGGCATAATGGGTAAGAGTATGCATGTTTCCAATTATCCTCACAAACAGACTATATTCACAACATTTTTAAAACACTTAGCCATTTTCTTCAATCAGGAGATCATGAACATCACCATACAAAACTCATTCACAGAGCACTCTTTTCCCTAGATTTGCACATAAAAGTTCAAGTAAACAAAGTGAATAAGTCGGTAAAAACTCGACTTATCAACCCCTCACACTTGAATCTTTGCTAGTCCCGAGCAAAGTAAGGCAATTATCAAGTCTTTATCCATTCTCACATTCAACACTCACAACATCATCGTCCATCCATTCTTTAAGATTTTCATATGCAGTAATACTTAGCTTAGCCCGAGTTCACAGTCCATCGAGTCATATCAATTGCCAACTAAGGTGCAAATAATAAAGACCAAACCGCCAACGTGCTGTGTGTGCTGAGAGTTTCTTGTGTTTCCTCACCCTGTCTATGCAAAGTACTCAAGCAAACACTTAACCAAAAATTCTTACACTACAATCCTTTTGTCCACACACACGAACACTTTCACAATACAAAACCTTTACTGAGCTTAGCATGCACATTGGTGCTTGATATTTTCTTTTCAAATTTATGATGCACTTTGGTGCTTAGCTGCCAGGGTTTTGTGGCTATTTTTTCCCTTTATTCGCCACTGGCTTTTTCTTCTCATTTACATCTTTTCTCAAACAATCCATGTTCGTGTGTGTCTTCAATAGACTATAAATTCAAAATGCAAGAATAAGTGTTTGGAAGTAGAGGGCACATACAAGTAAAAGATTCAAAAGCTCTCTCCTATGTCAAATGTAGTGTTGGCGTTTCTATCTTACTTTAACATCGCACTTTATCTCGCAACCTTGTATGAATCAAATGGGTACTGTAACCTAAAAAAAATTTTGCATGCATCATAGTTGAACATGATTTATGGATGTGATAATGATATTGAAAGTGTTGGTGTACTGGCAATGCAAGTGTGCTAGATAGTAATGACAACATTTGCACAACACAACAAACACTTAACATTTATCGCAGCTGAAAATTTAAGCACGCTACAAGGCTAGTGCTAGCCACTGCCTTGTTTTTCTTCCAACACAACAACACAACAAAAGCAAGAAAAATTACACCACCTAAATTCTACTAATATAAGGACACATACACCACCTCCGTCCCCCAAAACAAATAGCAACACACGAAGTAAAATTTCAAGAGCATAAACACAAGGCCTCGCAAACTTCACACAGCAACAACCAAAGCAACTAAGCATAACATCAGCACTCACTAACACCTCTCCAAAGTATTATCGCAGTCTCCCCCCCACACTTGAAGTAAACAATGGTCCCCATTATGGAAGAACGTAAAGAGATTGCCCTGTTTATGCCTCGCGGTGAAGTCTTTCTCTTGGTTCAGTTTCCAGGTAGTTCTGCCATTGTGGTCTGCCCATGATTCCCAAAGATTTTCGGGAGTACTCCGTTGGAGACACTTCAATTCCCTGCCTTCTTGCCATTTGCGACAATAAGAAATGGAAGAACATAGGTGTGTAGTTGGAATCTTGCGAGCGCCGAATGTACCCCATGATCACCTGCCCCACATCGATTGTCATTCTGTGCTGGACGGCATAGATGAAGAGTATTTTTTCTTGGAATGCTCTAATGTTGTGGTTAGTGGGCATAAGCCTTGAATTTATGAAAAGCAACCACATTCAGGCTTTGGTAGTTAAATCCTTCGTTTGCACATAAATTGCTTCAGATCGTGCGTTCCGAACCCATGAGGCTCCAGGTAGTCCAACAAACTTGATCAAATGGTCGACATTTCTGGCTTCTACCAACTGTTCAAATTCCCCCTCTGGATAGTCAGGTAGTTGGAAGTGTTGATTGATGGTGTTGCTTGTCACCTTGAGATATGTCCCCCTCAGGTAAACTCCATGGTGGTTGATCCAATTTGAATCACTTGTATTGGCATTGGCATAATATTCTCGGGCTATCTCCACATTGGATATGGCTGGAGCGAAGGTGAGAGGCTTCCAGTTGTAGAAGCGGATCGCCTCTTCAAATGTGTGTGCCGAGGCATCAAACTTACATTCCACCAGGACATGTCTATAGATGAATCTATCAAATTGTCTCTCTGCCCTGTCATTCACAAACCTTGGGGGTGTGTTTGGAGTGTACTCCTCATAGTATGAATCGGAAGAATCTAAGCTGTTTGATGCTCCTCGGAGGTACGTTGTGTAGTCCTCGTCAATATACGCCATGTACCTATATAGTTAGGAGCTTATTAACGTTTGCCGGACCTCAAAGTTCATGGTAATATGTACATTCACACGGAGTACTTCACAAATCTATGGGGTGGGCATTTTGCATTTTATCGTGCACTCCATATAAACACAATAGAGGAAAACTTACTTGATTTGTGCGTTATGCTTGTGAAATGCACGCTCAAGATGCAAGTTTGGCAGCTCTCGATTCTCAGAGAAAAACTCTCCTTCCATGGTTCTCTTTCTTTTGGCCGAAACTCATACAGAATGTGTAGAGGATACATCTTGTTCATGCAAGATTGGCCGAATTTATAGAGAATATTTCATGCAATAATCGGCCATCATGAAGCTAAGAAGCAAGCCATGTGATTTGACTAGAAGACAAAATACAAATTGACAAAATTGCATGCAAACAATATTGTGTATAGTCTAATCTAGCTTTTGTGCAGCCTTCGGCCATACTTAAAAAATGATTTGGCTAGGAGACAATTTTCTATGGGTCCCAACTTACATTCATTTTGCTTTTCACTCAGCATTAGATTGTGCACTTGTGACGTTTTAACATTCTTTGCTTTATGAAGCGTGTGTGATGCATTGGACGAGTTGTGTTGAGCTTTTGCTCACGTCCATGTCAATAAGTGCAGTCAAAGCTCATAACAAGCATATCCAGAAGAATCAAATATTCTATATCTGTACTTGGTGTAAGAATTCAGATTTGATTCTTGTCTGTGTTTACGCAGTAGAATATTCTCAGCATGCTTACCTTTTCCGGTCTGTGACTTCCGGATAAAGCTTACCAATGTCTTGTAGTGGTCTGTGTTCAGTTTGCGTGTATTTCCACTCCACTTGTGGTAGCCTCCACATCGGTTTACTCACCCATCCTGCACATGATAAAATAAGGGGAAGTGAGATTCAATCATTTATTGGAGAACCTAATTACTAACTATAGTCAGAATAGATAAAGACAGGAAATTAAGTGGTTGGGTTGCCTCCCAACACAGCGCTTGGTTTATTGTCCTCAGCCAGACATGAAGAAATTTTGTCAAGTGGGTTGTTCATCAAGGAACTGTGCTTGTCCCTTGCCTCCCGAAGTTGACTTAAAAATTTTCACTCTATGCCTATTAATACTCCAACATGATCCTGTAGACTCATTTTGAAGTTCCACCACTCCATAGGGAAAGACTTTCGTGATGGTGAATGGTCCCGTCCATCTAGATTTCAATTTTCCAGGGAACAACCTCAATCTGGAAACATAGACCAACACACGTTCAAACTCTTTTCACTTTGATCTTTGCATCATGCCAATTTTTTGTCCTTTCCTTGTAGAGGCTAGCACTGATATAAGAATTCCACCTAAACTCATCCTGTTCATTGAGCCTCATCATCCTTGCCTCCTGAGCCAAATTTAGATCCATGTTGAGTTTTTGTACTGCCCAGTAAGCTCTATGCTCCAACTTAACTGGGAGATGACATTCCTTCCCAAACACTAGCCTAAATGGGGAAGCTCCAATTGGCTTCCTGTAAGCGGTTCTGTAAGCCTATAGTGTACATCCAATTTGAGTGCCCAATCTTTTTTTCTGGTGTTTACCACTTTTTCCAAAATTCTCTTGATCTCTCGGTTGGTCACTTCTGCTTGTCCATTCATCTGGGGGTGGTAAGCTGTGGAGATTTTGTGCTTTACCCCATACCTTGCCAAAAGAGTCTTAAAAACCTTGTTACAAAAGTGACTTCCCCCATCACTGATGATTGCTCTAGGAGTCCTATACCTGTTAAAAATGTTCTCAGCACACTCCTACTATCATTATGGGGCATAGCCGCAGCTTCCACCCACTTGGACACATAATCCACAGCTACCAATATATATTCATTCCCACAATAACGTGGGAATGGTCCCATAAAATCTAGCCCCCATACATCAAACAAATCTACTTCCAGTATGTTGTTGAGAGGCATCTCATCCCTATAGGATATGTTTCCAACTCTTTGGCACCTCTCGCATTAGCTCACCCACAGCTTAGAGTCTTTAAAGATATGTGGCCAATAAAATCCTGTCTGAAGAATGTTGTACCCAGTCCTAGTTCCTCCAAAATGTCCCCAAAGTGTGACTCGTGGCAAGCCCTCAAAATCTCTTCATTCTTTTCTTCTGGTATGCATCTCCTAATAATCTGGTTACTGCACCTTTTATACAGACTACCACTCTCCCAAAAATAATACTTTGCCTCATGTTTGAGTCTTTTCTTCTGATCATAGGAAATATGTTGTGTCATTTGTCCTGTTACCACATAGTTGGCGAATTCAGAAAACCAAGGCAACTCGTGAGTCTGGACTATGAAGATTTGTTCATCAGGAAAGCTCTCTTTAATCCATAGCTGTAACTGGTCCTTACTCAATACCCCCAGCTCAAGTCTGGACAAGTGGTCTGCTACCACATTTTCATATCCCTCCTATCCTTGATTTTCACATCAAACTCTTGTAACAGGAGTACCCAACGGATGAGCCTTGGTTTAGCCTCTTTCTTTGCCATAAGGTACTTAAGTGTTGCGTGGTCTGTATGAATTATTACTTTAGACCCCAACAGATAAGGCCTAAATTTATCAAATGCAAATACTACAGCTAACATTTCCTTCTCTATAGTGGTATAATTCAACTGTGCACCATTCAACAGCTTGCTGGCATAATAAATGGCATGAAAAATGTTGCATCTCTTCTGCCCCAAAACAGCGCCTACAGCGTAGTCGCTGGCGTCACACATCATTTCAAAGGGCTCCCCCCATGTTTGGGTGACAATCACTGGTGCTTCTACTAATTTCTTTTTCAGGAGCTCAAAGGCCTTCTTACACTCTTCATTAAAGATAAATGGCACATCCTTTTCTAGCAATGCACACAGCGGTTTTGCTATTTTGAAGAAATCCTGGATAAACCTTCTGTAGAAGCCCGTATGTCCCATAAAGCTCCTTATGCCTCTCACATTAGTTGGATTTGGAAGCTTGTCTATCACCTCCACCTTCGCTCTATCAACTTCTAACCCAGCTTTTGAAATTTTATGCCCCAGCACTACACCTTCATTTACCATAAATTGGCATTTCTCCTAATTCAGTACAAGATTGGTGTCTACACATCTCTTTAGGACCAACGACAAATTCTCCAGGCAGCCTTCAAAGGTCATTCCAAACACTGAGAAATCGTCCATAAAGATCTCGATAATGTTTTCTACCATATCCTGGAATATTGCCATAATGCAGCGTTGAAAGGTGGCAGGTGCGTTACAAATGCCAAAAGGCATCCTCTTGAAGGCATAAATCCCAAATGGGCATGTGAAGGTGGTTTTCTTCTGGTCCTTTGGATCGTTAGCAATTTGATTGTAACCGGAGTATCCATCTAAGAAGCAGTAGAACAGAAATCCAACTATCCTGTCAAATAGTTGTTCAAGAAATGGCAGAGGGAAGTGATCTTTTCGGTGGCTTTGTTTAACTTCCTATAATCTATACATACTCTCCAAGCGTCGATGATCCTAGTGGCCAGTAGCTCATTGTCCTCATTGGTAACCACAGTCACACCTCCCTTCTTGGGTACACACTGTAGAGGACTGACCATTTGCTGTCTGAGATAGGAAATATCATCCCAAAATCGAGAAGCTTGATGATTTCCTTTTTAACCACTTCCATCATTTGTGGATTCAACCTTCTTTGCCTATCCCTCATAGGAGTCGCCCCCTCTTCTAACAATATCTTGTGCATGCAAATACTGGGGTTTATCCCCTTAATATTAGCTATCGTCCAACCAATGGCCTCCATGTGCATTTTCAAACCTTCCAGTAATTTATCCTCTTGCCACTGCTCTAGCTTGGATGATATGACGATTGGGAGGGTCTCATTTTCCCCCAAAAATGCGTATTTCAAGTAAGTTGGTAGTGGCTTCATCTCCAGTTTAGGTGGTTTCATGATTGAAGGCACCAACTTCTCATTCCTGTTTTCAACATTCTCAAGCCTCACCTCAGTGGGCACATTATCAATATTCTCATTAGTTTCAAAATCAACATTCCTGGTTAAGGCCTCTATTTTAGCCTCCAATGAAGTTTCCTCATCTAGATCCAGTACTCCCCTTTGCTTCCTCATAGGGGTTTTCCTTGCTTCTGGGAACAAGTATTCATCATCTGCGATTGAGTCGAAAAACTCCCTAACTTCTGGAACACTTTTATCCTTTATAGCTCCGTTGGCACAAGCTTTCACCATCAAAAAGGATTCTGGTGACAAACCCTTGAAGAAGGTATTCAATTCTCTAACTTCTCCAAGGTCATTCTTGGGACACTGTCTAAGCAAGTCGTTGAACCTATCCCAAGCTTCCCTGAAAATTTCCCCATCTTGCTGTTGAAAGCTACTTATCTCAAGCCTCATTCTCTCTAATTTGGCAGGGGGAAAATACTTTGCCAGAAATTTCCTTTCTAACTCCTCAAAGGTAGCTATGGAAGGTCCTCCTATAGAATTAAACCAATGCTTGGCTTTCCCTTTTAGAGACAGTGGGAGCAGAACTCTCCGAACTTCATCGTGTGATACCCTCTAGAGTTTGAATGTATTGCATAATCCCACAAACCAATCCAGGTGTTCATTAGGTTCATCATTACTTAATCCCTGGAATATTTGACCCTGTGTAATCATCGACACTATTTGGGTTGGGATTTGGTAACTTTCGAGGTCTATCCCCTGGCGGTTATTCCTCCTCTCAAAATTCACAGCGAAATGGTCTCCAAATCTAGGACGTTAGGGTGTAGGTCTTTCTGCTTCCTGATCTGCCATTTCTACTTGTCTCCTTCTTTTCCTTAAAGTTCTTTGAAGTTCCAAATCAAGTTCAAATTCTGGACCTTCTCCTTGTAATCTTGCACTTCTTTGCATGAACTGATTTCCTAAGCAATTAAAGAACACCTCTCAAGCAGATAGATCAGTAGAACAAAATCATCCCAAAAGAAATGAATGAAGTGGTTTCACTAAACGTAACAAACAGAAATTCACAAAATTCACAATTTCACAATAAGAACAGTAACAACTTAACACAAATTCACAAAACACAAAGACTAAAACAAAAATATCACAAAATCAACTCCTGACACTCTGCCTCTCTCCAGTAACAGCGCCAAAATTGGTGAAAGTTATCGCTACTTTCTAATTTTACCCAAATTCACTCAAATAATGCAGAAGTGAAGAGTGGGATCGTATCCACAGGGAGAGGACTATGACCGGTTGTTGATCTAATGATAGAATGAATAACAGAATAAATAACTAAATGGAACAACAATGAAGTAACGCCAACAAAATGCAACTACGGAAAAAGCAATGGAGAGGATGGTGCTGCCTTGAGGGTGAAATAATTTGTATGGATCTTTCTCTTATTATCCCAGACTTGTGTAGATGTATGTGAGGGGATTATCCTGCTAGTGGGCTAAAATTGATCAACTTGGCAGTTCTCACAATTATAGTTCACAAATCTCCCTGAACTTCCCTTGGCAGGGTAAGTTCTTGGCACTAATGTAAATCCCAGATCCCTGTCTTCCTAGAACAAATCTAATTCAATCCCTGACTACCTCTCTTGGCAGGGCAGTTACCCAGTTCATAACTTCGATTCATAATATAAGAAAAATCTTAACCCTTTCCTAAGAATGGATGTTAACAGTCAGTGGGCACCACATAGTCAAAATCACCAAGTTTACAGAAATTAAGACTCACATAAGCATATTCACGAATAAATTCATGTTATGATCAATTGCCTACGGTAGATCCACACAAGTCTCAGTGGACACCACAGACTTAGTGTGGATTTGAATTAATAGTGCAGTACGTTGAATCTAAACAAGTAAGGAAAAATGAACATGAACAACACAGATAAATTTCTACTCAGATGTCTCAAATAAGATTAGATCCATACATATAACCCCTCAAGGCAACACTCTATGTATGATCGGCTCAGATTTTGCTATTACATAATTAGGGTAAATGGGTCGGCTCTGGAATTCTCCTATTTCTCTGTAATTTCTTTTCTCTTGTTTAGCCCTAAAAATGTTTCTTTTCTTTGATTCCTGCTCTCCGTCCCCCTTTCTCTTGAATTCTGGATTTCCTTTTATACCTTCTCTTTGCTGAAATGTCGTTGTTGGGTTCCTGGAAGCTTCCTTTCTTTGCAGTGAGAATGCCAGTGTTTGCAAAGGGTCATTTTAGAACGTGAGTAGAGCCATCTGATAAAATGTTAGTTTAAGCGTTAAGATTACAAATCATCAAACATGTGGTGTGCTGCCAAGAGGTTGTATTTGTGCCTTAATAAAATTGATGTGTGGGCTGTATCGTTGTTAAGTGCAATGCATGCTAGTGAGCATAAAAATGTGCGGTAGTGTGCGAGTGAATCCATGAGAGTGTGCGAGTGTGCAAAATGATTGTGCAGCAAATATGTGAGAATATGTATAAAAGTGTGTGAGAAAATGTGCGGGAGTGTGGATGTGCGTGTGAGTGGGTGCCCGCATAGTGTTGCGTGTGTGTGTGCTTGTATGCATAGGTGCACAGTGTGTGGCTTGTGCGGCCGTGCGTGTGCATGGCTTGTGCGGGCGCCTAGGCGCCCGTACAGCTGTGCGCGTGTGTGTGCATGCGGGCCCCTAGGCGCCCGCGTGGTGTGGGTGTGTGGGGTATGTGAGCGCCCGCCCATGTGTGAGTGTGTTTTGTGTGCGTTGTGTGTGTTGAGTGTTGTGTTAGGTGACAACTGAGGCATAATGGGTAAGTATATGCATGTTTCCAATTATCCTCACTAACAGACTATATTCACAACATTTTCACAACACAGCCATTTTCTTCAATCAGGAGATCATGAACAACACCATACAAAACTCATTCACAGAGCACTCTTTTCCCTAGATTTGCACATAAAAGTTCAAGTAAACAAAGTGAATAAGTCGGTAAAAACTCGACTTATCAATTCCTCCAATAATTTTAGTTATTGTTTGAATAAAATCAATCCAATGGTTGCGTCTTTGTAGAGACATAATACTAGTAAACAACTACTTTCAGACACATTAAATAACCAACAATGGATTTATCTGAAAGCTGTTCAAAAAACCAACCAGTTGAGTTTATCTCGATTTCTCGCATTTTTCCCGATGTTGTGACGTCCAAAAACTAATAAATTAGTTTTGTAACCAGTGAGCCACATTGTGACTTGGAAACTTCTCCACGTCACGATGTCAGTCTCCACGTCGCAACGTAGAAGAATTCTACATCGCGAAGTTGGGTAAAATCTCCACGTTGTGACTTCAGGAAAATCTAGCTTTACTTAAATTTCGAATTTTTTATTGCTCCAATACTTTCAATATTGAAAATATCTAACATTAAATATTATTTATATTGGTAGTGAAACACTATTTCAATTCACTAATTTTTTAGTATGATACTAAGAATGGTTGTGGAAATATTATTTAATTCACAACATAAGGTCAATAGGGAATGGCCTTTATAGATAGATAGATAGATGACGAGTTTTTGTATATAATTGTTATAAATCCATCTTATGCATTTTTGACAAATGATCTTAGTTGCATGTCTAGTTGACTTGCATTGGTGGTGTTTAAAAAAGTTTAAAAATCGCCCACATCGACCAAACCACATCGTATGGTGTGTAAACCATGGTTTTATTAATTTCAATGGTTGATTTGGTTTTAATATTTTGAAACTGCATGGTGCATTGTGGTTTTATTTTGTAAAATTAAAATTGCAATAAAACTGCACTGTACATATTGTAATAGTAAAATAATTCTATTTGTCACTTCATTTACAACCAAAATAAATATCCTACTCTTCTATTATAATAAATTTTAGTATAGTGACGAGTGAGGTTGTCTCCCAAGGGAACGGGAGTATTTATTCTCCTTCACAAATTTGGTCACAATTAAATTTGAGAAATAGTTTCACTTAAAAATAAATGAAAAATAAAACTAAAATCAAGAATCAGATAAGAAAATACTGGATTAAAAGCATTAAATTAACATTAATTATTTCTTTGATCATTGATGCAAATATTAAACTCGTTTAAACAATTTAATCAATGATAGTTACCGAAACCGTTGATATAAACTAATTCCTCCTTAATTATTAGTAATTACAAGAACCCTTATTAATTACTGTTTAATTAATAAATAACCTAAGAGAGCCCTTAATAGATTTAATTTATTAATTTCATTAGGATTTAGAAGAACCTGCTTTTGATATGTTTGATGAACCCATATACCCACATCAACCCTTATTCCTTTGTCGATAAATGACATTTTACCGCTTAATAAAACTTATTGAACAATTAAGGATTCAGAATTTTTTTGGTATTAAACTATTCCATAATTAATTAAACATTGCGCATATATTTAATAATCTCAGAATAATCCTAAGATTTCTATAACAGAACATGACGGAAACTTGTTTAATCAGATTATTTAGCTCAATTAGATCTCACAAAGATTTAGTTAATCTTTCATCAACACATTATCCAGAATAAAATAATTAGCATGAATATATAATTAAAATTAATGCAAAATAATTAGAGCAATCACAACTTATAGTAAACAAAAGAATTTGTACCTTGTCAATTGGATAAATGAGAAAATAGAAAAAAAGATAATCTTGAACATGATAATTGCTACTAAACCTTAGCGTATAAATCAAAGAACACCTCAAATCTCTTACGACCTTAATAAATAGGACAACCAAGATATACAAAAGGAAAACCCTTATGGACAAAACCTATCTTCAGCTGTATTCGCCCATGAATAGCGAGATAAGCTTTGGGATGAACATAATAGCTCAACTTATCAACATTCACTAGTTGCCTCGACGAAGTCTAATAGTTATTCAGTATGCGACTAATTCATTCCCCCGACTTCCTTCTCATCAAAGCAAAAATAATGACATCATCTGTATAGGCAAGGTGGGTAATAATAGGTGTTGTCCGAGAAACTTTATAAAGTATGAAGCACATTTTAGTGCGCAATTCATTAAGACGCCGAGAAAGAACCTCTGTTGCAATAATAATTTATAAAGGAGAAATAGGATACCCTTGAAGAAAACCCCTCATAGAGGGAAACTAACTATGAGCTTGTACATTAAGAATAATTGAAAACCAACAATCTGAAATGCAGTGCAAAATAAGATTAATCCATTACTTTGCAAACCCAAACTTGCGCATCACCTTGACCCAAAAAATACCAAGATATGCAATCATATGCTTTGGTGATCATATACAATTTAATTATGATATTATGTTTATGAATTTGGCCTCCCATCACATGCACTAGTTCTTGTGAAAGCAACACATTGTCTACAATCTTTCTTCCCTTTACAAATCCACTTTGCTCTTCACAAATTATACATGGCAACAAAATTGCTAACCGATTAGCCAACAATTTTGTAATAAGCTTATTAAATACTGTACATAAGCTTATCAGACAAAAGTTATCAAACCCCACATAATTCTTCTTCTTTGGTATAAGCAACAATGAAGTAGAGGTGAAATAACGAGGAAATTCTGCTCCAGCAAAAATATCTAAAACTGCCCAATAGATATCTTCACCAACCACTTCCCACGCATGAACAAAAAACATACTAGAAAAACCATCTTGCCCAAGTGAATTATCTCCTATGCATGAACAAAAATCACGTTTAGGGTTTTCTAGTTTATTTTAGTAGGTTAAACAAACCTTTTAACCAAGAAATCCTGTGAATAGATTCCGGGTATGAGTCGATAGGGTTGGTATCAAACCCGATTCTCTCTTTTTTTCTCTTTCTTTTTCTCTTTTGTTTTTAAGAACTTTGATTGGATTGGTTTTGAATCTTTCATAATAACAATACAAATGTATGGAATTATTTTTATTTTTGGCTTTATATATTGAGATGAGATCATTTGTCCAATATTATCATGCCCAATAATCAAAATAATATCGTTTACTAAAATCATAATCAAAATCATGTCGTATGATTCACTCATATTTGGGTTAGAATCTAATAATTATAAATTTGATGTCAGTGATGTTTATGAGTTTAGTCCCTGATTTTAGTTAAACGACGTCGTTTTAAACATTGGATGGAATCATACAAGATAATATTAGACAGATGATATGATTTCTTATAAACTTTTGCTTGAATGGCCCTAATAGTCTCTTAATTTGGGGATAAGTATCATTTTGATCCCTAACAATAAAATATTATATTTTGATCCCTCAACTTAGAGTTTGTTACACAAACAGTTACCAATTTAAGTTTTATCCATTTGACAAGTAACATAGGTTTGTTTGATAATATTGAAATATAAAATATGAAATATGAAACAATCAAACAAGCAATTTTAAATGTATGAATTTTAATGTTGAAATAATTAAAATACATATTGATATTATATCTTAATGACTTAAATAGTATGATTTTATTTTTCAATAAATATGTAATATATTACTTTTTTTAAAAAGCTTATTAAAATTATTAAAGAAAACTTATACAAAATAATTTTGTAAAAAAATACAAAATTTTATAATTTTGAGTATCATAGAAATGTATATATTTGTGATCTATACATATTCATAGTTTTATACTATAATGGATATTATTTTTAAAATTTTTGAAAATATAGTTGTTAATTACCAAAACTTGATTTAAATAAAAGAGAGAAGGTAAAAAAGAATAATAAAGTTCTAAATATAAATTATTTTTATCAAATCAAATATATTAAATAAAAATATTAAAATATAGAAATAATGTATATTGAATAAAAATATTAGGATATAAAAATGAGAAAAAGAGCATGATGAATAAAAATGTTGTAATATAGCAGTAAGAAGAAAATTGAGATGGTATAATAAATTAAAGAGATATTAGAAAGATAATGTGGATAATTATGGTATATTAAATTTTATTTTAAAATCTTACGTCTGAGCATGTTGTGAAATTAAGTGATAAACTAGATTTTATCGCTTAAAATCGTATAAGAATTTTGCCTACATTTTCTAATGCTCTTAATTCATTACGATATTCAACTTTTAGTTATCAAACAAACTTATTTGGTCAAGGTTTGAATCAATTAATTTTTATATTTAAGGTGGGTTATGAGATAGGCCCATAGTGTAACACTGTTCATCATTCAAAATGATATTGTTTTGTCCCACATAACTAAATGTGTTATTTAGTAAATGAATAAAAAATAATTTGTGAACCATTTTGTGGAAAAATCTTAGTTGAGAGAGTGTAATATAACTTTTTCAAATTTGAGGATAAAAATTATACTTACCCCCAAGTTGATGAACTATGGGAGCCATTTACCCTAAATTTTATCTTTTGATTTTGAACTTTTGAACCATTTTCCACCAAGTTGATGGACTAGATACGAGGATCTAGTAGCATTTTGAATCCATTATACATAGAATAAAGGGTCATATAAAAGTAAATTCTACAAATTTTGAGACATTTGGTACATTTATTTCTTATTTAATTTAGAATCATATTTTAAATCAAATAATGTCTCATCTTCTTAACCTATATCTTATTTCTGGTCACCTCTTTTTTGGGAATGACCTCTCCTTACTCCTTGCTGATATGCCAGTTTAACAAATTCTCTGAGGAGCCCATTCTGAATAAGTGTCCCCAACTCCTTTATGTCACGACCATCTTCTGTATCATGCCCATGTTGCTCATGAAATCTACAATACAACTCCTTGTTTAACATCTCCTACGGAGTTATCAACTTTTGAGATGGATTAAGAACTACTTTATTGGAAATAACTACCAATATCTTAGCTCAGGGCCTATTCAGTTGGGTAAATCTCTTATGATCTTACAATGGGTCATATTTTCCACCTCCCCTATGACCATGATGGCCACCACTCTTGGGATTGTGTGCACTTTTTTTTCCTAACTCGGACATAACCTCATTCTTTCATTTTACCAATGTTTTTATCATTACTTATTTTTTTGCTATCTGCTTTCTCTCCCTTGGCATATTTTTCAGTTCCGTTCATTAAAGTCTGTATATCCACTGGTGGATCTATTACCAACTTCCTATAGAGTTTTTCTTACCTCAGCCCATTGATAAAAAGAACCAATCAAAACTTCTTTCGACTAACATTGCACTTGTAGGATCTCGTCATTGAACCTATCTATGTATGCTTGTAGAGACTTCCCTTCTTCCTATTATATGTTCATAAGCTCAACTGTTGACTTTTCAAACTTTCTTCTCTGCAAGAAACAATTCTAAAATAGCTTAGACATTTGCGAGAAGGAAGAAACCGTCCCTAGTTGCAAACCTTCAGACCACACTCGGGCCTTTCATTAAAGGGTAGTAGGAAACGTTTAGCACACTATCGGTTCTAGTGTCGATGTCAACATCATGCAATATACTTGAATCGATGTAGGTGATGCTTTGGATTAGCATCCCCAATATATGTTTCTAATGTTGGGGCTCTCAATCTGTGAGGAATGAGAAAGTTCTGTATTTCCTTCACAAAATGAGAATCCTCACAAACCATCGCAGTTCCCCCCAACTTCATAATATGGTCTATTATATAGATGAGGCGTCCTCCTCTGAGATTCGTCAAAATCCTCATCCCAATAACTGTGAAAGGTTTCAGCTTTTTCGCTTCCTATCTCAATCCCTCTTTATGATCTCAGATATGACCGATTTGGAATCAAATATGACCGTTCTGGAATTCCTTCAATTCTCCAATTATGATATCCATGTAATACCCAAAAATTTTAGTAAAATTAAAATATCTTTGTATTATTTTTATATAGAAAACTATATAATAGGTTATACTTATAATGATAATGATACATGAGAAATTAAATAGTTTTAAGTTTCTTAGGGAATTATTTAAAAGAAATATAATAACATACAAATTTGTTGGAATTTTACTACATAAAAAAAGGAAATAAATACTTTACGTACAAGGAAAGGATCATAATACTTTACGTACAAAAAATTTAATACATGTAAACCCTAGAAAAGTAAGGCTAAAAATTTGGAATAGAAAACCTCACGTACAAGAAACTAAAATACGTGTAAACCATAATTAATACCTATAAATAGGACCCCAAGACATTAAAATTCTACACTAAAAGAAACAAGAGGCAAAGATAAAAGATGGCCACAAAAGTTTTAAAGGGAGGAAGTTTGACGAATTTATAAGAATACGTAATTAAGGTAAGTAAATTCTAGATCCCTTCCATAATTATAAATCCTTAGATATTTTTCAAATTACTTTAATATATATTACGATTCACATTAAGATTTATGTTACCATGTATCTAGATTCGTTAAAAATTTAGAAATTCACTCTGTTACGATCGAACGCATACGGAACAGAGAATGATAGTAATTTATTGTGAATATTTTTGATAACTGAAATGAGTAATATTAATATGATGTGACCATAGGTAATGATTCTGAGATCATTAAGTAATCATGAAGAAACTTTAAACATTATATATGTATAAATGTGATCATTACTTATATGTGATCATTAAGTAATCATGAAAGATTTTTAAATGCTTATATATGTATGTGATCATTAAGTAATCGTGAAGGATTTATATATATGTGTGTGTGTGTGTCTGTGTGTACGCGATAATTAAGTAATAATGAAGGATTTTTTTATATACTGTATATATATCATGAAGGATTGTTCTTTTTACATGCTGTATATGCATATATTGGATGATGTTGTTAATTTGGATTCATACAGAATGTTTACGTGTTCATTATGTGTCCATAAAATTGGGATAATTATACTAATTGTAATCAATTCCAATAATTGTGTGATTGAAAATAATTATTACGTGATTACGAAAACATAAATTGTTTTATGAAATATTTTTTTGTGCTCATTCTGAGACCATGAAAATTTATTTTGCAAAATATTAATACTTAGCATGTTCTCTTTCAAAGCATACATAGAGGATCAAGATTAATTTTCACTAAAGGACTTTGGAAAATTTTTGATGAGGCTTATATGTTGGAAACAATTTGAGGTTGGTTCACAACGTACATGTTTTTAACAAGGAGAAATAGTTCTTTGAAATTAACTTCTTTTTTATATGTTTCCTAATTAAGTAACGCACTACATATTATACGTGATCTCAACTTAATGAATGATTCTATGGATTACATGTCCTAATTGTAGGGAAACGTGTCCCGAACATGTATGTCATGGCATAATTATCTTCGACCTAAGGGGGATTTAATTATGTAATGAAGATCCTCGACTCAAGGAGGATCTATGTATGTTATGTATGTGGCCTAAGGGCCTAATGGCCGACCTAGCAGGAATACAGCTAGGCTGAGTACTCAGTAAGCCATAAATGCATTTATGTCGTGGAAATACATTCATTAAGATATATCACGTGAACATGTTTTTAGTTTTTTTTATATATGTGAGAATAGGAACCATATGAAAGTATAAGTGACGAATAAGTTAACATTATTGTGTAAGTCGATTATTGAAGTTTGTTTGTTTGATTAAATGTTTATTTTGAAAAGATATTGTTTTTGAAGTATGACTGGTTTAAATGATCTAGGGTTTATTTGCTGGGCGATTCGCTCATTCTTCTATATATATATATAATATTTTAGAGATGAATTTGATGGAGTAGATAACGGCGAGACCAGGTCTGGTAATGGTAAAGAATGAATAGATCGAGTACCTAGTATAGGAACTTTTGAATAAAGTTATGGGTTTTAGATCCATGACTATATTTTGAATATTTATGATGGATATTTATTAATTATTATTTTGTAAGGATGATTAATAAAGTATTAATTTTATATTATTGAGATATGACAGTAAGAGGTGCCTTGTGTTCTCGAGATTATGGAAACTAAATCTTGAGATTACTGCATGTTACTGTCCTCGAAAATCGGGGCGTTACATTTAGTAGTATTAGAGAGAAAGATTCTTTGGTTTTTGGGATAGAAACTAGTAATCCTACTATTTTGAAGACGTGATAAAGATTTTGTATTATATGACAAAGTATAAGAATATTAATTTTAGTTCTTATTATAATTAGTAGGGTATGAAAGGAAATAGCAAAAAGTTGAGATTTAGATTTGAGGGAGTAGAGCTACTATTTGTTTTAATAACACTTCATGTTAGAAAAGAAAAAAAAACTTAGAAGGAAAGCTTTGAGGAAAATTAGTAATTTTAATAAGGGTTGAATTGGACAATGGATATTTTAGGAATGAATAACGACCATAGATTTGACATATTTGGAGAGTCCTCACTTGCAAAATACGGGAGATGAGAACTATAAGGTGATGAGGTTTAAAGAATCGTTTTCAAAGTTATACCAAAAACAATTTGTGAAGGAAACTTAGCATATGAATGAAACTAATGAGGTAAAAAAATAAAAATAAAAATCTTCTAATAGTAAATGAATTTGTGAAAGTATTTCCTAGAAAATTATAAGGATTAAAAAAGAGGTAGAAATTGATTTTGAAGTATATTCAAATTAATAAGGAAATTAATTTCGAAAGCACTACATAAAATGACCTTTAGAATTGAAGAGTTGCGATTACAAGTGCTTTTAGATGCAAAAATTTATTGGATGGAATATTTTGCTCTGGGGCGCACCTATTTTGTTTAAAAATAATACTTGACTTTTAAGGTTTTGATCGAGTAAGAATAAGAACCCCTTTGTAATGCTAGATGATCTATTCAGTCAATTAAAATGAGTCAAAATATTTTTCAAAATATATTTGTGGTCAAGATATTACCAATTAAGGATAAATACTGAATATGTACTAAAGAGTGCATCAAGAACGAGATATAGGAATTACGAATTTTGGTGATACACGTAGGATTGACTAATGCTTCTAGAGCTTTTATGAATTTGATTGATTTAGGAAAGAGTATAATTGTATTTATAGGAAATATTTTGATATACATGCCTAATGAAGAGATTTATTGAAGACATCTAAGAAAAGTGTTCGGAAAAAAAATTATATGATAAAATTTAGTAAGTGTAAATTTATTTTTGAAAATTGTAACATTCTAGGAATATATAGTCAAGGGACTATTAGTTGACGCGATAAAAATTAAAAATACATCAAAATTGGCCAACCTTAACGAAAGTTTTCAATGTAAGAAGTTTTGGAATTATCTATTTATTATTGTAACTTATGAATGATTTCTCAAAAATACCTATATCTTTAACTAAGTTAATACAAAAGATAGTTAAGTTTGAATATTCATGGACATGAGAAGAAAGTTTTTGATGGTTAAAGAAGAAATTGATTTCAATGTCGATTTTGGTATTTCCTTACTAAAAGAAAAGTTTATTGTTTATAGTGATGTATTTAGGGATAATTTAAAATATATGTTAATACAAGTCATTGTATTTGTTTCTAAATAATTGAAACCCTAAAAACAAAATTATCCTAGTTATATTTAGGGAGTTAATTGCACTAGTTACTAGTTAAAAGAAAAGTATTGTTTTTAGATATTCCGTACATGACATGATATGTGAAATATCTACCCCTAATAATAACTTAATGTACTATTATGTATTTAAAGGGAATTCAATATGAGACAAAAGAAATAGTGAAGATTGATTAAAGATTATGAACTAAAAAAAAATTAGTACCGTCTTAGAAAAAAAACCCAATAAGGTAGCAAACACTTATGGTAAAGGAATAGTGACTTGGTACGTGGTTATTATGTTAGCACAATAAATGGAAGAATTGCCGGCACAAGAATTCGATTCAATAGAAGAGATATTAAATTTATTACCTTATGGCCAAGCTTGGTAGACAAAATCAAAGTAAAACAAGCCATGGATGAAGAATAAAAAGAAGAATTGAGGATAAGGCGTTTCTAGGATTCAAGGTTAGGAAACATATAAAATGACAAATGATTGTGCATACCCAAAAATGAATACTTGGGAATAGAATTACTAAAGAAACACACAACTTTAAGTTTTCAATCCACCTAATAAGTACAAAAATATATATGAATTTAAAAACACATTATTGATGGAATAGAATGATAAGACAAATAGTTGAAATTGTGATATGCTAGAAAGTTGAAATTGAACATTAGAGACTCGAAAGACTTCTATAACCATTCGATATACCTACATGGACATGGGAGAAAATTTTTAGACAATTTATTGAGAGTGTACGAAGAATTGAAGATAGAAATGATACTATATGGGTGATAGAGGATCATTGGACAAAAAAAGATTTGACTGACTTTCTACTTACTAAATACAAAGTAGGAAAAGGATATATAGCTTGGTTCATCTCTACACTAACTAAATTGTAAGATCTCATAATTTCCTATAAGTATAGTATCAAATAGGGATCCCATATTTACCTCACTATTTTGGAAGGAATTCCAAAGACCAATGATAACGAAAATAAATTTAAGCACAGAGATTACCTACAGACAGATAGTCGAATTGAATAAACCATTCAAACCTTAGAAGAGATATGCAAAGAGTTATGACAATGGTCTTTAATGGGAGTTGAGACAAGTATATTATATTTGTAGATTTTTCTTTTGACAATAGTTATCATAGTAGTATGT
The DNA here is from genome assembly GCA_016586305.1 of Ophiorrhiza pumila. Lineage (NCBI taxonomy): Eukaryota > Viridiplantae > Streptophyta > Magnoliopsida > Gentianales > Rubiaceae > Ophiorrhiza > Ophiorrhiza pumila. The sequence continues at coordinate 34,977,331 of BLIW01000009.1, read as the reverse complement.
CGCTCTATGAAGCATCTTATAAGAGAAAGTGCCATTTACGTTGTATTGGGAAAAAGTTGGAAAAATATCATTGATCCTAAATTACTTCAATGGGCAAAAGATAAAGTTAGAATCATTTAGAAAAACTTAGGGCCAGCACAAAACAAACAAATGAGTTGCAGAGATTTAAAGAGAAGGCCAATAGATTTCAATGTTGGAGATAAAGGGTATCTCAAGGTGTTACATACCAAAAGAGATATGTGATTTGGAAGATTAGGAAAGTTAAATCAAATATATATATGATCATATTAGGAAGTTAGCTTATCGACTAACTTTACTACAAAATATGTCTTGTATATACAATGTATTCCATGTATCACAACTTATGAAATACATTGATTCAATCCATTTTCTAGAGGAAGATGATAATATTTAACGAGAGGAGAAAAAAAAATTATGAAGGATATCATTTGGAAATTGTGGATCACAAAGTATAAGAACAACGTCATAAGATTATATCATTTGTAAAGGTACAATGAAAAATTACATGTCTAGACAAGCCATTTGGAATTAAAAGAAAATATGCAAGAGAAGTAATCTCACTCGTTCAAAGAATAGGGCAAAGTAAATTTCGAAAACGAAACTTATTTTAAGGAGGTAAGAATGTAATACCTAGAAATTTTAGTTAAATTAAAATATCTATGTATTATTTTTATATAGAAAACTATAAAATAGGTTATGCTTATAGTGATAATGATACATGAGAAATTAAATAGTTTTAAGTTTCTTAGGGAATTATTTAAAAGAAATAGAATAAGATACAAATTTGTTGGAATTTTACTATAAAAAAAGGAAATAAAATACTTTACGTACAAGGAAAGGAATAGAATACTTTACATACAAGCACTAGTACAAAACGGGGATTTTGCACCGGTTAAATCTTATTATTTACACCGATTATTATAAAAATGAACCGGTGTATATACAGGCGGGGTAAAAGGTACATATTAAGTCTTTGTTACACCAGGTTTATAAACTCGGTGTAATAATTTTATTTTACACCAGTTGTATAAATTAAATAAAGCATCCAAGTCCACCAGTAGCAACAGCAGCATTGGAGACTTGGATTAAAGCATCCTATTCCTGGCCTCTTTCCTCAGAATCCCATATCCATATGTCTCCCGACAGCATTCTTTCAATTGATCCACCAACTACTTTCTCTTCATTCTCACTCAACTCTAAATTAAGTTTCCGCTTGCCACACACACTCTCCCCTCTCTCTTTTACATCTACATTCCCCACCCCATACACTTCCCACTCAGAGAGGGGGGAGAGGAGAGGAGAGGAGAGGAGAGGATTTCAAAGCCTCAATTAGGGACTCTACGAAATCTTGAAAATCCTTCAAAACCCATCGCAAAGATTGAAGTTTGGGGTATTTGAATCTATTGAGATTCCCAAATTTAAATTGCTTACCTAGATCATGAAAGTTCGAGCCTTTTTGGTCCATTCATCACAAATATTAGAGTGATGGATTCAGAGTCTATAACCCTTTTGCCCATTGGTAAAAAATCAACCCAAATTGCCGGCAAAGCGGAACAAGACCAGCAAATCTCAACCACGGCTTTGCTCGCTCTGAGCACAGATTCTTCATCATCTACAACAACAAGAGCCATGGCTAGCACAATCATCTTTGTCTCTCTCATCCTCACAACTTGTATAGCTCTCTCTGCAGCTACAGCCTTTGCTTTCCTCTTCTTTTGATAGAGCTCTGAGTGTGGAGCAACTTAGAATCCAATTTTGTGAGCATCTAGCTCTATTGTAAAAGTGAAAGAGGTGAGCGTGAGAGTGAGAGTGTGATGAAGAACACAGTAAGAACGTTAATCTGGAGCTCCCGTTTTAGGGATTTGAAGCTTCATTCGGGCCTTGAGAGCTTTTGGAACTTTTTAAAAACCTTCAGTCGTGCTCCCGTTTTAAAAACAATTGGAACTTTTTACACCGGTTATAAGAAAACCAGTATAAAAAAACCTTTTTACACCGGTTTTCTTATAACCGGTGTAAAAAAAACTTTCTACACCGGTTTCCTTATAACCTGTGTAATATATTAACTATTTACACCAGTTATTGTTTAAACCGGTGTACTAAGTTTAAATTTTACACGGGTTATAAGAAAACCAGTGTAAATAGTTCTCCTGCCACTAAATTATTGTTTAATATTACGATAATGCCACCGCGTTTTTATAAATTACACCGGTTATAAGAAAACCGCTCTAAAAAGGGCGGTTTAAATTCGCCATTTTGCAGTAGTGAAGATATTTAATACATGTAAACCCTAGAAAAGTAAGACTAAAAACTAGGAATAGAAAACCTCACGTACAAGAAACTACAATACGTGAAAACCCTAATTAATACCTGTAAACAAGACCCCAAGACATTAAAATTCTGCACTAAAAGAAACAAGATGCGAAGATAAAAGACGGCCCCAAAACATTATGACGAGGCTTATATGTTGGAAACAATTTAAGATTGGTTCACAACGTACACGTTTTTAACAATCATATAATTATCTTTCATTGACATGTTGAATTACTTGATATTATATAATAATTGTATGCGTTCCTTTTCTTAAACCTAGAGGAAACACAATATTTTCTTAATGAATTATTTGTGTTTTCTTAGATTCGATAATGCCACATTTTTTTCAAATATTCTTGATTTCTAGATTTCTTGAGATAAGTCAACACAAGTTCAACTTGGCTCAACCTAGTTAAACCAAATCACAACTTGCTAAACCAACTCTAATACCACATATTAGTTTGAAAGCATGAATGAACACTCAAATTTGTTTGTTTAGGGAAGGGAAAAAATTTTGATATGTTGATTGTGGTGGAATAGAGGAAAAATTTTAGAGAAAAATTTCAATGTTATAATAGAAGGTAATACTTCATTGTAGAGGAGTACAAATATTTTAAATATCTTCTCAAACTCTAGCCCAACTCATATTCTCTTGCTTTCAATGCTTAACTCAAGTCTCTTATTTGTAGACTTAAGGCATGTTTGATAACATGATTCATGCCTGAAAATTAACTAATTCATATATTAACTAAGTTTGCTTGATAACTAAAAGTTAAAAATATCAAGTCAATCAGAGCATCTAAAAACGTAAAGAAAATTATTCTCTGATTTCAAGTGATAAAATCTAACTTATCACCTAATTTCAGAATGCACTCATAGGTAGGGTTCAAGAAAATCAATATGAAATAATTAACCTCAATAAATCTCTATTCTATTTTTTCCTATCGCTCTTATTTTTCTTCTCATGGTTTTAGAGTTTATCGTCCTTCTATATTCTATTTTTTTTACTCTTTTATTAACTTTAACTTCAAGGTAATATATAGTAGATTTGACAATGAATTTTTAATATTTAAAATTTAATTCATCTTTTTTATCTTTTCTACTTCTTTTCAGTAAGGGCTCGTTTGGTTGGCAAAAAAGTAAAGTTATTTGTGAATATGATTTTTGGGAATGTGATTTTTAAGAAAAAGAATGTAGGATAATACTTTTCATGTGTTTGGAAAGACTAGAAATGTTATCACAAGATTTCTATTCAAGTGTTTAGTTCAAGTTAATTAAACAAGGAATGTAATACGTTTATTACTAGAACACCTAAAATACCCCTACATATATAAATACATATATATCAAATAAAAACATAACTATGTAAAAGTGTATCCCTACTTTTTTTTGGAAGTCCAAATGTTGTTAATATTAATTAAACACATTTTAAGTTTCCTACTAAAGAACATTCATAAATTTAAACTAAAATAAACATGTTTCTCTTTTCATTCGTCTAATGATTGATTAACATGAAAATAGAGCAATGTAATAACACAACCTTTAATGCAGGCTCAATTATTTTGTTTGCCTAAAAAAAATTTTGCAGCTAATTACAAAGAGAAAGGAAAAATTTGAGAGCTCAATTACTCAGAAAGTTCATATTGTAGCACAATGTCTGGGCAACCAAGAAGTTGTTGGCTTTCTATAGTTCATATTTAACATCATTGTCACTTTAACATTATGCATTGACATAACTATGTAAAATAAACCGCAAAGTCGCTATGTTGAATCTTTAAATAGTAGCTTTCATAAACAAATGTCATAAAAATACACCGTTCAGACATCTAATAGCAAATGAAGTAGATGAATTATAATTACAAAGTTTCCTAAATTATTTTTATCCAAGTAGTTCTATTAAAAATATTTCTTTTTCATCATTATTAGCAAGAGTAAAAAAATAGTCCAACAAATCTAAAGCTCAAACAAGTTTTATAGCAGCCTTTTATTTTTTGAAATTCATTAGAACTTCAATTTTCATAGTTCCTCGTTAAGCTTGTGGCGATTATCCATATATTGTTGATAAACACATGCAAAAGTTTCTACAAATTTGGCTATTTTCTCATTAGATTTATTCATTTAAGAAGTAATTGCGTCAGTCAAATGCTCCAAACTTAATATTAAACTATCTATACTTCCCTTTCTCTTTTTTTTAGGTTTTTTTTTATGTTCCTTCATCAAAAGATCAGGTAATTGGTGGTATAAAATGAATCTCACCCTCATCAGATTCTTTCTCCTCTTGATTGATAGTTTGTCCTCTTTCTAAATCTTCAATCATAACTTTTAGAGTTTCAGCATCAATTTCAATAGCTTTATCTTTTCCCCAAACAATTTCTAATTGATCATAGTACTAAAAAGACTTTTTTCATGGATGATTTATCTTGATGACTATGAAAAAATACAATGATGCACAAGTTCAAAGTAATATCATTAAAAAAATATAATATAGAATAAAAGATATGCAATAAGTTTTGACATTCTAGTAATCATTCCAGATATCTATACTTGCAGTAATACATTTTTTAATCATCATCCTAACCAAAACCAATTAATTCTCAATTTGTTTGCACATCATAAACAACATAATACTATTTTTTTTCAATAACTTACAACGAGATTCAAAGTGAGGATTTTCTTTAAAACCATACCCAAGTAGTTTTTCTTCTAATATATTTTCTAGTTTTTTATATTAAAAGAATTTATTTTTTAGTAATTCAGCCAATAAAATAGAGGGGATGAGAGTTTGTATTTACTTACATGAGGTGGTTTGTAATGTGTTCAAATAAGTTGAAAAAGAAAATGGATAGCTTAGAACTTTGATGTTGTGTTCCGAAATCACAATTTTGGTTTGCTATTTTCTTGTACCTCTTTCAATTCTCTAATAAATGTTTTCAATCACACAAATGAAGTATGTTTAATATCTTCTTTCCCCAATGCCTAGTATGTATTAAATGACTTAATAGTTTGAAAATGCATTTCCTCTATAAACATCATTAGTTAAGATCCACTAATACCTATTTGGAATGTACAAGTTGTATTAGAACTTTAAGATATTTTTTTAGTATGAAGTAGTTGAGATTCCTCCACTAGATAGCTATTATAAACTTTATATGAAAATCATTTTAATTGATCTTTACACAACAAAAATACTTCCTAAAACATAAGAATTCGAATACTACAAAATACAATGCTACATTTTGGCTATTGTGGAGGAAATTGCAGGTGTACAAAATTGGAACATCTTGGATATTAGATTCATTCATTTTGAATAGAGGATTTATTTAGATCTATTCAATGTTTTATCTCTCCTTTTAATTCCTGTTTTCCATTGCGTGTTTCATTGTTAATTTTATGATGTTCAATTTAGCAATGCTCGGCTAAATCTATTGTGCTTCCGGGATTATGAATAAGGGTTTTGTGCTTAATTTATAGGTTCTATATTCTATTTTGTGGTGTATGTTTAATGAGTTTTATTGTTGTGCTCTTCATAATTGTACATGATATTTCACGAGTGTCGTGTATGGTGAATAATCTTATGTAATGCAGTATATTACTTAGAGATAACTTACTTTAATCTTGCCTATTACCACAGAGATGGGATTATAGTAGGTGATCTGGAATCTCTTGTGGGTTGGTTGTGAATTTGTTAGGTTAGTTTTACCTTAGCTCTTGCCTCTTACCACATAGGAGGAGTTCATGGGATTAGTTGAACATTAGCGTGACTTGATTCGTCGTTGCCTCTTATTATATAGGAGCGGTTGGATTAGAGGGTTTTTTGTTGGTAGTTGTATTAGATTCCAGGTTAATTAAGGAAGCAAACCATGCCTGTTACCACATAGGAGGGTTTAACAAATTAGTTAATATCTAGTAGGTAAATGCCTAAAGCATTGGCGTGTGCTATATTATTTTGAGTAAGATAGGTGTTCAGTATAGAGACTTAAATTATGATTAAGTGTTTACCCTTGTTTTGCATTATCATAGATAGAATGTACCTGTGCTTTTTATCAACCCTAAAATATAATCTCGGGAGTACACTTGCTTAAGTGATATTTTCATTCCAAGTCATCATCTTAGTTATTGTGCTTTTGTCATTTACATTATTGTCTTTAGTTTAATAATTATAAAAATCTAAAAAAATATTTTCTTTAGATTTCAACATAGTCCTTTCTTTGTGGGAACAAACTTGCTATATTTTCACCATTAAGGATTGTTTAGCATTATTTTTTATCAGGGGTAGATAGCAACCACGAGCATATTTCATACCCATATTTGCTCCTATCAAATTTTGGCGTTGTTGCCAGGGAAAGCAGTTGTGTTGGAATTTTTAGTTTAACTTTTGTTATTAATTGTTTATTTTTATTCATTTTAATACTCTTGCTTAATCTTCTTTCCGTGATCTTCACTTTTCTTTGTGATTCCTTTTAGGAATACTTGTTTTGGGTAGATAGGTTGTATGTCCAGGAGGAGATCATTTGGAAAAGTGGAGTACGAGTTGAACCTTGAGCTTGGAAAGACTTTGCGTTCTAAGAAGAAAATAGAATTTGCGGAGATGTCTGGTCAGAATAATCAACTGAATGTTGTTGATCCTGTAGAGAACCTTCCGATAGTTCCACCAGTATAACCGGAAGCACTGCGGCGTCATTATGGTGATCATTATGAGCCCAGGATAGATAATTTGGATACCATTTGTATCGTGACTGGAGAAAATTTTCAAATTCCTTCAGTTTTGATAACTTTGGTTCTACATTGGAAGATCTTCCACGGTTTGAGTTCTAAAGACCCACATGCATATTTAAGGTCATTCCTTAAATTGTGTAATACTTGCAAGCTCAACTATATCCCTCATGATGTTATGAAGAGAATGTTGTTCCCTTTCTCACTTCAAGGTGCAGCCGAGACTTGGTACGACTCTATTAATATGGGGGATTGAAACTTTTGATAAAGTTACAAAGAGATTCGTGACCAAATACTTTTCTCCATTCCGAATGCACAAGATCCGTATGGATTTTATGTAGTTTCAACAAGGCGAAAACGAATCATTCATGGAAGCTTGGGATAGATTTTGTGAGTTGTTTCGCAAGTGCCAAAACAGTGGGTTGGAGCCAAGACGAGAGCTGGATTTCTTTTGCAATGGGCTAAATTGAGAGACTATGCATTTGGTTAATCTCATAACTGGAGGGAATTTGCGTGATAAATCACTAGAGGAAGTTGAAGAGGTTTTCGAATGTATAGTAAATAATGAACTCATGCTTTTGAGTGCAAAGAGCAACCAAGGAAGGAAGCAAGTTGGTATGTTAGAATTGGACAAGACAGCTAACCTGGAGGCACAAATGGCAACCATATAGAACACATTGGTGAACATTCAGACAGTGTTGGGGGACCAAATCAACACCATCTTATGGTTTATGTCAAGTAGTGCATCATATGGATGAATATCCTCAAGTCACTAACGAGCCAATGCAATATGTCAACTATAACTAGAGTTCTAACTCAAATCAATGCAAGGAACCTGGTAGCAACCAGTGGTATCAAAGGGGACAAAATTGACAACAGTATAATGCACCAGACCAACTTATCTACCGAGTTTTGGTAACTAGCAAGGCACACAGAATGGAAATCAACAGGCCGCTATGGATGATGTGATAACACTGTTGGGAGCCAAAATGGACAAGATATTGGATAAATGCCAACAGCGATGTGCCAATGTGGAGAAAACAACGAAAAAAAGGCGGTATTTTAAGGGAGCACAGTTCTGTTCTTAAAAATATGGAGACTCAAATGGGCTAAATGGCTAGTGAAGTGCATAATAGACCCGTTGTGTCTTTACCAAGTGATACTTTTTCCAACCCAAAGGGAAAAGAACAATTCCATATAGTGCCACTTCGATGTTGCAAGAAATTGCAACCTGTTTTGATTTTTGAGGAGGAACTTCAATGGATGATCAAGTAGCAGACAAGGTTCAGTCGAAGACGAAAGAAGTTCCAAAGCAAATACAACATAAGGAATATAGCAAAGGAAAATAGAGGAAGAAAGATCCTCCAGGTGCTTTTAACTTTCAAGGATATGTCCCACCTTTACCTTTTCCTCAAAGGGTAAATCCAACAAAGAAGAAGATTAAGTTCAGCAAATTTTTTGAAATAGTTAAGAAGCTCAATATGGAAATTCTTTTACTGAATGTGGTAAGGGCAGTGCCGACTTACACTAAATTTTTAAAATATCTTATCTTGAATAAAGAGCAGATTTTGCAGTGTGAGGAGGTACTATAAGTGAATGAAGCTAGGAAGTACTTAATGAAGACGAAGCTCTCTGCTAAGTTTAAAGATCTAGAAAGTTGCACAATTCCATGTAGGATTAGCTAGAGACATTTTGCCAAGGCATTATGTGATTTGGGTACGGGCATTAATTTAATGCCTTATTCTATCGCCATCAGTGTGGGATTGGGTGATCAAGTTAAGCCGATCGTGATTACACTTCAATTGGCAAGCTAATCCATTATTACTCCTATGGGTATTATTGAAGATGCTTTCGTAGCAGTGGATAAATTCACTATTCTACATTATCTTGGACATGGAAGAGGATGAGGAGGTTCCTCTCATCTTTGGGAGAGCTTTCTTAACTACGGGAGATGCTTTAATTGGTGTGCACAGCAAAACAATCACTTTTTGTGTCAATGGCGAAGAGGTACCATTTAATGTTAATTACAATATGAAGCATTCTCGTGACATTAATACTTGTTTTTTCATGAATATTGTAGAATCTTCTGTTAATGCATGTAATCCCATGAAAATATTAGGTATTAATGAAGTTAATTCTTTAATGAATATGTCTAGTGCTGAGTTGTTTAAAATTGATGAGACTATTGCATTCGAATTACAAAACATGGTTGAATGTGTTGTTTCAAATTCTTCTATTTATGAGCTAACAGATGATGTTTTTGAGGAGGCCACTACGGTGAGGCCTATTGAAGTTCATGATTGTAGGGAAATTTTGCTAAAAACCTTCAACCGAAGAGCCACCACAATTGGAACTTAAACCACTTTTGTCACATAACAAGTATGCATTTTTGGGGAGCAACAACACTTTACCTGTGGTTATTTCAGCCACATTGGAATCATGGCAAGAGAAGAAGCTCATTAAAGTGCTGCAAATGTATCAATGAGCAATTGGGTGGACTATTGACATTAAGGGAATTAGTTCGTCTATTTGCATGCATAAGATTCTCTTGGAAAAGGATGCAGTTTCGGTGAGAGATAGACAACATCGGTTGAATTCGGCAATGGTGGAGGTAGTCAAAAAGGAGGTGATCAAGCTATTGGAATTCGGGATAATTTATGCCATATCTGATAGCGAATGGGTAAGTCCAATTCAATGTGTACCAAAGAAGAGTGGGGTAACAGTGGTCAAGACGGAGAATGATGAGTTGTTGGCAACTCGTATTATTAATGCATGGCTAGTTTGCATGGATTATCACAAACTCAACAAAGTGACTCGCAAGGACCATTTTTCTCTACCATTCTTAGATCAAGTCTTGGATAGGATTGCCAGCTGTCTCTACTATTGCATCTTGGATGGGTATTCGGTTATTATCAGATAACCATCGACCCAAAGGATCAGGACAAGACCACATTTACTTGTTCTTTTGGCACCTTGCATTTAGAGAATGCCCTTCGGGTTGTACAATGTGCCTGCTACTTTTCAAATGTGCATGATGGCTATTTTTCATGACATGGTGGTAGACATTATTGAGGTGTTCATGGATGATTTCTCATTTTTTGGTCTTTTTTTATTGGTGCTTGGATAATCTTGCAAAAGTGCTTAAAAGATGCATGGAGACAAATATTGTTTTAAATTGGGAGAAGTGTCCAATTCATGGTACAAGAAGACATCGTTTTAGGCCATAAGATATCAACTAATGGCATGGAAGTTGGCAAGGAAAAATTGGAGCTTATTAAAAGCTACCTTATCTTATTAATGTTAAGGGAGTAAGAGCTTTTGTGCCATGTCGGATTTTATAGGCGATTTATCCAGAATTTCTCTAGCATCACTAAACCTTTATGTCATATTTTTGAAAATAATGTCGTATTTGATTTTATTGATCATTGCAAGACGTCATTTAATTTTCTTAAGGGTCATCTAGCCGTAGCTTCAGTGATTAAACCACCCATTTGGGAAGCCCTCTTCGAGATTATGTGCGATGTAAGTGATTTTGCGATAGGGGCAGTTCTTGGTCAAATAATGGATAGGATTTTTCACAATATCTATTATGCCAGCCATTTACTTGATGCAACTCAGTGTAATTACACTACAACAGAAAAAGAGATGTTGGCAGTTGTATTTACTGTGAATAGGTTCCGTTCTTATTTGCTGGGAGCCAAGGCGATTATTTATACAGTGCAGCGATTCGTTACTTAATGGCCAAGAATGATGCTAAGACCAGGCTAATCCGTTGGGTTCTTCTTCTTCAAGAGTTCAATTTGGAGATTCAGGATAAAAAGGGAGCTGAAAATCATGCCATAGACCATCTTTCTTGACTTGAAAAGTATGAGCATTTGGAAGAAGACATTAATGTCCAAATTCAGAAAAAAATTTCCCGATAAGCAGTTATCAATTGGAAGAAGTGGATTTGGCTCTATTGTATGCTGATACTGCTAATTATGTTATTTCACAACGAGTTCCGCCTAATTTATCTACTCAGCAATGGAAAAGGTTTACCATGATGCAAACTACTGCTACTGGGATGATCTTTATCTCTTCAAGGTATGTAGTGACCAAGCCATAAGAAGATGTGTGCCTGAGAAAAATCAAAAAGCCATTCTTTGTTCATGTCATGAATCAGAATGTGGAGGACATTTTGGAGGACAAAGAACATTCTATAAAGTGTTTCAGTCGGGGTATTATTGGCCTAAATTATTTCCATGACACTCAAGAATGAATTAAGCAGTGCAACGAATGCCAGAAATCCAAAAATATTTCATGCAAGAACGAGATGCCATTGAACAACATTATAGAGGTGAAAATCTTTGACGTATGGAGCATTAACTTCATTTGACCATTCCCAAAATTGAATGGTAAATTCTACATCTTAGTGGCAGTTGATTATATCTCCAAATAGATTGAAGCCATTGCATTTCCAACCAATGATGCAAAAAACGTGGTGAGATTCATCAAGAATTATATTTTCACACGATTTGGAACCCTGAGAGCAATTTTAAGTGATAGAGGCACACATTTTTGTAGTAAGGTTCAAGCTTTATTAACCAAATATGGAGTTCGACACAAGGTGGCGACACTTTATCACTCGCAAACAAGTGGACAAGTGGAGGTTTCACACAGGGAGATCAAATGGTTTCTTGAAAAGGTTGTGAAGCCATCTCGGAACGATTTGGCTACCAAGATGGACGAATCTTTGTGAGCTTACCGCACATCCTTTAAAACTCCAATTGGCACATCTCCATATCAAATAGTATTTGGTAAGGCTTGTCATTTATCAATTGAGTTTGGGTGCAAGATTTCCTGGGCATTAAAGAAGTGGAAGATGGACTACGGAAAAGCAGCCGAGCAAAGACTCTTGGAATTCAATGATTTGGACGAATTTAGGTTTGATGCGTATCAAAGTGCTTCTCTTTATAAAGAGAGAACAAAGAATTGACATGATAAGCGTAACTCACATAAAAAAATTGAGCCCGAACAGCTTGTTTTACTCTATAATTGTAAGTTATGTCTCTTTCTAGGAAAGCTCAAGTCGAGATGGTATGGTCCTTATAAGGTGAAAATGGTGTTTCCATATGTGCAGTTGAATTACTCAATGAAAGAACAGGAAATGTCTTCACAGTCAATGGCCATAGGTTGAAAATTTACCTTTCTTAATAAGAAAAGGTTCAAAGAGATGTTGAAGGGTGGTTCTTGAAGAGCCACCGAGGGAAGAATAAGCAAAAGGCATCAAGCTTTCGACGTTAAATAAAGCGCTTCTTCGGGGGAAACCCAAGTTTATTTCTATGTTTTTATGTCCATAGTTATTTATGCTAATTTTCCATTAAATAAATGCTAATTATGTGCAAATTTTGTTGTGTAGGTTGCAGGAGTGAAAACCTGGTCGATTTGGTGAGCAAAGGGCAAATTGTTGTGCAAAAATTATCCACGTCGCGACGTCCAGAAAATGCAAAATTTAATTTGCCAAACAATGAGCTACGTCGCGACGTCCAGGTGGGTTTGATGTCGCGATGTTCACCCACGTCACGACCTCCATATTCATTTATAAAATAAAAAAATAGGGTTTTCGCACGTCGCAACGTCCAAACATTCAAACGTTGTAACGTTGGGCAAGTTTTACGTTTTAAAACTAGGCAGAATGCCCTAATTTCATAAAAAAATTTCAAAAACTCATAAATTCTCTCACCCTAATCTTCCACTCTCTAAGTTTCTTCACAAATGCAATCCATACACTTGTTCTAGTTTGTTGTAGGATCATTTTAACACCACTAGTATATATCCACCATGCGCTGCGCGGTGTTTTATGCCCAGGGTGAAAATTATTTTGGCAAAACTATTATGTTTATGAATTAATTAAGTCTATGTAAAAAATATAAAAAAAATTGTTGTGCTATTCTAAACGTTTGTCACAAAAATTATAATTGACAAGGCATAATTTATTAATAAATTATTAAAATTATAATTATATATATATAGTGTATGAATAAAACTGTGTAGTATGTCAATTCTCATCATGATCCTCATGTATTTCTCAAAATAAAAGCATAAAAAAAGCATTAAAAAAAAGCTTTAGCTAATCGGCAAGTTTAATAAGTAATTATATACTTGTTCAAATCACTTTTTCCATGCAACTTAAGAAACTTCTATAATTTTCATAATTAGAAATATGAGCAATAATGCTTGGATTAAAAAAAAGTGGTTGCATAAATTTTTAAATGAACTAATTAATTTTCAAATTCATTCAACAAATTAAAGTTATGATATTGATATATTTAAACTATCTCACCATCAATACAGTGCATTATGAATATTAGACTTTTAATTAAATTGCACTAACAATATTATATTTTTTATTTTTACAAATTTCACAATAACAATGTTTACTACATTTTCGCTATGATTTTGATTATTTAAATGAGTCAAATCATTTAGATGTTATATGAGAAGTTTAATATAATAAGTTGAATAGTTTAGATTATGCATAAAATATTGCTTCTTAAAAATATGAAGAAATGATATAACATGACAGATTAAATTAGTAGTTTAAAATGTCTGAATATATAAAACTTAACAATAATATGTTTGGATGAATTCGAATTGAAAATATCAGCTTATATGTAGGATTGTAGAATATTACATGTTTGGAATGCAACAAGTCTAATTAGTAAATAGTTTTTGGAATGTATAATAAGCATAAAAATGGATAATGTCTGAAAATATATGTAGTATATGTAAATATATATAGTTATTGAAAATATGTTTAGTATGTATAAATATTTTTAGGGTGTGAAATTGTGTAGCCATTAATTTATAAATTTAAAATAAAAGATTGTGTATTACTAATTTTAAGTTTATCGCTTTAATTTATTCATTACGAATATTTTCAAATTGAAATGACAATTAATTATACTTTAGAAATGAATTACTGAGTATTAATTTTTCAAAGAACACTTAATTTTGGAAATTTTGTTTAGCATTAATAAATTGTTTATTTTAAAATAGTCTACGTTACTTTAAAAACATAATTGAAATGTAACTTTAGATATCCATTCGAAGATTTAATATAGATGTTGAAAAAAATTTAGATAGTATTTTTATTTAGTAATACATTAAAAATATAATAAGTCTTGATATATTAAATATATGTTAAGTTATTCTAAATTTTGATAAAAAAGATACTAATTAATAAAATAATAACTCTAAATATATTGATAAAATATTTATATAAGACATGAGTTGGCTAAATAGGTAGAAGACAAATTTACAAGGGTATAAAATGAATATATTTAACTGTCTTTCATATATCATGGATCCGACTCATGTCTGTTATATTATTGATTAAATTGTTTTTTAGATGAGATAAGGAATTCTCAAAAAGTGAGTGAATTGGTTAAATTTTTTTAGATGAGATCAGGAATTCTCAAAAAGTGAGTGAATACCTCTGGCAAAATGATCAAAAAAAATTGAGTGAAATCTCATATATTTTGAGATTGGAAGTTTTAGAAACAATAGCGAACAAGTCACTTTCTTGTACTTTTAGTATATATTTGTATATTTGTAGACACTTCTAATAATCCATTTTGCTCAAATTCAGCGTGTTTGCCTTTTATATGTCCGTTATAAATTTCTAAATTGACAATCAAGTTATCAATTTTCCATTGAGTTGACTTTGGATTATTATAATTTGAATTGGGTTGAAGCTTTAACCTGTGATTGACTTAATTTTATTTGACAGCTCTAGTACTAAAAACAATTTTCTGCAACAATTTTAACAACTTTTTAAAACGGTGGTTTTTACTTCAGAGAAGAGTTTTAGGAAGAGAAGATATTACATAATATGTTCAGAATAGCAATTACAATAGGTTTCATTTACTTTCAAATATAATGTGTCCATATATGCATAGTCACTTCTTCGTGCAAAATAATTATCCTAACGAATTACATATTGCAATTCCATACCAAAATGTAATTTCTAGAAGTTAAATTCTCAAAAAAATACAGTCTTCCCAAAGAGCTTCAAGCTCAATGTAGATAATAATTAAAATGAACCTCCTTTAATAAAATAAATATCTTCGGGAAACAATTCAAGCTTCCGTAAAAGAAAATCACAAATAAACAACTCAATATGCTAAGTTATACTTCTCAAATATCTTGGTCAGATGCTACAAACAACAATAGCAACATCTAATTTGCCCAGTAAGTAGGGTAGACACTACAAAATGAAAAAAAAAAAAAAAGAACTAAGAAAAAAGGCATAACCACCTATAACTGATGAAACAGGTGATAGGCTATCATCTCGTGTGCTCGATAATAATAATCACATGAACGTTTACACTCACCAATCACTATGGCTTATAAAACCAAGTTTCTTGAATCAGAGATCAATCACAACAATTCAGACAAATTCTGAAACAAATGCCTACTCTAAGTATGTATTATGAGCTAAATTTCTATTCATATTAACAATCACATAAATCCATTAAAGAAGAAGCATCCATCCATCTTTACTCTGACATTTGGAATTTAAGTATATACACCCATCATCTTGAAAAGGTAAGGAACATATTAATGAGAGGATAAGGACATGTTTATGGTCCAAACTTATAAAACAATATGTGCTGATAATGATTCAGCTCAAATGTTCATATTAGTTTATAAATTTGCATTTTCACCTTCCTTTCCATTCTTAATAGGTGATCCAGCAGAAACATTCAAATTAAACTCATCCCCTCCTCTATTTTTAAACACCTACCATAAACATAATATAATTCTGAATAAGTTAAAAGTTAAATTGAAAATCTGAAACTAAAACTTACATTATCAATAAGTATTTGTACTTATTTCCTCCTCCACCTTTTTTTTAAATTTCATATTATCGTTGTAAGAAAATAATTCCAAGCATCACTAAAACATCTAGAAAAGCACACAATCAGAGCTCATATTTCTTAATATTGTCTTTTCTATTTCTCATAATAACTACTAATTAAACTGAGAGAGAGAAAGAGAAAAAGAAAGAGAAATCCAATTTATCACAAACATAAGCATAACATACATGAAAACGACCATGGGAGGTACAAATAATACATTTATACCATATACTTAATAAAATTTAAAATCTACAATTTATGAAAGAATACATAATAACAATAGAATAAAACATATAGGTATGAATTGAGCGCTAAATATAATGAATTTTGAATAAAACTACAAAATCACAGAAAAAGCTAGTCAAAATGGTACTTTAAGACCTATAAGTTTATGTAACTTCCTCAACAAAGTTATTTCTAAACTTATAGCATCTAGATTAGCATGTTTACTTCCCAAACTCATTAGTGAAAATCAATGTGGATATGTTAAAAATACAATTCTAATGGACAACTACTTGGTAGCTAATGAATTAGTTCAATGTCTTCCTAACAAAAACAAGTTAGGAAATGTAATTCTTAAACTTGATATGGAGAAAGCATATGACAGAGTAGATTGGCTTTTCTTACTACAAGTTTTATGCAGTTTTGGTTTTAGCGAAATTTTAATAGATATAATCTGGAGACTAATTTCAAATGTATGGTTTTCAATTCTAATAAATGGATCTCCAGTTGGTTTCTTCAAGTCCTCAAGAGGAATTAGACAAGATGATCCTCTATCCCCATTTCTTTTCATTCTAGGAGCTGAATTTTTTTCTCGAACACTTAATAATCAACTTGCTCATCTTCCTACTTTTCACTTTCCAAGAAACTGCCCTAAAATTTCACACCTTGCATACGCAGATGATCTTATGATTTTCATTCAGGCCATCGCAATTCCTTAAACACATTATGGCTAGTTTACAGCTCTATGAAAATGTCTCAGGACAAAAAGTTATCCACAAAAAAGCTCCTTCCTAATGCATCATTTATGTGATAGAAGTAAAAGGCACATTGTTGCTAAAATCACAAAATTCATTGCTAAAAAATGTCCTGTCAGATACTTGGGTCTTCCATTATACTATGGGTTTTCCATTATACTATGAGTTCTTAGTGCAAAACACCCTCTTTAAAATCAGTTCATGGAATGCAAAATTTCTATCCTCAGGAGGCAGAATCACACTCATTAAATCAGATCTTATGGCCATGCCAATTCACATTCTCCTTGCTTCCAACGCCTCGAAGAGAATTTTGCACAAACTAGAATCTGCTTTTGCAAATTTTCTGTGGGGAACAGAAAACAATAAACCAAAGCACTATTGGATAGAATGGAATAAATTATGCTTAACAACCCAAGATGGAGGTTTAGGTCTCAGATCCATCGAACACTTACACAGCATCTACTTACAAACTTTGGTGGAGATTCAAGGAACAAAAATCCTTGTGGGCAAAATTTTAGCTGCAAAATACTACAGCCCAATCCTCCAAAACATGAGTCAAAAACATGGAAAAGAATGATTTCTCTATCACATATTATTGACCCATTCATTCAGTCAACTAATGGAGAACAGCCAAGCAACATTTGGATTCTCACTAACACAGGCAAATTCTCCTTCAAATCTGCCTACACCGCAGCTTCTTATAGGTTGCAAAATCAATGGTGCTTCAGAAAACACATATGGAACCCGTTAACTCCTTTGAAACAATCTTTTTCATGTTACGACTTCTGAAAGCTTTGCTGCCAATTGGAGATATTCTGCACAGATTCAACATTCATGGTCCTTTCAAATGCATATGTTGTCCATCTGGTCTTGACACAATTAGTCATGTTTTTCTAAATTCTGAATTCCCCATAAAAATGTGGACTACTTTCGGTAGTGAGCTAGGCATTTATATCCCACCTAATCCACCAAGTTTAAATTCTTTCCTAACCTTTTGGTGTCACAGCCAGGTTAAACAAAATGCATAGACTCATCACTCAAATTCTCCCCTCTATTATCGTTGGGAAATATGGAAATGAAGAAATAAATGGCTTTTTGAGGAGGAAAAATATAACTTTGAAAAACTCAGAAACTCTTGCTTTCATAATTTAAAATCCACTATAGAAAATCATTTAAATGATTTCAAATGGGTCTCTTTAACTTGGACAGATTTCTGGAATTCAATTGCAGCTCACACAAGAAAAGTTTTCACATCCTATATAAAATGGCATCCTCCCATTGAAAATCATTACAAATTGAACATCCATGGTTTTATTAACGGTAATAACATTGGACTAGGTGGAGGTATTCTAAGAGACAATCAGAGCAGAATGATTTTAGCATTTTCGTTTATTTCCGATTCTTCTAATCTTAATATCCAAGAGCAGGTTTTGATTGAGGTAGCTTTGCGAGGACTTGAAGCCTGTAAACAACTGGAGATTCATCAGCACATATGGCTGGAAACAAACTCAAAGAACTTGGTCTCATGGCTGAAAAACAAAGAGAAATGGCCTTGGAAGGTAAAAGAACAAATGGAACACATCTTAAAAGCTCTTCCCCAGTCTCAATGGTCCCTCTGTACAAAAGCAGCAAACTCGGCAGCGATTCTACTTGCAATCAGCGGACAGAGTCCTCACTTATCAATCTTCTCAGAAGATCAACTACACATCAAAAATAGGAACACAATAAGATTGGAAAGGCTCGGACTTCCATACATCATCACATCTAGAAATAGGCTTTCATAAATATCTTTTAGTTTTCCAATGCATTTGAATCAAGAGGTCACAGGCTGCCTGTGTTAGGCCTGTTTTTACCTCACGAAAAGTTTCATCTATAATTTGGTCAATGGCTGCTTATGTTAGGCCATTTTACCTTCATTAAAAGAAACAGGCTGCTGATGTTAGGCCTATTTTCCTTTTCTCCAAATCAGCACACATGCCCAGGATATGGCATGTGCACATATTTGCAGATGACTTCCACCTCTTAGTAGATCATGTAATGATGAAAAAACTAAAACTTTCTATCACATGTAAACATGGACCTTTCAAGTTTTTTGGAGGATCTTTGATATTGTTTTCATTTTTTCAGGCTGTTTTAGTAGCTTAAAATTGTGAATTTTAGCTTTAATGTAAGGGAGGAGTCCTCCCCGTTTACAGCTTTTCGTCATGTACTCATGGTGTGGATATTTTCGCCATTTCAATTAATTATCAATAAAATTGGTAGTGGCGCCCCTCCGCACCGGGATGATTAGCCAACCAAAAAAAATGGTACTTTAAGAAAACTAATACATGTTCTGCAAGGTAAATAATTTACCAATGTGAACAAGTGGATATGCACTAAAATCCAACTCCCTACGCAAAAATA
This sequence comes from Ophiorrhiza pumila, assembly GCA_016586305.1. Taxonomy (NCBI): domain Eukaryota; kingdom Viridiplantae; phylum Streptophyta; class Magnoliopsida; order Gentianales; family Rubiaceae; genus Ophiorrhiza; species Ophiorrhiza pumila. The sequence goes on along the minus strand of BLIW01000009.1, from coordinate 34,958,004 downwards.
AGGAGGACCCACATACCAAACCTTTTCAAATTCTCTCCCAAAGTAACAGAATCTCTGCAAAAAGGAAAAAGAAACGGAGTAGTTACTCTGAACTAACAATAATCAAATTTTGGTCCTTTTTCCCAAAATCATTTACTAATAATTTCAGTAGAAAATAACATAACAAAGTTTATACCTTTTTGTAGATAAAATAAAAAAGTTTGAAAAAAATAAGTTTGAGGCTCGGATCTGTTTGTTCTAACCAGACAGAGTAATTGACCACGCCATGGCTGCAGATCACACTTGGTTGCACATGAAAATGAAAAAGTTACAAAAAATAAATTTGAGGCTCAGATCTGTTTGTTCTAACCAAACAGAGAAATTGACCAGGCCATGGCTGTAATTCATACCTAGTTGCACATGAAAATGAAACAAATGATCCAGGCTTTCCCCTGCCAAGATACAGGTCATTTTTTATCTCTATAGTCCGAAGTTCAATTTGCTCAGACAGAATGCTCAAAAACTATCATCACAGCCTATTTTTCACCATTAAAGATCATGAATAAGCCCTCAACCAACAATACAGTTTTCCACCACATCCCCAAAAAACAATGAAAAAGATTAGAGATCGAAAAGGGTAGACAATTCTCTGAAACACAGAATCACACATTCATGAGAGTTGTAACCTTAATTTTAAACATAAAGATGGCACATATGAGAATGACCATCCAAGTACGAATAAGTCTATTATTCTATAAACTTAATAATTAATAATAATACACTTATAAGATTTTTGTTTTATGTAGAAGAAATCATTCAAATCATTGGGAACAGTTTCAATTAAATAATAAATGATAATTTATTTATATTAATCAAATTATCATAGAAACAAAGAAAGAGAAGGAAATGAAAAAAAATGTTTGATAAAAAGAAAATATGCTTCCAGATGACATTCAATATTAAGCCATAGGTCTCAAAACTTTGATATTTCACTAGTGAAAACACATAAAAAATTAAGGATGAAACAAAATTTTGATGGCAAATTCAGAACATTAATATATGCCTATTAAGTATTTTGATAATACCAAAAATGACAATCCCAATTCAGCAAGGAACGGTTATAATCTAAACTATAAGGAAAAGGTTAATTCAAGGAGGGAACTAATGCATAAATATACAAAAGAGTATTTAAAAGGCCACTACCATAGAGAATTTTAACAGCTTGAAATTCTTCTGCCTTTCCCTTGAAGTTGAACCATTTTGTAACCAATTTTTTTACCATGAAATTCTTCTGCATCTTTTAAAGAATTCAAATTATAAGTATTTTGGCAACTGAAAATGACAACCCTAATTCCGCAAGGAACAATTATAATCTAAAGTATAAGAAAAAGGTTAATTGAAAGAGGGAAATAATGCAAAAACAAACAAAAGAGGATTTAAAAGCCCATGACCATAGACAACTTCATGAGCCTGAGATTCTTCTGCCTTTACTTTGAAGTTGAACCATTTTCTAACAAATTTTTTTACCCTGAAATTCTTCTGCAATTCACTACACAAAAAACCAAAGTTAGCAAAAACACGATCTTCTGAAGAGGGATAGGATCCCAATTACAATTTCCATAAAGTAAAAGTACTAAACAAATACAAAAAAAAATCCTGTTTTTCTTTGAATTTCCATTTCTCATTGTTTCATTGTTTCTTCATGCAGATCTACTTACAATATCACATTCCCTCCACGATTTCTGAACTTGGTGAAAAATCACCCCAGAAAAAAATCATAATGCAAGAAGATGAACTCCAGAAGAGAAATCTTCTCAAGTTTAAAACTTTATCAAAATTCACTCACTCTAATTGGAGTGGAAAAAAAGCCAAATACCTGCAAGAATAAGCAAATGAGAAAAGGCTCCTCTCAGTTTCCTTATATCAAGGAAGAAAATTAGACTCTCAATCACCTATTTTACAAATCCGAAACAATAGACTTTAAGTAGGACTAAATAGAGAGAGAATAAATATTTTATGTTAGGAATAAGAAAAAGACAATATACGAAGTCACAAATACTGAGCCTGTGAATAACATTAAAAATACAAAACTTCCATTTTTAAGAACCCAAGTGAGAACAAAGAAACGAAATCAAGATTTAAAATTCAGAAATTCTACTACAATAAATAACAATAGAACACAAATCAAAGAAAAAATAGAGTTGCTTGGAATTTCAATTGTACTAAATCAAAGAATGAATTTGGTGTTGATAAAATTAAGTTAATAACATTTTACTTTACAACCAATAGTAGCATCCCAATTTCTAATATGTTTGCAGGGATAATTATGATATCGAATATTTTGGTGAACTACGTGGCTCATTAAATTTTCAACATACATACAGAGGCAAACAATAAAGAGATGTTTGACAAAATTTAATCTAAAAAGTGCACTAATTTTGGCTAATTCAAATGTAACTTTTGGATAGGCTGAAAGATAGAATTATACAAATAAAGAAAAAATATATTATCTTCATGCACCAGAAAAATCTAGATCCACATATTCAGACCATAAGATTTACATCTCAGGTTCACTTCACATATCTAAAACAACTTTCCCTTCACCGAAACGTTATTTCCTCTTCACATCATAACATAACTAAAGTTTCAATAGAACAATTTTTTGCTTAAACAATAAAAAATTGCTAGTTAGGTTCCCCTTCTGTTTCCAACAATTATATCAAAATTTTAAGCAATAAGATAAACCGCCTTATACAGGGAAATATAGCACACGTCGCATTTAATCTGTTGGTAAATGCATCCATTCACAGAAATTTAAAGCTGCGAATAACCCATCTCTAGAGCACTAATCTTCATTTTCTTGTTAGTCAACTCACTTAAGCGAAGCCAAAAAAAACCTTCCACTTAAGCGATGCTAAACAAAACCTTCCACTGAAACAGCATATTCAAGTCTGAAGTCATCCACCATTGAATGAGCATCAAAAAGTATTGTAATCTTAAAATTTCAAAAATTACCAAAATGAGAAAAGTGAAATCAATTAAAGAACTTGCTCCCAGAAATACAATGATGATTCTATCAAAAAGTATAATCATAAAAATCTCACTCCGCCAATCATTCATCCATTCCCCTTGCAAATCGTTTTGCACACAAAATAACATGAGTCAAAACCAGTCTACAATCATTTGATCATTTGAATCTAGAGAAATATATATATATTTAAGTTTTAAATAATCCAGAACTCAAGCATTCAATGTCATCGTTTTTTCCTTCTGTTTGTTGAAACAATGCTGACACCAGAATTCACCGAACCTTTTAAGAAGTTAAAGCTTGCATTTTTATTTTCAGGAAAGAAGTACAAAAAAAAGCAGCAGCAATTAATGAAGAATTGTTGTCCTAGGCTAAAAACTATGAAACAACAATTGAAAGGAAAAAGAAAAGGGTGTACAATAACAATACCAGTATGGTCTCAAAGATCAAAGAAAGTGAGGCCACTATGAATACGATGAAATAGCAGTCCTATTGACCCATTCAAGTGCAGGGATTGAGAATGGCTAGTGGATTGGAGCAGTGGAAACAAGACTTTCAATGGAAGACAGAGAAGGTGTAGTGGAAGAAAGGGAACTGTAAACAGCGAAATGCAAAATACCACACAACGCAAAAAATATTTTAAAAATTTGGGAGCAGGAAATACAACCCAATACAAATGTTGAATATCCAAAACAGTAATTGACAGAACAAAAACATTACATATTCAACAGTTGACAACACAATATTATCAGTATCTATATAGAACTTATCCTACTGTATACAAGATTAAATGACATTCTGATCTAGCCATTTCTAGTTGTCTTATTATTAAAAAGAACGCACAATGCATTTTCCCTACATTAGAAGAAAATACAGAAATGAATAATATATAATATTTCGTGAATGTTAAGTCAATTATCCTAAAACAATTAGAGGTCAAACTTTATTCTATCATATAAGAAGTTAGTTTCCCAAAATTTACAGATTAGCATAGAAGCCAAATAGGTAAAAGAAGAATCCAACTCTTGAGGAAAAGAATTACTCAGTAAAAGAAACAATAAATAGTAAACCTTGTCATTGTTCATAGTGGTTTAAAAAGATTACAAAATCATTTTCCATTTCTTTAGAGACAAACTATTTTTCTCAGAAAAATAAATTCTCCATGAGAGAATTCATGGACATTCATCGAAATGAAATTCAATTCTAGAATCATAGTGAGGTCATGATTAGCTTTAGTGAAGAGATTAAAGAGCCCATCTACTGCTTGATGCCTATGGTTTTCATTATGGCCTTCATAAGGATGCCCCATCTGAATCTCTCTTTCACACTCATTCTCACACACTATTTCTCTCTGTTTCAAGGGCTCATGCCTTTCAAATGGAGGAAGGGGCGGGAAAAATGGGCAGTTTTGTGTTAAAGTTAGAACAAGAAAATGAGAATCTGTGTTTTACTTTGGAATTTGGAATTTCAAATTTGGATGAAAAAAAATCAATTCACACAAGAGGAGTTAATCATACCCATTTTTAATAGATTAAAGAAACTACAAGGATCCAAGGAAACAGGCCATTATTAATACCTTTCTCTACACTGAACCTGTTTTCGTCCAGGAACAAATTCAGCTATTTACTTCTAATTGTCTACATATGGAGTCCATCTACCAACCTTTTGCCCCTGTAGAAGAGTCAGCGTTCACAACCTACATCAAAAACGACAATACAAACAATGACAACATGACGAACAGATCATATTTAAATGTAAACCAGAGAGAGTTGACATTCAGATCAAAACTGAAATAGGAAAAATAAATAAAATGTAACCTATAAAAATCTCCAACTTTTACTTCTTATGCACCCTATACACTAAAAAAATTCAAACTTTCACAAATTATAAATATTGTATGAAAAGACACACCTCAGACCTTAAGCTCAATGACCATATTGTGTTAGAAACAGATTTTTCAGTTTGAAAAGAAATACATGTATTCAAATAATAGAATGGAGGAATGAGTGATTTTCAATACATTTTAGAGCAGAGCTTTAGCATAAAGTCCGCAAGAATGTAAAATTACGTTCGAACCGATCTATATATGAAGATTGAGATAATACTAAAAGATTGACAAAACCTCAACTTTCAAACTCAGATGCTGACTCACATTTTCAAAGTCATTATCACTTAAGCATAATACCCCTCTTAACTCAGCAAAAAAGAAAACAATAGATATTCGACAATACAACATTATAGAAAGTGAGAACAACCACACATACACGCAAAAAACAAAGATGCTATCCCATAAACAATCATGTAAAACAACAAATTAATCACAAAATAAGAACTTATGAACAAGATATCAAACAATAGAATAATCACATAGACCATAAACACAGACCAATCAGAAATATAATTATTATTAGTCCAAAAACCACAGAAATAAATCATGTAAATAGTTTTTGTTTGGTATTTAATATAATCCAATAATATGTTCTAATTTAATCCTAATAATTAATAAACCTTTGTAATGGACCTGAATGGGCAAGAGTCCATTAACTAAGTTTAACCCTAGTGTACTTCTAGATATATGCTAGCTGGAGGCAGCACACTGGGTGTTAATTAGATACCTGGGGTGTAATGCTTCAAGCAATTGCATATTCAATTGCTTGGCATGGAAACTCTAACAATCTTGAAGCATTATAGTAGCGGCGGCACTGTAGCATCGACGGTACTGTAGCGGCGGAAGTACTGTAGCAGCACTGTTCATCGGGTGCACTCCTTCCAATTTTTATTTTAAAAAAAATGGAAAAAAATGTGCCAATTGATATGGTTAAACTTCAGTCTTTTAATGGGTCTGATTTTAATTCCTGGAAAAGAAAATCTCAGTTTGGTTTAAAATATGAAAATATTTTTTACACTATTTTGAGTAATTTTGTTGATACCACTAAGGATGTTGATGAATCTCAATGGAACAAAGATGACGACTTCTGCTGATATTATCTCTTGAACTGTCTTTCAGACCATCTTGCAGAAGTTTTTAGCAAGTTTAAGACTGCTAAAGAAATTTGGGACAATTTAGATACTTAGTTTAAGAAGGAGGAGGAATTGTCCAAAACACATTTTGTTAACAAATTCATGGATTTCAAATTCAAGGAAGTTATGGAAATCATTCCTCAAGTCACTGATCTAGAAAACTTGATATCTAAATTGACTACTAAAAACATCAATGTTTGTGATCCTTTTCTTGTTGGTGCCATTATCTATAAATTACCATTTGCATGGCATTCTTTCAAAACTGAGATATACAAGAAGAAAGTTTAGGTGATACTCAATGACCTTAAATGGTTCATTAGAATCGAGGATGAGATTCGAGTTAGAAATACATTGGAGATGGTTAGATAGCAACAATCAGCTACTAACGTGGTAATATATCCCAAGAAATTTCCTAACAAATCCAAGTCTCCCAAAAGTGAGTTTCAACAATTACAGGCCTAAAAGCCTATCTTGAATAAAACGAAGTGCAAGTGCGACAATTGTGGGAAATGGGGACACTTTGTATCAGATTGTAGACTACCAAAAAAGGACAAATCTGACACACAATTGAAAGCACATATGCTGGTACAAAAGACTGAGCCTCAAAACTTTATTGCTATGGTAGGCAATCATGGAAATGCCAGTACTTCTTCAGGATGGTGGATAGATTCTGGGCAACATGCCATGTTTGCCAAACTAAAAAGTTACTTGATGATGTTGCTGAGGCCAACGACACTATAACTGTGGCTAGTGGGGCGACGGAGATCATGACTCACACTGGTACTGCAAATATCAACTCTCTTCAGATAAACTTTTAACTTTAAAAGATGTTAAAGTGGTTCATGCGATCCAAAAAAATTTAATTTCTATTAGTCACTTAGAAAATGTTGGAATGAGTTTATTTATTTCTAGTGGTAGATTCACTTTATTTGTTAACTCTCATTATTTTGGTTCTACATTCTTGACTAGTGGTATGTATGAATTCAGTACTGGAAGTGAAACGGTCAGCCAAGGTAGTTCAGCTCTAACTGATCCCATAATATTGCATAATCGGTTAGGACGTATAAACTACAAGAAAATGGTTAGACTAGTTAAAACTCATATTATACCTCTCGATACTTTGATTAGATTTAACAGATGTGAATTCTGTGCTCAAACTAAAATTACTAGAAGACCATTTCGTCTGGTTTCTAGGATGACACAACTTCTTAACTTAATACATTCTGACCTCTGTGACTTTAAAATTTCTCCCACTAGAGGTGGTCGGAAGTATTTGATCACTTTTATAGACGATTTTTCTCGATATTGTCATATTTATCTGTTAAAATCAAAAGATGAAGTTTTTGATAAATTTAAAATTTTCAAGATCGTGTTGAAAACCAATTTACTTTGAAAATTAAAAAGTTTAGGAGTGACAGAAGAGGAGAATATACATTGACAGGGTTCAAGGAATTTTGTGCTTCAGAAGGCATAATCCTTGAAACTACTGCTCCTTACTCACCTCAATCAAATGGCATAACTGAGCGTAAGAACAGGACGTTAACATAAATCTTAAACTCTATGTTATTGACAGCTGGCATGTCTTCTTGTTATTGGAGAGAGGCAGCTTTAACTGCTAATCACATCCTTAATAGGTTGTCTTCAACTCCGTATGGGATATGGCATAAACATCCTTGTAAATATGATACTCTTAAGACTTGGGGATGTATTGCTTAAGTAAGGATACCAGACCCTAGAAGACCTAAGTTGGGGCCTAGGACTAACACTTGTGTGTACCTAGATAGTGCGGAGGATAGTGCTACTGATCGGTTCTTAGATCTATCAACCCAAGTGGTTATAGAATCTAGAGATACTATTTTCTTTTAACATAAATTTCTTCTAGATAAAGGGTTGACAGTACCAGGCACTATCGAAATCATTTCAAAGACACTTATTGAACCTGAATTGATATCCTCAGACACTCGGATCCCTTCTAAAGAGTATCTACAAGACAACGAGTTCCCAATATGTTTGGTGAGGATTTTGTCACTTACCATTTAGAAGATGATCCATCCACCTATAATAAAGCGATGAGATCTAGGGACTTCCTATTATGGACAGAAGCCATTGATGATGAAATGAGCTCTCTGTTACAAAATCAAACTTAGGACCTAGTCGATTTGCCGAAAGGGGCTAAGACTATAGGTTGCAAATGGATTTTGAAGAAGAAACTTTAATTCTAACGGATCTATAGCTCGATATAAAGCACGTTTAGTAGATAAGGGTTATACCCAAGTATATATGATAGATTATTTTGATGTCTACTCCCCGGTATGTCATTTAACTACGATAAGAATTCTTCTTGCTTTGGCATCTATTGAGCACTATATTGTGCATCAAATGGATATAAAGACAGCTTTCTTAATTAGAGATCTGATTGAGAAGATTTACATGAACCAACCTGAAGAGTTTGTCATGAAAGGTTTCTAGAACAAAGTTTGTAAGTTAAACAAATCTTTGTATGGTCTCAAACAAGCACCTAAATTGTGCATCAAAAGTTTTACAATGTAGTAATAAGTTTAGGATTTTGATCCAGTTATTCAGATAAATGCCTTAACTATCGTTCTATTTCCACTAAAGTTGCGCTTATTTGCTTTTACGTAGACGATATGTTAATACTTGGTCACCGTATGATTCTAATAAACGGCTGAGTCCTAATGAGGGAGCTAGTGTGAATCAATTGGCTTATTCTAAATTGATTGGTAGTCTCATGTATGCAATGACATGCACTAGACCAGATATAGCCTTTTCTGTAGGCATGCTAAGTCGTTTCACTAGTAATCCCGGCCATGAAAATTGACATAACCTCACGCGACTTATGCAATATTTGAAGGGTACTTCTAACCATGCACTATGTTATAGTGGTCGTCCTCCTATCTTGTAAGCATTTTTTTATGCTTCGTGATGCTCATCCTTAGGGGGATAGTAAATCAACTATTGGCTATATTTTCACATTAGGTTGTGCAACTATTGCGTGAAAATCCAAAAGGCAGACTTGCATTGCTTTGTCGTCTATAGAATCGAAACTTTCTGCGCTAGCTTCTGCAGGAAGAGAAGAAGAGTGGATAATAGAACTGATCCTGAATATTCCACTATATTTTGTGATAATCAGGCTACAGTTTCAGTAGTAAAAAACTCACTATTTAATGGTAAGAGGAGACATGTTCGACTGAGACATGCCCTGCTGACGCATCTCATAGAACATGGTATTATTACTTTTGTCGATGTGAGATCGAAGGATAATCTAGCTGATGCTCTCACAAAGGGACTGAACAAAGCTCGAATCTTCAAAATTGTAAGGGATGTGGGGTTAAAGACTATATAGATATGTCTTAACCTATATTTATGTTAATTTTGAATTTTTCGCATCTCTCTTTGCTAGCTAAGATAAACACTTGATAATGTTTCGACGATGATTGTAGTTGTTAATATATCATTCCACATCTGATGATATATCCTTTTTGGGTGCGTTGACTCATTCCACATATGATGAGGTGATTTTACTCACTTTAGATGTTCTGTTTAGAGCAGTAGTGCCACTCCATATTTGATGATGCTGCTTAACTAAATTTGGACTTGACAGCTGTAACATTCCACATAGAATATGAAATGGTTGTTTTGGAAAAGAAACTGTTTAGGTCTTGTTCTTATAAAGAAACTGGACATTGATGCTTATTGGAATATGGTATTGATGCATTTTGACATTGAGATATATTTACTTTCAATCATTGAGATATTGTGCTAAGTTCTTCTGCTTGAACTAGACACTTTATTTTGTTACACAAATGATTAAGTTGATATTTGGTAACTTACAGAAAATGATGGAAATGGAGGAGCTGATTCCAACTGGAATCCTGAAGAGGATGATCTGCTTGATGGATAATTCCTCTAGAGCTATGGACTGTGGGGGACTATTATTTGAATAACTGGTCCACCTACATAGGCTTTGCCCATTTAGTTTGAGTTTAGAATATTTTTAAACCTCTTGTGTACAAAGTTTAGAGATTTCTAAAACCTTGATCTTGGTAACACTTTTGTTTGTGTTTGGTTGAGTTTAGATTGTTTTCTAAAACTCGTAACTGTGTTTAAAGAATTCATATTTATTGAGTAATGAATCTTTTGTGATATGAATGATTCAATCATCTATTTTGAATATTACATTATCTATTTATTGGATTGTGCTATATGTAGAACATAGGAGGAGATTGTTGGGTATTTAATATAATCTAATAATATGTTCCAATATAAGCCCAATAATTAATAAACATTTGTAATGGACCTGAATGGGCAAGAGTCCATTAATTGAGTTTAACCCTAGTGTACTTCTACATATATGCTAGCTGGAGACAGCATGCTGGGTATTCCAAATTAGATACCTGGGGTGTAATGCTTCAAGGAGTTGCATATTCAATTGCTTGACATAGAAACTCTAACAGTTTCAACCGGGATATAGGAGTACTATTTCTTTTTCTATGCTTTAACCTTTGGTCTTCGTATGAATCATGTGATTCATTATTTGGTTATGCAACCCCATGCAAGCATAAAGTCAATCACAATCATATCAGAGAAATAAAATTAACAATAATGATGAAGCAGTGACCCAAATACAGGGATATGTATATATAGGCTTGTTTGTGGTTATAAGGAGAGGAATACAGGATTTCTTAGACAACTTAAAATGCTCTTCTACATTTAATTATAAGAACGTAATAAGAAAAGAAGATAAAAGAGATATTAGAAACAAAGAAGGCAAGGAAATTTATGTCACTATCTTGGCAATTGAAACTGAAAGAAGATGACTTTTCTTCTTTTGGGATTCTCAGTTTGTAAGTTGGGTACTATTAAGAATCAAGGGCTCAACTACTATAAGTCAACCATCAAATGGAAAAACTAAAAGAATCTGCAGTCCAGAAATAAACACACTACCTTGCTTACAAGCATCCAACAATTCTTTTTTGCAAGAGGCGAGACTTTTAAAACACAACTGAAGTTTCCATCACCGATTTTCTAAAGGAAAAAAGTAATAAAAAGAAATTATAGATGCCATGAAATTCTAGAACAGACAAATAAGGATATTAAGAACAGAAAAATCAGTGCCAAAATATACTACAATTTCATGGAATTCCATCCGGTATAGCGAAAAACCAACACCGCCAATTACTACAAGATAAACGCCTGCATATATTCACGATAGACAATAAATAAAAAGCGTACATAAAAAATTTTGTAGTAATGAAAAAGGTGAAAGAAGACATGCATAAAAAATTGTAATAAGCCCATCATAATCCTCATAACCACAGAGAAAAAAAAAGAAAGGAAAAAACTATTGAACATATATACTTGAGGAGACGTGCAACAACAATCTGAAAAGGAAAGGAATAAAGCTCCAGGACAACCTCGGTGAATGGAAAAAAAACAAAATCATCATAAATCCATAAAAACAACCAGAGAAAGGATGCGATAGGAAGTAAAATATATAAAGAATTAAAATTTTATGTAAATTTGTCAAAATATCACATGAAAAATGCGATTGCTAAAAAACCGCGATGGCTGCAAGATCCGGTTGCATATCAATATATGCCATCCAGGATGCGATTCTAAGATACGGTACAGAAGGCAATTTTGATCATAGAAGAAGAGAAAGAAGAGGATTCAAAGGAGCAGAAGAATTTTTTACATAAAAACTGTAAAGACACATACGAGAGCAAAAACAATCAACCGAAAGAGCAAACAATAGTGGTTATAATGAAAGGTTCTTAAAAAAAGTAATAATGGTCAAGAGAGAGATAAAATGTAGCAAATGAAGGGGGAAAAAAGGAAAAAGCTTTTATCTTCATTATCGATTTGACATGTATCGCCGCCTGCCAAAAAATACCATCGTAATTGAGAACAATATCTACAAATGGTGACAAGAAAGAGGTCAAAATGGAGCAATGTTAAATAAGTTAATAATGATGAGAACAGAAAACATAAATAAAATTACCAAGAAAGACATAAACCCTGCAAGAAGAACTAGCAAGCCGAGAAGATGAAACCAAAGGCAAGAATAGAAAATAGAAAGGATGGAAGCATAATTATAGGTCTGATGCAAAAGATAACAACTCTTATTCAACGGTCAAAGAAAAGATAAAGATGATTTTGGCGCTCGTCTATTTGGTGTAAAAAAAAATTAGAACTGATTTAACAGTAATAAATGCTGCTGAGAAATGAAGGGGAAATTCTTCAAAAGCTAATTGAAAAGCATTAAATGTGGCAGAGCTGAAGTGGAGAGAGAAAGCAGTTAAAAAATCAGAGCGGGAGCTATGAAGATGGAAGGAAGGAAAGAAATTGCAGAAGCTGATTTAACAGCTTTAAATGCATGACATCTGAAATTGATGGAGAAATGAGTCTAAAACTGAAAGAAAGAGCAACACATATGTTCAGACAAAAGTATTGTTGCAGTATGCAATTAAATCGATTTGACAAGTATTAATTTGGCTGAGGAGAAAATGGAGCTGTTAAAATTTGTATTCTGAAGAAGGGCATGTAAATTGCAATAATTCTGAATTTGGAAAGGCTAGAAGGTGAGAAGGATAAGGACAAAATTGGGAAAACATTTTTGTGGGGAAGCCTCGTAAAAGGGGAAGAATTAAGTCAGTGGAAAAAACAGTAAGAAGGCCACGCATTGCGCGATCGAGAGGGCCGTTGTAGAATTTCAGTTGTCCAAAAGGCCATGCATTTTGTAAAAATTTTCAGTTTCAAAAGGGGAAAAGGAGAAAAACGAGAAGGGCCAAATAGGAAGAAATGAGTTTTAGAGGAAGGTTCCAAAAAACCCATCATAATCCTCATAATAACCGGAGATATTCAGAGGCAACGAATGACAGAGAAAAGGGGATAATATGAAAAACGAACGAAGATCACACGTGAGAGGCAAAGCATGAGAACGTCCACAAGGCAGTTATACTTATAACTTAATAAACTCACAATTCCACTAATTAAACAACCCAAAATTCTCAATTGTTTTTCAAAATTTCAAATTTCTCAATTCGAATTTCTAATGAAATTCGTTGCAATTGTGTGATTGGGAATCAATATTTGAGGCCTTGAAATGGTTTAGGAGTCATTATTTCCACCAAAACACACACGAATTCTCAATTTTTGTTTTGGTTTTCAAAAGGTAAAAATTTCTAATTTTTGCTTTAAATCGTGAGATTTGTGTTCATTGCATTTTCTATTATATGCATGTACTCTAATGATGATTTGTGGCAATAAATTGTATCAAGACTCATTTATTTCCATTTTTCAATTAATGTTGAAATTTGCTGCATATTATCAATACCAAATATTGTGATTACATTTTGATTTGAATTTCGATATTGATATGTTGTGTAAATCAATTGTGCATATTTTGACGATTTTGTTGGGCGTTTATACTCATTTTAGGATACATTAGAATTGATGTTTAATAGTGCACACTATGTGTTTGTCAAAATGCCACTTCCGGCGTTATGTTGAGTTTTGTCGTGTTAAAGCTTACATTATGGTTGTGTAGGTATTAACTATATGATTATTTCCTTGATTTTGTCAAATGTGTTAGGAATTGATACCGGTTACACTTACATTATGGCATTAAATTGATGTTTTTGTTGTTGTTTGCATATGTAGTTGTTATAGGATTTGTGTTAAAATAGTCAAATGTGATGTTGTTAAATGTCATTTACGTCTCGTGTTTTTGGTGCTATCATATTGTAGGTTTTGTTTTGTGAGAAATTTTACTTGTTTTCTTGGTTTGGTTTTGTTGTGGTAATACAGTCTAAGTGTGGGGGAGTTGGTGGGTTGAATTGTTGTGCATATCATAATAGTGAAATTTTGGAGTTTAGTAAGTGTTATTTATAGATGTTAATTTGACATCTATATTTTCATACTTGCATTTCCAATACTCTTGTATCACTTGTCATATTTTGTTGTTCTTAGTTATATTTTCTTTTCACAGATATGGGAAGCAGAACCAAATGTACACGCACTTTTGGAGCACCCCTACCACCGTCACCGCCACCACCGCTGAATTCCGTAGATTTGACAATTTTCGATTTATATACCGGGAGGCGGAGATCTTCCATAATGATAGGTTGGCCCATAAGGCCATGGTGGAGGAGCGCGACATTGAGGTGACAGCGACGCCGATAGCTAATCAAATTTGGGCTCGTCATTGGCAACAATTTTGCCGTCAGCCCGTTGGAGGAAATGCTACAATAGTTCACAAATTCTGCGCAAACTATCCATTCATTCGAGATGGCATGCTTTGTATTCGCTGTGTGGATGTACCAGTCAGTTAGACAATGTTTAATGCCTACTATGGTCTTCAAGACATTGTGGACTATGGTTACAGAGTTTTGGTGGAAGGCGTATTTTCGATTCCTCAGGTATATTCCACTATTACTGCTCGTCTACTTGCCATGATCGTCGCATCGATTAGGATTTTTGAGCTCAAGCTTGCTCAGATTACTAGGCTTATGAAAGCCTGGCATTACTTCATTATTGAGAAACTCATTCCCAACATTCATCAGGCATCGAGCGATAATGGCAAGACGGTGCTCAATTATACAATTCATACGGGGTTGTCCATTGATGTTGGCGAGCTCATGGACATAAAGACTAAGAAGGCACGCCGTTTTGTCCACACTTACCTTTATTTCCCTTCAATGATCACGACGATGTACTATGCAGCTAGTGTGCAAGCTATGGATACGAATGTTGGTTCCATTAGGTGATTACCGAGGCAATATATGTGTTATACAAGCCGAGCACATTTGAGAGACCCGATCAAAGCCTAATCCTTGAACCAAAACCCAAGCCAAAGCTAGAACAGGAGTAGGAACATGGCGAGGAGCATCCTCTACTGCCACCACTACCGCCACGATGTTTACATACTTTGGTTGGCATGCATACTCACTTGGATAAGCTGGAGGTCTAGTTGATGAGCAAGACAACTTATTTTGATGAGCATTTTGACCAGATGGAGATGGCGTATGCCAATTTATCCTATCAGGTGAGCCAAATTTCTGACATGGTTTAGCAAATGAGTCAACAATGGCATATTTCTCATGGAGAGGGATCCAGTTTCCAGCCACCGCAGCGGGATGATATGCAGCAAGACTAGATGGTGTTCTTCCTTCCCATATTAAGGACAATGTGGACATTAAGTGTGGGGGAGATTTTATTTTACCATAACATATACTAAGTTCCTACACTATTACTCATGCATAACAAGATAAAGGTGTTTCTATTTCATCTCTTTTGTCCATATCACTCCTAGTGAAATTCATAGTAAATATTAGGGAATTTTTTGCTATAACGGTTTAGAAGTTTTGGTTTAATATGGTTGTTGTTAGTAATTACGGTAATCATATTAAACTCAAACTCTTTTACCTCGAGACCTGTAAAGGAAGAAGTCTTCCTCGTTTTATTTAAATCTTGCATAGATACTTGTGCGAGTAAAGGAAACAAGCTTAAATCTAATATGATAATTTTTAGCCTTATAGCGGTTTTCAAATTAGAATTTAAACTAATTTTCCCTTACACATTAGTTATGTGTAATAGCAGAAAATGTACCTTTTTTATGCATTTACTCTTGTACTGATGGCTTTAGCATATATCCACCATCTCCAAAAATTATCAATAAAATTTGGTTGTGGAACTCCACCTCGTGAACGAGTTTATGCCAAATAAAAAAAACATGAATGTGAATCTTAATTTGCTTAAATATTTTGTGGAACATCGTGAATCATTGCATGTATGTGATTGCCATGTCAAGATAGGTCTTCATTGAATTAACAAGCATAATTCTTACAGAGTTTGAAATCATAAAAGTAAAACCTAATCTCAGTACTTGTTTTGTTTGCTCATTTTCACAAATGCAGTGGACATGACAATTTAAGATTACGAAGTCTTAAGACTGTGGTGTCGAGATGTTTATTGTAATGAGTGAAAATTAAGTGAGTCTTCTCTGTCTCTGATATAAGAAGAGTGTAGATCAGGTTAGCGTGAATAAGTTGGAAATAGTAAATTGAGAAACTAAAATGATAATTTGTGCCAGTACTTGTCCACAACATGGGAATGTGGTGGAGACTGGTAGTTTAGGATTGGATGCAGTTGACATGCTGACCTAGTTCTAGATTATTACATAGTAGAATTCCCCTAATTTGAGCCAATTAAGTTGGATCATTTATGCATTAAAAGTTCACTACCCCATAACTGAGATTTCAAGGATACATTCTTCCCAATACATTTACCTCTTATTTTTCTTGTTGCTAGTTTTAGGAGTAATTTAATACCATAAACGCAACATTCCAACGATTAAAAACCCAAATTTCACCAATTTTTTTCTAAATTTTCCCCAAATTTCAAAATTCTCAAATTTGATGTTCTTGTGAATTTCTATTGAATTAGTTGATTGGGATTAGTTCTAAAAGGTTTTGGGAAGGAGTATGAGGCATCAAACACACCAAAACACACACAAAATCAGAGATTTAATTTTGGTATTCAAGAGGTAAAAATTTCAAATTTTTACTTTAATTTTGTTGAGATTCTCTTGTTATGGTATTCCTTAATGGTTGTTTATGGATTTGTGAAGATTATACCCTATCATGTGAATTCAAAACGAAATTAATTTTCATTTTTCTGATTTTCTTTATTTTTTTGGATAATTCTCAATTGTTGTCAATATTGTGGTTGTAGATTAAATTTGAAGCATACCGTTATATTGTTAATTTTGTTTAAGCATTGTGAGGATGACATGGTGTTGTTGGTGGCACTTTGAACATATTTTTTCGAAATTTTGATTTCTCTTTGCCTTATGTATGTCACATGTTTGATAAAATGTTTAAAGGGCATTGAGTATGTTTTTTGCACATACTAATGTATTATGGTATTACATAATTTTTTGAGATTGATTTCAGTTAACATATACACAATGCGTTAGAATCTTGGTGTTGGTGTGTGATATGACACATGGTGATAGTTTTCATGGTTTGGTGTTTAGTTTTGTTTAAGTTTAAGATGATATGGTATTTATGTATTACTTGTGTCTTAGGGTCATGTTTTAGGTTAATGTGGTTTTTAATTATTTTCAATCATTTTTATATTAATCATTTTATACCGTTGAGACTTTTCGTGTAGTTTAGCTTTTGTGAAATTGTATTCTTTTGAGTAGTATGGAATTGAATAGAACAATAGTATTCTTGTTTTGAGTGTGGATTAATAGTATACTATAAGTGTGGGGGAGTTGGTTCATGCATAGGTTTCCTTGGTTTGGTGATTGTGAAATTGAGGAGTTGATTTTTTAATATACTTTGTAAGTGTTGAATATAAATGTTATGTAAACATTTATACTCCAATATGTGAATTTTACATATTTTGTAGTCCTTGCCATATTTTGGTTTTAATATTTTTACTTATTTTTGTAGATATGGAAAGTCAACAAAAGCGTACATGCACGACTTCTGCATTCGGACCACCTTCACCACCTCCGCTGCCACCTTGTCTAATTTGCCAGAATTTGATGATTTTTTGTTATGTGTAAGGAGGCGGAACAGTTTTACCACAAGAAGATGGTCAGCAAGGTTATGGTTGAGGAGCGTGGCATAGAGGTGACAGCGACACCTGTTGTCAATCAGATTTGTGTCCATCCCTGACAGTATTTTTGCTATCAACTAGCGGGAAGCAATGCTACAATAGTGTGTGATTATTACGGGAACTATCCATATGCTAAGGATAGCAAGGTCAGGATTAGAGGTGTGGAGGTTAGCATTGGACTAGCGACGTTCAATGCATACTATAAACTTTCAGCTATCCCATATAGTGGATATAGAGAGTTCGTTGGTTGCGGTTATCAGCCTATTCTAGTTATGACTATGATCACAGCACGTCCCTCTACCTCCATCAGTGCATCGTTCAGGACAGCCAAGCTCCATATAGCTCACATGACAAGGCTTACAAAATTCTGGAATTACTTTATTATGGGGAAGCTAGTAAGGCGAAATATGTTCACCTTATATATGCTATTTTCACTTGTACTTTGTGCCGTCTTTATGCTATTTAATGTGTTTTTAGTTTGTTTTGTAGGTTATTAATGTTGAAGGCGAAAATGAGAGGAAAAGATTGAGAAAGATCAAGAAAGATGTGATTTAGGTCAAAAAGGTTCTTTTCATCACAAAGAAGTTGGTTCCGTGTTTCACAAGATATTCAAGGTGCTCATTCTAATTGTTAAAGATCAATCCCATATATTAAGACCTTAAATAGAGTGGCAAATAAGTCCCAAGTTGATCCCATGAGGTTCGAGACTCCAAGAAGGGTTAACATAGCGAAACACGTCAAAGGCGATGAAGAACAAATGCTGAGAAAATCTTCCAGGCTTTAGTATTTAGATCTTATCTCTCTTGATATACATTCAAATTGAGTGATTCAAGCGCCCTTGCAAAGCTACTAGATAGATCTAAAACTTTCATATTTTGGGTTTTCCCAAATTCGGCCTGGATCATTGAGAAAAATGGCCATTTATAGACGTCATGACATGAGAAAAGCTCCACGTCGCGAAGTGGGTCACCAATTTCATTTTTTTAATAATTCATGGATGTCGCGATGTAGGGAGCTGGACGTCGCGATGTTCGGAAATTAAACAGTGCGAAAAGTTTTTTTTCAGTTTTTGACGTTTTTAATATGTCTTTTTGTTATGGGTTGTTTCCTAACTTGTTCCTTACATATTAAGGCCCAAAAACATGCCATCTTATTATTGTTTCATAAGGTTTTAAATTGTTTCCTATATAAGTCCTCTATTATGTAATTTTCAAATGGAGAGATCATAGAAGAATAGAGAGTCCATAGTTTAGAGTAGATTAGGGTTTCTTTCTTCCTTTCTTTTTTAGGGTTTCATATAGCTTTAGGGAGTGACAACTTTGAGAGATTTCAAGCAAGGGTTTTTCTTCTTTGTAATAGCTAGGATTTCATTATTTTGGCTATCTAAGGAGAATTGCAGTTGTACGGATTGGGAACGTCATTAATTATTGAATTTATTTATTTAGAGACAAAGATTTCTTCTAAGGATTCGCAATTCGAGGTGTTATCTTTCATTTTAATTTATATTTTCAATATTGTGTTTAATTATTAATATTATGACGTTTGATTTGGCCATGTTCAGCTAAACTTATTGTGCTCCCGGGATTATGAATAAGGGTTTTTGTGCTTAATTTACATGCTAAGTCTATCTTATGGTCTTTTTTGAATGCGTTTTGCTGTGTTCTTCATAATTATGCATGATATATCGTGCGATTATTATGTATGATGAATATTTGCTTATAGTGCAGTAAATTATTTAGAGATAACTTGCTTTAATCTTGCCTCTCGCCACAAAGGAGGATTAGAGTGGGTTGTTTGGAATCTCTTGTGGGTTAGTTGTGAATTTGTTAGATTAATTTCACTTTAGCTCTTACCTCTCGGCACAAAGAAGGAGTTAGGGGTATTAGTTTAGCATTAGCGTGACTGGTTCGGGCGTTGCCTCCACCATAAAGGAGCGGTTGAAGTTGAGGGTTTGGTTGAGTCAGTAGTTGCATTAGATTCCGAGTTAATTAAGGAAGTAAACCTTGCCTCTTACTACATAGGAGGGTTTAATAAATAAGTTAATATCTAAATAGGTAAGTGCCTAAATCATTCCTTGCTTCTCGCGACAAAGGAGGGCGTGAGTTATGTTATTTACCATTGTTTTACATGACCATAGAGAGAATGTATGTGTGTGCTTTTTATATAACCCTAAGATATAATCTCGGGAGTACACTTGCTTAATTTTAATTTTAATGAAACCACCATCTTTTTTTTAGTTATTTGTTATTTACTCTCTTATTTTCAGTTCAATAAACATAAAAAACCAAAAATATTTTCTTAAAATTTCGACACAGTCCTTTCCCTGTGGGATCAAACTCGCTTTACTATCACCTTTACGGGGGTTGTTTAGCATTATTTTTGAGTAGAGGCAAATAGCAACTACGAATTTATTTAATACACATATTTTATCCCTATCAGAAGCTCATTCCCAACATTTATTAGAGCTTGTGCGTAACGACAAGGCGATGAAGAATTACGCTATTCAGACAAGGTTGTCCATCGATGTTTGAGAGGTGATAGAAATAGAGATTAAGAAGGTGTGCCGATTTGTTAGGACAGGACTTTATTATTCATCCATAAACATGACTATATGCGTTGCGGCAAGTGTATAGGACATGGATCAAGATGATTCTCTTGGGGTACAAGATGCGATTACACAGGCCATGTACGAGTCGTACAATGAGAGTATCTACTAACAGCTGGGCAGTGGTGCACCCCAGGAGCAGGAGCATAGAGAAGACCCCCCATTACCACCACCATCATTACCACCGCATTGGCCTAATACCAATGCTAGCATTTACACACGACTTGACAATCTTGATGCTCGGATAGAGAGATTGTCAACTATGTTGAATAGTTGAATATACCGGTTAGAGGCAGCAGATGAAGACCAGACTTATCAGTTCCATCTTATGTACAAGATGGTGCAAATGATGAGTCATCAATAGCAGATTTCCCAAGGTTGAGGGATCCAACTCTCAGCCGCCGCCTTCGCGCGATGATATGCAACAAGACTAGGTGTTTTTTTCCTTTTCCCACATTGAGGACAATGTGGAGTTTAAGTGTGGGGGAAGATAGTCATGTTTCTTTTATTCGATTCCGTTGTTTTTCTTTGATTTTTTTGTTTCGTTGTTTGTTTTTAGTTGTTTTTATTTGAATTTTGTGCGTTGTTATTTAGTTTGAAGAATTGTAAGTTGTTTTTATTTTTATTTGATGTTGTTTAAATTTGCACATTTTAAAACAATTAAGTTAATGGAACTAAGGTTGTTCTTTAATTTTTGGTAGTAATAACTGATAGTTTAATTTCTTGCTTAAGACATAAGGTTATACATATGGAATCCGATTTAGCAACTCTATTCCCGAAGGACCCTATCTTATAGTTATTTTTGTTTTTTTAGGGAATATTTTTTGTATTGTTATGTGTCCAATTTTTAAATTTTTTATCGTTATGTGTTAAGTGTTATGTTGCCGATGATTGGATTTCATCGAAAGATTCATTGTGCGATAGGAAAATAATATGCTATCTAGAGGGAGTCGGGTATTTGATGAAAAATTTAGCATTTTGAGTCAATCATTTATATGCACTTGGGGGAACCACTAAGGGGATTGACGAGTTTGTAATTATTAAGTAGGTTAGTGTGTTTTTAACGCTTTGTTTAGTTGAAACTTATATAACTCACTTAAAGTTTGTTCTTTAATAAATGTGCTTGCATAATTATTTACACTTAATGTTTTTGCATTGTTAAGCATGTTATTCTCTTTCTATCATCCCTCTATGAGATTGCTTTTAATCATAACCCTAAAGAACTCATATGGATGGTCATGGAGATTAGAAACCGCACGACTCATGCTTCATGTTGTCACTTCTCTGTGAGACTGCTTTTAAACAAAAAGTTAAAGGAGAATTTACATGAGTGGGAATGGGTCTAAACCCGAAGGTGAAACAGTAACCCAAGTGGATGTCACAGAATTTTGTTGAAATACCTTAATAAGTGTGATAGTTTGGGTAACGAGTGATTTAAGATCTAAAGGTTTACCTAGAGCACCCTCATTAATATGAGTTAAATAAATGAATTAAAAGACTAGTGAAGAGAAGGAGTAGATGAAGACTTAGTTGTTAGAACCTTAACTTATGACGTGGTTGTAGATGAGTTATGAACTGAGGTGAAACCTATCGCATGCACACACATAGTTGGCTCAATATGACTAAATGTGTACATTAATGTAATTTAATGACTTTTAGGGACGTATGTTATGTGTACTTGACATTCAAGTACATTAGATTATAAGTCATTTACATAAAATTTATGATAAGATCGAATTGCTAGAGATTGGATTTATGTTTGTGTGATTGTTGTTATTAGATTTTAGAATGTTGGTTGTTGTTTTTACCTAAGTACATGTTATTTTTCGTTTCTTTTGTTCGAGGACAAACAAGGGTTAAGTGTGGGAGGAATTGATAAAGTGAATTTATTCACCTTTTATCTGGTAATTATACTTAACTCTTAAGTCGTTTTCATTCTGTTTGATTTGTTTTAATGTGTTTTATGTAGGTTTATCAACCTTGGGGCTTGAACAAAGGAGAAAAGTCGCACAAGAAGTTAAATCAAGTGCAAAGTGGAGAAAAAGAGAAGAAAAATCATGACGATCTAGAGATGTTCTCCACGTCACGACTTCGGGGACTCCCATATCGCGACTTGGATGGATGTTGCGACATCGATCATAGGCATCGCGACATCTGGAAAAAAGGAATAAAAAATAACAAGGATAGATCTAGAGAGCCACGTTGTGATGTCGGGGACTCCTACGTCATGACGTGGATGGATGTCGCGATATGAAGCTTGGCGAGGATTTTTCAAGAGTTTGTGTTTGAGGAGGATTTCATGGAGGCCCTATATTACGAATATTATTGAAGATTTACTATAAATAGGCCTAGGGTTTCATATGTTTAGGGGTGTGATAATTTCAGTAAACTTTGAGCAAAAAATTCTCTTTGTAATAGATAGGGTTTTATCTATTTGCAATTATTCGTAGATTATAGCTTAAGGATTTGGAACATCATTGTCTTTAAAGATTTTGGTATTGATTTAGAGATTTTATTCCAAGGATTTTAACAATTCAAGGTTTTATCTTTCTTTTCAAGCCATGTCTTTAATTATGTGCTTATTATTTAAATATATTATGATGTTCAATTTAGCCATGCTCGGCTAAATGAATTGTGCTTCCGAAATTATGAATAGGGGTCTTTGTACTTAATTTATAGGTTTATATTATATTCTACAGTGTATGTTTAATGATTTTTATTGCCATGTTCTTAATAGTTATACATGATTTGACGTGTGAATTATGTATAATAAATACATTTGAAAAGGCAATTATTGCAATGACTAAATCAAAATCTCTCCTTTGTCTCTAAGTTTGCAGCCCAAAATAAACAAAAATCTCCACTAGATCTATCAACCTAAAGCTGAAAATCACTCCTTTGAAGCGAGATCTAAGCAAAACAAAGACCCTTCGGCCTCTGGCTGAAGGGTCCGACCATGATTGTCAGGGCAAACTAATATCGCTGCTGGACATAAACGACTATGACAGTTTCAGTGGCCCAAGACTCTGAAGCGGAGATGGAGTTACAATCTGGTTCTCATCAGCAGCACTCGGCCATCTTCATCAACAAACAGCAAAAGAAAAGGCTTATTGAACCTTTCAAGCTTGCTTTGGTGGGAAAAACTTTCAAGGAAAGCCTATCATTGTAGGAAATCAGACAATCGCTGAAGCAATTCCGAATTAAGAGCGAGGTCAAAATAGGTCTTCTTAGCAAATGACATTTTCTCCTCTGATTTGCTATTGAAACTTACATGAATAAGGTCTGGATAAAAGGGTCTTGGATCGTAAGAGGGATTAGAATCAGAGCTTCAAAGTGGAAGCCGGAGTTCAGGTCGGAGAACCCATCATCGGTAGCTCCGATATGACTAGCACTACCGAACCTCCCCTGTCACCTCTTTCAGAAGGATTTCCTATTTGCACTGGCTAGGAACATTGGCACCCCAATCATGATGGACAACCTCACTACTCTCTTAACAAGACCAAAAATCGCACAAATTGCAATCGAAGCGGATCTTCGAAAGCCAAGACTGGAAAAAATTTGCATCGAGGATGATAAAAGGGGGCAACAAATAATCTACCAGAAAGTGCCACTTTTCTGTCTCAAGTGCTGTCAATTTGGCCACGACGCTCACTGCTGTAAAAAGTATCCAGCTGGTAAATGTGTTGATCAACAGATGGAAAAGATAGACATTAGGCCATCAGAAGACCTCGTGTTTGTGGAAAAGCTGCAAAGGAATACTGTGACTATTCTCTAAATGAAGAAGACGGATACCTTCGAACAGTCCGCCACCTCTGGATTAGAGTTAATTGTGTTTAACTCCGCAAAAACGGTGGAGGCCTCCCCAAACTCAACGAAGGTTCAGACCCTCAAGGAGTATCATATTCTAATTCAAGGATTAACGGTACAACCTATTGTACCCTCCAACTTAATCAGAGTTGAATCATGTCCTCTTTTGCGCAAACATTGGCTTGATCAGGCGGTGCTTAAGAAAAATCCCAAACCTAAACTGTCTGAAAAGATGGTAACTGATGATGGACAAAAGGAAAATATTAAGGTGTAGATTCACTTCGAGGAGCAAACATCTTTGATTGTCAGTAAGAAGCACCAAGCGCAAACTCCAGGCACATTAAGCAGGTATAACCTCCGCTCTCAATCTAAAGAAGAAATCTATAATAAAAGAGAAAGACAGAACTCTAGGAGAAAGAAGAAGAAAGAGGTAAAGAGGGAGGCTCTGCTATTTTGGTACTCTGAATCCGACTGTTAACAGCTTGTTCTGTTTTGTGTGGTAAACTGCATCTGGACATTGAATGCTGTAAATTTTGCCCAGTTTGGTGATGCATTTTGACTGAGATGTGTAATGCTTGCAACTGCTCTCAGTAGTGGTTTAAGGGATTTGTCTTCCAGTGATGAAAGGCTGTATTCTTGATTCCTAGTATCTTTGTTGATAGGTACATGGTAAAGGTTAGGTAATAGGCCTAATTTTTTAAGTATATGTTTTGAACTGTGCCAAGGCTATGGTGATTTTTCTTTGGATGTACCCTTTTGTTTGGAACTTTTTGCTGGGAAATATGCTAATAAGGTCCAATGTAGATACTGGAGTTGGGAAATTTGAAATGGAAATGCAGTGGTGGCTAGTGGAATGATTTACTTGACCTTGTGTTGCTGTAATGTCGTTGCTATAATGGTTGTGCATAGGCTATGCCTTTGGACTTTGTCTTACTGTCGAGGTTGAAAGGAAGGGATTGGTGTTTGACTAATGGAAAGTTGAGACTGGTTATGCTGAATGTAGTTTGGATCTTGAGGCAGCAGTAATTTGTGCTGCATCTGGTCTTGTGTTGAAGTTGTGTCACTGCTATGTTGGTTTTGCGCATAGGTCAAAACCTGGATTTTGCCTCATTATTGAGGTAGAAAAGAAGGTGAAGGTCATTTGATTGCTAGAAAACTGAGACTAGGTTACAGTGAATGCGGATTGGATCTTGAAGCAGTCGTTGGATTTGTGAGGACAGACTTGGTATTAGGGTTATGTGGCTACAGAAAGGAAAGAATTTGGTTTGAGGAAGTGTTGTGCAATGCTTTACCTACTTCATCTACTTGGAGCAATCGTATTGTTGGAATGGTGGAGCTGTGGTTTAGGAAAATACATAAGCATTGAGGATCAAAAACTCACAAAATTAAAAAGGGAGATATAAACTTTTCCCACACTTGCATGAATATGTACAGTATTGAAAATGACTTAGAACCTATATATACTTGGTAGGATTTTGCTATGGATTGAAGATTTACTCTACTTTGACACGAGTGGTCAAAGTAGAATAGTTTCTTCATGCCATTAAATATTAAGAAAACACATGTAATGGAGTAGTACTCCAAATTTATTGCTTTAACTTTTGTAATGGTGTGGCTGGGTATATCCAACACCGTATTTTGCCAAGTTTATATAAATTACGATTTAGAAAAAAAAAGAATACATTTCTGTTTAGTGCAGTAAATTACTAGAGATTACTTGCTCTAATCTTGCCTCTCCCCATATAGGGGGATTAGGGAATGTTATTTAGAATCTCTTGTGGGTTGGTTGTGAATGTGTTAAACTTATTTTTCCTTAATTCATGCCTCTCGCTACATAGGGGGAGTTTGGGTGGATAGTTTAATATTAGCGTGACTTGGTTCGCTGTTATCTCTCGCTACATAGGAACAGTTGAATTAGAGTGTTATATGTTGGTAGTTAACAAGGGATTCTAGGTTAATAGGAAAAGTGAACTTTGTCTCTCACCACATAGGGGGGTTTAACTAACTTATTAACGTTCGGTAGGTAAACATCTTTAACATCCCTTGTCTCTTGCCACATAGAAGGGGGTGTGTGAGGTTTTATGATTAGTGTGGGTGCACTGTATAGAGACCTAAATTGTCAACTATTTTTTATCTTTATTTTGTATAACCATAGATAGGATTTGTTTGTGTCCTTATAAACCTTAAAAATGATCTCGGGAATACACTTGTTTGGTTAATATCATCTTAAGTCACCAGCTTATTACTTTACTTTGAATTTATATTCTTGCACTTAATTAAATCAATAAAAAATTCCAAAAATGTTTTCTAAGATTTCAACACTTTCCTTTCCTTATGTATGAACTTTGCTATATTATCACGGTTAAGTGATTGTATGGCAGTATTTTTTATAAGGGGTAAATAGCAATTAAGCCTTATTTTTATACCTATATTTATGCCTATTAGTAGGTCATTTTATAACTCTCGAATAAACCACTTCCATATTTCCTTATTCTCAATTTCCACTATAGCTTATGCAATAGGAGAAATTTGATCATTAGGCCCTAATCTCACTACAGGTAGTAGAACGCTTTTATGTGGCCCCCATCCTATCAATGGTTAATAGCCAACAAAAAACCCTTCTTGCAAGTTTTAATGCATATATATAAACGATTCAACTGCCCTTCCCTAATCTCATCCTTATCAGTTTTTAAGAACACATTTGATCCTAGATTTATTCTTATCAACTCATAAAAGTAATCATGCAACCTTGTACTACTCCATTAACCTTTGGCATAATCTCTTTAATTTTTATGCGTGGCGTGACTTTAAGGTCTTCTTTATATCTTTCACACAAGAATGTTGAATTTGCATATCCATGATTAAAACTCCTAGAGCAAGTATGAGTAGTATTCAGGTTTTTAGTCTACTTACTCTTATTGCTAATCATTTGTGTTATTGAAATAAACCGTTCACATGTCTTAAAGAAAACCTTAACCCTTCTATTGTTATTTTTTTTTTAATATGATTTTTCTTCCATGGTTTATCCCATGATGTTTGCAAGCTTTCTTATACTTATATTTACTGCTAAAAATCATATCAGTTTGAATTGAGGACCATTCTTGTCAATGTCAGATTTGAACCTAAGAACATGTGCTCTTATCTTTTTGATCTCTATTTTCTTTTTTTTTTTTGTTCTGGATATAGTATTGATAACTCTAATTTTTGTTGGTTTATTTATGTAATTTTAATGTGTTTAATTCCGATAAATTATTGTGTTTTGTGCAGGAAATAGGGAATTGGAAGGCAAAGATTTAACTATGGTGAAACATGGTAATTAATGGATAAAAGTAAGTAATTGTGATCAAGAAACAGTTAAGGATTTGGATTGAGGTGGGTGTATGACGCTTTCGCAGAGAGGCAAGTTTGTTCCCTAATTTTGTGGGATATTTGAAGTGTGGGATTTGGTGGCTCGCAAGCAAAATTGCATGACAGAAGTTTAGGAGGAGAGTTGGGTTTTTTATTATAAATAGAGACAAGCCAGAATTGTTAAAGCATTCCTTTTGTTAATTTGAAGAAGTTTTGTTTTAGATTGAATATTTTTATCATCTTTAATTAAATCTTAATTTGATTTTGAATGTTTTGGCTTCGAAAGTGAAGTATTTTGATGTTAAGGAAATTTATTTCCATTAAGTCAAACTTTGGTAGTTTATTTTAATTGCCAAACGTATTTAAGCTTTAGTTAAATTTCATCATTAAGTTTCATTGATTTTAATTTTAGAGTTAACCAAGTTAGATTAATAGTTAAGATAGAATTGTTGAGTTTTATTATAATTAGGGGTCTGGAATTTTTATCATTTAAAGGGATAAATATGCTTGTTGCATAGAACTCACTGAACAAAGGTAATCCATTTAATTCAATCCATTTAATTGATTCCTAAACTTTATCGATTTTCTTATTTAATCTGTAATGTAAATAAATTTTTCCATTAAAATTAAATTCTGTCTTTAAATTAGAGTTCAAGTGTTCTTAATTTTCTTTTATCAAGTAATATGTTTTGCATTATTGTAGTTAATTAATTTGGCGTATTCTTGTTCAGTGTTTTTGGTGATTAATACTTAAACTTTTCTTCCTTGAGAAAATTCAATTTCTTAATTAAAATTGGTCTAACTAGTGTGAGCACTAAAATAGTTTAATAAATTACATTCTTCTTTAATTAAATAAATATTCAGTTCATAATTCTAATATAGTAGCTACAGTACTCCGTGGAAATTATTGGCAAAGTTGGATTTTTTTCTTGAATTCAACCGGCATCCGTTCGACCAAATGGGAGGCTACTCCAGGCTATACCAATAAGTTCATCTTTCACTCTCTCTTTTAGTTAAATTTTATTTTGTATTTAGTAACTGGTTCAATTGTTCTTTGAATTATGGCTGTAGCGTGAATTAATTTTGTGGCATAAATAATGAAACACTAATTAAAATATGATCGTGAGACCAAAATGCTTTTATTAAATTAACTTGAATGGATTCTTGAAATTCCCTGGGTTTAATGGTTAAGTTGCGATTAATTTAACCTTGATCACATTTTTTTTAATCTATGCATTGCCAAATTAATTTCCTGTTAATTATCTGTAATTAATTGGTTAATTAATTAAGTGATACAACTACCTTCGGGTAGGAAGGAATTAAAAGTTAATAAATTATAACATACTATTGTTGATTGTAATTTATTAAAATTGGATTTTTCTAATTATTAATGTAATTAAATCTTCAAATTTAATGTCGGCTGATTCCAGCTAAATTAAGATTTAATTAGGGCTAATTAATTTAGGGCTGATTCTTGTTAATTACCTATGAATTAAGAAAAAATTGGATTATGCTAGAGCTGATTCTCGGTAATCTATAACCAACTGGTTTGTTTAAGTTAAGTGATTTGTGAGTCAATGATCTTTCTAAAATTGATTAGTGTAGATTTATTAAATGACGGTTTTTTGCTTATTTTCTAGACTTTAAATTTTGTGATTTTCTTGTGATAATTTTTGTCAACATGTTTAATTAGTTTTAAGTTAAATTATATTAATTTGAAATTGAGTTGTGACACCATATTGAATTAACTAAAATCGAATTGTGATCTGTTCCTCATGGAATCGACCCTACTTCCTTGTGCTATTTGTATTCTTTGGAGTAGGCATTTATTTTGGCTTATAAACGATGAGCCAAGTATTCAACTCATTTGAAGTCAAAACATCTTCTTTATCTTCTTGATCAATCTCTTATGCCTTTTGAGTAGTTTGATTTGAAGTAATTGGCTTCTTAAAACCTTTTTCAACTTCAATCCAATCTTTTGATTTCTCAAAAATAACACCATTTAAATTCTCATTCTCACTTAATTCGTACTCACTATCGTACCAGCTCTCACGCCTTTGCTTATCTGATCCACCGGCACTAGTAGTTTTTTGTACCTACTTCTTTGACACAAAAACATCAGTATAGATTTGAGTTTATGCATATGATGCACCAGTACTAGCAGGCTTTTGTTGTTGCTTATTGGACTCATCAACATTACATTCATTTTAGCTTGTACAAATGATCCACCATGCCTTAATGACCTTTCATCCTACTAATCCGATCTATCAAAATTTGCAATTGTGATATTGTTTTGCTCTTTAAATCTTAATTTTCTTGTAGCTTCCACCTGTTCTCTAAATTTTGTTAGAAGTTTTTTAAATTTCAATGAAGTCTTCCTTCTCTAAGTTACACATTATTTAATATTAGTTCTGTTTCTTGGTGAAAACTTTACTATTGGAACATTAAAGCTAGCAGTTTCTTTTTCAACTCTACTAGCACTTTTGTGACTCCCTAAACCAACAACAGTTGACACTTTTGTTTTTCAATTACATATATATATATATATATTATTGGTTTATGCTTCACCCCATAAATAGCCACAAATTGGTCATGAATTTTAGACAACAAAGATAGCATGTCATTCTCCATAGTTGGACTATGCATGAGGAAGAAATACATCACAGTTGGCGCTTTATATCCTAATCTTCAAACTATGTTGTCTAAAGTACACAATGACAATGTATTTGGATGACAATAATCTATAATATCTTCCCATCTTCCTGCATATTCTATTTTCGAAACCTTTTGAGTTCACCGCTATAATTAATTTTCACTGAAAATATATTGGTATTGTGTTCTGTTATATAAATAGCCAACAACTATGTTTATTGGTTGTGTTATAGGGAACATTTCACAACAAAAAAAAACACAATGCCAAATATTTAACTAGAAAGTAAAAATAAGTACAGTCACATTTACTCTAACCATAATGTGTGGGACTCCGACAATACATGAATGCAATATTGCATATACGACTCCTACCCATGATTATTTCAATAAAGATTCCACTCTAATAAACTACATTACT
This sequence comes from Ophiorrhiza pumila, assembly GCA_016586305.1. NCBI lineage: Eukaryota > Viridiplantae > Streptophyta > Magnoliopsida > Gentianales > Rubiaceae > Ophiorrhiza > Ophiorrhiza pumila. Next base: position 34,927,494 of record BLIW01000009.1, on the reverse strand, counting down.
AGAATATTACAATAAAATAGAATAGTTAACTATCAAATAGCGCACCATAATTTAGAATCTTTTAGAATCGATTTTTCCTTCCATTTAGGGATTTAAGATTTTAGATTGACTTCAACTTAGGGATTTAATATTTTGATTAAGTTCAACTAAAAGTTGTTCGAAGGTTTTAAAATCTATGATTCCTTTTTTGCGCATGAAAAAAAGGTCACACATTAGACTGAGGACTGTACTTTACGATTTTGGTAACAGATTCGTCACAAGAAACTAAATATTTACACTTTTCAAATGTGAGGGACCAATAAAAAAATACAGACTTTTGCTCTATATTGATTTAATGCATTACAGGAAGACAAAACCCAAAAATCATGATTCACTCTCCAGTTGTCACCGCTTACCTGAAAATTTTAATGTCTACTCTTTAGATGGCTGAAGGGCAGTCCATTATGCCTATGCCTAAAAAAAACTTTGTCGGAGTTGTCTTGAACCTTTGTTTCTTTCAAAAGACAAATATGATTACATCTTAACATTCAAAGGTGAACCAACAATCTTAATGTCTAAAGAAGATGAAATCATATTAGCAGCACCTCTATCGAAAAATTTGATCAAAAAATTCAACAATGGTAGACTAAAGAATGCAAAAAAAAAAATCATTATAGCCATAGGCTTCAAGGGTTGTGTACATTTTGGATTGATGGATGAACACCATATACAACTAAGATTTAAACATCAAGAACATATTAATAGGTCGAGCTGAGGGAATGATGGTTTATCCATGGATATGAGATGGTTATATCCAAATGAACTAAGGATTTAAGAGTATACGTGGACTCTACCACTGTCTTTGTGTAGATGAATTTGTCGTATTTTCCAACACACTTGATGAACGATGAAGTGTTATTTGCAATTTCTAAATCATTTGAAAAACCAATTAAAGTGGAATACTCAACTATATTTCTAGCCAAACCAAGCATAGATATAATGTGTGTGACTAGATTCAATCCCTAATTAGAGTTTTGATTAGAAGAGATAAAAGATTTTGGCAGCAAGTCTCTTTTGAAGTTGTTTTATTATACTACAATGGTTGCCTAAAATTAAGGTATTCCATCAACAATTGCAAGGCACAAAAGGAATAAGCTGTGATTGTTAACACTATTCCTAAAATGCAACACCTATTTGGTCAAAAATGAATGCAAAAAATGGTGTAATTTGTAACCACCCTAAATTATGAACAAGCTATACGATTTAGGAGTAAGCTTCCTTATGCTCAAAATTGGATTTGGAAAAAGCATAAAATTGTCAGAGCTCATACTAAAAGAGAAGAAGTCAATCCAATTTAAAGAATACCACAACAAAGGATTTCCCAAAATTAGTCGAATGTATTTGCTTAGAAGTACTCTATCAAGGTTAGAAATAGCAAGATAACATTGTTGCTGGGGTCTACCAAGTTACTCCCCTCTCCCCATTCTTTGCATATCTCTTGTCAAAATATAATTTCATAGATTATAATGCTATGCTCTAATCCGGGGAAAGTCTAACAATAAATTGTTGTGATTAATAGAACCATCAAAAAATTATTAAATCAGCTGCAGCAACTTGATGGAATAGCTTTCCCAATAGGTTTGGGACTTGATCAAGCCAGTGATGTTGCAGAGAGCCAACAATTTATAGTTTCCAAATGAATTGGTCAATTAAGTCACTTCCGATGATTATTGACTATGAGAATTCAGAATTTGATAAGGACAAAGCTTGGTTGGAGGACCCTGAGTTTCAGAAATGGCAGAAGGATAAAGGCATCGATAGCAAACTTATTGTCCACAGTAAGGAAAAGAATATCCACCATAGAGGAGTGGCATCATAACTTAAAGTGGTAGTTAATATTGAATTGGTCTCTTTAGAGCAAACAAAAATTGTCATTACTGAGACTGCCCTACCTAATCAAAAGCTGGAGTCAACAAATTAGATTCCAAAATTGTTAACCACTACTCAAAATAAAAAAACAAATACTTCACCAAAAGATGAACATCAAGTTGGAAATAACTGTATCCATCCAACATAAGTAAATGGAAAGACTCATCAATCTACCAAGCAAAATAGAAAGGAAGTAGAGGCTAGTTGCAACTATCCAACATTTTTGTAGTCTCAAATGAGTAGGCAAAAGTTACCTACAGGTTCTCTCACATCTAATCAGAATACGATATTTCAACAAAAAAGTGTTCGTGCCAAGTTTTTTTATGACCATAGACTTAGAAAGAAAATTAAAATAAGCTATATCTTGATAAGATTTTTTTGGAATAGCATAAGTCACATAACTTTATAAAACTAAAAAGTGTTGCATGAAATTCAAAATTGTATTTTGAACAAAAACAATTGACCTACTTTTTGTCGAGAAATAGTATAAACGCTAAAGGGGAAGCAAGGCTGTGGGGAGGTAGCAACTACTTTCCTGTGAGTTTTTATTATATTTTACTAGAATTTTGTATTCTGTGCCAGAGATACAGAGCCGTAGTATAAAAGAAAACAAGGATGTTTTTTCCATTGAATGGGCAACAAGTTTCTTTTTGGGTGGAATTGAGGAATAAAGTTGTTGTTTGGAATACTTGCTTTTTCATACCCTTGATTTTTTGGTCTTTGCTGACAATGTTTTATGCAATTTTCTTAAAATAGATTAAGGAGACTAAAGAATTAAATTCTTTGGCTTTGAGATATGGTAATGGTTCAGATGACTGAATTACTAATACAAAAATATTGAAAATGATGGCACATTTGATGACTAGATGGTTGCTTAGTTCATCGCATTATAATTTACATGAAATGTTTTGCTTGTTGAGAAAATTTTTGTTGTGAATAAAACTATTGTAGGAAATTTGTGTTAGATTCTTGACAATAAATTCATGTTTTCAATACAAAAATGGATCAAGAATCAATTAAGTTTGAGAAATGAGAGAGATGAAGAATATAGTAATTGAATTGGGGAGAAAAAATACAATCAACTAAAATAACCGCCTCTTACAAGTTTGTTAGCTTTTAATTAGTTAACAACTAATCAAAATTTAGTTTAAGAAATTAATACATGTTTGTGAAGTAGACATGGGACACACACTTTTCTCTCACCTCATTCTTTCTATCTAACCCAAAAGACCCACACTCACTATTCCACGTTTCTTAAAATTAAAAAGTCTAACCTAATCTTCTTATCATCTTTCTTATTAGGATTTATTTGTCTTCTCATATAGGAGTGTTTGTTTTCTTTTTCTTTGAGAGAAATTGTCTCTATTTTTAGAGTTTTTGCAAGATGAAAGGAAAATATAAACATTTGAAACTTGGATGGGCATAGAAAACCTTCTATTTTTGGCAACTTTAAAAATATGAAGGTATATTTCTTCAATCAGTTGGATAACAAGGCTATCTCCTCAATCCTAACTTTCTTTCTTATATCTAAACTTCAATAATAAGAGATCGATTGATTTTGAATTTGGTATATGGGACGAAATAACTTGCTTTAGATATTTTGCTTGGGATTAAAGTTTGGTTTTTTATCAGTTTCTAGGGAGAAAAAAATCCTATTCCATCTCTACTACTAGAGAGAAGAAGTCATTCCACTTTTAGCTTTGGTAGAGAGGAGAATATACTCCAGTTTTAACTTTCAATGAACAAAGTAAATATTTAATTTTTTTTCATGACTTGTGAATAATTTTTAGTTATATATAATTCAAATCATGACTTGTAATGCAGGTTATTTGCTTGCAATGATTATGTAGGTTTAACTAAATTAACTCAATGCATTTATCAGTTATTTAGTTGTAATATATTATATTTTATTTTCATAAAATAATAAATTATAGATTTTGAACAAAAATAAACTAATAAATAGTTAGTACAAAACGACAATGTTGCACTAAATTTGAATCCAACACTAAAAAGCGTGATTTGGAATATACTAAAATCGTGACAAATTCTTTCCAATAAAAGCAGACTTGTCCCCAAGGTTGTTCTTTCTGCACTCATATGGAAATGTGTGGAAATTGAGTTCAAATGAATGAAATATCCTCTCGTTTTGCTTCTTCTGTCAGAAGATTTTTTCACTGAACAATACTCAAATGACAGGTTTCTAGTTGCAGAAGATTACTTTCCTCTGCAAAATACATTCAAACTCAACAAGAATTTGATTATCTTCTCTTAATATAGGCATAGTGACGATTGAGTGAGCAAGTTCAATCTTCTTCAAATAAGAGATATGATGATAACATGTTTAGTTTCTATGTCAATTCCAAGGAGTCCAAGATGCCCATTATAGATATAGAAGACGAATCATTCATTTGGAAGTCTAGGATTCAAGAAAAAACATAGATAGCAAGCCATGTCGCAACGTCCACCTACGTCATGACGTCCAGTTTCGCACGACGCGGCGTCCAGTAACATTAGGTTTTTTTATTTTAGGGTTTTTGTCCCAACATCGTGCCGCGACGTGCGGGAGCATTAATTTTTTTTATGTTTTAAATTCATTTCGTAATTATTTTAATTAATTAATTAGGGCACTTTTGAAGACCTATAAATAGGCTTATCTTTCAATTATAATAAGGAGACGTGAATTTTGAGTAAATAATAAATACATAGTTGTTTCTTTTTTTCAAGGGTTAAAATCTGAGGAGGGTTTTGAATTCTTATTGCAGAGATTATTCGTGAGAAGGAAGTATTATTTGCTTGACTTTTCCATTATTTGTTGGTGATGAGCCACCATCTAACCCTACATAGTGACATCATATAAAGATAGGGTGAATCGAATTAATCATATTGATCTTCGAAAAGATCTTGGACAACTTTTCCGCATCAATGTATCAATTTGTGTGAGGAGTATGGCGAGATTGTTATCAAGTGGTATCAGAGCTCAAGGGAATTTTCGAAAATCAGGTTTTTTTCAATTTTTCCTTAAGATTAAAAATTAATTTGTTTAACAATCGCAAGCCTCTTCATTATCTTATTTAGTGGATTGGTGTTGGCAAATATATCTTTTGATATTGTTTTGATTGGTGCTTGATTGTGAGTGTTTTGGGTTGAACATATTGTATATTTGTGGTTTATTGTTGCCGTGGAAATTGTCGTGAGAATTTCATTTGTGGAATTTTGGAATATCTATCAACATGAGTAAACAGGCTGATACTAGTGTCAACCAAAACCTGGAGGGTATGTTTGCTACCATTAGCAAACAGTTGCATCAGCTATCAGCTGATTATCAGCAAATTCGTTGTGATAATCAGCATATTAGCAGAAAATTTGCACAACTTGGGATAGTTTTGAAATCTAAACCATGTGTAACACAATGTACTATGTATTTTGGCTATGGACATGATGAAAAAGAATGCCTAAATCATTTGGTGGATGTTGTTTTTGAAGAAATCATCTTGGAGCCCATTAATGATCATGGAGATTATGAGTTGCTTCCAATGGATGTGGATCAAGTTAACAAAATTGATGATGCAATGGTAAAGGCCATTAATGAAGACCTTAATGCTGCTGATTTAATTATGTGGTTTTGATAATATTATTTTGGAAGAAGCCAATGAGGAATCATTGTCATCAATGAAGACAAATCAAGAGGAAGAGATTGATCCAATTACAACTCTTGAAAAACCGTCTTGTAAAAATTTAATTCCTTTAAATAATTTTAATGTATTTGATGTTAATGATGTATATCATGAGAAGCAAGACAAAGAATTGAATACTGATTTATATGAAAAAAGCCTTGATGTGAGGTTTGTAGAAAAAGGCAAAGAGAGGGAAAACGTTGAGTGTGAAGTTCCATATATTTTGTCTTTTTGTCTTAATGATTTTACGTGATTTGTACTAAATTCCCTTGTTATCAGTCAACAATATTTAAGGTCAAATCGTTTTCAAGTGGAAGAGAATGATAGCATATTTAGTTGCTATGTCAAGTCCAAGGAGTCCAAGATGCCCATTTCAGATGTAAAGATGAGTCATTCATTTAGAAGCCTGGGATTGAAGAAAAGACAGGGACAACAAGCCACGTCGAGACATAGAGAGCCTTGCACATTGCGATATCCACGCACGTCACAACATCTAGTGTCGCATGTCGTGACATCCAGTAACGTTATGTTTATTTATTTTAGATGTCCACGTCGCGATGTGCAGAAGCGCTAATGTTTTTTATGTTTTTAATTAATTTCATAATTTTTTAATTAATTAATTAATTAATTAAGGCATTTGTGAAGACCTATAAATAGTCTTCTCTTTCAATTGTAATAGGGAGACGTGAATGTTGAGAAAATAAAGAACACATAGTTGTTTCTTTCTTTCAAGGGTTAAAATCTGATGAGGGTTTTGAATTTTTGTTGTAGAGATTATTCCTAAGAAGGGAGTATTCTTTTATTGACTTTTTTGTTATTTGTTGGTGAGGTGCATAGTGACATCCTATAGAGATAGGGTGAATCGAATTAATCATATTGATCTTTGAAAAAATCTTGGATAACTTTTTTGCATCAACGTATCAATTTGTGTGAGAAGCGTGGCGAGATCGTTTTTCACATGAAAAACAGGATGAACGCGAGATCATAGTGGAAGTTGTAATTTGTACATCATATTGCTAATCTTCTCCATTGTAGCCAAAGGGTTATAATAGCACTAAGCTTTAAATCCTTTCTTACTTCTATTGAAGTTTGGCAATAAGGCTGCAATTTTAAGTATACTAAATCCCATACTTGGAAACTCCTTTCAATTCAATGGGCATCAGCAAAATATTTCATGTGTTAATTAGCTTTATGTAAATTTTCTTCCAACAACTGAAGAACTATATAGTGATTTTGAGTTGCATTAGTACTAGCTAGTATAATAGAATCCAAAATTGAACCAGATGGTAAAAGGTTGATAATTTTATCCAATATGCCTGAAATAGAGATATGCCAATATTGAAATGATTGGTAGAGTTATACTACTACTATGCCGTTGATAGCCACTTCTTCTATTGGGTATGCATGTCACTACACATACACCTTAAGTAATTTTCAAGGCATTGATTAAGTCTCTCAATTCATCCATCAGACTGAGGGTGATAAGTAGCACTTATGTATAATTTGACTCTCTAAAATCTATAGAGTTCCTACCAAAATATGATAGTAAATATCTTGTCTCTATTAGTTACAATACTAGCAGGAAGACCATGAAATTTGTATACATTATCCAACATAATTTGTACAACTATAGATGCAGTGAAAGAATGAAGTAATGGAATGAAATGTGAAAACTTTATCAAACGATCCACCACCACTAAAGTGGCATCAAAACCATCAGATTTTGAAAGTTTCTCTATAAAATCCATTGCAATCTATTGAAGATTAATCTTGTATTTTCAATGGCTGGAACAATCTAAGATAAAGGATATTTTCATTTTTATTCCTCTGACACATCCCACATTGTTTTATAAACTGCACCACATCTTATTTGAGCACTGCCCAAATAAAAAAATATTTCATTCTTTTTCTAATAATTATTCTACCCAGAATTTCCACCAACTGCCAAATCGTTCATGTAATGTTTCTATTAATTTGGCTCCAATATTGTTTCCAGATCCAATGTATACTCTACCCTTGGTTCTCAAAATTACATCTTAGTACTGAAACTCATGTATATTGTTAGGAGCCAATGTTAACTTAGTTATAATTTTAGCAACCATTACATCATTTATATAACTACTTTTCACCTCCTTTACCCATTTTGGTTGTGTTTATGTGATTGGCGACATATTTCCTTCCCTTACAACTTTCTCTATAGCATGGTGGCTTTCCTTTCTAGGTAGAGTATCAACCAAAACATTCTCACATCCCTTTTATATAATATTTTATAATCTATGCCTACAATTTATTCAACCACATATATTGTAGTGCAGTATCTAACTTTTGTTCTAATAAAAAATTTAACCTTTGGTGTGGAACTCCCTCAGATCATGCTATTAGAACTCCCTCAGATCATGCTCCTCTTATAGCTCATGTAGGTTTACAGAGTTTCAGTATGCCTAAAAGTTTCAAGTTTCAGAACTTCTGGGCTGATCACTCTTCCTTTTTGGGTGTGGTGAGGTCTGCTTGGGACTCTCCTATTATAGGCCCTCCCTTTCGAGTGCTAGTGGAGAAACTCAAGATCACCAAGATTGCCCTAAAACAATAGAACATAGAGACTTTTGGTAATGTAGTCACCTCCTTTAGAGCAGCTGAGATTGAGATGGAGAGAATTGAAGCTGAGGAGACTCTTAACCCTGTACCAAGAGAAGTTTTTAACCTAGCTGCTGCTAAGTTGAAGCTTGCCACCATAAGGGAAGAGAGGTTTTGGGCCCAAAAGGCCAATATAAAATGGATGGAAGAGGGAGATAGGAATACAGCATTCTACCATGCCTCGGTAAAATAAAGACATCTTAGGAATCATATCCATAGGATAAGAGGGGAAAGAGGAACCTGGGAGGTAGGAGATAAGGCTATTGGGGAGGAAGCTGTGAGATATTTCTCGAGTATGTACTCTGCCTCCCAGACCACTGGGGTCCTGAATTCTGAGGTTATTCCGTTAGTGATCAACAGGGATATGAATGACAGCCTAGAGTGTGACCCAACCTTAGAAGAGATAAAAGAGGCTGTCTTTGCCTTAGGAGAAAATAGTGCAGCTAGTCCTGATGAATTTAATGGATATTTTTATAGAGTTGCATGGGATATAATTAATGAGGACCTTCATTTGGCCATGATCAGTTTCTTCAATGGAGAAACCTTGCCCAAAGCTCTCACTGCAACATCCATTGTTCTAATTCCCAAAATTATTAATCCTTCAGCCTTTTCCCACTTTAGACCAATCAGTTTGTGCAACTTTGTGAATAAAGTGTTATCTAAAATATTGGCAAATAGGATAGGTAAACTTCTGCCTCTACTAATTAGTACTAATTAGAGTGGATTTGTTAAAGGTAGGCAGATTTTAGATAATTACTTGCTCGCAAGTGAATTAATGGTTTCTATGTCTAGTAAGGCAAAAAATGGGAATATTGCACGCAAACTTGATATGGAAAAAGCCTATGATAGAGTTTATTGGCCTTTTCTTATTCAAGTTATGAGGAAAATGGGATTTGGAGAAAGATGGCTAGATAAGATTTGGAGAATGGTATCTAATGTATGGATATCTATTCTTATAAATGGAGCTGCCCATGGCTGGTTTGGCATGGCTAGAGGACTGAGGCAAGGAGATCCTCTGTCTCCTCTGTTATTTATCATTGGATCAGAGTACCTTACTAGAGTTTTAAATGCAGCCTCGCAACAAGTGGCAGGATTTCATGTCCCAAGAAATTGCTTAAAAGTCTCTCATTTAGCATATGCCGATGACATTATAATATTTTCTTCAGCACATTGTGGTACCCTTTCTCAGCTTATGCAGGTTTTGAAACACTACCAAGATATTTCAGGTCAGAAATTCAACGAAAATAAGAGCTGTTTTCTCATTCATCATAAATTGTCCAATCAGAAGAGGAGAATGGTAGCTACTATTACTAATTTCCAGAGAGGCTCTTGGCCTTTCTCCTACTTGGGCATTCCTCTTCATTATGATAAGATTAAAAACATTCACTATGAAGGATTGATCCAGAAAATCAAAGGCAAGCTCATGGCTTGGAATGTCAATTTCTTGTCCAAAGGGGGGAGACTTATCCTGATCAAGACTGTTTTAGCTTCCATGCCAGTATATTCCACCATGGCTCTATCGCCCCCTAAAGGAGTAGTGGAGAAAATTGAGAGTATTTTTGCCAAGTTCTTGTGGCAGAAAGGCAAGGATGGAGCCTACCATTGGATTAAATGGAAAGAGCTCTGTTATCCCACGATGGAATGAGGAGTTGGGCTCAGATCACTGACTGATATTATTGCGGCTCAAAGTATCAAGCTATGGTGGAATTTCAGAAAGAGGGAATCATTATGGGTTGAATTCATGTTTCAGAAGTATTGCAGCCCTTATCACTCTGCCCAAATTGCTCCTTATAGAGGAGACTCGCGTATATGGAGGAGGATGCTCAAGTGTGGTGCTACTGCAGAGAAATTCATAATGACCAAAGTAGAAGATGGGTCATGTAACTTCTGGATTGACAATTGGCTAGGCTCAGGCCCTTTAGACAATTTCGCAACTGAAGTGCAAAGTTTAAAGGAGTTCTTGAGAGATGGGGACTGGAACCAAGAGAAAACAACCTACTTACAGCCTTAGTACCAGTTCAGAACTAACTCACTGCCTGCCCCTCAACTTATATGAAGAGATGAACTGAAATGGATATTATGCGAAGACGGTAACTTTTCATTGTCCTCGGCATTTAATCAAATTAGACAGAGGAGAGGTAATCTCAATTTATCTGGTAAGATATGGTGCCCACTGATTCCTTTAAAAATCTCTTTTTTCATGTATTGTATGTTAACAAGGAGGATCCCACTCGGAGATTCTTTATACAGATGTGGATTCATTGGCCCCTCAATATGCTGTTTTTGTCTCAATAATGAAGAAGAAATTAACCACTCTTTTGCAAGTTGTCTTATTGTGAGACAGGTATGGCATCCTTTGATAGCAGAAATGGGAGTTCATTGCCACTCCAATTCTATCAGAATCTTATGTAATCATTGGTGGTCGACTACTCCTACTAATGTTATGCATAAGCTATTGATACTTCTCCTGCCCCCTATTATTTGCTGGGAAATATAGAAAAGTAGGAACAGGGCAGTTTTTGAAGACTGCAATGTGGATCCCTCCCAAATTACTTTCCAAGCTCTCAATATGGCTGCAAGGATCCTTCAAAAGAAATTCCCTCAGGTCTGGGACACGACTGAATGGGGTTCATTCTGGAACTTGGTGCATCCATACAGGCAGGAAGTCCAGATCCAGCTCATCAAATGGAAGAAACCTGATTATCCTTGGGTGAAGCTTAATGTTGCACATAAATCTGGGGAATCATCTCTTGCAACAGCAGGACTAATCAGGAACCACAAAGGTGAGGTTTTGAAAATTATACACTCCACTTATGACTGGATTAAACCTGTAGGGGTGGCTGCCATGAATGGATTGCTGGATATTATGAATCAAGGACTGAACTACTATGAGGAATGAGGGTGGCATAACATAATACTGGAAACAAGCAACCATGGATTTCACAAAATATTAGAGAATAGTACTGCAGTTCATTGGATGATTGCAAACCAGGGGTGGAAGCTGAAACATATCCAACGGCAGTGCAGAATTTCCTTGTGCCTGGCAGAAGAGAACAAAGCCGCCTGGTGGATTGCTGATAAGGGAAAGGAACAAGCTGCTGCACAGCAAAGCTTTAGGGACCTAATCCGAGAAGACAAATCAGATTTTCCTGCAATTAAAAGAATCCCTAAAGGTAGGAACTAACATGACATATATGAACTACTGCTGGAGCACTTTGTTTACTGGAATTGTTTATTTGGTTGAATCATTTAGTGATGCTCTTAAGCTAACTCTTGCTGGTCTCAGTCATTATAGCCGGTTTTTACATAAAATCAAACCTACCTTCTCTATTTTTAAGGAGTTTTGTATAATGGTGTAACTACTAGATTTGTCCCATGTTGGGATTTTTTGTATATTGAGTTATGTAAGATGGTGTGGCTCTTCTCCCATACTAAAGCATCTTGAGATGTATGATAGTATTAGGGCAGCTTGTACATAGAGGAAGTCCTCCACATTTCCTGTTTTGCAATACTCTTTTGCGCCCCTACCCTTTAGGCTATTGGCATGTATAAGAGTAGGATGTCAAAAGATAACATTTTGTAAAGGTGGTTTTAGGATAAATCCACTACCCAAAAAATTATGTTATAAAATAGGGAGTGGCGACCCACCTCGCAATAGAGGTTAGCCAAAAAAAAAATTAACCTTTGGTGATCTGTGCGAATTATAAAATGGTAGGCTATCAAATATTGTCTCCATTTAGTTATAGCTAACACTAGTTTCAATAATTCCTTTTCATAGATAGACAACCCCATATTTTATGCACTCAAAATTTTGCTGAGAAACTCTATAGGTTAACCCTACTATATCAAAACTGGACCAATTCCGCTACTACTTGCATAAGTTTCAATTATGAATAGTTGGCAAAACATAGGAAATCTTAGAATTAGAACTTCAGAGATAATACTTTTTAGTCCTTAAAAAGCATGTTTAGGTTGATCACCCCACTTGAAATTACTTATGTTTTAGTCAAAGGTTTACAAATCGCTCTATACCCTTTATAAACCTTCTGTAATACCAACTAAGCCCAAAAAAAATCCTCATTGTTCTAATATTCTACTGAACTAATTGATTCAATATGCATTCAACTTTGGACATATCCATACTCACTTATATTTCACTAATCACATAGCCTAATTATTCCAAGTATTTTTGTACAATAGTGCATTTTGAATGTTTAGCATGCAACTATGTTGCCTTATTAAATCCAAAATAGTGTGAAGGTTGATGTGAATCCCACATCGGTTCCACAAGGAGGTCCAGGCTAGTATATAAGGTTGGGTCAAACCTCACTTGGACACCATGGTTTTCAGGTTGAGTTAGGGTTCACCTTATCATTTTAAAATACCTGCAAGTTAGATAAAACTACACAAGAAACAATAATAATAATTAAGGCTTCTCACGGTTTCTCGCTTTAGGTATGGTCGGCTCACTTCACTTTTTTAATATGGTTATTCTCGTGTATAATTGATCTCCCTAATCTACTCTCCAAATGTGGGGTCTCTCGTAGCCTGCTTTGCAAGTTCTAAATTCTTAAACCGCCTATCAGTAATCCAACTCAAATACCACACAAATCAAGTAAGGAATTGAGGAAATAATTATGAAGAATTGCAATTTAGAACACGTTAAGGCACAATTTTGGACAAGTTAGGCAAGACAAGAAGTAGATACACCAAGAATTAATGTCGAATATCAAGAACAGATTTCAACTGTGATTGTATAGAATTTCGTTTTCAGATTTTGCTGCAACATATATATATATATATATATATATTCACGTAATTTTTTTTTTCACGTAATTTTGTTTTTTTTTGATGAATTTCCTTTCTTTTCTTTTTTTGAGTATCAACAAGAAAATTCAATCACTCAATATTTAGCAGCAAGAAATTCAATCCAATTTCACAAAACTCAATCACAAATTGAAAGTTTACGAGATGGAAGATTTAACCTGAAATTTTCAAGCACCCAGAAACTCTCTGATACCACTTGATAAGGTCCTCGTTGATTTGATCCACCTTTGGGCGGGTTTGACAACCTTATTTATCCACAGGACAGGTCTAGCTTGGAAAATTCCACCACAACACAAAGGATTCAACACAAAGATAAGTACAAGAAAGAATGGATTAGAACAAACAATAAATACAAGAAACAAAGAAAAGATATGGAGCGCGATTCAATGGAAACTTGTCCAAAGCCCCAACGCTATTACAAAACCAACTTGACTCAGGCGGCACCTAAATCAAATCAGATTTGGCTGTTCTCAAACTTAGAACAAAAGCAAGACTATTGGCTTAATCTCACTTTAAGGTTTAGAAAACAAAAGCTCAAACTTAGCTTAAGGTATCTAAGGGTTTGGGATCAAATTTTGCTCTGCAAAATTGTGAACTTTCAATATTAAAAATCAACTGCTAAAATTCATGGGTTTACAAGCCTTTAAATAGGACACAAAGACTTGCCAACAAGGTAAACCCTACTTTCCTAAAAATAGTTTCCTAATTGGAATAAACTTCCCTAAAATAGAATTAACACATGCTTCAATCATGCAAGATCTTTAGCCATATGAAAACACCATATAGAACATATCAATGTTCATGCAAGAACATTAGATCACGTTTCTTATTGAAAAGATTAAACAAAATGGATTAAAAATCAAAACATAAAAACTGTAAAAATTCCCGACGTCGCGACGGGAAAGTTCGCGCATCGCGACGTGCGGAAATTCCGTCGTGAATTAAAATTGGATTTTTAATTCCAATTTTTCAAACCTCAAACTTCCAGAGAGTTACGTCGCGACGTGGAGGTCGGTGGACGTCGCGACGTCGGTGCACGTCGTGATGTGGAGCTGTGGACGTCGCGCGACGTGGAGGCACGATTATTCAACACTTGTCCAATCTTGCTCTCCAATGAAGTTTCTTCATGTAATGTCAAAACCACGAGGTTCCAAGGCTTAAAATCAGTCTTCACTTCATCGAAACCTTGTTCTAGCAACTTGTATGCATCGTCCATCACTTTCATGATCAAACCATTAAGAGCCAACTTGAACTTTTTGGTTTTAGCTCGAGTCATTGGTCCACCAATTCCACGTAACGGGTCAATGGAATGTTGTTCACCATCAAGCACGTCTGGATTCCTATCATTCTCCCCCACCTCAAAAGGATTCGTCCTCGAATCTCCTGCATCAAACAAAGAGAGATCAGAAACATTAAATGTAGCACTAACATCTCCATACTCACTGGGTAAATCAATGCGGTATGCATTGTCATTAATGCGCTCGAGAACTTGGAATGGTCCATCGCCTCTTGGATGAAGCTTTGATTTCCGTTTCTCAGGAAATCTTTCCTTACGCAAGTGTATCCAAACCCAATCACCCGGGTGGAACACCATACGGCGTCTTCCTTTATTGGCTTGCTTGGCATACTGCTCATTTCTCCTTTCAATGTTGTCACGAACCCTAGCATGAAGGTCCTTAACAAAAGTAGCTTTGCTTGCACCATCAACATTAACAAACTCGTTAATAGGAATAGGCAAAATATCCAAAGGTGTCATAGGATTAAAGCCATACACAATCTCAAATGGAGAAAAAGAAGTAGCACTGTGAATAGTACGATTGTAAGCAAACTCAATGTGTAGTAAACAATCTTCCCATTTCTTCAGATTCTTTTGTATGATAGCACGCAATAATGCAGATAGAGTTCTATTAACTACCTCAGTTTGCCCATCCGTTTGGGGGTGTGCAACAGTAGAAAATAACAATTTAGTTCCCAATTTACTCCAAAGAGTACACCAAAAATGACTAAGGAACTTGACATCTCTATCATTCACAATAGACATAGGAATACCATGCAATCTTACAACTTCTTTAAAGAAAAGGTCTGCTATGTGTGTAGCATCATTGGTTCGTGAACATGCAATGAAGTGTGCCATTTTACTGAACCAGTCAACTACCACAAAAATACTATCCTTACCACTTAGTGACCTAGGCAATCCCAATACAAAATCCATTGAAATATCTAACCAATGATGCAAAGGAACAGGAAGTGGTGTGTATAGACCATGAGGCATTATCTTGGACTTTACCTGTTTACAAACAATACACTTTTGACAAACAGATTAAACAATTTTTCGCATATGAGGCCAATAAAAATGTTCTTGCAAAATATGTAAAGTTTTGTTAACACCAAAGTGACCCGTTAATCCACCTCCATGTGTCTCAACAACTAACAAATCACGAATAGAGCAATTAGGCACACACAATTTATCTTTTTTAAACAAGAAACCATCATGCAAATAATACTCTCCTTCGGATTTATGCAAACAAGTCTCATACACAAGTTTAAAATCAGCATCTTCAGCATACAATCCTTTCATGACATCAAATCCAAGCAGTTTAGTATGCAAGAAAGTAAGTAAATTATACCTTCTTGACAATGCATTAGCAACCACATTTTTCTTTCCAGCCTTGTATTTAACAACGTAAGGAAAAGTCTCAATAAACTCCAACCACTTAGCATGTCTTTTATTTAACGTACCTTGGGTCTTAAGGAACTTAAGACTCTCATGATCCGAATGAATAATGAATTCTTTCGGCCAAAGGTAGTGCTGCCAAACTTGTAGAGATCTCACCAAAGCATACAACTCCTTGTCGTATGTGGGGTAATTCAATGTTGCTCCATTAAGCTTCTCACTAAAGTATGCCACGGGCTTACCTTCCTGCATCAAAACAGAACCAATACCTTTTCCGGAGGCATCACATTGTATTTCAAAAGCTTTCTCAAAATTAGGTAACATAAGAACAGGAGCATTAGTTAATTTCTGCTTCAGAGTATTAAAAGCTTTTTCTTGAGCATCAGTCCAAACAAAAATCACATTCTTTTTAACTAGATCATTTAAGGGGGCTGCAATTGTACTAAAGTCTTTAATAAATCTCCTATAAAATCCAGCTAATCCATAAAAACTCCTAACATCATTAACTGACTTAGGTGTGGGCCAATCTCTAATTGCTTTCACTTTATTTTCATCAACAGAAATTTCGTCAGCACTTACAACAAATCCTAAAAAGATAACAGATGAAGTACAGAATTCACCCTTTTTAAAATTTGCATAAAGCTGATTTTCACGAAGTACAACAAACACTCTTTTTAAATGGACAACATGCTCTTCAAGTGTTTTGCTGTAAACAAGTATATTATCAAAATAAACTACCACAAATTTCCCTATGAAAGATCTAAGTACATGGTTCATTAAACGCATAAAAGTGCTTGGTGCATTAGTCAATCCAAAAGGCATAACTAACCACTCATAAAGACCATACTTAGTTTTGAAGGCAGTTTTCCATTCATCACCCTCTTTCATACGAATTTGATAATAGCCATTTTTCAAATAAGGTGAACCCTAACTCAACCTGAAAAACCATGGTGTCCAAGTGAGGTTTGACCCATCCTTATATACTAGCCTGGACCTCCTTGTGGAACCGATGTGGGATTCACATCAAAGATATTATACATGGGAATATAAATCAGGTTGTAAATCAATATATCATCAAAAAGTACTAAGATGAACTTCCTAAGGTATGATTGGAAAATGTTATTCATAAGTTATTGAAAGTAAGTTAGGACATTAGTCAAACCAAGTGGCATGACTAAAAATTCATAGTAGGCACGATGTGTTTGAAATGTTGTCTTGTGGATATCATAATTTTTTACCCAAATCTAAAATCTAGTTTTGAGAAGTATTTGGCTCCAAAGATTTTATTTAAAAGTTCATCAATATTAGGAATTGGATACATGTCTTTGATGGTTAACTCATTCAATTGTCTATAGTCTATGCATAGTCTCCAACTCCCTTTTGTTTTTTGACAAGTAACATAAAAGAAACAAACTGTTTATTGCTATTTCTAATAATGTTTATAATTAACATTTCAAAAATCTATTTTTCGATCTCATTCTTCTGTGAGTGTGAATACGTATAAAGTTTGAGTTCGAAAGGATGTGCATTTGGTTTAAGAGAAATGGTATGGTCATGAATTCTTTCATGTGGTAATGTTTTAGGAATGTCAAACACATCTTCAAATTGTTTAACCAAGTCAGCACAACTGCAGGTATACTAACATTCTGGTTAATAATTTTACACATTAGCTATAGAAATTTGCTTGAATATGTCAACTATGAATTCTCTAAAATCCTTACCTTTCACCAAAGTCATCATGGGATCATTAACCCTCCGAATAGCTTGACATGCTCCTTCTCATAATTGAATTCTATAAGTAAATGATTAAAGTCAAAAGTTATAGATCTGTAGTTTTTTATCCAGTTAACTCCTAGAATTATATCCCAATGCTCATCAACCTCATATCAAACCTAAATTCATAACCTTGTATCTCTCATTTCACTTTAGATACTACAAATCTATTGATTATTGTAGTTCTATCAGCAATTGTGACCCTGAATCTGCATATATATTCAAATTGTAAGCCTAGTTCTCCTTACATCTTAGTCTGGATATAGCTATGCGAGCTTTCAGTATCATTTAGTAAAAACACTAATATATCATTTATACTACCTATTGTCTTTTCAAATAACAAAATTGTCAAAGCAATAATTTGGCAAAGATTGCCTATCTTCTCATCTTACTTACCAATGACATCTAGAAATTCTGCATCCCCCTTTAGCGCGAGCAGAATAGGATTTCTATCAATAGACAAAGCTTCCTCTTGACTATAGCATTTTTCTTTGGACATCATATTCATGAAAGTTTAAAACTTGTTATCAATTCCAATCATGAAGTCTTCCATCTTCCTATTGCTATCTTGGGTGAACTTATTCATCATTTGATTCCATCTATGATTCTTGCAACTTCTCGTCTTGTTTTTTTAAGTTGTTCTTCCAAGGCTTTGTATCTAGTTTTGTCAGCCATAATCACGCTTTATCAATTTTAATCCAAAGATATATAAGTTCTTATACCAATTTGTTAGATTCTTAACAAGAAATTCACATTTCAGTACAAAAATGGATCAAGAAGAAGTTAAGATTGAGAAATGAGAAAGAGAAACAATAGAGTAATTTAATTAGGAACTGAAAATACAATCAGCTAACGTAACTACCTCTTACAAGTTTGTTAGCTTTTAATGAGCTAACAACCAATTAGAATTCACTTTAGGTAACTTACACCTATTTAGTACAAAATGACACTATTGCATTACAAAACAACACTATTGCACTTAATCTAAATCCAATTCTCAAAGGCATGCTTTGGTATATACTGAAATTATTTTCTGAACATATGCTAGTTGGGGCAATATTAGTGAAGCCTAGACTAGGGATATTCAACTGGCCGGTTAACCGGTTCCGGTTTGCACCAATTTTGGCAAATTTTGCCATAATCGGTTAACCGACCGGTACAGACACCGGTTCTACCGATACCGACACTGGTTCTACCGGTTTCGGTCGGTTAACCAGATTTTTTTTTATTCTTGAAAGTTAAAACAACGAACTAGCAACAAATTAGCTATGTTTGAAATGTAAAATACTAAAATTGAATATTTAATTGAATGTATTAAATGATAAAGTCCATGTGATGTAAGAATGTGTTGATGTTAAAAAAAATACTTAGTTGATGTACTAATTACTTATATGTAAAGTATTATTTACTTATATAACCTATAAATATACTTATGTATTTAGTTAATGTACTAATCCCTTATATTTAGAGTCTAATTTACTTATAACCTATAAATATAATGTATTTAGTTAATGTACTAGGTACATATATTCATGAACTCATAGTATTATCTAAAATATACTTATTTTAATTACTTGTTATTGTTATTAATTTTAATAATATAAATTATAATATGATAGTATTAATGTTTATTTGTTGTCTTCTCACTATTATATTTTGGCTTATAATAGTAGTTAATTATAATAGAAATTACAATAGTCACATATTAAATTTGTAAACCATTAAACCATGTTATTGCTAGCCATAATACTCATGTGTTAAAAATTATAATATATTATTAATATTGTTGATTTTACATTATAAAATATATATTGTTAATTATAAGTTAATTAATAAATTTGAATAATAAATAACTTAACTATTAAAATAAAATTTAGAATATTACAAATAATATTTAAATTAGTATATTAATAATTACCAGTTAACAGGTTTTAAAACCATTTAACCAGTTTAACCAATTGAAAAAAAAAATTCCAACAGGTTAACCGGTAAAACCGAATAACGAGAACTGGTAAAACCGGATAATCGGTAATAACCGGTTCCGGTCCGATTACCGATTTTCTGATTTTTGAACAGCCGTAGCCTAGACTCCCCTTGCTACTGTCATTAATTACGCTAGATATTTGCTAGAGTTAAAGAATTCTAGCAACTTTTGTACAAGCTGCTAAGGCTCTGTTTGGTTCGATAATTTTAATGATTTATTTCATAAAATCAAAATGTCATGTTTGTTTTACTCATTTTTTCTATTAAATTTTTAAAATAAAAAACAATACTACAGTAATTATTTTTGCTACAGTATTTTTTATAAATAAAATATTAAATTTTAATTTTAATTTTTTAATAATAAACAATTCTTTCTAACATAATTCGCACCAAAACAAACTTATAAAATATTAATTCAAATTTAAATTTCAAACTTTTATTAATAAAAAAAATTTGATACAAACAAAATCATCAATCCAAACACTCTCAAAATAACCCTTTCTTATAACAAATCTCAAGAAAAAAGATTTTAACATAAAACCTAAAAATACTTCATCCAAATATAGTCTAAATGGTTTTGACAAAGGCTAACTTTGCGAATTGGATTTTTTGATGTTGGACTTTTGGAGTTGGGCTCATCCAGACGATATATTGGCATTGCGCTTTACATAGGCCAAAATTTGGAATTGGACCTCCTTTAATTTAATTAAACAAGTGGAGTGCTTAAAGTTTATGTAATGATAGGTAGTAATACTCCCATTTCTCTCTAACAGTTTACGTACATTTGAGATTTGGTTACATCGCCCTTTTAGCCTCTCCCATTTTTATAATTTTTAACATCAACAAAATTGGAGTATGAATCCCTTTATTTAAAATAAAAATAAAAATAAATAAAAGGGACCATTTTGTCTCGTTTTAAATGTGATGGATACAATAAATTATTTTATAAAATGTAAGGAACTTTTGTGATCATTTTTTCTTTTTAAAAAATTGCATTAATCGTGCAGCTAATTGCAAAAAAAAAAAAGTCTTCTAAAGTATATTGTTTTAGTAAATTTCTTCTTGAACTTCAATTGCACTACTTTGTAAATTTAACTTATTTAAACAGATTAAAAATCATTGTCTCGATGTACGCTAATATTTAATTAAACATTTTAAAATATTAAAATTCAACCATTAAACATTCAAAAGAAAATCTACAAAAATATCATAGTTTAATAGAATTTCTTACAATTAACTCTTAATCTTATTATCCAAATTAGATCTTGATGGATAAAAGTTGGGATTAGTAGCAACAATCCAAACCAAAAAATCTACTTCATGAATTCATATGCTTATTAAGCAAAGAAAGGAAAAACAAATCGACTTGGATTGTGGTCAACCGGCTTGCCCAAGCCACTTAAGCCAAGAAATTATGTTCTCCAACATGGTCATGTTCACGCCTTTACAGCTTTTCTAAATGTTTATCATTACTGGCGCGCACGAGTCGCGTTAGGGACTCATGGCTCGCTAGTTACGAAGTTTTTCGAGACTTGGAATCGTAACCCAAAAGGCAAGCAAAATTATTACTCTCTTAATCATTGCCATGTTTTTTTCCAACTCGTCAATCATAAATAAACAGAAAATTGGTCATTTTTGTGAAAAAAAAGTGAGAAAAAATTATAAAAATCACCATTTGCATTTGTTTAAAAACTTTTCATCACTCACGTATAAAATGATGCATTTTTATTATTCATATTAAAAAATTGTATCAAAATTATTTTTTTATTCAGTTTTGTTCAATTTTTTAATAAAAATATATAGATTCATGTACATTGTTCGATGTGAAATTGAGTATATTTTTATTAAAGAAGTAGAGGGAAATACATAAAAATATCAATCTAATGTATATTTTTAGTTTGAATGATAAAATTGCATCATTTAAATGTAACCGAAGAAAACAAAAAAAATTAAACATATCTATGATTGTTTTATAATATTTCTAAAAAAGTAATAATAAGTGTTTTAAGCGAATGAATCATTATAGAGATAAACGTAGCAGAGATATCAAATTCCATAAAAGAAATTTGTATCTTGTATCATTAGTCTAAAAAATCAGACATGCATATACCATGCATAATATCGATGAAAGATATAAACGTTGTGAGATAGAAGTGTTATTAAACATATTTCACTTTTTAACATATTTAGGGCAGGGCAAAACCTTATAAAACTAGAAATTTGTTCAAAAATAATTAATAACACAAACTATATCTGTGTTAGTAATTAAATTTATATTCTTAGGTTGACTAATTTTATAAAAGGAAATTTTCAAAAAAAAAGAGTTTTTTATATTTTTTGAAAATTATTTTTCATCATTTATATTTAAAATAATACAATTTTAAATTAGTTATTTTCTCTAATTTCATCTACTTTTTTTAATGAAAAATATATGCATGTCATCGCTAGATCATGTGCACACACAAATATTCGTGTACCATATTTTTCATTAAAAAAATCAAATAGGATTAGATTGAAAGATAAATTTAGTATAATTTTTTTATATAAAGGACTAGGTTGCATTATTTTAAATATGAGTTGTCACAAAATTATTTCCAATAAAAGTGAAGGATGATTTTGTAGTTTTTCCTTTTATAAATGCAAATTTAAATTGTTTAATAAAAGTTTCTTTTATTTAAAATTTTATTTGACATAACAAAGGGTGCTCATGTTATAAATAAGCATACATATTGTGTTATTAAAAAAAATCAAAGACTTATAATTTGTCTAAAAATATTCGTGTACCAAATCCTTTCCAATCATTAATTTAAGCACTTTTCTTACCCATGTTTGGACTATTACATTTTAGAAAAGAAACCAATGCTTACAATTATCTTTTGGAATATTTAATTTTTATTGCATATATAACAAGATTTAGAAAATAATCAATAAACCAAAGAAAAATTAAGTTTAAACTATAGAAAACAAGAGTCAATTACAATGAATATTATAGGAGTGATGAATTTTTTTAGCTTGATATAGATGGACCAAATCAAAACTTCATTTGTTAACTAACTTGACTTTTTTTTTCATAATTAAACATTATGGAGAGAGATGGAAATTACCAACATTTTCATGCACGTTAGTCCTGTACTAATATATAATCAAAATATTCTGACTTTTAAATGTTGCTTTTCTTTTTTGTTATAAGTAAAGTTTCTATCTTTAAATACCCAAATATAATACAGGTGAGATTTAAATGATTATGTTTGCTATATGGGCAACAATTGGCTTTGTTTATTTTGTCCCACACATTAAAGTTATTATCTTTATAGTTCCACCACCCAGTGCAAAAATTATTTTCGTGTCATTGATATTCAGTATAAAATAAAATTTGCAACTTATGTTTTACCTAATTTCTCAATGTCATTAAGTAGTTCTTAATTGTAATATCTCTTTTTTGTATTTTTGTAGGGTTTAAATATTTATGTTGCCTCCTCTTTTAAGAAAATTGGGCAACCATTCTTGACATTTAGTTTCAATTCTTTCACAGCGCCAAAGATATTAAAAAAATTAAAAAATTTATTCATTCCCCTTGTCTATCGAATTACAAATCAGTTCTTATTTTAATTTATTTAATTTCTCAATAATGGTTTTATAGATAAAAAGAGCACAAAACACAAAAAGTTATTTAATTATCTTAATCTTTTGGAATGAAATCCTATGGCCAACAAATGCACACACAAATTAAAAAAAAATAAAAAGAAGAAGAAACAAATTTGTAGCAAATAGCAATCTTCATGTATGCGAATTCTTACACCACTCATATATACTCATATATACTGTTAAGTATTTAAGAATCTACAATGCATGTAAATATTAGAGAAACTTTTTACCATAATTAAAAGTATTTTCATAATTACAATAAAAAAATAAAAATTAAAAAGAGGCCAAAACACTTACCAGTGTCAATAAAATGTTTTTGTTAAATTGAGTGAGCATTCAAATTTCCAGAGTTTCAAAAAGTATTCAAGAATGAGTCTTTTAACAGTTTTCTGAAGACAAATTATCTTAATTTTGATTGTGAGAAAAGTATTTTTATTTTTCTTTCCAGTAGTTAAAGAGAAAAACTCAAATGTGTGTATTGATTAAATATAAGAATGCATCCTATATATACAAAAAGAAAAATAAATCATCCAAAAATATACAAATTTTATATTAAAGTACATACTAAAATATGACCATATCAAAATCTTGATTATGGGCAAGAATCAGGGAAATTAGAATCAAGATCTTGATTATGGGAAAAAATCAAAGAGATTGCAAGAATCAAGGAAATTATAACTATTCTTGTAATGTTCCAAGAATAGCATATCGTAATACTCCCTCTCAAGTCGGAGCATTGAGTGTCGAAATACCCAACTTGCTAAGTATAGTGTTAAAACGATCTCGTCCCAAAGGTTTGGTGAAAATATGTGTCAACTGTAATTCAGAAGAGATTTATGTGGAGCAACAATTTTGGATTGAATCTTTTCACGAACGAAATAACAATCTATTTCGATATGCTTTGTCCGTTCGTGAAAGACTAGATTAGCTGAGATATGGAGAGCGGCCTGATTATTACAGGATAGCCACAAAATCTCATAGAACGTGGTGGCCATGGCTCGATACTCAGCCTCTTCAGATGAACGATCAACAACAGATTGTTTCTTGAAACGCCACAAAATAGGTTATGAGCCAAGAAAAATTATATACCCTGTAGTGGATCTACGACTAGAGGGGCAACCTGCCCAATCAGCATTACAATAAGCTTGAAAAGATAAGTCACTATCTTTAAGATAGAAAAGACCTTGTCCGAGAGCACCTTTAATGTATCGTAAGATATGAAAAATAGCATCTAGGTGACTATGTTTAGGATCATGCATAAATTGGCTTAGAGCATTCACAGCATAACAAATATTTGGCTGAGTATTGGTAAGATAAAGTCAGCGTCCCACTGATAAGGCGAAATATGTTCACCTTATATTTTCACTTATACTTTGCATAGTCTTTGTGCTATTTAGCATGTTTTTAATGTGTTTTGTAGGTTATTAATTATGGAGGCCAAAATGAGAGGAAAAGATTGAGAGAGATCAAGAAAGATGTGATTTAGGTCAAAAAAGGTGTTTTTCATCACGAAGAAGCTGGTTCCGTATTTTACAAGATGTTCAAGGTGTTAATTCCAATTTTTGAAGATCAATCCTATATATTAAGACCTTGGATAGAGTGGCAAATAAGTCCCAAATTGATCTCATGGAGGCTAGAGACTCCAAGAAGGTTTGACATAGCGAAACACGTAGAAAGGTGATGAAGAACAAATGCTGAAGAAAGCTGTCAGGTTTTAGTATTTAAATCATATGCCTCTCGATATACGTCCGAATGGGATTCTTCAAGTTCCATTGGAAAGATAATAGAAAGAGCTACAACTTTCATGTTTTGGGTTTTCCTTAATTCGGTCGGGATCATGGAGAAAAACGGCCCACAAGCCGGACGTCGCGACGTGGGAGAAGCTTCACGTCGCGACGTAGGGCACCGTTTTTGTTTTTTTTAATTCATGGACGTCGCGCGACGTGGGTATCTAGACGTCGCGACGTCCGGTCTGGAAACGTGCGAAAAATATCTTTTTCTTAGTTTTTAACGTTTTTAAGATGTCTTTTTGTTTTAGGTTGTTTCCTATATTGTTCCTTACATGTTAGGGCCCAAAAACGTGCCATCTTATTAGTGTTTGACAAGCGTGTCGCGTACTTGCAATTTCAATCCCTAAACTAGTGTAGTAGCCATGAGTAGGGTATCGTATCCACAGGGAAGGGGATGGATTCTTGAATTCAGAAATTGTTCTAATTATTGTTTCGGTAGCAAATCACAACAAATAGAATGTAGTATCAACTCAAAAGTAAACAAGAACAGAGAACAATGAAGTAATAACAATCAAGAATAACAAGATATCCTAGAGTTCGTGTGCCGGATGAACTCAAACCTAGCTGATCAATACTATGCAATTGACGACCTATCAATTCTCAAAGAGACCTAAATTGCCTAGAAGCTTAAGTTGTGGTTAGCATGGCGACCACACCACTCCCTGTACTTCCTAACACCATCCTCTCCCATGACGAGGCCCGAGAATGGTGGAATTCACTCCGCAACGTCTCAACTCTCTAAGCTAACTACTCTAACATGCAAACCCTAGGAAATCCCATGGCGAGGCCCGACCTAAGCTTGAATGTCTTCGTTTATTAACACAGAGAGCTTCTTTAACACTTTTCCTAATGTTTCAATTCATCAAAACTTCCTATGGTGAGGCCTGTATCTCAGAAATGAAATAATTATAGAAAGCAAGTGTAAAGACTCAGACAATCACACTTTAGTTCTCATTTCATGTATCTTCACTAATATTGGTGAATCAATCCTCAACTTAGCATGGCGACCACAATTGATGCTTGATCCATTCAAAATTAGTGCAGAGATATGAAATTAAACAAATTTCAAGTAATAAATTCAAGTGCGATTTCAATCTTTATCAATTACGTCAATTACAAAGCATCAATCTTCTAAATCATGTATTCATCCGTTTAGAACCCTAAGATATCACACAATTAGCCAGAAAATTCCATATTCAACTCATATTCATCAAATTCCAACATTAAGCAATTAAATTCCATCAAATTGAGAGATTTCACCGATTAAAGTGTAGATGAATGCCAAATGCTCCTACGATTGAGTTCAATATGTAATCTCCGGTACAAAGTCGCGATCGGAAATGAAATCGGAGAAGAAAATCTAGAGAGAGAAAATTCTAGAGAGAGAAAGTTAGAGAGAGAAACTTTCTCTCTCTAGTTCAAAAATCTGTTATGAATCTAGAATGATCTCCCCTCTAAAAGCTAACTAATCCTCTATATATAGAGGTTACAAAATGTAAAACAAAACAAAAACGTAAAGTTCCTAAAATATTACGAGAATGCCACTATACATGTTGGCGGAACTTAACAAATTCAACAGCAACCCTGGCACAGGAGCAATCACGCCTTTACTTCCTCTGCTCTTTGCGCCTTTATCGATCCTACTGCGCCTTCAAGTCAGCAAGTCCCACGTCTTTCTTAACTCATTCGCGCCTTTGAGCCTTCCGTGATCGCGCCTCCACACTTCCTGCACAAGAAAACCATAACCAACACTTAGATGAAATTTCAATTTGCCACAACAAGGCTCCCGAGAAATTATGCGGGCGAGACCTCGCGACGAGGTCTCGCCGTGTAATGCGTGTGTGTGGCGAGACCTCGCGTGTATGTGTTTGTGGGCGAGGTGGAAAGAAGCAATGTGATTGAAGATGATGTTGTGAAGAGTGAAGTGTGTAAAAATGTTGTGAATTAATGTAGATGAAATGTGCTACGAAGTGGGATGGTTGTGAGGTGAGTGTTGAGTGATCAGACAAAGTGTAGTGTTTTGAATGTAAAGTATGAAATGTGTGAGTTTGTTATGAAGTAAGATTGTTGTGTGTTACGTGTAAAAACAATGAATGAATAAATATGTTAAAAAGTTGTGAGTGTTGTGAGGTGTGAATGAGTGGATGCAAATGAAATGCAATAGAGAGTGAAAATGTTTGAGTTGAATGGTATGGTAGAAGATGAAGAAAATGAGGTATACGTGTGTGCTTGTGAATGCATTCATGTGTTAAGTAGTGTGCAAATGAAATGAAGTGAATTGTGTGTGTGAGAGTGCTTGCTGCGTTTGAGTGTATGTGTGTGCATAAAGGCAGTGAGTGTGTGAGGTTTTCACCTAGCCGCATGGTGAATGTGCAAGAGTGTTGCAGCGAGGTGATCTCGCCGCAATGTGTGTGTGTGAGATGTTGAGAGTAGGAGTGAAATATAATGAAGAGTGGAATGAAATGTGATGAAGAGTGGAGTGGGAATGAAGTGAATGTTGAATGTTGAGTAAAATGGAATGATGTGATGAACGTAAGTGATAAAAGTTGAGTGAAGTGTGGGAAGAATGAATGCAAGAACAATGGAGAAATTGTTAATCATCCAAAACATAAACATGAAACATTGTGAAACACAAGGCATGTAAGGCACACTCAAGAAAATTGCAATGACATGTATTCTTCACTCATGAGATAGACAATATGATACTCAGCAAGGTTTCACCCACAAGACAAAACAAAAGGCGAGGTCTCACCTTACAAAACCACCAAGGGCGAGGTGAGTTCGCAAGCAAAAATCCTGAAGTGATCAAATGTGCAAGTATGCAACAACTTCCAGCCAAATTCTAACCCTGATGCGTTGTGAATTTGAAAAAACTTAAAACATGAAAGTTGTATCCCTATGTCTTAGCTTTCCATATCATTTTGAATCACCCAATTTGGAGTCCGGACAAGAAAGTTATGGCCAAATTACCAAAGTGTGGCAAAGCTGGAAATTTCAAGGCGAGGTCTCGCCTTGTAAAAGTTTCTATGGCGAGGTCTCGCCACGAGACCTCGCCCTCACAGCACCATAATAGCGAGACCTCGTGGCGAGGTCTCGCCATACAAAAACTACAAATGGCGAGACCTCGCAACTTTAAAACTTAGTCCAGCACATCACTCTACTTCTATGCCTTATATGTGTGTCTTAGCCTCTGAATTGGATTTTGTGGTAAACATAAAAGTTTTAGATCTTTCTCTTGGCTTTCCATTGGTTTAAGAATCAGCTTCATTGGAGGTCTGTAGCTCAAGATATAAACAATCTACCAAACTGTGGCAATATGAACTCAAGTATGAAAACCTGAAGTAGCAATTGGACAAACGCCGCCGTTTCTCATACTTTCACACAGAATTAGAAGAAAGTTAAAACATAAGAAATGAAGTAAACACAAAGAGCTTTCCAGAACATCCAAGATCTCATCAATCGGATAAGTATTGAGAAAGATACACTCAAATCAAGTCACACTATCCATTCTGCCCAAACACCCGAACAACCAAATTAGGCACATTAGGGTTTTCTTCCAATCTTCACAACATCATTAAACACTCTTGGGTTCTTTTTTTATAACCTTTAACATCAAACACACATTTGCCTCATTTAAACATCATTTTTGGTCTTTTGCACCATTTAAACACTTTCAACTTGCAAACCACATTAATGCACAAAATTGCACAAAACATCACACATTTGCATGAAACACAAGACAAAAGCTAAGTGATTTAACACATATAAGTTGGTATTAAACCAACTTATCAGTGTTTCATAAGGTTTCAAGTTGTTTCCTATATAAGGCCATCTATTATCTAATTTTAAAGATGGGAGATCATAGAAGAATAGAGTTCATAGTTTAGAATAGATTAGGGTTTCTTTCTTTCTTTTTTAGGGTTTCATATAGCTTTAGGGTGTGTCATCTTTGAGAGAGTTTAAGCAAGGGTTTTTCTTCTTTGTAATAGCTAGGGTTTCATTCTTTTGGCTATTTACGGAGAATTGCAGCTGTACGAATTGGGAACATCATCTCTTATTGAATTTATTTATTTATTTAGAGACAAAGATTACATTCAAAGATTTATAATTCAAGGTGTTTTCTTTCCTTTTAATTTATGTTTTCAATATTGTGCTTATTTATAAATATTATGATGATGTTTGATTTAGCCATGCTTGGCTAAATTTATTGTGCTCTCGGGATTATGAATAAGGATTTTTGTGTTTTATTTACATGCTAAGTTCTATTTTATGGTCTTTGTTGAATGAGTTTTGCTGTGTTCTTCATAATTATGCATGATATGTCGCGCGAGTATTATGTATAATGAATATTTTCTTAAAGTGCAGTAAATTATTTAGAGATAACTTGCTTTGATCTTGCCTCTCGCCACATAGGAGGATTAGAGTGGGTTGTTTGGAATCTTGTGTGGGTTAGTTGTGAATTTGTTAGATTAATTTTACCTTAACTCTTGCCTCTCGCCACAAAGGAAGAGTTAGGGGAAATAGTTTAACATTAGCGTGACTGGTTCGGGCGTTGCCTCCGCCATAAAGGAGCGGTTGAACTTGAGTGTTTGGTTGAGTTGGTTAGTTGCACTAGATTCCCGGGTTAATTAAGGGAGTAAACCTTGCCTCTTGCCACATATGAGGGTTTAATGAATTAATTAATATCTAAATAGGTAGGTACTTAAATCATACATTGCCTCTCGCCACAAAGGAGTGCATGAGTAATGTTATTTACCCTTGTTTTGCATGACCATAAATAGAATGTATGTATGTGCTTTTTATGTAACCCTAAAATATAATCTCGGGAGTACACTTGCTTAATTTGAATTTTAATCAATTCACCATCTTTGTTTTAGTTATTTGTTATTTGCATTCTTATTTTTAGTTTAATAAATACAGAAAAAACAAAAAAGATTTTCTTAGAATTTCAACATAGCCCTTTCTTTGTAGGAACGAACTTGCTATACTTATACCATTAAGAGGTTGTTTAGCATTATTTTTGAGTAGGGGTAAATAGCAACCACGATCACATTTTTATTACACATATTTGCTCCCATCACCCACAAAGCGCCTATACAAGATAGGATCTGAACAAAGAGGCCCATCAGAAGAGAGATGAATCTGTTGATCCATAGGGGAGGAGGCAGGACGACAACCCAATAAACCACATTCTGCCAAAATATCTAATGTGTACTTTCTTTGATTCAACATAATGCCAGTTGGTGATCAGGCTACTTCAATTCCAAGAAAATATTTCAATTTTCTAAAATCTTTGATCTTGAATTTTCTGTCTAGGTAGCGCTTCAAATCTCTCATTACTATCACATCAATTCCAGTAATAATAACATCATCCACGTAAATAAGAAATGCGGTAAATGAAGATCCACGGAGAAGTAAAAATAAAAAGTGATCAGTATTTGATTGTTGAAAGCCAATATCAACAAGAGAAGTAGTAAATTTATGGTACCAATTTCTAGAAGCTTGTTTCAAGCCATATAAAGATTTCTAAAATTTGCACACACGTTTCTCCCCCTTTTGTGCAAAGCCTTAGGGTATTTTCATGTACACCTCTTCTTCTAAATCTCCATGGAGAAAGGCATTGTTGACGTTCAACTGATGTATTTCCCAATTTCAAATAGAGGCCACGGCAAGGAGACAACGTACAGTAACAAGTTTTGCTACAGGAGCAAAAGTGTCATGAAAATCTATTTCTTTTGTCTAAGTGTACCCTTTTGCTACCAATCGAACCTTATACCGTTCAATAGATCCATCGGGATTGTACTTTATCTTGTAGACCCATTTTGAATCAATAGCTCTTTTCTTGATGGCAAATATGTGAGAACCCAAGTCTTATTGGATTCTAAGGCATGTATTTCCTTTTGCATTGCCTTCCTCCAATGTGCCTGCTTAACAGCTTGGTGGAAAAATTTGGGTTCATCTCCTGTAGAGATGACCGCTAAGAATGCATTGTGAGTTGTTGAAAATTTAGAATAAGATAAAAAGTGAGATAGATGATATACCGTCGAATTAGCCGCTGAAGTGGGAGAGTGCGATGGTGGAGCCGTGAGAGAGGGTGGTAAGGTCACTTCATAGTCGGCTAGGCGACGAGAGGTTTGTCTGATCCATTTACTTGGAATGTCTTCAACAACTGCATTCTCTGTAACCATAGGCTCAGAAAGTGGAACAGGCAAAACAATTGAAGGTTGCTCTATTTCTAAACCATTAGGAATATGCTCTTGGGATGTGGTGATATTCTTGTAGGGAAACTGCTCATCATAGTAAATCGAATTTTGATTTTTAGCAAAGTTTTGCCAATACTTCAATCCCATACCTCCCAAAGTATCATATACCTTTAATGCACATAGAAAAATGTCCTCTTGAAAATAAACATGATAAGTCAGTTTTATACTAACTTAAATATGCTAGTTTTGCTTGACTTTTGTTGTTGTTTTGGTGTAATGTGTGTGACATTGTGTGTGATTTATAAGTTTATGTGAAGAAGTGTGTGTGGTGTTGTTCAGTAGAAGAAGGGCTAAAATTTGTGCAAGTGTGTATGAAGTGATTGCATAAAGGCACAAGTGTGTGTATGAAGTCACAACACTCGTGCATGTGCACCGCACCCATCGCACATACTATACACAAGTTCATGCACACGCCGCACATACACCTCGCAACTACTCGCATGCTTTTGCCGCACACCGTGCGCACATTCACTGCACACACTTGCTGTGTGCTGCCGACACTCACTGCACTTCACAGCACGTTGCCGCACCACAGTTGCGGCACTTCACAGCACACTCATGCATTCACTTGCGGCACTTCACAGCACACTCATGCACTCACTTGAGGCACTAAACCGCACATACATGCACTACATTTGCACTCATGCACTCGGCATGAACACGGTTTCAACACCACACATGCACACTTGAGAGCACCATTGTTGCGCTTCTTGCGATAGGTATCTACACACTTTGCACTTCACCATATCACCGGCACCACACTTGCACCCATGCATCACCACTAGCACACTTGTACACTTACATCGCATATCTTCACGGCGATGCAACGTACGTTGCATCGCCATATAGGGAGTTACACTGCGATGCAACATTACGTTGCATCGCCATGAACACCGTGCACAACGTTGCATCGCCATAGTGGAAATTCTGCACAGCGATGCAACGTTACGTTGAATCGCCATGTAAATGGTGAGTTGCATTGCTTAAATTTTGGCTAAGTGTTGAAACTCTTCCTTTTTCTTGTGCAGGCTTCAAAGGCGTGTGGTGGTATGGCTTGGGAGCGTGGAGCTTGAACTGAAGACGTGAGAGGCCGTGGCTCAAAGGCGTGGAAGTGTTGGATTGGGTGCTGACGTGGAGTCTTGTGCACGTGCTGATTTTGGACAGTTTTATATTACAAGTGCATTTCTGTAATTAAGTGAGTAGATTACGTTAGCGTGTAGAATAAGTTTTAGACCTCTATATACAGAGGAGTTTGTCATTATTTTGAAGGATACTTTAGACACTTCTAGATTTTTACCAGATTGATCTTGAGCGGGAATTTCTCTCTCTATACTATCTCTCTAGAATTTTCTCTCACTAGAATTTCTTCTCCGTTGTCAATTCCGATTGAACTTTTGGACCGATCGGTGGAATTCTATTCTCAATTGAGGAGGCATTTCACGATTCTCTTGGGAATTTGAAGCTTTTGAAGCAACTCAATTGGTAAAATCTTTCTATATAATGAAGATGAACTGTTTCATGTTGCAAATTGGCGATCGTGAGTTGAGAATGGAGTTTTGTGTCTAAATTCATGATGTCTTACGAGCATCGATTTCTAGAGTGAATCAATCTTAAAAATTTAGCCATACGTCTCTCGCTGTTTTAGCATAAGAGGCACTTCCTTGAAGTTCTTTTGATAAGGCATTCATCAACCATGCTAGCACAATGGCATTACATTGATCCCATGATTGGTACTTGTGAATCTTCACTCGGTTTTCTTACAGTTTCATCAAGAAAACCTGCTTTATTCTTTAAGCGGAGGGCATTAAAAATGTTCTTTCTCCATGCAAAACAGTTCTCACCATTCTCACTCAATGGATGGGTAACAAAAATCAAACCTGGATGGTTTGAGGGATGCAAAGAGTATGGGGATTTTGTGTCAATAACAAGGCTTTGTGGGTTTACATTGACAATTGATGAATCTACCATACTATCTGTCTCTGATACCATAAAGAGAAAAACTCAAATATGTATATTGATTAATGTTATACGTAAATACAAGAATGAATCCTATACATACAAGAAGGAAAATGAATCTTCCTAAAATATACATATTCTATATTAAAGTACATACTAAAATATTACCATATCAAGATCTTGATTATGGGCAAGAATCAGGGAGATTAGAATCGAGATCTTGATTATGGGAAAAAATCAAGGAGATTGCTAGAATCAAGGGAATTATAACTATTCTTGTAATGTACCAAGAATAGCATATTGTAATAGTAGTGGTTGCAGTTGATAAAAATGCTTAAAATAAATATGTCTTGGAGTTAATTAGCATTTGCAATGTGCTATACTAATTTTTTTTCCATTTGTTTTAAAATTTTTTTCATATAATTAAATAGTAAAATGAAATAATAATAGGGAGCGGAGCACGAAATTTTTTTTAACACAAGATAAAATTCTATTATTACTACTATTACTTAATAAATAAGTATACCATAGATGAATCGTCCCTTCCGGACATTTGATAAAATTAAAATGATACAAAGAAAATAAGTATAATAAATGACTGATGATTGTAATTAGAATTATAATTTCGTCTAAAAAAGTTACATTCTCTATGATTACTAGTTGACCAATAGACAAATCAATGTTTCTATTAGTTTCAATTAACCGTTAGAATTTATTAGCACAAATCATTTAATTGAGGTTGTAAAGATTGGTATTAATAGCACCAAAAAGAGAGGAAAGATTAATGCTAAATTACTAATATCTTCTCCTTTTTGTAACTGATTTTAAGTTAAAGAATGTTATGAAAGTTAAAAAAAAAAAACAGTCTCTCTCTCTCTCTCTTTCATTTTCTTAACCATTTTTGTGATTCAAGGGACCCCTATTGAAATCTCTCATCTTGAAAGTGAAAAAGCATGGGCAAATATGTTTAAAAACAAAGCATCTAATCATTCCAATTCATAAAGTGAGCAAATGGATCCATATGACAGTAGGTGGAAGCCATTTGAATCCAAAGAATTTGATGTTGACTTTTAAAATTGACAATATTCCATATTTAAAAATGCAGTTGTAAGTCTCTCTCAGGGGGCGTTTGGTAAGGGAATAGAAGGGGTCAATGGTAATCAACAAAATTGATTGTCATTGTTAATGTTTGAGAAGGGGTAATGCGAATGACTGTTCATCAATAATTACCCAATACAGGGTAATGGATGATTAATGGGGGGAGACTAGGTAATCATCCATTACCCTGTATTGGGTAATCGATTTTACTCAACTCTACCAAATAACTCCCTACTCTAATATGTACTTTAATAATCAAACCCATTGTGATTGCCATTGAAGAATTTGAACCAAACGCCCCCTCAATTTTTTCTCAATTAGGACTCAAATCAAATGCTGGGCCAAGTTGACACGATATTTTCTATCCAAGATTTTGTCTGTCTTATTCTGTTTTAATTAAAATTAAGTCGTAGAGTTCACTAATCTCTTAGTTAAGGTCTAATAATTGTAAAATAATTTTAGTGATATTTATGCATTTAGTCCTTACTTTTAATGAAACTACGTCGTTTTGAACGTTAAACAAAATAAGATAGGATAAATATTAGACAGAGGATCTAGTCTCGGCTAAGTTCGCAAAAGGGGTGAGTACTACCTAAATTGCATTTCTTTGTATAAGACCATTTTAAAGGGGAAAAAAAGAAAATAAAGAGGCCATTCATATTAGAATTTAAATCCATCATCTTTAAAATTAAAAAAAATCTACATTTAATTTTTAAAAATCTAAGGCTCTGTTTGGTTGTCATTGTTTTTGTGGTTTATCTATTTTTGTTACAAAAAAAAAAAAATTACAGTAACTATTTTTACTACGATAAATTTTAATAATAAACCATTCTTTGTAACACAATTTTTCACAAAAAAATAAAATTATAAAATATTAATTTAATTTTGATTAATGAAATATTTTCAAATAAAAATTGCAACAAACAAATTTATCAATCCTTTCTTATAATAAATTCGAATAAAAAAAAATCTATTATAGAACCAAAAAATGCTCTATTCAAACCGAACTCATAATTGAATGATTTTAATTGTCCAAATAGCTCCATACAAAAACAAGTACCAAATTTAGCATATTTCTCATGTCTAAAGCAGCATCATGTCATATCTTCCAAGAAAGAAAATCTAAATCTGCATTAGTGGTATGGATATGGTGATATTTAATGAATCCCATCACATTCTCAAGTGTTAAGAGGAAAAGTAAATTACATAAAATAATCCTAAAAGCAGCTAAGTCCTCCACATGGCCTAGCTGGACAAACAGGTAGCAGTTACTTTCAAAGATGGTCATTTTGACTCATTACTTAATTTAATAAAAATGGAAGTTTCTATCTTTGCATTGATATCTCTTGGCTCTTATCTTTTTATTCACATTAGATTCCATGATTTTTCTATACTCAAAGGTTAAAAATAATTCTCAGAAAAAAATGAGTAAATTTTAAGCCAAAAGGACCACATGAATGAGTGAGTAGCTGAAGGCTTGCACCATTAATGAATGATCAACATTGAGTTTTTCCAAACTTTGATCTTTCCATGCCTTATAATATAAGGGTCCTGAGATCATCATTGTACTTTACTCAAAGACAAACTCTTTCTGCAGTTAAAGGTTCTATGGTTTGTACAGTAATGAGTGTGTGAGGCTTTGGGCTCTCATGTGGCACAAAGGGCTGAACTTTGGAATCTTCTGGTGGTTGGAGTGGGCACTCTTGGCAGTGGTTTGTGTCAGAACAAATGGGTTGTTTTTAAAGCATTGGAATTGATGGGGGGTTGACCTAAAATTGGTGTCTTTTTGGGGATATTATTATTTTTATTTTTTGAAAATCCTTTGTGCTGGTTTCAGGACTGAGATTTTGGGTCAGTTCCATGTTGGGTTTACTGTTTTAGAGTGGTTTTGTTCAGTTTTGTGGATGGATTAGGTAGTTTTGGTGTCAAAATTGTGCTATTCTGAATTGGGTTTTTTTTTTGAGTCATTGCTTAGAGGGAAGTGTGCATTTGGTTGTGTGCAGTAGGATCTAGAGGATTGAGCTTTGAGTTCTGAGAAAGATCGGTTCTTGTTTGGATTCAGAACTCAAAAGAGTTATTATTATTATTTTGGTTTAAATTGCTCGAACTACTCAATTGGAAGTGCATTGGTGTTAGTTGAGACGGATTTTGATGTAAGAAAAAGGGATTCAATTGAGGTATATAGTTCTTGAATCAGCTCTAGTTCTGCGTGGAATTCTGTTGCTGAAGCTTGTCTTTGTCTAGTGTTGTTCAGAGATGGCTTGTATGAAGTTGGGATCCAAAAGTGATGCTTTTCAAAGGCAAGGCCAGGCCTGGTATGCTTCCTGATTCCTCTTACTTGATGTCCGGTTTCTTATCTACAGTATGTGTCGGTTGACCATTTAACTTTGCCTGGTCTGTAGACTTGGCACCTCTCTTTTGCTCTCCATATGTTTGTATTTGTGTGTGAGAAGATAATTTCCTTCTTAATTTTGCATACCTGTAGTAATGCATAGACTGGATAGACGATGGTCAATGTTTAGAATTGTTTCTTTTATTCATGTTTTTATTATTTATTACTCCTATCCCTTCAAACGTGGTTGTTTGGCCAAAACAAATGGGCTTTATTTAGGTTGACTTGGATTATATTTGGAGGGCAATTCAAGTGAGCATCTGTTCTAATTGGTTGTGCTGTTTCCTTGTATTATGTGATAAAAGAACTTTGATACTTTTTATCTGCTATGCTGCACATCTAACATCAAATCTTGAGGGAGCTCTTGTTCTCCAAATTCCGGTTACATGTTATGTGGATAACATTGTGATCTCTGACAAATACATGGTTTTGTGCAATATGGCCCTTCTAGAAGTTTCTCCACTATCTAAAAGGGTGATGAACAATTGAACAGTGTAAAATTTGTGACAAAGCATCAACAGAATACGTAATTTCTTGAGTTGCTTGTAGTTTGACCTTAAAGTATAACTTGCATGAAATCCTGGGGATCAGTTGTTCAGATGAAGAATAATGCTCTTATGAGACGTTTATTCACTGATTTGTGATTTAGAAGTTTGTTATTCATTCATCTTTTTGTTTACCATATCTGCTGTCACTTTTCAACGAAGAATGATTGTTGTCAAAAGTTGGAAAAAATCAATTGGATAGGTGTTTGTGAACCTTGACCTCCTTTTCCTTTTCTTTTGCAGGTTTTGCACAACTGGTCTTCCAAGTGATATAGTTGTTGAAGTTGGGGAGATGTCATTCCATCTTCATAAGGTAAATTCCCATTGGTGACTTGTAACTTATGCCCACACCTGTTGCAGTACTTAATTGTGATTATAAATGGCTGAAAATGTTGAATGATGTAATTTATTGCTTGTTGAACTTTTGTTTAACACAAGTTCTGTGCCAAGTGTCTGGAATTCAACTCCACTTGGTGGGATAAAGGCTTAGTTGTTGCTGTTGTTGTTGTTGTTGTTGTCTGGAATTCAACTGTTGTTGCTTTTGTTTGCTGATTCATGTGCGTGAAAAGTGGATGACTTGTTCTGCCATTACACAATCTCGTTGTCTTATTTCTTGAGAAATTGCTTGAATTTTGTTGCTCATTTACAAAAGTTTTAAGAACTATGGCATGTATTCCGCTTACAGTAAAATTGCCATGTTTCTATTGAATTGGTAGGAGGTAGCAATACTGTGGTTATAATGTCAATAACGTAGAATTATCTCCCAAAGAGGAGTTTTTGGAGTTTTGATCTAGTTTCAGTTGTTTACTATTGCCATTGGCATTCATGGTGATCCACGTCTCAACTCCTGCTTTGCTTGAACGTTTTTCTCTTAAAATGTGAAATAGATCAGAATGTTTGAGACACTGTTGTGATTTAAGTTTAAATTTGCTTGGCATCCATATGTTAACCATTATAATCCAAAACCTCTTGTGATTTGTTTCTAAGCACAAAATGACCCGAACGATGGGGAAATTTATATTGTAGAGGCTAAGGTTGTTTGCACCAAATTAAAAAATCAAATCAACTTCTGTTGTCTTGCGTCCAAAGTGAAAAACAAGGTATCAAATGTCAGAAATTGGTCGAATCAGTCAGTTTACCTTTTGTTTATGTGTTAGTGTATTCGAATGTTCCTTTCCTTGTGACCTTAGTTTCGTGGTTCCCATTTGAACTTTACTTGGTCAATAAAGGATTCTTTTAGTTGGTGATATTGCATTTGGATTAACTTCTTGAATTCATCATTGTTACTTGAGAATGATAGGTAACATTCCATTTTCTAAGTTCTTCTATTGCTATTCACTTGTATATCATATGTTGCAGTTCCCATTGCTTTCAAGAAGTGGGATTATGGAAAAACTGATTGCAGAAGCATCCGATGAAGGAGAAGGAGGTTGTTTAATTAAACCAGCCGACATTCCTGGTGGGGCTAAAACGTTTGAGCTGGTTGCAAAGTTTTGCTATGGAGTAAAACTTGAATTGACCGCGTCCAATGTTGTATACCTTCGATGTGCTGCTGAGCATCTTGAAATGACTGAAGAATACGGAGAAGGCAACCTAATTTCACAGACTGAAATGTTTCTTAATCAAGTAGTCCTCAAAAACTGGAAAGACTCCTTGAAAGCACTCCAGACCTGTGATGATGTTCTCCCATATGCTGAAGAACTCCATATCACAAAAAGGTGCATAGAATCACTTGCTTTAAAGGCATCAACTGACCCCAATCTTTTTGGTTGGCCAATGATGGAGCATGGTGGTCCCATGCAGAGTCCTGGTGGTAGCGTCCTGTGGAATGGAATAAGCACCGGGGCTAGACCAACACATTCAAGTTCAGATTGGTGGTATGAAGATGCATCAACTCTCAGTTTACATCTTTACAAGAGATTGGTTTCTGCCATGGAATCTCGGGGTATTAAACAAGATATTCTTTCTGGTTCGCTCAGTTTCTATGCAAAAAAATATCTACCTGGGCTAAACCGGCGTCAGAATGCTAGTGAGTCTAATAACCGTATTGCACCAGTAGGATTGGGATCATTGCTGTCAGAAGATGATCAGAAGCTTTTACTTGAGGATGTGGATAGCTTACTTCCCATGCAAAAAGGCCTAGTGTCAACTAAATTCCTCTTTGGGCTTCTTCGAACAGCCAAGATCCTTCGTGCAAGTCCCTCTTGTATATCAAACCTAGAGAAAAGGATAGGGATGCAGCTTGATAAGGCCTCTCTTGAGGATCTCTTGATGCCTAACTTTTCTCATTCAATGGAGACTTTGTATGATGTTGAATGTTTGCAGAGAATACTTGAGCATTTCTTGGCAATGGATCAGGTAACTGGGGGTGCATCACCTGGTTCAGTTGATGATGGCCAATTGATGGGATCACCTTCACTAACACCAATTACTATGGTAGCGAAGCTAATTGATGGGTACCTTGCAGAGGTTGCCCCAGATGTTAACCTGAAGCTACCCAAGTTTCAGTCACTTGCAGCTGCTGTTCCTGAATATGCTAGGCCCCTGGATGATGGCCTTTATCGCGCAATTGACATTTATCTAAAGGTGAATTACTTAACTAGCTTATTTTCAGGATCTTTAGTTCATAATCTTTTCGTGTTCCAATTATTGGCCATGCTAGCATCTTGTTACTTCCTACTTTGCAACCTCAGAAAACTTGACAGTTTAATCTGGCAGTCAGGCCCAACACATTTACTTGGTGATCTCACTGTGGCTATTTATAATTTTCATTACGGCATGATTATTTGGAGTTTTAGGATGGCTTCTGGTTTAATTCTAGACATCTTTTGTAAGCATATAACCAAATGGAAACAAGCAAAGGTAACATCTAAGTAGGTCCAATTAACTTGAACTTTTAGGTTCTGTAAGTATAGCTTTTGCTCCATTCCTCGTTCAACCTTTGTAGTGAATATTGTTAATGTATAGTTGTAGATATAGGATGTAAGTATCTTACTATATTGTCAGACTTGATTGTGGGCTAACTTTAGATGGCTTGATTTTAGGGTGTAATTGATTCTATAGTTGTGTTTATGTCAACCATTTCACTTCTGACATGATAATTAATGAGAATAAACAATACATTATTCTTCATAAAAAAAACTAAAACTGAGATATAAATCTCTCTAATTGCGAGACCATGAAAGAACGAAAGCCACTTCATCTACCACATTTTGTTAAACCCTCTGTTAATCCTCCTTTATGTTCCTCCTACTTGCAGTCCCACCCATGGTTGGCCGAGTCTGACAGAGAGCAACTCTGCAGGCTGATGGACTGCCAGAAGCTCTCCCTGGAAGCTTGCACTCACGCTGCACAAAATGAGAGACTCCCTTTAAGAATCATAGTACAGGTTCTTTTCTTCGAGCAGCTCCAACTAAGGACCTCAATTGCTGGCTGTTTCCTGGTCTCAGACAACCTTGATGGTGGATCAAGACAATTCAGAAGTGGCTTGGTGGGACAGAACGAAGGAGGTTGGGCTACGGCTGTGAGGGAAAACCAGGTATTAAAAGTGGGGATGGATAACATGAGGATGCGGGTTTCTGAGCTTGAGAAAGAATGTTCAAACATGAGGCAGGAAATCGAGAAATTGGGACAGGGCAAGGGATCTAGCACCTGGGGTAATGTGTCTAAGAAGTTTGGGTTCAGACTAAAATCTCAAATGTGTAGTGCTCAGGAAGGATCTGTGAATAACCAGAAAAGCAGCAATGTCAAGGCTGAGAAGGTTAAAGACAAGCGAGGAAAGTACAAGAAAACATTGTCGTTGGATGAATAACATGCTCGTTTTGCTGTTTTACTTTACAATTTGCTTTCAGGTTAATATCTTTTAACTTAGGGATCCGAAATTACTTTTCATTTCTGCATCTAATTTGGTTAGGTTGTTCATTGAGATTCTTAGCTGTGTCTTTCATCTTCTCTTTTTAGCTGAGACAAACTTTGTGATCAAGTGTAATTGTGTATCTTGTGACTATTACTATATTTTCTACTTCCCAGACACCCCTTAGGCTTTCCCTTCTATGACTTATTATCATGTTTATTATTTAATATAAATAAAAAAAATATTTTGATGAGCACAATTTTTAATTTGAAAAATGATAGGCAGA
Source organism: Ophiorrhiza pumila (assembly GCA_016586305.1). Taxonomy (NCBI): domain Eukaryota; kingdom Viridiplantae; phylum Streptophyta; class Magnoliopsida; order Gentianales; family Rubiaceae; genus Ophiorrhiza; species Ophiorrhiza pumila. The sequence goes on along the minus strand of BLIW01000009.1, from coordinate 34,886,193 downwards.
TTCAAATGGCATAGTGAATGATGTAACATGTATAAAAAGACAAAATTATTCATTATTTTAGGCTTTGGGTTTCCTGTATCACTTTCATGTATTTATGTACTACTCTATAAAAAACTGTTACGTATACAATCATTTATTCTTTAGGATTCATTTTTCATTCTGTTAGGGTATTAGTTTAATTTTAAAAATTGAGATAACTAACTAAAAGGACAAATATCAATTTTTTATAAAGTTGTACATGAAAGTGATACAATAGACCCAATTTTGTCTTTTCATGTATGTCACATCATTCACTATTTCATTTCACTCTACAATTTTACTTTGCGTATCATTAATCTTTTAACTTAACTATGCATATACGTAAATATTAATTTATTGTTTTATTTATTATTTTTATTTTTAAATTATTTCATATATTTTTTAAAATAATTAAATTTATAAATGATCTCATTAATTTTGCATAAACATAAAACACATAACACATAACACTAGCATAAAAATTAAAAATATTAATGATACTAAATCATACTTTTTTTTTTAATATAGACACCCTCACATGACACTAAACCATACTATTACTAATATAAACTTAAAAATATGATTGACACTAAACCAAACACAAAACTAAAAATAAGAATGACACTAAATTAAAATATAAACTTAAAATAACTACAACAAGATTACAGTACTAAACTGAACAATGACTAATATTATGAAAAATCACCCTCTATTTTGCCAAAATAATCATGTAATCGACCATAGACATTCGGAGGATTCTGAGATTGTTTCTTTCATCTTGATAACGATTGAATTAAGATCTTTCTTCTTGATGTAGGAAATGATTGAAATCCTTCTCCTTAATGTGGAAATGAGTGATATCCTTGGCCTAAAAATGATTGTTTTCTTTTTTGCACAAGATAAAATTCAAATCTTTTAATAAAATTTTAATTTCTTCCTTGAAAATTTTGTTTCCTTTCCTTAATCTAGCAGCAACATTACTTTCCTCCAGTGCCTCGACAACTTGTTCATTATGTTTAATAATTTTTGCAATTTGTTCGTCATTTTTTCCCTTTAGTTTTGCTTTCTTCACCACAAGAGGTCATTTATTAATAGTACTAGTTGGCAATCACCGCACTAGCGCGCTGTAATTATATGTTATTTCCTGTTATAATCTTAATTCAGTGTATAATCTTTTATTGGGAAATTACATCAAATTGTAAAAAATATGAAAGACAGGGGAATGAATTAATCCAATTGAGACATAAAAGGGCAGCTATGAGACCGGAGTACAGTAAGATGAGGGAAAAAATAATTCATTAAAAGAAAATCAATCCTATCTATCTAATGTTTATTCAACAGGGGATTACAAAATTTTGATATCTTGTTTATCTAATGAATAGGGAGTACGCTTTAAAATAGTTCTCTCTACACTCACCCCCGAGGATATGGTTCAACAAATATCATAGATTCTCACTGGACATTCCCAAAATAGGTACTATCAGGTCGGGTGAATTCAATAATAGAAGTCTATTGGTATTTCAATCTTCCTTTTTCTTTCAAGGTCTATTCAAAAGAGAAGAGAATCTAGTACTTATTGATTATGAATATTTGAATTGGTTCGCAAAAGTAAAACTTACGGAGTGCAATTTACTAATGAATTAATAAAATTATTCATTAAATGTTCAAACAATAATAATGTGTTAAATGTATGTGATATGTGTAAATATGTATAAAAATATATAGTGTGTGAAAATGTGTAAAATACGTGTAAATATGTATAGTGTTTAAAAATGTGTATAATAAAATTAAATATGTATAGTGTTTAAAAATGTGTATAATAAAATTAAATATGTATAATGTGTGAGATATGTTTAAATATGTATAGTAGATGTAAAAATGTATAGTGTGTGAGAATGTGTATAATAGATTTAAAAATGTATAGTGTATGAAAATGTATAAAAAATTGTATCCTATGTGTAAATATGTATAGTGTGGAAATATGTATAAAGTATATGTAATATAAATATGTGAAAATGTGATAGCTTAAAGTCGTATCAGCTCAATTTTACCCTAAACACTAATGTAGTAGCGTAAGTAGGGATCGTATCCACAGGGAAGACTTGGGCCAAGAATCTCAATGTTTGCTCACAGAATGTCACGAAAGAAATAAAACTAGATACTAACTAGTAAAGAATCAAATGCAACAAATAAAGTGTAAAAAAACAGGAAGAGAGTGGATGCTCTAGAGTATTTCCACCAGTTGAATGCACATTAGGCCATGATTGCAATGCTCTTGACACACAAGTAAAACAATGAGGAGATCTCTATTGCCCAGGAGGCTAGCTAACGCTTAGCATGACGACCACAGTGTTTTCTATACTCCTTAACATTCCACTTTTCCCATGGCGAGGCCTAAGTAGAACGGATTCAACCCGCAATGTCTCAACTCTCCAAAGTTAGCAAATCTAGCATGCAAATCCTACGGTATCCCATGGCGAGGCCTGACCTAGGACCTAGAGTGTTTGCTTACTTTAGAAAGTTTCTTCTCACTTTTTCCTAACAACTCAATGATTCTCCACCGGCATGACGACCGCATCTCAAATCATGATTTAAGCAAAGCAAGTGGAAGACTCAAACATCATACATTTAGTCTTCATTTCATGCAATTCTCACTAATATTGGTAAATCTCACTTCAACTTAGCATGGCGACCACAATCAAAATTCAATTCATTCAATAAAAGTGTGAATTCATGAAACTCAACAAGATTTAATCATTAAAATCACATATGATTTCATCCTTAAGAAATTATGTCAATTGCATAGCATTGCATAGTCTAATTATACATTTAACCAGTTGAAACTCTAGAACATGAGAGATCTAACCATAGAACTCCATTACCAATTCACGATCAACAATTTGGAACTTGAAACAATTCATTTTCAATACATGAAAAGAGTTTACCAATTGAATTCTTCCAAGAGCTTCCTTAATTGATATGAGAATTACAATGATCGGAGAAAATCTTTGATCGGAATAGAAAATAGAGCTCAAAAGCTAGAGAGAGAAACTAGAGAGAGAAAGTAGATCTTGCAAATTAATTCCCGCTCTCCAGCTCTCAAAAGTTTGTTACAAAATGTAAAATCTAACTAATGGATGAAAAATAGTCTCCGGGATCTCTCCTTTTACACATTAGCTACATCTCCTATATAGAGAGTTATGAAGATGTAACTAATACGCATCCGTAAAATATCTACATTATTACAAAAGTGTCCTACAAAGAAATGAGTAAAATCAGCCCAAGAAGTGAAAAAAATCGAAGTTTGAAGAAATGCCCAGCATTCCAGCGCCTTCAAGCCATCGCAAATCACGCCTTCCGTTCGTCGTCAGCCCTCAGCACGCCTCCAAGCCCCAGCTCCTCACGCCTTCGTCGCTCGGGAATCCAGGTGAATAATCAGAGTCGAACCACTTCTTCAAGCCCAGCATCTTCACGCCTTCGGCAACTCCTCGAGCTTCCAAGCAGACCTGCCGCTGAGGATTCACGCCTTCAAGCCTCAGATCTCCACGCCTTCAGCTGCTTGTCCACACCCTGCAATCAGAGCTCCCATACTTAGCCAAAATTTCATCCTTAAGCGCATAATGCTTCATGATAACAACTTCCAGCCAAAATCTGACTATGATGCAGCAGAAATCTGGGAAAGCTTAAAACATCAAAGTTATATCCCTATGAGTTAGCTTTCCACAGCTTTTTGAATCATCCAATTCGGACCTAGGATGAGAGAGTTATGGCCGAAATACTAAAGTGTGGCAGAACTGGATTTTAAGCCTACGACATGTCGTGGAGCAAACTTCCATTCCTCTTAAATAGCCTACGACATGTCGTGGAGCAAATTTTCCTCTTCAAGAATGGCCTACGACATGTCGTAGGCCATTTTGCGTCCTTCCAAGATTGGCCTACGACATGTCGTAGGCCAAACTTTTGTTCTCAAAGTTTGTCCACGACATGTCGTGGGCAAATTTCTTGCTTCAGCAAACCTTCCTTCTTCTATGCAGAATTCATGTGTCTTCAACTCTGAATCAAACTTTGTGGTAAACATATAAGTTTTAGAGCTTTCTCTGGGCTTTCCATGGATTCAAGAATCAGCATCATTGAAGGTCTGTAGCTCAAGATATACACATTTTGTCAAACTGTGGCAATGAGAGGCCAAAGAAGAAAATCCGAAGTAGCAATTACAAAACGGCTCCCGTTTCTCCACTCTGCACACAGAATTAGAAGAAAGTTAAAACATAAGAAATGAAGTACATTCAAAGAGCTTTCTAAAACATTCAAGATCTCAGCAATAGGACAAGTAGTGAGAGAGTTATACTCAAAACTGTTTACACAACTAGTTCTGCACAACTCCTTTATGCTGAAACATTAGCTCTAATGTCTAGTCATGTTGTGTATGAATAGTGTATGAAGTGTGTAACAATTGTGTGCATGTGTGCATGTGTATGCATAAGTACATAACAATCGTGTGCATGGCAAGGTTAGTGAATGTTGTGTGCTTTATGTGACCCAGTGTTGCGCCAAGAGTGCATGAGTGCCAAGAATGTGCAAATGTTGTGCCAAGAATGCACGGGTGGTGTGCCAAGAGTGTGCAAATATCGCCAATGTGCATGTGGTCTGTGTGTTGTGAATGCTTAAGTAGTGTTCATGACTAAGCTCACTGGTATGCAAATGAATGCCAATGAAACGTGCCAAGGTGATGACTTGTGTGATGTTATTGTGGCAAGGTAAGTGCACTATGGTGGCAAGGTGTGTGGCAAGGCTTGGCAAAGTTGTGTTGGCATGGCTTGGCAATGTTTGGCAAAGTTGTGTTGGCAAGGCTTGGCAAGGTTTGGCAAAGTTGTGTTGGCAAGGCTTGGCAAGGTTTGGCAAGGTTTGGCAAAGTTGTTGTGCCCGACGAGCTCGTGCAAGGATGGCATGCCAAACGATACAATGCAAGACCATGTGTGACTTAGTGTTCATTCCAGCACCAAGCTCCACTTCCATGCCAGATTCATGTGTCTTAGCCTCTGAATTAGACCTAGTGGTAAACATAAAAGTTCTGGCTAATCCTCTTGGCTTTCCAATGGTTCAAGAATCACCTTAATTGGAGGTCTGTAGCTCAAGGTATTAACAATCTATCAAACTGTGGCAATATGAATTCAATAACTAAATCCTGAAGTAGCAATCATAATAATGCTTTTGTTTCTCATATTTGCACACAGAATTTGAAGATAGTTAAAACACAAGAAATGTAGTGCACCCAAAGGGCTTTCCAGAACATGCAATATCTCATCATTCGGACAAGAATTGAAAGAGGTATACTCAAAACAAGTTGCACCAACATTCTGCCAAAACCCTAATTTGGCCAAAATTGCACTTTAAGTTTCTTGATTCTCAACCTCTGCACACATATCTTTATTTTCCATCATTTTTAACCATTTTGCACCATTTCACACTATCAACTAGCACACCACGAATAAACATAAAACAGTACAAATTACCACACACTTGCACCAAACACAAGACAAAAGCCAAAAGATTTAACACAAATTAGTTGGTATAAAACCAACTCATCAAAATGTGTATAATATGTATAAATACTTATAATGCGTAAAGCATGTGTAAATATGTATAATGTGTAAAAAATGTGTATAGTATGTGTAAAAAGTATAGTGTATGCAAATATGTGTAGTAAGTATAAATATGTATTAACAAAGTTTTATCAAAGCTATTGGCCTTGAGACTTAGCCTTATTTTGCCTACAATCATCTGTGCAAATCAGAGTGGTTTTGTAGTAGGAAGACAAATTCTGGACAATTATTTGTTGGCCAGCGAACTGATGACCTCCATGCCAAGGAAAAATAAAAGTGGAAACATTGCACTTAAGCTGGATATGGAGAAGACGTACGATAGGGTGCACTGGCCTTTTCTCTTGCAGATGTTGAGGAATTTTGTTTTTGAGGAAAGGTTCATTGATGTAATCTGGAGGTTAATTTTGAATGTCAGGATGTCGGTACTCATCAACGGTTCACCTCAGGGGTGGTTTAACACAACCAGGGGCCTTAGACAGGGTGATCCCCTTTCTCCTCTCTTGTTCATAATAGGGTCTGATTACCTTTCTAGAATTTTAAACAAGTCAATGGAACAAGTTCCAACATACTGTGACCCTAGAAACTGTCCGAAGATATCTCATTTAGCGTATGCAGATGATATAATAATCTTTTCAGTGGCCAATCAGAGTGCTCTTAATAGAGTCATGGAGGATCTGAGGCATTACCAGGTAGCAACTGGGCAGAAAATCAACAACGAGACGAGCTGCTTTCTCTGTCATCATAAGCTACCAGGCCAAAAGAAATTTATGGTTTCTAGGACTACCAAATTCCAAAAGGGGGAATGGCCAGTCAACTATTTAGGGATCCCTCTTCATTGTGGAAAGCTGAAAGCCAAACATTTTGATATGATGGTCCAAAAAGTGAGGAACAAAATAGGGGCATGGAATACTAGCTTCTTGTCTAAAGGAGGGAGGATAACTTTAATCAAGAGTATGCTAACCACTATGCCAATCTATGTCACAATGGCGATCAATCCTCCAAAGAGTGTGCTGCATTACTTACAGACTATTTTTGCAAAATTTTTGTGGCAGAAGAATAAGGAACAAAGATCATACCATTGGATCAAATGGGACAAAATGTGCTACCCAGTTGAGGAGGGGGGTATTGGTGTCAAGGCCCTTGAAGACATTGTTATGGTACAAAGTATGAAGCTTTGGTGGAGATTCAGGAATGGAGGTACTTTGTGGGTAGAATTTCTGAATAACAAGTATTGTGGATCATCGCACCCTTCGAAAGTTAGACTTTACAGGGGTGACTCAAATACTTGGAAGAGGATGTTAAAGCATTTGGACATTACAGATCAGTTCTTGGCGGTTGTGGTGGGGGAAGGTAGCTGCCATATGTGGCTGGACAATTGGTTGGGTACTGGAAGGCTAGTGCAAGAGATCTCTTCCCAAAATTAAACTTGCACTGCGAGAATACATAGCTCATGGAATCTGGGACCCGTTCACAGTCTCAGAACTGACTGGGAACATGAGGGAAAAAATGCCCTTTAACCCTCCAATTCTGACGAGGGGAACAGATCAGATGAAATGGCTACTGTGTGAAAATGGGAAGTTTTCTTTCAAGACTACATACCAGAAAGTCAGGAGGAGAAATGAGGTAAACCTTGAATGGAGCAAAGTGTGGCTGCCTCACCTGCCCCAGATCTCTTTCTTCATGTACACTTTGCTTCTAAATAGGATTCTAATGGGGGATATCTTACACAGGATAAATGCTATTGGTCATTCTATATGTCAATTCTGCCTTAACAATGAGGAAAGCATTAATCATTCGTTTGCTAGCTGCCCGAGTGCAAGGCAGATCTGGAGGACTTTTGCTGCAGAAATGGGGATTTATGACCATTCAAACTCAACTAAACAGGTATGCAAACAATGGTGGGAGGCACATCCCAAGAATGCTGTACATGGTTTCCTTTTAAAAGCTCTGCCGTCCATTATCTGCTGGGAGTTATGGAAGTGCAGGAATAGAGCGCCATGTATGAGGAACAGAAACCAGATATGCAATATGTTGTTAACCAAATCTTTGAATACACAGTTCTTCTCACAAAGAAAAAATGGCCTTATGAAGGATGGAACAGTGGGGATTGGGGCTGTTTTTGGGGTGCGGTACTAAATCATAGGACTAGACATAGAGTTATCATTTGCAAATGGAAGCCACCTGACACAGGTTGGTTGAAGATCAACGTGGCTCACAAAGATAAGGCCAACTCCATTGTAGCAGTAGGGATTTTTGAGGGACCACAAATGTAAAACCATTACAAAGCTATCTGCTCTATACACCTGGACCAAACCGGCAGGTTTACTTATTTATAATGCTCAGCTGGATATGGCGCATCAAGGAGCTAGTTTCTACAGAGAAAGGGGGTGGAGGAACATCATTTTGGAATCCAGTCATGAAGGTTTCTACAAGGCCATAACAGGAAATAGGGAAGACTGCTGGATGATGGCAAATGCATGGATGAAAGTGGAACAGATCCAGGGCACTTGCTTGATATCCCATTGTCTAGTGGAAGCAAACTAGGCAGCCATTGCGTTAGCACAAAAAGAGCTGGCACTTGATGGAGGAGCTGAGAAGACTTTCCAGAAGAGCCTGCTCAGAGACAAAATGGGCATACCTTCTTTCAGAAGAGAAAAATAGGAAGTGCAGTCAGCAAAAGAAGGAGTCTAAAACTTGATCCTCAAATACTTCAGAAAATGGAACAAGGTAAGAAGGTAAGCACAGGCCTATGTCTGATGGTGTTAGGACATATTGCCTACTTTCTGCCATTACTCCTCTGCCTTCTGATGTTAGGGCAGAGATTTTTGTGTGATTGGATATATTGCGATCAAACTGGAGGTTCCTTCTGTGATAATGTCTGCTTAACATTGTCTTGGTTGAAAACTGCTCCTGTACCCCTCAATATGTTACTGTGTACTTTGTGGAGGAAGGAAAATTGCTATGGGCATATCTGGATCCGTAAACTATACTTCTGGGTAGTTCGGAAGCTGTCATTGAGAAATGCAATGAATCTTTTCGATGGTCTGCTAGAAAGAGTCAAAAACAGGATTTATTCTATAATCCTGATTTTGGGAATTTTCACACTCATATGTATACATGAGCATGTTATTTGGGTTTACGGTTGCATCACTACTGTAACGCCCCCGCCTTATCCTTTAACAGTGTCTTGACGGAAGCGTTAGATTACGTCCAACTCACGTCTGGGCTCAATACAAATAATAATATTTCCAGATATACATAATCACAACTCAACCTATATATATATCACAAGAATTCAACAGTGACTTGTTTGTTTCATCCCAAAAGTAAATCACGATATTCAATGTCCTAAAACTTAAGATCAACAACAGCAACCATAATCTGGCAAACCACAAACTATCCAAACTATCTATATATATATTACATTCCAAAAGGAAAGCACTTCTAAATATTAAAGTAGTATAACATAACAAAAGACTAATTCAACGACTTTTTATACCTTAACCTTCTTATCTCCTAATGCACAAAGCGCCGCTAATCTTCAAATCCAAACCAGCTCCTAGTCCGTCCCGAACTGCTCTGAAAAATTCATTTATAAAAGGGGGTGAGCTCAAAATAGCTTAATGAGGGGGCAGAGAACAATTTTTTTTTGAGAAAAAGTAATTTTAAAGACAAGTACCATTTCCATAAACACATTTCTTTTTCAAACTCAAATAATCACATTTCACAACAGGTTACCGCACATAACACATATCATTTTCACATATCGATGTCACAGGTCATTTGCACAAATATGTATACCTGTTGATCGGTTCTACCGACCTTTACCAACCTTATCTCCCCAAAAATTTGTTGACGCGTGCACGACTTGTGAAGCTACCTTATCCTTCCTTGTGGTCAGTGACCACTACGGCCCCGCAGGCCTAACATGGCATCCGGATTTCCCACTCCGACTCCCGTCGAACAAGGTTAAAGCCTCCTTAATCTTGTGACGGGGCTCACCGGTGTAGTTTTAGCGTAATCGCCAGCCCGATGCCGTCTCGATTACTTTCCAAAACAACACCTACTAGGGCCCACAATATTCAAATACAAAGTGCAAATAGTATTTTGTGCATAATTCAGGCAAAACAATCACTTTGGCACAGGACTTTGTTTAAAAGATATATGTATCGTGTCTTTTTCTCCCAACATGTCTAATCATGTTCACGCACATAGTAAGAGACAAGCTCACAAACCTTTTGAAGATTGGACTCGAGGAATATCACGACTAAATCCTCACATAAATTCAAGCTATATCACTGTTTTATGTGATATCACAGTTTTACAAAAATTAATGAAAGTAGTAAAACACTAACCAAATGCACATCTCCTTGGTATGCAAGTTCAATGCAAGAAAAAAAAAACAAAGAAAAATATACCAACTAATTATCACTTGATTCTTTTAGAATAAAAAAAAACACCAGTCAATCATGTTTTCTCACCAAGAAGCTGCGGTTTTATCCTTTAAAGAAAAAACATCAGTTGGACATTTTTTTTTCACCAAGAAGCTGCATATTTTCAAAGTGAATGCTGTCCATATAAATTACAACTTTAATTTGAGAAGTTCTAACAAAGATACAGAACAAGCATGCATAATAAATTCATGGATATATATATATATAAAATGGAAGGAGGATTCGGTGATGTTAAAACAATTCAAATATTGATGATTCACTCTAATCATTTAATCTGAAGGCTAATCAAAACCCTTTCCTTCAAAACAAACAAAAGAATGGCTTTTGTCCAAAAGAATTGAAATAGCATATTAAAACAATTCAAATATTAAGGATTCAATCCAATGATTTAAACTGAAGGCTAGTCAAATGTATCAGAGTAAAAAAAAAGTGATAGACAAGAAGGATATTTTAATATTAGCTCCTGCACATGCGCAAACCAGAAATAACAACAAAGCCTCTTCCAAGGAGATTTAACACTGAGCTACACGTACAGACACATATAAGAACACATCCTTGTGTATGTATGTAAGAGTATATGTGAACCAATCAGAACAGAAAACTACGGAAAGACTAGAATACTTCAAACACCTCCCAAGCTTCCAACTTTTAAATTCCACATTTAACCAAATCAAAGAAATACACAAGATGATAACATGGTTCAAAGAGTAAAAAAAAAACACTACTGGCAATATACAGGTTATGATCATATGATTTTCTTTACATGAATAGACAATAACATACTGATCATATTTAGGTCTCTAACAAAAAAGAATAAAATAAAGCGGCAAAAAGACAAAGCCAAACAAAAAGAATCTTTACTCACAACCTTATAGGATTAAAACAAGGAAACATGATTTTAGCTTACAGAAACTTCAACCATAAAATCTTTACTCACCCTTGCTTCAATCCCGTGACGCTTTGTCTCTCCCTTTACTTTTTTTTTCTTTCCAGCGTTCTAATGAAGTCCCTAGGCTAATAAAAGGAGTCGGCAAGGATTGTTTAGCACGCTCGACGGTAATTATCCTTCTTTTCTCTCTTTTATTTTTTTTAAGTTTCTTAAATTGCCTTATTGTCCTTAAAGTTTAAAAGGAATCAAATAGAATCCACTAATTTTCAATAACTCTATACAATATAGTCCCTAAACCTTAAACGTTTACGTTACTAAATAAAATTGTTTAGTATTGACGTAGAACTAGATAACTAATAATTAACACATGCTTTTAACTTGATAATCCTACATCATAAATACATATATTTATTTATTTTATTTTATTTATTTATTTATTTTTTTATCCATTGGTAAGTCGAGGTAAAAGTCGTTTCTAAACCAAGCACCAAACCAAAACTAGTATAACAGAAAAATAAAATTTAACGTTTTAAGTAATCAAATACGATAAATGTATTTTTATAAAACTATGGGGTTTCACACCCTTCCCCCTTAAAGGAATTTCGTCCTCAAAATTTTTACCGTTTATTGAAAAGAGTTCGGGGTGTTGTCCTTGCATGTTTTCCTCGGTTTCCCAAGTAGCTTCTTCCACACCGTAATTTCTCCAAATGACCTTGACGAGTGGATTTGCTTAGTTCGAAGCTGTTTGAGCTTTCTATCCACGATCTTTATTGGTCCTTCTTCATAAGACAAATCAGCTTGTAATGGTAAACTAGTTGAGTCTATGACGTTAGTTGCGTCTGGCATATATTTACGCAACAAGGAGACATGGAACACATCATGCACTCCTCCAAGTTGTGGTGGTAATGCCAAACGATACGCAACTTGTCCTATTCTTTCAGTGTTCTCAAGGGGACCAACATATCGTGGACTTAATTTTCCTCCTTTCCCATGTTTAATTATCCCTCTCTTTGGTGCCACTCGTAAAAATACCCTCTCGCCTATTTGAAATTCCAAATCCTTTCTGTGAAGATCAGCGTAACTTTTTTGGCGGCTTTGAGCGGCTTGCATTCTTTTCCGAATTAATTGTACCCGGTCAATGGTCTCATCTATGATCGGTACATCCTTAGCATCTGCCAATTTCATCTCTCAAACTTCATTCCAACATATTGGGGATCGACATTTTCTGCCGTATAAAGCTTCGTATGGGGCCATTCCTATCGTAGTTTGATAGCTATTATTGTAAACAAACTCTGCCAACTTTACATAATGATCCCAACTTCCGCCAAAATCCAATGCACACGCACGGAGCATATCCTCTAAAATTTGAATGGTCCTCTCAGATTGGCCATCTGTTTCGGGATGGGCTGTGGTACTAAATTTTAACGTAGTACCCAAAGCTTCTTGAACACGTGGCCATATTCTCGATGTAAATCGAGGATCACGATCAGAGACTATGCTCACTGGTACTCCATGGAGGCACACTAGTTCCTCTAAATATAATCGTGCTAATTTCTCCAAGGAATATTTTGTGTTTACCGGTAGAAAATGTGCGGTCTTAATAAGGCGATCCACAATAACCCATACTGCATTATGATTTTGTGGTGTTCGAGGTAATGCAGTTACAAAATCCATTGTGACATGTTCCCATTTCCATTCCGGTATAGGCAACGGTTGCAACAACCCTGATGGTCGTTGGTGTTCTGCTTTTACTTGCTGACAGGTAAGATATTTTGCTACAAATAATGCTATATCACGCTTCATTCTATTCCACCAAAAATATTGTTTAAGATCCCGATACATCTTAGTGCTTCCTGGATGAATTGAGTACTTTGAACAATGAGCTTCTTCCAAAATTGTACTGTTTAAGCTCCCTGTATTAGGCACACACAATCGTCCTTGAAAGCGCACTATTTTGTCACTCCCAATGGTGAAGTTTGGCAATTTACCCTCATGGACTTTTGGAACTAAACTCTGAAGATCACTATCCAATTGTTGAGCCTCTTTAATTTCCAAAATTATTTTTGGATAGATCTGAATATTCGCCACCATGAACCTATTCTGTTTTACGTTCAAACTTATCTGTGCCAGTTGAGCTTTCCTACTTAAAGCATCAGCAACCACGTTGGCCTTTCCAGGATGGTAATTAATGGAAAAATCATAGTCCTCTAATAACTCTATCCATCTTCGTTGCCTCAAATTTAGGTCTTTTTGGGAAAATAAATATTTCAAACTTTTATGATTCGTAAAGACCTCAAATTTTGCCCCATATAAGTAATGTCTCCACTTTTTTAAAGCAAAGACAATGGAAGCCAATTCCAAATCGTGGGTAGGATAATTTTGCTCATAAGGTTTCAACTTCCTAGAGGCATAAGCGATCACTTTACCCCTTTGCATTAACACACACCCAAGCCCTTCTTTCGAAGCATAAGTATAAACCACAAAATTTTCTGTTCCATCTGGTAAGGTTAAGATCGGTGCACTTGTCAACCTATTCTTGAGTTCTTGAAAACTACCCTCACATTTCTCGTTCCACACAAAATTCTTACCCTTCTGCGTTAACTGTGTTAAGGGTCCAGCTATTCTGGAGAAATCCTTAATAAATCTCCTATAGTAACCGGTAAGTCCAAGAAAACTTCGAATTTCAGTTGGTGTTTCCGGTCACTTCCAGTTCATTACTGCCTCCACCTTAGCCGGATCCACAGAGATTCCTTCTCCCGATATGATATGTCCTAAAAAGGAAACCTGATTTAACCAAAACTCACATTTTTCCAATTTGGCATAGAGTCGGTGTTTTCTCAATGTTTCCAAAACTAATTTAAGATGCTTCTCATATTCTTGCTTACTTCGAGAATACACCAAAATGTCATCTATGAAGATCACAACAAATTTATCCAGATATGGTTGGAATACTCGATGCATAAGATCCATAAAACCTGCCGGTGCATTTGTGAGTCCAAAAGGCATCACGACAAATTCGTATTGTCCATATCGAGTATTAAAAGCTGTCTTGGATATGTCTTCATCCTTAATTCTCAATTGGTAATATCCTTGCCGGAGATCAAATTTTGAGTATACCTTAGCTCCCTCTAACTGATCAAACAATTCATCAATCAAAGATAAAGGATATTTATTCTTAATGGTGACGTCATTTAAATCTCGATTATCGATACACAATCTCAAAGATCCATCTTTCTTTTTCACGAACAACACTGGTGCTCCCCATGGTGAAGTACTCGGGCGTATGAAGCCCAACTCAATTAGTTCTTGTAATTGTATTTTGAGTTCTTATAACTCCAACGGTGCCATTCTATAAGGAGTTCTTGAAATTGGCATTGTTCCCGGTATTAGTTCAATGACAAATTCTATTTCTCTTTCTGGAGGTAATGATTCTAATTTACATGGAAAGACATCAGGGTAATCATGGATTACTGGAATTTCCTCTAGTTTTGGTTTCTCTGGAGATCTGCCAGCTAGGTAAGCTAAGTATCCAATTCCTCCCTTATGTAAAAATTTCCTTGCCCTTGCCCCAGAAATTAGAATTTTTGCAAATTTACCCCGTTCCCCAATAAGCTTTATCACTGGTCGTCCTGGTTTGCAAAATTTTACTACCTTACCCCGACAATCCAGTTGTGTATGATGTTGGGATAAAAAATCCATCCCTAAAATAATATCATATCCTTGGATTGGTGCATAAATTAAATCTGTATTCATTCCATTACCACTTACTCCTATTTCACACGATTTATAAATCGTGTCAGTTATCAATTTACCCCCCATAGGTGTATAAACCTCTACGAGGTATGGTAACTCCTCACATGATAATTCCAAGTAGGAAGTAAAATCAGATGCAACAAATGAGTGCGTTGACCCTGGGTCAATAAGAGCCTTAACATTATGATTATTGATGGTGAACGTACCTTCCACGACATTTGCTCCATCGGGAATCACCTCTTGGCCTATAGCAAAGACCCGAGCCTGCACCTTTGATTTTTCCTCCATCTTCTTACTTGCTCCCGGTGTCGCATTCTGGAAGCCCACATTTCTTTGTGGGTTTCGTACGGTTGGACAGTCTTTTGCAAAATGCTCAGCACTCCCACAACGTAAACATCGATCTATTTTGTTTCATCCAACATTTACTCTCATTATGATTCCCACGACCACAAAAGGCACATGTTCTACGATTTTGTGATGGCGGAAATTGACGAACTTGTGGGGATTGTGGCCTTATAGTTGAACTTCCACCTCTATTAAACCCTTGGGTATTCCTTCGCCACTTTGAAGGGTTTTGGTTCCTACCCCACTGACCTTCACGCTCTCTTTTCCTTATTTTGGCATTTTCAATGCAAATAGCGTAATCTAAAGCTTCAGCAATAGTCGTCGGTTTTACTGTTATCATTTCATCTTGTATCTCATAACGTAACCCTTGGATAAACCAACGTACTTTTATCTCCTCACTATCTACCAACCGATAAGCAAACTTAGAGAGACGATTAAACTTACCCTCATACTGCATCACGGTCAACTCTCTTTGTTTAAGGTTGATAAATTCTTCCTCCCGTTTTTATCTACTCGCACTTGGGAAGAACTTAATGTTAAACTCTTCTAAAAAATTTCCCCACGTCTTAGCGGTGTGAAGAACTCGCCATTTTTCTTGGATAGTCTTCCACCAATCACGCGCAGCCGCTCTCAGTTGGAAAGTAGGAAATGCCACTTTCCTCTCATCCTCATAATTTAGTGTGGAGAAGATATCTTCCATATGTTCTAACCATAACTCGGCCTTATCTTCGTCAATTTCCCCATGAAATTCAGTGGACTTGAATTTCATAAATCGTTCCAACGCACTATCTTCTCCAGATACTGCATTTGGCTTGGAATTATCGGTAAGAAACTCAGACATTCGAGTTACTGCTTTCACCAACTGAGTCAGTAACGGGTTATCTTCAACGGTACTTGTTCGAGAAGTTTCACCCTCTTCCCTATTCACGTTTGTTGATTCTTGGTGATTTGCCATCTACGTAAAAAGAATTAACAGGTTGATAATTCACATAATTAAAATTCAAAATGTACACAAAAGGATTCATTTTATACTTTTAATAGTCAAAACATTTCATGCGTCAGACCATATACTACACGACGCTGGCTTAGTCTATCTACCAAGTCATTTAAAATAACAAAAGTAACCTAGTTATAACACATTCCTATTTTAGTCAACGACTACAAACCCTATTCACATTGAGAATTTACATAGTCATCCCAAAAGTGTTATATACAGCTACCACAAGAGGTATTAAACTCCCATCCTTGCTGCTAAATTGAGTCATGCTTTGACCCTTCTTGAACGATCTCAATCCTAACTTTCTTGTTTCCCCCATCAGTAAGATCGTCCAATCTAATGCCTGCCTCGGGTTGATTCACTGATTATTCATCTTGAGGAGGTCCCCTCTTTTCAGGTATGCCACACTCCACATAAAATCGTTCTATGGTATCTCCTATAGCCACATATTGATTGTAGATCTTCGCAAATCCAGCCTTTTGAATCCTCCTCATCTTTTCATATTGATTCTGCCAACCCAGGCGCTCATTAAACTCCTGATATGAACGAACAGGCTCTTCTTGGAGTTCCTTTTTCAGTTTTTCAATCAACTTTTCCTGTTCTCTAACTTTTCCTTCCAAATCTGTTGGATCCATTGGATTTGGCTCCTTATCACGTAGGATTTGCTGCTTTTCTCTTTCCAGTTGTTCAATTTCACGCTCGAGTCGTTTATTGTCTCGAAGGAGCTCATCCCTTTCCTTAGCCACGTATTCCATGACATAATCTGGGTATGATATTCTACAAACGCATATTGGCCTAGGTCCAGTAGGAGTTTTTGGGTCAAACTTCTGGTACGGTACACAACAGCTATGCCTGTATCGTATCACTCTTTTTCCTTCTTCAGCCATGTCCTATACCAAAAACTTCATATTATCACATATATATAAAGTCACACTTGTGAATTCTTCTCATTTTCAAAATTTTCATGTCCATCGGGTCTAAGAATCTTTTCTGGCTTTATATGCATTAATGCTCTGATACCACTTGTAACACCCCCGCCTTATCCTTTAACAGTATCTTGACGAAAGCGTTAGATTACGTCCGACTCACATCTGGGCTCAATACAAATAATAATATTTCCAGATATGCATAATCACAACTCAATCTATATATATATCACAAGAATTCAACAGTGACTTGTTTATTACATCCCAAAAGTAAATCATGATATTCTTTTTTTTTGGCTAACTTCTTTTTGAGGGTGGTCGCCACTCCGGATATATTATCTTGTTGGTGGATGATGGATTTGCCCTAAAATCATCCTTACAAAAAACATTGACCTCTTGCGTATGGATCCATTTCCACTAATGGAGCCAAGCACAAGGGGGGATTAAACATTAAATATGGAGGACTTCCTCCATTTACAATCCACATCCCTAATATCCTATTGTACAAAAGACTTAAAATTGGAGTTCTTACTTCATTTACAGGCATCCTTTCTAATACACTATTATACAAAAAACTCCAATACTCACAAGGAGTGACAAAAGGTCCGTTGGGAGGACATGTATGAACAAAAGAACCTTTCTCTCGGTCAACTGTTGACTGAGACCTGAAGTTAAAGGCTGTCTCCAGATTCCAAAAAACAAAGCATGTCAGCAGATACAGGCCTTCCTGTGGACAGTCAATAGGTTGATCACTGACGTTGAAATTGTCCTCCAGCTTCCCAGTTGCAGGCTCGGAATCAATCCAAAACACAGTTGGGCAGTTTAAAGCTCTCCCTTGCGTACTCATTTGGACTCTAAGCAGGCTTGTTCCAGACAGACCAGGGAACCTCGGGGGCCAACAGGCATTACGCTTATCAGAGAGAAACAGTAGCCGCATAACACTATCAGGGATTGGAGTCTGGAGTATGCAAAGGCACAGGCATATCCATATTGACAGTAGATCATGGGAGGAGCTTCTTTGATCTTTCCCAACATACATTCCCAGGATCCCAGGAAAGCAGTAAACCGGCAAGCCAGCTCTAACAGTAGCAAGCTGGGGCCTATCAACATTTGTAGAGCAAAAGCACAGCCCTAACATCAGCAGGCTGTGAAGAATACCTGACTGGTTAAAACTGATCATGTTGGACTTCAAAATTCCTTCCATTCTTTCTCACCACCGTGGGAATTTGGTCTCTGTCAAGCTTAAGGAGAGATAACAGCTGCTTGGATGATTGGGATCCTGCATTAGCTGCAAGGAATCTAGCTGGTCCATTAGCTTCTTTTGGCACCTTTGAGATAGCTACCAAAGTGTTGAAATCAGATAGGGCATTGCTAATCTGAGATCCTCTCCAGGAGTTAAGTCCTATTGCTGCTTCATTCGAGTCTTATTCTATCAAGATCTTTCCCATCCCCATGTCTCTACACCTGGATATATAACTGTGGCCTGCTAGAATTTCCACCTGCACACGAGAAAATGAATCAGGGAACAGATAGATAGGGAGAATACCAACTAATTTACCCATTCTATTTCTGATTAGACCAGCTGATCTCCATCCATTTCCTTCCATCGTCGCTGCGAAGTTAATCTTAACACCATTGTCATCCGGGTGGTTCCACTTGATACAGGATATTATGGTTTTCTTCCTAATTACAGGGACAGAGTCCCAGAAAGGGCCCCATTGTTGTCCTAGCATCTGCCTCCATTGAATCTTCAGGAAAGCTATTTCTTTTATGGTGCTAAATATATTCCTTACAGCTGCCTCCAGTTCTGGTTTATCTGTATGGAATACAGTCTTATTCCTCAGCTTCCAGAGCCACCATCAAATTACTGAAGGACAGATTTTAATGAGAAAAATCCTTGCATCCTAGGTATGGTTATTCTTCCACCAGATATTTAGTGTTCCTATAAGGGAGTTAGAAAAGCGATGTATCCCTAGTTCTGCAGCAAATATTTTCCAAATAGTCTGAGAAAATTGACATGAAGTAAATACATGGTTGATTGTCTCTTCATTCCTTAGACACCAAGGGCAGGTGAAAGGACCCAAGATGCCAACCTTATGAAGATTATTTCCTATAGGAATTTTGTTCATGAGTAGTCTCAGCATCAGGAAAGATATTTTCACTGGAACTGCAGGGTCGCAAATTTCCTTGGAGTGAGGGATAAGTGGCTGGGAATTTTCCTTCAGGTGTTGAAAGGAGGACTTGAGGGTGAAATTTCCTTGGTGTGTGAGCTTCCAAATCAATTTGTCTTCTTCTCCTATTCTGATGGGAACTTCCATGAAAAAGGACCTTGGTATAGAAGGGCATAGAGACTGGATCTTCTCCCATTTCCCAGCCATGATTTCCAATTACTTCTGCAATTTTGATGTCTCCCTGGGTGTCAAAAATTTCAGAAACTTTGCCTTTAGGGTGCCATCTGTCGTATAAGAGGCTACAATCCCCCTTGCCAATTTGGAAGAATAACTGTTCCTCAGCAATGGCTGCTGTCCTGCACATTCTTTTCCATAAGTTGGAGTCACCTCTATGTGCTTGAGCCCTGGATGGGTGAATATTTGCACAGTACTTTGCCCACATAAATTTGGCCCACAGGGACTTCCTTTCTCTGAATCTCCACCACAACTTAGATGACTGAGCTGAAATAATGAGGTCCAGGTCCCTAACCCCAAGACCCCCCTCCTTTTGAGATAAGCATAGATCCTTCCATCTAATCCAGTGGTGCTTCGTCCCCTTATCAGTACCAGCCCATCGAAAGTTTGCTAGCTGGGACTCTATCTGATTAATCACTTTCTTAGGAGGACTAAGGCACATAGTAGTGTAAAGAGGGATGGAAGTCAAAACACTCTTGATCAAAGTTATCCTCCTCCCCATTGTCAGCATTTTGGAGCTCCAACCTTCGACCTTATGACTGATCTTAGCTACCAGAGAATCATAGTGTTCAGCAGGGATTCTTTTAAAATGCAGAGGTATCCCTAAGTACTGTGATGGGAAGGTTCTTCTTCCAAAATAAGTAAGTCTGCCAATGAAGTGCTTCCTATGAACTGGTAATCTGTCATGAACCATGTAGGTGCTTTTGGATGGGTTTATCTTTTGGCCAGAAACCTCTTCATAGTGGTGCAGTTTTTCCATGACTTTTCTAACAGCTAATGGTCTTGCAGATGAGAAGATAAGTAGGTCATCCGCATAAGCCAAATGTGTGATTCTCAGACATCCTCTAGGCACTCCAAATTCCAGCTCCTTTGCCCCTCTCTATTAAGGATCCTTGATAAATATTCTGAGCTTATCACAAAGAGCAAAGGGGAGAGGGGGTCACCTTGCCTCAGCCCCCTAGTTGCTTTAAACCATCCTTTGCTTGCTCCATTGATGAGTATTGAAAACCAGACATTTGATAGCAGTCTCCACACTAGGTCAATCCAGATTTCCCCAAAACCTAGCAACCTCATAATCTGTAGTAGGTTTGGCCAGTGAACCCTGTCATACGCCTTTTCCATGTCCAGCTTCAACGCTACTTTCCCTTCCTTACTTTTTCCCTTAATGCTTGCTATCATTTCACTAGCCAGCAGGAAGTTGTCATTTATCAGTCTCCCTGCCACAAAACCACTCTGATTCTCAGAGATTATTCTTGGAAGGATTTTGGAGAGTCTTAAGGCTAGCATTTTGGAGATAATTTTATTGAGAAAGTTACACAGGCTTATGGGGCGAAACTGTTTAAACGAGCTGGGGTTTTGGATTTTTGGGATGAGAACTATGGCTGTAGCAGTCAGGGGTTTAGGCAGATTGTCACCATTCATGAAGAATTGGACTGCTCTTAGAAGATCTTGGTTTATGATGTCCCAGGCCCAGGTGTAGAAGATCCCTGGAAAGCCATCAGGGCCTGGGGCACTCTCCAAATCTATGCTGTGGACAGTATATTGTAGCTCCTCCATATCTGGAATTTTGGTTAGCTCCAACCTGTCCAAATCAGTAACTGAGTTAGCAAACAGTTGGGAATCAATGTTAGGATTAACCTGGATAGATGAGTAGAGATCAGAGAAATAATGTATGGCCTCATTAGCTATCTGCTCTTCATCTTCTAACCACACCCCCTCTTGGTTCCTTATCCTGTGAATGTGGGTTCTTGCGTGCCTATTCTTAACATAGGAATGGTAGAATCTTGAATTTCGATCACCCTCCTTAGCCCATTTGATATTAGCCTTTTGGGACCAAAACTTCTCCTCTAGACTCATTAGGAATTTTACCTTGGCTGCAGCTTGACTTATAACTTCCCTAGGGACAGGATTGATTTCATCCTCCTTTTCTAGTCTATGTAGTTCCTTTTCAGCTAATTCTGCTTGGCTAAAGATGTTACCATATGTTGATCTATTCCAACACTTCAGGGCCTTTTTCACTGCCTTCAGTTTCTCTCTGAATACCCAAAGAGGTCTTCCTGTTGTGGATGTCTCCCAAGCCAGTTTCACTACATCTATGCATTCCTGATGATTCATCCAGAAACTCTGAAACCTAAAGGGTTTGGGGACCCTCCTTTTACCCTTCCTGAGTTCTAATATCAGAGGGGCAAAATCACGATATTCAATGTCCTAAAACTTAAGATCTACAACAGCAACCATAATCTGGCAAACCACAAACTATCCAAACTATCTATATATATATTACATTCCAAAAGGAAAGCACTTCTAAATATTAAAGTAGTCTAACATAACAAAAGACTAATTCAACGACTTTTTATACCTTAACCTTCTTATCTCCTAATGCACAAAGCGCCGCTAATCTTCAAATCCAAACCAGCTCCTAGTCCGTCCCGAACTGCTCTGAAAAATTTATTTATAAAAGGGGGTGAGCTCAAAATAGCTCAATGAGGGGGCAGAGAACAATTTTTTTTGAGAAAAAGTAATTTTAAAGACAAGTACCATTTCCATAAACACAGTTCTTTTTCAAACTCAAATAATCACATTTCACAACAGGTTATCGCACATAACACATATCATTTTCACATATCGATGTCACAGGTCATTTGCACAAATATGTATACTTGTCGATCGGTTCTACCGACCTTTACCAACCTTATCTCCCCAAAAATTTGTTGACGCGTGCACGACTTGTGAAGCTACCTTATCCTTCCTTGTGGTCAGTGACCACTACGGCCCAGTAGGCCTAACATGGCATCCGGATTTGTCACTCCGACTCCCGTCGAACAAGGTTAAAGCCTCCTTAATCTTGTGACGGGGCTCATCAGTGTAGTTTTAGCGTAATCGCCAGCCCGATGCCGTCTCGATTACTTTCCAAAACAACACCTACTAGGGCCCACAATATTCAAATACAAAGTGCAAATAGTATTTTGTGCATAATTCAGGCAAAAAATCACTTTGGCACAGGACTTTGTTTAAAAGATATATGTATCGTGTCTTTTTCTCCCAACATGTCTATTCATGTTCATGCACATAGTAAGAGACATGCTCACAAACCTTTTGAAGATTGGACTCGAGGAATATCACGACTAAATCCTCACATAAATTCAAGCTATATCACTGTTTTATGTCATATCACAGTTTTGCAAAAATTAATGAAAGTAGTAAAACAGTAACCAAATTCACATCTCCTTGGTATGCAAGTTCAATGCAAGAAAAAAAAACAAAGACAAATATACCAACTAATTATCACTTGATTCTTTTAGAATAAAAAAAAAACACCAGTCAATCATGTTTTCTCACCAAGAAGCTGCGGTTTTATCCTTTAAAGAAAAAACATCAGTTGGACATTTTTTTTTCACCAAGAAGCTGCATATTTTCAAAGTGAATGCTGTCCATATAAATTACAACTTTAATTTGAGAAGTTCTAACAAAGATGCAGAACAAGCATGCATAATTAATTCATGTATATATATATATCAAAAATGGAAGGAGGATTCGGTGATGTTAAAACAATTCAAATATTGATGATTCACTCTAATCATTTAATCTGAAGGCTAATCAAAACCTTTTCCTTCAAAACAAACAAAAGAATGGCTTTTGTCCAAAAGAATTGAAATAGCATATTAAAACAATTCAAATATTAAGGATTCAATCCAATGATTTAAACTGAAGGCTAGTCAAATGTATCAGAGTAAGAAAAAAGTGATGGACAAGAAGGGATATTTTAATATTAGCTCCTGCACATGCGCAAACCAGAAATAACAACAAAGCCTCTTCCAAGGAGATTTAAAACTGAGCTACACGTACAGACACATATAAGAACACATCCTTGTGTATGTATGTAAGAGTATATATGAACCAATCAGAACAGAAAACTACGGAAAGACTAGAATACTTCAAACACCTCCCAAGCTTCCAACTTTTAAATTCCACATTTAACCAAATCAAAGAAATACACAAGATGATAATATGGTTCAAAGAGTAAAAAAAAACACTACTGGCAATATACAGGTTATGATCATATGATTTTCTTTACATGAATAGACAATAACATACTGATCATATTTAGGTCTCTAACAGAAAAGAATAAAATAAAGCGGCAAAAAGACAAAGCCAAACAAAAAGAATCTTTACTCACAACCTTATAGGATTAAAACAAGCAAACATGATTTTAGCTTACAGAAAACTTCAACCATAAAATCTTTACTCACCCTTGCTTCAATCCCGTGATGCTTTGTCTCTCCCTTTACTTTTTTTTTTATTTCCAGCGTTCTAATGAAGGCCCTAGGCTAATAAAAGGAGGCGGCAAGGATTGTTTAGCACGCTCAACGGTAATTATCCTTCTTTTCTCTCTTTTATTTTTTTTTAAGTTTCTTAAATTGCCTTATTGTCCTTAAAGTTTAAAAGGAATCAAATAGAATCCACTAATTTTCAATAACTCTATACAATATAGTCCCTAAACCTTAAACGTTTACGTTACTAAATAAAATTGTTTAGTATTGACTTAGAACTAGATAACTAATAATTAACACATGCTTTTAACTTGATAATCCTACATCATAAATACATATATTTATTTATTTTATTTTATTTATTTATTTATTTTTTTATCCATTGGTAAGCCGAGGTAAAAGTCATTTCTAAACCAAGCATCAAACCAAAACTAGTATAACAGAAAAATAAAATTTAACGTTTTAAGTAATCATATATGATAAATGTATTTTTATAAAACTATGGGGTTTCACACCTACTGTTGGAACTTGGATTATGTTAATGGGGTGTGAATGTATTGTTTGGTTGTCATTTACAAAAATGTTGTTATTGGGATTTGTCTTAATCATATGCATGTATATCCATGTAATGGGGCTTGCTGTTGGAACACTACTGCAGGAGTTTTTCATTGCTTATTCACTATTGGAACTGGGAAAATGTTGATGGGTGTAAATGTCTGGGACATTTTTTTTATGGCAATATCCCTCTTAGGGGATTGGGAGTGCCAATCCCAAAATTATTATTAAAACTAAGCGAACCACGGTTACAAATAAAAATTCAGTAAACAAGGGATACTATCCCTTTACAGTGTCAAAATTTCTGCACTACCAATCTAAAACTAGGGAGAAACTATCTATCTAAAAGAATAGCACCCCGCACCATAGTCGGAGTATCCTAAGCTGATAAAACTCCACCGTAGAACTCAAACTCCATCCAAACTCATCCAAAAGACAAGCCGGCCTATTACCCAGGGCATGAATATGAGAAATGGACCCAACCTTTACCTTCCAGGCCTCCTCCATACAACCTCGAATTCGCCACGGTGCCCCTTGATGTCTAACCAGAATATGCATTAATGACAAATTATGAAATTCCACGTCCAAATTCGCCCAGGACTGCCGAGTGCAAAAATGAAAACCCTCCACCAACGCCTTGGCTTCCGCTTCCAAACTCGTACACCTCGGACATCCAAATGCAATGGCACCAACAAAATGGCCGTGCGAATCACGCACCACCACACCGCCGCCTCCGCGGCCATCACGGCCACAACCCATGACATTCAACTTCAGCCGACCCAATGGCAGAGGAACCCACCGAACCATACTGATATGATAAGAAGGCCGCCAAAACCCTAGCTTATCCACAACTCCCGACCATGGACCCCAATCCAAACCCACCAGAAAATGCCCATAGAGCATAATCTTAACATTCCGCAAAATAGAAAATTCCACATGTTCCCGAACAGCACATCCATCATTGAAAATCACAGAATTACGTGCCAACCAAATACACCAACAGATGACAAGGGGTGTAACACTCAAAACAAACCGCCCAAGCTTCGTACTCCGAGTATCCCACCAATTGAAACACCACGCCAGCCAATCCAGGTTGCCCCCAACAATACCCATACCAGAAGAAAACTCACACCAAACAAGGGAGGTAAACCTACAACTCCCAAACAAGTGATCAATTGTTTCCTCCTCCTCCCCACATAAACAACATTGAAAAGGCCCATTTATCCCATATTTATTGCTCACATCCTTACATGAGTATGTTTTCTGGGTTTTCTTTTGGCCCTTCACTGCTGGGAAAGAGTTTTAAGACTGCATATCAAGAATTCCTAGATTCCTCAACTGTACATTTAGATCAATTCTTTTGTATATCAAGGTATATGAATACAAGCTTTGTAAAGGGAGTAGAACTCCTTGTTTCTTTTGGGTCTTTTGTAAATGGAGTAGTACTCCACAGCTTGGTAGATTCAGGTTGGTGATAAGACTGGGAGAACAAGTCCCCATTAGGCCTTGGGCATGAAAATGGGGGAATGTTCTCCAGGTCTTTACTTTCTATTGTAAGAGTGATTTTAGGGTAAATTCATCACTCAAAACACATATTAATATATCGGGAGTCGCGCCCCACCTCAAAAGGAGGTTAGCCAACTAAAAAAAAGTAAGTATAAATATGTATATAAGGTGTGAGAGCCTATGTAGTATGTATAAATATATGTAGCATGTGAAAAAGTGTGTAGTATATGTAAATATGTATAGCGTGTAAAAATGTGTAAAATATGTGTAAATTTGAATAGTGAGTGAAAATATGTATGATATGTATAAATATATATAACGCGTTAAATATGTGTAAATATGTATAATATGTGAAAATGTGCATAGTATGTGTAAAAATGTATAATGTGTGAAAATGTTTGTAATAAGTATAAATATGTATAGTGTGTGAAAACGTGTGTACAAAAGTGAGTTGTACATATAAATATGTATAGTGTGTAAAAATGTGTAAATATGAATAGTATTTGAAAATGTGTATAGTATATATAAATATGTATAATGCGTGAAATATGTGTAAATATGTATAGTATGTGAAAATGCATATAGTATGTGTAAAAATGTATAGTATGTAACACTGTGTATAGTAAGTATATATATATATGTATATATATGTTAGTGTGTAAAAAGTGTATAGTATGTGTAAATATATACAATATGTGAAAATGTGTAAATATGCATAGTATGTGAAAAAAAATATTGTGTTATAATGTGTAATATATGTGTAAATATGTTTAGTGTTTGAAAACATGTATAATATATATAAATGTATATAATCAGTGAGGAATGTATAAATGTGTACACTGTGCAAAAATATGTATACTATATGTATAAATGCATGTAATAATTATAAATATGTATAGAGTGTGAAAATATGTGTGGTACATATACATATGTATAATGAATGAAGTATGTGTAAATATATATAGTACGCAATGAAAATGTTTGTAGCTAGTATAAATAAGTATAACGTGCGGAAATATGTGTAATACGTATTTAGTATAAATAAGTATAATGTGTGGAAATATGTGTAATAAGTATAAGTATATGTATTGTTTGAAAAATTGAGAAGTATAACTTAGGTGTAAATATGTATAGTATGTGAAATTCGGTAGAGTATGTATAATTATGTATAGTGTGTACAAATCTATGTACTATGTGTAAATATATATAACACACTAAAATAATGTATACTTATATGTCACATATGTAAATATATGTATAATGTAAAAAAAGTGCGTAATAGGCATAAAAATGCATGATGTAAGAAAATATATATAAAATGTGTAAATATATATGGTGAATGAAAAAATATATAGCGTGTATAAATAAATGTAGTAAGTACATTTATGATGGCATTAATTTATTAATTTGAAATAAAAGTATTATTAATTTTTAAGTTTGTTGTTTAATTTAACTCATTATGAATATTTTTAAATTGAAATGACAATTAATTATACTTTAGAAATGAACCATGATCACTAATTGTTCAAAGTAGGCATTAGAAGGTTAATCAAGTTCATTATTTATTGTGAAGTATGTAAAAGTTTGTGCCCATTAAAATGGTAGAATACATTTAAGTATACATTTCAATTTTTTAAAAATAAACATTTAAAACGGCAGAGAATACATTTAAATATATATTTCAACTTTTAAAAATAAACATTTCAACTATTTCAGCGTTAAGAATTTGAGATTCAAGGGACTTAAAGTCTGCGGATTTACATGAAATCCCTGATTCTAATTCCAAACAAACTGCAGAATTTCTGTATCCTAAAGAATCTATACACTGAATAACAATCCTTACAAATTCACGCTTCTTGATTAGGCTTTTCGGCCCAATCATTAGATTCTCCATTAACCCAACAACAGCTGGCAACTACGCAAGGTTCCCTTTCCCACCGAATCATAAAATTCCAATCTCAGCCAATTGTCATAACTTTGCACCCCAATCGTGTAATTTGACCCAAAGACAAAATCCTCTGCACAAACTTTCATGAAGAAAAAATGAATATTTACAAAATAAACTGACACAGAAGAAAGCCAGCTTAGAATTTGACTTTCAGAATACTAATTAAAGCAAATATTACGACAACTAAAGAACTATAGCAAAATTAAGTTAGTACAGAGAATATGAGAAAGAAACCTCTTAAAATGAATCCAATCAGTAAATAGAAAACAATAATTTTACCTTAAAATTGGTATAATAAATTCCATTCCGTGTCAGTTATTCATGATGATTGTACGACAAACGAAGATTAAGTAAAACAGATAGAATCACATGAAGATAAATTAGGAATTCAAAGTACCTAAAACTAAGAGTATCAAATAAAATAGTATGAGCTGAAGGAAATGGAAAAAGGACACCCTATAAGTAAAAGGGAGTATCAACTAAAGGGAGTTGCATTTAATACTCTTTCAGTGGTAAAATATAAGCCTTTTTGGCAAGAAATTTAAAAGAAATGCTCCATAATACCATTGTCTCCTAGTTTGTATCGAGAAGAATATTGGCTGCCTTGATGTCTCTGTAGAATTACTGGCAAGCACAGGACAACTACTGGGAGGCACAAGTTCATTGCCCTTCCTGCTGAAATAAAAAAGTTTAGTAACTTTTTGAGTGGAAAAACATGAAATTGACAAAATTACTACACAATGGAAAAAAGAACAACCAAAAATAATTCAGCACATATAACATTTAAGTGATAAACTAAAGGCCATGTAACTAATAGCAAATGTGGAAGATACAAATTAACGGATAAAATCAAAGACAGACACATTAAATCATTCTAGTCATCAAATAATAGTAAATAGAAACCAACCAACAATGATAAAGCCAAGTAAACAGCATAATCAACATACACAACAACAGTATTACACCCATTGGCATTTGAAATCATAAAATAATTTTTTCCAACTTTAAAGAACAAAATGCAACCTTCAGCACAATAATCATAAAACATTCCAATTAATCCACATAGTAATTTGAGTGACATCACAGCAGGTAAAACAAAAACCATTTTCCTAAAAATGGATCACCAAATTACCCAAATTTCACTCATGCAACCACATTTAACCTACATAAACATTGCTTTCGCAAAAGCCACATTGTGAATCCTATCTATAAAATTACACTCACCAAACCACATTTAACCTGCAGAACCATTACTTTCACAAAAAACTCATTGTGAATCCCATACATATCATCCCATCCCATCTATAAAATTACACTCATCCAACCGCATTTAACATACATATCACTAAAAACCCATTGCTTTTGCACAAAAACCACATTGCAAATCCCATTCATAAACAATTATTCATGCAGAAAAATGTCAATAAGAATGTAGTTATTCAAAGACAAAAGGAGATTGAGTAGACCAACTCAAAATACAACTAAAATGGTACTTACATTTGTATCAATAAAGCAAAGGAGCCTAAGACACCACAAAATTCACCTCCCAAATTCGAACTATTGAGAATACTATCAATTAATAAAACAAAACAAACTGGTGTATTATCCCAAGGACAAGGATAGGGAAGGGCACAATATTCATATTCAACAGAATCAACCACATTCAAATGGCCATCGCAATGTCCAATAATTCAAATTCAAATAGATATTTCAAATGGCCATCGCAGTGTCCAGTAAGTTTTTCTTAAATCATCATCTTGATGTGTAATCATATTTGGCTCATAAACTTCTGGTTTAGCAACTGATGAGGTGAATTTTTTCGCCTTTTATCTATTGTTTTATACTTGATTCTTTTGTCGTTCTTGTTCTTTTTGATTCATTTTACTGTTTTACGTGTAGGTTTGTCGACCATAGTGTATATTTCGAAGGGAAAAATCATACGAAAGTTGAATCAGGTCCAAAATGAGAGGAAAAGATTGAGAAAGATCAAGAAGCTGGTCCCGTGTTTCACAGGATATTTAAGGTGTTAATTCCAATTGTTTATGATCTATCCTACATATTTAAACCTTGGATAGAGTGGCAAATAAGTTTCAAGTTGATCCCATGGAGGCTCGAGACTCCAAGAAGGGTTAATATAGCAAAACACATGGAAAGGCGATGAAGAACAAATGCTGAAAAAATCTGCCAGTCTTTGGTATTTTGATCATATCTCTCTCTATTTATATCCATATTGAGTGATTCAAGTGCCATTGGAAAGCTAAGAACTAGAGCTACAACGTTCATGTTTTTGGTTTTTCCACATTCGGCGTGGATCATAGAGACATATGGCCTAGAGGATGGATGTCGCGACGGGAGACCCTCCACGTCGCGACGTCGGTAAAAAGAATTAAATTGGATTTTTTGGAAGAATTTTGGAAATTGGCAGCGATGTGGGGATCCCTTCCACGTCGCGACATGGGTGCACATCGCGACGTCGGGAAAACGTCGGGAAACGTCGACTGCATGACTGAAATTTGGAAATTTGCAATTTTGGCCCAATTTGAGTTTCCTTTTCCGACAAGACTTTCGTGAAGGACTTATTAGCAAATATCTTCATAGAATTACTATAAATAAGGCTAGGGTTTACATATTTTAGGGTGTGACACTTTTGAGAGATTTTAAGCAAGAGATTTCTCCTTTGTAATAGCTAGGGTTTTCTACTTCGGTTATTGCTTGGAGAATTGCAGCTGTACAGATTGGGAACATCTTCTACTATTGAACTCATTATTTTATGAGTAAAGATTACATTCAAGGATTTATTATTCAAGGTGTTTTCTTTCCTTTTAATGATGTTTTCAATATTGTGCTTAATTATTAATATCATGATGTTCGATTTAGCCATGCTCGGCTATTTTAATTGTGCTCCCGAGATTATGAATATGGGTTTGTGTGCTTAATTTACATGCTAAGTTCTATCTTATGGTCTTTGTGGAATAAGTTTTGCTGTGTTCTTCATAATTATGCATGATTTTGGCCAGATTATGTATGATGAATATTTGCTTAAAGTGAAGTAAATTATTTAGAGATAACTTGCTTTAATCTTGCCTCTTACCACATAGGAGGGTTAGAGTGGGTTGTTTGGAATCTTTTGTGGGTTGGTTGTGAATTTGTTAGATTGATTTACCTTAGCTCTTGCCTCTTACCACATAGGAGGAGTTAGGGAGGGTTAATTTAGCATTAGCGTGACTGGTTCGGGCGTTGCCTCTTACCATATAGGAGCAGTTGAACTTGAGTGTTTGGTTGAGTTGGTTAGTTGCATTAGATTCCGGGTTAATTAAGGAAGTAAACCTTGCCTCTTACCACATAGGAGGGTTTAACGAATTAGTTAATATCTAAATAGGTAAGTGCCTAAATCATTCCTTGCCTCTTACCACATAGGAGGGCGTGAGTTATGTTATTTACCCTTGTTTTGCATGACCATAGATAGGATGTATGTATGTGCTTTTATGTAACCCTAAAATATAATCTCGGGAGTACACTTGCTTAACTTGAATTTTAATTAAATCACCGTCTTGTTTTAGTTATTTGTTATTTGCTTTCTTATTTTAAGTTTGATAAACATAAAAAAAAACACAAAAATACTTTCTTTAGAATTTCAACACAGTCCTTTCCCCGTGGGAACGAACTTGCTATACTATCACCTTCACAGGGGTTGTTTAGCATTATTTTTGAGTAGGGGTGAATAGCAACCACGATCACCATTTCACACACAATTTGCTCCTATCAAATTTTGGTGCCGTTGCCGCGGAAAGCAACCATGTTGAAAATTTAGTTTTTTTTGTGAATACTAGTTGTAAATATTTTATTCTTTTTTTTGGTGTTTTTATTTTTTGTGGTTTATTTATTTATTTATAATTTTAATTTCTATCTAAGTATGTCTAGGAGGTTTGGTGAATCCTTTGAAATTAATTGTGACCCACCACATAGAGTGGATGATGAACAACCGAACTCTAGAATATTTGGTGAATTCTTTCCATTGGAGCATTGGGAATCTCTGGAGGCTAAATTGGCAGTATTGACCAACGTATTGGAAGGCATTCAAACTTCTTGGGGATATATTATTGCTCACTACAGGAGCTATGTGCAAAGGGAGTTTGAACCTCAACTTATTTACCAGGAGCCATGGTCAACAAGAAAACATAGCATATCTTTAAGAATATTTGAAGCTCTTATTGAAAAAAGGCAAGCAAGGTTAGATTTATTCAATGTAACTGGAAAACAAAGTGAGTTAAAACATGATAAATTTGTCTCTCCTACATGCATGAATATTGAACACTTGCAATGTGATGCTCTTTTTAGTGATAACATGAATGAGAAGCACTACTCTAATATTTTCTTTGACAATATTGAATTTTCTTTCTATGATAACTTAATAAATATAATGGGTAGTTTTGATGCAGCAATATCTTTCATGAATTCCTTTGGTTTAAAGGTAACCCCATGTGTAGAAGCTTCCCATGTTGATTGTCTTGCATATGGAAAAAATATTCCAAATTACCATTATGTTAGCTTAGATGATGAGAACTTGTTGATTTGTAAAGAAATAGCTAACATAGTGAGATCATGCGTTGTGGATTTATATATTGATAATTCTATTGATAATTTTCTTAAGTCTTTGTATGCAAAGCCATTGTTGGAGCCTTGTAGGGAGGAATGGCAAATCATGGAACAATTGGAGATTTCTTCAAGTGATGTTAAGTCATTACAAATCCCAAAGTTAATGGTGGAAGAAGAAAATGAGGAGCCTACCTTAGAGGAGCAAGAGTGGTACAAAGTTGAGTTCATTGAACTTGCTCCTCAAATGCATGTGCTCAAGTTCCTCCTCAAAGGGTTGCAAAAGAAGCCCTATGCTAGAAAACGAAGTGCTTGTGAAAGAGCATTCTTTTGGTATAAGGATGGGTATTCCGAATCTTGAAGGAGAAGACCACAATAATAACGTCTAGCTAGGGACCAAATAAACCTAGAACTACCTTCTTACGTTTCTTTTAAATTAATAGTTTTTATATTTTTGTTTTTAGTGGTTAGTTTGAATAAAGAAGGCTACTGGAGACATTGTCAAGGCCTCAACCGCACAACAAGCCTACCGGGAAATGACATGGATAATAGGTGAATTCTTTCCTTTTCTCACACATTGAGAACAATGTGTATTTTAAGTGTGGGGGGGGGGTGAAATTCATAGTTATTCATTTGATGTTGTTTTGTATGTCTTTATGCTTAAATTCCTGCGAGTGAAGTGTGGTTGTTATGCGTTGATTAATGGTTAATTTAGTTTTTCTTAGTAGTTTTGATTAATTTTTATTTTTTATTTTTATTTTAGTGTCCCATTCGTACTAGTTATTACCTTGAGTTAACCTTAGCTCGTAAGAAGTAATTCGGTAATAATAATTCTTTTTATAGTTAAAACATGGTTTTTAGGCGTTTTTTTTGTGTTGTATCCAATTTTTGAAAATTTTGATCTTGTTGTGATAAGTTCTATGTTGCCGATGATTTGAATTTATCGAAAGATTCGATGTGGGATAGGAAAATAATATACTATCTAGAGGGAGTCGGGTCTTTAATGAAAAGTTTAGCATTTTGAGTCTACCATTTTTATGCACTTAGGGAAACTACTGAGGGAATTGACGAGTTTGTAATCATTAAGTAGGTTAGTGTGTTTTTAACGCTTTGTTTAGTTGAAACTTATATAACTCGCTTAAAATGTGTTCTTTAATAAATGTGCTTGAATAATTGTTTGCACTCAATGCTTTTGCATTTTTAAGCTTATTTTGCTCATACTATCATCCCTCTATGAGATTGCTTTTAATAATAACCCTAAGAGAACTCATATGGATGGTAACGGAGATTATAAGCCATAAGACTCTGGCTTCATATTGTCACTACTCTGCGAGACTGCTCTTAAACGAAAAGTTAATTGAGAACTTGCATGAGTGGGAATTGGTCTAAAACCCGAAGGTGAGACAGTACTCCAGGTGGATGTCACGGGATTTCTATTGAAATACCCTAATTAAGTGTGACAGTATGGGGGAACGAGTGTTATTTATAAACCTAAAGGTTTGCCGAGGAATTCTCATTAATATGAGTTGAATAATGAATTTTTAATATGATTAGTGAGGAAAAGTTGAGACGAAGACTTAGTTGTTGGAACCCTGACTTATGGCGTGATTGTAGATGAGTAATGAACTGAGGTGGAACCTATCGCACACACACACATGGTTGGCTCAACGTGTCTAAATGAGTACGTTAATGGACTTTGATAACTTTTGGGTCGTATATTATGTGTACTTGACATTTGACTACTTGAGATTATGAGGTTCATACATGGCATTTGTTCTTAGATCGAATTAATGAAGTTGGATGCGTTTTGTTGTTATGTGTTAGTATTTTGTTAAGAATTTTTGTGTTAGGTTTTTGGTTTAGTGGTGTCATGTTTAGTTTAGTTTGTTCGGGGACGAACAAAGGTTAAGTGTGGGGGAATTTGATGAGGTGAATTTTTTCACCTTTTATCTATTGTTTTATACTTGATTCTTTTGTCGTTCTTGTTCTTTTTGATTCGTTTTAGTGTTTTACGTGTAGGTTTGTCGACCATGGAGTATACTTCGAAGGGAAAAATCATACAAAAGTCGAATCAGGTCCAAAATGAGAGGAAAAGATTGAGAAAGATCAAGAAGCTGGTCTCGTGTTTCACAGGATATTTAAGGTGTTAATTCAAATTGTTTATGATCTATCCTACATATTTACACCTTGGATAGAGTGGCAAATAAGTTCCAAGTTGATCCCATGGAGGCTCGAGACTCCAAGAAGGGTTAATATAGCAAAACACATGGAAAGGCGATAAAGAACAAATGTTGAAGAAATCTGCCAGGCTTTGGTATTTTGATCATATCTCTCTCTATTTATATCCAAATAGAGTGATTCAAGTGCCATTGGAAAGCTACGAAATAGAGCTACAACTTTCATGTTTGGGTTTTTCCAGTTCGGCGTGGATCACAAAGAAATATGGCCTAGAAAATGGACGTCGCGACGGGAGACCCTCCACGTCGCGAAGTAGGTAAAAAGAATTAAATTGGATTTTTTGGAAGAATTTTGGAAATTGGAAGAGAGTTACATCGCGCGACGTGGGGATCCCTCCCACGTCGAGACGTGGGTGCACATCTCGACGTCGGGAAACGTCGGCTGCGCGACTGAAATTTGGAAATTTACGATTTTGGCCCAATTTGAGTTTCCTTTTCCGAAAAGACTTTCGTGAAGGACTTATTAGCAAATATCTTCATAGAATTACTATAAATAAGGCTAGGGTTTACATATTTTAGGGTGTGACACTTTTGAGAGATTTTAAGCAAGAGATTTCTCCTTTGTAATAGCTAGGGTTTTCTACTTTGGTTATTGCTTGGAGAATTGCAGCTGTACGGATTGGGAACATCTTCTACTATTGAACTCATTCTTTTACGAGTAAAGATTACATTTAAGGATTTATTATTCAAGGTGTTTTCTTTCCTTTTAATGATGTTTTCAATATTGTGCTTAATTATTAATATCATGATGTTCGATTTAGCCATGCTCGACTAGATTAATTGTGCTCCTGAGATTATGAATATGGGGTTGTGTGCTTAATTTACATGTTAAGTTCTATCTTATGGTCTTTGTGGAATAAGTTTTGCTGTGTTCTTCATAATTATGCATGATTTTGGCCAGATTATGTATGATGAATATTTGCTTAAAGTGCAGTAAATTATTTAGAGATAACTTGCTTTAATCTTGCCTCTTACCACATAGGAGGATTAGAGTGGGTTGTTTGGAATCTTTCTTGGGTTGGTTGTGAGTTTGTTAGATTGATTTACCTTAGCTCTTGCCTCTTACCACATAGTAGGAGTTAGGGAGGGTTAATTTAGCATTAGCGTGACTAGTTCGGGCGTTGCCTCTTACCACATAGGAGCGGTTGAACTTGAGTGTTTGGTTGAGTTGGTTAGTTGCATTAGATTCCGGGTTAATTAAGGAAGTAAACCTTGCCTCTTACCACATAGGAGGGTTTAACGAATTAGTTAATATCTAAATAGGTAAGTGCCTAAATCATTCCTTGCCTCTTACCACATAGGAGGGCGTGAGTTATGTTATTTATCCTTGTTTTGCATGACCTTAGATAGGATGTATGTATGTGCTTTTATGTAACCCTAAAATATAATCTCGGAAGTACACTTGCTTAACTTGAATTTTAATTAAATCACCGTCTTGTTTTAGTTATTTGTTATTTGCTTTCTTATTTTTAGTTTGATAAACATAAAAAAAAACACAAAAATACTTTCTTTAGAATTTCAACACAGTCCTTTCCCCGTGGGAACGAACTTGCTATACTATCACCTTCACAGGGGTTGTTTAGCATTATTTTTGAGTAGGGGTGAATAGCAACCACGATCACCATTTTATACACATATTTGCTTCACATCTGCAACCAGCAACATAACACATAATTCACACGAACAGTGCACAATTACAACATAATCAGCAATTAAAATGAAGCATATCCCAGTGAAGAATCCCTTCTTTAAAGGATAGCCAATACATATACCGGTGGTAATACATGCAGCAATAGACATGGAAAACGGCCTTAGTCTCAGCCTCAATAGGAAAATAAATGGACTTATTACACGATCACTGTGTGCCTTAAAATCTAGCAACTTGTGTTAATTAGTTATATAATCAACTAGGGCAGAAGAGGATATGAAACAAAGAAAGATACTAAGGATCTCTCTGTAGTGTCCCATAAATTTATTTTAATGAGGTATGTATAATTGGTAAAACTTGGTATGGAATAGAACATTTACAAAGCCATAATGGGGTTGGGTCGAATATTAAAGTAAGTTGCTGATGCAAAATATGCATAGGCTGAAGTAACAAATATTTTGAACCATATGGATGAGAAAATGGTTTAAAATGTACAATAACCTGCCAAGGTCATTACAAAAGCACAGTTCAAGAACAATTAATAAATACTTTTTTTTGAAAGATAACAAACAAAAAAACATTTTCTCTCATATGTGTTAGGAATTCAAGCAGATTAATCTCACAGTACCCAATAAGATTATTCTTGGACAATCTATTTGTCTGTCCACAATAGAAGTCAATGATTAAAAGAGCGAGAAAGATCAGTAGGCTTATGAAAGTAAAATGGAGAATCAAAATGTGAATAATGATAATTTACCCAAAAAGTCTAAGAAAACTAATTTATACATCTCCAAGTTTATAAACAGTAAAGGAAGAAAAATAATGGATAAATTAGAATCAGAAATGTGTTTTTAAAACATTTCGCTAACAAAAAATATTCTTTATTTTAATGTATTGAAAGGAAATCTGAACATCTAGAATAATAAGTCTTGTAACAAGAGCACTACTAAAATACCAAATTCAAATAGGAAAATAAATAGTAGCCATGAAATTAGAGCTAAAATAAGATCTGAGATTTACAAGTCAAGAAGAATAAAAAAAATAGCTTGTATGGTTAATGATTTCATAATCCAAAATTCAAAATATAGAGCATCCATATCAAAATTATGAACGCGAGCAGATATTTCATTTGTATATATAGAAGTAGAGACATACCACTATCATTTCAAAGCATAATTGTACCCACCTGAAATATGGATATTCTTGCAATATGCGCCCCATTTCTTTCCAAAAGAAGCTTATTCTCCCGTAAAGGAAGAAGTTCCTAATCTTTATATCCAATAACTATTGGAAGAATAACAAATTCCAACATAAACTTTTAACCTTGCAATTTAAGACATAAGAGAAAGTTATTTTTTTTCAAAAGCTGGATAAGCAACAATAACATCCAATGCGTACATCAAATCCATTTATGCTTTAGTTTTAAACCAGAGGAGACCATTCAACACCTTAACAAAAAAAGTGAAACATGAAATCCATTAACTTGGATTTTATAGTTATAATGATGAACAATAAAAAGGACGCTGTCTTCTAGAAATAGAATGGCATGCATCACTATTCTTGATTAAGGTGGGCTTATGTTTTAGCAAGTACAATAGATAAGCTCAGAGCACTTATGTACTCAAACTAAAAATTTGGAAAAAAAAACTTAAAAATGAAGTGAAGGGAAGTTGAGAAGTTATAATGCATTAATGAAGTTACTCACAGAATTCCAATTGGGCTTGTCAGTCTTGCACAATCAATCCAAAAAACATGGTCAATGCACCATAGTAACAAGAAAATATGCCTCTCACAAATACACTTTGTACTGTACTTAACTGATCAGAAACATGAGTTCTAAAACTCTGTTCTGCAAGTGTACCAGCTTGTCACACCCTTCTTCCTTTTCCCGAGCTTTGTTGATCAAGTGCTCTACCAAGGCTAAATTATAGTCAGCTATGATTAATCTTATTGCAACAATTTAGATGCATCACTAATAAATACAAGCCTGAAATAATCTGGCATGATAACCAAATAACATGAAGTAGAAAGCTTGGAAAGGACTATATTCAGTAGAAACTGAAAAGTGACTCACATCTTGTAGTAAAAGACATTGGCTTCTCCAGAGCCAGAGGATGGAATTAGATGCCGATCAATGATATTAAGAATGTCACTGCAAATCTTAGCGAGCTCATCCTCAACTGTCTAGCGATAACTTTTAATCCGTTTAACATTGTTTTCATTTCCTTTAGACTCTTCCTTCTACTCAATTAAAGACATAATTCACTAGGAAGCTCTCCGTGCATCGATAACATTCTTGTATCCAACAGATAGAAAGTTTCTCTCTTCCACAGTCAGCTCAACATCAAGTTTTGCAACTTGTTTCATGCTCTTAACCATTTCTGTATGTTAGCACAAACAGTGCCAATAACATAACATGAAATTAAAATCAAAATTCACTAAAATGCTTTGGCATAAACAGTCCTTTGTACTTGCAACTAAGGAATGCAACTGTACAATTCTAATCTAATCATATCAATGAATCATTTCGTATAGCATCCCATGAATCACACATTGAATACATCTTTAAGCTATTCAATGGATCAATCCAAATCACATTTATCAATTATCATATCATGAATAGCAAGACTATAACAATGTCTCTAATTCAGGTATTGCAACATCACAAATACACTAACAGAGACATGAGATATTGCAAACTGCATTTTCTTTTTATCAAATATATACACACATTTGGAAACAGAAAAGAGACATTCTATTTGTTTTCTATCAATAATCCAAGCAGCCCGTCTTTTAGACATTAGCTTTGAACACAAGTACAACAGAATTACAAATGTAGTCTTAGCCCTTAAAAGTACCTTAAACAAAAATCGTTTACACTCTTTAATTGTTGTACACTACAAGAAACATTCATAATCAAAATATTTAATATTCTCACAAAAAAAAATACACACCAAAAGTACCATAATATTCCCTTATGTTAAAAGGGATTAATATTTCATTAGCTAAAAAAGCATTGCAAAGATTGGTTGTTGAATGCACACATAACCACCAACCCAAATAAAGCAAAGCATACATCATTACATATGTATAATTACAACGCAAAATTCACAACTTACCTTCATATTGTTCGGCTTGCTCAGCGAGCTTGGCCATGTAAACATGTGCTTCTCTTTCCTTTTCAGTCGACATTGAAGCACAAAATCAAATTTGTGTATAGTGAGTGAGTGAGTGAAATTAGGATCTAAGAAGAAGAAGAAGAAAAACACAGAGCTGAGATTGTGAGCTAAGAAAGAATCGAACTTTGGTAAGCAAAAGAAAAATTCACAACTTACCTTAAAATCATTCGCCTTGCTCAACGAGCTTGGCTATGTAAACATGAGTTTCTCTTTCCTTTTCAGTAGACATTGAAGCACAAAATCAAATTTGTGTATAGTGAGTGAGCGAGTGAAATCAGGATCTATGAAGATGAAGAAGAAAGACACGGAGCTAAGACTGTGAGCTAAGAAAGAATCAAACTTTGGTAAGTAAGAAGAAGATACCAATTGGAATTGAACGCAACAACCAGCACCATTCAGACCATTGCAAATCTCAAGTTAAGAACAATATACATCTACAACAATAATTCATCAATTTAGTAGAAAATTGACAAACACAACAATTGAAGAAACCCAAACACAGAGATAAATAGGCTTGATATCCACATGGGAAAAAATATTCAGCTGCCCACAACTTACAACCGAAGCAAGAAACACAAAGTAAAACTCCTCTAAATATTTAGTGCTCAGAAAAAATCAATCCCAAGACGGAAATGAAGAGCCCAATAAAACTGAGCTGCGAGCTGCCACTGATACCCCAGATGAAGAGAAACTCAAATCCCAATCCCAAAAAAACCCTAAAAAATCACAAATAAAAAGGTTCAAGAAATAAAAAAACCAATCATGCCAACTTACCGCTGAAGCAAGAAATGCCACTAAGGTCTAAGATTAATGAACCCACTTGGTTTTAGATCCCTAGATCAGAAATTAACAAGAAAACTTTAACCCCAAAGTCGTATCAATAGGCTGAA
The DNA here is from genome assembly GCA_016586305.1 of Ophiorrhiza pumila. Taxonomy (NCBI): domain Eukaryota; kingdom Viridiplantae; phylum Streptophyta; class Magnoliopsida; order Gentianales; family Rubiaceae; genus Ophiorrhiza; species Ophiorrhiza pumila. Next base: position 34,845,976 of record BLIW01000009.1, on the reverse strand, counting down.
ATGAGGAAAGAGCCTTCTTTTTCTCCAAAAGACCCAATTTTTTTAAAGCCCCGTCATTTCAGGGTGAAGCAACACTCACTTTTTTGTAGTGAACACAATCCTGAATAGTGAAACCAACCATTTTTGCAGCATCAAGAAATGAATTTATGGTCTTCACTAAACTCTTGTCTATTGAGTTTGAGTTTCAAATTAGGAAGTTTAATGGAAACCCAAAAAAAAACAACAGAACAAGAAAGAGATGTTGGAAAAATTTGGAGAGGAAAACAAAAAAATATGAAATGGCTAGGGAAGACAGAGAAAGAGGGAAGAAAATAAATTTTTTTGTTTACCATTTGGGAGTGGAGAAAAGGTGAGAGATGAGAGATGGTTTGGGAGTGGAGAAGAGGGGAGAGATGACAGAGCATTAATTACATGCTGACAAATTCGGCGGAAGCTGCAGATTTCAGTTTGGCAGAGAACGTGATGGATTTGACAAAGATAAGCCAGCTAATAAAAAGAGAAGGCCAACAGCAGAAGAAGAGGGGGGGCGAAAACGACACCATTCGCCAAGTAGAGGGACGTTCCTTTGAGTCACGCATGTGACCACAGCTTGGGGAGGACGGTTTGGTCGTTCAGCTTTGGGCGTTTATACTAGTATCTTAACAACTATATGAATTAATGATATTAAGATCAAATGAAGACACATAGGGAGATAAAGGTGGATGAAATTCTTCCTCAAAGTATTGTAGTTGAGAAGAACCAATATTAGTATTTTATCGTTGCAATCTCATATTTGCAGTTTTGATATTGTCATTGTCAAATTTCTCAATGTCTTTGAAAATGTTCCATGCATAGTCAAATTTAAAACCCTTTGAGTATTAGGGTCTTGTGTTAACAACATTTTAGCATGACTTAACAATAATAAAATGAAAATACAATTATGAAAATGATGTTAATAACTAATTTAGGTATTGGTTATCATCTTTAGGTAGTCTAAAATAAATAAAGTGGACTACAAAAAATGTGACTATACTCTTAAAAATTGTCACTGTACATCACTATACTCTTTTTTGTCTAAATAAGGTCAATAAACTATTAAAAGTGTATGATTGACAATCATTGTGTTAGTTTTAGACGTTAAACCTAACGGACCTATAGACCACGTGAACTGCACATGGCAATTTCAGGGGCTCTTTTGTCTAATCAATGTACTGAGGCTTGTACTGAGGCTCTTCTTGTGAATGGGCTCTTCCTGTGAACTCCACGCTTCTCTTTCTCCACCAACTCCTCCACATCCAATTTTTTTTTTCAACTCTTTAATTTATTTTTCTTCAAATTCAACTTTCTACACTCTTTCTATTACAGAAATTCGAGAAGAAATGAGAATGAATGATGCTAAATCATTTAATAATACTTAATATAATTTTGTTTTATCCAAACCCATGAGACATCTAAATTAAAATCCCACCAGTACCATACTTCAGATTCATATTAATTCGGTAATCAGCTTCCAAAGCTTAAAACAAATCTTAATGTTTGCTTTGTTGACAACATGACAATGAGATTTCCACCAGTTGATATCAACACTAGGATTAGATCCCAACAAATTTGCCCCTCTGATTTTCTTGCGCCTTTTTATCGGCAATTTAATCATACATTCACGGCAATAAAAATCACCTTCTGTGTAACAACCTTCACGCATCTTGAATGAATCCTTCAGCATCATTGTGTTCATCTATTCCAATTAATAGTGCTAGGAAAAGAGAGGTGGCAAAAGCAGTAGTAAAGAAGATATGATATTTAGATTTTAGAAGTTCATTTACACAAAAAACAAGTTGAAGTTTTCAGCGTTAATTTTTTTAGTTGAAGTGCACTATCAATTGAGATTTGGTCATTGAAGGATAGCGAGGGGGAGGAGGAGAAGCGGAGGAGGAGAAGGATTTGTTTTAATAGAGAAATAAGAGAAATTAGTGATCAAACAAATAAACACCTTAAAAGTTTAAGAGTGAAGTGCCAATTTGGTCACCAAACTGTACGAAATTAGTAATTTTAGTCAATAAACTATTTTTTCAATGAAAAAGTTCATTCAACTATTATTTTTTTGCGAAATAAATCATTCTGTCTATTTAGTTTGTTTGAATAAATGGAAATACGATCACATGTAGTGCATATACGTATTTGTTGGGTTATAATTGTCCAACAAAATTCCTCAGAACGACATGATGTTATCCTCTCCACCTTTATTAAAATTTCTAAATTTTAGAATTTCATCTTCACCCAATAACTCAATTCAATCCTTTTGCAAACTCTTTCTCACTTGCCTCGCTGAAGAAAAGAGAACCAAATCAACAACGGTGGTGGTGAAAGGAGAAGGCCATCAAAGCAGCTAACAATGGATTCTTGTGTTTTTGTTGGATGTATTTTAGGATAAGATTTGGGGATTCAAAGAAGACTCTACCGCGATTTGCATTTTGACGTAAATGTTGTTCTTCTTTAGTGGCGGCTGCGAATTTCTCTCCTCACCTTGACAATATAGAAAAATTGATTTTGACAATTTAAGTAGAAAAATGAAGAGGTAAGGCAGTGGTGATTGATGATGGGTTTAGAAAAAAAGAGAGTAAATTGTTTGCTTATGAAATTGATAAGAAGTAAGGAGCTTGATATATTTACGTGAGCTTTATTTCTTAATTTGGTTTTATCTGGTCAAGTTTTAATTCATTCTTTTTTGTATTAATATTGTCTACTGATGAAATTTTGTGAGCAACATGTGTTCAAATTGCAAAGGAAAGAAAGAAAGAAAGTCTGGGAAAGGGGGAAGAAGAAGATTGGATTCCATTTAACAATTGAAGTTTTGAATTTATCAATAGTTTATTATATCTTTTGTATTGCCCTATTTATTGTTGGTATTATTGGTGGTGTTTGGTGGTGTTGGTGGTGAAGGTGGTGATGGTGGTGAAGGTAGTGAAGGCTGTATTGTTATTGGAGAAGGTAAGTTGAAATTTGGGAAAGAGAGAGGGAAAAATGGAAAAATAAAAAATAGGAAATATAGAAAAAAATGGAAAAAACAATATTGACCAGAAAGGAAAGAAAAAAAAGGAAAGAAAGAAAAAAACCTTCCACCTACTCTTGATTTTGATTTTAAAAAAAGGAAAGGAAAGAAAAATAAATAAATAAATAAAAAGAATAATGTGTTGACTATTTTTCTATTTGTTGGACAATTATAACCTTGAAAATAAGCATGTGCATTGCATGTGATCGTATTTCCGTTGGGTCAAACAGGCTAAATGGACGGAATAATTTCTTTAGCAAAAAAATAATAGTTAAATGACATTTTTGGCTGAAAAAATAGTTTAGTGACTAAAACTCCTAATTTGTTACAGTTTGGTGACCAAATTGGCACTTTGTTCAAATTTTAATTATGCAGGTCATTTATTATATTCCCGTTAACTTTAACGTTTGATACTAACAGAATGACTTCAATGATACACTTTTCATAGTAAGGTGATTTTATTTGCAAAAACAATTGTATAGTGATGTACAGTGACACTTTTTGAGAGTATAGTGACCTGTTTTGTAGTTTGTTCAAATAAATATAATGTTTTTGAGAGTATAGTGACCTATTTTGTCGATTGCTCAAATAAATATAATGATAACTATTTACAATGTCTTGCGCAAAATACTCCACTTGGATTCAAGTGTTCGATTTGTCATGTGTAACCTTTCAATTTAATTGAATATTGCACTAATAATAACATTCTTTTTTTGGCAAAGATCTTTTGATCAATGAGGATTCGCAAATTTTAAATCTGAATGATACTCATTCTCAACTCTTACCCAAAATTGATCTTTTGATTGGTTTCTTTCTATGATTAAATTTTGTGAAATGTGAAGATAAACATAACAAAATATATATCTTGTTCAATCGATATGATATTGATCGGGGAGTCAAATTCATTTTGTTTTAGGAGTTTAATCTTAATTATAAGAAATGTTAAAATAAGATGTGTTTATGGCAACATCTGGTATGACATTATATGGGAAAAAACATATGAAGTTAAGATAAGATTATACAATATTTGATCTAATCTTACATACTATTAAGGATGAGTTTTGGACATTTGCTACCCTTATGGTGCAGTATCAGCTTTAGGTAGCCTCTCGGTTTTGTTTTTTTTTGTTTCTGTGCCTTTGGTAGGTCCCTTATTTAGTTGGTACCCTTTCTCTGGCTTTTGCTGTGTTCTTGCCTTTTTTTAACTGGCTATGTGTTAGGGTTATATTGGTTCACATATAAATATTCGTTTTTTTATTTGTTTGCGTCTCTTTGCTTTTGCCCTTTTGCTCTTCTCGTCCCTATCGCTTCATCAGTTTTTTGTACATTTTTTGGCCTCGCTCTTTTACTGCTTCTTTCTATTTGCCTGCTTACGGTTGTACCTTAATTTGCCCTTGAGGCTTTTACTTGTCTTGGCCTTTGTTTTTGATTCATAAACATGAATTTGCCTGTTAGATGGGGAGTGGGGACTAGGGTTTGCCTGTATCTGTCCTATAGTTTACGTTGATTGCCGAGTGGCATGCTTCCTATGAATAGCTCTGTGTCACCATTGGTTTAAGGGAAAAGCCACGCCGGTTCTGTGGAGTCTGTTGTCTTTTTACCGACAGCTCAAAGACTCTAGAGGATGCTGTGAAAGCAATGTTTGAGTTATACTGTGAGAGGTCGCAACTAAAAGATGGTCATACTATTCTCGATGTTGGTTGTGGCTGGGGATCTCTTTCTCTGTACATAGCACAAAAATTTAGGAATTGTAAGATTACAGGGATTTGCAATTCAGTGACCCAGAAAGCACATATTGAGGAGCAATGCCGGTACTTTTGCTATTGGTTAACTTCTGTTTGTGATGAAATATTTGACTAAATTGTCGATGTATACCTTGTGGAAATTTCAAACTCTAGAATATGAATCAAGTTCCAGCTTCTTATTTCCACTTGAATTCATTAAAACTCCCTCGGTCATATATTGGATCTGAATCTTTTCTCGAAAAGATTCTCCTTTTATTAATTCTTAGTAAGAAATATGTCAGAAAATTTTTTTGAAGCAATTTTACGGTATCATGACTCAATTATTCCGAATTGAAAAGGAAATTTTGTGCATTCATGAACCACATTGAATGTACAAATTTGTTTTTGCCTATATGTGTCACTACTACAGAATTCACTTTCTAAAACGGTTAAAAGTAGTTATTTAAAACGGTTTTTAGATTTTCCAAACCGTTTTAGATATGGGCGGACTAGAAAGTCGTACATTTTTTAAAACGGTTAAGACACCGTTCTTAATACTGTTTTTTACAACGGTTTATAACCGTTCTAGATATTTTAAGTTAACCGTCCTTAATATTGGTTTTAAAAACGGGTTTCTAACCGTGTTGAAAAATTCCCGCTTACAGTACGCCGATTGTGAAATGTTTTTAAAATTATGTTTTTAACACGGTTGATGAACCGTTCTTAAAAGTCTGTTTTCTAACACGGTTGATGAACCGTTCTTAATAGTGTGTTTTCTAACACAGTTGATGAACCGTTCTTAAAAGTCTGTTTTTTAACACGGCTGATGAACCGTTCTTAAAAGTCTATTTTGTCTTTAAAATCAAATATATATTTATTGAATTTTTTCTTATAATTGACTGTTCCCTAAAGTTCGCAGCACAGCCAAATATATACATATGAATAACACATCCATTTCAAATTGAAAAAACAATTGCCATACATACAAGAAAGAAACTATATATATACAACAAATATACTAATATCTACAGAAAAAATACCAACATATATAGTAATGAATAAAAAATAGTACATAATTGCAAGTATGTTCTATCAAAATGACGGGAGAAATCTATTAAATTGCGAACGCTTGGAGCTCACATTTCATTACATAATTGCCCCATATTTCTCGAACCTCATCCAAATCTTTGTTTTGAAATGGTTTCGCGTCCTTCTTGAAGCACTAAAACATTAAAAAAACTATAGTTAATTGTAGCTGATTGAGATATTAAAAAAATATAATAACACATGCAACCATTAATAATGAAATTGAAAAACAAGACGAATACCTTATTGAGACTCAAGTGATCTATGCCTGGACGGAGTGCAATCAATCGCATATAGCACATGACATAATATCCACACTCCCAATCTCCCGATTGCCTCTTGTGCTACAAATAAAAAAAAGCATTTTTTTAGATAATAAAATTTCTTACGAATATATAACAAGTTGACAAAATAACATGTTTACTTTCATCTCTATCCATTGAATTGTTCTATGTGTGGTTGAGCTATCTTCACACATAGAATGATATAACCTCGCAAAGCTGCAAAAAGAAAAAGAAGAAAAAATGGGCATCAACTATCCACATGTATGAACATGTAATAATGCCTGTTATATAATATTTTCAAAAATTAATCACAAATATAACCTACGTGCTCATTAATAACACAGCATCATCTCGGGAGGCCGAATGTACAGGATCAAACCAATAAACAGACATATCCCGTGGCCTTATGGCCATTAACATCCAGTGATCACTATTTAAGAAAATGCAACATATATATTGATTATTAAATTCATTATAAGATTGACAATAAATTAAAATGATATAAGTTTAATTACCCTAGAAAATATGGCGCAAGGTAGATGCTGTTGTTGCCATTCTTCATGGCTGATGCCATATATTGTATCCTATCCGTGTCATTGTTCCCAATTTTTTGTATATGGTCTAGGGATATGAACCCTACTCCAGTCTGACCCTGTTCATTAGCTAATGTATAAAGTGCCCTATACAATACATTAAACAAACATAACAGTCATATTTATTAATCTGTAGAGGTTGTAAACAAAATGAAAATTGCAAAATATATAAGTAAACTATTGAAATAAATTCTAACTTACTTAATGAACACTTGCATGCAATGACTTGTCACCTTGTCGAACCTTAAAAATTCGTTTAGGCTCTCCTTTGGATTATATATATCATATGCTAGGCCCACAATTTCTGGTATCATCTCTATTGTGTAAACAATGTCATTCGCATGGAATTGTACCTGGACATATAATTCTTGCAAAGAGCCCACCAATTTTGTTATTGCGTCTTGTTGTTCTCCTGTGTGGGCATCTTTCGAAGTTTGGGGCTTAGGTGTTTGCTTTGCCTTTTCGGAAGTGGAAACTTTCCTCCCCTTCTTCGGCACCTGCGAAAAAATTGTAATGTAATTAGAAAGATTGACAGTTGTAAGGTATTAAAAACTATAATGGATCTTATTTAATTAAACCTGAACGTGTAGACCTGAACTAAGCTCAACTAGTGATCTAGGCCATAGCAAAATCTGTCCGATTGCGCTCCCCACTGTCGTGGCCTCATCGTCCGGAAATGGTACCAAAGCATCGGCAACATACGAGGTCAATATGGTGACCCTCACTTTATCAGCCGTTACATTCTTTCCATGATGAAGTGATAAAGTATACGCTCTGCCGGTGGCCACAAAACACCTCTCATTAAGTTCATTGTTAACAAAAAGTCGAACTTCAGCTCCGTCCTACGATAAAAGTCAATAATAACATAAATTATACAGGGATAAAATAAATCTTAAAGCCACGTATATCAAAAGAAAGAATACATTACCTGAAAATCTCCGAGTGAATCTGGATTGCACAAACTGGAACAACTCACAATGTTCTCTCTCAAGACTTCCTCTCCCACTGTCACAGGTGTCGGATCCTTTTGGGCATTCAGGTTCATGGCTGATTCAACTGTGTGGCTCGTATTGCTTGAGTCAGCCTTAAGCCGTCCCTTTTTATAAACTGGAACTGGCTTACCCATTGCCTGAAATAATTCTTTGACCGCGTCTGACCAAAATCGGAGCTCCTCCTGGCAATCCAATAGCGCATCCGACTCCGACATAACAGTATTGGTAGAGGACGGGGATCCAAAGACTTCTTGCACTCGCTTCCGACCACCAACACCTCTAATAAGGCCGGGGTGATCCTTTTTCCCCGTCGCTACAACAAGAATGTCTTCTTTTCCCGACGCAATTGTCTCTCCTTGACTTTTGCGGAGCATCAAATCATCCTATGAGATGGCAATAACAGTCCTCAATTAGTAATGACATTTTATAAACTATATTAAACTATATAGTTTAATTTTGAAATGGGTGAATTATACTTACAATCGCACTGCTAACATTTCTAGCCTCGTCGGTCGAGTATTCACCACTCTTCTTTTTGTTCCCTTCTTTAAATAGCACATGGCGGGGAATTGGCGAAGGTGGTGAAGTTGTCGCGCGTGCCTCCTCTTCGGCCATACCATTCTCAATATTCATCTGTACTTTCTTCTCCCATTTCTTAGCAGTTAATCTGTTGGCAAGCAAAAACTATTCACCACGAGACATTGTGTGATGGAGTTTGTTCTGATTGGAGCTCTCTAAACTAGCACTACGCCTCCTCTATTTGAAAAAAAAGAAACCAAAATTGTAAGTGTGTATTTGTTAAAGATTGAATGAACAATATATTAAAATAAAACAGAATTCCATTACCTGCCATTCGTCAGTGGACCGATTAGTACAGAATAAATTCCATGAATCCTTATTGAGAAAAGGATAATCTACACATGGGTCTTTACCCTTGTTCGAACCAGAAATATATCGATTTAGGCTCGATTTCCAAGACCGCCAACGTTCTCCCGCAGCTGATAACCACTTTCTTTTTAGTTTCTCTGTGGTCTGATATTCAAATGTTGCCTACACCAAATAACATATAACATTAGTATAAATATAACTACAAAACAAATAAAACCTATAAAAGTGAAACAACCAATTCAAACTTAGGCAATAAAATCTATAACACATACCATTACTTCTTCCCATATGTTATCCTTTATCTGCTGTTCAACAGATGGCCAGTCTTCGAATTTGACAATATCTACTTTACTGTGCGCCATCAATCCAATGAAGCTAACCCATTTGGTTCGCGCGTCTGATGTCAAGGGTTCGCCATAGTTATCAAATTCGATCGGTACTTTTTTTTCCATGGCCCTCATGGTCATCAGTTCTTGGCAAATTGTCCCTTTCCTACCAGCTAATGGTTGAGGTTCATCATCATTGGACTGAGTGCGTGAGCGTCTTTTGGGTCCCATTGAATAAATTATACTATAATGTACAGGAAAAGCCAAAAGTTGTTAGTTATTTCCAACATAAAACACTTGGAACTTTATATAAAACAACCAAATAACACAAGTTTCGCCATAATCAACCTAAAATAGTCCCAAAACAGTTGTAAATTCAAAAAAACAACCAAATAACAAAAGTTTCGACATAATCAACCTAAAACAGTCCCAAAACTGTTGAAAGTTCTAAAAAACAACCAAATAAGTGAAGTTTCGACGTAATCGTCACAAAACAGTCCTAAAACAATTGAAATTTCTATAAAACAACCAAATAACACAGGTTTCGCCATAATGAACCTAACACAGTCCCAAAACTGTTGAAATTTCTAAAAAACAACCAAATAAGTGAAGTTTCGACGTAATCGTCACAAAACAGTCCTAAAACAATTGAAATTTCTGTAAAGCAACCAAATAACACAAGTTTCGCCATAATCAACCTAAAACAGTCCCAAAACAGTTGTAAATTCAAAAAAACTACCAAATAACGCAAGTTTCGCCATAATCAACCTAAAACAGTCCCAAAACAGTTGTAAATTCAAAAAAACAACCAAATAACAAGAATTTCGACATAATCAACCTAAAACAGTCCCAAAACTATTGAAATTTCTAAAAAACAACCTAATAAGTGAAGTTTCGACGTAATCGTCACAAAACAGTCCTAAAATAATTGAAATTTCTATAAAACTGATGATCTTGCCATTCTGTTTTTGTGAAACTCCTGTTCAACAAAAAGTCAAGCAACATTAAGGCGACGGAGCTCAATCAACCACATCAACATACAACTCAAAACACCATTATACTAGTATCATCTAATGATGACTTCAGTACTCAGGAAAACAGTAAAAGGAGAAAAGAAAATATAAACAAACATAACAAAGGCAAAGAAGAAGAAATATTAACAAATCAAAAATTTTGTTCCACATACAACATAAACACTTAATCTATCAGACAACTGCAAGTGCAACAAGATTGCCACATAGAAATATATATACTACACAATGCACCCAAACAAACTCAAAATAATTGAATTTCATAACATCAGTTGCATTTAAGGTCAAAAGTAATAAATTTCAGCTTTTTCTTTGTCGGGCAGATTATGCAGTTAATGCTCACTTTATTTTTTTCATCAACAAGCTACACCAAAACTTTACAATAACAGAAAAGTTTTTCCAAAATTATTAGTATAATACACTCTTAATCACCCAACTAACATAATTAATTTCATAAACAGAGTAGGCAGGCAGTTCAAAAAGGATGCATTTAAGGGAAAATGAAGAGTAATCATTCAATATTTTTTTAAAAAACAAATGCAGCTAACCTTTGTTTTGTTAGGTACAGAGAATTGCCAGTGAAGGTCTGGATTATTATCAGGCGCGTCCAGGTGCTTCACAAGTAGATTAGCAAATTAGAAAGCCAATGAACTGCAATTAATTTATTCTATCATAAACGAAATAAAATCGTTAAGAGAAACGAACTTCACAAAATCTCAACTTACATAATTTAGGGCAGTGGAAAATGATCGAGAGGTCTGGAGAAGAAATAGATAGTGGTATATATCATCTTATTTATCGTTATTACTTGGAAATGAAAAAAGACAACAAAAGCTGCAAACTTAAAAAAACCCTAATTTGTTGTTCTAAAACCAAACACTTAAACAGACCTTGTATCCCACATAAACAATTAGAAAAAACTGCTTTTAAACAAAATCCGAACTCACCTCTCTTTGGTGACTTCGGGGGATCGGCGCCGGCGCGAACGGCGGCAAACTCGGGACTGTCACGCGGCGACGGAGGCGATGACAACGATTGGCGACGGCGACGGCGGCGGCTAAGGTTGGGACAGGTGGCGAACGACGATGAGGTGAAGTGAATGGCGGTGAAGATAGTTATTTGCGCGAAATGAAAACAAATAGGTGTTTGAAATTTTTTTCAGTTTGTTGTATATATGTAAAAGGCTAGCTAGAACGGTTAATCTACACCCGTTTTAGAAAGGGAAAAAAATTTCAATTTTCTAACACGGTTACACGCTAACCGTACTAAATAATTTAAAATTTCAGTTTTCTAGAACAGTTAAGCTCATAACCGTGTTAGAAAACTGAAATTTTTCACTTTTCTAACACGGTTCAAGTGTAACCGTACTAGAAAGTCCGGAAATCTGATTTTTTTAATTACTTGTCAAAAAATTAAAAGAGCAGTTTCATTAATCAAAGCTGCATTTTCTCATACATGACCTGCTTTGAAGTTGTCTTTCTTTTACTTTCAGGATGGACTCATTGCATAAGAACACATAATTATAATACATAACAAATAAAAAAATAAAACAGTGTGTTTCAGATTAAATTCCAAATAGTAAATATTTTGGCAAATATTCCAATGGAAATTTGCCATTTTGTGGCACTTGACTGAAGTCCATTTAACATTACCACGAGCATGGTGATTTAGATGCACCCTAATTCATATTAATGTCATGATACAATATCAAGTATCAAATAGTAAGAATAAGAAACATTGTTGGGAACTACATTTTTCTTTGAACGAAAATTTGTTAACCCTTTCTCTGGCTCAAGAAGTTGTCTTTCTTTTCTTAGAAAATGGATCGTCAACCCATATGCCTTCCACATGGTTAGTACGAATATGAATTCATCCATATTACGGTCCTCTTCAACAGGTCTAACTAAGGTACACCTAAGGAAAATGGCAGCACTTCATTACTCACATCATTATCAATCTCAACCCCAAAGTTTTGTTTCTTTCCATATAGAACAACGGACCATTTTTTATCACAAGGATCAGTGACATAAAACACCTGTTTTGCCTGGGATGCAAGTATGAATGGTTCCCCCTTGAAACCTTCCCGATTCAAGTCAACAAGCGTAAATCCCAATTCATCAATTCGAACGCCATTGTTGTTCTCAACCCATTTGCTCTTGAATACGGGTACTTTGAATTTAACATAGTCAAGCTCCTATCTCCTCAATCACCCCATAATAAGACATATTGGCATATACTGGATTTTTATCCTTCGAACTAGCCACGTGTAATGCCTCAAACACTAATGTAACCCCACTATTTTGCGTTGTACTCTGATCATCTTGACTCTTGATAGCAAATGAAAATCCATTTATGTCATAGCCCAAATATGATAACACAACATGACAGGGGTTATATGCTAACCACCTCAACGTCTCTGACACTGTTTCCCCATCATCAATAGTGCTACTGAAGGAAGGAAATTCTTACCAAATTCAGAGCTTAATTTGAGAGTATCTTGTTCAACATCAAAATCAGTCAAGTGTTCCCTCTTAACTTCAAGTAGAATATCCACAAAATCTGAGCTTCTTGGATCAACACTTCTATCATCATCATTGTCATGGATTGACACTGTTTCCCTGTTCTTGTTCTCCTCAATCACTTTCTCTAAAAATTCATCAATCTCTTTAATTACATGTTTGCTTCACTCTAGTATCCAAGCCAAGGAATATAGTCGGCTATATTCAAATCCCTCAATAATTCAACAAATTCTGCTAGAGTTTCCTTAGTCTTCCTCCCACTTTCTTCATCACCATGCTTTCTCCCTAAGGCTATCGTACAAATTATATTATTTGTAAGATCTACATATATTTGACTCAAGTTCACCAAAGAAGATAAAGAGAGGAAGAACACAAAATTATTGACCCTTTTATGACTCAGAAGCTGAAGAACACAAATGTGTCTTACTTGAATACATTCATCGATCTATAGATCTGTTCTACAGGAGAATAAAATACTTTATCAATTTTTATCGGTACATTTTCTAAAACGGTTAGTTAGAAACCGTTCTTAAAACGGAGGTGATAACAGTTTCTAAAATGGTTGTCTCCCGAACTGATTTAGAAACTGGCATCAAGAGACTTTCTAAAACGGTTGTCTCCCGAACCGTTTTAGAAACTGACATCAAGAGACTTTCTAACACGGTTATAATGTAACCGTTTTAGAAAGTTTGCGTTTTTCTAATTCTTATTAGAAAAATGCCACAGCCCCAATTATCTAAAACGGGTTATTAATAACCGTTTTAAATAGACCGTTTTAAATTATATATTTTGTAGTAGTGTGTATATGAATTTGTTGAGAAAGATTTTAACTAACACAAAATTTAATCTAATTAGGATCATCAGTTACAGAATGTCGAGATTATTGTTGCAGATATTAGTACATTTGAAATGGAAGCATCCCATGACCGAATATTTTCCATTGAAATGTTTGAGGTGCAGCCTTCTCTAGCCCTGATGCAGAGTTTTAGCTTCAGTGATTGATATCCTGTCTGCTGATAATTTATTTTATTTTATTTATTTGGTGTTGGGAAAAGCATATGAAAAACTACAGAGATCTTCTTAACAAGATATCAGAATGGATGAAACCAGATGGTCTTCTTTTTGTTCATCATTTTTTCCATAAAGCATTCACCTACCACTATGAGGTACTCGTGAATTTATGTTATTTTTATTTGTTTAGAGGTAGTAATTTTTGCAAAGTTCGAATACAAACTGTTTCAAACAATTTGTATTGGGCAGATGGCTAGGGATGGAGGGGTTTTGTACACAGACATATATAAGGAATACAAAAGTGTTTCTCTAATTTCTTTTTCTCTTTGACGATTGTGTTTTATGTTTGCACGTTGTGTAGGATTTAAGTGAAGATGATTTGATTACTAGGTACTTCTTCTCTGGAGGTACAATGCCTTCAGCAAATCTACTCCTTTATTTTCAGGTGAGCTCTGCATTTGTGATGTATTACTTTTTAATTTGGTCTTGCATGTTGAGGTATTTAGCGCTGCTATTTTGGATTGTCTTGTCCTTTCCCCTCCTTCATCCTGCAGTTGTTTTCTGGACTTGGTTCAATAGAGTCCTTATTGTCCACCCTTTTCACAGTTGCCAGCACTTCATTTCTGAGGATAAAATCGCTATTCTTTTCAACTGATTTGATGTACATGTTTAGAATTGGTATCTACTATAAAATTATTATGTTTACAGTGGCAAAATTTGAGTGAGAGAGCACAATTAATTTGACTGTTATGTACACAGAACCAAAAGAAAATTCAAACTGCTTGTGAATATTCAGAGAGATTGGGTCATGGACTTTTGTGGATAAACTTGACTGTTTTTGGTACAGATGATCTTGAGTGCTAGAAGGCATAAAGTTTATAAAGGAGATTGATCATTAAGAATTTTCTCCAAAAACCTTGTTACATCCTTTTCCATTTGATTATCCTGGTTCTAATTATACTGCAGACTATAGGTCTTTGCCATATAGCCATTTTCTAGTAATATCTTAAATTTTGGTGATGGCGGTATAATTAGAACCAGGATAATCAAATGGGAAAGGATGTAACAAGGTTTTTGTAGAAAATTCTTAATGATCAATCTCCTTTATAAACTTTATGCCTTTTAGCACTCGAGTTCATCTGTACCAAAAACAGTCAAGTTTATCCACAAAAGTCCATGACCCAATCTCTCTGAATATTCAAAAGCAGTTTGAATTTTCTTTTGGTTCTGTGTACATAACAGTCAAATTAATCGTGCTCTCTCACTCAAATTCTGCCACTGTAAACATAATAATTTTATAGTAGATACCAATTCTAAACATGTACATCAAATCAGTTGAAAAGAATAGCGGTTTCAGTGATAAGATATTGCCTTCCTTGCAGGATGGTGTTTCTGTAGTGAATCATTGGCTTGTCAATGGCAAACACTATGCTCAGACAAGGTATCCATTGAGGGTTCTTGTTGCTAACTTTGTTGGTAAATCATTTCTTGAAAAATTCTACTCCATTCCTGAAATGTCAATTTGTCCCTGTTACCTCTACTGGCCTATTTTTGTACATGCATGCCCTGGGCTATGTTACTGGTATATCCTCAGAGTTTATAGTACTGACTGATCAACCTATTGGGCGTGTATTCTTGCAGTGAGGAGTGGCTTAAAAGAATGGATCAAAATATGAGTTCTATAGGCCCGATAATGCAGTCAACATATGGAAAGGATTTAGCTCTGAAATGGACTGTCTATTGGAGAACATTCTTCATTGCAGTGGGAGAACTTTTTGGGTATAACATTGGAGAAGAATGGATGGTTGCAAATTTCCTGTTCAAGAAGAAACACTGTGATGGGTGATGCAAGTCTATATCACAAGAACATACATCTTGCTGATAAGTAAGCATATCGTTGCAATTTGTATTAAGAAAGCCTGGATTATTCACAATTGGACAGATTGAATTTGATCACATTTTACTATCAAGTGATGAGGAATGGTATTTTCTCTTTTGTAATGCTCAAAAAAATTTTCCTATTTGAAGATCAGAGTGGGCTGAATCCACTTAGTGGGATAAAGGTTTTAGTTGTTGTTGTGAAGTTCAGAGTGGAAAACATAGTTCCTTTTTTCCCTTGGTTGGTTTTGAGAGAATCTACCATTTCCTGTTAGACTTTCTCATTTAATGTAACTTATATGTTTTTAGTTATAATTGCCAAGACTAACATATACATTTATCTGAAGTTGGAGTATCATTGTATGAATGGATGTCTATGCTTGCAGTCACCTGTTAGCCAAAAAAAGTTAATTTCTTGGCTAGCTAAGAACGTCATTAGCAAGTCCATTGTTTTTCTCTTATGGTTAAATGTGGATATCTTGATACTTCAATTCGATATCACGAGACATTTGACAGTTTTAAAAAATAAGAGCCTAAATAGTTGGCACAAATCTTGTCAGATATGCATATGTAATAGTGTGTTGAATTTCTTGCGGTTATGGCACATTTGATGTAATGGTTTCCACAGTGATGCCTCATTTTAAGCCGTTGACAACAGCCTGGTGGTTTTCAATTCCTGGGTTTGTCAGAAAACAAACCCAAAATTGAGCCTAAACTAATATCCCAAGCTCTTCAACACAAACCATGACAATGACACACTTATTTTAAGATAATATTTAAAAAAATAGTATACACAGTTACAAAAAGGCCCAAGACCATAACAGCTTCATGTAAGACCCAAAATATACCCCTGGGCTGCCACACTTTGTGTGGCACACCATTAACTAGTAGTAAATACAAGGATGAGATAAGTTTAACGGATGAGATGTGTGCACTGTCATGTCATATTATTTGCATAGGTTAAAAAAAGATGAAGACAAAAAATAATTATGCAATATCTAATTTGATAGTGGATTAAAAATAAGATTGAATCAACGAATTAGATGTGTATTCCCATGTCCCATTATCTCTACAATTTGAAAAATATGAAGATAAGATAAGATTATGCAATATCTATTTCGATGGTGGATATAAAGTAAGCATTGTCATGTCTCATCATATTCACAAATTGAAAAATGTGGAGATAAAATAAAATTACACAACATCTAATTCGATGGTGGATAAGGATAATTAGATGTGTGCATCGTTTTGTCATATCATATGCACAAGTTGCAAAATGTGAAAATAAGGTAATATATATTATAAATATATGCACCATCATTGAAAATAGTTCAATTACATTATTATCTCAGAAAATCAATTACAACATTATAGGCCTATAAAATTCATCATCTTCAAACTCGAATGATGATACCTATGAGGAGATATTTGGTGTGGGCAACTAGTTCATTAATTAAGGGATTTCTACCAACAATCAAATTATCTTCAACTATGTCAATAAAGAAAACAATCAAGGTAGATATCATGGCTCAATTCCTAGTCATAAAACTGCTAATTGTAACTAAGAAGTTGTTGATTGAAATCTATTCTATGATTACTTAGGTGAAAATTCTTTGTATGATGTGATATTTTGAAGAAGATTCTAAATGGGAAGGAATTTATTTTTTTGTATTTTTAACGTTGTTTGTAAGCATGACAACTATTTTGTATAGAAAAGAAATAGGATTGGAAGACTTGCTTTGTCAGGTTTGCAAAAAATAACATATATATATATATATATATATATATTTTAAGGCAAATGGTCCCTCTCAGCGGGTTGGGAGTGCCAGTCCCAAAATTATTATTAAAATACTCCGAACAAGTTACAAATAAAAATGCAATGGAAGAGGGATACTATCCCTATACATTGTCCAAACTAAAACTAGAAAGTTGTTGCCTATCTAAAGCGATGGCTCCCCGCACCAATGGCGGAAGCAGACTAAGTTGACAAAACTCTGCCGAAGAGCGCACATTCCGACCAAACTCAGCCAAGAGAGAAGCCGGCCTATTGCCAACCGCATGAATATGTGAGATTGCCCCAAACTTACCCTGCCACGCCTCCTCCATACAACCACGAATCCTCCACGGTACCCTACTCCGCCTACCCAGAATATTCACCAAAGCCAAATTGTGAACTTCCACATCAAAATCCTCCCATGAATGTCGAGAACAAAACCGAAAACCCTCCACCAACACCTTGGCTTCTACCTCTAGACTCGAAATTCCCGAATAGCCAAGAGCAATTGCCCCAACAAAAGAACCACGCCAATTCCGCACCACCACTCCCCCACCTGCATAACTATCATCATTACTTCCACAACCCATTACATTCAACTTCAGACGTCCCAGTGGCGGAGGACACCATCGGACAATACTAATATAAGAAAACGACCGCCACGATCCCACATTATCCACAATCCGTGACCACGGCCCCCAATCCAATCCCAACCGAAACCGCCAATGAAGCATCACCTTAACATGCTTCAAAATATTAAGTTCTACCTGTTCCCGATCAGCCTTAACACCCCTGAAAAGCGCAGAATTCCGAGCCAACCAAATGCACCAACAAAGTATGAGAGGTGTAATACACAACACAAACCTTCCAATCTTTGTGCTACTGAAATCCCACCAAATAACACACCATGCCTGCCAATCCAAATCCCTCCCTACAATACCCATACCAGAAGAAAAAATAACATATATTATTTAGGGCAAATTATTAAAAACCTCCCGTTGTTTAAGAAACTTCCATCTTACCTCCTTATAGTTTGTAAATATACACCCAACCCCCTTGCACTTTGTTTTTTTAAAAGGAGATTAAAATGGACATGCTTAACGGAGTTGAAAAAAAAGACCAGAGTACCCCAAATAAATTAAAAACTTAACCCACAAAGTTTTGCAAAAATTCTATTTTCCTTTTTATTTTTATCATTTTTCCTAGCTCCTTCTTGAATTTAGCCTTCCTCATAATATAAGTAATCAAATCGATCTTAGCAAAACCCAAAGAGCATTTATTCATACTCCCAAGGAAAAAAATTCTCACTCATTCAAATGGGTTTAGCAAGAAAAAAACAGAGAGTATGACAACATAGGATTCAATAGAAAGGGAGATAATTTTTGTTGGTTTGTACATCTATGAATTTATTTTCTTTCTTCTTCTCCATTAAATTAGTCGATTTCGATCCGTTATAATTTTCCTCTATATATCAACCATTAACCCATTACTCACAACAACCACCACTACAATCAATTCACCTTAAAATTGAATCTGCATTCATTACTTCAACAATAACAAATTGGAGGTAATTCATTGTCACATTAAATATGCAAGTAATTATCTTCTTCTCCTTCAATGGACATTGTTAATCACTGTCCCAAGCCAAGTCATTATTTCTCGAACTGCGATTTGGATTGATGGCGACCAAGCATCCTCCGACACTGAGTTAGCAGCACAATCAATAGCAAACCGGAGCTGTAAAATCTCGAAAAAATAAACCCATCGAAAGCACTCGAATTTTGAACTCGATGAAGAAATTGAAAAGTTCAAAATCCTTGCAAGCAGACCCAACCTCTATCTTGATCTTGTTTCCCTTGGGGTATGTTGAAGATGTCATCTTCGGCATTGATGGTGTACTGAGGAGGGTTGGAATTAAGGTTAGAGTAGATTTCAAAAGAGAGGCACCGAAATAGAGAAAATTGAGGGTTTTGATTTGTCTTTCCAATTTCTAAGGATCTCTTGAATCTTTGTAGGATTTTAGAACTTTATTCTGGTCTGTGTTCATTTTTTATGGTTGAGTTTTGTTTTGTTCGAATGTGACGAAGTGAGAAGATGATGAAGATGATTCTGGAAACATTAGCTCACATTTGCTATTTTATATTGAAAAAGAAGATGGTAGGGATAGGGAA
Organism: Ophiorrhiza pumila; assembly: GCA_016586305.1. NCBI lineage: Eukaryota > Viridiplantae > Streptophyta > Magnoliopsida > Gentianales > Rubiaceae > Ophiorrhiza > Ophiorrhiza pumila. The sequence goes on along the minus strand of BLIW01000009.1, from coordinate 34,826,671 downwards.
AAAAATACGTATTCGATTACATTTTGAGGTTATTTTTAATTTTTTCATTTATTTTATTAGTTTAAAAGTAAACTTTTTCAGTAATAGTCACGCGTAACATACACGCTCCTTTAATACTGTTTGTTTCCATCCACTTTTCAAAAAAACCAAACTACAAGGAGGTCTTTCAAATCACACGGAAGTAACTTGCAAGTTTCTTAAACAATAAGGGGTTTTTTTGTTGTAATTTGCCCAATTTTTTATGTTAGCATATGATGTATCAATAGACGCTACTGATGAGTGCATTAAAATATGGGAATCAACTGCTGTCGAAAGTGTGAAAAGATTTTGTTATGTTATTATCGAAGTGTTTGGAGGACATTGCATACGATCACCTAATACTAATGATATTGCAAAACTTCTTTAAATTGGTGAGCGTCGAGGTTTTTCTAGTATGCGAGGTAGCTTAGATAGTATGAATTGAAGGTGAAAAAACTACCTAAAGCATAGATTGGACAATATTCTAGCTATAGTGAAAATCTGACAATTATTCTAAAAGCTACATCTGATTATGATATTTAGACATGACATGCATATTTTGGTTTACCCTGATTTAACAATATATCAATATGTTGGAGTCTTCCTATATTTTTGCTAATCTTGCTGAAGATATTGCTCTTCCTGCTTGTTATGTCATTTAAGGAAATGAAAATAAGATAGGCTACTATTTATGTGAAAGTATATACCCAAAATAGTCTATATTTGTTTTAACTATTCATGATCCATGTGTGATGTAAGAGTGGTTTCATATATCGTCAAATAGAAATTGACATTTTTTTTGGGTTGCCATAATTTTACCTACCATGTACCCTGTAACAAATATTATGCATATATTGTACCCTATAAAAATATTATGCATACTCTATATTTTATTTCATCCGATATATGAAACCAAGTAAAAATCTAATCTTAATTCAAGAAATGTAATGTTTTGGACACAATTAGTTTGCTTGTTACCATGTAACAAATATTCAATATTCGTATATTGCATTCTATTTCATTTCATCTGATAAATAAAACAAAAATCCAAAACAAAAATCACTTATAATATCCACAAAAATATGTTGGGCTTGTTTCTCATCATTTTCAAATATTATTATTCAATCAAAACCTTTTAAATTTTTTTTTACACTCACACACACTTACATTACATACATACCCTAGATCTCAAACTCTAAATTTGGGCATTAGGACGAATTTAAGTGACCCCTCATTGGCCTTTCAAATTCATCTTAATTACTAACTTTGTGAAGATAATTTGAATTCCATTAATCTATTGCATGTTAGATTTTTTCAGCAAACTATATTATAATTCAATATCATTAATTAATCGCGCATTTAATTGATCAACAAAAACTACTGTATTTAATTAATCTATAATGAGACAAAAACAAAAATATTAGGGTATATTACTATCATTATTAAAAGTTAAGAGATCTAACACAAATTATTATTAATTTTTGTAGGCTTAATTTAGCCCATCAAATAGTTTGTCGTAACCATATTGTTAAGCAATTTAGTTTGACCAAAATTAACACACTTAGTTCTAATCAAATAATACATTTACAAACCCACATCATAAGACCCTAAACAAAGCCACATAATTACCACACATATACATATTTTTAGGATTTTCATAATGCATTTATCCCACATAATTAGCACACACATGCACATATTTTTAGATTACCCACAATGCATTTAGTCAACATAATAAGGCCCAAAATAACTCCACATAATTGTGTGCGCGCACGCACACACACACACATATATATTTTATGCTTTTTACAATGTATTTAATCCACATAATAAGGCCCAAAACAAGCCCTCATAATTAGCACACATTTGCATATTTTTTAAAACTATAAAAATACTTGTAGGCTTTTGATAGAATGTAAATATATGTATAAAATATGCTTGTGGTTGCTATCTACCCCTAATCAAAGATAATGCTAAACAACCCCTTAATGGTGATAGTATAGCAAGTTTGTTTCCTCAGAGAAACAATGCTAAAATTTAAAAACAATATTTTTGGATTTTTATAATTATCAAACTAAAAACACTAATTTAAAAGACAAAATACAAGAATTAAGAGTGACTTTGATTTCAAGTATCGATTAAGCAAATGTACTCCCGAGATTATATTTTAGGGTTATTAAAAAGCACAAGCATACCCTATCTATGGTTATGTAAAACAAGGGTATATAACACAACTCACGCCCCTTTATGTGGTAAGAGGTAAGGAATGATTTAGACATTTACCTATTTAGATATTAACTAATTTGCTAAACCCTCCTATGTAATAAGATGCAATGTTTACTTCCTTAATTAACCTAAAATCTAATACAACTACCAACAAACAAACCCTCAAATCCAACCGCTCCTATGTGGTAAGAGGCAACAGCTAAGGTAAAATTAGCCTAACAAATTCATAACCAACCCACACAAGATTCCAAACAACCTACTCTAATCCCCCTATGTGGTAAGTGGCAAGATTAAAGAAGGTTATCTCTAAGTAATTTACTGCACTATAAAAGTATATTCATCATACATAATTCACGCGCCAAATCATGCATAATTATGAAGAACACAGTAAAACTCATTTACCCAAGACCATTAAATTGAACATAAAACCTGTAAATTAAGCACAAAAACCCTTTTTCATAATCCCGGGAGCACAATAGATTTAGCCGAGCATGGCTAAATCGAACATCATAGATTTAACAATAAAACTCATTATTGAAAACATAACTTGAAAAGAAAGATAAAACCTTGAATTGTAAAATCCTCAGAAGAAATCTTTAACTCAAAACCGATGAATTCAATAACAGTTGTTCCAATTCCGTATGGCTACAATTCCCCGTACAATAGCCAAAGAAGAAACTCTAGCTATTACAAAGAGAAACCCTTGCTTAATGCTTTCAAAATTGTCACACCCTATTACGTATGAAAACCTTGCCCTATTTATAGTGATTCTATAAAATTATTCGCAAATAAGGCCTCCACGTAATCCTTGTCGAACACAAAATCTCAAAATGGGCAAAAAACGCAATTTTCCAAAATTAATTCGGAACTATTCGTCAATCCCAACGCCGCGACGTGCAGGGTCGCACGTTGCGATGGCCACCCACGTCACGACGTGGAGCGGAACTCCACTAATGTCACGAAATTTCTTCAGCTATTCCTTCACTTGGCACCCGATTAGGCTTTCGTATGACTTTTCTCCTCCAAACATGCACCATGGTCGACAAACCTATAAATAAGATACTAAAACGAATTAAATAGAACACGAACGACTAAAGAATTAAGTTCAAAACACTAAATAAAAGGTGAATAAATTCACCTTATCAACTTTATTCTTATAATTTTGAAATATAATTATTCAATCAACACCTTTCAATTCTTTGGAATTACTAACTTTGGGAAGATCATTTAACTTCTATTAATCTTTCTCGTATTATATTTCTTCAGCAAGTTAGATTATTTCAATATTATGAATTAATAGTGCATTTAATTAATGACCAAAAAATGACATTTAATCAAAGTATAATGAGACAAAAACAAAAATGTAAGGGTTTGTTACTAACATATTGTTAGGCAAATTAGTTGGTTCAAAATTAACATACTAGGTTCTAAATAGTATATTTATAAACCCACATAATAAGTCTGAAAACAAGCCCACATTGCTACTCCAAACATACATTTTTGTAGACTTCTCACAATGCATTTAGCCCAACTAATAAGGATTAAAACAAGTCCATTAATTAGCACATATACACATATTTGTAGGCTTTCCGCAATTCATTTAGTCCACATAATAAGCCTCAAAATAATTTAAATATTCGTCCAACTATTTATATACAAATGTTATCTCTAGTTATTCTATTCATATTTAAGTATAACATATTTTCTTATGAGTAAAAAAAATTATATATATTTTTATAAAACTGAAAATATAATGATTTATGTCAATATGAATCCAAATTTTATGATTTTTTTCATTTTTTTAAAGCCCTGCACAAAAAATTAATTAATTAACTTTTTAAAAGCCTTTCCCTTTTTATTAGGGGCTAAAATTACACTATTTTTATAAAACAAAAATAATAATTATTAATATTATTTTAGTATTTGATAATAATAAAATATTCATAATACTAAAATTTCAAATCATTAAAATATTCATCATATTTCGAATTTTAATTATGACTTATTTAATATACAAACATAGTTAATTATTAATATTTAGATTTCTTACTGCATTAGTTAATTGCATGATCATTTATATATGATAACAATATTTAAAAAAAATAAACATTAAGTGTATTTGTTGATGATAAATATTCAGTGACCATTTCTCACGAGTAGCAGACAAACAAGTTATATTCATTAACAACAAAATGTTGTTAGTAAAGGAAATCATTTTATTGGCGACACAAGTTTGATAGATACAAACATTTTATTGATGATATTGATTTGCGTCAAAACATTATGTCATTAAAAATTAGTCGTCAATAAATGTGGTCAAGAAGCGAGAATTGTTGGTGCCAAGATTTACTAACGACTCATTGACGACTTTTGGGTTGCATGACTAAATCTAATGATTTTGACAACATTATATTGGCAACATCATTTTGTGTCATTAAATGGTACTTTTACTAACGAGATTACCATTCGTCAATGAATATTTTGTCATTAATACCCATTTTTCTTGTAGTATCTTGAAGATCCTTTGCAATGGCATGATACACCAATTACATGATTTAAGGATAAATAATTCAAGAAGGCACTCAATGGATTAATTCAAATCTAATGGAGTAATAAAATTTTGTCCATAAATGAAAACGCAAAGAGGTTGATCAATGTTATTCAAGCTGACCAAACTCACTCTCTCTCTCTCTCTCTCTCTCTCTCTCTGTCTCTCTCTCTGTCTCTACTTTTAACTTCCTACTTTTTCTCTCCCTCATCAAAGAAACAAGTTCACAAACCTTAAGGAGAGGCAGCACCGTCACTTCCCCCATCATTCCTCCTCCCTTAAATCCAAATTTCTCCTTTATTTCTCGCTTGTCTCCCTTATAGGGAGTTATGTGTCTCCCACTATAGGGGATTTATTCTCTCGTTGGAGAGAATTTGCCTTTTTTTTGAATTTTTATTCAAAATAGAAAAATAATAAACGAAGGACATATACAACTTTAATGGAGATCTTTAACTTCAATAGAGTGTCGATCTATTGGATTTGTAGAATTTGAGAAGTTGGTCTTGTGCACCTACTAGGGATAATGAATACTCTGTTCTAACCCTACTACTAGGGACGTAAATTATTCAAGTTTTAACTCTGTTAGGATGGAGATCTGAATCAAATTTTAGCTTTGGATCAAGTGATAAGTTATGGTAGATTGTTTTTTTGTAAAACTCAACCCGAACATGACTTTAGGTCATTTGTTGAATGAGTTATTAGTAATGCATTGAGTTTTTACTTATTGCATTTAATCTGATAGCAATCCATCCAAGTCAATGACGACTCAATCAAGTGATCCATTGGCTAATCTTGATGGATCAATGACGAGGTCGCGAACAAAGAAGATGAAGATGACTTTGCAATCTTTGGTGAACATGTTTTGCACCGCCATTAAGGATGAGGATGAAGGCTTGGAGTTGTCTTCAATCAATGTTGGTGTTCGAGTACATTGGAATGTTTCTTGAATCTCTATTGAAGGTTCATAATGCATGGAATCAAGTTTGGAGATGCAGAAATTTGTGGAAGTTCAAAACTTTCCATGTCGCAAAGTCCAGCCTCTCCACGTCGTGTGACGTGTCTCGACGTTGCAACGTCCGACGTGCCCCGGCATCACGATGTTTGACGTTCCCCAAGTCGTGACATCACTCACTGGATGAACATGGAAAATATTATTTTTCTCCACGTCGCGATGTTCAGCACTCTCCATGTCTTGGCGTCCATCCACGTCGCGATGCAAGATCGCCCACGTCGCAACATCTGTGTTTGTATCAGTTTAAATTTCTATGTTTTATTTATTTTTAGGAAATTTATTCAAAACCATTAGTTTCCTTATCGGTTAATGTTTCTTTTACGAATTTTAAGTAGGGTTTTCATTATTGTAGCCTATTTAAAGGCATCTTCTTCATGGAATAAAAGGTTGGATGAATTTTGAAAGAAATTTTCTTTCAGCTTTAGCTTTGAGAAAACCTTCATTATTGGGTATGAAACAATATTGAATTCAGTAAACTTCTAAGCGTGACCTTAAGTAGTTTGTCTTCCCACTCTTAATTGAGAGCAAGCCAAGCTAATTTACTTAACACCAAGATTACTTAGGTTAGGTAGATTTTCTTATATAACATAAGAGTTTGGATCAATATCTAAGTATTTATGTTCAATATTATTTTTGTTCTATTCCACATTGTTCTTTGTTTGTTTGTTTTCTGAATTTGGTGCTAGATCGACAAATTAAATACCACATGTAAGGATCACCTTACCACGTGCTATTAAAGTGGCATCAGAAAAAAGGCTGCACAAATTCAGGTTTTCCTTAAATTTTCTTTATTTCTTCTTGTTTGTTTCTTTCTTCCTTGTTTCTTGAACTCTTATTTTTTTTTCCTTTTCTTTACCTTTATGTCAAAGATTGATTCTTTAAATCAATTTTGATTTCTTGTTTTCTTAGGACTACCTGTGCTATTATTATTAAAATTCTCTAAAATTCCCTCTTGAATTATTGAGAATGTTGTGAATTGAAAAAAAAGGGCTGAAATCTTGAATTTGTTAAATTGCTACTTGTTATTTGTTCTTAATTATGTTGTTGCAATATCAATTTCTATCTATATAATTTGAGATTGTTGTCTTAAGAAAAAGTCACCAAAGTGATCAAGTGAAAAAAAAACGTCAAAAAAAAATTTACGTGAAAAACAAATTGTTGTGGAATTTTGACTTCAACACAAAACATTAAGTAGATTCGATTTCAGATTTCTTATATTAAGCTTGTGCAATTCAATTTTATAAAAGTGCTTAGTTTATTTAGCTTCTTTTATTGATTTAATTTATATCCTCTACGTGTTCTTAAACATTCTAGTTTCTCATCTATACTTTATCCTTGTTGTCTTATTGATGAGCTTGTTAGTTTTTTTGCTCTTGAATTAAGGCTCAAGATAAGCTATAGGATTAATAGTAAATAGGGTTATACATTGACTGAGAAAAGATACCAAATAGAGAGTAGTGTACCTACTACCCAAAGTGAGAACTCGTGAAGTGTGATAAATTGTTATACTTTATTTCTCGTATTTTTCAATAACATTGTAGGTATAATGACGGGAGAAAGCTCCAAAGACTAAGTGGATATGCAAACTCAAATTACATCACTTGTAGACATGGTCAAAGAGTTGTCTATCCGTATGGCAACTATGGAGCACAAAAAAATCACAAACAATGCAATCTTCGGCTCTAAGGCATCTTGATTTGATGAGGAGACAGACACTCGAAACCCGACCAAGCCCGAAAAGAGATTCAAAATTAAGATACAAACCTTTAGGGTTGATTTCTTACCTTTCAAGGCAAACCGGATCCTGAATTATTTATGTAATGGATCGGAACCGTGGACTCAATGTTTGAGGGCAATGGATTGGATAATGAGGAGAAAACCCCATTAGTTGGAATGCATCTTAAAAGCTATGCAGCGGTTTGGTGAAAGAAATTGGTTCAAAACTGAAGAATGAATGATGAACAACCTATTCGAACATGTCATGAGATGAGATCGGTAATGAGAAAAAGATACGCGCCCTCTTACTGCTAATGGGATCTTAAAAGGAAGTTACGAACTTTGGTTCAACGTAGCAGAACTGTTGAAGAGTACTATAAGAAAATGGAGTTATTGATGATTAAAGCCAACCTAGAGGAGGATGAGGAAACCATTATGGAATGGTTTTTTAGTGATTTGAATCCAAGTCTGGCACACAAAGTGGATTTACAATATGGAATAGATATAGAAGAGATCCGTCACAAGTCTGTAAAGATTGAGAAATATATCAAGTCCAAGGGCCAAGCATCTTCTTTTAATCCCACATGGAAGAAGGATTTTAAACCCTTTACACCTAAGACTCAATTCAAGCCAAAACCAACAGTTCCAGAATCTGCAACCAAGGCCATAGGTAAACAATCTTTGAATAATCCATTGACAGTGCCAAAATCTGTGCAGCGCCAACGGGATATCCAATGTTTTCAATGCAAAGAATTTGGACATTACAGTCTGATTATCCCACAAAGAAGCTCATGTATGTTTTTGATAATTTTTTAGGACATTCAGAGAATAATTTTTTCATTAAGGAATCAATCACAAGAACATAATATTTTGTAAAATTATATCAATTAGAATACTTCTATTTGTTTTCACTATTCTAAGAATTACCCAATAATTCATGAATTCCAGTCAAAACATTGGATAAATAGGTTGAATGTTTGGATCAAACAGTCCCCAATTCTGCTTTATTCCAACAGGCTTTTGATTTTTATTAAAAATGGCGAATATAAAACCTACTATATAAGCTCTAGGCCTCTTTGGTTTTCCAACTCGACTCAATATATGTTTCATAAAGTTCTTTTTGTACGTTGATACAAGCTCTAGAGTTGTAAATCCTCCATTCCATGCTGATGGCCAACCGCTTTCTGAAACCGCCTCGCCTATATTGTTAAAATCGTGTTTCTCAATTGCCCAATAGAACGAATCAATCACTACATCGAACAAGTAGTAATAACTCAGACTTCCATCAATAGCAACAGGATCTGTTACTATGAATTGTGCATAATCTAGACGAACATTGACTGGATCATATGCATATGCGAAATAAGGGTACACATTGATCATTAGAGGTGACCCTTTGATTGATAAAAAGTTTAGAACTTCAACAAGTACACCCTGTGCCTCTGGCAAAAATTTGCTGGCTAAAAGAGGGAATGAAGTTGCAAACACAGTTGTAGCAAAAGTGGTGGTCACTGCTATAGCAGGTAAACCATGACTATCAAGAACTGCCTGAAGAATTTTCATGGCTGGTGCAATAGCATTGGCAAATTCACCAGGGATGGCTTAATTTCCAATAGAAATTAATGGGAACATAATATCCCCTAAATAAGGTAGCAAATTTGTTGAAAACCATAAGTTTGCCCCGTCAAGGCATGCTGCTATGCTTGGAATATCCTGATTTCTTACCCCTAAAGTCACATCAATCTCACTGCCCCTTAATACTTCAAGTGCATCATGATTGGGATTGAAAAGCCTCAGTTTGTCGATCCCATAGTTTTTGTAAAGGCTAATCACTTCCTTATAAGAAGGTAGATTGTTTGCTTGCATTCCATAACAAAACCAATGTCGAGTTTGTCAGCAGTAATAACTGTTGGGCTATCCTTGATAATGACTATTGCCATTGATATGCAAATGAAATAGAAAACCCTCGCGCCATCATGAAATGCATCTTTTCTCTTGTATGTTCTTGATAATGGTGACATCATAAGTGAGCATTCTATTGATGAGTAAATTGCAGATCTTGATGAAACATCTGATAACATGATCGAAGAATCTGAAAAGTTTACTTTGGTTTGAAGAAGAATTCTTAATGCACAACCCCTAGTTGATGTTTTGGAACAGCAACATGAAGCTATCTTTCACAACTGGTGTACAGTATATGGCAAGGTTTGTAGCATGAATATTGATAGTGGAAGTTGCACCAATGTGGCTAGTGTTCTTATTATGAAGAAGTCAGGGTTACCTTTGATAAAACACCCAAAACCCTACCGATTGCAATGATTGAATCAATCCAGTGAGATTAGGGTTAACAGGCAAGTGAAGCTTGTATTCTCCATTGGTAAATATGAAGATAAGGTTTTATTTGATGTGGTATCAATAAAGGCAACTCACTTGTTGTTGGAAAAACCTTGGCAATATGATCGAGATGTTATATATCATGTCAAGAAGAACTATTATAATTTTGACTATAATAGCATGAAGGTGAATCTCACGGCTCTTAAACCATGGCAAGTGTTTGAAGACCAGGCAACAATTTCCAAAGCTTGTATCGAGATGAGGGAAAAGGAAGCAAAGGAAAAGGAGCAGCTTGAAAAGAAAAGTGATAATGTACCTAGTTTAGGTCCAGCTGTAAAAGAAAAGAAGCTTGTTGTATTTGCTTCAAAGAAAAAGATTAGGACAAAAATAGTGGATAGGCAACCTTTGTACTTAATGATCCAAAAGGACATTTATATTATTGATAGTGATCACTTTTCTAATTTTTATTTTGTTGTTTTGTCACTTTTGTAGGAATATAAGAACTTGTTTCCTGGGAATTTACCTACTGGGTTACCCCCTATTATAGGCATTGAGCATCAAATTGATTTTGTGCTCGAAGCTTCTATTCCAAATAGGCCAGTCTATAGATCAAATCCTGAGAAAAACAAAGAAATACAAAGACAAGGGGATGAGCTTCTTGACATAGGTATTGTTCGTGAATCCCTTAGTCCTTGTTCCATTCCTGTTATTTTGGTCCCAAAGAAAGATGAATCTTGGAGAATGTGTGTAGATTGTAGGGCCATTAATAAGATTACCATTAAGTATAGACATCCAATCCCTAGGTTATATGACATACTTGATGAACTTAATGGTTCAACAATATTCACAAAAATAGATCTTAAAAGTGGCTATTATCAAATTAGAATGAAAGAGGGTAATGAATGGAAAACAGCTTGTAAAACAGAGTATGGATTGTAAGAATGTTAGCCATGACTTTTGGTCTAACCTATGCACCGAGTACTTTTATGAGGTTGATGAATCATGTGTTTAGACCTTTCATTGGTAAATTTGTTGTAGTTCTTTGATGATATCATTATTTATAGAAAATCACTTGATGAACATGTGATGCATCTTAAAAATGTGTTTGCTGTATTAAGAGAACATAAATTGTATGCAAATCTTAAAAAGTGTTCTTTTTTGCATGGAATCCATTATCTTTTTAGGGTATGTTGTTAGTTCTCAAGGAATATCCGTTGATGAGTCAAAGTTTAAGGCTATACTTGATTAGCCAAGGCCTTCGTTTGCTAGTGAAGTTAGAAGTTTTCATGGACTTGCAAATTTTTATAGGCATTTTGTAAAGGACTTTAGTTATATTGCTGCACCTTTAAATGACATTGTTAACAAAAATGTCACTTTTGAATGGAAAGAGTCACATGAAAAGGCTTTTAACACACTTAAGAAAAAATTGACTCATGCTCTTGTGCTTGCATTGCCTGATTTTAATAAAGCTTTTGAGATACACTGTGACGTCTCCGGGATAGGTATTGGTGCTGTGTTAATAAAGGAATCAAAGCCCATGGCTTACTTCAGTGAAAAGCTAAATAGAGCACCTTTGAAGTATAAAACATATGACAAGGAATTGTATTCTTTGGTGAGATCTTTACAGGTATGACAATATTACTTGTGGCCGAAAAAATTTATAATTTATTCGGATCATGAAAGCCTCAAATTTTTGATGACTCAAGGTAATTTGAATAAGAGGCATGCTAAATAGTTAGAGTTCATTGAATCCTTTCCATATGTGATTAAGTATAATGATGGAAAAGATAACATTGTAGCATGATACATTGTCTAGAAAGTACTCTATGCTTACTTTTATGTATGCTAAGTTACTTGGTTTTCAATTGATTAAAGAGCTTTATGCTAGTAATGCTGACTTCCAACATGTTTATGATCTATGTTTGCAAAAGAAGAATGGTGAATATGATGTGCAAGATGGTTATCTTTTTAAGAGAGACAAATTGTGCATTCCACTAAGTTCCATTCAAGAATTACTTGTTAAAGAAACCCATGGTGGTTAATGGGGCATTTTGGAATATCTAAAACATGTGATATCTTTCATGAACATTTTTATTGGCCAAATATGTTGAAAGATGTTAAAAGTATTTGTGAAAAGTGCATTGTTTGTAAACAAGCTAAATCAAAGGTATTCCCTCATGGTTTGTATACTCTTTTGCCAATTCGTAGACATTCTTGGGTAGACATATCTATGGATTTTGTGATTGGATTACCTAGATCTCGCACTAGTAAAGATAACATATTTTTGTTGTTGTTGATAGGTTTAGTAAGATGGATCACTTTATTGCATGTACTAAAACAAATGATGCAACTTATATTGCTGATTTGTTCTTTAAGAAAGTTGTTCGTTTGCATGGAATACCACAACGTATTGTTAGTGATAGGAATGTTAAATTCTTATCTCATTTTTGGCATACTTTATGGAATAAGTTAGGCACTAATTGTTATTTTCTACTGTTGCACACCCCCAAACAGATGGTCAAATTGAAGTAGTAAATTGCACTTTGTCTACTTTATTGCGTGCTATAATTTAAAAGAACGTTAAGAATTGGGAAACTTTTTGCTGCATATTGAATTTTCATATAATTGCACTTTTCATAGTTTGATTAACTATTCCCCATTTGAAGTTGTTTATGGTTTTAACCATTTGACACCTCTTGATATTCTTCCTTTGCCTACTAATGAGTTTGTTCATTTAGAAGGGAAAAAGAAAACCGAGTTTGTTAAGTAAATTCATGAAAAGGTTTGTAATTCAATTGAAATGATGAATGAGCAATATGCAAAATAGGCCAATAAGGGTTGAGTTCGAGTGATATTTGAACCCAGTAGTTGGGTTTGGATTCACTTGAGGAAGAAGAGATTTCCTACTAAGCAGAAATCAAAGTTACAATCACGTGGCGATGGTTCTTTTAGAGTTCTTGAAAGTATTAATGACAATTCTTATCGTATTGAATTACCTAGTGAGTATGGCAATGTTTCTTCGTCTTTTAATGTTGTTGATTTATCTTTATATGATGTAGGTGATTCGAGGAGGGAGAGAATGATAGTAATCTGTCCAAGTCAATGATGACTCAATCAAGTGATTCATTGGCTAATCTTGATGGACCAATAACAAGGCCGCGAACAAAGAAAATGAAAACGGTTTTGCAATTAATATTTGGTGAACATGTTTTGCACCGCCATTAAGGATGAGGATGAAGGCTTGGAGTTGTCTTCAAGCAATGTTGACGTCAGAGTACTTTGGAATGTTTCTTGCATCTCTATTGAAGATTCAGAATCTATGGAATCAAGTTTGAAGATGAAGAAATTAGTGAAAGTCCAAAACTCTCCATGTCGCAACATTCAGACTCACCTCATCGTTGTTGAGTCCAAAACCCACGTCGATTAATGTAAAATTGTTGAGATTACTTGGGTTAATGTTGATTAATGTTGAGATTACTTGGGTTAGGTAGATTTTCTTATATAACGTAAGGGTTTGGATTAATATCCAAATATTTACTTTCAATATCCTTTTTGTTCTATTCCGTATTGTTCTTTGTTTGTTTGTTTGTTGAATTTTTTGCTAGATCTACAAATTACATACTGCGTGTGGGGATCACCTTACCACGTGCTATTATAATCTTGGCTAGTTAATCAGAATGTGTATATTATTTTTAATTTTAATGAATATATCGCTTTTGATTAAAAAAAATTAAGACCTAAATTCGGCTAAGAGGATCATAGAGCATACCACAGTAATTTCAACCAAGCCATTTTATTTCCATCCATCTCTTTTAATCTTGTTTTAGAATTTTTGTAATGCAATTGGGAAATTAATTTCATAGTTGAAGTCAAGCACATTTCGGTCAAAGGAGTAGAATTTTGAAGGACCTTTTTGTAGTTAATTTCGCTCAATATCTTCAAAAAATGCATGACATGAATTTGAAGCAATTTTATTTCCATCCATCTCTTTTAATCTTGTTTTAGAATTTTTGTTATGCAATTGGCAAATTAATTTCATAGTTGAAGTCAAGCACATTTCGGTCAAAGGAGTAGAATTTTGAAGGACCTTTTTCGAGTTAATTTCACTCAATATCTTAAAAAAATGCATGACATGAATTTGAAGAAAGTCCATGCCTTTAATTCAGTCAAAGGTGAGTTGAAAGGTTCAAGAAACTCTTAATTGAACTTCAATGAATTAAGACCAATTCTAGAAGCATTCCTGGAGAGAAAAGACCAAGCTACCCTTGTGAGCTCAATGATGACTTCAACCTTAGAATTCAAGAAAACTGTAGAAGTAGATTAGCTTATTTTTTATAGCTTCTTTGATAAGTTGTTTAACTTATTTTACTAAGTAGTGTAGATTATATTTCTGCCTATAAATAGAGGCCTAATGTATTTATTTTGGAACAACTTTGATGATTGAAAATTTGACTTGGTTTTAGTTAAACTTTTTTTTGGTTCTTTGAGAACTTTGAACTTATTAAGTTGATTATTTAAACTAGTTGCATTCCTCTTAACTTATCAACCAAATTTGAGTATAATTTAGTTGTAGCACTTTTCAAATCAAGGTTCCTATCTAGAGATAGATAATCGGTTAAAGTTTGACACTCAAGAATTTCAACTCCTTAGAACGATTTGACTAGGAAACGAAATGATGAGAATCCGAACAACCTCAAGAAGAATATATTCATTATTAGCCTTATACAAGGGATTCAAGAATCCAATACGGCTAGGATCACATTGATAGGCTAGTTGTGTACCTCTTCAATTTTACCCTAAACTACTGTAGTAGTAGTGAGAGGGATCGATCCACAGAGAAGGGGATTGGTTTCAAGAATTCAGTGTCACAACTAGAAATAAAAAGTGCAGATAATCAACAAAATAGAGAAATGAGTAGTTTATTAAGTACCAAAGACAACAAGTGTTATGTGATAACAAGCAACAAACAGATGCCTTAGGGTTTAGGTGCCAGACAATTGCAAATTGAACAACTTATGCTATGCATTTGACCCCATTCAAATCAAGTCAGGAGGAGACAAAGGTTGCCTAGGAGTCCAGTTAACATCCGGCATGTCGACCGCAATGATCTAGACACTCCCTAACATCCGGTTTTCCTATGTCGAGGCCTAAATAAGATGAGTGAACACCGCAACGTCTCGACTCACAATACTAACTACTCCATCATGCAAAACCCTAGATCTCCCATGGCGAGGCCCGGCCTAAGTTTCTAGACCTTAGTGCATCGAAAAACCATTCTAAAAAATATTCTAGTGACTCAATGACCTCTGATTGGCATGACGACCACATCTCTGATCATGAACAAAACTTAACAAGTGGAGAAACTCCATACTCATACATTCAGTCCTCATTTCAAGCAATTCTCACTCAAATTGATGAATCGAGCCTCAACCTAGCAAGGCGACTACAATCAAGGTACAATTCAACCAATGAAAGTGCAAAAATTATGAAACTTGACAAATTCATGCATTCACGAACACGTGTGATTTCATTCTTAGAGTCTGGGTCAATTGCATAGCATTTCACGATTTAATTACATAATCATCTGGTCTAAACCATAGGACATCGCACAATTTAGCCGAGAAACTCCATTTTCATCTCATATTCTTCACAAAACATCATTGAACAATTCATTCCCATCAAATTGAACAAATTTACCGATTAAAATGCGTAGAATTGTAAAATGCTTCTTTGATCGAGAATCAAAATGCAATGCTAGGCACAAAGGTGCGATCGGAATCCAAATTGGAGAACAATTTCTAGAGAGAGAAATTACTAGTGAGAGAAAATTAGAGAGAGAAAGTTCCCGCTCTCAAAATCCAAAAGTCTGTTGCGATCCTAGAATGATTCCCCACATCATAATGACAAAACCCTCCATATGTAGAGGTCTAAATCTTATTCTATACACTACGTAAAATAAGTGCAATATTACAGAAATGCCACTACAATATAAAAAATATCTCAGAAACTGTCCTAGTGCATAAACTCCAAGTCAGCCCAAACATCCAGCCCACGCCTTCTAGCATAAAATCTCTATGCCTCCACTGCACATTCCTCCCTTCCGAGCCTCAGGGTAAAACACGCATTCTCATATGCACATAAGAAAGAATCAGTTCGACACTCAGAAAAAATTCCAGCCAATTTGAGTTTTGCAAATAACCCAGCGGTCATACGACGCGTCGGAGGGCAAACATTTTTCATGGCGACGCGTCGTACGATGCGTCGCCGTGTAGTTCTCTTCATGGCGATACGTCGTACGACTCGTCGCCGTGTAACCCTCCTCATGGTGACGCGTCGCCATGTATGTGTGTGTGTGGAGTGTTGTGAGTGTTGTGAACTAAGTCTATGAAGAGGATGTGTTATGTAGTGTGCTTAAGTGTTAGTGTTGTGTAGTATGTGCTAAAGAGTGTAAGTGAAATGTGTGAGATGTGTAGTGCACCAAGTGTGCAAAAATTTCATGTGTTGTGGAATGCATGTGTGATAAGTGTAACTATGTGAGGTGTGTGCTGAAGATGAGTGTAAAGGAGCTCATGCAAGTCGTGTGCAAACTATATAATGGTCTGGTGCAAGAAATGCTAAGAGTTGTGTGAGTTGTGTGCCTATACTTAGCTACAAATGTTATGATGTGTCGTGTTTAGAAGAGCAAGTGCAGTGTGTACTGAGGGTGTAAGGTCGCCGCAGGTATGCGCACGACCGGTGCGAGGTCGCCGCATGAGTGTTCCGGCAACCTATGCTGAAGATGGGCGATGTGCAAGCCGTGTGATGCGAGAGTGTGCGAGCGAGGCTATGCATTTGTGCGTCGACCTCATGCGAGTGGGGTGCAACATGTGCTAAGGTGTGTGGCGACCTCGCGCGCTACATGCAACAACCTCGCACATTTCATGTGGCGACCTCGTGCATGCGTGCGTTGGGGCAATGCAGCAAGTGCGGCAAAGTGTGTGTGATGTGTGCATTTTATGCGGTGACTCATGCGAGAGTTGTGCATGAATGTGTATGTTTATGCCTTCATGCAATCATCTCCAAAAACACTCAACACCTCAACACACATTGATACACAATGAGCTCCTCTTCTATTTAATCACATCATGCACACTTGTTCACATAAACACATAAATCCCACACTTCATCACACACTAAAAAAGTTAAAGTTAAACTCCCACATTACATGCTCAACAAATTTCAGCCTTTTTAATCCAGATAACACTTCACACCATCCTTTACACGATCACATCAATTTCAATAATCTTTCTACATAAAGTGCACTAAAATATACAAAAGTCAAGCGAAAAAAAACTTTATTAAGTCAATATAAAACTGATTTATCACACATTTATGTAGAAAACTTTGAATATTTTGATCATGCATACTTGTGGCATTGAGGTGGTTCGAGAACCAAGCGGATGAGAGAGGCATTATACGCGTTGATTGTGGACATTTGCGACCGTGAGTCAGTTCGTGGAGTTCATAAAGAAGATATCCCACTTGTAATGTTTTCGGAGTTGTTTCAAGTGGGATACAATACATTGGGGATCGAAATGGAGCATTGGAGAAATGAAGAAAACACAAGGTTTTGAAAAGAGTGGGAAAATTGCAAATTACTCTCTAGCGCGACGGAGAACATTCTTCGGCACGATGGAGACTTCTATTAGGGTTTAGAAATTTTTGGAAAAAGACTCTCCGGCGCGACGGAGACTTTTGTTAAGGTTTTGGAATTTTTGCTATTAAACTCTTCGGCGCGACGGAGAACTTATCGGTGCGACAGAGAGCTTCTATGGTGGAATTTTTATTATTTGCAAATTTTTTATTTTATGTTTTCTTTAAGGGTTTGGTCTACGAACTAAACTAGCACATTAAACCCACAAGGATTAGTAATTAAAGTTAGTGTATAGATTTTGGCTAAGGGTTAAAAGGCTTTATCTTGAACCATGGTTTCAAATTGATTTGTGAATTGTAAGTATCTTATAAAGGAAAATTCATTACGAAATAGACAGATTATTATTGCTTTTGGTTTAAACCTATTTGGGAGAGTTGCAGACTTTCTTTCATTCTTTGCGAAGAACAACAAATTCTGGCCATTCAAGATTCTTGATAGGTTAGGATTTTCTTGATAATGGGAGTTCTAAGGGCAAGTCATCTTAGGGTTTCCATTCCTAGTTTGATAGGTTTAGTTTTAATTCAGCAATTGCATTAGGGCTGCCTCTTTTAAATTATTCAATCCTCAAATTGAATTGAAATTACGTATCTAGATTTATTAGTGTGTTCTAGGTTCGTATAAGATTGGTATCAAAGTCAATTTGAGTGATTATTCATCAAAAAATTTCATCTTTGAAAATTTTCTTGATAGTTTTTCCATTTTTGTCTTTGTGTAGTCGTTTTGTTTTCATCATCTTGCAGATTGTGGCCAGAAGAAAAAAAGATGCAAAAAAAATTGTGTATTGAAAAAAAAAAGTGCAGAAAGATTGCGTAAAAAAAAGAAAAGAAGAAGTCCATCCAAGCGTTTCTTTAGGAATTCGACAAATTTTGAGGTAACATCTTCTTGTTGATTCTTTGCTAAATTAATTGCAATTTTTGGGATTCCAACATTAGTGTAGAAGCTGTTTTAATTATAGGATCAATACTTGCTGCACTAATTCTATCTTGATTTTTTTTTTTTGCAGAATTGTGTTTTGTTTTTTGAATAATAGTGATCAATTCTTATTCATTGTGCTAAACTTTGTGGGTACTTGTGAACTTTTGGTGCTAATTCTTGTCTCTTGTTGTTTAATTTCATAAAAAATAGTCCTCTTATCTAAATTCATTCTTGTCTCTTATTGTTTAACTTCATAAAAACAATCCTCTTATCTAAATTCATTCTTGTCTCTTGTTGTTACTAGTCCTCTTATCTAAATTCATTCTTGTTTCTTGTAGTTTAACACTTCCTAATTAATTAGTTTTAGTGTCTTGGGGGTGCATTGAATGGTTTTTTTATCTCAAAGGACTCATAAAGAAATATTGAGGAGATTGTCCACTATAAACATAAATTCTTTGAGCGAATCTTTTGAGAGTTTGAGAGTATACACTAAGAGAGTGGTGAGGTCATATAAATTCTTTGAGCGAATCTTTTGATGCACGCGGATGTTATCTAAAATATGATACCCAAATCAGCCTTGTTATCAAGGACAACCTCTATATTAGGAATATGATTAGGGAACATATCTAAAACAAAAAAAAAATGACGAGTTGAAATGGTCAAATAAATACACTGAGATAAATAAATAATGGATGAAGATCGATATCTCTAGCTAGCTAGCACTTAAATAAAGAAAATAGTTTAATTTCAAGGTATACTTCTAAAAAATACCGTTATTATCAAATTGATTATTTGATGATAGAAAGTTTCAAAACTGCTGCCTAAACTTTCATAGATTGCATCATAAAGTTGTTCTTGGTGTAATGACAATGATTTCAAAAATAGAATTTTGCTATATACATATATCATTCCTTGAAAAGGCTACATGAGTCTTGTCGATGTATTTAATCCAAATTGCACTCTTAAGTTGTTTACTTGGTTCATCCTGTACATAACAAAGAAACAATTGCAATAGTAAAGTCAGAGATAAGGAACACAAATTCAATACCTTTATGCATCATCACAAAATTCAATAAACTTTCAATCACCAACCTGCTTTTGCAAAAAATAGTAAGCTCCTTTAAAGTAACACAAATCAGGAACACAAGAGCAATTTCATGAAAGAAAATGATGAGGAAAACAAACCTACAGTATTGCAGAGGTCATTATTCACCATATATAGTATCATCTATCATTACATTGGCACTGAAGCTGTCAAACACCATATAAACATAATCCTACAAGAATACCCATCACATAATTAAAATGACACAACAAAAGAATTTACAATTTTAGATCAGCATAAAAACAATCGTACTATAGGAAAAGTATTGCTAATATAGGAAATTAGCATGCAGAAGGATGAGTACTAGTATTTTCATCCAATTTGGGGGACAAGCAATATTTATATAAACCAAATTTCAACTGAGAGAGCTCTGGCACTCTTCAGGAATGCAAAACAATATGATTGGTGGCCTAAAAGAAGCATTAATCCCAATTGGTAAATAGGGTTTCAACAAAGAAATAATTCCCGATTAACAATGTTAAGCAACTGAAAAGATTGAACAAGAGGAAAACCCAAGATTTTGCATGAATGTAAAAGACAAGGAAACTAGAGACTTCGAAAGGGATTGTTGTTCCAATTTGGTTATTATCTTGGAAGGTTTTCTTAACATTCAAGTAGTGGGTATTTATTAGAAAGTTAAAACTAACTTTGATTAATTACAGTTAACTCCTCCACCTTATCTCTCACACTAAAAAAAAGTTCTTTTAATGAAATGCTATTGAGAAACAATAAAATATGTAGGAAAATGAAAAAGCAATAAAATTTATATCAAAACTAGAAGCTTTGAGTGGTCAAAAACACATTCTTGGGCAAAGGCAAAAATTTGAACAAGAGTGGAAGTTTAGCTGGGTTAATGTAGAACTTATCCTTTTTTTAAAGGGAGATATATATAAATAGCTAGGAAAACAAAATATAGTGGTGGCTATATCCATACACACTGTTACACAGCAAATGCAATAAATATGGAGTACTACTCCATTACATGATAGATCTACCTCAATGTATGTATGAAAATAGAGGGAATCTGCTTGGAAAGATTCCAGCAGATAAGCTCTATTTACCTTTGCCTATGAGTCCCTAATCTATGTAGTCAATAAGCAAATGGAATGAAAAGCCAATATGTCGTTGCATTGTTAGCATAGCTCCAATCTCTCGACCGATGATCAATATCGATTAAATGCAACTATTCAGATGATCCATCATGGAATAAGCAAGTGGGAATAGCCATCAGCAAGTCTAATTTAAATCAACCAAGTACATGAAGGATTTACCAAAACTTAGCTCCAAGACACATGAATGATCTGAGCAATTGATAATGAATGCAAAACTGTCCTCAAAACCAGTTCAACAGCAAACTTCCATGGAACATACCAAACTTTCCATTAAGTTATCATCACTAGCCTCACACTCATCAAATCAAATTTATCAAATCTAATTTATCTCAATCAAGCACATTAAGGACACAGGAGTGAATCAACATGATATCAAACAGAGCAAATGTCCAACCCTCCTCCATTTCAGTTTAAGCCACTAAACAACAAACAGTTTGCCATTCGGAGAGACTAATGCAATTAAAGCAAGTATAACAAACTGAAATGTCTAATCTAGAATTTGGATTCCAGCATCAAAGTCTTCAGAGTCAAAAGCATTGTTCATCGACACTGAGTCCAGTTTCAGCACAAATCAGAGGCTAAATCCCAGAAATAGTTTTGAATTTGCACCCTCATATAGCCCTCCAATCCCGCAGCACAGATCAACTCATGGACCGGAGATAATGCAAATTAAAGAATAACAAAATTAAATGTTGAATCTAGAGTTAGATTCGAGCATCAGAGTCCAGCTGGGCTGGTTATTCAAAAGCACCCTCCATCACAAAGTCATTCAATTCAAGTGCAAAATCACCAATCAATTCAAGAATTTTACCAAGCTCATGAAGCAACCGGAAGCTAATCAACAGCTGATTATCAATTCAAATGCTAAAACAAAGTTGGGAGTGCAGAATTTCCCCACTAATCGGTCTGTCTATCACAGAGTTTACCCATATCAATTCAGTTCAAAAGGTAGCAATTCAAGTTCAAGAAAAATAGGCGATTTGCAGCAAATTGGATCTTTGATTTCCATCAAGTCTTCAACTCTCAATCCCAGATCCGTCCACATATCAAGCTAAAGTCACAATTACAAAATCAATGAAAATATACCCACCAAAGATTTACCTACGGGCCCGGGTAAAACCTAAAGAGAAAGTCATTTGCAAGAGGAGCAAGTAGCCTTGCTGAAGATCAAATTCTTCAACTGAAGCTTGCAAGATGATGAGAACAGCTGCAGTGGTCAGCTTCAAATTCAGCTGTAAGCTTTGAACATATTTTCCCCAGCACATTAGGCAAGTGCATCCAGCCACCTCTATATCGACCAAAATCTGCTTGAGTATGAAACTGAACTCTTGAGTAGCACACTCTAGGATCGGTTGATGGAGGTCTTCAGATCTGCCTCCACTGGCCCTGCCCGAACTTCCCCAGCTCGTATTGGGTCGGTTCTGTCCATTAGAAAGATCTATCTTTGTTGAATATGAAGTATTTGAAATGAGTCTTGAGCCGAACTGGAAAAATCAGTTGGACCCCCCGCCGCCGTTCTTCGAGGTTGCTCTGGATCAGCTTGCCGTGAGCTCCAGCAGTAAGGTCATATACAAAGCAAGCTGGACTACCGTTGGATTCAGCTGATGGGAGTTCAGATCTCTGACGACAAGCTGGAACAGTCCAGCTTGTTTGGGCGCTCGAGTATGGAGATCTGAGGCTGTCATCCAAGAAGTCCTTTAGTTATGGCAGATCTCTCTTTGGATGCTAGAGAGAATCTGGCAAGCGGTCATAGGTCAAAGGATCTGAGGAAGATCTGGTAAACGGTTAGAGGTCTAATGAGTCTGTAAGTGTTGAAGAAAAAGCTAAAGAAGAAAATGTTTGAAAAAAGGTTGAAGAAAAAGTTGGATCGGGCCTTTCAGCTTTTCAGCTGAAAGGCCCGACCGTGTTTTTCAGGTTGCTAGAGAGATGGAGGAGAGAATTTTCCTAGAGAGAGAATTTTCCTAATGCTACAACTTTTTATGTAGAACTTATCCTTGACTGAATAAGAAGTCACTAGAATCCCCTCCATCATTTTAATAAAGAAAAGCTGAAACAGCAACCCAAATTTATGCCAAAGAGAAAATCAACTATCGTTACTATTTCTTAATTCACCATTAAAAGTAGCAACTTTCAAATTAGTGAATAACAAATAAAGAAAAGAAGTGAAAAGAGACTGGCATAAAACTCATGGATTTGTTAATAGGTCCAGAGACTTCATTACCTTTTCCATTCGGGTTTTGTTCTAAAGTTAAATTGATGCTTTAAAATGAGAAATTTTTTCTTTGGTTTAGCTTTGTCACTTCATCTCTCTCACATGCATTAACAAACATAAAAACGTTTGTACATTTAAAAACAACCCCATCCAAAATAAAAAAGTTAAAAACAAGAAAGAGTATATGTAGCAATCCAGAGGGATAAAGCAGAGATAAGAAAGAAAAGCTAACCTACAACTTCATCAGAGGGGGCGCTAATCAGGAGGGGGTCGTCGACTGTGGCTACCTCTTCCGAATTGACCTCCATCATAGCTACGACTTAGTCCTCCCACCTCGGCTGTCATGCCCTCTTGGAGGTCTGACCTTATTACACCCAAAGCCCAGTTCTGTAACAGTTTCATCCTTGTATTGATCTTCACATGCCTTGTCTATAATTAGTAATAATAATTACCTAAAGAAAGAAATACATTAAACTCACTTTATTTTAAAAAAAATTAAAACATATTGTGGTCCAACCTTTATGCATTGAGCACAACTTCTATAAATATAATAGTAGTTAGAATAAGATACATTATTAATCTTTCAGCTAAGTTGTGGCTATTAGTGGCTTGGCCACTACGAACCCGGTCATGAACATAAGAAAGCTTTTAGCCACCATCATCAAAGCTTTCATTGGTAGCTTTTTTGTTCCATTCTTTGCCCTAGTTTTCACAAAATTCATATTAATTGGATCTAATTTAATGAAAATGAAAACTTGAGTGTTTGAATTTACCTTTCATTTGGTAGATTTTGGATTTTGATCAAAGTTGGAAATGAATTGGAATTTTGAATTTTAACTCCTAAATTAATCAAGTCAATTCCTTTGAAGTTTTCACATGAGAGCGGGAGAGACTAAAGAGGTGGAGACAGAAGTGATAAGTCAGTTTTATACTGACTCGTTTTGATTAGTTTTGCTTGGCTTTTGTGAGTTCTTGTGCCTTTTATATGGAGAATGTGTAGAAATGAGTGAGTTGTGTAGAAATGTTATATGGGCGAGAATAAGCTGAAAAGGGCAAAAATTATAGTATGTAGTTTACATAGTTGTTGTGTGGTTAGGTTCTGTGTGTTGAGGTGTTGTGCATGAAGTAGAAGTTTATGTGTTTGTGAGTGAAATGTGTGATGAATGCTTGTAGAAATTTTGTGTGAAGTTTGTTAAGTGAAAGAGGTATCAAATTGTGTGTATGGAGTTTGCATGGAACACACACTATATTTGATATTTAGTTGCTGCTAGCATCGTCGCATGACACCGCAGACATTGTCGCATGCACAGCACCATATCGCCACATGTATCTTGCACACGACCACCGCACACTGTTGCACACATCGGACGCACCATGCTGCATGTAGCGCACAACACTCCGCACACCTGCACTCGCATCGTCGCACATCCTCGCGGAGGTCGCCGCACATCCTCGCAGGCATCGTCGCACATCCTCGCACGAGTCGTTGCACATTTCCAAGAGCATCGCCGCACATAACACTTAGGTCGTCGCACACTTGCTGCACAAGGGTTTGAGGTCGCCGCATAAATTGAGCACACTACATGCACACACTCGTGCACTACACAGCATTTCTTCAGCACGCACGTCACTCACTCTTCAGCACACACATCACTCACTCTTCAGCACACTCACACTTATTCATGCATTCGCTCACTACATTTACACACTTTCTTTTATTCTATGTCATTGTACTTATAACTGTTTGCTCACATTTCACTCACATTCTATATCACACTTCATTTCCACTCACACTTATTCATGCATTCGCTCACTACATTTACACACTTTCTTTTATTCAATGTCATTGTACTTATAACTGTTTGCTCACATTTCACTCACATTCTATATCACACTTCACTTCCACTCTTCAAACATACACTTCATTTCCACTCATTATTCATACACTTCATTTTCACTCATCTTCGTTCACTTCATTTTCATTCATCTTCATGTACTTCATTTTCATAGGCTTCATTTTCATCTAATTTTAGTTCACTTCATCTTTATGCATTTTCAGCTCACTTCATTTTCAGTCTTCTTGGTCACAACTCAACACTCTTCACAGTTCACAACATTTTGTTTGTGTCAACCATCTTTGCACTGCGATGCATCGTAGCGATGCATCGCCGAAGCATCACTTTGCACTGCGATACATCATCACGATGCATCGAACTCATAGGGGTTTATACTACAATGCATCGTCACGATGCATCATAGTGAAGAGTTGATTGTGCTGCGACACATCGTGACGATGTGTCGCAGGTGTAAATGGCATTTTGGTTGGCTGAATGTTGGCTAAGTATGGGAGTTTGTCTTGTGCAGGAGATAGTGAAGTCGTGGTTGCTAGAGGCTCGAAGACGTGCTGGATTAAATGGAGGCGTGAGGGTTCCAGGCTCAAGGGCGTGGAAGGATTTCTTGCACAGGCTTATATCGACAGTTTATCTTGTTTAGTGGCATTTTTGTAAATTAGTCTTTAGTTTACGTTTGCGTATTGTTAAAATTTTGTAACCTCTATAAATAGAGGATTTATTCAACATTTTGAGATATCGATCATTCTAGACTTTTACCGAACTTTTGATTTTGAGAGCGGGAACTTTTTCTCTCTAGATTTTCTCTCTCTTCTATTTTCACTCCGATTTCGATTCCGATCAAGGATTTGGACCCAACATTGAAAATCTTTACTCAATTAAGGCGTTGTCCACAATTATTTTGTGGATTGGAAGCATTTGAAGCATTTCAATTGGTAAAATCTTTTCAATTAATGAAAACGAATTGTTTCTCAATGCAAATTGTTGATCGAGAATTAGAAATGGAGTCTCGTGGCTAATTTGATGATGTCATAGGGTTTCGATCAAACGATTGTGTAATTAAACTGTGAAATGTTGTGCGATTGACCTGATTTCTATGAATAAGGTCATACATGTTCTTAAATGCATGAATATATCAAGTTTCATAATGTTTACATTTTCATTGTTGGAATTGCACCTTGATTGGGGTCGCCATGCTAGGTTGAGGCTCGGTTCACCAATGTTAGTGAAAATTGCATGAAATGAGGATTGAATGTATGAATTTGGAGTTTCTACACTTGTTGAATCTTGATCATGATCCGAGATGTGGTCACCATGCTAATCGGAGGTCATTGAGTCAATAGAATAGGGTGTAGAATGATTCCTTGATGCTAACTAAAGTTGAGAAACTTAGGTTGGGCCTCGCCATGGGAGACTTAAGGTTTTGCACGCTTGAGTAGGTAGTGTTTGGAGTCGAGACATTGCGGAGTTCATTCATTTTGCTTAGGCCTCGACATGGGAAAAGTAGGATGTTAGGGAGTTTGGAGAACATTGCGGTCGACATGCTGAGTGTTCACTAGTCTCCTAGGCAACTCTTGTCTCCTCCTGAATCGAATTGCACGGGGTCAAATGCATAGCATAAGAGTTTAATTCCCAATTGTTTGGCATCTTAAACCTTAGGACGTCTGTTTACGTCTTGTTATCTTACTTTTCTGAATTGTGTTTGTTCCTTGTGTTTGATTTTGTTACGTTTACTTCCCAGTCTTTTGCTACTTGCATTAGTTTTTGATATTGCATGTCTCGTGACATAACTAGAGCAACATTTAGTGAGTGCTTGAAACCATCCCCTTCCTTGAGGAACGAAACCCTCTCACTACGACTACATTAGTGAATAGGGATAAATTGCAAGGTACACGACAAGCCTGTCAATTTTTTGGCGCCATTGCCGGGGAAAGGACTGTTTCTTGATTTTATTGTGTTGTTCTGTTTTTGTTTTATTGTTGTTGTTTCGTTGTGTTTTGTTCTGTTTTGTTTCCTTTGTAGACAATTGAATTTCTTGTTTCTGTTTTATTGTTTCTTTCCTATTATACTTCACTTTTGGTGTGTTGTGTATGCCCAGGTCTCTAAGGTCTTCTAGAGTACCTGAATACTCACTTGATCTTGAATTGCCAAAAACCTTGAGAGTTCAACTAAGACAACGAGAAATGGCTAATCTAGGAGTGAGAGCACTAAGATTTGGTGACCACTATGCAATCAATTTTGAGAACAGTTTTGATCAACAGGATATTGATGTTGAAAGTTACCACATACCAACTCAGATAATATCCATGATCACTTAGGGCCAGTTCTTCCAAGGCCTTGACAATGAGGATCCGAACATCTTGATTGGTTCTTAGGCCTCCGTAGTACTTTCAAGCTTCAGAGAGTGGATCAGAGTGAAGTTCATAGAATTATTTTTCCTCTATCTCTGAGAGGCAAAGCAAAACATTGGTTCAAGTCTATTGGAGGAACAAATGGAGTGACAACTTTTGAGGAACTCCAAAAGAAGTTTTTGGCCAAATACTTTCCACAAGTGAAGTTGGAGAAAATGAGGATGGATATAATGAACTTCCAACAACATGATGGGGAGTCATTTCGAGAGGCATGGGAGCGTTTCAATGATTTAATCAGACAATGCCCTAACCATGATCTTGGAGAAATTAGAGAATTGAACACTTTCTTCAAAGGCCTCACAGCTGAGTCTTCCATGATGGTTAAGGCATGTGCTAATGGTGCCTTGAAAGGTAAGAGTGTGCCTGAGGTCAGGGAGCTCTTTGATAAGATAGCTGAAGATGGTAGAAGGCAAAAAGGAGTATTAGACCTTGATGAGGAAACTTCTTTAAGTGCCAAGTTTGAGGCTTTGGCTAAACAAGTGCAAACTCTGAAAGCTACACAAGCTAAAGCTCATGTGTTATCATGTGGGTTGTGCAAGGGCGAACATCATACAGACGAATGTGCTATCACTACTGAGTCTTTACAGTATGTGAATAACTATAACAAGCCACAATACTCAGGCAACTACAATGGAGGCAACCGACAGTATGGTGGAGGCCAGAGTAGTTGGGGGAATCAAAATCAAACTCAAGGAGGCCAATATTTTCAAGGAAGTGAGCAAAAAAGATTTGCAAATCCACCCCCGGGCTTTGATCATCAACCGAATGCGAAAGAGCAAAGGAAGCCGTTAGTAGAAGATATGTTCCATAAACTCATGGAAAAGATGGACAAGAATGAACAAAGTTTTGGTGGGTTGGAAACTACTGTAAGACATCATGAAGCTACATTGAAGAATATTGAGATGCAATTGGGTCAATTGGCCAATACTGTGTATCACAGGCCGAGTGGATCACTTCCAAGTGATACCATTCTAAATCCTAAAGGGAATGAAGTATGTAATGCTATTACATTGAGAAGTGGAATGCAAGTCCATAAAACCACTAAACTTGGAGAAGAAGCTTGTGAAAATGAGGAGGAAGTTATTGTTGAACCTGAACAAGATTGTGTCAATGAGGACATGGCACCAGAGAAAGAGGAGGTGCAAGATAATGAGACCTTGCCAGTGGAGAATGAGACCTTGCCAGTGGTAATTTCTTCTAAATTGGAGGTTTGGCAAGAGGAGAAATTGTTGGGGGTTTTGAGGAAATACAAACAGGGCATTGGGTGGACTATCACAGATATCAAGGGAATAAGCCCAAGCATTTGTATGCACAAGATTTTGTTAGAGAAAAATTCCATCCTTGTAAGAGATAGACAAAGAAGATTAAATCCTCAGATGATGGAGGTTGTGAAAAAAGAAGTCATCAAATTGTTGGATTTTGGTATGATATTTCCCATCTCAGATAGTGAATGGGTAAGCCCAGTACAATGCGTACCAAAGAAAGGTGGAGTTACAGTTGTGAAAAATGATGCAAACGAGCTTTTGGCAGCAAGAATAATCAGTGCATGGAGAGTATGTATGGATTTTAAGAAACTCAACAAAGCAACTAGGAAGGATCACTTCCCACTCCCTTTCTTGGAGCAACTTTTTGATCGAATTGCAGGCTTCATATTCTATTGTTTTCTGGATGGATATTCAGGGTATAATCAAATTGCAATTGACCCTAAAGATCAAAAAAAGACTACCTTCACCTGTCTCTTTGGTACTTTTGCATACAAGCGCATACCTTTCGGCTTATGCAATGCACCTGTGACTTTCCAAAGATGTATGATGGCAATTTTCCACGACATGGTTGAGTCTATCATAGAGATATTCATGGACGATTTTTCAGTTTTTGGAATGACATTTGATGGTTGTCTAGATAATTTGGCCAAGGTGTTACAAAGATGTGAGGAGACAAATTTAGTGCTTAACTAGGAGAAGTGCCAATTCATGGTGCAAAAAGGTATCGTGCTTGGACTCAAGATTTCTCACAAGGGGATTGAAGTTGACAGAGCCAAAATCGATGTTATTGCAAAGCTCCCCCCACCTACAAATGTGAAGGGAATCAGAAGTTTCCTTGGACATATAGGGTTTTATAGAAGGTTTATTAGGGATTTTTCTAAAATTGCGAGACCATTGTGTAGTCTTTTGGAGAAGGATGTGAAGTTTGAGTTTAGTGCAGAATGTGTTGAAGCCTTTGAGACCTTGAAAGCTAAACTTGTGGAGGCACCGATTATAGTCACTCCTCACTAGGGCGAGCCTTTCGAAATCATGTACGATGGTAGTGATTATGCCCTGGGTGCTATTCTTGGGCAAAGAAGAGATAAGGTGTTTCATACAATATACTATGCAAGCAAGCTGTTGAATGAAGCTCAACTGGATTATACAACTACTGAGAAGGAAATGCTTGCCGTAGTATTCGCGTTTGATAAGTTCCGTGCCTACTTATTGGGATCCAAGGTTATTGTCCACATGGATTATGCTGCTTTGAAGTATCTTTTAGCCAAGAAGGAAGCAAAGCCACGACTCATTCGGTGGGTGCTTTTGCTTCAGGAGTTTGATGTTGAGATTAAGGATCGTAAGTGTTAGGAGAATGTGGTAGCTAACCACTTGTCAAGATTGGAGTCGCAAGAGCAAGACAATTCTAAGTTGTTGATAAAAGATTGTTTCCCTGATGAGCAAGTGTTCAAAATAGAGAAAGAGGACTTGCCGTGGTATGCAGAGATGGCAAATTTTGTGGTGGCAGGGCAAGTACCTTCTTATTATTCGCATGAGCAGAAAAAGAAGTTGAGGAGTGATGCGAAGTATTTTTTCTGGGAAGAAAATGCTTTTACAAGGTGCGTAGTGACCAAATCATAAGGAAGTGTGTTAAAGAAGAAGAGAAGGATGATATTTTGAAAGCTTGTCATGAAGGACCTTATAGAGGGCATTTTGGCTCTACAAGAACTGGATTCAAAGTATTCCAGTCTGGATTTTATTGGCCTCACATCTTCTTGGATGCAAGAATTTGGTTAGGAAAATGTGATAGGTGTCAGAGAATAGGCAACATTTCTTCACGTAATGAGATGCCTTTGAACAGCATTCTTGAAGTGGAGTTATTTGACGTTTAGGGCATTGATTTTCTAGGTCATTTCCCAAAATCACATGGAATGGAGTGTAGTTTGGTTGCAGTTGATTACGTCTCAAAGTGGGTTGAAGCCATTCCATTACCACACAATGATGCAAAGAACGTTATAGCATTCTTGAAGAAACATATATTCAACAGATTTGGAGCTCCAAGGGCAATTATAAGTGATGGAGGAACTCATTTCTGTGACAAAATCTTTGCATCTCTTCTAGCCAAATATGGGGTAAAGCATAAAGTTTCAACTACATATCACCCTCAGACCAGTGGACAAGCTAAAATATCCAACCGAGAGATAAAAAGGATTTTGGAGAAAGTTGTTAATCCCAGCAGGAAAGATTGGGCTTTAAAGTTGGATGATGCTCTCTGGGCATCTAGGACAGCTTATAAAACACCAATTAGGGCATCACATTTCAGGCTCGTATTTGGAAAAGAGTGTTATTTACCAGTGGAGTTGGAGCACAGAGCATATTGGGCAATTCAGAAGCTTAATTTGGACTTGGAATGGGCACAATCTAAAAGAATGATGGAACTCAATGAGTTGGATGAGTTTCGATTCAATGCATATGTGAGTTCTAAGCTATATAAAGAGAGAACAAAAATACTACATGACGTAAAGATCCGAACAAAGAGTTTTGCACCATGGCAGTTGGTGTTACTGTACAACTCTTGATTGTGGCTTTTCCCTGGCAAATTAAGATCACGATGGACTGGACCTTTCACAGTTGTTAAAGTCATGCCTTATGGAGTGGTGGAGATACAGAATGAGAAGAATGGGAATTCATGGAAAGTGAATGGTTATAGACTTAAGCAATATTTGACAATTCAAGAGGAGAGCATCACCGAGTCGTCGCGAGCTCCACACGAGTTATTCCTAGATGATCCCTTACTTTCACATTGACACAAGGCATGGTCGAGCTGTCGACTTTAAAACAAGCGCTCCTGGAAGGCAACCCAACATGAGTTTATCGCATTACTTTCAGTTTTGCTAGTTTTGTTTAGTTGGTTTCTTTGAATGTTTTGTTTCATAATTGTTCATTGGGCGATTCCTTACATAAATGCTATTTCTTAAATGTAGGTGCAAAAGCATGAGGTACAACTTTGATAGCGGAGGACTTAAATGAACAAAAAGTAAGGCTTATGGTGAGGTATTGTATAATTTAAAAATTTATGATGTTGCAAGCTACTCCTCTGTTCATAATTGATTTTCTTCTGAAAAGCAACACACACTAAAAGCTACTTGCAATAATGAGTTGAATAAGGAAAGGAGTGGACATTGAATGACATAAAGCTGAAGTTTTTGATTCCTTATGCTATTTGGATGGAGTTGTAAGCAATGCAATGTCTATTGTTATCCAGAGCAGCTAGGAAGACGTGAAAACTCATGCAAGGGAATAAAGTGTGGGTCCACATGTGTAGTAATGTTTTGTCTTCTTGTGTTTGGTAGGTTGGGGTTATTGAATATGCTTTGACCGAATGGTTGTGAAATTGATTCTTGTTGTTATAAATGTTCTTCATGGTTCGTAATGTTTCTTTACTTCCAAGCTCGGCATTTGCTTAAGAGAGCAGTGACAATATTTTTCCTCCTCACGTCCCACTCCGTTCAAGATCTTTATTTGTGATCTTCACCAAAGGTATGTCGATTTCTCTCTTTTCTTCTCCTTGTTGCAAGTTTTGTCAAGGTTATTCCGGTATATATGAGTAAAGCTCTTTGTCCTTCCTGTTCATTACATGAGATGTTGTGTGGCATATGCCTAATGTATTGAAATTTTTTGCCATGCTCATAAAGGATAATTACATGCTAAGTGTGGGGGTAAGGTTTACCGATTTTCATATTGTTACAGCTTTACACTCTTGCTAGTTATGAAGGAAACGAATTCATTTTTATGAAGGATTGCGGTGTACATGTTGAGATGGGTTAAGCGTGATGTTGAACTTCCCTAGCTTGACATGTTGCGGATTTTTGGTCATAAGTGTCTCATGTTAGCTATGTAATGCTTAGATATAGAGCTGCGTATTCTGTATTTTAGGTAATGTCCATTGTCCTTGGATCAAGTTCTAATTCTGGTGTTGAGTAGTGTACTCACTTTGCATTGGGCTAGTCTTTTGTGGGGAAAGTTTGTGGAATGCCCATATTGTTATTTCTTTTGTCTTTGATTGATGTGGGGTGTCGATAGTTGGTATTACACTTTGTGAGGATGTGTTTTTGCGTTGCACATATGTTGTGTTTATGACATGAGTGAGTTATTCAGTTGGGAATTCTTTTTGTGTTTTTGGATTTTGAAGTATTTTTGATACAATTATCTGAAGTGTTTGTTGAGGTGCTTAATGTTATTGGTGTTACGTGCAGACATGGCACCAAAGAAAGGCGAAAGTTCAAAGAAAGAAAAAGCCAAGGGCAAAGCCCAAATGAACATGGATTCTGATTCATAATACTTTCCCGTGGATTTTCAAATCTTTGAAGACCCCCTAGCAGTCACTATACAAACAGCGACCCCAAAAAAACGAAAGGGCACATCAATCCCATCGTTATTCATCAATACTGCAACATAGAAACGTTGGGAAGAAGATTTGACTGTCAAGAAATTGCATTTGGAACGTGTTTTTATTGTTGATGAGGGACCTTTCAAGAAGTTGATGCACTTCCATAAATTTGATGAGAAGTTGGTGACCGCACCTGAGTTCTGCAATGTGAGTCTTGCTCAGGAATTTTATGCAAACGACATTTCTCCAAACGACAATGGGGCTATATAAGTTCGAGGAGTCTGGGTACACATTACCAGTGAAATCATCAATGAGCAATTAAGTACTCCTAATTTTCCCACCGATCCATTTCAATGTCCAGAAGATGAGGATGCTGACCAAGAATTACTGAATGAGCTCGCAAACCCTGGGGCTGAGTGGGTTGTGAACCAACGAGGTGCTCACAAGTATGTTTGTCATCAGTTTTTGCGATGCGATGTCATATTGTGGTTAATGTTCGTGTTATCAAGGCTTATGCCTAGTTCACAGTTGAACGAGGTCTCGCGCAAACGTCTTTATCTGATTTTGGCAATTAGGGGTCGAAGGTCTATCGATGTTGGCGAATTATACTCCATGACATCAAAGTAGGAATTGAGGAGCATTATGCCTCAATCTATTTTCCTGTTCTTCTTGAGGAACTTTGTAAGGCCCAAGGGATGAGTGATGAGTTGAGAGGTGACTGGAGGAAAATGAGGGGGCCTATTGCTACCCCATTGTATCAGAAGTATCTGAAAATTGATCGTGAAATGGCGAGAGCACAAGCAGCTGAGCCTAGTGTTCCTCGGGAAGATTTTCAGCCCCCTGTTCATGCCACGCAACCTTACCCATATGATTTTAGTTCCTGGCAGAGTTCCCTTAATGATTTTCCAACATTCAGTGGACAACCGACTCCAGGTCATGGATGAATGCCTAGGCAGTATGCACGAAATGATAAATAATATGCAACAAGGTTGGAATTCATATGCTTCCACAATGGTGAGTAAGTTGGATGATATTTCTTCCATAGCCCAACAGCAATTTGAGGTACTGTATCATATGATGCAAATGGAGTTGGACAAATGGAGTATGAACGCCTATGCAGTATGAATGCCTAGGCAAGTCATGATGCAAATGGAGTTGGACAAATGTAACAAGATGGCTGTCTATTACCATAGCAATGCTAGGCTACCCAAACCGCCACCAACTTCTGCACAATTGGCTGGATACCGAGTTCCGAATCTGACTATGGATGAGATCAGTGGTTAAATTCATGAGCTTCCACCAGGGGTGCCTGCACGGTCGTCAATCCACCCATTGCCAACTTTTGGCCGGATTCCGCAAGCACCTCCTACCCTATTCACTAATGTAGATATGGTGAGAGGGATATTATCCAGAGGAAAGGGAAATGGTTCTAAGAATTCAAGAGTGTTGCTCTATTAAATGTCTCACAAATGAAATTTGTATTAGCTAAAACTAAGATAACTAGAACTCAAAACGAAGAAATAAAGCCTGAGTGCAGTCAATAAGAAAGGCGATGCCCTAGAGTTCCGTAGCTGGATGAATACACATTTAGATCACTCGTGCGGTGCAAATAAACATACTTGCTAATCTAGAGGGGAACTTCATTGCCTAGAGTCTTAAGCCACAACTGGCATGTCGACCACACAATGTCTTAATCCTCTTGACACCATCCTATCCCATGGCGAGGCCTAAGGATGGTGATTTCATCCCGCAACATCCTAATCCACTATTTCTAGCAAGTTTAACACTCGACTCTTAGAAACTTCCCATGGCGAGGCCTGAGACTAAGGTCTAATGTGCTCGTTAACAACAGAGGACTTCTTTTTCACTCCAACCTTATGATCTCATAATCTATGATCAGCATGGCGACAACATCCTAGAAGATGAGCATGCAAAACAAGTGAAAAGACTCGATTCATGTTCTCATTCCACATAATTCTCAGCAAGAATAGATGCATTATGCTCAGACTCAGTATGACGGCCGCAGTTCAAGTTCAATTCAACTACTCCAGAGCAAATACGTGAAACTTAAGTGATATTCACAATCAAAGCAAGTTATGAATCATTTCTTCAAAGATTCTGTTTATTGCACCGAATCAAAGCATCTAAAATGTACATTGATCCATAGGAACCCTATATCATCACTCGATTAGCCAGAAGATTAGCCAGAAAACTCTTTCCTCATCTCAATTTCATCAATTTGCAACATTAACAAACTCATTCCAATTCAATTGGAGAATTTTACCTATTAAAGTACAGAGAATTGTCAATTCCTTCATTTATTGAGAATAAGGAAGCAGTTTCCAGTCCAAAGCCGCGATCGAAAACACAATCGGAGTACAATTTGTAGAGAGAGGAAATCTAACAAGAGAAAGTAGAGAGAGAGAGAAAGTGTTCCCGCTCAATAGTTCTAAAAATCTGTTACAATTCTAGAATGATCGATCCCCTCTCTAAAAATCCCTAACATGTTGACTAATTCCTCTATTTATACTAGTTACAAAACGTAAACAATACGCAAACATAAACTGAAAACTAATTTACAAGAATGTCACTGCAAATATCAACCGCCCAAAAGAATCAAATTGGTCAAAACATCAGCTTACGCCTTCAAGCCAGCTCACAACACGCCTTCAAAGCTCCCATCACGCCTTATGAGCTCCAAGCAAGCACGCTATCATCACTCCTGCATAAGAACAAGACTTCTTATACTTAGAAAATTTTCGCACAAGAAAACATGAAGCAATGCACGGTGCGGCTGCATGGCCCAGCGGCACCATACACCCTCTTCCACGGTGCGGCAGCCTGACCCAGCTGCACCATGCACCTTCTTTCACAGCAGCCGCACCATGCATATATTTTCGCGGTGCGGCTGCCTGATCCAACCGCACCATGCAAATTCCATGGTGTGCCCGTGTGCATGTGCAAAAACTATGCTAGTGTTTGTGCTTGTGTGGTTGCAAAATTTGTACATGAAGGAAGCATTTGCAATATGCTCGTGCTGAACTCAAGAGTGTATCGCATGGGTACAAGTCTTAAGCATGAGTTGTAAATATGAGATGTGCCCTTGTAATGCCTATAGTATGCTTGAGTCATGCATGAGCGCATGAGTATACTTGTGTAATGTGAGTGATGTGCTATGTAGTGCATATCTGTGCAGCAATTATGTGCAAACAAATGCACAAGCGTGCTGCAAATGAGAGCAAGCAAAGTGCTGAAATGTGCATAAGTGTGCACATGATGTGTGAGGTTGCCGCATTAGTGTGCTAGTGTGTGTGACCGCGCGCATGCACGCGCGGCTGTGTGCATGGCTGCGCGCAGCCCTTCACCTTACAACCGAATTATGGTCCTGATGCGTTATGAATTGGACTTTGTCATAAACATAAGAGTTTTTTATCTTTCTCTTGGCTTTCCATAGGTTCAAGAATCAGCATCATTAGAGGTTTGGAGCCCACGATATTAACATTCTGCCAAACTGTGGCAGTAAGCTCAACAATGAAAAATTGAAGTAGCAATTACAAAGATGCACCCGTTTCTCAGCCTTGCACATAGAATTAGAAGAATGTTCAAAAATAGGAATTGAAGTACACTCAAAGAAATTTCCAGAACATCCATGATCGTTTAATTTGGATTAGTATTGAGAAAGGTATACTCAAATGAAGTACACCAACTGTTCTGCCCAAATACAAGATAAGCATACTAAAGCCTCATTTCAAGCCTTGAATTCTTTCCTTGTTGTTCAACCTCAAACACACATTTGTCTCATTTAATCAACATTTTTTTTATCTTTTTCTTCATTTTAGCACATCAAGTTGTAAACCACATAAATGTACAACATGACACAAAACACTACACAATTGCATAAAAAAACAAGGCAAAAGCTAAGTGAAATAACACATATAAGTTGGTATAAAACCAACTTATCACTAATGTTTTTAACTCATGAGATATAAAAAATATATGATTAAAACGCTTTTAGTCATCTATAAATATGATGAAATAGGAACTACCATGTCGTGCCCTCATATTCATTGGCCCACATATGTCAGAATAGATTAATTCCAATGGAGAATTAGCCCTTCTAGCATTAGAAAATGATATTCTAGTTATTTTTCCTATTAAAAAATGTTCACACGTAACATTTCATTATATCTTACCCTATATGACCTAATCTATTGTACCATATTTGTGAATCATTATTTTTCTTATCAGTAAAAGCAAGTAGAGAAAAAGTGTTATAAAAAAATATGATTATTAATGATAATATCCAGTACCATAAAATTGTTTATAACAAAACCAGAATCATAATATATTATTCCAAAATAAACTTCCATACAATTGTTGATAAGAATCCAGACGCACTTAATGGTGAACAACATTCCGTTGACCCGTTACGTGGAATTGGTGGACCAATGACTCGAGCTAAAACCAAGAAGTTCAAGTTGGCTCTTAATGGTTTGATCATGGAAGTGATGGACGATGTATACAAGTTGTTGGAACAAGGTTTCAATGAAGGGAAGACCGATTTTAAGCCTTGGAACTTCGTGGTTTTGACATTACGTGGAGAAACTTCGTTGGAAAGCAAGATTGGACAAGAGTTGGATATTTGTGCCTCCACGTCGCGACATCCACAGCTCCAAGTCGCGACGTGCACCAACGTCGCGACGTCCACCGCCCTCCACGTCGCGACGTAACTCTCTGGAAGTTTGAGGTTTGAAAAATTGGAATTAAAAATCCAATTTTAATTAACGTCAAGATTTCCGCACGTCGCGACGTCCACCAACGTCGCGACGTCCACACTCCCACGTCGCGCGACGTTGGGAATTTTTACAGCTTTTTATGTTTTGATTTTTAATCGTTTTTGTTTGATCTTTCCAATAAGGAACGTGATCTAATGTTCTTGCATGAACATTGATATGTTCAATATAGTGTTTTCACATGGCT
This sequence comes from Ophiorrhiza pumila, assembly GCA_016586305.1. NCBI lineage: Eukaryota > Viridiplantae > Streptophyta > Magnoliopsida > Gentianales > Rubiaceae > Ophiorrhiza > Ophiorrhiza pumila. The sequence goes on along the minus strand of BLIW01000009.1, from coordinate 34,788,908 downwards.
AAAGGTCTTGCATGATTGAAGCATGTGTTAATTCTATTTTAGTGAAGTTTATTCCAATTAGGAAACTATTTTTAGGAAAATAGGGTTTACTTTGTTGGCAAGTCTTTGTGCCTATTTAAAGGCTTGTAAACCCACGAATTAAGTAGTTGATTTTTGATAATAAAAGTTCAATATTTTGCAAGAGCAAAATTTGATTCCAACCCTTAGAGACCGTAAGCTAAGTTTGAGCTTTTTGTTTCCTAACCCTAAATGAGATTAAGCCAATAGTCTTGTTTTTGTTCTAAGTTTGAGAACAGCCAAATCTGATTTGATTTAGGTGCCGCCTGAGTCAAGTTAGTTTTGTAATAGTGTTGGGGCTTTGGACAAGTTTCCATTGAATCGCGCTCCATATCTTCTTTTGTTTCTTTCTTATTCTTTGTTTTTCTGTTCTAACCATTATTCTTCTTGTGTTCGTTGAAATTCTTTGTTTGGTGAATTTGTCTGTGGAATTTCCAAGCTAGTACTGTTCTGTGGATAAATAAGGTTGTTAATCCGCCCAAAAGGTGGATCAAATCAATGGGAACCTTATCAATTGTTCTCTAAAATCATTCAAAAACTAAGCTTAATCAAAGTATTAATAGAAAGTAAATTTTGTCAAATTTCTGACGTGTAAAGCACATCATGAAGATATAATATGCGACCATTTCGCATTTCTAGTTTATAAGAGCCGATGCTATGTACATCAACAATAGAATCAATCCCCATGTATACTTTAATGCTACCCACTAAAATTCGACAAAAATCCACGAACTCCACTCTATCCCTCATGACATAGTCAGTTCTCCCTAAATCTACAATCCATGAATGAAGAGATGCAACAACTAACACAGTATATGCTACATAACAAGTAACATGAAAAATATGGTCAAGGTATACCGTAATTTCTTTCTTCGGCTCAGTGCATTTACAAGCAAATTGTCCTATATGACCACAATTGTAACAGTTCATTTTAATCTTATTCTTTTTGCCGTCTCATTTTTCTCTCCTATGTTTGGCCTTCTTAGGCACAGATTCTTCATTGTCTTATTTTTGGACACATCTCGCTCTCTTTCGCTTAGGTTTAAAAGCCTTGTTAGAGTTGAACTCAACAACTAACGCACCTAAAAAATTTACTGCCATCAGGTGCTCTTTCTCCAAATCTAAATAACTAACAATTTCTTTAAAGTTTTGGATACTCACGTTGTACATTAAGTTCACTTTTATGTGCTCCCAATTATTAGGAAGTAATGAATCACTGCCTAACTATGTTGCTCATCAGAAATATTTCCACCAGCTTTTATAAACTTACGTATCATGTTTGACTTAACCTTAGATGCTATTTCATCGAGTGGTTAGGATGCTTCTTATAGTTGTCAAACTTCAAAGTCAAACTACGTTGCTTAATTAGTAGCAGAAGCTTTACCAAACTTTTGATTTAGAACATTCCACAATTCATATGCAGTTGCATACTGCTCATGCTCACACATCATATTATTTTCTATACTGCTTAACAACAAAATGCGAGCAGTGTTAATTTTCTTTTTCCAATCATAGACCTCACGTTCTCGACGATGTTGAGTAGTGTTACCCTCAGGTTGTGCCACCACTGATATCAATACATCTAAGACCTCTTGTTCCTCTAGAACATATCAAAATTTTGGTGCCAAATGTCAAAGTTATTAACATTAAAATTTTCACTCTTGTTCAAATCAACAATGATTTGTTTAGTGGAAGCTATCTAAAAGTTCACAAAAAATCTTGATAAGCATTATATATATACATATATTGCAATAATTATACTAAACAATTAATTTACGACCAAAAATATGCAAAGAAAACTTTAATTGGCTTAGAATCAAATTGCATTATAATTGTCTCAAAAAATAACTATTTATATAATTTTCTAGCAAAATTCTATTATATTTGAGGAATAAAATAAATTTACTCAACTCAATTATTTCACATATATGTAATGACATATTTACATATTGGCATACTTAGTATAGATATTTGTAATATATTTATACAAATAACCATATAAATAATGCCTTATAAAAATAAATACAACTTAAAGAAATTTAATTAAATATGTCATAGTTGTCACGTATTAAAGCAATTTAATTAAATATGCCAAAATATCGCATATTAGAGAAATTTAATTAAATATAATTCAAAAAATTATTTTCTAAAAAATAATATTTTATTTAGAATATCTATTTCTAGTCTGCCACTTTTCTTTTAGATTTACGAGGACGTTTAGTTCAAAATTTTCAATGACAATCACAATGGGTTTGATTGAGAGGTTAATCACAATAGGAATCATAATTACATTATTAGTGTTTGGTTCAAACCCTATAATGAGTATCATTGTCATTGATGTTGTTTGGTTCAATTCAACATTAGTAATAGAAGAGTAAACGGCAAAAATGATCACTCAACTCTTTTTAAATTCGGGTTTTAGTCATTCAACTATTAAGTTGATAAAAAAGGTCTCCAAACTCTTTAAATGCATAACTTTAGATCATTAATTCAATCCATTGAATCCGTTTGTCCACAAGACCGAATTGAAACATATATGTCTCTTTCGTTAGCCCAAGATCACTAAAAGTCAATCGAGGAGTTTACTTTCCCAAGTAAACATTAAATGTAATTTTATTGTCATTTATGCAAGTCATTTCAAACAAAGTCACTTACCTATAATTTTATAAACAAAATAAGAATTTAACACAATCAAATATGATTCAAATTTAATTTAATCAAAATATGTTTCACATTGGCAAAGCATTTTATTTCAAAAATATAGAAGACATTTGAAACCACTTATCTCACTTGCACTATCTCTAAGCTCGAATTAGAGTTTCTTGGTTTGGTTCAACTTTGTCTAACTCTAAAATAATTCAATCACCAAAATAACAGACTAAACTCCCCCCTTTAATAAACAATCTCTAATATTTATTAAGATACTTAATACTAAATTAGTTTAATACCTTGTAAGAAATTTGAGGCCGTTTGAAATACTTGCCACAACTAATCAAAAGTATGATTTGGGATATTTACCCCAGACCAAACGTAATAAAATAAAGTATTTAGAATAGAGAAGAAAGAGAGAGAAATAAAATTGTCATAATTTTTTCTAAAAGTAACAAAAGAATTCTACACCTATTTATAGTTGAAAATCCAACAACTTTTTAGTAGTTTTATCCTCTCTTTTTAAAAAAAATTATATAAACCAGATTCCAATTGATTTCCTACACATGATAATCTGATTTCTCCAAAATTTCCTCATCACAAAATCCTCTCAAATATGTTAATAACTACCTAGTTATTTACTTAATAATATGGTGAATAAATTTTATCCTAACAGACAACAATTAATTACTTAGAAATTAACACGTACCATATCTGTTTTAACTTAATAACTTTGTCAAATAAAATTTCTTATAGAGTTATAGTATTTAAATTTAATAACCTTGTCAAATACAATTACTTGTGGTAATTAAATTCAAACACGTATAATAATCCTATTATAACTAATATAGTAACTGATTAATCATGATTAAGATATTACCATAAGTAAATGATTCTATCTTATAGATAATGATAACAATAAAATATCAAATATTATTAGATAAAGCGTGTGAATATTATAACAATTACAAAGATAATCATATTTCTCTTCAAGTCCACAAAATGAATTACAAAATAATCAATGGAAGTATCTTTTGTTGATCTAACATGAATGTATGGTCATGAATTTTCAATTTGCACATCTGGAATTAGAAGTTCCAAGAACCACTGCCACTGTTCCCTTGCCTCTTTCTCAATAACAACATAAGCTATAAGTCACCATCAATTATTGGGATCTACACATATAGTTGTTAGTAGTTGACTTGAATATGCACTTTTCACGTGACATCTATCAGCATATGATAGGTCGGCATCCAAATTTGAACCATGTTTTTAGTGGTTCCAATCAGCAATAGAATCTCATAAATCTTATATTACAACCTACTTCCCTAAATAGTGAAATAAATTTCAATTGTACTATCTAGATGTGTCCTTTTCAATTCAGCTACATAATCCCATAGACCGGGATACTAATAACTTGTTGACCACTTTGTCTTATTGAATGTCATTTTTTTAACCTTGTACTCCACATCTTTGGTAATCTCAATATCGTAATTCTCATCCACAGTCTGCCTCAATGCACTTACAGGTATGTTCATGTTTGTTCTAAATCTCTCAAGATATCTCTCAGATAACCATACTTCACTCACATTTCTATTCTTCCATGCATGATTAAAATTCTCATGCATATTATTTGGTAATTGTGCAACAAAATTATCTCTCAACTGCATTTGCCTTTGTAGCATAGACATACCATAATTTCTAATTGCTTCTCTAAACTCTTTTTTTTACGAAAATTTCATCCCAACATCAGATATTGGATCCTTCATACCTTTTTCATCATTGAAATTACTGTAACCAACAGATAAATCTTCATCAGATGAAACTAGGATTGCTATTTAATTTCATATTTACATTATCCTCCTCAAGGTCATCTTCATTTATGTCTTGCCTTGCGGATTCAGCCTATACTTTCTATTGTCTTCTTATTCTTTTTCTTCCACCTCTTGCTTGATCTTTATTCTCAAAGTTTGTTTCTCATTCTTTTTCAAATGGTCACCTTGTTCATTCTACCCATTCTCAGTTCTTTATTATTGTCACCTTTTTCGCTCTGCCCATTCTTACCTTATTTATTATTGTCACATTGTTTAACAATATGTTATTATTCTTCATTGTCAGAGAACATATCCTCATCTCTGCCAAAATCTGATTGTAGATAAAATTCTATATCATCTTCACTTTTCTCAATTTCAATCTCGAAATCAGTAGATAAAGAATGATTAAACTGAGTAGATAAAGAAGGATTGAACTTATGAGACTGAGGTTCCTGTGATTTTTCATTCAATTGCTCACTTTGAGGATCGTATGATTCATTGTTGAACTTATTACTTTGATACTTCTATGATTCACTGTTAAACTGATCACTTTGATGAGGCTCATGTGATTCATTGTGGAAGTAATCATTTTGATGAGCCTCTTGTGATTCATTGTTGAACTAGTCACTTTGAGGCACCTTGTCTCGCTCATTTGTCTCATGTTCACCTAAAACATCAGCAAGAAACTCTGTTTATTTAACTAACTATTATAAACTCTTTTTAAAGAACTAACATGAACTTCACTTGATATTTCTTAATCAATACCTTGCTTTTCATTTTATGTACTATGCAACTGTTCTTCATGTTATGTAGGCAATGTCAATAACATATGTTCTTTATTACTATTTCCTCTATTTATAAGTCTTGCTTTTTTCTTCCTTGTTCTTTTTCCACTCACATCTAGTGTAGGACTAACTTCTTCAATTATTTCTTGAATCACTACACTTGATTTCGTTTTCTTTACAACCTTTTTCATCTTACTCTCCTTCTTTTTTAGTTTAGCCACAATCTCCTTTTTTGGCATGTGTTCACAATATATTTCCACCCCCTTGTATTGCTGAACCCATTTGCAAAACTGTATAATATCTTTGTCAGTTTGCAACTCTCTCAACCTATTTTTGAGATCGCTATTAGGTTCAACATAATAATACAACATTATACCACCTAAATGTCCTACCTTTTTCACCATTTCATTTAAATCATTCAATGGCATTTTTTCACCATCACAGGCATCAATATGATCTACTTCACCATCAACATAACTCTTGCAACTCTTACCCATTAGACAACCACCATGGTGAAGTCTTATTGTAAACAACATACAATCTGGTTCTGCATTTGTAATTAACAAAAAAATTGAAATCAAAACAAATTTATTTATTTATTTATTATATTTAAACATATAGGACCACATGTCGCACACTATAATGGAAAAAGACATCAAACATGCCACCAATGTCTTCTAATAGATAACAAACCTCTCACTCTTTACTAATGAACCACAAATCAAACTCTAAATATTCACACCATGACAATGTCATAACTTTTAATAATTTCTATAATGAAAAATTGTTTATTAAACTTCAACATTATAGAAAAAGATGAGTTCCTAACATAAAGTAATGATCGAAGTAATTACTTTGTTGTCAAATTACCCAACTCATTTTCTTGATTTCACTTCATTTTTTTACTCAATCGTTGAACAGTAGTAGGAAATTTCAAATACTTTATTCTTTATCTTGATTTGAGAAGAAAATCTCTTTATTTTTTTTACTGTTAAAGTGCAGAAGTTTTGAGTAATGACAAAAATGGAAGAACCATATTTCGTTCCTATTTTGTTCAATTAATTTTGTTATTTCAAGATTTTATCCCTTTTTTATGTTGTTCGAACTATTTACCCTTGAAAAAAGTGATTTATATATGTACAGACGGACTCAATGGATAGAACCACCAAAAGTCACACATTTAAAGAGTTTGATGATTTTTTTTGCCAATTTAATAGTTGAGTGATAATTTTTGTCTTTTTGCTCGTAATAGAAATTAGTCAAAATTCTAATTTTACCCTTATTAATTAATATATTAAAAATTTATTAGACAAAATAATTTTTATTGTTTTTCTAACAATAATATCAATAATCTCGACACAAATTTATTCCAAAAATATTTTACGTCAATAATTAAATTTTACTATTTTTCTAAATCTCTACTCTCTTTTTTTCTTTCTTCTTTTACCCAATCAACCACAATATAATAGGAAGACAAATATTCAAAAGAAATACAATCCATCTTTTCTTTTAAATTTAAATTTTTTTATATTCATTATATAAGGTACCCTAAAAATCACAACCGCTAGGTGATGCGATTTATCACCTTTTCTTTTTTTTTTCTTTCTTTTTTTCCCAATCAACCATAATATAATTGGAAGAAAAATATTCTAAAAAAATTAACAATTCATATTTTCTTTTAAATTCAATTTTTTTACATTTATTATAAAAAAAATTGCGAATATAATTAACAAATGCTTGATGATGCAAGTTTATCTTAACCACATGAAAAAGAGTAACATTAAAAAAAATCAGCTTCTTGCAATTCATTTTCCTAAGTTTTCAAAGCTCATCAATTCTTTCCTTTTTTTTTGTGATATTTCATTTTCAGTGGTTGGAGGTTATCTCTCAAGTCCTTTGGTTCCTTTTTCACCTGAAAGTGAATTTATACGGTGAAATCCTAAAGTCATTAAAATCACAAAATATCCAAAATTAGTACAAAGAACATTGCTAACTTAATATTTTTCCTTCTCAATAGCATGCAGTTCAACCTTCAACTACAATTTAGTACTACCATAGGTGCCTCATCAAAGAACTTACAAACTTCTAGTATTTCCAAACACATTTTTTATTCTTTGCAATAGTATCAAGAGAATATTTGACATACAAAAAGTTTCACAATTATGACGCACAACAAATTGACTTTAACGTTTATCATTGTAATTCTAATAAAGCAAAATGTAAAACAAAAGAATGACAAAGAAAAACCAATGACTTTTGCCTTTCTTTGTATTAGAGAGGATAAAAAAGGGTAGGCACAGATCAAATAAAAAATCAATAACCAATTTCTTGATCGACATGTAGGGAGAAAATAATGGCTGAAAAGTGATTAAAAAAGTCCTCAAACATGTTGTGTATGTATCAGATAGCTGAGCTATAACAACAAAAGTTAGATCTTAAACTCAAACACCATGGCATGCCTTCATATTTCTCCTTTATCAGAGAGAGGTGTTTGAGAGGGTAGATTCTTCAATGCCTGAATAATAACCTTTTCAGCTAACTTTGTAGCCTCTTCTCTGTCTCTTGAGTTAGTCAATTCTAAAAAGTAAGAAAAAATAATTAATTAACATTTTACATCAAAGTTTACTTATTAAGATCAATAAAACATTTTCCAATATAAAAGTATACTCACAATGTATGAAATCATTGCATGCTGAATGGATGAATTACTCCTAAGATAGAAAATTGATCACAAGATATGCCCAAGCAAACAATTATGCAAAAGATTTCCTGAATGAGGAACTAAGCAACTTTATTGGTATACTTTTTTTATAAGTACCATGATCTTAAGACCAGATTAAGGAAAGTTCCAAAAAGTTTGTTTTATGAAATTCCTCCAGATTAAGGCGGAGCAACACCATTTGTGCCAAGCTTTCAAGTGACAAAAAAGATGTTGGTAGGAATTCCCAATGATGGTAAAAGAAATGGAGAGAAAAGACTTGAAATATACTTTCACAACTACTAACAAGAATGATACATCTTCCATTAGGGTAGAGACTCAAAAGATATATGCCTTTAGAACATTAGATAGTGTAGAAGTAGAAAAAATTTCAACAAAAATCTCGTACCTTTAGTCATCCAAATAATATTCTAAATTTTCATTTACAATGATCCAAGCTAGTTGCATAAAGCTACAATTGCAACATTAACTAACCCTCTAAATTTAACACATTTATATTTAGAGAGTAACACAAATTTTGAAGAAATAGATAAAAAATCAGAGGTCAAAATGAAATTAGGTGTTTGGTCAACGAACCTGAGAGTAACTAGATTATTGGCACTACATGGCGATGATGGTGACAAGAATGAAGATGAAGTTGAGGCCTTGTGTCAAAGATACAACATAGATGTGTGTGGTCTTTGAGAGTGGTTTTTTGGTAGAACGAATGAAATTGCTTACACGATACTCGGTAATAGACGATTAATGGGAGATGAGACAGGAATGGACGATTGACCAATTTTTGGTAATGAATAATGAATATGTATTCCCATTATCCTATTATAACATCAACAAACACTATCACTTTTATCTATAACTATTTACCATTTCTACTCTCCCATCCCAAACGCCCTCTAAGAGTTTTCCATTTATTTCAAATATTTAATACAAAATATAAAACAATTGAATAAAATTATAGTCCAAATCCAATGCCGAGGTCCAATTCTTTTAAATAATAATTGAAGGGTATTGTATTGTGTATCCAATGCCAAAGTCTAGCTCATTCCTAAGTTAACAAATAGCAAATAATCTTGCTATGTGACTCTAGGAGATGCATAAAGCCCAACTCATCCATTTCTTATTTAATTAGTACCATAGAAATGGTTCCAAACCATAAAAGATAGCTCAGTAGACCTATTTCACATGTGGGTTATAAGTCTGAGTTTCAAGACCCATCTTATATGGGTCAATCAATTTCAATCAGACCATCAAACATATATGAGCTAATATAATTGAAATTATAGTTAATTCCACTTTACTCCCTATGGTTTGAGCAATTTCCCTTTAACCACTTCATAATTTTATAATGTCAACTTAACGCTCCCTTCCTATGTTTTGAATTTATGTGGAACACGGATGGAAACCATTAAACTAACAAAAATGGATAAATTTACCCCAAAACCCTCAAGTAATAAATTTCAAGAGGTGGAAACGTCTTCTTTTTTTCCTTTCTTGTTTTTTCTTTTTTTTTCTTTTTCTTGGTTTACAAGGATATTTTACTTTTCTTTTTCTTTTCTTTCTTTTTTTTTTCCTTTTTCTTTTTTTCCAATATATTGGATGGAATCAATTATTCCAAACACCAATATTTGCAATTAGAATTATCAATGAAAGAAATAACTTCAACATTATCAATCAAAATAATATTATTATCAACAATCACCCATACTAATCACAAATCTGTTCAATACTATCTCAAATCAAAATCTATATTATCATTAGCATTCAATCTTATCTCATCCATTCCCAACTGAAATCAACGTCAATCTTCTCATCATCATTCAATCTTACTTAAAACTTTTTTTAACCCAATTGATTGAAATTATCATTTAATTTTATTTCAACTTTTATCGGATTAAAGTCAATATTCAATTTTATTTTAAAATTTTATAACCTGGCAGCAAACCAATTTTTATCAATGATTAAAACTGCCTACCAACAAACATATCATCAACGATATCATTGCAAAATGTAAATTCATAGTGACTATGAACATCACAACCGTCGTGAGAATTGCATATCTAATCGGCGTGAAAATAGTAATGTCGTCAACATAAGCCGGTCGTCGTTAAATCCTCAAATTTGAACTAGATTTGATAAAATCTGATCTAGTTGATAAAGTCACTGTCATGAAAATCACAGATCTAATCTATATTTGATCTATATTTCCCCAAATTCCCTTTTTATGACTTTACATAAAATCTATATCATGAAAAGTATATAAAAAATAAAAAAAGATTGAAGAAAAGATAATAATGCTAGGAGAAAATTGATAGAATAAATAATTGTGGGTATAGTGGGTGAACTTTAATTGGTTTTTGATTGAAGTAGATGGAGAAATGATGACTGTGAGGGCGAATTTTGATGTATTTGTGATTTGGTATATTGAACTTTGGTGGGTATAGTAATAGTAGCTCTAATGAGAGAAAGGATGAGGATGGAGAAACCAGTGTTTTAAAACTCGGATTGGAGTGCGAACCGGTAGAGCTATTGGGTTAGGGGTCAATTGGTCGGATCGGTTGAACCGGTGTCAAGAACCGGATGACGTCATAAATATATTTAATATATATATTAATTAAATATTAACATATTTCACATTTTAAGTTAAAATAAAATGACCAAACTATAAAAAAAATAATATTCAATTGAATTCTTAGTTTTTCGTCCATAAAAAAAATCATAGATCGTATTGTTTAATAATACTAATAATTATTTTATCTATAATTTAATAAAATTTCATTAAAATACACGAGATATAATAAAGTATTAATTAATTTCATATCAAATCAATCATATTAAAATAAGTAAAAAAATGTAGTTTTCAATACACAATATATATTTATTTCAAAGCTTAAACTTGTGAATTAAAAAAATTAATGACATATCATACTTTGAATTTAATTTTGTGTTCTATAAAATAATAATTAAATAAAAAACAATAAATATCATATGATAAAATTTAAAATTCATATTTATTTAAATTGCATGAATGTGATTAACTGAAAATATTGATGAAAAATATAATTTTCATATTCATTCAAAATTTTGTAATATGGTAAATTTGAATCATTAATGATAATTAAAAATCTTGAATATGGTAAATTAAAGTATTTATGACAATTGAATATAATCAAATTTTAATAATTTAAAATATGGTAAATTGAAATTATTAATGATAATTGGGGTGTATTAATGGAAAAATATTAACTACTATTTATTACATTTAAATATAATAAATCTAATGTGTTATAATTGGTTAAATGATTGTGCTATACTAGCTTGTAGACTCTGGCCCTTAATGTTTGTTTGAAGCTCAATGTCGTAGTTAGGTTGGGATGATAATCTGGATAGATTATGAATTTTTAACGTCCTAGAGTAATTGATGAATTTGATTAGTTTGCCATGTTTGGTGTGAGGAAGCCAGCGTGACGTGATTGTATAAATGGATATGCTTTGAATTCAGTGAGGGAAGCATGTTTTACGGGTTAACAGTTGCTTTAAAATTAAAAAAAATTTTTAAAAAAAACAGAAAATCAGAAAACCGGGTTTGACCGATTTTTTGACAAGTGGTTTTTTAGCATAAACCGGACCGGACACCTGGCCGGTTCCCAGTCGAACCGGCCGGTCCGGTCTGGGTTTAATAACACTGGGAGAAACTAGAGGGACAGATAAGAGAGAAGATGATGGTGTTGGAGAGAGAAGAGAGAGAGAAAGAGAGAGAGATTTAGAGCAAAAAAATGTGATGAATAAAAAGGAAAAAAAATTGAGAAAATTTAAAATGGACAAAATAGTTTTTAATGTTAAAGAAGGGTAATTTTGGAACAAAAATTTGAATTTAATTCATAGTAATCCACTTTTTTTCTACAAATAGATTCTTGTACATGTCAATCACTTGCGTTAATTTAGACAATTTTTGTCCGTTTTCCACAAAAGTTCAAAGCACAAGGGGTTAAGTGAATATTATGAAAATATTGGGTGGTTAAAGGGAACTTGCTCAAACCATATGGGTAAAGTCAAATTAACCCTTGAAATTAATTTAATATAATCTATTCTAACTAAGTCCAAAATTATGTGTCCTTCTATACATACAATTAAAATGGTCCATGTTGTTTTAACTAGTCCGGAATTCTAGTAAACACTTTTATCTCATAATTAAAAAATATAACTTTAGGTAAATTACAATTTCATGAATCAAAAGAATTTGTAAGATTCCGGATAACTTATCATTAACCAAAAAGTTACAAATTTATTACATCTAATAAATTAATTATTCACGTAACTTATCATTAAAAAAATTCTAGAATCAATTAGAATTATTACAACACATAATAATTACTCTAGCGACTTTACCAAAAGATAAAAGTTTGTTGTTATTTTAATTTATAAAACCAAAGATCACAGTAATTAAAATTATTACAATACATAATAATTCTTCAGAGACAATATTAATGCTTACTGTTATTTTAATTCATAAAACTAAAATTTACAATAATTGTATGCCTATCTTTCATACAAATTATCATAAACATGAATAATGTATATTCTTTGATATAATCATTATATGCATGCTCTTGTACGAATAACAACTAAATTATCCATAGTCCAGAGTTATTTAATTTTAACAAACTAGATAATTCCATGGTTATAACAAAAAGGAAGAACTCTAACCTCGCCCTAATACTAGTGAAGTAATTAAATGCCTTACATTATTAGTAGAAACAACAAACTAACATAATCTTTTTCTCCTCTCTGAACTTGACTCTATGGGATTGGATCTACCAGAGATACAGTTTGATTTCCATTAATCAAATGCCTTGTGCAATTTATCAACAAGCCACCTAAAGAACTCAGTTATTATTTTACAGTAATTCCCTTGCACCTTTATCTTTTCTTAGTACCTTAATTACCTCTTTATAGAGAGAATACCTCAATTTATTTTTCATGTTTAAGCTAAAGGAATTCATCTATTATTAAATTTTATTAGAAATTTTAAACTACCAGATCCACTGACCACTTTATTCGAAACCAAGATGGTATCTATAATAAAAAGATCAAAATTTAGAACTCACAAAATCAAAATTGTGAATAAAACTGAATACAGTGTCAAACACGAAAGCAAAAAAAAATGAACACTATTATTATGCTTCTTCAAATTTCTCTTCCTCTAGTGCCTTCTGCTTCTTCTCTTCTCCTCTCATTCTTTTTCTTCTTCTTCGATCATATGAATCTTGTGCAGTCATACTTTGGATTAACGGGAGGAAATTTTGTCTTCGAATAAACAAATGATCAACATAAGAGTTATTAGGTATATTTCATAATAAGTATTTCAATTGTAACGGAAAGATTAGTATACAATTGTATTACATATGGGATATAATTATATGTTTATTGTATCATAAATTATATAGTGGATAGATCATATAAATATATTTCATTATAATTAGTATTATATATAGTTGGATTAACCTAAAGTATTTTATTCATTATATGTTAATTATATTATCTATATTTAATTAAATATAATTATGATATGAGGGATGGTTACTGAAGATTGTAGTAGAGCTAATTAGAAAAATCTTTCAATATTCTATTATTTTATAGAACTATGTTTGGTTGAAATTAAACCTCAAAATTATATTGATAGTAGTTTAAAAAACAATTGTGGGCAAGAATTAGATCAGCTTTAAAAGAAAAGAAAAAATGTGATTTTACACAAAAACAATAAAAGAATCAATGGGATTATTTAAAAGGAATTACACAATTTAAGTTAAGATAATTAGAAAAATAGCAAATACACATTACGATCCTGTAACGAATATGATCTATTGGATTATAGAAAAAAGGTTGAATACGTAAATGTATCGTACTTTTTTCTCATACCACGTAAATTAGTTCATAAATATATAACCAATAATTACCGATTATACTCATCATGCAGCAAATTCCCGATGTAAAACAATTTTGTTTCAAGATATTAGAGTGTCGAAATGAGATAAATGCATTATTTGATCAAATTATAGCAACTAAAAAAATGTTTGGGGTTCATCTATGAATAGATTTCCTAATGATAGAGTGGAATCAATATAAATAACAATATCAACCTTGAATAAAAAGATCATAAACCTGCATCGTGAAATAAGAAACTAAAAAATGATACTAAACATCAGAAGCAAAATAATATTGAAAAAATAATAGATTTTGATAGACATTTGATGGTTGCACTTAAAACATTAGAAAAATCATATGGACCAAGTATTGAAGATTGTAACAAGATTTTGGATAAAATGTAGAGTTTAGAAGTAACCAATCCACTTTAGATTGCTGCAGCTAATGTTTTTTTGTGAAAACAAGTCATATAAGGAACAATGGATTCATTTGGGAGATAAATCTGGAGAAGTTAGATTAAAGTGGATAGAGATTGTCAATTCCAAATAGGCGGGGAAGCTGAGCAATCCTACGTAAATATATTTTCCCTAACTTTAGTAATATTGCTTTCGTGCAATTACACACATCTATCTCATCTTTGTGAGTAGATGCAATAATATCCATGGCTTTTACACAATTGCAATAAATTTTGTTAGGCATCGGTAATGATTTCTGAATGTATGGAATGCAAACTACTAATTGATGATAAACCGACTTGCATTTAATTTCACCGTAAACGATTAATGTTGAGAATACTAAAACCGAAAAAATAACAAAATCAATTTTGACATTTGTATGATTTGTAAGAAGAATAGTTTTAATTAAATCGTAGAACAGTAAATAGTGTTTAGAATACCTCTATTCAAAAGAGGTTTATCCAGATACACTATATCTAGACTAGTTGGCAATTGCGCGCCAGCGCGTTGTAATTATATGTTATTTCCCGTTATAATTTTAATTCAGTATAATAGATATAAGTAATATAATATTTGTTGCACAATACATGTACTAACATTTACAGTTAATATTTTCACAAATCTACCCATAATTTCACTCGCTATACATGTTTATACATATTTAAACATTTTCATAAGATACATGGTTGCCAATACTTGTACACACACTTATACATATACATATATATGTATATACTATACGCACTTTCGTATATTTGCATGTATTACACTTATTTTGACACTATAGATTTGTACACATTTTGCACATAATGCGCCCACTACGTATATACATATACTATATACATTCTCACACATTATAAATATTTGCAAATTCTTCTTACATCTGCACACAATACAATGTATATGTGTTACATACTACACATATTATATATACTTATACACACACTTATACATACTACGCATATATGTTTATACTAAACATATTTTCATATATTGACACATATTTAATTATTTATCACACTATAATTTTTTACTTATTTTCCACATATTTTTGACGCTACATATATTGCATATAATATTTACATTTGCACATACTTTAAATATTTGCACATTCATCATACATTTTAACACATATTTGCACATATTTACACATACTTGCAGACACACTTATTTTACACATATATTTATACACTATTCATACTTCCACACATTTTACACATATTTTTCACACATATTAACATGTACTTCACATATTTTTACACACTATAATTAGAATAGTACCAAACACTTTTGTTCATAACATTATTTCAATTCGTCAAAAAAATGCATTAATAAACGTTATACAATGTTTAAATAATATGAATATTATATAAAGAATATCATAGCCATTGTAAAGAACTAAAACTGAAATGGATAGGCAACCACACATTTTGACATTGAATGATATCACTTTTTCATATATGCTTATAGACTTATTCCACCAATAGTTCCTTGTAAAGTGAATATCTGTATACATTGGTGTTTTTTTAAAGGTTTCACTTTGAAGAGAGTGTTTTTTTAAAGGTTTCACTTTGAAGAGACTATTTTCTAGTTTGCTGTCCACTATTATGAAAAGGATAAGGTCATCTTCTTCAAGTTGTGCATATTACACATTATATATACACTATACATACCTTTATACATTTGCTCATCCTTCAGTTATTTTCATATTATAGATTTATAACACGTTGTGCATATTTTGCATACTACATATATACAATTAATATATATTTCATATACCACAATATTATTAAAATACGCCAATATATCTTTTAATACATATTACATGCATTGACACACACTTTGAATATTATATGCATTATATTTATGTACACATATTATATATATATATATATATATATATTTCACAAACTATACATATTTACGAAAACTATGTATATTTACATATATGTCACATTATGCATTCTTTTACATATTAACTCATTTGTGTACATTACATTAATTTATCCATAGTACATACATTTCCTCACATAATATATAGTAACAAATTTTGAAAAACTTGCAAAATACTCTTTATTTATACTTATTTTCCAATATTAATCCTCCATAATCCTCTTTATAAAAAAACCCTATATTTTAATTAAATTGTGACTACTATTTTCAATAATATTATCATATTAATTTCGTATTTATTTATATTAATAATATGCTTATTAATGGAATATCCTTATTGTTTTAATATATTTATTTTTTATTTATAATTTCTTTACTAATACTCAGTACACATATTCTCTATATATAATTTTTTTATAATTATTATAAATTTTGCATTTAAATAAATAATTTAATTATCCCGTGACTAACATATTTTATTTTGTATCTTAATAAAAGAAATAAACATGATATAAGAGAATATTATACAAACTAATAAATATATAAATTTGAAAATAGCATTAGACTTGATAATATAATTTGTATAATAAAACTAAAAAGTGCATCATCAAAGGTTAAAGAACAACTCAAGATTGGTCTCCAATATGTGATATGCAAAACTATGTGCTTTTTTTTTCAAAACTATGTGCTTATTAACAAATATACATATAATACACATATATTTACATACACACACACACACACTAACTATATATATATATATTAATTTTTACACATATTACACATATTCACACGCTATATATATTTATACATATTACACACATTTTCACACAATATACATATTTACATATAGTACACATATATTTAATTTTTTTTGGTATAACTCCCTATTATGTATAAATATATGTAGCATGTGAAATGTGTATAGTAAGTATAAATATGTATATTGTGGGAAAGTGTGTGTATTATGTATAAATATATATATATATATATATATATACTGTGTGAAAAAGTGTATAGTATGTGTAATTATAGTGTGTGAAAATGTATAAATATATATATTGTGCGAAAAAGTGTATAGTATGTGTAAAAACATATCGTGTGTGATGTATAAATGTACGTAGTATGTTAGAATATATAATTGTATAAACTACGGAAGGTAAATATATATAATTAGCAAAACTGCGCAAATTTTTATGATATAAAAAGCTTGCAAAAGTTTCGTAAATTTATTTCTCAAAAGCTTGCAAAAGTTTCGGAAATGTCGATAGATATTCAGAGTGACTTTAAAAATTATTGATTGAGTGGGAGTGGACAAAGATCCAAAGGAAAATGCAAAAATTAGAAGG
Source organism: Ophiorrhiza pumila (assembly GCA_016586305.1). Lineage (NCBI taxonomy): Eukaryota > Viridiplantae > Streptophyta > Magnoliopsida > Gentianales > Rubiaceae > Ophiorrhiza > Ophiorrhiza pumila. The sequence continues at coordinate 34,771,265 of BLIW01000009.1, read as the reverse complement.
GGTACAAATGACAAATGAAAGAGAACCACTGTAATAAATGGATCAATTAACATCTTTTTCCCTTCTTTATTTAAGTAGCTCTTCAAAAATTGAAAAAGAAATACAATTCAAAATGTACAATGACAGAGAATCTTCGATTTTAAAAGAAAATTTATGGATAAGGAGGCATAAGTATATGTTCACCTGCATTGGATCCAAATTTAGTACTCATTCCCATTCTCTCTCCATAATGCAATACATTTGACTATAATTGTTTCGCAGGCAGAATGAGTACAGGACTTGCCGGTTAATGCATTGTAGCAATAAGTAAGGATCACTGCAGTTCTAAATGGAAGATCCAAATCCTATTATATATGCGCATATAAAATCAAGCTAATCAAAAACAGAAGTTGGCCCTGGCCTAATCTTGCTTAACAAATACACGTCTTTCTGTAAAGTCTACCTCAATCCAGTAAGACATCCGTAAATTGTCTCTCCGTAGGCCATAGTTATTGTTCATTTACAACAACACACATTTTCTTCTATTCCATCAAATGACAGATATAAACAAAGAAAAGTGAAGTTTAGCCTTCAATTCCTAGGTAAATTGTCTTCATCAATTCTGTAGAACCGACGTCGTCTAAGTACTTTACAAATGAAGTGGATGCTTCACAAGGTTTATTGACGTCTTTGGAAGACGAAGAGAGAACCCTTAGAGCCCTTTCCAAGTCTGATTTTCTTATCTATGTACGTGATCTCTAGCTTTACCTCACTCTGACCCCAATACCGGAACTCAAATTCACGAATGTAAAAGTGAAGTTTCTGTACAAAAATAAATTCACATGACTTGTTTAATTTCAATTCCAGTGCACCACTGGATATAGGAGATAAAATGCATCCACAAGAGGCGTAACCTTTAGGCAAATAGAATCTTTCAATATATCACTGCACCGAGAACGACAAGTTTCTACTTGGTTTAACAATTCTGAAAGGATTTCACCTTCAGGAAGTTGGACTCCAAGCTCCAATAACTGAAAAGACCAAAAGAGATAGACATTTGAACACGCAAGATTGAGAGTATCATGTAGCAGCAATGCAGAAATCAGCCAATATTACCCCAGCCTGCAACCTATAGAGGACATCTGAGTCAACACTACCAGGAGATTTCCTATCAATGCATTTTTTAGCATTTTCAACAAATCGGTAAAGTCTCAGAATATAATTAGCATCCAAAATGAAACAGATTTACTGGTATGAACCATGAAACAAATGCAATTTGTACGAGGAAAATGCTTGAAATGGTATTAAGGATAAAAAAGAAGGCACCATCTTATATAACACAGAAACCACATTTGGAAACCTGTTTCAAAAGGAAAATGCAACCAATAGAACAATAGTATGGTCTTTTTTCATAGGGTCCCTTAAAATCAAATATCACACACAGTTGACAATGAAGTAAAATAATTTCCATAGCTTAAGATATAAAAGAGGTATCCACTTAGATCCAGTATAAGAATAAGAGCTTACACTATCCAATAACATTTCATAAAACAAATTTTGTAAAACTACTATACATTCGCTGAAAATCATTTAAATGATCACCTTCTCTAAAAAGCTTTAAACAGTTATATCAAAATCAGGTGCATAGTGTTCTAACCACTATAAAATTGGTCAACTTGAAGATATGGGATACAAGAATTACAGCAGCAGGCTACAAACTATCAAAGACGTGTGAATAAGTTTTTAACTTCACCTTGTACAAGCTGATAGACAAAATAATTCATAAGATTATTCAAAGTCAACTTTAGAAGACCTTATTTATAAATCAATTTCCTTTCTAAAACTTATATTGGAATTCCAATTTTCAGTAATTACGTGGTCCATGCTGATCTGAGTTGAAATTGCAGCATAGAACATTCAAGCCCAAGTAAAAAATTAGTAGTAGAGAGAAGAGTAAAGACAAATCAAACAAGAATCTTTAGAATATAAATAGTTAAAGAAGAGTAAAGACAAATCAGACAAGAATCTTTAGAATATAAATAGTTAACTCGTTTTGCATGCATCTGGGCAACCAATAAGGAGAAAGTACACATCTTTTGTGATTTAAGATGTCCAAACACCAAGCATCTTGAGTAATATCTCCTAATATTACATAATCACACAGACATTCAAAACATCAGTAAAGTACCTTTACTGAAGACAACTTGTGAAATAATTTCTCACTTTCTTTCACATAGATAGGTGAGTCACGATTCTTCAAGTACAGAGTTTCCCATTCAGCTACCTGAGGTAGCAATTATGAAAGATTACTTGGAGTTAGGGAAAGTAAGACAAAATTAAGCAGTTTACTTCTTAAAATGAAAGATAATAACACACATAGTATATTCAACAATGTAATAATAACAATTGTAGATTCATTTCATCCACCAGAAATAAATTATTTCAATATGACAATCTAAAAGGGCTTGCTCAATTTCTTGAATCAACTATTTAGCTTCTTGTTGGTATTCCTACAACCAATAACGACCAATGATAAATGATGAAATTGAGGCTTAAAGAAAGATTAAAAAAAAATTAACAATACAAGTGAGCCCAACCTTAAGTTTTAGATGGCAAGACTCATTGCAAGGTATAGGATCTAAAGACAGCAACTTGTCAACATGATCCATCTGCAACCACAAAGGTTAGGAAGCCGGTGCTTGTTAGCCTTGCATTCACAAAGGTGTTCCCAGTGATGCATCATATAAAAGAAACAATTAGCTGTTACCATGAAAGGAGAAAATTCTAGCAATTCTATCTCACAAAGTCTACAGAAGTGAAAGAGTACAACTCAAGATGTACAATTCTTCAAATTTTCAAACCAATGACTGGAAAATCATTAAAAGATAAGCCTCACAGGATAACAAAGAAAAACAACAAAACAACTTCCAGAACATGGCCCAATGTATAACGTCACTAATAGAAGCACAATTTTAATTTTTTAGGGGGTAAAATTCTAATTTTTTGAAGGATTTAATTGAAGAGTTTTAATTTTTCATAGGAAAACGTATAATTTTTAAAGTATTGGGGGAGCAGCCATACCCCCCAACCCCCTGCCCTCAGTCCCCACCTCTGGATTCCACATTGGAAGGAGGTATTGGTAGAACCTAATTTCCTCAAGGACACTTGTAAGCTTATTAATTATAACACAATAAAATCTAAATTTTCATGTCGTCAGGGATCTTCTAATTTAACCCCACAATACATTAAAAGCACACACGAACATACAAATCTGTTGTGCACTCCATGCACTCTCATTTCATACCAGAGGTGTGAAACCCAATTAGGGCCAGCAAGTTTGGAACTTGCTATCACAGCAGTATCAGGTCCGAATAAGACAGTTTATGACAAAAAACAGCAAATGAATAATCACCTTCAATCACCTTGTTTCATAATAACCATACGTTTTTTCTAATTTTTCCCCATATATAGCTATACAACGGCACTAATTGACTGGAACACAACATGAATCATTATGTAGTTGAAGTTAAAGCTGAGATAGCATCGTAAAAGCCACAAGAAAATGCTGGATAACATTACATACAACATAAAAAACAAAACTTTGTATATCAAATTCAAATTCGATAATAATGGCTTCAATCACATGCCTGAATCACCCTAAGAACCTCAACTCACTTCCTGACCGTAGGAGACAAGCTTTCTAGCACATCAAAATGCTTCCCAGTAAGATCATTAAGCTTATTTTGCAGAACAAAGAACTCTTAATTTCAACTTGCCGAAACCCCAAAAAAATTCCTAATCAAATCCTAATATTTTGAAATCACTTGTAAACTCTGCAAAGAGATTAGATTTGAGACAGAACCCAAAAAAAAAAAATCAAAAAATGAACTTACTTTAAGAGTATTAACAAGGTCTGCTCTATCCTCAGCATTCAAACAAGTTAAAAGTACACAAAAAAAATCAGAACCATAAAACAAAAAAACCCACAAAAAACCATTAACCTGAAATGCCAAAAAATACATATTAAGCTCAAATATATTGAGGCACCCCCCTCTTAAATAAAGCTGAAACTCAACCACAATAGATATTGACAGATGAACAGTCGTGGAACCTGTGCTGCACAAATTTTTGTATGTTTTTGCAAGCAATAGGCATCATTGAACCTCTTCTATGCCAGCCCCAACTCAAGTTCCCTCCTATGAACATAAGCAACAAAACAGAAAAAGTGAAAAAAAAAGAAGAACAAACTGGTCCAGCTGCTGGGCTATTTTCTCTTTGGGATCAGAAGTTCAAATTAAGATTTAAAAAATAACAAAAAAAGAAGTAATCTCTTACAAGTTCGAAGGTGAAGCTGCACTTGGCGACGTTGTTGTTGCTGTTGGGAACTCACGGAAGAATATGCAAGATAGTTGTGCTCTTTTGGTAAAATTAGCTCGCATCAAAATTTTGAATTTTCTCTATGTTCCAGCGGGACGTCTCAGGGCAGCCATGGAGGGCATAAATCATTAAAACACAGTAGAGCTATCTGCATTAAAACTCAGACAAATGTGAAAATGAAAATCTTTCTTTCTTCTTTAAAAAATTACAGTAGTGCATTCTATGAAATCAGAATGATCTTTTAGAATGCAATTATCTTATCCTAAACAGAGAAACTGAAATTAACGTTAACACTCTCAATTGCAAAAATCACTCAAAAAAAACAACAAAAGATGGAGAATTTACCAGGAATTTTGCAGAGAAAACATAGCTTCATTGGACAATCAATGTAAGTAGAGCCTTTAAATCCTGCTTCGTGACCTATTCTCCTGCACACCTAATCAAATCAAAAGTACGTACAAGTACAACCACAACTTACTCATTAAACTTCTGCTTGCAACAACAAAAATCAATATAATAATCAAAATCAAAATCATTGAAAAAAGATACAGTGAAGTTAAGGAATCTCACCTTACACATTTTCTTAAGGCTGATAGTAATGGGGGTTTTCTTAGCCACTAACTTAGTAATGGGGTTTTTTTAGCCACTAACTTCTCTTCCTTCTCGTCTTCCTTTTCTTCATCAATTAAAATAAATTCATAATAATAACAGAAACATGATTAGAGCAAGACGGCCACATCTGATCAACTAACAAGGATTTAAAGGGATCATTCAAATACAAAAATCATAGCATCCCACTTCTGCTCCTTTTCATGCATGGAATTATCTACCTAACAGATTCAAAGAGTGCAAAAATAATGTAAATAAGAAGATGGTACAAAACTCAAGTTACCAATTCCATGAGGACAGGCAAGTTATCATCAGAAAAAGAAAGGAAATCCAATCTTAATATATGGTAGAAAACATCGACGGTCAGAGGAAATTCAATATACTAATGAAGGTCTTACTTTGTTTGGTAAAGGAAGGTGCCATTTGGAAAAAATATCAAAACCACATTAAGAAAAAACAAACACGAAACCTTTCATGCCGAATCCATGTGAAATACGCATTATATCACAACATTTTTTCAGAAAAATTCCTTCTTTATCAGGGGGGAAAGAAAATGGAAAATCTTCAGCTTAGTTTAAGCAAAACTATGGCATAAGAACAACTGCAATAAACTAAATGTAGAAGACGAACACAAGATTAGCTCCTTTTTCTCATAAATCCACAAAAACAACCAGAGAAAGGATGCAATGTGTAGAAAAATATATAAAGTAAAATTTTATGTAAATCTGTCAAAATATCACACAAAAACAACCTAAGTTTTTAGAAATGCTAGACTTCAAACCTCTGTGGATATTATGAGGTAGTAAAATGTATCCAGATTTTATTTTTCTTTCTTCTCAATCCTGAAAATAGATGAAGGAATACATCCCTCATACCACCAACACAAGGAATGGAGTTCAACTTAAATTTTCCTTCTCGCACACACAAAACTATGCGTGTTCTTCTACCATGATATAAACCATAGTTCTATTCTGTACCATCATCAAGATGCAAGTGACTATATGGTAATGCTCTGATTAATAAGGACCACAACCTAAGAAGCAAGAGGGGAACATATTCAGCAAAATCATCAAACAGAAGCTTAGAAGAAGAGCGTCTAGCCTAATGAGTAAATGAAGTCAGACCAAACTTAAATTAAGTCTTTCATCAGAAAGAAGTAAAAAATCTTTCTTTATCCAGAACTAACTTAAATGTTTGAAAATACCAGAATACAGTTGAAAACAAAGAAAATCTCTCACGTAAATACTGTAATTAAAGTTAATAAGCTTCCAACCCATTTTCCAAAATCCAAGATTTACAATTAATCATGATTGAGAATTATGCACTCATTTACTATAAATTTATTTCCTTTTCATCGTTCATTCAAAGTAAGCAGCACCAATATTCAGGGAAACATAATTAAACACATCTCCCAAGTGCATTGAATAGTTAAGTAATTATGCATTTGATAAACATAAATCCATGATCAAACTCGAGCTTTCTCTTTCCATATTTCATCAACTTCAATAAAAATTTGTCAAAACAATCATTACGAAAGATTCAGAGAAAATCTAAAAATTTAAAATAGGAAACTAAAAACCTTAATCAGAATCAATTAAAGTAACCCACTTTAAACTGCCTCAAAATTTCCTTTCTTAAACTAAAAAACAAGAAAAAAAAAATCAGAACACAAAATTAATATTTGAACCCTACAATGGAACCCTACAATGGAAAACCGCGAAACAACAATAACGTCAGCCATTAAACCAAAAATGGAAATCCAATCAAAAAGCCCCAAACTGGAAAGCTATATATATTGAGCTACAAACCCAAAAAAAATACCTTTCATCGGTGGTGCTGCAAAGGGTCAGGGATTACGATTATGATTTTCATTGACACATAAACATACACAGCAGCTCCCAAATTAATTCTTGCATTTTAATTATATCAAGATTACATACCCTCCATATCCTTTACCAGTCCATAATACTAAGAGGATGTAAACAGATGATGTGCACACACATACATATACACACACAGAGAGAGAGAGAGGGTAGGTACTAATGTAGTTAAGAAACTTCTCTATAAGATCCACGCGAGTCATCAACATCCTCCGACAACAATATCGAACCAAACCCAGTGCATCAAGAGCATCTCCGGACAGCATGAAAAGTCACCATCAAATTCAGAGTTCAATTCAATTACCAAGAAAGCAGGATTATTACATTAAACCAAATCAAGCTTTCAAGGAAAATAAATTAATCAACAAAGTTCTCATATATTGTCAAGGATAGGCCATTGGATAGCCTTATGTCACCATGGAGTTAATTTCAAGCTTATTTCCTTATCTCAGCAGTAAGGAGATAAGCATTGCTTTTCTTTCTAAGGAGTTGTACAGTGATAGCTCTGATAATTCTTAAACATGAAACTGTCAATTAATAAATGCCAAAAATTGTAATCATCTGTAAACCATGGAAAGATCAAAGTTTTGATGATTTGTTTATTATATCTCACACTACTAAACATGAAATTGTCTAATTACATAAACTAAAAAACCAAATATTTGGAAGCCTCCAGTAACACAAAGTTTATTTGTCCTGTTTATGATATCTGAAAAAAGCAAAAACTAAATTCAGACGATAATAAATAATCAAGAAAGATCTAATATTTTTTACATGCATGGCATACAAAGATTTAATTCTTAATTTCACACAATATGGATGATCTGACCAAGATAAGTGCCCATAACAAAATCAACAACAACAAGTAGGAATGAAGATTCGCCATTTCAGAAAACAAGAAAATTCCCAAATAAGAGTTGATTTAATGTAATTCACAATATATTTCAAAACAAATTTAAAGATGATATTTTGATCTCAAAAAAACAAATTATTCAGTGAGGCTGCTGGATGCGACGGGGGCTGCATTTTGGGCTGACGTGCTTTGATAGCTTCCCCTGGAACTTGCCTTGCTCTGCTTGGTACTTAGGCCCTTTCTCCAGTGGTAAGAAAAGACTCTTGATCAATGTCTCACTACCCCTTGAAAAACCTGTCATACAAATCAAGATGGTCAAAGAGGCATACTGCAATACAACACCACATTAAAAGGAAAAGTTAAACGGACGAATTGTAGCTCTTTATTCACTCTCTTATCTGAAGCATAATATTCATACCATTTGCAGGCATTCCTTTGACAGTGGGGAAGGAAGACACATGTTCCAGTCCGGCTTCAGAGGAGCGGAGGAATTCCTCAAACTGAGCTTCCATGTTCAGGTCCTCCTCATCCATACCAAGATCAATAGTATCAGGCAGCAAATCAACAACATCAGCTTCTCCAAACCCATCTTCTTCGTAGCCCAAGAAATCTTCGCCTTGGTGCTGACTGAGCCAATAGTCATGGAACCAAGTGGAAGTAGTCACCAAGTTCCACCATTCTGGTGAGAAATCCTCCACTTGGCGCATTGATGCAGGAATGTACAACAGTGCATTTGGATTCAGAGTAGACCTTCCTCCAGATACCAATGCCATTTTTAGCTTTCCATATCCAATTTCTTAATTTTCCCAAAGACCTAATACACCAAAATACAATTTTGATAAGAAAGGCTTTTAAAGAATGATCAAGCAAATTAAATTGCTGGCCATAGAAGGAACAAAAAGGATTTCAAAGATTCAAATACAATCAATATCCAATTACCAAATTCATCAATTACACAGTTTAAACATGCATAAAGACTATACATAATGCAATCCACCAGAAACTGCAACTATCTTCAAACAAAATTTAAAAGAAATAAAGAGATTCAAAACATATCACAAGTCAATTCAGTCAGTCAAGCCGATTCAGTCAGTCATTCAGTCATAGTGAGTCAAACATGATCGCCATAGTCACCTAGAAATGAAGAACACAAATTTTGCTAACACAAAGTTCATCAAAACAACTTAGAAACGAAGAACACAAATTTTGCTATTACAAAGTGTATCAAAACAACTAAAATCAACTGTCGCTGCAAAAGCAACCGATCTTTAACGAATCAAAGTCATCGCACATACGCGCACACTTAAAAAAATTTGATAGCAAATCTAGTCATCAGAAACAACATAAGATATAATCCCGACTTTCGATCACCAACACATCAAACAAAACACTACAAGAACGAAAATCCTTTCGATGAAAACACATCAATACTATGATCTAATGGTATTACCTCCACAATTTACATCGAGAGGAATATCAAATACAATTATCTATTCCCTAAAATGTCACGAATTCAAACATTTATCACTAGTAATCCATCATTGTGACCGTTTCTCAGCTAATCAACTTATCTTAATTCGTACAGTCATGCAAAATTCAAACTTTTTGACATCAGTTGACTACATCATTTCCAAATTTTTACATAAAAAAAAGTCAAAAAATGAGTAAATTCTTCACAGTTGATCAGATCTACGACACAGGAGCTACAAATTCCAAAAAAACAACTCAAAATAGTGTAAAATTATGAACTAAATTCTACACACACTCACCCACTGCGACGGTACCTTCGATGCAAAATATCTCTTTTCACACCCGATAGAATGAAACTCCAATGAGCGTATGACGATTTTTCCGCTAAAGACCGACTTATTTATAGGCCGCCTTGGATCCGAGCGTAGAAGGTTCGTTTACCTGGAATGAAGATTCACCATTTCAAAAAAAGGAAAATTCCCAAATAAGAGCTGATTTAATGTACTTCGCAATATATCTCAAAACAAATTTAAAGATGATATTTTGATTTCGAAAAAACAAAGATTTCACAAAAATGATCTCACTTGAAGCAGAAAGCAAAAACCCACAAAAAATAAAATCAATAGATAAATGGCTGAAAAGACAAAATGAAAAGGCTCAAATCAGTATAATCAGATCAGGCAAAAGAGAACGTGACACCGCCATGGCTGCAAAAACCGGTTGCATATAAATTGCCATTCGGATTGCCCAGCCAAGATACGGGTCAGTTTGCCTCAATGCCTGATCCGCTTGCTCCGAGACTATGAACATCATCATCACGGCCTTGGACTCAGAGAACATCTTCTCGCAATTAGGAGTACAGGTCTCCAACAAATCGAGGCTTAAACGGTGGATCAAGGGGTGAGCGGCAGTATGAAGATAAAAAGCACTGAGAGGAAATCGAAGATCAAATTCTTAATCGGAATTGAAATCGAAGATCAATCGGAGAAGACAGAAATTCTAGTGAGAGAAAGTAGAGAGAGAAAGTTTCCCCCTCCAAAAATCAAAAGATAGTTATGAATTCTAGAATATTCGTCTCCCCGAACCTCCCTCAAAAAAAACCTCACTCATCCTCTATATATAGAGGTTACAAGAAATGTAAATAATACAAAAACGTAAAATGATTGAGTATTTACAAAAATGCCACTATGTAAAATGTCCAACTCAGCACTATCACGAATTCCAAGTGAAACGCCAAGCTAGAGTCCAACGCCTTTGAGCCATATCTAGTCACGACTTGTGTTCCCTTGTCACGCCTTCGAGTCTTCGGTGATCACGACTTGAAATTCCCTGCACAAGAAACACAAAATCAACACTTAGCCAAAATTTTATCAACCAAATGGATATGTCCAAGGCGAGGTCTATCGCCGAGACCTCGCCTTGCAAAGTGATGTGTGTGCAAGACCTCGCTGCGAGGTCTCGCCATGTGTGGGTGTGTGGGCGAGGTCTCACGGTGAGACCTCACCGTGTGTTTGCGTGAGTGGCGAGACCTCACCGTGTGTTTGCGTGAGTGGCGAGACCTCACCGTGTGTTTGCGTGAGTGGCGAGACCTCGCAGCGAGGTCTCGCCGTGTGTTGTGTGTGTGGGATAGACTTCGCGATGAGGTCTAGCCATGTACGTGTGAGTGTGTGATGTGAGTGTGAATATGAAGTGAATTGAAAGTGAGTTTGAGGTGCAAATGTGATGTGAAGTAGTGTGAAGTGTATGCAAAACAAATGAGTGAAGAAAATGTGTGTGTAGAGTGATAACTCGCCGCATTGGACATGCGGCGAGGTGAGTGATCTCGCCGCACATGCGTGCGGCGAGGTGTGCGAGTGCTGCTCGCCCGTGCGTGCGCAGAATGGGCGAGGGCTAAGCGCGGTGCGCGCTCAGCGTGCGTGTGTGCGTGCGAGACTGCCGCGCGCGCGTGAGGGTGTGCTAGGCTGCGCGCAGCGTGTGCATTCGGGCGGGAGCTCGTCGCATAATCATGCAGTGAGATGTGCGATACGCGAGCTCACCGCACAGCTTGTGCGGTGAGGTGTGCGCGGGTGTTGCGAGCTCGCCGCACAGCATGTGCGGCGAGGCGTGAGTGTGTGCGATGAGTGTGCATGGGTGTGTGCATGCATGTATGTGTGATGAAACCATTTCAGCACAACAAACTTCTTCTATTCAAAATATGTATGTCTTAGCCTCTGAATTGGATTTTGTGGTAAACATCAAAGTTTTAGATCTATCTCTTGGCTTTCCATTAGTTGATTAAACAGCATTATCGGAGGTCTGTAGCACAAGATATGGATAATTCACCAAACTGTGGCAAAGATTCCAACAACGGAAACCCTAGAAATACAAATCATAAAGAAGCCCTCGTTTCTCATAGTTACACATAGATTTAGAAACAAGTCAAAACATGAGAAATGAAGTACACTCAAATATCTTTTCAGAATATCCAAGATCTCCTCATTTGGATTAGAAGTGAATAAGCTACACTCAAAAGACGTTGCACAACAATTCTGCCCAAAACCCTAATTCAACCGAATAAGCATTTAAGCAATTTTTTAGGGTTTCCTTAATTTTTCATCTAGACATATATTACTCTATTTCATCATCATTTTTGCCCTTTTTTTGCACTTGAATATTACCAAATTGCAAACCACATGCATTCATAAAATGGCACAAATCACTACACAATTTTCATGAAATTCAAGGCAAAAGCCGAGAAATATACACATATTAGTTGGTCTAAAACGAACTCATCAAATTCCCCCACACTTGCACTTTTGCTTGCCCTCAAGCAAAACTTTCATTTCATATATGTGAACCACTTCTGCACTATACCTTGCTCCTCTATCTAACTTGCTCTCCTCCGAGTTCATCAAAATAATTTTTTTCATGCACAAAACTCACGACTTGTCCTCGACTCCATACCATCAAATCTCAGCCCAAATTATCAACCAAGGCACGATGAATAAAGACCAAAATGTTACGCGTGCAAGTGTGTGGTGAGGAGTTCCTGTCCACCTACTCTTATGCATGCATTCCCTCTTTGTTCCAGAACATCTCAATACATAAATAATCACCATATCCACATACAAGAACTTCAGAATCACACAAGATCAATGGTCGCACATTGGTGCTTTTATCAATTGATTCATTTTTTCTCTTTTTTTTTCTCTTTTCTTTTGCACTTTGGTGCATTTCGCTTATCACACACATTGGTGTTTTTTTTTCCCATTTAGCTTGCCAAGGGTATTTCCGCTTTTCATTCCCAATTGCCAAAGGCTTTTCCTCCATATCCCTTCCTGTGTGACTAAAAGTTCTTGGATGTCTTTAAGGGACTATGTATGCACGAGAACCCAAAACACCGAGGTCATGCATATCAAAAGAACAAATTGAACCAGATTCCTCCTATGTCCAAGATTGGTTTTGCATGGCATATCTATCTTACTTTAACATGATGCCTTGATTAACAAAATTTACTGATCCTATCAAGTTTGGAATCAAGGAAAAACAATTTTTCGCATGCAAAACAAAAATAGAACATTTTTGATGAACTACACACTTTGAACATAGCTTAACAGAGGAGCAAAAGCATAGTACACAGTGTCCATTCTTCTTCTTCTTGCTACTCACAACATATTCCTAAACACACTAAACATTTTATTCAAGCCTCACATACCATGACTCATACTAGCACACTAAAAATTCACTAAAACAAAATACACCCTAGGACTCAGATTCCATGTTTCTCCATCCTACTCGCGAAACTTACTTCACAGAGTTTCAAGAACTTCAACAATTCACATCACAACTTCAAAGAACTTGCCAACAATTTCACACCAAATTCATAACCATTGCACAACACAACGACATATCTTCCAGAATCTGACCCCCCATCATCAATACAAAGCACCCACATGCTTGCTAAAAAAAAATTAACCAACCCACCTTGCAGCAAATCTCAACAACCATAGAAATAACAATCACAGCAAACAATCATGAAGCACCAAACATACCAACCAATAACATATCGTCCATCTCCCCACACTTGAAATAAACATTGTCCATAATGTAAAAGTCTAAGAAGGAGGGGCTCCCTGGGAAGATGATGGTGCTGATGAAGAAGGAGATAAAAAAGAAGCTGTCGTTGAAAACGAAGGAGCACCTAAAGGCCGCACCACATAATGAAAAGGACCATGAATTTGTCCTCCTAGAGGCTGTCCAGAACCGATCAATGGGATCCTTGTTGCAGGCATAAAATCAGGATTTGGTATGAAAGTGCGAGTTTGAGGCATTTGAGGTATTTGGCCAAATGTTGGCAACGGATTAAGTGCAGGCATGGCCGGAACTCCAGGTGAAAGTTCATGTACTATTCCACTAACGACTTCACATGACAAATTAGGGATCCGATACCCAGCTAGCTGTGTGGAAGTCGGAGTTAGTTTTGGAGGACCCGAATCAGAATGGTAGTAAACAGCCATCTTGTTGCACTTATCTAGCTCCAGCTGCATTTTCATTTGCCTATGGTATAATACCTCGAATTGTTGTTGAGCTACAGAAGACATGTCATCCAACTTTTCCATTATATTAGAAGAATGTGAAGACCAATCTTGATGCATGTCATTCATTCGCTCATGCATCCGTTCTAGTCTCTCATCCAAATGTTGGAAGCGAGTGTCCACAGAATGTTGGAAATCTTGCAATGCTCCTTGAAAAGAACTGAAATCATACGGCTGAGGTTCTTCAATTGCTTCAGAAGGTAAAGGGTTAGATTTGCTCCGAGACTTCTTAGACCCTGCTTTCCTTGCTTTCTTCATTTCCTTTTCCATTTGCAGATACTTGATAAAGAATGGAGTACAAATCGGGCCTGGATTCCGTCGCCACTCTCCAGCTTCTGTGTCTACCCCTTGAGCCAGACAAATTTCCTCAATCAGAACTGGGAAGTAAAGAGCTGCATTATCAGTGTCTATACCAGATTGTAAGTTAGAAAGAATTATGCGCCCAACATCAATCGATCTTCGCCCACGGATAGCTGATATCAAGAACAACCGATTACGTAACACTTCGGTTGATTGCGAACTCGGCATAAGACGTGACAGAACAAACAGAAGCCAGACCTTGACATCTGCTGCGCAACCGCTCCCCACGAAGATGCTTGCGATCACCCCTTGTGTTTAGTTCCCAAGTCGCTCCAGGCAAAGCAAGCTCCTCAGTCAAAGCTTTGTCGCACTCGTCACCTTCTAGGAATGGCAAAGGATCATGAGAAAAGGTAGGAGTACCAAGATGATTATTAATGATTTCAGTTGTGAGCTGCACCCATTTACCCCTCACATAAAATTCCCCAGCCTCATTTGGATACTTAGCATTAGCATAGAACTCCCTTGCCAGACTAGCATTAAAGTACCCCGGAGCACTCGTGAGCTTTTGATCAAACAAGTGAAACTGCATCAACTCCTGAAACGGGCCTCCCTCCACCGTGAATGCTCTCTCCAGATGTAGCTTCTTCATACCGATCCCTTGTTCTCATCGTTTTTGAGCTCTTTTGTCTACAAACACTGATGGTTCACCAGCTTGATCGGACGAACCCTTCCTCTTCTTCGGAGTTGTAGCTTGCATTGTGTATTGCGGAGGGTCCTCAAACAATGGCACATCCTCGTCTGGACAATAATCAAAATTAGAGTCAACAAGTGGTTTTTGAGCTTTGCTTTTTCCTTTCTTCGAAGTAGAAGCCTTCTGTGAAGTTGAATCTTTCTTAGGAGCCATACCTGTCAACCACCAAAATCCATTCAGCCATATCCAACTCCATGCAAACAATATCCACAAAAATCTGAACATTGACATGTAACATGATGACCCAACATCCATTTCCACAAATAGGCATTTACATGAAAATTCTCCAACCACAAGAACTATCGCAATAAAACATTGCAACTTTGATTACGAGGTAGAATTTTTTAAGATACAACATCGTAGCAACAAACCTCATGGCAAAATGAAACAATTACTCAAAGCAGAATTTCAGATTTTCATGTTCCACTTAACCGAAACAATAACATGCCAACAAGGATGATTTAGCAAAATTTCCAAACATTAAAGTTGAAGAACTAAAACTTGGCTAACTCTCAGAACTAGAATCACTCCATTTGGACAAGAAATGACCAAGTTATAGTGTTATTACTACCGAAATGTAAGCTAGGCAGATTGCTCATTAATTCCAGCTTCGATCCTTATGAAAATGTGCAAAATCCATAATCAACCAATTCGAATTTGCCAAAACTTAAAACTGGAAATTTGTAGAACAATCTCTTATCTAAATGTGGGGACAAAAATCACCCCATTTGGACTAAAAATGAGTTAAGGCCAAAATACCGAAACATACCAAGCAGGGCGTAATCAGAAATCTTCAGACCACAACATCAATGTGAATACTGCCTTGTCTTCGGAATTAAACTACATTCCAGTCAAAATTGGCAAAAGTGCCCAACATGAAAAGTGTAGCCTAACCTCTTAACGAAATTTCCCAACTGGAATCAACTCATTTGGATATACCATGCTCAAGTTATAGCCAATTTACAGAAACATAGTAAAGCTGGGCAGATTTATTTAGTCATTCACAATCATCCACCACACTTAGCATGCATCTATTCTTGAGTAAGCACTAATTCATCATCTCATAAAGCAAAAACACCCAGCTTCTAACCTCTTAAACTTCTTACCATCAAGCATAAATTTCCTCACCAATGTATGAATATTCAGAGAGTTAAAAGAGGAGTAACCGGGCATACCTTCTTGGTGAATTAACCGAAAATGCACTTGAAGCAAAGAGAAATTTGATATTCACTCTTGAGCAATGCCGAATTCTCAACAAGCCTGCTACTTATGATCTTGTAAAGCAAACAAGAATGTGCATTTATAGAACCAATATAGCCATACAAATGTTTCGGTCAACACAAGATAATTGTTCCCAACAACCATATAAGACATTAACAACAAGACACAAGTGGGGCCATTTTCATTCAATGTAAATGAACACTTATCTTCCTAGCTACCTATTCGTGAACATACAACCACATAGCATAACAATCCAAACTGACATCTCAGCATTATGTATTCAAGGCATGTGAACTTGTAATTATTTTAGCTACCAACCGAGACAAGTTATTCACATGTCACAAGGAGCCAAAAAAATGAATTTCAACTTTCTGAACTCGGTGATATTTTAACTTTATGAATTCACATGTCAATGTCAATTCTCTAAAATGATGTCCACTCCTTCTTACTTGCAGATATGCCCATGAAAAGCAAAAACAACATGTAGCAAAAACACCCATTAGCCTCAAATTTTAAGCTAAGCAAAACTCTAACGTTTCAAGTTAAATTTACACTACTAAGACAAAACCTATTAACTAATAAATTCAGACACTAAGAAACAACCTTCACAATTCACAACATAGCTACGATACTAATAAACTCATCTTAACAACACACTTAAACACATAAGCAAGCTAATAAAAACCAGTCTCAACTTAAAACGTAATCTTAAAAAAAATTCATATTCATAAAAACAAACAACACACACGAATTACATTATTAACTACTAAACTCGAATTAGCAAGAAACAACCTCCAAATTTCACAACATAGCATAATACTCAAACACTACTACTACACTAAATGCATGGCAATTTCGCATGGCCTAATCTTCAAATCATCCATCCATTCTCCCACACTTGTATAAAGTCACGGTCCCCGAGACATAGAAAAGAGAAAAACAGAATAGAGGAACCTGGCCTTTTACAATCCCCGAGAGAATCTGGCTACCCTTTCCTCCACCAGATAACTAGGCTATTGAGGTGTCCCCATAAGGCCAAGAGGATTTTGAGGATTTTCGGTGGACAAAATGTTGATGCCCTTATCTCGAGCCATAGCTGTTAACAGAGCAGGGAAGAACATTGGTGTAAATTCAGATTGTTGGGCACGCCGTATGTAACCAAGCATCAATTTTCCAATGTCAATGGAAAAATTATGCTGAATGGCATAGATCAACAAAACTCTCTCCCTAGATGCTATAGAAATCCGGCGAGTAGGTAAAAGCTTAGAATTGATAAAGAGCAACCACATCTTCGCCTCAGCTATAAATTCACTTGTGGGTACATATAGTGCTGCATTCCTTGCATTTCTCACCCAGGTAGCACCAGGCAATGCCACCGCAGCCAATAAATGATTTGTATGTTCCGCCCTCACCAAACAACTGTACGTATCACCGGAGTAGTCTGGCACGAGAAAATGCAAATTGATTCTGTGGCGATTCACCTGTAAATGCCTCCCTCTTAAAAATACATAGTGGATACTATCTGCATTGGAATTGACGTAGAATTCTTGGACAATCTCCATATCCACAACCACAGATGCTCTTGCGAAATGTTCCCAATTGTGCATTCTAATTAACTCATCAAATCTACATGAAGGATCTTCAAATGGTCTTTCGATGAAACAGTCTCTGTTGAGTGATCTATTGTATAAGTTCTCAGCACGAATATTAACAAATTGGGGTGAGGTAGCTGGTTCATAATCAATCACCGTATCCTCATCGGCTGAAGAAGAAGAAGATGAAGATGAAGTAGTGCCTGGATCTTCACTGAATATTGCATACTCATAAGGATTATGGTAAGAGTAAGCCATTACCTTAGGAAGAAGGATCACTATCAAAGATTTAACATTAGTAAACAAGAGATCAAGCAATATATATATAGGAGGTGCAACACATAATATCTCCATGCTAGCTGTCAAACACGCACATGTGAATGAACTTGAAAACAAAACAGACATACGGACAATATAGGCAAGAAAGGACTATTCTCCTGATGTCATAACTTGTGACCTCCTTCACTCAATTATTGGAATCATACAAGCCAATCATGCACTCAAGTTCACGGGTCTAGCATCAAGATATACCATAAATGCATTTACCTTGGTTATAGAAAATGTAGAAATCATCTTACCCTTGTTGAGTGAATAGCTAAGATTCACTACATGCCTTTATCATCAATTACCATAATCCCTCTGATAAGCTGCAAAATTTAACAACTAGTTATGAGATTGTGCCATTCTACACAAACTAGATTAACAAGTAAAAGTAATCACACAAAACAAAACAAAGGAAAACAAAGAAAACAAAATCTGGGTTGCCTCCCAGGAGCGCTTGGTTTACGGTCCACAGCCCGACCATGCTCCTCGGCTCATTGTGAAGGTAAAGGACCATCCAAGAAAAGTTCATGGGGAGCTTGTGCCAGGTTAGCGATGCCTTTGTCCTAAGAAGTCAAGTATGGTTTAAGCCTCTGACCATTCACTTTCCATGTGTTACCATTTTTATCATTTTGGATCTCCACAACACCATATGGCTTCACATTGATAACTCGAAAGCCTTAGACGAGAATTGTACAATAGCACCAACTGTCCTGGAGCAAAACTTTTTGATTGGATTTTCGCATCATGTAGTCTCTTTGTTTTCTCCTTGTAAAGCTTAGAATTCATATAAGCATTGAATCTAACCTCGTCCAATTTAGTCAAATCTAGCATCTGTTTTGATCGAGCTCCAGACAAATCCATATTCAATTTCTGAATTGCCCAGTATGCCTTATGTTCCAACTCTATCGGGAGATGACATTCATTGCCAAACACAAGACGAAATAGAGAAGCACCGATAGGAGTTTTGTAAGCAGTTCTGTATGCCCACAATACATCATCCAATTTCATGGACCAATCCTTTCGTCCTGGATTAACAACTTTTTCCAACACTCTCTTAATCTCACGATTTGAGATTTCAGCTTGGCCACTCGTTTGAGGATGATAAGCTGTGGATACTTTATGTGTCACACCATACTTGGCCAAAAGAGCTTAAAAAATCTTATTACAAAAATGAGTTCCTCCATCACTTATGATTGCTCGCGGAGTCCCAAACCTATTGAAAATATGTTTCTTCAAGAAAACAATCACGCTCTTAGCATCATTGTGAGCTAAAGCTACGGCTTCGACCCATTTGGAAACATAATCAACTGCGACCAAAATGTATTCCATGCCTCGGGATTTCAGAAATGAACCCATAAAGTCGATCCCCCAAACATCAAATATTTCCACTTCAAGAATGTTATTCAAAGGCATTGCATTCCTTGAAGAAATATTCCCCGTCCTTTGACATCGATCACAATTGCCAACCCAAATTCTTGCATCTAAGAAAATATGAGGCCAATAGAAACCACATTGTAACACTTTGAATCCTGTTCTTGTAGAGCCAAAATGTCCACCACACGGTCCTTCATAACATGCTCTCAGAATATCTTCCTTCTCTTCCTCTTTGATACACTTGCGTATGATTTGATCACTACATATTTTGTACAAAGAATTGTCCTCCCAAAAATAATACTTGGCATCACTTCTCAATTTCGTTTTTTGGTCACTGCAGAAATACGAAGGAACTTGGCCAGCCACAACATAATTGGCTATCTCTGCATACCAAGGCAATGTCGTCTCACCTACTCTAAACACTTGCTCTTCTGGGAAATGCTCTTTAACCAAAATAGTTGATCCCTCTTGAGCTTCCGACTCCAACCGTGAGAGATGATCAGCTACAACATTTTCTGACCCTTTCCTATCTCTGATTTCAACATCAAATTCTTGGAATAACAATACCCATCGAATCAATCTTGGCTTGGCTTCTTTCTTTGCTAACAAATACTTTAAAGCTGCATGATCTGTATGAACAATAACCTTCGATCCCAGCAAATATGCTCTGAATTTGTCAAATGCAAAAACAATAGCCAACATTTTTCTTTCCCCGTAGTTGTGTAATTCAATTGAGATTCAATTAGTAACTTACTGGCATAATAGATTGTGTGAAAAATTTTATCTCTTCTTTGGCCAAGAACAGCTCCGAGTGCATAATCACTTGCATCACACATTATCTCAAATGGCTAACCCAATGAGGAGTGACTATAATCTGTGCTTCCACAAGCTTAGCTTTCAACGTCTCAAAAGCTTCAATGCATTCTGTACCGAATTCAAATTTTACATCCTTCTCCAATAGGCTACACAATGGCCTAGCAATTTTGGAGAAATCTTTGATGAAACGCCTATAGAAGCCAGCATGCCCAAGAAAACTACTTATGCCTCTAACGTTGGATGGAAGAGGAAGCTTAGCAATGACATCAATTTTAGCTCTGTCAACCTCAATTCCAGCATGAGAAATCTTGTGTCCCAACACTATGCTTTCCTGAACCATAAACTGACATTTCTCCCAATTTAACATAAGATTAGTTCCCTCACATCTCTTCAGCACTTTGGCTAGGTTCTCCAAGCAACCATCAAACGTCATTCCAAAAACGGAAAAATCATCCATGAAAATCTCTATAATCGACTCAACCATGTTATGGAATATTGCTATCATGCATCTCTAGAAAGTTGCGGGCGCATTGCACAAGCCAAATGGCATCCGCTTGTAAGCAAACGTGCCAAAGGGACAAGTGAAAGTTGTTTTCTCTTGGTCCTTGGGATCAATTGCAATTTTATTATAGCCAGAATAGCAATCCAAGAAGCAGTAGAACAAGTAGCCAGCAATTCAGTCTAACAACTACTCCAAAAAGGGAAGTGGAAAATGGTCCTTCCTTGTAGCCTTGTTAAGCTTTCTGTTGTCCATACAAACCCTCCAAGCACTAACAACTCTTGTTGCAAAAAGCTCATTTGCATCATTTTTTATAACTGTAACTCATCCCTTCTTTGGAACACACTGCAGTGGACTTACCCATTCACTATCCGAGATGGGAAAAATCATTCCAAAGTCCAGCAACTTTATCACTTCCTTCTTGACAACTTCCATCTTGACAACTTCCATCATTTGTGGATTGAGCCTTCGTTGTCTATCTCTCACTGGCACAGAATTATCTTCCAAAAGAATCTTATGCATGCACAAGCTAGGGCTTATGCCCTTTATATCTGCAATGGTCCATCCTATAGCCAATTTGTGTTGCCTCAGTACTCCTAGTAATTTCTCCTCTTGCCAATCTTCAAGTTTAGAAGATATCACTACTGGTAATGTTTCACTCTCTCCTAGAAAAGCATACTTGAGATATGGAGGCAAAGGTTTAAGCTCAAGTTTTGGAGCCACCATGATAGAAGGCATAAGCTTCTCATTCCTGCAAAAACTTTCATTGCTTCTCACCTCAGTGGATGCATTCATATTGTTAGTTGGAAGTTTACACTCAACATTTTTGTCAATTCATCAGTACATGCTTCTTCCAAAATCTCTTTCATTTCACATTCTTTTGCTACTTCAACAATCTCACTTTTTATTTCAAAAATGGATTCATCAATCACATAACATTCAACATCATTTTGAATTTCAGCCAAGATGTTTCTATCCTTATTATGTAACTCAAATTCATCAATTTCATCTTCACAGACATGCAATTCATCAACAACAGAAAATTCATGCTTAACACTCTCAATCATTCCGTGCATAGAAGAATATGCTATAGCCTTAATGGCAAAACAAGATTCAACATGTAACGGATGTTTCATGGCATAATTCACATCAAAAACAATTTCTTCATTATTGATTCTAAAAGTAACTGTTTTGTTTCTTACTCCAATCACAGCATCACCTATTGCCAAAAAGGGTCGACCAAAGATAAAAGGTACTTCTGGATCCTCTTCCATATCAAGAACAATAAAATCAACTGGGAGTGTAAACTTATCAATCCCCACCAGGACATCCTCAACCATTCCAGTAGGCTTGACTAAGGATCTATCAGCCAGTTGAAGAGTCATCGCTACTGGACGAATTCTCCCTTTAAGTCAACGTCAGTGGCAATAGAAAGAGGCATGAGATTAATGCCAGCACCCAAATCACACAAGGCTTTCTCAAAGAGTCTTGTTCCAATTTTACACGGTATAGTACAACTACCAGGGTCATTTAATTTTGGTGACAACTTATGCCCAATCCATGCTCCACCATACTCTGTGAGTGTCAATGGTACTTCACATCTCAAAATTTGTTCCTTGTTGGATATCAAGTCTTTGAGGAACTTCGCATATTTGGGGACTGCAGTCACCAAATCTAATAATGGTAAGCTCACATTGACCTGTCTCACTAAATCTAAAAATCTATCAAATTGAGGTCCTTTCTTTTGCTTTGGCTTCACTCTCTCAGGAAATGGAGGTTTTGGTGCATATTCAGGAAAATTGTAAGGACTAGGAGGTCCTCTAACTTTCTTGGTTGCTTCACCATTTCCATTATCTTGCACCCCCTCATTCTTTGGTGCCAAGTCCTCATTGCCACATTCTTTCTCAAATTGAACACTTTCCTCCTCAATAACACACTCCTCATCCTCAGGCTTAGATGTCTTATGCACTTCCTTACCACTTCTCAGTGTAATTGCATTACATGTTTCCTTCCCTTTAGGATTTGGAACTGTATCACTAGGGAGTGCTCCACGTGGTCTCTGGTGCACGGCATTGGCGAGTTGTCCAAGCTGCATCTCAATGTTCTTTAAAGTAGCCTCATGATGTTTGACAGTGGATTCCAATCCTCCAAATCTTTGTTCATTTTTGTCCATATTTTCCATCAATTTTTGGAACATGTCTTCAACTGATGGTTTTCTTTGCTCTAAAGTACCAGCTTGATGATCAAAATCAGGAGGTGCATTTGTTGCTCTTTTTTGATCATTTCCCTGATAATATTGCCCTCCTTGATTTTGTTGTTGTCCCCAATTGCCTTGTCCACCATTGTAAGACTGATTCCCCCCAGAGTAATTCCCTCCAGAATAATTTCCATTATACTGAGGTTTGCTGTTGTAATTACTCACATATTGTAAAGACTCAGTTGTGATAGCACACTCATCAGTGTGGTGTTCACCTTTGCACAGACCACATGAAAGCACAGGAGCTTTTGTTTGAGTAGCTTTCAAAGTTTGCACTTGCTTGGCAAGGGCCTCAAAATTTGCACTCAATAAAGTTTCCTCATCAAGATCCAGCACTCCTCTCTGTCTTCTACTATGAGGTTTCCGTGTCTCCAGGAAAAGATACTTATCTTCGGCAATTTGGTTAAACAATTCTCTAACCTCTGGCACACTCTTATCCTTTAATGCACCATTGGCACAAGCTTTTACCATCATAGAAGACTCAGGTGTGAGGCCTTTGAAAAACGTATTCAATTCTTTGATTTCCCCAAGGTTATGATTAGGACATTGACGGATTAGGTCATTGAAAAGCTCTCATGCTTCTCTAAATGATTCACCATCTTGCTGTTGAAAATTCATGATCTCCATTCTCCTCTTCTCAAGCTTAGCTGGTGGAAAATATTTCGCCAAGAACTTTTTCTAAAGTTCCTCAAAAGATATTGTTGCATCTGAGCCTCCAATGGTTTTGAACCAATGTTTTGCTTTACCTCTCGAGGAAGGAGGAAAAAGGATTCTATACACTTCACTTCTCTCCACTCGTGGAAGTTTGAACGTGCTACACAAACCTAAGAACCAGTCCAGATGATCATTAGGGTCTTCATTGTCTAATCCTTGGAAAAATTGACCTTGAGTAATCATCGATACAATCTGAGTGGGGATGTGGTAACTTTCAACATCAATATCTTGCTGTCCAAATCCGTTGTCAAAATTCACAGCATAATGATCACCAAAACGTGGTGCTCTCACTCCAGGATTAGCCATGTCTCTTTGTTTGGCTTGATTTCTCAAAGTCCTTTGTAGTTCAAGGTCTAGTGTAAACTCAGGATCTCCAGAAGATCGTAGCCTGGGCATACAACAACACCAAATGTGAAGTATAACCGAAGTTAAACAGAACACCAAAGCAAAAACTCCAAATGTAAACAACAGACAACAAAACAAAAAATACAAGCGACAACAATAACAATGAAGCAGAACAAATTACAAGAATAAGAACAGAGTAAACAAAACAGCACAAAATCAACACGAAATTAAACAACGAAATTCAAGAAACAACTAATCAAATTCTAGAAACCGTGCACTCCCCGGCAACGACGCCAAAAATTGACAAGCGTGTCGTTAACCTTGCAATTTTACCCTTAAACTAACGTAGTAGTGATGAGTGGGGATCGTATCCACAGAGAAGAGAGATTTGGTTCAAGAATTCGAAGTGTTTCTCAAAATGTGTTGCAGATTGCACAGTATCAAGACTCAGTAAAATAAGAGAAGTACTCAAAACTCAAAATAGTAGAACACTTGCGAGAACAACAGATAGAAATAACAAGAATTCAAACAGATGTCCTAGAGTGTATGAATCAGACTACTGTGAATTCAATATGATTGCTATGCACTTGACCTCATGTAAATCTAATTAAGAGGAGACGATTGTTGCCTTGAAGGCTAGCAAACACTTAGCATGACGACCACAGTGTTCCCTATACTACTTAACATTTCACTTTTCCCATGTTGAGGCCTAAGAAAAATAGATACAAACCGCAACATACTTCATGTTTCTAGCTATTAATCATGCGATTTCCCAAGTCTCCCATGGCGAGGCCTAACTTGAGTGTCTAATATTAAGTTAGCTTCACAAGTCTTCCTCCACCTAATTCGTAAGACTCAACGACCTCCGATTAGCATGACGACCACATCTCGGATCGTGTACAAAGTAAAACAGGTGAAGGAACTCCATAGTCATACAACATGTCTATTGTTTATGCAAATTACACTATTAATGGTGAATCAAACCTTGAACTGGCATGGCGACCTCAATCGAAGTGCAATTCAACCAAACACAAGTGAAATTATTATAAAACTTCTCAGATTTCAACAATTAAAAACATGTATGAACTCTTCCGTAGTGATTAGGTCAGTTGCATAGCTTTTTACGGTTCAAATTCACAATTATCCGATCAAAACCCTAGGACATCAAAGATCTAGCCGAGAATCTTCATTTCACATTCACGATCAATATTTCTCAAAATTAAGCAATTCATCATCAATAATTGAAATTGAAAAGATTATACCGAATAACTTGCTTCGAAAGCTTCAATTCTCAAGTGAATTACAACGTTCGGATCAAATTCTCAATCATAATTGAAATCGAAGATCAATCGGAGAAGACAGAAATTCTAGTGAGAGAAAGTAGAGAGAGAAAGTTTCCCCCTCCAAAAATCAAAAGATAGTTATGAATTCTAGAATATTCGTCTCCCCAAACCTCCCTAAAAAACCTCAGTCATCCTCTATATATAGAGGTTACAAGAAATGTAAATAACACGAAAACGTAAAATGATTGAGTATTTACAAAAATGCCACTATGTAAAATGTCCAACTCAGCACTATCACGAATTCCAAGTGAAACGCCAAGCTAGAGTCTAACGCCTTTGAGCCGTGTCTAGTCACGTCTTGTGTTCCCTTGTCACGCCTTCGAGACTTCGGTGATCACGACTTCAAATTCCCTGCACAAGAAACACAAAATCAACACTTAGCCAAAATTCTATCAAGCAAAGGGATGTGTCATCGTGAGTGGCGAGACCTCGCGGCGACGTCTCGCCGTGTGTTGTGTGTGTGGGCGAGACTTCGCGTCGAGGTCTCACCGTGTGCGTGTGAGTGTGTGAAGTGAGTGTGAATATGAAGTGAAGTGAAAGTGAGTTTGAGGTGCAAATGTGATGTGAAGTAGTGTGAAGTGTATGCAAAACAAATGAGTGAAGAAAATGCGTGTGTGGAGTGATAACTCGCCGCATCGGACATGCGGCGAGGTGAGTGATCTTACCGTACATGCGTGTGGCGAGGTGTGCGAGTGCTGCAGGCCCGTGCGCAAGCAGCATGTGCGAGGGCGTGTGTGCTTGCGAGACTGCCGCGCGCAGGCGCGCGCAGCGTGTTCATTCGTGCGGGAGCTCGCCGCATAATCATGCGGCGAGATGTGTATATGCGAGCTCACCGCACAGATTGTGCGGCGAGGTGTGCCCGGGTGTTGCGAGCTCGCCGCGCAGCTTGTGCGGCGAGGCGTGAGTGTGTGCGATGAGTGTGCATGGGTGTGTGCATGCATGTATGTGTGATGCAACCATTTCAGCACAATAAACTTCTTCTATGCCAAATATGTATGTCTTAGCCTCATAATTGGACTTTGTGGTAAGCATCAAAGTTTTAGATCTATCTCTTGGTTCTCCATTGGTTCAATAAACAGCATCATCGGAGGTCTGTAGCTCAAGATATGGACAATTCACCAAACTGTGGCAAAGAT
This sequence comes from Ophiorrhiza pumila, assembly GCA_016586305.1. Lineage (NCBI taxonomy): Eukaryota > Viridiplantae > Streptophyta > Magnoliopsida > Gentianales > Rubiaceae > Ophiorrhiza > Ophiorrhiza pumila. Next base: position 34,744,851 of record BLIW01000009.1, on the reverse strand, counting down.
TCCAACAACGAAAACCCTAGAAATACGAATCATAAAGAAGCCCTCGTTTCTCATAGTTACACATAGATTTAAAAACAAGTTAAAACATGAGAAATGAAGTACACTCAAATACATTTCCAGAACATCCAAGATCTCCTCATTTGGATTATAAGTGAATGAGCTACACTCAAAATAATTTGCACAACAATTCTGCCCAAAACCCTAATTCAACCGAATAAGCATTTAAGCAATTTTTTAGGGTTTCCTTAATTTTCCATCTAGACATATATTACACCATTTCATCATCATTTTTGCCTTTTTTTCGCACTTGAACATTACCAAATTGCAAACCACATGCATGCATAAAATGACACAAATCACTACACAATTTGCATGAAATTTAAGGCAAAAGCCGAGAAATATACACATATTAGTTGGTCTAAAACCAACTCATCAATAGGACTAATGCATAACTTGAAATTTTTAAATTTAAATCTCATGTGTCACGTTAAAATATGAGAAAACTCCGAGTTATAACTAAGATCTTGAAATAATTCTCCATAAGATGTTGCAAGTTAAACACCACCATTTCAGACTCAAAAGTTGTGATGCATGAAAGACTGAAAATACACTATCCCAATATAGGCATAGTTTCATCAGAAACACTTGTAATTCTAATTTTGATGAAGGACTAAGTGCACCCTTAATAATTTGGAAAATACCAATATAGGGATAACACAAAAATTAGAATTCCTAAGAGTTCAAAATAGAGCAATAATGTATACAGAATTTTTCAGTTGCCATTTTTACACCTTCTAGATACAGGAACTGTTCATTGATGGAATAGTCACTCCTTTAAGTAGTCCACAATATGAAAAAGGGGTATGTAATTGAATATTGACTTGCAGTATTTAATATCAGTCAAAACTAAGTTAACTAAAATGCAAGAACTTAGGAAAGTTGGTTTCTGACCACACTTCCTGGTTTTAAGAATAAGAAACTTTTAGTTTATGATGATTTCATTTTAACTATGCAATTTATTTTCTAGTTATTTCATTCTAACTATGTCATTTAGTGAAACTTTTCTACTTGTTAAAATCTTATTCAAAACCTCAAAAATTACTTGCAGTGAAGTACTTATGCAAATTCGAACTTTAGGATCTACAAATCATACAATGCATGTATGAATAAATGTGGATAGATTCCTAACCGTGTTATGATTGTGAAAGTTTATTAACCATATATTATTTCCCTTTTCTGTATTGCAATTATTTTATTATAACATTTTCTTATTCTACTATTATAATTATTTTTATTCTAAAATAATAATTCAGGATGATAAATAACATTGATTGATAAACTCAGTAATCAAATGAAGTCTTGGATTGCAATAGTAACAGTTGAGAAAAAATTGCAAGTAATATAAGGTGTTAAAAGTGCAACGAGATATCAAAAGTTTATATTCTCTAATTTGAAGGTATGTTAGAAAGTAACATTTTGCTGTCATTATATTAAATAATTTCCAATTTATATTCAAACTCTTAGTAATTTAGAAAGTAATATTGTGTAGTTTATTTTGTCATATGGAGCAAAAGTTGAAAGTATAATTTTTTTATCACGATATTAATCGCATAGAGCCCAAAATTTAGTTATATAAAAAGTACTGAATTGCTAAGGCTGATATAAGACCATTGCAAGAAAAATATGCCCATAAAGGTTTTAAATTGTAGTGGATTATAAATACACGTACTGTCATTGAAGAAATTATTGACCATGACACTATTCTGAAATTGGATTTTAATTTCACAAAGTTTGAGCAATTTGGCCAATATATTAATGATAAGACAAAAAGTGTTGGTAAAATTTATATGAATTAAAATAACTCATGTCATTAACAGGTAAATTAATTTCCCAATGATTATAATTTAAAGGAAATCAACAGATATTTTGACTATTGTTGTTGATGTTTGCCCAAAAAGACTATGACAAGTGCACAAGGTGAAAACAATATTCCGAAATTTGTGTTGGCTAATGAGGAGTGATTACTCACACTGTAATTTTTGCTATATTTGAAAGTTAAGTATGTTGTTTTGTCTTTCTACAACTTTGTAATAAGCAAATATTTAATTTTAGAATGACCACTACTAGAAAACGAAGTTGTAGCAACACTTTCATGGCAACACTTTTAAAATATTGCATTTGAACAGAATTTTTAGAAAAGTTGCTACACTTTCAAATAAGTGTTGCATATATATGTTAAATGCAACACTTGTCTACAAGTGTTTCAATTATTATAGGAATATGTAATACGTTTAAGAAGTGTTGCCTTTATTGGGTATTTATACTTATATAATATATGCAACACTTTATATAACATGTAAAACTTTATAAAATGTTGTGTATATATATATATATATACATAAAAGAAGCTAATTGTTTGTGTATAAATATAACAAATTGATTATTTAATTTTATATAAAAAAATAATTGTTACATAAAATATATATATATATAAGTATTTTAAAGTAATAATAGTATATAAGAAGCTAATGTTTTGTGTATAAATATAACAAATTGGTTATTTAATTTTATATAAAAAATAATTGTTACATATATATAAGTATTTTAAAGCAATAATTATATATATATACATATATATATAAGAAGCTAATGTTTTTGTGTATTAATATAACAAATTGGTTATTTAATTTTATATAAAAAAATAATTGTTACATAAATATATATATATATAAGTATTTTAAAGCAATAATTATATATATATAAGAAGCTAATGTTTTTGTGTATAAATATAATAAATTGATTATTTAATTTTATATAAAAAAATAATTGTTACATAAATATATATATAAATACTTTAAAGCAATAATTATATATATATAAAGCAAACTGCCCAGAAGGTTACTAAACTTTCACTATGTCTGGCTTTTGGTCACTAAACTTTTAAAGTTGTAAAAAAGGTCACCAAACTCTTCAAAAACACAACTTTTGGTCCTTCCGTCCAATAGCTCCGTAAGTGGAGACAGAAATCACCTTTTTTTAGGGGTATTTTTGTCTTTTTATTATTCTTCTTCTTCCTCTTTCTTCTTCTTCTTCTTCTTTCTTCATTTTCTTATTCTTCTTTAAAACCCACTTCAAAACACACACAAAATCGTGCAACGACTTCAGTTTCTTTTGCAGCCATCTCCACCGCCGCCACTGCCATCTACACCGCCGCCGCCGCCGCCGCCACCACCGACGCCGCCACCCATCAGTTTCTTTTGGAACGTGTGACTTTGGGGGAGCTATTTCCATTTTCCTAGCCAAGTATTACGGAGAGTAGTGACCACTAACCACCAAGTAAGAAGTAAGAAGAAACGTGGCATAGTTTTTACTATCACATTTTACAAATTGATTTTCCAGTTACAACGAGCGAGTCATAACAGACAAGTTTTTAATCTTGTGTTTGGTAAAGATTCAGATTTGAGTGGTCTAGAAATTTAGAATCAGAATGGGTAGTATAATACTATTATTATAGAATCAAGAATTGAGAGTTTGAATATGGATTGGTGGGTCGGGTGGGCCTGCGAACTTTGAACTTTGAACTTTGAAATTTGAATTGCACTAACAAACAAATGGCAGATTGACAGATTAGCAGATTGGCAGATAAGATTGGCAGTTGAATGCAAACCATTATTGATCATTTGGTGTTTTACAACAAAAGAGAAAGGTCAATGTCAAGGTCAAGGTCAACACCATCTCTGTGGGTGTGGGTGTGGGGGGTTGAACATTTTTTTTATTTTACCCCTCAAATTCGCATCTTCTTCTTCCCATGTCCATGTCCGTGTGGGTACCGAAGCAGCCTAAATAAGAAAATCAAATATGTATATAGAAATTGTACAACATTGGTTTAGTGAGCGAGGAGACTGGAGGAGAGACTTATTAATTGATTTCATTCATATATTCAACCACTAATAAATAACAAATATTTGGTCTGTCTTCTTGTTTTGTTTTTGTTGAATGAATCACCAATGTGTGTATATAGGAATGAGTTTCCAGCTCCCAAATAGGCAAATATATATAATATATAAATAAATGCGAAATAAATAAATGTCAACATTTCTTGATTTCTTCTTATTCCTGCGCCAGATGAAGTAGTCACCCTGCGGAGTGCGGATTCATTAGCAAATCAAAAGACACCAATTTAAGATTCTAAGTTCAAAACCAGAACCAGAAAGCGTTTCACAATCTTATGCATTAACTCTTGGGAGTTGGGATGACAAAAAAATTTCAATATTAATATGATCAAAATGAGATGACGATGATGATAAGATGATGATGATGATGATGAGATGACGATGATGATGATGATGACGAGTTGACGACGATGACGATGACGATGGTGGTGATGGTGATGGGTGGTGGCGGCGGAGGTGGTGGCGGCGGCGGCGGTGTAGATGGCAGTGGCGGCGGTGGAGATGGCTGCAAAAGAAACTGAAGTTGTTGCATGATTTTGTGTGTGTTTTGAAGTGGGTTTTGAAGAAGAAGAAGAGGAAAAGGAAGAAAGAAGAAGAAAAAGAAAGAGGAAGAAGAAGAATAAGAAAAAGACAAAAATACCCCTAAAAAAGGTGATTTCCGTCTCCACTTACGGAGCTATTGGACGGAAGGACCAAAAGTTGTGTTTTTGAAGAGTTTGGTGACCTTTTTTACAACTTTAAAAGTTTAGTGACCAAAAGCCGGACATAGTGAAAGTTTAGTGACCTTCTGGACAGTTTGCTCTATATATATATATAAGAAACTAATGTTTTGTGTATAAATATAACAAATTGGTTATTTAATTTTATATAAAAAAATAATTGTTAGATAAATTTTATTTAAAATAAATAACTATCAATTTATTAAAATGTAACAAATAAGCACAACTTAATAATGTATAATTGCCAAACAACGTCGCACGCCCATAGCTTAATCATGTGCAGCATAGAGTTCGGAACTTCGGATTTTATTATCCTAACACCACAATTGAAAACTACACCAAAATTCATCAACACCAAAATTCTATTGTCCTAGCTTTCCGTTCGGATTCTATGGTTTGAATTTCTCTCTACAAATCTGAAATTCTCCTTCAAACATTTAACTTTTAAAGAATATAATCTCCATTGAAGCAAAAGCTGAATCTGAAATTTTTTAAGCTGAATCTGTACAAAGTTGCATCTTCATCTTGAATTGGGCCCTCATTTTCACAAAGCTGCACCGAGGTGGAACAGAAAGCTTCACCGAGCTGAATCTCCATCGAAGCATCGCTTGTTTGAAGCTCGATCTACAGACAAGGGGCGGAACGGAAAGCTTCTTCTCAGTAGAAGAATCTTCCTCCTCTCAGCTAACGAACTCAGCTGAACTGATTCCGACCAGCTGGGCTCTTCTCCTTCAGCTCTCTCCTCCTCCAACCTTCAACCTGTCAACAACTATGGTCAATTGACTCATCCAGCTTCTCTCTCAGCTGGCATCGTACAACTCCTTCTCTCAGCCAAACGGATATAAACGGATCGGGTCACAAACTATTCTAGATCCGCCCATGCTAAGAGCTGTAGAGGTCAGATCTTCTCATCTCCAGGTCCTAGTAGGAATTTGATTGCAAATTTCCTACATGGAGCGGACCACAGATTCTCAAGCTTCTCTCGAACCCGGAGGTAACTTGAAATTGATTCCTATGCCGTGCGGACCATAGTTGTTGACTAGGTCCTATTCTGAAATTGACTGAATGTGCCTTGCTGAACTGTGTGGAAATCATTTGAGAGTATTTCTTAGTCAATTTGCTGCTGATCAACTTAGCTTAGTCCAGTGATTATTGCTGTCATTTAATCGGATCTTTTGCCAATTGCTGAGTAGCATTCATGTTCTTGGTGAGTTGTGGGTCTCCATATATGAGCCATTGTGAGCCTGGAATTGAATGATTGTTGCAACTCTAATGTTCTAAGTAATAACCTGAGGTGAGATCCCGACTGCATTTGTTGATGGATTCTGGACTCCTTGATCTTGGAAATCGATGGTAAGATCTTTCGCCTAGGAATTTTTGCTGAGTAAACTGGTCAGCTACTTTTGGATCACTAATTTGGTGAATGTGAGCTATTTAGCACCCGTATGTTGTGATAAACATGAGACGATAGCTCCAATTGCTTCATGGGCTTGGTAAGACTCTAGCCGCATTCGATGGACTTCTGCTGACTAATTATATCTCTGATTTGATGAATTTGAGCTATGTTGCACTTGAACTGTTAAAAATAATTAAGGATATCTCCTGTTTGCGTTGATCTTGCTAATGAAATTGGAGATAAACGGTTATGGACTCATCTGTCATATATTGGCTGAACCATTCATTTGCTTGGTGAGATAAACTGATCTTGCCGTTTTTTTTATCAAACTTTTCACTTGCTAATTAAACTGTCTATGGCGTTAAGTTCTTTGGTTTTCCGTTTAGAGTCCAATCTGGATAGTAGCACTTAATTCAGCATTGATTGGGATATATTGACTTAGAGTGCATATGCTCTTGCAAATGGTAGAATTCATATACATGGAAGTTTCATTTTCAATTAATACTTGTTGTCTGTGGAATGTTTCTTCTCTACATTCTTTAATTATATTATGTTGTGGCCCTAAGGTCAACTTGTATACATGGGAGGTAATTGGTATATTTTTTTATCCAACTAATGCTGTAGAATGGGATGCAAGGGATAATTACATGATTTGTTTAGCTCAAGGGCAAGAATTGTATGGAAGAATATGATTTTGACTATAATGATTCTTTAGAAGTGTGCTAATATCTGGTCAATAAATAAATTCTGCAATCCTGTTTCATTTGGTATTTCCCCTTAAGCAATTTTTGCTCATCTGATGGGATGCAAGGTATTTTGCAATTCATGGATTGAAGATAGAATCTAAACTAACTTTTAGCTACTTCTCTTGGGTCACTGAAATATATATAGAACCTGATATTGAATTTTTGTCTATTTCCTTAATAATTTTCTCTCTGCTAAAGTATGCCATGATTAGGGATGATATTTCATTTTCCAACCATTATTTCTCTTCCATGACACTGCATTCTCGTTATAGTAAATATATAACCTTTAATGATGAGACATTATCTCATACTAAATATTTGTTAGACAAGGAGCTATCATTTTGTTGTTTATATAAGCAGAAATATTAGCATTTGTATTACTGTATTCAAGCTCATCATACTTTTTATCTGTTGCATATTGGTAACTTTTTTGGTGTGGCTGAAGTGTTTGTACAAGTGCAATCCTTGCATGTCATGATTCAAGTTCATGTTTGATAATGCACATAAGCAGTAATATAGTGGTAGGACTTAGATTTATACAATATTTATTTGATAGACTATTACCTATTAGGTAGTGACAGTTTCTCTAAGATGCAAACATGTTTTATTGTCACCATCAAAGTCACCTCAGACCTTTATTTCATTAATATGCATTAAAATGAAATTTTGTTTTGTTTTGTTTTTTTATTGTGCTCACACTTGTATATTCAACTTGTTTAAATAAGTTATTGTTATTTTTTTTCTTTCTTACACAGGAAATTATAAGACTTTTGGTGAAGGACGTTTATTGCTTTGTAAAGATACTTTTGTGAATATTCAATGACAACGTCACATCTATAGTACAAACATCGATAATATTTTTTGGAAGGTGCCATTAGTTGGACTAAATTTTGTAAATTCCTTGTTGGGATATTATTTGGCATAACTTTATATATTACTTTTGTATTTGACACTAGAAGTATTTTTGTAATACGAATATTATTTTGGATTATATATTTTATATTATTGCATTTGAGTAAATGATATTGAATTAGTAACAATATAGTAGGAAAAATAAATGTTGATATTAACGTGTACAAGTACTATCTTTTTCAAAATGAAACACAAATAAAAGTGTTAATTATTCATAAAAAGTGATGCTTTAAAGCAGTTCTAAAGTGATGCTACATTTGATAGGAAAAAGTGTTGCATTATTGGGTTAAAAGAGTGCAAGAAGTGTTCTATTTTCGTAGCATAAAGTGTTGCTTTTCGTTTCATAAAACGTTGCAATTGCTTAAAGGTAATACATAAAAAAGTGTTGCATTTTTAGAGAAAAAAGTGTTGCACAAATAAAAGCGTTGCATATTCTCACTGTTGCAACACATCTAAAAAGTGTTGCTTAAAATGGCAAAAGTGTTGCTATAGATCTAAAGCGGTACCTTCTGATAACACACTTTGTAAAGTGTTGCTTTAGGCTTATAGCAACATTTTTAGGGCCTAAAACAACACTTTATGGGTGTTACTATAGGCTCATTTTGTAGTAGTGGATGTCTATTATGCTCTCAATGTGGAATAACTTGATTACCAATGAAGGAAAGACAATCGATGAAGACCTAAAACATTTTCCCTTTGTTGATTTGTCGCCGACTCAGAGCTACTTATTACAATGGGTTGAAATCATTAATTGTTCATAAAGACAAATGCTAACAAAGTGAACACTGCAATTGTTAATATTAGTTGGAATATTTACAAGTGTAGAGCTATCGACTTATTTTGACTCTATAATACATGTTAATACACAAAACGAAGAAGCAATGCGCCTTAAAAATTGGTTCTGCATACAAATTCGCTTTGAGAAATAGATTATTATTCATTTTTATATATAGATTAATATTACATTTTTTGGTATTTTGGATAGTGTTGCGTAAAATTAGAGGGAACTATCTGACTTTGTGCAGAATAAATCATATTTGAAATCTGCCTTGATATTATGATACAGGATGAAAAAAATATAATGTTGGTTGCTAATCTTTTGCCTATGCAAAAGGTAAGTCAAGTGTTTTTTGTTTATTTTAGAGCATGACAACTATAAAAGTTAATATTATGTTTATAATGTATATAGTTGATTAAAATTCCTCATTTTTCAGGTTACATTGGTGAAACTCTATTTATCTTTCAAAAATATTTTAAAAACTTATTGGTACATGGGTTGTAAAAAGTGTTCCAATTCCATGACGGCATCTCTTGGATATGAATACCAATAGAATTCCTGTGGTGAAAAACAACTAGCCCAACCAAGGTTAGTTAAAAAATTATATTTGCATATGAAAAGTTGAATGTTTACCACTATTTTTTATCAATTTTGTGAGCAAGAGATATAAATTTAGGTGTCGATTGGAATTAGAATTAACAAATCAGAGTGGAACTATTAATGCTTCAATTTTTGGTTAAAAAGCTGAATAAATCCTTGGATAGTCAGCAATTGAAGCTATGATGCATACAGAAAAATGTGAGATAATGCTATATGCATATTCGATTGTATAATTTTTTATTAAGGTGGACTAAAAGGAATCCATTGTTTATGACTGTTCAAAATTTTTCCTATCTTTTTATCTCATAATACAACTCCTACTCTGGATTCTATGCAAAGATACCTTGAATAAAAAATGTTCTTTGTTCAGCTAAAACAATCAAGGATGAGAAATATAGGTAATCTCCTCAGTGATACACAATAGTAAATGCATCTGAATTATCAAAAAGGATGAGGGCCGAAGCTCCACTTTGTCCCACCACCTGGGGTGGATTTCTTCGATAAAAAACAACTTATAACAACTGAGCTTGAGTTCTGAGCTACTGAGTTTCCTTGAGTTACTCCACTTACCACTTGAGTTTGAAGTTCGAAAACAAACAAAATGAGGAAGGTTTGGTAAACCATCCGACTGCAACAATTGTAATGAACCCCTAGGGCTCTCAGCGGACTCCTAAAGGTAGCAAGGGAGCCCGAGAGAGTGAATGGTGGAGAGAGTAGCTCCTGGGTAGGAGTTACGAACATTAGTAGCCACTACAAGAAAAACCCCCCTTTGGTGACTGACACTATATAGTCACCAAAGAATCGAAAGTGGTTACCAAAAGTGTTTGGTGACAAAATTTTTGTTTGTCACCAGCTTGTCACCAATGCCCAGTAACTAGGGTAACCATTGTTTTTTTTTGTCACCAAAAGATAATTTTTGTGACTAGAAACAAAATGGTGACTGAAAATGTGGTCACCAATTAGTCACCAAAGGATGCAGGTTGGTCACCAAAGCGCGCCACTTTTTGGTGACCAAAAACAGCACGTGACGTGCTATTTGGTGACCATATTTATGGTCACCAATGATGACGAATTGGTGACTAAATATTTGGTCAACAAAAGTCATGAACTACCACAAACATTTGATGTTTTGGTGACTAAAATTGTGGTCACCAAAGAATAATTGGTGACCATATTATAAACAAGCATTGGTGATTATTAGGGTAGTCACCAAATGGTGACCAAATATTTGGTCAATAATGGATTAGTCACAATGTAATTTTTTTATTAAAATGGTGACGAAATATTGTTAGTCACTATTAAAAAAAATATGTCCAATTTATAGGATTTGGTGACTAAAATTTTGGTCAATAATGATGTCAACATTTTCATATGGTGACAAGAAAATAAAACATGTTCATAATAACAATAAATATCACCAATATATCGAACAAACATTAAAATAAAACCTGTTCACAAATATATCGGACAAACATTAAAATAAAACTCGTTCACAAAATATACCAATACATGGCAAATATCCAACATTGTACTATCCAAGGAATATACCATAATATTAATAATATTCTAATATCCAAGAAATATAACACAAAAGTACTAATCTATCATACAAAAAGTTGATACTTCAACTCTCTAGTGTCAAGAACGCCCACCATTTCTTTCTTCATCCATTAGGAGAGTTGACACTTCAACTGTTTGGTTTTCTTCAACCTTCATAATAGTTCGAATAAACAAGTTAAAAACTTCTTGTAACATATCATGTAACATGCAAGACATGGTAATACATATTCTTTTGGATTTAACACAGTTTAAATCAATCAAAGTGTATTTTCAAAATATACCGAGCCAATGTAACTAAAGTTTCACAATTTAGTCGAACTATTAACAACAATGCACCACGAGAGTAACATTAAAGCATTGAAAGTTACAAGAATAATTATAATCAAATCAAACAAGACTTTGACTGCAAATGTGCATATGACATGTTCGTGCATATTTTTTTTAGCTTTCACAAATTATAAACCAATCAATTTATATTTCCACAGTACAACCATACGACATGTTAATGCATATACTTCGAGGGTTTCACAAATCTTAAACTAATCAAAAACTACTTTCAATGTGTAATCGTACCAATTTAATAAATATTTTATAGTTTAGTCCACTATTGGAAACAAAACTCAACATGAGTAACATTCAAGCATTATCCAAAACCAAACATTACACACAAGAAAATTAATCTAAATTTTGATGAAGAAGGAGAATGAAAATAGTGGATACATTTTTAATTTGTTTCAAGTAAATGCAAAGCAAAAATAGTGGATACATTTTTAACTCTATTTGGTGAACCATTTATCCATTTCCCCCCACACATTGTCTACAAAGCAAAAACCTTGGAGCAACAGAACAACATGATATTGAAGGACAATTATGAAAATGAGAGTTTGCTAGGCCATGTATCTTGGTCAAATACAAATATTCTCAAATTATGTGCCCACATTTAACATCACAAATAGAAGGATGGAAGGAGATTATTTTCACTACACTACCTACAGTATGTGAAGCACTTTTCCTGCCAGTCCTTTTGTAACTTTTCCTACACTTCATCACTTAAGGCAACAAGGATAAATACAATGCAACAACATATATTATCTTTTCTTCTTTTTTTTTTGAGTTTGTATGATTAAACAACAGGATAGAAAATATTCAACTTTTTGTTATAACATCCAAAGCAACTAAACATCATAACAAAAAGCTTCGCTCAATATCATTCTTTTCCATTAACCAATAGCCTCTAGCCATGCCAAATAAAAAATCACCACGAATGCAAGTGAAACATAAAACTTCTGAGTTCAGGCAAGCATATAGTGCCAATATTTAAAGTAATTTCATACTCTAACTCAAGTTTTCATGCTCATTGATCTATGAGAGTAAATAACAGTCTTTGCACTTGACACGTTTTCTATTCAATACAACAAACTCTTTGCTATTTCATTCTTTTGAAACAGAAATGGCAGCTCTGAGACTCAACAAAGGTGAAAAATGTTGAGATTGGGGCTCTTATTGAACCGTAATCAGTTTTGTCCAAGATTTTTTTTATTGCATCATATAATGATATGTCATTCCAGTCCTACAATGCAAAACCATACGGAATTCTAGTTCCCATGCTAACGCTCATCTTATGGCATGTTTTTGTTTCTTGTCCCAAGACTCAATAGTCCTACTACTCCACAGCCTTAGAGATTTGATCAAACACAAATTTTAGGATTTTTTCAAATTAACTTAAATATGCAAAAATAATTAATGTTAAACTATAGCTCACTCAAATTGTCAAACAATGTTCAAACAAAATTACTACTAATATATAGAATTTTAAGAAAAATAGAATTAGAAAAGATTAGATAAGTGACCAAGAAAGATATAGTAAGATTAAGGGTATTGAAATAATTAATGATTAAATTATTAATTAGAATTTAAATAGTATAATATAATAATATAATTAAAATAATAGTTGGAATTGAAGTGTTAGATATCGTCAACGAACTTTTAAAATTGATAAATTTAAATAGATTATTTGATTATTTTTAACTAACACTGAATTTAATAAATAAAATGTCTTGCTTCTTAAAGAAATTTTTAATAATTTGGTTTAATTACTTGGCGCCTTCAAAAAGCAAGCAAGTGAAATTAACACCAGTTATTGTTGTCAAGAGGACCACATTGGCTTCAGGTTCAAAAATTTCAGGTTCAAAAAAATGATTCTTAAGAAAGTTTTATCTGGTCAACTATGAAAGAAGAAAAGATTTAAAAAGTAATCATTTGGATATTGCTAATGAAAAGTAAGCTTTATAAAATAGTGCAACTGCCTTCTTAGTGTTCCATCTCATTTAATTTCTCAATTCCAGTTACTTGTGAAAGAACAAAGATGTTGGAAAAAAACAGAACATGACTTTGATAATTATTTCAAAGTAAAATTTTTATATATTAGCTATTTTCTCTGTCAAACTTCACAGTTAACTAAACTCTAAACAACAGAATCAGGTATCACAAATGGTTAAGAATCCTTGCTTACGTGCTCCTCCCAAGTAAATTTTGCAAAAAAAACAGGGGGGACACTTTTGTTTCTTAAAAGGAAACTCCAGTTAACTTCAGGGAAAAAATACTTTAAGAAATAATGCACCAATGATCAGTTAGGCAAATCTACCTTCACACTAGTAATCAAAGCAAAACAAAAAATCAACCACCAAAAAATGCACGACTTAAGTTTTAGCCACTGGTCATCAAGCTCAACAAGTTTGCAGAGTGACTCATCATCTAATTACAAAATCAGGACATTATTTAAAAATCAACATATCAACATTATTGAAAATAACCACCACAAGGATACCTTTGGGATAGCTACAGGCTCATGTCTCCTAATTCGGGGCAAGCAAATACAGTCCCCATTTCTAGTCACTTCATTTTATACAAAATAAATGCCATTCTGCAGAGTATCTGAGGTAGAAAAGTTTACCATTCCTAACTCCAAGTTGGGGAAGAAATCTGTCCCTTCTTGTCCAGATGGAGATCTATCTCCGGTGTGGGAGACCTTGAAGTTCCTTGGCCAATTTCCTTCAAGTTTTGCAGATGGTCCGAAGACAGGAGACGGCTAGCATACCCAGCTCTAAGTTGGAGTTGAAATCTGTCACAGCAGTAGAATTTCTGCCGGAGAGGGCAACCTTTGAAGTAATCGGAGTCAAAAACATCATCGGAGGTAGAGTGTTGCGATACCACGTTAATGGAGGATCTCGGTGAAGATCCATGGAGAGAAAGCTCTTGTGGCCAAACTGTCGAATCTGAAGTGGATCTTCCAGTATCTTCACGATCGGAACTTTTAAGCTCCTATTTGCCAAAAAATCTAGCTATGATTTTGACGAGAGAGAGAGAACTTCAGCGGATTTCAAACATCTAGCTCTTGTTTCAACCATCTTCACGATCTGAACTTTTAAGCTCTTGTTTGCCAAAGATCTTGCTCTGATTTCAAACACCCGATTGAGAGCTTTGAAGCTCTTCAGCTGAGAACTTCAGCTGAGAGAAAGACTTGATTTGAAGTGAGCGGTGAAAGGTGAGCGGTGAGCGGCGGTGAGTGGTGAGTGGTGAGTGGTGAGCGGTGTGCGGTGTGCGGTGTGCGGTGAGCGGTGAGTGGGTTAGGGGTGAGGGGTTAGGGCCGAATTGAAGGGGAGAAAGTATAACATATAAGGTTAACGTTTTTTAAATTATTTCATGTTATTATTTTGTATTTTGTATAAATACAAAATTTAATTACTCATTTCAACTTTTTTTTTCATTTCTTACAAGACAAGAATATTTTGGAATGTTTAAATTGGTGGGTTATTTTTAACTAATTTTTATATATTTTTTATTAATAAAATTTTAAAATTGATATTTTATAACTTTATTTGATTGAGAAATTATGCTAAGTGTTATTATTTATTGTTAATAAATATATTTTATTAATAAATAAGAATAAAAATCAATTTAAATATAGAAAAGAATGTTAAACTATAACTCATTAAAATTGTCAAACATTGTTTAAACTAAAATAAAGAGAGTATTGTAAAGCATAGCAACCATTTGGATGACTCTAATTGAAATAAGAGGAAGACTCAATGTAAAGGTAGATATTTGTAATAATATAATATCATCGTAATAAAACATGACTAATTTAACTCATAAACAAAGTAGTTAATTCTTTAATGCATCATGTAATACTTATAGTTATATTCTTTTTTTTTCTTTATTATTTTATACTATTTTATTATTTGACAAGTTTTTTTTAAATAAGTATTTATATTTTATAAGATTAAGGGTATTAGTGAAATAATGAGTAAATTATACTTTTGAATTCAAATATTATAATATAAAAATAATCTTACAATACTAGTTGGACTTCAAGTGTTAGATATCCTCAACAAAATACTAAGATTAATATTTTTTTTTAAATAGATTATTTGAATGTTACTCACTCACACTAAATTTAGTTAATAAGAAATAATTTATGGCCTTCACAAAATGTGATGGGGCAAAAATAAAAATATTAGGGTGCCTTACTATTATTATTGATAACTTAATAGGTCCAAAACAAATAATGATTCATTATTGTAGCTTAATTTAGCCCATCAATTTCTTTGGACACTATATTGTATTGTTAGGCCATTATGTTGGCCGAATTTGAATTCTTATCAAATATTACATTTATAAGTCCAATATTTTATTTACATATTTTTTGCCTTTCTTAAATTTAATGTTAGCCTACATTGAATTCCTAAATTAATTATAAATCGATTTTCTTAAATTGTTGATGGCGGCAAAAATAAAAATATTAGGGTGTCTTACTATTATTATTAATAACTTAATAGGTCCAAAACAAATAATGATTCATTATTGTGGCTTAATTTAGCCCATCCAATTTCTATTGGGCACTATATTGGTATTGTTAGGCCATTATGTTGGCCCATGTGAATTCTTATCAAATATTACATTTATAAGCTCCAATATTTTATTTACATATTTTTTGCCTTTCTTAAATTAATTTAGCCTACATTGAATTCCTAAATTAATTTAAGATCATTTCTTAAATGTGATGGGGCAAAAATAAAAATATTAGGGTGTCTTACTATTATTATTAATAACTTAATAGGTTCAAAACAAATAATGATTCATTATTGTGGCTTAATTTAGCCCATCAATTTCTTTGGGCACTATATTGTATTGTTAGGCCATTATGTTGGCCCAATGCGAATTCTTATCAAATATTACATTTATAAGTCCAATATTTTATTTACATATTTTTTGCCTTTCTTAAATTAATTTAGCCTACATTGAATTCCTAAATTAATTTAAGATCATTTCTTAAATGTGATGGGGCAAAAATAAAAATATTAGGGTGTCTTACTATTATTATTAATAACTTAATAGGTCCCAAAACAAATAATGATTCATTATTGTGGCTTAATTTAGCCCATCAATTTCTTTGGGCACTATATTGTATTGTTAGGCCATTATATTGGCCCAATGTGAATTCTTATCAAATATTACATTTATAAGTCCAATATTTTATTTACATAATTTTTGCCTTTCTTAAATTAATTTAGCCTACATTGAATTCCTAAATTAATTTAAGATCATTTCTTAAATGTGAAAAGGGGCACAAATAAAATATTTGGGCGTCTTACTATTATTATTAATAACTTAATATGTCCAGCACAAATAATAATTCATTATTGTGGCCTTAATTTAGCCCATCAATTCCTTTGGGCACTATATTATATTGTTAGGTCATAAAGTTAGCCCAAATTGAATTCTTATCAAATATTACATTTATAAGTCTAATATTTTATTTATATAATTGTGGCCTTTCTTAAATTAATTTAGCCTACATTGAATTCTTAAATTAATTTAAGATCAATTCGAATTTATAAGACCATTTTTGTTATTTAATTAGAGATGTTATTCAAATTTATAAATTTGAGGGATCAAAAGTGCAATTTCTTATTAAAACCCCAACGTATATTTGTTGTTTAATTAAAGAACTAATTTCTTTAAATTAAGATCAATTGAAATTTATAAGACTATTTTTGTTATTTAATTATAAATCTAATTGAAGAGATATAAATTTGAGAGAATAAAGTATAATTTCTTATTAAATCCCCCAATTCAAATTTATAAGACTGTTTTTATTATTTATGTATTAGAGATCTAGATATAAATTTGAGGGACCAAAGTATAATTTATTGTTCCAAAAAAAAAAAGGATTTCAATGTAGAGAGATTCGAACATTAGACCATAGCCTTCATACTTAATAAACTTGCCATTTCACCAACCTCAAAATTAATGTAATGTGTATCATTTTGTTAATTTTATTAAGACAATAACTTTTATGGAAATATTTATTTTAGATATCATAATATATATAGCACATGAGATTCAAACACCAAACTTTCCCTATATAACACCCAAAAGTTAAATGTTTTGCCATTTTAATAGTCACTTATTATTTAACCTACTTAAGTTTATATGATAAACAACAAATTAATTCTATTAATAATTGGTGACCACTTTTCTGGTCACCAAAATATTCAAAAGTGATGGAAATCTCTTTTTCCCTATGACCTTTGTTGACCAAAAATATCGTCACTAAACTAACTCATATTAGAGACCATTTTTCTGGTCACCAAAGGTTTTGTACCCAAGTTTTATTGACTAAACATTTTCTCGTCACCAAATTTGGTCACCAAAGGGTGTGTGATAGGCGGAAATGCTTCCCGCCATGGCTTTTAGTGACCAAATATTGACGAATTTTATTTCTAGTCACCAAATTTTTCGTTGTTACCAAAATTTGGTGACTGAACTTGTTTTGGTCACCAAAAGGTACTCTTTGGTGACCAAATATTTCTGGTCATTAAGATTTCAGTCACCAAAGGGGTATTTTTCTTGTAGTGAGCTAGGAGTTCAAGTTATGAGTGGGAGTTCCTCCTGCCATTAATTTGATTAAATTAGTAAAATAGTTCTTTCTTGTAGCTTAAGTTAGAAATTTGAGTTAAGGGAGTGAGCCCCCCCATGGACTACGTCCATGGTTTAGGATAACTGTAAGTGGTATTTTAGTGACAAATCACTTGTGAAGATTACCCTTAATGATAGTGCTGAAGAGGCAACAAATTCCTTACAAATTAAATCTAGCAAACACGAAAATGTTATTCACACCTTGAATAAAGGGACACAAGGTATTAGTTTTATGACTTGATTATAAAATATTAAAAGTTTAAGTTCAAATGTTTATTGTTTGTTAAAAAAATGGATACCTACACTTTTAGAAATTATATTTCAGAAGAGCAATTAGCAATCCCCAGATAAAGTCATTCTCTCATTGAAATTATGAAATCATAAACAAAAAAAAAGGAGATGGATTTGAAAAGATGGATAATGAAAATAAGATGAAGTTTAGATTCATGACAAACCCTCACAATTTAAAGCAAAAAAACAAACAATACAGAGATGAAACTGCTAAAATTGAGAGAAATCTAGGAAAGAGAACAAAAACAATACATTAATACAGTAGGAAGCTTTTGAAATGTGGAATGCCAATAATATTTTTTACGTTATCATTGTTACAAAAGCTATGTTTAGAAAACATTTTAGGAACTATTTCGTAATATATGAAAAACTATTTATTTTTAGGGCAAGTTAACCACTGTGCAAAGTGTGGTGAAAACCACCTAGTAATTTATAAACATGTGTAGTATGTGAAAATGTATGTCCTACGTACAAATATGTTAAAAATATTTGTTGTTTATAAATATATACATTGTGTGACGATCTACGTAGTATGCTTAATCATGTGTAAACATGTGATAATCAATGTAGTATAGTTTATAAATATAAATATTTGTAGTTTGTAGAATATTAATCAATTTTTCCATGAATTGTGATTTAATTTCATAATAAGAATTGTGAGTTAATTGTACTAAATATTGAATAATATAGGTTTGATCGGAAGTTAATTTTACAATTATTTTTATGTCAAACTTCAAACAAGAGCAATTTTTAGTAGTTCTTAATTATATGATACAAGCAAAAACACTATACAGAAAGACGATGTTTCAAAGGACTAAATACTAGTGGTTTTTAAAACTTCAGCTCTAATTCATAAAGAGTAAATCACATCATCACCTCATATTATGAGCTTGTTGGACTCTTTTCGGGTAGAAAATAAATTAATAGCATAAATACATTAGTACTTTGCAATTGCAAAATTTGCAAAAAGCATTCTCGGTGTTTTTAATTTTTTTTTCATCACTCATATTTAAAATAATGCAATTTCAAAAAAAAAAATACACATTAGATTGATCATTTTATCTAATTTTATTTACTTTTTTAACGAGAAAAATCAATGTGGTATTGTCGGGTGATATAAACATACATATTTTCATTAAAAATCAAATAGAATTAGATGGAAGAATAAATTTAATACAATTTTAATGTAAGTGACGAAATTGCATCATTTAAATGTGCGTGATGAAAAAAGTTTTTCCAACAAATGTAAACAATTAATGATTTTTTCAATCTCTTATAAATTTTCTTTATGAATAAATTATGAGCAACAAAAATGACTAACATCCTTTTATTTCATGTTTAGCTTATAAAAATTTTAATTATCTAGTTTTTTTTAATAAATGGAGGTAGTTTTTTTTATACAAATTATTTTGAAAAGTTAATTCACAAATGCGATTTATTTCGGTTCTACTTTTAAGAGAATCCAACCGGAACTATATATGTTGGTTCTGGTTCCAATTCCTCATCAAAATTTGCATATAAATAAATATGGTATTTAATCATTTACAATGTAACATTTTCCGTCATATGAATTTAGTTTACAAATGAATATTATAAAGCGATATATATTTAACGAGTCTTAGCAATAGATAAGAATTTTTTACTTAAGATTATTAAGCAGAAAAAATAGTGGTGTTAAACGATAATTGCAGGCTTACAAGCCAATATGTGATTTATAATTTAATTGTCTACCTAAAAGAGATAATACCTTTAGAGGTATATCAATCAATAGGGAATGCCAATGGGAAAATTGTCTACCATAAAAAAAATACCTTTAAAGGTATATCTATCACTAGGGAATGCCAATGGGCAAATTTTGTCGTAGTATCACGTGAGCATTTCTTTTGTCATTGTTGCACGTGAAAATGAAATGACATCTTATTAATTAACTAGCAAGTGTGCATCGTACCCAACATAGTGACATAATATTATTTGCTTATATTACAAGCACTATTTTTCTTTTTCAAATTGGGCATAACAGGCATATAAAAACCTACAAAAGAACAATTCCAGTACTTCAATTCTTCTTTTGAATTAATTATCCTAATTCCGAATAGAATTAACCAAAATAGATGAACAACATACAAAGGAATCATAACACACCACTTCACTATGATTAAAATTGAATCATAATACTCAAAATCTGTCAATTCTATAACATAAGAAACTATCAATTCCTCTTCCTCTTCATTTCATGATTTGTAACTGTTATGATTCAAAATATGTAAAAGCAAATGGAAACGCAGCAAACCAAATACACATAAATTATTTTATCAAAGTGATGGATAGAGTAGCAATTAATCTCATAAACAAAAACTTCAAATTAACCATGATGCGAATGGCCTTGGACCCTTGAGCACACGAAACCCTCTCCTTTGGACCGTTGTTCCGACAGAAAATTTGATCAAACAAACTCAAAAACACAATTGCGAAAGTAAACAACAAGAACACGAAAAGATATGGAACGGCCAGAATTGATTAAGCGATCAAACCCACGCGTTATTACAAAAAGATTTCAGTCCAACCTTTGTAAATCAAGAGTTGAATAGATATCAGTTTGGCTTGTTCTTTAAATCAAGAACTTGTAAGTTCTCTCTAAGGTCCTAGCTTAAAAATCACGGGTCTTATGAAGATTCAATTGAACTCAATTGAATTATCAAGTTTTTTTCACAACTTTTTCACGGATGCAAAGGTTTTAGCAAAGCTAAAGTTTATCAAAAATTCATCTTATTAATTCACGAAAAATTTCACCTATAAATAGGCTACAAAAACGAAACCCTAATGGTTGTCAAGTACAACTTGACTTCCAAGCTAACCAATCATAATTTAGGAAACTTTCCAAATTGGATTTGGAAACTAACAACTAACTAACTAACAAACTAGTTTCCTAAAAAGTAACAAGCAAAACACGGTTTTGCTACCTCTATGAAAAACGTGTTTATCCCCTAAAAAGTAGGAGATTACTTTCCTAAACTTTTACTTGCCATTATCATGCAAGATAATTGGGCCAAGTAATTTATTGATAACCGAATTAATTAAAGGCCACATTAAGTGTTTTGGACTTAATTAATTAACAACAAAATAAATCCTATAATGCTAAGAATAGGGTGATCCAACTTAAAGCCCAAGTACACGCCTTCTTCTTGGTCTTCATTCGGCCATGTGAGTACTTCAAGGTGGAATTTCCTTAAGTTCCAATGTAGAACTTTGAGAAATATCTTCATGAATTGTTATTGAAGAAAGAATATCATGGTAATTGAGGGTGGCATATTTCTTCAATACATGCAAAACATATCTTCAATTCGACTTTGGCACGGACATGGATGGATTTCTATCATTCCCTCCCTCCTCAAAAGGATTCGTCCTCGAATCTTTAATATGAGTTCCTGGATCAAACACCAAAATCACGAACTCATTGAAAACTCGAGCGAAGTACAATTGGAATGATTCACATCTCGGGCAGCAATCACGTAGCTCTTGCAAGAACAAAAGAAGTGTATAAGATAAACAATCTCGTGCACTTTCCTTTGCCAAATAAATTATAAGGGCAGAATATTTATGGACGTGTAAAGCATATAAACACAACATTGTCAAAGAAAATTCATAATAATTATGCAAATAAACATCATGTATTAAATTCAAATAAAAAATCCTATTAATAAATGCATCACGAAACAATGTAAACACTTTATTGAAATGCGAACTTAATATTTTTGACAATATGAAAATATGCAAGACAAACTTAATAATAACATCATGCATGGACACATTAACCCTAACATAGAAAATGATTTTAATGTGTAAAATAAGAAAAATATGTAAACATTTATTAATGTAATTACAAATACTATCCAAGTATTCATAAGAATATTCATAACAACTGAACATATATTTATCCAGGATGCAATGTAAATCACAATAATGTTTGAAACACTTTGTAAGCATGCTGAAGTTATCAAAAAGAAAAATGCAATTCCGAAATTTAAAAACAGAATGTTTACTATCTAATAAATAGATGGTAACACAATACTTTACCTTTTAGAATTGAAAAGAAAGTTGGAGCTTAGACAACTTACCAATTAAGTGTTGAACTACACGATTACCTCTTGGAACTTTATGAAATTGGCTATGGAACCGATTGAGAACATCATGTGCAAACTCTCGATTCCAATATTCAAAAGAAAAGTCATTCCAACAAGTATATCCAATATAAACCAAATTAACACGTTTATATACAAGGATTTGGTTAAGCTCAAAATTATAATTAAGTACACAAATGTATGACTTATGTAATAGATAAGCAACATAGTATGTGAAGAAAGTATACATAAACTCAATTAATGCAAAATAGTTAATTTTCATAATTGAAGAATTCTGTATAACAATTTGCTTACCAAAACACAAACCATCGGTCTCTAATACACATATTATAAAATTTTGAACTAATGTTTCAAAGGTATGTGAAAGACTTTGAAATTGTTTCAAAACAGAATACAAACTTTGAAAATCAATGAAATTGACGTTAACAAAGTTATTGACATGTAAACTATTCAAATCAACCAAAAAGCTTTCATACTTACCTAACTTACCTTGCTTACCTTGTGGAAAATAAGCTAAGGCAGAATGGACTCCTTCCAATTGATAATGAGTTGTTTTTAACTCCATTAGATGTTGAAGAACTCCATGAATCTGCAAAACCAAAGAACTAGGAAGAAAACAATGTAAAGCGTGATCACTATTATCAATTAAGTACAATGATTGCTTCTCTAACATTGCTCTCTTATCCTCACTTTTAGAAGCAAAATAACAAGATTTTGAAACAACTAACTCTCGGCTATTACAAGAAAACGAATCTTTCTTTTCACCTAAGCTAGCTATTACATTATGCTTTTCCTTTTCTTTCTTCTCCTTTGCGGCATTCATATCTCTAGAAGCTTGTATGATCTTTGCTTGGCCTTCAAAGACTTGTGTTGGAGTTAATGCTCGAAGATTAAACTTCTTTCCTTCATGTACAAAACTGTAGAAATTCTTCTTGGCATGATAAAGTACATCACAATCAAATTGCCAAGGTTGACCAAGTAAAATATGACTTGCTTCCATTGGAACCACATCACATAGAACAGTATCAACATATTTTCCAATGGTGAATGAAAACTTAACTTGTTTTGTGACTCGAGTATCAACCGAATTATTTAGCCATTGAAGTCGATATGGCTTGGGATGTTTCATGCAAGTCGAATTCAGTTTATTCACAAACAAGGTGCTCGCCACATTTGTTCAACTACCACTATCAATAATCACACTACAAATCTTATTTTGCACCATGCATCGTGTGTGAAATATATTTTCTCGTTGCATCAAATCATCATTATCAACTAAAGGTTGAATATTAATAACTCGGCGATAAACTAAAGAATAATTACCAACCTCATACGTATATGATTCAAGCTCTTAACCGTCATCACTTGGTTCACTTTGGTATTTCTCTTCAAGAGGCGGCATGTCAATACAATCATCATCACTTACCACTTCTCCACTATCAAGAGTAATCATCAATTTCTGAGTGGGACAATCATATTGCATATGTCCATATCCTTGACATTTATAACAACGGACATCCCTCAATCTAGGTGCGGAACTTGACACCGTTTTAGAGGCAGAATCAGCAGCCTTAGGAAATGATTTTGGGACGTTTGAAGGTGCACTTGAAGGCTGATTTGAAGTGAATTGTCGTGGCTTTGTCGATGGAGTAAAAGGGACAACATTGGCTTTTGTTCCCTTTGCCAAGGGGGTGATGGTTGTGTGAATTTATTCTTTCCTTTCATGTGTCTTTCAATCTTAATAGCTTTATGAACAAGCTCATGAATGTCAACATAACTTTGAAGATCCAATGATATGCTAAATCAGAATGCATACCTCGCAAAAAACCTTTCTACTAGTTGTGTCGGGATCCTCTTGAACATTTGCTTAATCATTAGTGTTCCATCCCGTGATAATACTCTTCAACTCGTTCGGCCTACCTTGTTTTTTCATTTTTTTTGCACAAGAGAGTGCAACTTTCGATTCAATTCACGGTTGTAATGAGAAGGGACATACTTCTTCCTCATAAGCACTTTCATTTGGTTCCAAGTCTTGATTGGTCTTTCACCATCTTGACGTCTATTTCGAATAACCTCGTCTCACCATAGACTAGCATAATCCTTAAGGTGCATGAAGGCAAGTCGGTACTTCTCCTTTTCCGGGTAATCATGTCCTTCCAAGAAGTGATTTAGGTCTCTAACCCAATCAAAATATGCCTCGGGATCTGCCTTTCCATGAAAATTAGGAATTGTTAGCTTAACATAACCAATTAAAATTTTAGACTTATCACCTTTCTTAGGAGAATCCGTGTTCTCCTCCTTCTCATCATTGGATTAATTGTCGGAATCAAACTCAATCATTCTTGAAGTAGAACCTTTTCTGGTGGTTGGAGTGTGGAAGACATGTTTATCAACTTTGGAAGTTGGAGTTTTTTCGGATCATGTCAAGGAATTACGTCATTAGTGAACTTTTGATCCACTTAGGGTTTTTCTTGGGGAATTTTTCCGTCTCCCTCCATTGTACCTGCAAGTTAGTATGGAAAACAAGAAGAAAACAAGATGTAGTCCTCTCGGGTTCTCACTTATTTGGGTGAGTGATGCGAATGAGTCATGTCCATGTCTATGGTGCAAAAGTCAAAGATTAAATGCTGAAAGATTCTGTCACAGTTTGGTATTCTTGCCATATCTCTTTCGATATAACTCGGAATTTTGTGATTCAAGAAGCCCTGGAACGATAAGCGATAGAGGTATCAACTTTTATGTTTTAAGTTATACGAGATTCGGAAGTTATCATCATGAACAGTGCTACCGAAGATGAGTGACGTGATTCTAACAGATTTCCGTCGCGAATTCCATGGACCTGTTTTGAAGACCAAGACAAGGCGTGCTTGGCTATGAGTTTTGGATCACGCCCTTTGATTAATTTAGGGTTTATTTTAATTGTAATAATTAAGTCCATTTAACATTTAATTATGGCTTGAATTATCATTTTTAATAAGTTATTACTTGGCCCAATTATCTTGCATGATAAATTAGGAAAGTCGATCTCCTACATTTTAGGAGTTTTAGGAAAGTAATCTTCAGAGGCAGCAAAACGTGTTTGTCTTCTTAGTTTAGAAAGTAGTTAAGTTCTAGTATTTCATTACAATTTAGGAAGTTTCCTAAATTAGCATTAGGTTTTCGTTTTAGGAAAGTTGGTCATTATCCCATATTGGAAAAATACCAACTCTTAACAATTTTTGTAGCCTATATAAAGGCATCCCTTTTGACGTTTTATAGATATGTTGAATGAAAGAAGTTTTAGCTTTGCTAAATCAAGAATTTACACCTTGTGTAGTTCGAAACCTTGAAGTTCAAGTTTGATCTTCATTGTAGCAAGTTTTCCTTTAGCGTGACCTTTAGTAGACTTCACCCGAGTTCTTTATCTGGGTTATTCAGTAAGTCTACATGTATTTCCGGGGCAGTGGCAAAGCTGCAGAGATGAAGCGTGAGGCCGCTAGAGGAGCCTTGAGAGCAGCAGTGTGATGTGTACAACTGCACAGCTTACTCACAGAGTCGTGTTTGAGATTGCGGATACCAATGCTTTTCCTCTCTTGAGAGGAGTAGATATTACAATAGGTCATTTTATCTGTCTATGGTGTTACTGTTTGTTAGTGTTCATTTTTTTTATTATGTTAGTCGCATTTGTTTTCAACAGATTGATCACTGAAAATACAAGAACCTAAACAATACCTACTGTATGTTTGAACCATATGCTCTTCACATCTGTATATTTGTTGTTGAGATTTAAGTTAAATTCAATTTTTCATCGGACGCATAAAAAAAAAAGAACAAGCCAAAATAACTAGTTTATGATACGAGATCAAGGTCATACGCCAAGTTCGATGAATTCAAAGTGCTCATTCCAGTCTTAGAAGACGAGTCTTTCATTTGGAAACCTGGGATTGAAGAAAACGACGTGGACAGAAATCTACGTCACGACGTGGAGAGGCTCCGACGTCGCGACGTCCACCCACGTCGCGACGTCCATCGTCGCGCGTCGCGACGTCCAGCCAGCTTAGAGTTTTTTATTTTAGCGACTTTTTCCCGACGTCACGACGTCGGCCTCCCTCACGTCGCGACGTGCGGGAATTTTAGGCGTTGATTATTTTTCTGTTTTTAGAAACTAGTGTTTTAAGTTATTTAATGTTTCCTTTTATGGTTTAGGTCGTCTAGGGTTAATGTTAGGCCCTATAAATAGGCATTTTTATCAGTTTTAATGGAAGACGTGAATTTTGAGAATTGAAAACATAGAGTTGTTTTTTACGTGAGTTGTTTTCCTGAGGAGGGATCTCGATTTACATTGTGGGTTTTAGTTCCTGAGGAGGGGATTAAATCTTACGCGACTGTCGTGTTAATTGTATGTGAGGAGCATCCAATTAATTGTGCATACTGTCAGCCTACAGAGATAGGTTGATTCGACTTGTTCAATTTGATTTACGAAAAGATCAACAAGTTATTCCGCAACAACTATCAATCTACGTGAGGAGCGTGGTGAGATCGTTATCAGTTTAGCTCATGAATTTTCATGTGTTGAATCAAGTTCTTTTGTATTAAAACGTTGGGTTTGATTTACTTCAACACTTGCCATTTTTCCCCTTGAATTCAATTCCGCCCAAAATCTGTTTACGAGTTGTTATATCTAAATTTGGTTTATGTTGCATGTAGTAATAGGATTTATGATTTGCATTTAATACATGATGTTTATTTGCATAATTGTTATGAATTTTCTTTAACAATATCGTGTTTATATGCTTCATACATACATAAATATTCTGCTAGAGAAAGTTTATCTTATACACTTGTTTTGACCTCGCAGAATATTATGCATTGTTGGCCGAGATTGTTTCAGTCCAACTCGACTTGATTCTTATGGAGTTCGTGATATTGGTGTTTGACCCTGGAGCTCAATTTCAAGATTCGAGGACGAATCCTTTCCGAGGAGGGAGGGATTGATGCGAATGAGTCATATCCATGTCCATGGTGCAAAAGTCAAAGATTAAATGCTGAAATATTCTGTCACGGTTTGTTATTCTTGCCATATCGCTTTCGATATAACTCAGAATTTCGTGATTCAAGAAGCCCTGGAACGATACGCGATAGAGCTACAACATTTATGTTTTAAGTTATATGAGATTCGGAAGTTATCATCGTCAAAAGTGCCTACCAAGATGAGTGACGTGATTCTGACAAATTTCTGTCGCGAATTTCATGGAGCTTTTGAAGACCAAGACAAGGCGTGCTTGGGCTTTGAGTTTTAGATCACGCCCTTTTGATTAATTTAGGGTTTATTTTAAGTTGTAATAATTAAGTCCATTTAACATTTAATTATGGGCTTGAATTTCGTTTTTAATAAGTTATTACTTGGCCCAATTATCTTGCATGATAATTAGGAAAGTAATCTCCTACTTTTTAGGTGTTTTTAGGAAAGTAATCTTAAGAGGCAAAAACGTGTTTGTCTTCTTAGTTTAGGAAAGTAGTTAAGTTCCTATTATTTCATTACAATTAGGACGTTTCCTAAATTAGCATTAGGGTTTTCGTTTTAGGAAAGTTGGTCATTATCCCATATTGGAAAAATACCAACTCTTAACAATTTTTGTAGCCTATATAAAGGCATCCCTTTTGACGTTTTATAGATATGTTGAATGAAAGAAGTTTTAGCTTTGCTAAATCAAGAATTTACACCTTGTGTAGTTCGAAACCTTGAAGTTCAAGTTTGATCTTCATTGTAGCAAGTTTTCTTTTAGCGTGACCTTTAGGAGACTTCACCCGAGTTCTTTATTTAAAGAACAAGCCAAAATAACTAGTTTAGCTCATGAATTTTCATGTGTTGAATCAAGTTCTTTTGTATTAAAACGTTGGGTTTGATTTACTTCAACACTTGCCGTTTTTCCCCTTGAATTCAATTCCGCCCAAAATCTGTTTTCGTGTTTTGTTTCAAATGTTTTTGTTGCAACAACGATCCCAAGATTTGTGGATTTCGTGTGGTCAAGGAGTTCAATCCAAGGCCATCCGTATCAGTGAGTAGGTACACTCCTCTCTAGTGTGAAGGCTTTTCTCTTGTATACCCTAACTAATACTCTCAAATTATGAAACTTACTGATTCAATGATTATAAGAACATATCTCAAGCAATAAATTCCACAACAAGATTTACACAAGTAAAACCAAAGAAGTTTCAAGTAAATCACGTCACAAGATTATTTAAGATCACGTGTGGGTATAACTTGATTTAGCTTTAAAAACTACGAAAAATAGAAAAATAAATAGGTTCGGATGGTGGGGGTCGTCCGAAACTTTGGAAAATTTTGCTCCTCTCAGAATTTTAGGTTGGGGCGGTTAGAGGCGTCCGAAACTTTTTGTGAATTTTTTTTTTGTCCTTTCAAAAATGTAAAATAAAAATAAATAAAAGAAACAAAGTCCGAATATATATATTTTTTTGTAATTGACCGTACTTTTTTTTTACTTCTCTTTTTTTTTCAATTGGCTACTAGGACAAAACAAAAAGTTTAAGGTTTGAACACATACCTTGGACAAACAAAGTTTAAAGTTCGGACAAGAACCTTTGACAAAAACAAAAGTTTAAGGTTTAAGGTTTTAAGATACAATCCTAGGATTTAAGGTTGTTTGTTTTAAGTTGTTCAAACAAACCTAGGATTTAAGGTTTTTGTCTTGTCTTAACCTTAAAATTTCAGAAATTTAAACCTTTAATATCTCACCAAATATTTCGAATTCAAAGATACCACATTAACAAGATATTCAAGATTTGTGATAAAGATCAAGAATATGGCTCAAGAAACAAATTTCAGCACTTTCGGATTTTTAAGAAATTCAAGATTTTCAAGAAAGTGTCCAAGAACTTGTCTTTTTCGGGTATGATAAAAGTTCGATCGAAAGACTATATATGGTAGACACAATAATGAATCTAACACAAAAGAAACGAAGACAATCAGATAAGAAACAAGGAATTTTAGAAATAAAAACCAAAACCCTAGTCGATGAAACCCTAGTTTTGACGCAAAAACCCTAACAAATTGGACGTGTAAAACAGCAATGAAACACACGGAATTCAGCACTATGATGATGAAGCAAACAATGCAGAATTTGGACACAAAAAACAGCAGCTAAGACGCAAAAGAAACAGCAAGAAAAACAACACAAAAGAACGCAAAACGCTAAACAAGATGAAGAACAATTCGGGCAGAATTTCAACAAAGATGTTGCATGCGATTTTGAGCACAATGTTGACGAAATTAAGGGCTGAATCTAACATGAATTAAGACAGCAAAAAGGACTCAAAAACAGCAGCAATGAGACGCAAGAACAGAAACAAATATGAAACAAAAACAGTAAGAATGCGGAAAGAACAAAGAGGCAGATTAACGTGAATTTTTGAGACAACAAACTATGCTCTCTGATACAATTGATGCGAATGGCCTTGGATTGAAACACTTGACCACACGAAACCCTCTCCTTTGGACCGTTGTCCCAACAGAAAATTCGATCAAACAAACTCAAAAACACAATTGCGGAAGTAAACAACAAGAACACGAAAAGATATGGAACGGCTAGAATTGATTAAGCAATCAAACCCACCCGTTATTACAAAAAGATTTCAGTCCAACCTTTGTAAATCAAGAGTTGAATAGATATCAGTTTAGCTTATTCTTTAAATCAAGAACTTGTAAGTTCTCTCTAAGGTCCTAGCTTAAAGATCACGGGTCTTATGAAGATTCAATTGAACTCAATTGAATTATCACGTTTTTTTCACAACTTTTTCACGGCTGCAAAGGTTTTAGCAAAGCTAAAGTTTATCAAAATTCATCTTATTAATTCACGAAAAATTTCACCAATAAATAGGCTACCAAAACGTGAAACCCTAATGGTTGTCAAGTACAACTTGACTTCCAAGCTAACCAATCATAATTTAGGAAACTTTCCAAATTGGATTTGGAAACTAACAACTAACTAACTAACAAACTAGTTTCCTAAAAAGTAACAAGCAAAACATGGTTTTGCTACCTCTATGAAAAACGTGTTTATCCCCTAAAAAGTAGGAGATTACTTTCCTAAACATTTACTTGCCATTATCATGCATGATAATTGGGCTAAGTAATTTATTGATAACCAAATTAATTAAAGCCTACATTAAGTGTTTTGGACTTAATTAATTAACAACAAAATAAATCCTATAATGCTAAGAATGGCGTGATCCAACTTAAAGCCCAAGTACACGCCTTCTTCTTGGTCTTCATTCGGCCATGTGAGTACTTCAAGGTGGAATTTCCTTAAGTTCCAATGTAGAACTTTGAGAAATATCTTCAGGAATTGTTATTGAAGAAAGAATATCATGGTTATTGAGGGCGACATATTTCTTCAATACATGCAAAACATATCTTCAATTCAACTTTGGCACGGAAATGGATGGATTTCTATCAAACCATTCATAATTTTTTGAACAACTAAGAGCAAAGAGACAAACTAACCTTTAAAAGATGTTGGTTCATTCACCTCAAACAATCCTCTAAAAGTATTTTCACATTTTTGTAACCCTTGTCTCTTGACTGCTCGTACCAATTAACATCTTTTTTGTAATTATTAAGAAGAAATTAAAAAATAATTAAAGATCAGATACCTGAAAGGATTCCCTCAACATGTTGTCATGAATTCACTTTCTTCATGAACAACAATAGGAATTAAACAGACTAACATGGTTCAAAGAATGTGTGTGAGAATGTGGATTATTGTAAAATGGAGTGAAGAGAATATAAGGAGACATCCTTTACTTTAAATATTAGGTTGCCAATTAAGGAGAAAATTAAGGCAATTAGATGTGGATGATGGATTTTTTTTATGTGAAGACGTCATCAATTCATGAGATAATAATATAAATTTGGTCATTTGACAAGTTGCCATATATTGTGTGTTATTCCCTGCATCTTTATTATTTGTCAATTTGGAAATTGATTGATGATTGAATGTTTATTTTTATCGTATATTCCCAATTGAATGTTTTATGTTTCATGAGTTACTATTGTCTTTCCATATTTGAATTTTGATTGCTTACTCAAATCCAATTAATTAGGAAACAATTAAAAACCAATTAAAGATTAGATACCTGAAAGGATTCCCTCAACATGTTGTCGTGAATTCACTTTCTTCATGAACAACAATAGGAATTAACAGACTAACATGAATCAAAGAATGTGCGTGAGAATGTGGATTATTATAAAATGGAGTGAAGAGAATACAAGGAGATATCCTTTACTTTAATTATTAGGTTGCCAATTAAGGAGACAATTAAGGCAATTAGATGCAGATGATGGATGTTCTTTATGTGAAGAAATCATCAATTCATGAGATAATAATATAAATTTGGTCATCTGATAAGTTCCCATATATTGTGTGTTATTTCCTGCATCCTTATTATTTGTCAATTTGGAAATTGATTAATGATTGAATGTTTAGTTTTATCGTATATTCCCAATTGAATGTTTAATGTTTAATGAGTTACTATTGTCTTTCCATATTTGAATTTTGATTGCTCACTCAAATCCAATTAATTCGTAAAGGATATTTAAAAGATATGGAGAGAGAAACGACATCGTTAAAAAAACACACGTGGAGTGCAACTACATTTGACATGGAAAATTTTTACAAATGGAGGACAACTACGTCTGACGTGGACAATTCTTAACCACACTTATTCTAAGAACTTGGTGGCAAACACCGAACTCGCGCAGTGGATAAATCTATATTGCCTTTTATAAATGTTTATTCAGTGTAATATGCAAAACTAATAAAATTGTGATTTAATTAAATTTAATTTTAAAAATATAATAGCCTTTTATAAACATTTTTTGCACACTACCTGTATTAATACATACTATAAACATTTTCACAAACTTTACATATTTACACATATTTTCATGCACTATACATGTTTGCAAATATTGCAGACATTTTTCACACTACACATACTTATATATATTACACATATTTGTATATACTATAAATTTTTTTTAAACGAAAGTATATATATATATAGCTATAGCAAAACAAAATACATTGCCGGCTATACTCGACCACACTGTTACAAAGTAAATGCAATAAAACTGGAGTACTGCTCCATTACATGAAAAATATGTAAGGAAAATAGAGATAATCTACTTGAAGTAATTCTAGTAGATGGGCTCTATTTGCCTCTAAATTTGAAGCCCTAATTGAGTAGTAGATCTTCAGCAGGTGCGAGGAGCCCTAAGGTTTCTTATCACTATTTGCACAGCTCCAATCTTTAATCAAATCAGATTACCAAGTACATGAAGCAATTTTAAATGAGAACTCTCCTTAAATGTTTATCACACATTGCACCAAAGAGTCCCTATTCATACCAAGAAAATGAATGTGAATCAAAAGACTAAAGAAAGCGCCAGTTTCTTCTAAGCAGAAATACCATCAAAACGGCAGGCCAAAATTACCAAGTATATGGATAAGCCAACATCATTTTGGTTGGGAGTTCTCTTCAACTATTTATTAATCAACAATAAAGAAAGGCTCCACATTCGTACCAAGCACCAATGACTCTACAAGCACATGATCATTAATCAAATGTAGAACATTTTGTCCAGTTTCTACATATACCATCAAA
The DNA here is from genome assembly GCA_016586305.1 of Ophiorrhiza pumila. NCBI lineage: Eukaryota > Viridiplantae > Streptophyta > Magnoliopsida > Gentianales > Rubiaceae > Ophiorrhiza > Ophiorrhiza pumila. The sequence goes on along the minus strand of BLIW01000009.1, from coordinate 34,712,111 downwards.
ACATCAAGCCAACATAGTTCACCCAAAATCGGGATTAAATTACCAATTCACTTTCAATCAAGTTAAAGAAAGAAGATTAGGGTAGTTCACCAATACCCTTCATTCTAAGGCAAGAAACCAGCAGGGAGTAGCTTCCCTATTTATTCATCAACTCTTCATGGCTACTCCCAGTAGAGATGTGCCACTAATCACTTCGAGACTATACATAAAGCATTTAAGTTCAGTGAGGCACTCCAACAAGTGAACCAATTTCAGCTCAGCAGTTGGAAAAAAATCATTACCAATTAAATGAATGATTTACCAAAATCCAGTTGAACAACTCCACTACATCTTCAGCATTGAGTCCAGAGCAGTTAACAAGACAGGATTAATTCCACATTCCATAAGTGAGATTCAATTTTTCCGTTTCATAAGCTCACATTCACCAAGTCAATGTTCAGACAGAATTAATTCCATTCCATAGGCACGATTAAAATCCAGAAATTCACAAAATATTCAGTCACAGTTATCACATCTAAACTCAGAGTCAGATTCAAGTCTAGAAATACGAATCTCATGTCACTGTCACCAAGTAAATGCTTTGTAGAGCCGGGAGAAATTACAAGCAAGGGAGTCAGCTTCAAGAGGAGGTTGACCAGTAGCTTGAGCAAGTGGGTGGGCGGTCCGATCTAGGACTTCGATGTATTTAGCTAAGACAATACTTGGAATTTGAGTTGATAGGAGCTGTGGAAACCCGGTTTGACAATGGCCCCGATTTGATATAGTCGGATCTTGGATTTTTTTTTTCTGGCTCCCGAAGCTGACTGACCGGTGACAGCTTCCGATCTGAAGACCTTGATTCATACCTTGCTGGCTGATCTGAAGTAGCAGCTTCCATAGCCACCTTTGGACGATGAGTAACCTTGAATAGCAGCTGGTCTTGCTGACCCGATCCGTGTATCGATTGGCTGGTGGAAGTCGGATGGTGGAGAAAGGAAGAGTTTGGCAGCCTGACCGGTGGTTCCTTCCGATCTCAAGACCTTGATTCGCTCACAGCTGCTCACTCGAAAATGGCAGCTTCCAATCGGAGCTATTTTTGGACGATGAGAGACCAAGAACAGCTGCTGGTTTTGAGTAGAGAGCTGGCTGGAACATTGTATTGCTGACCCGATCTGTGTACCTATCGACTGGAGGAAATAGGATGGTGGAGAAAGGAAGAGATCTGTTATTGCTGGAGAGTAGATCCGTAGGTTGAGAGAGTATTTGACAGAGCTATAGGATGAAAGAGCTATAGTGCTAAGATGTATTGCTGATGAGAGAACGGTAGAGGTTAAAAGGTTAAAAAGGTTGCCCGGCTCTGGCCTTTTGGTGGAAGAGCGCTGGAGCTAGAGAGAATTTGCCTCGAAGTGTTTCTTGTATATACTATACATACTTCCATATATTTTCACATCTTACAAATATTTTCACACACTATTGATTTTTACACATATTGTACATATTTTTGCGCACTACATATATTTACAAATACTACACACATTTTCACATGCTATACATATTTGCACATACTTCATACATTTTCACACATTACATATTTACACGTAGTGTAGACATTTTTACACACTACACATATTTATACATTCCACACTTACTTTTCAGACACTGTACATATTTACACATATTGCACACATTTTTAACCAATATACATATTTACACATACTACAATTTTTTCACATTGCATATATTTACACATATTACACACTTTTTCACACATTACGTATTTACAAATACTTCGCGCGTTTTCAAACACTATACATTTTTACACATATTACATATATTTTCATACATTATAAGTATTTATACATACTACACATATTTTCACACACTATATATTTACACATACTGCACATATTTCACGCACTATACATATTTGCATACACTACCAACAATTGAACCGAAAAGAAATGTGCAACCCATCCATCATCCTTCACCACCTCATATGTGAATTATGTGGCAAACACCGCACCTGTGCAGTGGACAAAATCTGTATTGTATTTTATAAATATTTATTCAGTGTAATACACGAAATAATATAATTTTGATTTAATTGAAATTAAATTAAAAATATAAAGTGTAAAAAAGTTATATTAATGTTTACATTCGTAAAAAAAATTAATTTGCAGAGTATAATTTACTGATGGATTACCAAATTTGTACATAAAATGTTCAACAATGGTAGTGTATGAAAATGTATAAATATGTATAAAAATGAACAGTGTGTAAAAATGTGTTTAATATGTATAGATATGTATAGTGTGTGAAAGTATATGTGTATAGTAAGCGTTAATATGTATAGTACGTGAAAATGTGTAAAATATATGTAAATATATATATAGTGTGCAAAAATGTGTGAACTATGTGTAAATATATACAGTATTTGAAAATGTGCACAATATGTATAAATATGTATAATGCATGATTTTTCTAAATATGTATGGTGTGTGAAAATGTGTATCGTATGTGTAAAATTGTAGTGTGAAAATTTGTGCAGTGGAATAAATATGTATAGTGTGTGAAAATGTGTATGGTATATGTAGTGTGCGATAAAGTGTGTAGTGTGTGATAATGTGTAAATATGTACAGTGTATGCGAAAAGTTATGATATAATGTGTGAAAACACGTGTAGTATGTATAAATATATGGTGTAGAAAAAATGTGTGTAGTATATGTAAATACATGTAGTGTGTAAAAAATGTATAATATGTGTAAAAATGTATAGTGCGTGAAAATATTGGTATGTACATGAAGGTGAGGCACGGTGGTTGCCCATATAAGTGTTAATTATATTAATTTGTTTTTGTCCATATAATTGCGTTAATAATTAGGTTAATTGCTAAATACTTCCATATAAGTGTGTTGAACATGTATACTGCACATTTTTGTACATTACAAATATTTACACATAACACACATTTTTGTACATTATATATTTACACACATTTTTACACGTTATACATATTTACACACACTTCACATGTTTTCACACATTTACACACACTACATATATTTACAAATACTTCACACATTTTCACACAATATACATATTTTCACATACTTCATAGATTTTCATATATCACATATTATTATATTAACATATACTACACGTATTTTTATACATTATACATATTTACAAATGCTACACACATTTTCACACACTATACATTTTTGCACATGTTACACATATTTTTGCACACTACATATATTAATGCATACTATACAGATTTTCATATACTATATACATTTTCACATACTATACATATTTACACATACTAATATACTATATATATTTTCACACACTATACATTTTTATACACACTACACATATTTTCACACACTATACATTTTTATACATACCACATATATTTTCAAACACTACATATATTTATGCATCCCATACACATTTACATACATTATATATATTTATGCATATTTCACACATTTTACACATTATACATATTTATACATACCACACATATTTTCACAAACTATACATATTTATATATAATGCATATATTTTCGCACACTATACATATTTACACATACTACACATTTTCACAAATTACACATATTTATACATATTACACGCATTTTTACATACACTATGTATATATATATATTTATATATACTACATACATTTTGACGAACTATATATTTTTACACACACTACATATATTTTTGAACATACATACTATGCATGTTTTGACACACTATACATATTTACAAATATTACAAGCATGTTCACACATCATACATTTGTATACATATTTACACATGTTGCAAACATTTTTGCACATTACATATATTTATACATACTTCACACATTTTTATTCGATATACATATTTACACATAGTATACACATTTTACAAATATTATATGTATTACACATATTTTTACACATTCTATATATTTATACGTATTTACAAATACTATATATATTACACATATTACACATATTTTTACACATTCTATTTATTTACAAATACTATAGATGTTTTCACACAATTTACATATTTACATATACTACACACATTATACATATTTATACATACTACACATATTTTCACACACTATACATATTTATACATATTAGACACATTTTCACACAATATATATTTAAACATACTACACATATTTTCATACACTATATTTTTACACATGCTACACACATTATATATATATACATACTATACATATTTTCACACATTATATATATATATATATATATATTCTTTTTCACACACTATACAAATTTTCAAATACTACACATATTTACTCATATTACACATATTTTTAGGCACTATATATACTATACATATTTTCACATACTATACATATTTACACATACTACAGTCTACAGACAGTTTTATACATTAAACATATTTACATATATTACACACATTTTTATGCTATACATAGTTACACATACTTCACATATTTTTACACGTTAAATATATTTACATATATTACACACATTTTCACGCTATACATTGTTTTTTTGTCTAATATCCCAAACTCAGGGGGCACCACTTACAATATTATTAATAAAACCTATTAAATATTGGGCAAACCCAATACCCTCAATACATAAGTGTTTGGAAAATAATAAAATAGGAGGACTGCTACTTTAAAAAAAACCTTAACTAACCTCACTCAAACTATATACATTTTCGAATGCGAAAATTTGGCACCTCCAATTGATCCATGTTCAAACATCACTAGACAGACCTTGGTAAATCTTAAAATCTTAAACACAACATCATGTCGATGAAAACAACCATCAGCAGCAAGTGCATCTGCCGGCATATTTGCTTCCCCAAAAAATATGACATACATTTTCACACTATACATATTTACACATACTTCACACATTTTTACACACTAAACATATTTACACCCAATAGACATATTTTAAGCCATATACATTTTCACATATACTATATATATTTTTTCACACTACATTTTTACACATACTACATATATTTTTGCACACTACACATATTTACACATATTACAGACAATTTCACATATTATACATATTTACATATATTTCATACATTTAACCTTGGACATCCATGGTCTTTAATTTTTTATTATGTTACACTTTAAATATATAAAGATTAATCCAACCCTAATACTCCAATAAAAATTTCCTCTCCAACATAAAATGCAAGCAAAAGTTCTTAAAAGAGACACCTAGTTTGTCCTCCAAACATTGTTCTAATTAACTTTTTTTTTTGAAAATTTTCATTTTATTTGGAATTTAATAATTGGAATTTTAGTGGATTAATGAATCCCAAATACAAATGAATGTATTAGTAGGTTTGATCTTTTACTTCTAAATTTTAATTTTAATTGTTTTTTACATATAAAAGAAATAAAGGACAATATTCAGATTGTGAAAAGAATCAGGTTTTGCCACTTAATTTGTAAAAATAATTTTTAAGAAAAATTAAAAAAAAAAACATCTTATGCGATTTAGTATGCATAAATAAGGAGCGAATCTATACTTATAGTAAAGAGCGAATAAGTTCAAGAGGGCCAGTTTACTGAAGGTTCCCGGTAAGCAAATTTGATGCGTGTACTGCACCATCTTTATCCTTCACGCATTATGGTACCTTCTTTATCTTTCACGCATTAAAATACAGTTTTTGTTAACAAAATTTATTTCTTTGACCCTTGAAACTTCCGCCTTCATCTCTCGCTCCAAACTTTAATTTTCTCAGGCTGCTCTTGTGCAAAGTTTGCTTTCAATTCTCTCTTATGTTCATCATGCTCTCTTATCTGTCATAAGTTTGTGTTTCTTTGATTTTGTTTTTTATTTCTGGGTTTTTTCGCCTCTGTTCTGATTTGTTTAATTTGTGTTTTGTGGAAGACATTTTGTTGTTTATCTAACTCTTTCTGCTGGAATAGAATGCTCTGTGGTTAGTTGGGAATAAGAAATGCTCTTTTTATCTAGCATTTTTTTTGTTAACTGTTGTCTGCTTATTGGTGTCCCATGTTTTCTCCTTGGTTAAACCTCAGATAGTGGATGATTTCCCTCTTTGCCTTGAGTTGATAGCTCCATAATTGACTATCATCTTGGCTTTGAGAAATTTTCTGATGGCTTCCTATTATCAATTTCATAAGAACCTTAATACATTGTTGCTTGCTGGCATATGGTGGGATTCTTATCTTTGTTCCTATTTTTCTATGCTCAGTTTGAACGATGCACTATTTTTTTTACAATGATGTCCCAAAAGCGTATGATCTATACGTATTATTTCAGCTACGAAATACGTTATAACCGACTCAATTATCAGCTATTGTATTTGTGGAATAAGGAATCTGTTTTTGTTGCTTGGGCTTTTGGGGAGGGTGATGATTATCTACTTGGCCTGAATTCTTCCTGTTGTAGTATGTTTGGACTTGGGCATAATTAGCAAAATCTGTGTGTTTGTGGATACCTTGGGATTATGAAATAAGATACAGGTTTCTCCAACAAATGTGGAGATGAAAGCAAAAGTTTTAAAGGCTAAACTACGATGAGCAGGTGTAATTTTGTTATTAGTGAAATAGGTGAGGGACAGGGCCCCAAGAAATTAATTTTGGCCATTGGTTTCAAGAGCATAGCTATGATTTTTAGCATGGATGGTTGGGGCTTTCTAGCTTTAAAATGCTTTTGGTGATTTTTCATTTGATGATTGGTCAGCAGAGTTTGGGAATAAGAGCACTACATTATTATGGATAGCTTGTATAACCATGAACTTAGTAGACCATTTTGGCACTGTGAGACATATAGTTACTTTCTTTTAATGAATTTTTATCTACTATACAAGGATGTGTTGTGGTGTTTTATTAGTATCATGTTTCTCTTTTTCTTTCCTTGTCAGTTCTTTGCGATAAATCATCTCTTATTTCCTCAAATCATTCGTCGTTCTTCTGCTTTTGGGCTATGACATTTCCTTCGTGCACAAATATAAATAGATCTTCGTGTCCTACACTATCAACCGACTCGCTATTTTTGCAAGTCTTGCACTCAATGTAACTTAGAATGTGAGACCACAATTTTGTCTGGCTGGTTTGTGAAATGATATTCCTCAAATGCATACATAACCCATCTGATTGTTCTATCTCTATTTTACTTCAAACCATGCACTTATAAGTTTTAATCGTACTGAGGATGTCTGAAACTATTAGAGAAAATGTTTGTTGTACTTAGTTGGCCCCTGTTGAAATGGTTCTGGAAATAGGTTAAAATAGGATAAATATTTGAGATGGATCAAATTAAACCCAAATTTGGTCTTGAGAAAGCCTTCCCTTTTAACTAATTAAGATTTTGATATTTGTAATTGTGCATGGGTATTTAATCCAAAATGATTGAACTTGCTTAATTACCTTTATGATATGCTTGATCATGTATCAAATTCCTCTCTAATGATGTTATTAATGGATAAAATTCAGAAGTTGAAGTTTTATTATTGCTCTTAGTTTCCTTATGTTGAATCAATCAATTCTAACATCCAAGAAAGTACAGATTTTTACATCAAAAGTCAAACTTTATATTGCTACATATTGCAGAGTTTGAAGTTTCATTGAAAACTGATGGATCCAACTTAAAAGAGCTTTAGAGACATACATACATAGGGTGGAAAATTCAGGGTTTGAAGTTTTCAAATTCTGGGCTGAGTCATTTTCAATGGATTGCTTTTGCATTTTTCTTGACTACTTTTGAATTAAATGAGGATATTAGCATTTTGGTTGATAATTGGTTGACTTGCATGTTGCTAACACAAAGAGAGCTAGAGGGTTTTATGGTCCTCATCTTTGTCTGCATCTTGCATGTGTGATTTCGCTGTCAAGCAAAATTTTGGTGCATTCGTCTTTTTTGTTCTAGCTAATTCTTGTGCTCATCCAAGAAACTCAAGCCGTGTTTTCAGCAGCAGGCCTCCATTTAGTTATCAGTTTTGGAACATGGTTGCAAACTTTATGGGCTTCATTGTTTAATGCTGTTTAGTTCTCAAAAGGTTTTTTGTTCAGCCCTTACTGCCTTCTATATTATTCATTTATAGATTCTATTTGGACTATTACTTCTTCTTCTGTTCATGTTTTGATTTGGAGTTGTTCTTTTGACTGGTTGCTGCAGTTTTACCAAACTGTTATTGAAAATCTCTAGAGTCAAAATATTTATATTTGTTCTTTTGGCCTTACTTGACTATCTATTCCTTTTACAAATGCCTTGGCTAGTTAATTGATGTGAAAGTCCTGTTAAATCGATGCTTTCATGGCTTATTTTCAAGTTGCATATAATTTTAATCCAAGTAATAGAGATTTTCTCTTGATGTTCCAATCTGTCAAGAAAATATTTTTTTTATAACACACACACCCTCACATGCATCTTACAGGAATCGAACTCTAGACCTGTAGGTCGGGAAGCTAACTCCCCAACCACTGGGCTAGCCCCAATGGCTTGTCAAGAAAATATATTTTGGTACAAGAACCAGTTTTCTTTTTTTTTACTGGCCTCTGGTATTCTCTTGTTTTTGTTTAAAATTTTTAAATCTTGTAATGAAGATAGTTCTGAAGGATTAGACAGAAACTTAGTAAATTGCTTTTTTGTGTTTTTGTTTAAATTTTTGAAATCTTGGTAGGATGGATAGATTAGATCTGTTTACCATCAGGTAGTAACTTTGAATTTTTTTTATCAAGGTACTTCCCAGTGGATTTGATAGGATTATGTCAAACAAGATATCGAGAAATCATACAAACAGTGCAACAACAGGTTTCTAGCATCTTTCGTTTGATTGTGTTGTTATGTGAATTTAATTACCTGTTTTAATGAGGTTGTATTGCATTCCAAATTGAAGATTGATATTTGCATTGGTGAAACATTATACAACATGGAAATAGTGAACCATCAAATTATTTTTGGTTATTGCTTTATAACATTTATTTGTTTAACTTGGTTATTCTTTTGACCAATTAACTTAATGATCTTGAATTTATTATATTAGGTATAGCTGGTCTTAGTGTAATATTATTAATCTATAGCCATGTTTATTTGCATTTGTTTTTTACTTTTTGACGCTTCTTGCTTAATAAAATTGATGTCATGGTTGTTTGGTTAGAATTTGGCATGAGTTGTTGTCTTTTCAAGTATTTTTTTTGGGGGTGAAGAACAAACAACGGATTACAAGGAAATCAGAGTAAATAAAGAATTAGAAAGAAAATAAAGCATATTTTTATGAGAGCCTTTTTCAAACAGATTAAGCTTTATATTGCAAAATTATTTTTTATTTCTTTTTTAAGTAGATAAACTTACATTAGTGTAACGCTATTGACATCTCACATGCTTGCCATGATGTTACAATAATCTCGAGCGTTCTTTTCCAGTGTACTCTAATGCTTTAATGTTTTCTAATTTCTATTTTCACTCGCTCAAATGAACCTTACCATATTCTCTCCTTCAAAGTCAATATGCTCTTATGTTTCATTTTCTTCACTTGCATCCAATCTTGATCAAATATCACCATTTCTCTGTTACCTCTCATGATAATTTGCATATGATCATTAATATCAACCCACACCTTATAACTCCTCACAACAAAAAATCTTAATTTTGTAACTATGCCTTCAATATTTGCTACTTCGTTTTGATTCCTTTCAGTTGATACACGAGAATTAGAATATGTATGCTCCAGTGGTGCTTTTTTAAATCATCACAAAACTAAAAATGTCAGGAGTGGCTTTGTTGCCTTAAAAATATAAAATGGTAACACACTTCTTTCTTTTCCTTGAAACAATGCCAGTTACTTCTTTTTATTAATCTGATGCTATTTCCACTCCTTATTTGTTAATATAATCAATTTAAATAGTTTCACAAAATAGAAGCTTGATAAAATTATTGTGGATAACTTTATATATAAATTTACAGATTTTATTTGTTATTCTCTTCTTCAATACTTTAAAGTATGACTAAGCTTCGTGTTCACTTTGTTCTTCTTATTCTCTCGTTTAAAAATTTTTAATTGATATTTTACCAGTCTTCTAACTAATTTCAGGATTAGTATGTATCAATGTATTTTACATTTTTGCATCTAAATTGTTTTCAATAATTAGTATTGTAGAACTATTACAACACCACTTTCTGCTTATAACATTTTAATTGCACAAAAAAAATTTAATATTTAAACTTCATAGTTCTTTTGAGTATTTTTTAAAACTTCTACAATAAAATTGAATATGATAACTCATTCTCTCATCATAAATATCATGTAGATAGTCCTCCAGTCTCATTGTATTATCATTCCATCCTTTGTGAATAGTTAATATAATCCTTAAATTAATCTATCACCTAAGGACAGACTATAGAATCAAGGACGTAAGAAAAAGATGATCTTTAATTTGAATTATTGGAGTTATTTTAAATTTCAATTTCTTACATGTGATTACAGTTTAAAGTATGACATATATTCATTCACATGCCTTCAGTATGTCAACTTTTTTGGTCTTCTATTTCTTTATATCTTTTTAAGTTATTGTTTCTTTTAGAGAAGTTATAAAGAAGTGAACTTATTTTAAAATTTCTATGTTGTGCCTTTTCTTTTATACCAGAATTATTATCAAATACATCTATGTAGAGAATTTGAAAAAAAGAATATCAGTATTTTCAATAGTATTGCTTTCGGTGAATTTATGATTTGATTTATTGATTACTTTTATGGATTTTGTAGCAGGACTCTTTGGGTATTAAGGCATCATACAATATGTGGTATGCTTACCGTTAGCCAATAAATATAAAATGTTAAGTTCATTCAGCCGATTACCAAGTAGGTATGTTCTTAACTTATAGATTTCATATATCTCATTGTTATTAATAGTGGTGGTTCTATAACTATTTTCAGTGGTGTTTTCCGTTTTAATAATAAAGGTATTTGTTTTACTTTTGTCTTATAGTATAGTTTATTCTACACTTGCCTACAACATTAGGAATATTTGGGTTTTTAAATTTTGGACTTATTTGATTAGCCAATTTAGTAAAAATGTTAGAAACAACAAAGAAAATATTGAAAAAGTAAATAAAATAATAGAGGGTCATAAAAAAATACCTCTCTTTAGAGGCTCGCCGACAAGCTAAAAATATTCGACGAAGAAAATCAAAACAAATGCCAGCTGCGAGTATAGTTGATACACAAAATGTTGATATTAATCCATTAAAATCTATAGTAAGTAGTCTTGATCTACTACCTAATGTACCAAACTGTGAATTTTGCGATGCGAAACGTATTTATTTAGAACCACCTATATTTTGTTGTTCATTAGAAGAAATAAAATCTTTACAAATAGAAATGCCTTTAGAGTTAGTGAAATTGTATTTTGGTAATACTGAAGATGCTAAAGAATTTTGTAATTGTATTCGTAATTACAATAATATGTTTGCATTCACATCAATAGGTGCACATTATGATAAATTGTTAGCTCAAAGAAATAGTGAAATTTATATGTTTCGAGTACAGGGTCAACTTTATCATTTTTTAGATCAACTAACACCATCAAATAATGAAAAACCAAAAAAATCTTCAATTATACTTTTTTGATACAAATCATGAGATTTTGAATCGTATGTCTATTAGTTCAAAATTTAAGGAAAGCCTTGTAGAAAAATTAATTCGTATTTTAGAAATAAATCCATACGCAAAATTTTTCCGAAGTCTTAATAGTATTGATAACCAAAGTGAATATAAAATTGCTTTACAAGCTGACCCGTTGTTTGACCAATATATTTTTAAGAAACATTATGTGTCTCAAGTAGCTGGGATATGGTTAGAATCTAATAAAGAAGAACAATACACAAGTGAACACATTCAGGTTTACCCAAAAGATAGTCGGCCTCAAATTATCAAACGTTATTTTGTTTGTTATGATCCCATGCAATATCCTCTTATATTCCCAAATAGAGAATCTGGTTGGCACCGAGCAACTAAAAAATTAGGTCAAAGACAAAAAAGAATGACACCTAAACCAACATGTGATGATGAAACTATTTGTGATATTCTAAATTACACAAATGTTAATGACTTTATACAATCTGAAGTCTACATAAGTTCTAACAAGAATTCTGATAGGACGATGGTATCATGTCATGAGTATTATTGTTATGAGTTACAAATTAGAGAAAATGATAAATCATTCTTACTACATGTTGGTAGGCTTTTGCAGCAAACGTGAAGGCCTCCAATAGCCCTCCTAATTCGTCTCCTCCCATCACAAATCCAGTAGTGTCAACACTATTTTCGGAACAAATACGAGCTCAAGCCTCCCCTCTCAGATCACACAAAGGTGAACCGGCTTTTATCATTTCCGAAGTTGAAGAAAATGCAATAGCGGCACCTTTTAAATTCACATTAATTGGGAAATTCTCTTGGGGAAGACCGGCAATGGTGATCATTCGTAGAGGAATCCAAGCGGCTGGTTTTGTTGGTCCTTGCTTCGTTGGATTAATTGATGCACAGCATGTTGTGTTTAGATTCGAACAGGAGATCGATTTTCAGTGAATGTGGCTGAAACAATCCTGGTCGTTTCGAGGCTTTACAGTACGGATGTTCAAATGGTCTATTGATTTCAGCCCCAATATTGAATCTCCAATTGCTCTTGTCTGGATTAACTTTCCATTACTGCCTTTGCATTGTTTCAACAAGAAGGTGTTATTCGCTCTTGCAAGCACCATTGGGAACCCACTAAAAACAGACATGGCAACTGCCGCTGCCCTGCAAACTATCAGGCCAAGTGTTGCGAGGGTGTGCGTAGAAGCTGATCTCACAAAACCTTTTCCAGAATGTGTTTGGATCGGCAAGGGTGATAAAGGCTTCTGGCAAATAATTCAGATTGAGGATAAGCCGGTTTACTGTACTACTTGCTATAAAATGGGACATTCTCCGGCAGAGTGTGAGAATGCTTCAGCTCAAGTAGTTGGGAGGATCAAACAGCAACAAGCGTGGCAGAAAAAAGAAACTAGGCCAACTGCACAAGACTTCCACCTCTAGTGCTGCTGCGGACTGCCTAGGAAAAGGGAAAACTGTCATGAATTCGGGAAATGAAGCCTCAACATCACAAAAACAGCCAAGTATTGAATTAGTGAACTCACCTAAGGATGCTTCAAATGGGGAACTTCAGGTTCAGCAGTCAAATAATCTGCAGCTATCCAGGGCAGGTCCAAGTTTTGTGGTTCAGGAACAATGTACGGTTTTGGAGGCTTCGACCTCAGCAGAAACGGGGACCAAGCAGAATGAGGAAAGGTTACTCAAGAGCCCGACGTCCCACACATTGGACAAGGTACTAGAAGCAGGCAGCACCCTTCTTTCGAATCAAGCAAGGGAGGGGGAAGATTCAAGAGTGAGTGATTCCCATATGGCTGAGGTTCTTTCTAGAATTTATGAAGTCCAGTATCCGATGGAGGAAGTGTATGAGAAATGAGGGATTCCTGTCATCATTGATTTTGAGAATGTATAGGAGCGAATGCCAGAACAGGAAGCCCCAAGCACCGGAGGGAGAGAGATCATTCTTCTACCAATGGCTAAGGTCCCTTCAACATCTGATCTTCAACTGCTCCAGCTCATCACCACCGAATCAGAAACGGATAATCAACAATATGGTGTCAGTTCGGAGTGGGAGGAGAAAACTGAAAGTACGTTTTACTTGAAAACCCTGACCAAGAGCAAATACAAACCAAGAAAACACAAATCCAAGAAGCTGTCAGTCCCAACATCAAGCCGAAAGCTTAGAAGCTATAAACAAGTGAATGTGTTTGGCTGCGAAAGTAGGTAAGATGGTTTGAATAGTAGGCCCCTGATTGCTGGTGTTAATATCAGATTGGCCAATTTAAATACTGTTCTGATTACTTGTTTCTGGCATGATGCTGGTTTTGGTTGATTGCTATGATATGGAGGATCGGATTTATATATGTAATAACCGACTCCTGGCATTTGGAAGACAACATTCATGAGAACAAGGACAGTTTTGATTGATTGCTACTAGTTATGCTGTTTTCTTGGGATTTTGAAAGACAACATGCTTAGGGGGAGTTCTGGTTTTCTATGATACTGGACTGCTGGAAGATTGTATGTTGAATATGGTTTGGAAATAGTGAGATATTGTTGCTTATCAAACAGTTTGGCAGCTTCGTAGTTTGGCAGACTGGCAGATTCGCTTCTTTTGTCTATTGTGTTGTTGGTAGTGTCCTAGGCTTAATGATGGAGACTAGTCGAGAGATAGGAAGGGTATTTTATTGCCTGAATTTATATGATGAATTTATTTGGCTACTGAATTCAAATGCTGGAATTATGTACAACATTGGATTGGGATGGTGTTGGGATGACATGTGGATCGAACCTCATTAGGTTTGAAGTTGTCATTTCTGGATTGGTGGTGGATGCCAATGAAGTAGGAAATGGTATGGTTCTCAATACTGGATTCTCTCTATGGTTTATTTGAAGGAAGCAACTTGTAATCATTGGCTCTTGGTTTTGGAAAATGGTGAAGCACGTATATTTTGTGTATAACCAGATTTGGGATGCTGAAGGATTTGTTCATAACAGTAGCTTGACTCTAGTTTCCCCATACTCATTCTAGTTGTGGGGTTGTACTAGCACTTCTGATGATTTTGCTTAGATTGTAATCTGTTGATAGTCTTAAAATCAGCATAGACGAATGTTTTTGTGCTTACACACATGATGTATATGGAGGAGTCCTCCACATTTACTTTCTAGTATTTCTTCTTGATCTCGTATCCATTAGGCTTATGCGTGTAAATGGATTTGGGATCAAGTAGATCTTTTGCTATAATAGTGGTTATTGCCACGCATAATATTATCTAATAAATAGGGAGTGGTGCCCCTCCTCGTTTGAGGTTCTGCCAAAATATATATATATATATATATAGTAGATATGTACATTAAAATTGAAACATCAATGTTAGAGTTTTATAGAAATATAGATATGCAAAATCGTTTACGATATAAAGTATATCGTGGTTTAGTAGATAGTAGTGCACAAGGATGTCAAATAGGTGCTGATGTTGGAAAACGTATAATCTTACCCATATCATTTATTGGAGGATCTAGGGACATGCATAAAAGATATATGGATGCGATAGCTTTAGTACAACGATATGGAAAACCTGATATTTTTTTAACAATAACTTCAAATTCAAATTGCCCAGAAATAAAAGCACTATGTTTACCTTGTGATGAAATACAAAATAGGCCTGATTTAATAGCTATGGTATTTCGTGCTAAACTTGAAGTTTTAAAAATGAATTGTTTAAAAAGAAAATTTTTGGTCACATTATTCCTTACACTAATGTAATAGAATTTCAAAAGAGAGGTTTACCTCATGCTCATTTTTTGCTTATTTTGAATCAAACATCAAAAATATTTTCACCTGAAGCATTTGAAAGAATTGTTTGTGCTGAACTACCTGATTCACATACTGATCCATACTTATTCTCGTTGGTAGCAAAACATATGATGCATGGACCTTGTGGTTTTCTTGATCCGGCATGCCTTGTATGAAAAAAGGTTCTTGTAAATTTAACTACCCAAAAGATTTTTCAGAAAGTACTAGATATGGAACAAATTCATATCCAATATACCGTCGTAGAAATAATAATCAGGCTATTATTAAAAGAGGTTCAAAACTTGACAATCAATTGGTTGTACCTTATAATCCATACCTTTTAGCTAAATTTAATTGTCATATTAATGTTGAAATCTGTTCATCTATTCAAGCTATAAAATATATTTATAAATATATATATATAAAGGACATGATAAAATTTCATACACGTTAGTTGCAGATGAAAGAAACTCTATAGTTGATGAAATTAAAAATTTTCAATGTGCAATGTGATTTTTGCCTCCAGAAGTAGTTTGGCGAAATTTTAAATTTAATCTTAATCATATGCAACCATCTGTAATATGCTTACCAATTCATTTAGAGAATGAGCAATCAGTAACTTTCCCTGCTAATCAATCATTATACAACATTATTAATAATCCTATAGTTAGAAAGACTATGTTAACACAATTTTTCCACATGAATAGACATAATGATTATGCTAGAAAATTAAAGTGTTTATATGTTGAATTTCCAGAATACTTTACTTGGCATAATGATTCAAAAGAATGGGAACCGCGTAAAAAATAAGAAGTAATAGGTCGGATTTTCAATTGTTACCTATCTGAAGGCGAAAAATTCTATTTAAAGTTATTTCTAATGCATATTAGAAAGCCAACTTCTTTTATTGATTTAACAACAATTAATGGAAAGACTTTTAGTACATACAGAGAGGCTGCACAAATATTAGGATTATTAGACCAAGATAGCATTGCTGAAATATGTACTGAAGAGGCTGTTGCTTATTTAATGCCTACTGCATTACGCCAGTTATTTGCTACTATCCTTGTATATTGTAATCTTAAAAATCCTAAACAATTATGGGTAAAATTTGAAAGTTTTCTTTCAGAAGATTTTAGACAGAATAGAACTCTTTGTTCTTATGTAATTAAACACAAACTTTTAGACATTCTTGCTTACCATCTTTATTCGATGGGGAAAAAGTTGGAAGATTTTTTTTCTATAACTGATGATTTACAAATGAGTTTTCAAGATAGTTTAATGAACGAATTACAAATTTAACAAGACGTAATTATACCTAATAAAGATCTTTTAGTTGTTGAGCAACTTAATGAAGAACAAAGATTAGCATATAATCGAATCATATATCATGTTAATAATAATATATCAAATATTTTTTTTTTGTGGATGGTCCTGGTGGTTCTGGAAAAACTTTTTTATATAGAGCACTTCTTCCTACTGTAAGATCTGCTGGTTATATTGCACCTGCTACAGCTACTTCAGGAGTAGCTGCATCTTTACTTCCAGGGGGACGTACTTCACATTCAAGATTTAAAATTCCGCTAGATGAAAATGATTCTAAATCTTGTAGTGTTAGTAAACAAAGTGAGTTAGCTCATTTAATAAGAATGACAAAAATTATTTATTTGGGATGAAGCAACAATGACAAAACGTAGTATTATCGAAAAGTTTGATGAAATGTTAAGAGATATAATGAATTCACATAAAGTTTTTGGTGGCAAAATTGTTATATTTGGTGGTGACTTTCGTCAAACATTACCAGTTATTCTTAAAGGTACCAAAGATGATATTATAGATGCTTCCATTGTCATGTCACCTTTGTGGAATCAATTTGAAAAGTTAAAGCTTAAGCAAAATATGCGAGCATTGCTTGATCCTGAGTTTTCATCTTATTTGTTGAAAATTGGTGATGGAATGGAAAATACTAATGAAAAAGATGACATTGAAATACCATCAAAAGTAAGCATTTCCTTTATAGATGATATTGCATCACTGAATACACTAATAAACATGGCATTTCCAAATATTGATTACTACAATCTAGATTTTTCTTTATTTGTCAAACGAGCTATACTTACTACGAGAAATGAATTTGTCCATAAAATAAATGAGGTTAGAATTAATAGATTTCCTGCTGAAGAAATTGTATATTTTAGCTATGATGAAAATTCAAGTACTTGTGCTATACCTGATCAAGAAGAATTGTTTCACTTTTTGACTTCTCAAGGGCTTCCCCTTCACAAACTCACTTTAAAAATAAATGCACCAATCATATTGTTAAGAAATATTAATCCAACCGAGGGACTTTGTAATGGTGCACGTCTTGTTTGTAAAGGTTTTGACAGAAATGTGATTTATGCTAAAATTTCAGTTGATGCACATGCACAAAAACCTATTTTTATTCCCCATATTACATTAGAAGCTTCACATGATAATTTCTCATCTATTCCATTTAAAAGAAAATAATTTCCGATATGTTTATGTTTTGCAATGACAATTAATAAAGCCCAGGGTCAAACTTTAGATTTTGTTGGTATTTAATTGAAAAAACCTGTATTTTAGCATGGTCAACTTTATGTTGCATTATCAAGAGTAAAAACTATAGATCAATTAAAAATACTTATTAGACCGCCAACACCATTAATACAAAGTACTAACTACACAAAAAAAATATTGTGTACCATGAGGTTTTAACAGCTGTCAATCTCAATTAAACTTCAATAAATTATTAACATAGGTAAAATGTTATTTTTGTCTTATATTCCATTTATCGAAGTGGTACATTTTTATTTTATTAAGAATTATAAACTTGTGATTATAGTATTTGAATTAGTTTTCTACTATTGCTTAAATATTTTTTTAACTATAAATTTTTACTTTAGTGCATCTATTATTTGCCAATTTTAATTGCTTCCCATGAGTTTAATTATTAAGATGTTTATTACCAATTTATAAAATTACTTTCTTTCTATTTTCCTTTCTTTTAGGTCAATGGAAGATAAATGCACCACACTCCGAAATTTGCAACCAGATGTTTAAAACTGGTTTGTAAAAGTGTTAGTTGCAAAAAAAACTCCTATTCATTTGATGAAATGGGGTACGATGCAACAATGGCTTGTGTTTGTTGACAAAGAGGTATAATAAGTTTAACTAATTCAATAAAATTAGTAATATTTCATCTTATATTAGTTTTATAATTGTTTGAACAGAATGAAAATATGCAATGTATCATTTACCAACAAGATGCTAATCAACTAAACAAAATCCTTCTCTTATGCATGACTTATTATATTGGAAATTGTAAAATTAAAAAAATGACTCAAAGTACACCAGTTTTGGCAACTTCAAAGTATCAAATAATCCTCAACAAATGTGCTTACATCAAGCCTACTAGAAAGCAAGAAGAGCTGCATATGGAGCACATTTATCAATTAATATCGTTTGCACAATGTCCTGAATTCGCAGATGTTAAGGACAAACAAATCAGTTAAGTTTTTCTTAGGAGAAAAATGTTAAATAATTATAGTATGAATTTATTATGACTTATTTTATTAAGAATAGAGTATTTTTCAGATTTGCTGTGTGGTATGATACATGTCTTTCCACCGCGTGTTATTCAAAAAAATGGAAGAAATTTGCAAGAATTTTTATTGCCAATGAAGAGTAAGTAACTTAATTTTTAAAACAAGTTATGAACTATTATAATCTAACGTTTGATACAATTATGGCTTAGATATTTACAATTTTTTATGGATACAGGTGTAGACCTATCATCCTTACTTTATGAGAGGAATTTTTACAAAATGAAGCACCCTATTTGACTGAAAATGTCCACAAGATGCCTGTAATTTTAGGGATGAGACTATCTGCGAACACCTTCCATGGTAAAAATAAATTTATTTCCTTTTCAATCTAAAAATGAAATTCACTACATTAAACTGCTATGTTCGATTATATAATGCACTAAATTATAGTTGATTATGTGCTATTTTATTGATAGAAACATCTTATTATAGGGCTATCGACCGGAACATTGCCAAATAGCACTATTTTATTTCATCCTCCAATACCGCAAGCCGGACAATTGGAGTTATAATAATTAAAAATTTTGATGTATAAAATGTTATTTTGAAAAGTTCCTTAATTAATCTTTACTTTTTTTATACAGTTTACTATATTTAGTATAAGGTCATGGCTTCATTGAGTTTTAAGGATTTCTTATAGTTATTATATCTTTGCCATTTATTTATTTATACAATTACTATGGTTGAAAATTTTGATATTGTTGGCTTTTCTAATTATCTTATTTATTTAACATGTTACCTTTCATAAAAGAAATGAACTTTAGTTATTTATGGTTCATTTTAACCAATTTTTAATTATTCATAAAATTTTAGATTAAAAGCCAACAAAGAATATTTAGAGACTGTTGTATCCCAAAAGCTTTATGAGAAAGAGAAGCAAATCGTAAACGAACCTCTTCATTCTCAAATTTGGAAAATCAGTCAAATTTTGAGTTTATCTCAAATGGTAATTTCACATTGATTCATATGTTGCTTTTATCTTTTTGTAAACTTCGTATGAATAACTATTGTTGTACGTATATTTTCATTAACAGGTTAAATCTTTTTGGATCAAAGCTAAACTATAAATTATAAAATCAAAGCAATGTTTCTACTTTCTAGCTTGTCCTAATTGTTCGAAGGGTTGTGGAGCAGCTTACGGGCATGAGTTTACATGTTTCTATTGCAACAATGATTTTCCAAGTCCAAAAGTAATGTAAGCTATTTCATATCATACATACTTATAAACCATGTCAATATAATATATAATACTTTTATTATGTATTGTGCTAACCTTACATTCAAAAAATATATGTTCATATAGGTTTCGTTTTGAAGTTGAACTGTTTGATGGAACCGGCAGTTTAAATGCCTTTCTGGAACAAAATGAAGCAGAAACATTAATAGGAATGTCTGGAAAAGAGATTATTGAAGCAGAATTATAGGTATATTTGATCAGTACTAAATCTTCTTGGCTATAAAATTATCCTTATTACTTAAGTTTCCACTCTTTCTATTTATAACAAGAAAGGAATTTGAATTGTGATGACATCAATAAAAAAATTTAAAGATTTGGAGTTGTTCTTTCACATTAGAACATCAAGCACTGAAATCAGAGGCAAAACATTTTCACAGAACACAATCATAGCGTGCCTCCCATCATCCGAATTGTCTTTAACATCACAAAGTTCTGCAGAAAAGCCTTCATCATCAGGTATGAGAAAAAAGCTGATAGCGAATGTGCCAATGCTTGAAAGTCAAGAAAGTTCTTCAAGTGGTAAGAGAAGTTTTGATTCTGCAGGAGATTCATTACATAATGGACTAAAACATGCCAAACCAGATTAAGCTACCCATATTCTATATACCTTTTGGACCCTTTTGGAGCTATATTTTGGTAGACAGTATGTACATAGGTAATAGAGTAAGTTAGATATTTTGGAAAATATAGATTCTTATTAAGAAAAAGGGTGTATATATAAATCTTGCTTGCTGCTAATGAGTTATATGTGAGTTTAAAGTTTTCTCTAATGTTTTTCTTGAAAGGAACTATTAATGCAACTTTGGTTGTTAAAAAGGTCTTTATTTTAGTCATTTTTGTTATTTTATCATTATAAAGTTTGCACCTTTCTCAAAAAAATTATACTCGTGCTAAAATTAGAATTTTTATAAGGCATGGGATTTTATGAAATTGTGTACATTAGCTTGTCTAAAACGATGAATTTTCATGAGTTATTTTAATCAAAAAATGCATATTTTGTGATCGCATTATTGGTGATATTTGAAAACCCGTTCTGATTTGTAATCCAAAATAACATATTGCAGTATGCCTGAAATTGGTTGTTATGATTGTCTTTGTGTCATTTTTATGGTCTTATTTAAATGTTTAAACTTCAAATATACGTGTACATATTTTTAAAAATTACTTATAATGCCCGAATGTAGTTCAAAATTCTCTACAAAAGGTACATAGTTATTCACTATCACATTATGCATGAAATTAAATGTTGTGAGTATCTTTGTGTGATTTTGATTGTATTATTTAACTGTTTAAACTTGTAATAGACACATATACATACATGTAATACTAATAAGATAATTGCTAAAAATGTATTTATGCATTTTAGATATTATTTACGAAACAAACATTAAATATAGTAGTGGGGTTAAAAAAGTCTATAAAATCTATCATGATTACATATATGTAATGTATTCCTATAATAACGATTGATATGAAAATGCTTGACAAGGGGTTAACATTTTCTTTAATGGTTTTCTTCAAAACAACTATAAATGCATATTTAGTTGTTAACAATGTCTTTATTTTAACCATTTCTGTTACTTTATCATGATAAAGTTTTTCTGGAGTTTTTGATACGTGTAATACATGAACATGTTATTGGTGGTGCTTTGTTAATGAACTCATGTTTTCTGCATTTGATGTTTCAATATGTTGACAGTGTTGCAACTATTTATATTATTTTTGTACTTTACAGGGTTGAATTGATTGTACTGATACAATTTTAAGAGGGCATCTTTTAATTACCACATTTCTATCAACATTAAGGAATTAAAAATAGAACTGTTTGGTGTTAATAACCATTAATATAAAAATGTTGTAGGCAAGCTTAAAGTTTTCTCTAATGTTTTTCTTTAAAACAACTACAAATACAACTTAGGCTATTAAAAAAGTCTTGATTTTAGTCATTTTTGTTACTTTATTATTATAAAACTTGCGTTTTACTCAAGAAGTTTACATTGTTGCTAAAATTAGAGTTTTTATAAAATATGAGACTTTGTTAAATGTATACATATAAATGTAAATAAGATTGATGGTAGCAAAAAAACTTGAAAACTAGATTGTAAGGAGGAATATTTATGATTAATTTAAATACTTTGTGGACATTAATTTGTCTAAAAAGATGAATTTTCATGAGTTATTTTCATCCAAAATGCATATCTTGTGATCACAGCATTACTAATATTTGTAATTGTTTTCATTATGGAGTTATATGTGGACAAGAATATTAGATTTACCATCTCAATTAGGCATCTCTAAGTATCATTTTTTTAAAGACATCAAAGAAATGCAAGTACAAATGCCTACTTTTATGCTTAAAATACTTACTTTCGTGAGTTACATATGGATATAGATGAAATAAAGCATTACATTATGTTTAAAATTGGGTGTTATGACTGTCTTTGTGCCATTTTTATGGTCTTATTTAACTTGTTTAAATTTGTAATATATATACTTGTATGCACTTTAAAAAAATCACTTATAATGCACGAATGTAGTTCAAAAGATTTTTCAAAAATTTGTACACTTTTAAAAAAGTCCCCATTCATGCTAAAATTTGAGTTTTTATAAGATGTGAGATGTTATAAAATGTATGCATACAAATGTTGTTGTGTGTAACTAGGGTTCACAATGGTCGAGAAACTTTATAACCAGATTGTTAAGAAAAATATTTATGATTAATTTCAACACTTTATGTACATTAGTTTATCTAAAAGTGTGAATTTTTGGGAGTTATTTTACTCAAAAATGCATTTCTTCTCATCTTAGAATTTCTAATATTGTAATTTCTTCTGGTTATGAACCTGTTTATGAGCAATAATATTTTATTTAACATCTCAGCTAGGCATTTCGAAGTACTATCTTTTTAAGGACATCAAAGAACTACCAGGACACCCCAGGACACTTACCTACTTTTATGTTTAAAATACATACTTTCATGACTTATACATTATTAATGTAGTTCAAAGTTCTTTTCTAAAGGTACATAGTCATTAACTATCACCTTATGGTTGAAAGGTGAGTATTTTAAACTATTTTTCTTTAACTTTCATGCTGACTCATTTCAAAATCAAATTCTTTTTAGTCGAAAAAGTTCTTGTACGTTTTGCACGCATATGCATAGTTTTATTAAAATTCAGTCTTGTTTGTATTTTGTGAACTTGTAATAGATATACACATATCGACATGTATGATACAAATGGTAAGATCCCCATTTCTTATTTTCAATTATTTTGTTATTTTCTCATAGTTTTAATTTAATTCTGATTATAAAATCATTTCCTGATATTGGTTTGTTGCACTTTTGATAAAAAGATCTTATTTGTTTTGCTTGTGATAGTAAAAATTATGGTGAGAAAAATGTTGAATGTAATAAAAGAAGTTATCTATTTATTTTGATAAAAATTTTGTGTACTGTATTCTATTAGAATGATAATTTTGATGAATATTTTATGCTATATACCAACTACAAAATTTGTCAAATTTATCAAGCATGTTTTTCAATTCAATTTCTGGACTTTTTGATATGTATAATACATGAACATATCATTGGTAGCATTTTGTTAATGAACTCATGCTTTCTACGTTTGATGTTTCAATATGTTGACAATGTTGCAACTATTTATATTATGTGTACTTTTCAAAGTTGATTTCCCCACAGTAGAGTGCTTTTGTTAAGGATCGTGTTCTCTCTGATAATATTTTGTTGGCTCAGGAGATGACGCGTTCAATTGCTTCAACTTCACGTAAAGGGAAGGTGATCATTAAACTGGATATGAGGAAGGCATATGATCGGGTTTCTTGGGATTTCTTATGTGGCATCCTGCGACGGTTTAGGTTTGGGGAACGTTGGATTGATATGGTGTGGCGGTGTTGATAAGGTGAATTTATTCACCTTTTATGTAGTGTTTATACTTGATTCTTTGGACGTTCTTCTTCGTTTTTATTCGTTTCAGTGTTTTAATTGTAGGTTTGTTGACCATGGTGTATTCTTGTAAGAGAGAAATCATACTGGAGTCAAATCGGATGCAAGTGGAGGAAAAATGGAAGAAAGATCGAGCGAAATTATTGAAGAGCAACCTCCACGTCGCAACGTCTGTACGTTCACGTCGCGACGTGGGTGCACGTCGCGATGTCGACCCTCCACGTCGCGACGTCAGAAATGTGAATTAAAATAGATTTTTGGTTGAATTTTTGGACAAATTTTGAGAAACTTCCAGAGAGTTACGTTGCGACGTCGGGACCCCTCCCACGTCGCGACGTGCGTGGACGTTTTGACGCGCGATTAGGGACGTCACGACGTCGGGAAAAAGTGCAGATTTACGACTTAATTTTGGAAATTTGCGAATTTGGCCCACTTTGAGACTTCTTATCCGATATGGGTTTCATGAAGGACTTATTTGCTAATATTTGCATAGAATAACTATAAATAGGGCTAGGGTTACAGCTTTTAAAGGTGTGTCAACTTTGAGAGAGCTTAAGCAAGGGTTTTTCTTTTTTGTAATAGCTAGGGTTTCATTCTTTTAGCTATTTACGAAAAATTGCAGCTGTACGGATTGGGAACATACATCATTCATTATTGAATTCATTTATTTAGAGACAAAGATTTTTTCCAAGGATTCACAATTCAAGGTGTTTTCTTTCTTTTTAATTAATGTTTTCAATATTGTGCTTACTGAATAATATTATGATGATGTTTGATTTAGCCATGCTCGGCTAAATTAATTGTGCTCCCGGGATTATGAATAAGGGTTTTTGTGCTTAATTAACATGCTAAGTTCTACCTTATGGTCTTTGTTGAATAAGTTTTGCTGTGTTCTTCATAATTATGCATAATTTGGCCGGATTATGTATGATGAATATTTGATTTAAGTGCAGTAAATTACTTAGAGATTACTTGCTTTAATCTTAACTTTAGCCTGATATGAGGATTAGAGTGGGTTCTTTGGGATCTATTGTGGGTTGGTTGTGAATTTGTTATATTGTTTTTCCTTAATTGTTACCTTTAACCTAATAGGAGGAATTAAAGGGATTAGTTTAGCATTAGCGTGACTGGTTCGGGCGTTGCCTCTGCCACAAAGGAGCGGTTGAACTTGAGGGTTTGGTTGAGTTGGTTAGTTGCATTAGGTTCCAGATTAATTAAGAAATTAAACTTTGCCTTTCGCCATATAGGAGAGTTTATTGAATTAGTTAATATCTAAGTACGTAAGTGCTTAGTCATTCCTTGCCTTTAGCCTAATAGGGGGTGTGAGTTATGTTATTTACCCTTATTTTGCATGACCATAGATAGGATGTATGTATGTGCTTTTTATGTAACCCTAAAATATAATCTCGGGAGTACACTTGCTTAATTTGAATTTTAATCAAATCACCGACATTGTTTTAGTTATTTGTTCTTTGCTTATTATTTAGTTTGATAAACAAAAAAACCAAAAAGATTTTCTTAAAATTTCAACACAGTCCTTTCCCCGTGGGAACGAACTTGCTATACTATCACCTTCACGGGGTTGTTTAGCATTATTTTTGAGTAGGGGTAAATAGCGGCCACTATCACAATTTATTACATATATTTGTTCCCATCAAATTTTGGCGCCGTTGCCGGGGAAAGCAGTCGTGTTGATTTTATTTTATTTTTTTAGTTTAAGTTTTAATTTTCTCACATATTTTTAGTACTGTTGCAATTCTTCTTTGCATGCCCAGGACAAGATCTCTTGGTCTAGTGGAATATCCATATGACCCGAAACATGCACAGACCTTGCGTGTTAAGAAAAAGTTAGAATTTGAAGCAATGCCTGCACATGGTAATCAGCCCAATATGGTTGTACCTCCAGCGGGTGTAGATCCCCCAGCGGGGGATCCTCCGGTTATTCCACAAGCACAACCAGTGGTACCGCGGTGTCGATATGGTGATCATTATGAGCCTCGAATGGATAACTTGGATTCGCCTTTTATTGACACTGGAGAGCACTTTCAAATTCCGCCGGCTTTCATAAACTTGATTCAAAATGGCCAGGTTTTCCATGGATTGAGTACTAAGGATCCACATGCACATTTAAGGACATTCCTTAAAGTGTGTAATATAAACAATCTTCCATATATCCCACATGATGTTTTAAAGAGAATGTTGTTTCTTTTTTCTATTCAAGGAGCAACTGAGAGATGGTATGACTCTATTAATGGGGCGAAAATTGAAACTTTTGATGAACTTGCGAAGAGGTTCATGACTAAATATTTTCCTCCATTCCGAATGGACAAGATCCAAATGGACTTCATGCAGTTTGGTCAAGGAGAAAATGAGTCATTCACTGAAGCATGGGATAGATTTCGGGAGCTTTTTAATAAATACCCAAACAGTGGGTTGGAGCCGGGAAGAGAGCTAAATTTCTTTTGCAATGGACTCAATTTTGATACTATGCATTTGGTAAATCTTTCAGCTGGAGGAAATTTGCATGATAAATCACCAAAAGAAGTTGAAGAGATTTTTGAGCGTATAGTAAGTAATGAGCTGATGTTGCCCACTGGAAGAAGTAACCATGGAAGACGGCAAATTGGAATGTTAAAGTTGGATAAAACAGCCAACTTGAAAGCACAAATGACAGCCATGCAGAGCCAACTTGAAAGTATTCATGCATCCTTGACAAACAAAGCCACGCCTTCTTGTGGATTATGCCAAGGAGCGCATCATATGGATGAATGCCCTCAAGTCACTAATGAGCCAGTCCAGTATGTCAATTACAACCAGAATACTAATTCAAATCAATGGAAACCATTCGGTGGAAATCAGTGGCCTTAAGGAGGACAAAATCGCCCACAGTATAATGCATCAAGACCAACTTATCCGCCTGGCTATGGAAATCAACAACACACACAAGGTGGTAATTCACAAGCAACAATTGATGATGTTATAACTGTGTTGGGGGCCAAGATGGAGAACCTTTTTGGAGAATGTCAACAGCAACAAGCCAATGTGGAGAAAAGAATGGAGGTATATGATGGAATGTTCAGGGAGCATAAAGCTCTCCTTAAGAATATGGAGACTCAAATAAGCCAACTCGCCAATGAAGTGCATAATAGACCAGCAGAAACTTTACCAAGTGATACTTTCTCCAATCCAAAGAGAAAAGAGCAATGCCATGTGGTTAGACTTCGAAGTGGTAAGGAATTGTCATCTCCAATTCTTAATGAAGAAGATTCTCCAAAAGATGATCAAGAACCTATCAAGGTTCAAATGGAGAAGGAACATTTAACCAAGCAAGCTGAATATAAGGAAGTTAGTGCAAGTAAAAGGAGAAAGAAAAATCCTCCAAGTGCCTTCAATTTTCCAGAATGTGCTCCACCATTACCTTTTCCTCAAAGGATACAACCATCAAAGAAGAAGATCTTGTTCAGTAAATTTGCTGAGATGATTAAGCAGCTCCATGTGGAAATACCTTTGTTAGATTTGGTAAAGAAAATGCCTACTTATACGAAATTATTGAAAGATCTAACTTCAAATAAGGAGCAGATTTTGTAATGTGAGAAGGTAATCCAATTGAATAAGGTTGGGCAATGCTTAATGAAGAAAAATCTCCCCCCTAAGCTTAAAGATCCAGGAAGCTGCACAATCCCATGTAGAATTGGCGCAAGATATTTTGCTAAGGCAATGTGTGATTTGGGGGCTGGTATTAACTTGATGCCTTATTCCATTGCTATAAGTGTGAAAATGGGTGAGCAAATCAAACCAGTGGCTATAACTCTTCAGTTAGCTGATAGATCCATCATCACTCCTATGGGTATCATTGAAGATGTTTTGGTAGTAGTTGATAAGTTCACAATTCTAGTGGACTTTATTATCTTGGACATGAAGGAGGATGAGGAGGTTCCTCTCATATTTGGAAGACCATTCTTGGCAACTGGAGATGCTTTAATAGGCGTACGCAGCAAGACAATCACTTTTCGTGTCAATGGCGAAGAGGTAACATTTAATGTGAATTACGCTATGAAGCATCCTAGAGATATTAATACTTGTTTTTTCATGGATGTGGTTGAAACTTCAGTTATTGCATGCAATCCCATGAAAACATGTAGTGTTAATGATAATGACTCTTTAATGCATATGTCTAATTTTGAGTTGTTTTTGATTGATGAAAATATAGCATTTGAGTTACAAAGTATGGTTGAAAATGTTTATCTTGATGCTTCCATTTATGAGCTAACTGATACTGT
The DNA here is from genome assembly GCA_016586305.1 of Ophiorrhiza pumila. NCBI lineage: Eukaryota > Viridiplantae > Streptophyta > Magnoliopsida > Gentianales > Rubiaceae > Ophiorrhiza > Ophiorrhiza pumila. The sequence continues at coordinate 34,683,597 of BLIW01000009.1, read as the reverse complement.
TTGTGAGGAGCCCATTGAGGTGAGGCCAATTGAAGTCATTGATTGTAGTGAAAATAGGTTGAAACCTTCAGTTGAAGAACCTCTAAAATTAGAGCTGAAGCCACTCCCTTCAAATCTCAAATATGCCTTCTTGGGGGAAAATTACACTTTGCCAGTAGTGATTTCAGCTACATTGGAACTATGGCAAGAAGAGAAGCTTATTATGGTGCTAAAAATGTATCAAGGAGCAATTGGGTGGACTATTGCTGACATTAAGGGAATTAGTCCATTAATCTGCATGCACAAAATTTTTTTGGAAAATGATGCAATTCCAGTAAGTGATAGGCAACGTCGCTTAAATCCAGCAATGATGGATGTGGTAAAAAAGGAGGTGATCAAACTTTTGGACTTTGGAATGATTTATGTTATATCTGATAGTGAATGGGTAAGTCCAGTCCAATGTGTGCCAAAGAAGAGTGGGGTGACAGTGGTCAAGACTGATAATGACGAGTTGTTGGCAACCCGTATCATTAATGCATGGCGAGTGTGTATAAATTATCGCAAGCTCAACAAGGCAACCCGCAAAGATCATTTTCCTCTACCATTCCTTGATCAAGTTTTGGACAGAATTGCTGGTTATCTATTTTATTACTTCTTGGATGGTTACTCCGGGTACAATCAGATCACTATTGACCCAAAAGATCAGGATAAGACAACATTCACTTGCCCGTTTGGTACTTTCGCTTTTAAGAGGATGTCTTTTGGGTTATGCAATGCACCCGCAACATTTCAAAGGTGTATGATGGCTATGTTTCATGACATGGTAGAAGATATTATTGAGGTATTCATGGATGATTTCTTAGTTTTTGGCCATTCTTTTGATAAGTGCTTGGATAATCTAGCTAAGGTTCTTGAAATATGCGTAGAGACTAATCTAGTTTTGAATTGGGAGAAATACCAATTTATGGTGCAAGAAGGAATTGTCCTTGGCCACAAGATCTCAGCTAAAGGCATGGAAGTGGATAAAGCAAAATTGGATCTTATTACGAAGCTACCATATCCTATAAATGTCAAAGGAGTAAGAAGCTTTTGGGCCATGCCGGGTTCTACCGCAGATTCATTCGGGATTTCTCTAAAATCACCAAGCCCTTGTGTCATCTATTGGAGAAAGATGCGGTATTCAACTTTAATGATGACTGTAAAGCAGCATTTGATTTTCTTAAAGGCCAACTTATAGCAGCTCCGATCAGTAAACCGCCCAATTGGGGAGCCCTCTTCAAGATTATGTGCGATGTGAGTGATTTTGCTGTGGGGGTAGTTCTTGGTCAATCTTACATTCTTGTGGCTGTGGATTATATTTCTAAATGGATAGAAGCAATTGCTTTTCCGACTTGTGATGCAAAAAGTGTGGTAGGGTTCATCAAGAAGTACATTTTCACTCGTTATGGAACCGCAAAGGCTATTATCAGTGATGGAGGCACACATTTTTGTAACAAAGTTTTTCAAGCCTTATTGACCAAATATGGAGTCCGGCATAAAGTGGCAACCCCTTACCATCCTCAAACAAGTGGACAAGTGGTGATATCAAATCGGGAGATCAAGAGAATTTTAGAAAAGGTTGTGAAACCTTCTCGGAAGGATTGGGCAACAAAATTTTATGATTCTCTATGGGCATATCGCACAACTTTCAAAACCCCTATTGGTACATGATGTGGAGAAAATATATGTAATAAATTGTGATCGTGGCTGCTATTTACCCCTACTCAAAAATAATGCTAAACAACCCCGTGAAGGTGAAAGTATAGCAAGTTCGTTCCCACGAGGAAAGGACTGTGTTGAAACTCTAAAGAAAATATTTTTGTGTTTTTGTAATTATCAAACTAAAGCTAAGAAAATAAATATTAAGAACTAAAATTGAAATGGTGATTTAATATAAAACGCAATTAAAGCAAGTGTACTCCCGAGATTATATTTTAGGGTTATATATAAGGCACAGACATACATCCTATCAATGGTAATGCAAAACAAGGGTAAATAACATAACTCACGCCCTCTTATTAGGCTAAAGGAAAGGGATGATTTACGCACTTACCTACTTAGATATTAACTAATTCGTTAAACCCTCCAATATGGCGAAAGTCAAAGTTTACTTCCTCAATTAACCCGGAATCTAGTGCAACTACCAACTCAACCAGACCCTCAAGTTCAACTGCTCCATTAGGCTAAGGCAACGCCCGAACCAGTCACGCTAATGCTAAACCATTCCTCTTAATTCCTCCTATTAGGTTAAAGGTAACAATTAAGGTAAATCACTCTAACAAATTCACAACCAACCCACAATAGATCCCAAACAACCTACTCTAATCCTCCTATCATACTAAAGGTAAGATCAAAACAAGTTATCTATAAGTAATTTACTGCACTTTAAAAAAATATTCATCATACATAATACTCGTGCGACATATCATGCATAATTATGAAGAACACAGAAAAACTTATTCCACAAAGACCATAAGATAGAACTTAGCATGTAAATTAAGCACAAAAACCCTTATTCATAATCTCAGGAGCATAATAGATTTAGCCGAGCATGACTAAATCAAACATCATCATAATAATGAAATTGAAGAACATTATTGAAAACATAAATTAAAAAGAAAGATAACACCTTGAATTGAGAATCCTTGGAAGAAATCTTTGTCTCTAAATTAATGAAATCAATACTCAATGAAGTTCCCAATCCGTATAGCTTCAATTCTCCATAAATAGTTAAAAGAATGAAACCCTAGCTATTACAAAGAAGAAAAACCCTTGCTTGAACTCTCTCAAAGTTGTCACACCTCTAAAAGCTGTAACCCTAGCCCTATTTATAGTTATTCTATGCAAATATTAGCAAATAAGTCCTTAACGAAAACCATGTCGGATAAGAAGTCTCAAAGTGGGCCAAAATCGCAAATTTCCAAAATTAAGTCGTAAATCTGCACTTTTTCCCGACGTCGAGACGTCCCTGATCGCGCGTCAAAAAGTCCACACACATCGCGATGTCAAGGGTCTGACATCGCGACGTCGCGGCACGTTGCGACATTGCGGCACGTCGCGACGTGGGAGGGGTCCCGACGTCACTGCGACATAACTATCTGGAAATTTCATAAAATTCTTCCAAAATTTCAACTAAAAATCACATTTTTGACGTTGCGACGTGGAGGGTCTACATCGCGCGACGTACACCCACGTCGCGACATGAAAGGTACCGACGTGGAGGTTGCTCTTCAATAATTTCGTGATCTTTCTTCCATTTTTCCTCCAGTTTGCATCCCGATTTGACTCCCGAATGATTTCCCTTCTTCAAGAATACACCATGGTCAACAAACCTACAATTAAAACACTGAAACAAATAAAAACGAACAAAAACGTCCAAAGAGTTAAGTATAAACCCTATATAAACGGTGAATAAATTCACCTCATCAATTTCCCCCACACTTAACCTTTGTTCGTCCCCGAACAAACTAAATAACAAAATAACAAACCTAAACAAAAGTCTAAAACAAAATTCTAACACATAACACAAAACGCATCCAACTTCATCAATTCGATCTAAGAACAAATGTCATATAAATGCCTCATACTCTCAAATATTCTAATGTCAAGTACACATAATATACGTCTCCAAAAGTTATCAAAGTACATTAATGTACTCATTTAGACACGTTGAGCCAACTATGTGTGTGTGTGCGATAGGTTCCACCTCAGTTCATAACTCATCTACAATCACGCCATAAATCTGCGTTCCAACAACTAAATCTTCGTCTCAACTTTTCCTCACTAACATATTAACAATTCATTATTAAGCTCATATAAATGAGGATTCGCTCGGCAAACACTTAGGTTCATAAATAAAACACTCCCAGACTGTCACACATAATTAGGGTATTTCATAGGAAATCCCGTGACATCCACCTTGAGTACTGTCTTACCTTCGGGTTTTAGACCCATTCCCACTCATGCAAGTTCTCCATTAACTTTTCGTTTAAGAGCAGTCTCGCAGAGGAGTGGCAATATAAAGCCAGAGTCTTACGGCTTCTATTTTCCGTTACCATCCATATGAGTTCTCTTAGGGTTTTTATTAAAAGCAATCTCATAGAGTGATGATAGTATGAGCATAACAAGCTTAAAATTGCAAAAGCATTAAGTGCAAACATTTATGTAAGCACATTTATTAAGGAACATATTTTAAGCGAGTTATATAAGTTTCAACTAAACAAAGCGTTAAAAACACACCAACCTACTTAATGATTACAAACTCGTCAATTCCCTCAGTAGTTCCCCTAAGTGCATAAAAATAGTCGACTCAAAATGCTAAATTTTCCATCAAAGACCCGACTCCCTCTATATAGCATATTATTTTCCTACCCCACATTGAATCTTTCGATAAAATCCAATCATTGGCAACGTAACATTTATCACGACAAGATCAAAATTTCAAAAATTGGATACTACACGAAAAATTCCTAAAACCATGGTGTAATTATGCAAAGAGTTATCATTACCGACTTACTTATTTACGAGCTAAGATTAACTCAAGGAATAACTAATACGAATGGGACATAATTAAAAATTTAAAATAAATCCTAATTCCATTAACGTAAGTGTCTTAATTTGGTGCAAAATAACAAGAAAAACAACAAAATGAAAACAACAATAGAAAAGAAAAATAACATCCAAATAACATCAAAATAACATCTAAATAAAGAAAACAGAACAAATAGAAAAACAAAAGAACATAACTCCCCCCCACACTTAAAATCCACATTGTCCTCAATGTGGGCAAGGAAAAACACCACCTAATTTTGCTGCATGTCGTCACGTGGAGGAGGCTGCGAACTAGTTTCCTCGCCTCTGGAAATCTGCCACTGCCTGCTCATCTGGAGGACCATATCAGAAATCTGATGGGATAAGTTGGTATACGCTATCTCTATCTGGTCAAACCGCTCATCAAAATGCGTCGCCTACTGCTCCATCATAGCCTCCATGTCATCCATGCGTGTATGGATGCCCACAATGTTCATTACACGGTGAGGTGGGGGTAGAGGAATGGGCTCCTCGTCCTGTGCTTCCTCGTGCTCTGGCTGGTGTCCTTGCTCATGCTGCTGTTGCTCTAGCTGTGGCGATGGCTCCTGTCTTTGCTGTTACTGCGGAGGTGGCACTGGGGGTTGTCCTGGCCTCTCATAAGAACTAATCCTATATCCATTAAACTGTGAAGTGGTGATGACATCACGCACTCCACAAAGCTCATCCGTGCCTAAAGCTGGCACCCCAGCAGCGTAGCACATGGCCGTGATCGCAGAAGGGTAGTATGTATAAAACGACGTGCCTTCCTGATCTCAATATCCATAATCTCCCCAACATTGATAGAGAGCCCTGTCTGAATAGCGTAATTCAGAACAGCCTTGTCGTCGTCGCAGGAGGCTTGATGGACGCTGGGGATGAGCTTGTCGATGATGAAATAATGCCAAGCTTTGGTGATCTTGGTCATTTGAGCTAACTTGAGCTCAGATATCCGGTGCGTCTGTGTGACTTGAGCAAGTGGTTGAGATGTGATAATGGACAGTATTTGTTGACGTGGAATTTCATTGTCATACAAGGTGCGGTATGCACTGGCCTCGATGTCGCGCTGTCCGTAATATTTATTGAACTTTGTGAGGCTGACGGGCACATTCATTCCACACATACGCAAAATACCATGCTGTGCATAGGGGTAGTTTGCGTAGAACTCCCGCACCAATGTAGCGTTGCCGCCTATCGATTGACGGCAAAATTGTTGCCATTGACGATTCCTGATTTGAGTCGCAATCGGTGCGGCTGTGACTTGGATACCGCGCTCCTCTACCATGGCCTTAAGTGCCAAATGCTCATTGTGGAACTGCTCCATCTCTAAGCACATAAAGAGGAAATTATCAAACCCCACCGGATTGGGCTGTGGCGGTGGTGGAAAAGGTGGTGGTGCATCCCCAGCTGTAGTGCGGCGTGTCCTCTTGGGTTCCATATCTGTCAATACAAGTATATTAAATACAAACCATAAACTAATTGACAAGATAATATGCAGCATAATTCGCACACTTAAATAACACCATTACTAAATAATATGTCCCCCCACACTTAAGGCAAAACACAATCTCAACACATATACGATTATAGCCATAATGCAAGAACAACAAGAACTAATCACAAACACAAAGTCTAAATGACAACACATTAAACACAAACAATTCATCTCCTTAATGTTTATAAGGGCAAGCTCACAATCTTTGCAACTTTAAAGACAATGTATATTTGTTGACTGTAAAGGATACCATATAAGCTTTATAACAAACGCGTAATATGCATGTTATGTGCAAACATAGCTAGGTGCGTCAATGTCACAAACTGAATTAGTGAGGCATTTCAACAAACACCTATTATGCATTAACATCGTCATCCTATTCAAACCAGTCAAGACAATAACATTGCCTAACAAAACCACAAAAATTCACATGATAAGAACACGATGTACATTAACCAATCAAATATAAATCTATTCGTATGTATAATCACAATTTAAGCATAGAAATAAAAATTGTCCAAAACCGTTGCTAAACCATGAAGTTATACTATGCCAAAAATTCAACAAAACAATCCTTGCCTCAATTTATCATCACAATTCGCTCAATAGTGTAAATAGAACATGTAGAGCATGATTAAACACAAAATTGCAACAAAATTGAGAGAAAATTTCAAAATTTACCTCTTGAAGACCAAAAATAAAAATGCAAAAATTGTGTGTTTTGTGATGAAGTAGAGCCCTCTACACCTTCCCAACGTCCCCTAGAATGGATTGGAACCACCAAACTCTAATGAATTTCACTAGAAATTCGAATTTTTGAATTCATGTGTTTTGAGAAAAATTTCAAAATTTTGAGAAATTTGGTGTTTTGATCGGTCAATTTGTGTGGTTTTGATGTTAATGTACTCCTAACTCAACCTATAACACTAATGTGGAGTGAATTTGTCGAAAAAACTAAAGAAGAAAAAATTGATTAGCGAGGATTTTGAGTTTTTGTTAAAACGCGGTGAAGAACAGATTATGTTCTTCAGTTTAAAACCAAAATTTTACCCAACGTCGCGACGTGTAGCACTTGGACGTCGTGACGTGGGTGATCCTAGGGTTTTTATTAAACATACCGGGACGTCGCGATGTGCAATCTTGCCCGTCGTGATGTTGGTGAATTTCCACGTTTTTGCTTAACAGAATGGACGTCGCGACGTGCGATCTTGCACGTCGCGATGTTGGCAAATTTTGCTACATTTTTGCACATTTAATCTTCCAAATTTCCCTTAATGCTTTCTCCAACCTACAAAACAAAACATTTGCACAAAGAGACTATTAGTTGATGGAATTTTTAGCCTAACTTCTAAATAAACTTAAATAAAACTTAAAAAATATAAAATATAAACTTGGGTTGCCTCCCAAGAAGTACTTTATTTATGTCAAAAGATCGACGCCTATTGCTTATTCTTCCCTCGGTGACTCTTCAAGAGTCACCTTTTCAACAATGCGGAAAATCTTTTCGCCTTGAGAAAAATAAATCTTCAACCTATGCCCATTGACGATAAAAGAATTTCCCGTTCTTTCATTTAGAAGCTCCATTGTGCCATAAGGAAACACTGTCTTAACTCTGAATGGACCATTCCATATTGACTTAAGCTTGCCTGGAAAAAGTTTCAACTTAGATTTATACAGTAAAACCAGCTGCCCGGGTTCGAACTTTTTATATAGGATGCGTTTATCATGCCACTTTTTAGTTTTCTCTTTATAGAGAGATGCACTTTGGTATGCATAAAATCTAAACTCATCCAAATCATTGAATTCCAACAACCGTTGCTCAGCTGCCTTCCCATAATCCATTTTAACTCCTTTAATGCCCAAAAAGTCTTGTACTCAAGCTCAATTGGTAAATGACAAGCCTTACCAAAAACCATGCGATATGGAGATGTACCAATAGGTTTAAAAGCTGTCCGATATGCCCATAGAGAATCATCCAATTTTGTTGCCCAATCCTTCCAAGAAGGTTTCACAACCTTTTCTAAAATTCTCTTGATCTCCCGATTTGATATCTCCACTTGTCCACTTGTTTGAGGATGGTAAGGGGTTGCCACTTTATGCTGGACTCCATATTTGGTCAATAAGGCTTGAAAAGCTTTGTTACAAAAATGAGTGCCTCCATCACTGATAATAGCCTTTGGGATTCCATAACGAGTGAAAATGTACTTCTTGATGAACCCCACCACACTTTTTGCATCACAAGTCGGCAAAGCAAATGCTTCTATCCATTTAGAAACATAATCCACAACCACAAGAATGTAAGATTGACCATTAGATTTTGGGAATGGTCCCATGAAGTCTATACCCCAAACGTCGAAAATTTCCACCTCCATAATATTGTTTAAAGGCATCTCATTCCTCCATGAAATATTTCCTGTCCTTTGGCATTCATCTCAATGTTTGATCCACTCTTGAGTGTCATGGAATAGTTTGGGCCAATAATACCCCGACTGCAACACTTTGTAAGCTGTTCTTCGCCCCCCAAAATGTCTTCCATAATCAGATTCATGGCATGACCAAAGAATTTCTTTTTGATACTCCTCAGGAACACATCTTCAAATAGCTTGGTCACTGCATACCTTGAAAAGATAAGGCTCATCCCAATAGTAGTAGCTTGCATCGTGGATGAATTTTTTCCTTTGTTGGACAGACAAATTGGGTGGAATTTGTTGTGAAACCACATAATTTGCAATGTCGGCGTACCATGGAACCTTTTCAGTTTCTTCCACTTGAAACAATTGCTCATCCGGGAATATCTCCTTAATTTGAACATTACTGTCTTCTTCCAAATGCTCAAACTTTTCCAAACGAGAAAGGTGGTCGGCAACATGATTTTCAGCTCCCTTCTTATCAGGGATTTTCAAGTCAAATTCTTCTAGAAATAGAACCCATCGAATCAACCTCGGTTTTGCATCTTTCTTGGCCATTAAGTAACGAATTGATGCATGATCAGTGTAAATAATCACTTTGGCTCCCAGCAAATACAACTGCCAACATCTCCTTTTTGGTTGTAATGTAATTACACTGAGCTGGATCGAGTAGACGGCTGGCATAATGAATAGTATGGAAAATTTTGTCTGTTATTTGACCAAGAACTGCCCCAACAGCAAAATCACTCGCATCGCACATAATCTCGAAGGGGGCTTGATGTGGAGCAAATATGTGTAATAAAATGTGATCGTGGTTGCTATTTACCCCTAATCAAAAATCAAGCTAAACAACCCCGTGAAGGTGATAGTATAGCAAGTTCATTCCCACGAGGAAAGGACTGTGTTGAAATTCTAAAGAAAATATTTTTGTGTTTTTATATTTATCAAACTAAAGCTAAGAAAATAAATATCAAGAACTAAAACTGAAATGGTGATTTGATTAAAACTTCAAATTAAGCAAGTGTACTCCCGAGATTATATTTTAGGGTTACATAAAAACACATACATTCATCCTATCTATGGTCATGCAAAATAAGGATAAATAACATAACTCACACCCCCCTATTAGGCTCAAGGAAAGGAATGATTAAGCACCTACCTACTTAGATATTAACTAATTCAATAAACTCTCCTATATGGCGAAAGGCAAAGTTTACTTCCTTAATTAATCCGGAATCCAATGCAACTAGCCAACTCAACCAAACCCTCAAGTTCAACCGCTCCATTAGGCTAAGGCAACGCCCGAACCAGTCACGCTAATGTTAAACTAATCCCCTTAATTCTTCCTATTAGGCTAAAGGTAAGAATTAAAGCAAATCAATCTAACAAATTCACAACCAACCCACAATAGATCCCAAACAACCCACTCTAATCCTCCTATCAGGCTAAAGGTAAGATTAATGCAATTATCTCTAAGCAATTTACTACACTTTAAACAATATTCATCATACATAATACTCGCGACATATCATGCATAACTATTAAGAACACAGTAAAACTTATTCCTCTAAGACCATAAGATAGAACTTAGCATGTAAATTAAGCACAAAAAACCTTATTCATAATTCCGGGAGCACAATAAATTTAGCCAAGCATGGCTAAATTAAACATCATAATATTAATGTTAATTGAGCACAATATTGACAACATAAATTAAAAAGAAAGATAACAACTTGAATAGAGAATCCGTAGATGAAATCTTTGCTCCTAAAATAATGAAATCAATAATCAATGATGTTCCCAATCCGTACAGCTTCAATTCTCCAAGAATAGCCAAAAGAATCCTAGCTATTACAAAGAAGAAAAGCCCTTGCTTAAGCTCTCTCAAAGTTGTCACACCTTCAAAAGCTGTAACCCTAGCCCTATTTATAGTTATCCTATGAAAATTTTCGCACATAAGTCATTCATGAAATCCTCGTCGGAAAAGAAAACTCAAAGTAGTCCAAAATCGTAAATTTTCAAAATTAAGTCGTAAATCTGCACTTTTTCCCGACGTCACGACGTCCCTGATCGCGCGTCAAAACGTCCATGCACGTCGCGACATCCAGGGTCAGACATCGCGCGACGTAGCGGCACGTCGCGACGTGGTCCTCCACTTTGCATCCAATTTGACTCCCTTATGATTTCCCTCTTCCAAGAATACACCATGGTCAACAAACCTACAATTAAAACATTGAAACGAATCAAACAGAACAAGAACGACCAAAGAATTAAGTATAAACACTACATAAAAGGTGAATATATTCACCTTATCAATTTCCCCCACACTTAACCTTTGTTCGTCCCCGAACAAACTAAACCACAAAATAACAAACCTAAACAAAAGTCTAACACAATGACCCTAACAAAATTCTAACACATAACAACAAAACGCATCCAACTTCATCAATTCGTTTTAAGGAAAAATGTCATGTAAATGCCTCATACTCTCAAGTATTCAAATGTCAAGTACACATAATATACGTCTCCAAAAGTTATCAAAGCACATTAATGTACTCATTTAGACACGTTGAGCCAACCATGTGTGTGTGTGCGATAGGTTCCATCTCAGTTCATAACTCATCTACAATCACGCCATAAATCTGGGTTCCAACAACTAAGTCTTCGTCTCAACTTTTCCTCACTAACATATTAACACTTCATTATTCAACTCATATTAATGAGGATTCACTCGGCAAACCTTTAGGTTTATAAATAAAACACTCGTTCCCCCAGACTGTCAGACAGAATTAGGGAATTTCATTTGAAATCCCGTGACATCCACCTGGAGTACTGTCTCACTTTCGGGTTTTAGAGCCATTCCCACTCATGCAAGTTCTCCATTAACTATTCGTTTAAGAGCAGTCTCGCAGAGGAGTGGCAATATGAAGCCAGAGTCTTACGGCTTCTAATCCCCGTTACCATCCATATGAGTTCTCTTAGGGTTATTATTAAAAGCAATCTCATAGAGGGATGATAATATGAGCAAAACAAGCTTAAAAATGCAAAAGCATTTAGTGCAAACAATTATGCAAGCACATTTATTAAAGAACACAATTTAAGCGAGTTATATAAGTTTCAACTAAACAAAGTGTTAAAAACACACCAACCTACTTAATGATTACAAACTCGTCAATCCCCTCAGTCGTTCCCCTAAGTGCATAAAAATGGTCGACTCAAAATGCTAAACTTTCCATCAAAGACCCGAATCCCTCTAGATAGTATATTATTTTCCTATCCCACATCGAATCTTTCGATAAAATCCAATCATTGGCAACATAACATTTATCACAACAAGATCAAATTTTAAAAAATTGGATACTACACGAAAAAAATCCTGAAACCACGGTGTAATTATGCAAACTAGGGTTAACTCAAGGGAATAACTAATACGAATGGGACACAATAAAAATAAAATAAAATAAAAAATAATAACTACTAAGAAAACTAATTAACCATTAATCAAAACATAACATCCACACTTCAACTCCCAAGAAATTAAGCATAAAGACATATAAAACAACATGAAATAAATAACATGAATTTCATCCCCCCCCCCCACACTTAAAATACACATTGTCCTCAATGTCTGAGAAAATGAAAGAATTCACCTATAATCCATGTCATTCCCGAAAAGCTTATTGTGCGGTTGAGGCCTTGACAATGTCTCAAATAGCCTTCTTCTTTATTCATCCTACAACTAAAAACAAAAATATAAAAACTATTAATTTAAAAGAAAGGTAAAAAGGTAGTTCTAGATTCATTTGGTCCCTAGCTAGACCGTATTACTATTGCCTTCTCCTTCAAGACTCGGAATACCCATCCTTATACCAAAAGAATGCGCTTTCACAAACACTTTGTCTTCTAGCATAAGGCTTCTTTTGCAACCCTTTGAGGAGGAACTTGAGCTCATGCATTTGAGGAGCAAGTTCAATGAACTCAACTTTGTACCACTCTTGCACCTCCACGATAGGCTCCTCCTTTTCTTCTTTCACTATTAGCTTTGGCATATTTTCTATCCCCCTGTTTGAACTACAAGAATCCACCAAAGGCTTTGCTTCCATGGTCTCAATGAATTCATCAGTAATTTCAAATATAGAAGTATCAATAAAACAAATCTCTACCATATTAGCTATTTCACGAAAAATATGCAAATCTTCCTCATCTAAACTAACATGGTATTCAGTTTTATGCACCTCTACATCATCAGTTATCTCAAAAATGGAAGTATCAATGAAAACACATTCAACCATATTTTTCAACTCTAATGCTAAATTTTCATCAATCTTAATCAACTCAGAATTAGTTATAGACATTAAAGATGCATTATCATTAACACTACATGTTTTCATGGGATTGCATGCAATACTTGAAGTTTCAACAACATCCATGAAAAAGCAAGTATTAATGTCCCTAGGATGCTTCATAGCGTAATTCACATTAAATGTTACCTCTTCACCATTGACACAAAAAGTGATTGTCTTGCTGCGTACGCCAATTAAAACATCTCCAGTTGCCAAAAATGGTCTTCCAAATATGATAGGAACCTCCTCATCCTCCTCTATGTCTAAGATAATAAAGTCCACCGGAATTGTGAACTTATCAACTGCTACCAAAACATCCACGATAATACCCATAGGAGTGATGATGGATCTATCAGCCAATTGAAGTGTTATAGTCACCGGTTTGATTTGCTCACCCATTCCCACACTGACAGCTATAGAATAAGGCATCAAGTTAATACCAGCCCCCAAACCACATAATGCCTTAGCAAAATATCTTGAGCCAATTCTACATGGGATTGTGCAACTTCTTGGATCTTTTAGCTTAGGGGGAAGATTTTTCTTCATTAAGCACTTCCCAACCTCATTCAATTGGACAACCTCCTCACATTGCAAAATCTGCTCCTTATTTGAAATAAGATCTTTCAAGAATTTTGTATAAATAGGTACCGTCTTCACCAAATCCAACAAAGGTATTTCCACATGGAGTTGCTTAATCATCTCAGCAAATTTACTGAACAAGATCTTCTTCTTTGATGGTTGAATCCTTTGAGGGAAAGGTGGTGGTGGAGCACATTCTGGAAAATTAAAAGCACTTGAAGGATTTTTCTTTCTCTCTTTACTTGCACTACCTTCCTTATCTTCGGCTTGCTTTGGTAGCTCTTCCACCTCAATTTGAACCTTAACAGCATCTTGATCATCCTTTGGAGAGCCTGCTTCATTGATAGTTGGAGATTGCAATTCCTTACCACTCCGAAGTGTAACGGCATTGCATGCTCTTTTCCCTTTGGATTGGGGAAAGTGTCACTCGGCAAAGTTTCCGCTGGTCTATTATGCACTTCATTTGCGAGTTGGCCAATTTGAGTCTCAATATTCTTAATGATTGCTTTATGTTTCCTGAACATTCCTCCAAAAATCTCCAGTGTTTTGTCAGTACTGTCTTGTCGCCGTTGGCATTCTCCAAAAAGCTTTTCCATCTTGGCCCCCAACACAGTTATAACATCATCTATTGTTGCTTGTGAAGTACCACTCTGTGTGTTTTGTTGGTTTCCAAAGCCAAGTGGATTGGTTGGTCTTGATGCATTATACTGTGGGCGAATTTGTCCCCCTTGATACCACTGGTTCCCTCCGGATGGCTTCCATTGATTTGAATTAGAATCCCGATTGTAATTGACATACTGGACTGGCTCATTAGTGACTTGAGGACATTCATCCATATGATGCGCTCCTTGGCATAATCCACAGGATGGCGTAACTTTGTTTGTCAAGGATGCATGAATACTAACAAGTTGGCTCTGAATGACTGTCATTTGTGCTTCCAAGTTTGCTGCTTTATCCAACTCTAACATTCCAATTTGCCGTCTTCCATGGTTACTTCTTGCAGTGGCAACATCAGCTCATTATTTACTATACGCTCAAAAATCTCTTCAACTTCTTCTGGTAATTTATCACGCAAATTTCCTCCAGCTGAAAGAATTACCAAATGCATAGTATCTAAATTGAGTCCATTGCAAAAGAAATTTAGCTCTCTTCCCCGCTCCAACCCACTGTTTGGGCATTTATAGAAAAGTTCACAGAATCTATCCCAAGCTTCTGTGAATGACTCATTGTCACCTTGACGAAACTGCATGAAATCCATCCGGATCTTGTCCATTCGGGATGGAGGAAAGTATTTAGTCATGAACTTCTTCGCAACCTCATCAAAAGTTTCAATTCTCGCCCCATTAATAGAGTCATACCACCTCTCAGCTGCTCCTTGAAGAGAGAAAGGAAACAACATTCTCTATAAAACATCATGTGGGATATGTGGAAGATTGCTCGTGTTACACACTTTAAGGAATGTCCTTAAATATGCATATGGATCCTCAGTACTCAATCCATGGAAAACCTGGCCATTTTGAATCAAGTTTATGAAAGCCGACGGAATTTGAAAGTGCTCTCCAGTGTCAATAAAAGGTGAATCCAAGTTATCCATTCGAGGCTCATAATGATCACCATACCGACGTCGCGGTACCACTGGTTGTACTTGTGGAATAACTGGAGGATCTACACCTGCTGGAGGTACAACCACATTGGGTTGATTACCATGTGCAGCCATTGCTTCAAATTCTAACTTTTTCTTAACACGCAAGGTCCATGCAAGTTCCGGGTCGTATTGATATTCTGCTAGACCAAGAGATCTTGTCATGGGCATGCAAAGAAAAGAATAGAAACAGTACTAAAAGGATGTAAGAAAATTAAACTAAAACTAAAAAAAATAAAATAAAATTTCAACACGACTGCTTTCCGCGGCAACGGCGCCAAAATTTGATGTGGAGCAAATATGTGTAATAAAATGTGTTCGTGGTTGCTATTTACCCCTAATAAAAAATCAAGCTAAACAACCCCGTAAAGGTGATAGTATAGCAAGTTCGTTCCCACGAGGAAATGACTGTGTTGAAATTCTAAAGAAAATATTTTTGTTTTTTTATATTTATCAAACTAAAGCTAAAAAAAATAAATATCAAGAACTGAAACTGAAATGGTGATTTGATTAAAACTTCAAATTAAGCAAGTGTACTCCCGAGATTATATTTTAGGGTTACATAAAAACACATACATTCATCCTATCTATGGTCATGCAAAATAAGGATAAATAACGTAACTCACACCCCCCTATTAGGATCAAGAAAAGGAATGATTAAGCACCTACCTACTTAGATATTAACTAATTCAATAAACTCTCCTATATGGCGAAAGGCAAAGTTTACTTCCTTAATTAATCCGGAATCCAATGCAACTAGCCAACTCAACCAAACCCTCAAGTTCAACCGCTCCATTAGGCTAATGCAACGCCCGAACCAGTCACGCTAATTTTAAACAAATCCCCTTAATTCCTCCTATTAGGCTAAAGGTAAGAATTAAAGCAAATCAATCTAACAAATTTACAACCAACCCACAATAGATCCTAAACAACCCACTCTAATCCTCCTATCAGGCTAAAGGTAAGATTAAAGCAAGTTATCTCTAAGCAATTCACTGCACTTTAAACAATATTCATCATACATAATACTCGTGACATATCATGCATAACTATTAAGAACATAGCAAAACTTATTC
Organism: Ophiorrhiza pumila; assembly: GCA_016586305.1. Taxonomy (NCBI): domain Eukaryota; kingdom Viridiplantae; phylum Streptophyta; class Magnoliopsida; order Gentianales; family Rubiaceae; genus Ophiorrhiza; species Ophiorrhiza pumila. The sequence goes on along the minus strand of BLIW01000009.1, from coordinate 34,667,470 downwards.
CACTAAGACTATAAGATAGAACTTAGCATGTAAATTAAGCACAAAAACCCTTATTCATAATCTCGGGAGCACAATAAATTTAGCCAAGCATGGCTAAATTAACCATCATAATATTAATGTTAATTAAGCACAATATTGACAACATAAATTAAAAAAAAAAAGATAACACCTTGAATAGAGAATCCGTAGATGAAATCTTTGCTCCTAAAATAATGAAATCAATAATCAATGATGTTCCCAATCTGTACAGTTTCAATTCTACAAGAATAGCCAAAAGAATGAAACCCTAGCTATTAAAAAGAAGAAGAGCCCTTGCTTAAGCTCTCTCAAAGTTGTCACACCTTCAAAAGCTGTAACCCTAGCCCTATTTATAGTTATCCTATGAAAATATTCGCACATAAGTCCTTCATGAAAGCCTTATCGGAAAAGAAAACTCAAAGTGGGTCAAAATCGTAAATTTCCAAAATTAAGTCGTAAATCTGCACTTTTTCCCGACTTCACGACGTCCCTGATCGCGTGTCAAAACGTCCACGCACGTCACGACGTCCAGGGTTTGACATCGCGACGTCGCGGCACGTCGCGATGTGGAAGGGATCCCGACGTCGCGCGACGTAACTCTCTGGAAATTTCATAAAATTCGTCCAAAAATTCAACCAAAAATCACATTTTTGACGACGCGACGTGCACCCAGGTCGCGACTTGAAGGGTACCGACGTCGACGTGGAGGTTGCTCTTCAATAATTTCATGATCTTTCTTCCATTTTTCCTCCAATTTGCATCCGATTTGACTCCTTTATGATTTCCCTCTTCCAAGAATACACCATGGTCAACAAACCTACAATTAAAACACTGAAACGAATCAAACAGAACAAGAACGACCAAAGAATTAAGTATAAACACTACATAAAAGGTGAATAAATTCACCTTATCAGGGCTCCCCAATTGGGAGGTTTAATGACCGGAGCTGCTACAAGTTGGCCTTTAAGGAAATCAAATGCTGCTTTACAGTCATCATTAAAGTTGAATACCGCATCTTTCTCCAAGAGATGACACAAGGGCTTGGTGATTTTAGAGAAATCCCGAATGAATCTGCGGTAGAACTCGGCATGGCCCAAAAAACTTCTTACTCCCTTGACATTTATAGGATATGGTAGCTTCGCAATGAGATCCAATTTTGCTTTATCCACTTCCATGTCTTTAGCTGAGATCTTGTGGCCAAGGACAATTCCTTCTTGCACCATAAATTGGCATTTCTCCCAATTCAAAACTAGATTAGTCTCTATGCATCTTTCAAGAATCTTAGCCAGATTATCCAAGCACCAATCAAAAGAATGGCCAAAAACTGAGAAATCATCCATGAATACCTCAATAATATCTTTTACCATGTCATGGAAGATAGCCATCACACACCTTTGAAATGCTGCGGGTGCATTGCATAACCCAAAAAGCATCATCTTAAATGCGAAAGTTCCAAACGGGCAAGTGAATGTTGTCTTATCCTGATCTTTTGGGTCAATAGTGATCTGATTATACCCGGAGTAACCATCCAAGAAGCAATAAAATAGATAACCATCTATTCTGTCCAAAACTTTATAAATGAATGGTAGAGGAAAATGATCTTTGCAGGTTGCCTTGTTGAGCTTGCGATAATCCATACAAACTCGCCATGCATTAATGATACGGGTTGCCAACAACCCGTCATTATCAATCTTGACCACTGTCACCCCACTCTTCTTTGTCACACATTGGACTGGACTTACCCATTCACTATCAAATATAGCATAAATCATCCCAAAGTCCAAAAGTTTGATCACCTCCTTTTTGACCACATCCATCATTACTGGATTTAAGCGACATTACCTATCACGTACCGGAATTGCATCATCTTCCAAAAGAATTTTATGCATGCAAATTGATGGACTAATTCCCTTAATGTCAGCAATAGTCCACCCAATTGCTCCTTGATACATTTTCAGCACCATAATAAGTTTCTCTTCTTGCCATGGTTCCAATGTAGTTGAAATCACTACTGGCAAAGCGTTATTTTCCCCCAAGAAGGCATATTTGAGATGTGAAGGGAGTGACTTGAGCTCCAATTTTGGAGGTTATTCAACTGAAGCTTTCAACTTATTTTCACTACAATCAATGACTTCAATTGGCCTCACCTCAATAGGCTCCTCACAAACAGTATCAGTTAGCTCATAAATGGAAGCATCAAGATAAACATTTTCAACCATACTTTGTAACTCTAATACTATATTTTCATCAGTCAAAAGCAACTCAGAATTAGACATATGCATTAAAGAGTCATTATCATTAATACTACATGTTTTCATGGGATTGCATGCAATAACTGAAGTTTCAACCACATCCATGAAAAAACAAGTATTAATATCCCTAGGATGCTTCACAGCGTAATTCACATTAAATGTTACCTCTTCGCCATTGACACGAAAAGTGATTGTCTTGCTGCGTACGCCTATTAAAGCATCTCCAGTTGCCAAGAATGGTCTTCCAAATATGAGAGGAACCTCCTCATCCTCCTCCATGTCCAAGATAATAAAGTCCACCGGAATTGAGAACTTATCAACTACTACCAAAACATCTTCAATGATACCCATAGGAGTGATGATGGATCTATCAGCTAACTAAAGAGTTATAGCCACTGGTTTGATTTGCTCACCCATTCCCACATTGACAGCAATGGAATAAGGCATCAAGTTAATATCAGCCCCCAAATCACACAATGCCTTAGCAAAATATCTTGCGCCAATTCTACATGGGATTGTGCAGCTTCCTGGATCTTTAAGCTTATGGGGAAGATTTTTCTTCATTAAGCATTGCCCAACCTCATTCAATTAGATTACCTTCTCATATTGCAAAATCTGCTCCTTATTTGAAATTAGATCTTTCAAGAATTTTGTATAAGTAGGCACTGTCTTCACCAAATCCAATAAAGGTATTTCCACATGGAGTTGCTTAATCATCTCAGCAAATTTACTGAACAAGATCTTCTTCTTTGATGGTTGAATCCTTTGAGGAAAAGGTAATGGTGGAGCACATTCTGGAAAATTGAAGGCACTTAGAGGATTTTTCTTTCTCCCTTTACGTGCACTAACTTCCTTATGTTCAGCTTGCTTGGGTAAATCTTCCTTCTCAATTTGAACCTTGACAGTTTCTTGATTATCTTTTGGAGAATCTTCTTCATTAAGAATTGGAGATGACAATTCCTTACCACTTCGAAGTGTAACCGCATGGCATTGCTCTTTTTTCTTTGGATTGGGGAAAGTATCACTTGGTAAAGTTCCTGCTGGTCTATTATGCACTTCATTGGCGAGTTGGCCTATTTGAGTCTCCATATTCTTAAGGAGAGCTTTATGCTCCCTGAATATTCCATCATATACCTCCATTCTTTTCTCCACATTGGCTTGTTGCTGTTGACATTCTCCAAAAAGCTTTTCCATCTTGGCCCCCAACACAGTTATAACATCATCAATTGTTGCTTGTGAATTACCACCTTGTGTGTGTTGTTGATTTCCATAGCTAGACGGATAAATTGGTCTTGATGAATTATAATGTGGGCGATTTTATCCTCATTGAGACCAATGATTTCCACCGGATGGTTTCCATTGATTTGAATTAGTATTCCGGTTGTAATTGACATACGGGACTGGCTCATTATTGACTTGTGGGCATTCATCCATATGATGCGCTCCTTGGCATAATCCACAAGATGGCGTGACTTTGTTTGTCAAGGATGCATGAATACTAGCAAGTTAGCTCTGCATGGCGCTGTCATTTGTGCTTCCAAGTTGGCTGTTTTATCCAACTCTAACATTCCAATTTGTCGTCTTCCATGGTTACTTCTTGCAGTAGGCAACATCAACTCATTACTTACTATACGCACAAAAATCTCTTCAACTTCTTCTGGTGATTTATCACGCAAATTTCCTCCAGCTGAAAGATTTACCAAATGCATATTATCGAAATTGAGTCCATTGCAAAAGAAATTTAGCTCTCTTTCCGGCTCCAACTCACTGTTTGGGCATTTATTAAAAAGCTCCCGAAATCTATCCCATGCTTTAGTGAATGACTCACTTTCTCCTTGACGAAACTGCATGAAATCCATTCGGATCTTGTCCATTCGGGATGGAGAAAAGTATTTAGTCATGAACCTCTTTGCAACTTCATCAAAAGTTTCAATTTGTGCCCCATTAATAGAGTCATACCATCTTTCAGCTGCTCCTTGAAGAGAAAAAGGAAACAACATTCTCTTTAAAACATCATGTGGGATATGTGGAAGATTGCTCGTGTTACACACTTTAAGGAATGTCCTTAAATGTGCATGTGGATCCTCAGTACTAAATCCATTGAAAACCTGGCCATTTTGAATCAAATTTATGAAAGCCGGCGGGATTTGAAAGTGCTCTCCAGTGTCAATAAAAGGCGAATCCAAGTTATCCATTCGAGGCTCATAATGATCACCATACCGACGCTGCGGTACCACTGGTTGTGCTTGTGGAATTCCGGGAGGGTCCCCCGCTGGAGGAATAACAATATTGGGCTGATTACCATGTGCAGCCATTGCTTCAAATTCTAACTTTTTCTTAACACGCAAGATCCGTGCAAGTTCCGGGTCGTATGGATATTCCGTTAGACCAAGAGATCTTGTCCTGGGCATGCAAAGAAAAGAATAGCAACAGTACTAAAAGGATATAAGAAAATTAAAACTAAAACTAACAAAATAAAATAAAATTTCAACACGACTACTTTCCTCGGCAACGGCGCCAAAATTTGATGTGGAGCAAATATATGTAATAAATTGTAATCGTGGTTGCTATTTACCCCTACTCAAAAATAATGCTAAACAACCCCGTGATGGTGATAGTATTGCAAGTTCGTTCCCACAAGGAAAGGACTGTGTTGAAACTCTAAAGAAAATATTTTTGTGTTTTTGTAATTATCAAACTAAAGCTAAGAAAATAAATATTAAGAACTAAAACTGAAATGGTGATTTAATATAAAACGCAATTAAAGCAAGTGTACTCCCGAGATTATATTTTAGGGTTACATATAAGGCACACACATATATCCTATCAATGCTAATGCAAAACAAGGGTAAAAAATATAACTCACGCCCTCCTATTAGGCTAAAGGAAAGGGATGATTTACTCACTTACCTACTTAGATATTAACTAATTCGTTAAACCCTCCTCTATGGCGAAAGACAAAGTTTACTTCCTCAATTAACCCGGAATCTAGTGCAACTACCAATTCAACCAAACCCTCAAGTTCAACCGCTCCATTAGGCTACGGTAACGCCCGAACCAGTCACGCTAATACTAAACCATTCCCCTTAATTCCTCCTATTAGGCTAAAGGTAACAATTAAGGTAAATCACTCTAACAAATTCACAACCAACCCACAATAGATCCCAAACAACCTACTCTAATCCTCCTATCAGGCTAAAGGTAAGATCAAAGCAAGTTATCTCTAAGTAATTTACTGCACTTTAAACAAATATTCATCATACATAATACTCGCGACATATCATGCATAATTATGAAGAACACAGCAAAACTTATTCCACAAAGACCATAAGATAGAACTTAGCATGTAAATTAAGCACAAAAACCCTTATTCATAATCTCGAGAGCACAATAGATTTAGCCGAGCATGGCTAAATCAAACATCATCATAATAATGAAATTGAAGAATATTATTGAAAACATAAATTAAAAAGAAAGATAACACCTTGAATTGAGAATCCTTGGAAGAAATCTTTGTCTCTAAATTAATGAAATCAATACTCAATGATGTTCCCAATCCGTACAGATTCAATTCTCCGTAAATAGCTAAAAGAATGAAACCCTAGCTATTACAAAGAAGAAAAACCCTTGCTTGAACTCTCTCAAAGTTGTCACACCTCTAAAAGCTGTAACCCTAGCCCTATTTATAGTTATTCTATGCAAATATTAGCAAATAAGTCCTTAACGAAAACCATGTCGGATAAGAAGTCTCAAAGTGGGCCAAAATCGCAAATTTCTAAAATTAAGTCGTAAATCTGCACTTTTTCCCGACGTCAAGACGTCCCTGATCGCGCGTCAAAATGTCCACGCACGTCGCGATATCCAGGGTCTGACATCACGATGTTGCGGCACATCGCGACGTGGGAGGGGTCCCGACGTCGCTGCGACGTAACTCTTTGGAAATTTCATAAAATTCGTCCAAAAATTCAACCAAAAATCACATTTTTGACGTCGCGACGTGGATGGTCTACATCGCGACGTACACCCACGTCGCGACATGAAAGGTACCGACGTGGAGGTTGCTCTTCAATAATTTAGCGATCTTTCTTCCATTTTTCCTCCACTTTGCATCCCGATTTGACTCCCGAATGATTTTCCTCCTCCAAGAATACACCATGGTCAACAAACCTACAATTAAAACACTGAAATGAATAAAAACGAACAAAAACGTCCAAAGAGTCAAGTATAAACCCTACATAAACGGTGAATAAATTCACCTCATCAGTACATCTCCATATCGCATAGTTTTTGGTAAGGCTTGTGACAAGCGTGTCATTAACCTTGCAATTTTACCCTAAACACTAACGTAAGAATGATGAGTAGGGGTCGTATCCACAGGGAAGGGAATGGTTCAAGAAAATCGAAATTGTTCTGTTGAATGTCACAAGAATGATGAAATAAGAAATGACAATACTAAACTAAACAGAGAAATAAGGAATAAAGCAAAGACACAACAAGAAGTATTGTAAGATAGCAAGTAAGAAATCGATGTCTTAGGATTTAGGTGTCGTATGATTGTTCATTAAACTACTCATGCTATGCATTTGACGCACATTCAAACTCAGAGGAGACCAAAGCTGCCTAGGATTGTAGCTAAAAGTCAGCATGGCGACCGCACCTCTTTCTACTCTCCTTAACGCCGCACTTTCCCATGGCGAGGCCTAAGTGTGACGAATGAAATCCGCAACGTCTCAACTTAACAATACCACCAATTCTAGCATGCAAAACCTTAGATCTCCCATGGCGAGACCTGACCTAAGTTTTTAAACCTTCGGTTAGTATTAAAAAAGCCACTCCCTACTCTATCCTATGATTCAATGACCTCCAATCGGCTTGGCGACCGCATCTCGAATCACGAACAACCAAATCAAGTAAAGAGACTCAATTATCATACTTTTAGACCTCATCTCATGCATTTCTCACTCAAATTAGTGAATCAAGCCTCAACCTAGCATGGCGACCACAATTAAGGTTCAATTCAATCAATGAAAGTGTAAAAATCATGAAACTTGACATTTTTCATTCGTTAAGAACAAGTATGAATTCATTCTTTAGTTAATTAGTCAATTGCATAGCATTTCATTCGTTTAATTACTCAAGCATCCGGTCCAAACCCTAAGACATCATCAATTTAACCACAAAACTCCATTCTCAACTCCAGATCATCAAATCGCAATGAAGAACAGTTCATTTTCATTAAATTGGAAAGATTTTACCAAATGAATTGCCTCGATTGGCCTTGTGTGTGATGCTTGTTAATGATTACTGGGAGTGTCTCCCTAGCACCTAAATAAACATACTTAAGATTGTCAGGTAGATGTTTTAATTCAAGAACAAGAGCTTTTAAAATAGAGGGAAGAATTTTATTTTGGAACTCCTATTTGGGCAGAAGTTGAGTGTCAAATTTGGTCCCCTATTCTGCGAGAGAGTTGAGAGACATGACTACTACTGTAATCTCGTCATTAGAGTGAATGTCAACCTCTGATTCAGTCTAACCTTTAGTAATGGCCAATTCTAGTTTATCCTGCATGAACTCGGTCTCAAGATATTCTTAGACAAGAGACTCTATCATATCAAGTGAATAAACATTTTCCACATCAAAAGGATAATCCAAAGCATCGAAAATATTAAAAGTATAATATTCTCCATTAAATTCACAGGTTAATGTTCCCTTATCCACATCAATCTTGGATTTAGCGATTTTCAAAAATGGTCTTCCTAACAACAAAACCGCAGAATTTGAATCATGTAGGTTGCCTGAATCAAGCACATAAAAATTAGCTGGGTAGATAAAATTGTTAACCTTAACCAACACATTTTCTAGCATCCCATCGGATAAACTAGTGACCTATCAGCAAGTTGGATAACTACTCTTGTTTCAGCTAATGGTCCTATGTTCAAACCTTGGTATGTAGGTATGACATTAATAGAAGCACCTAAATCTAGCATGCATCTTTCTATTTTCTTCTCACCAATAACACAAGGAATAGAAAACATACCTGGGTCCTTGCATTTAGGTGGTAGCTTATGTTGTATAATAGCTGAAACATTTTCTCCTACCACGACCTTATCCTTTGCTAAATAAGGATTCTTTCTTGCTAGAAAATCTTTCAAAAATTTGGCACACTTTGGCATTTTTCGAATAGCATCAAGGAATGGAATGTTGATTTCGATCTTTCTAAAAAATAGTTAATATGTCATCCAAATCTTCATCCTTTTCATTCTTTTTCAACCTGTTAGGAAATGATGAGGTATTTTAAATTCTGGAACTGGCAGATTTAAATTAGGAATTACCTCAGATTTCTGTGCTTGCGTCGTTTGGTCGAAAGATGGTATTTCAATTTCCTATTTATCAATATGGCCCTTAACAGTCGGCTCTTCTAATTGCTTCCCGCTCCTCAGTGTGATTTGACTAACGTTTTCTCGTGAATTAACCTGCACTTGAGATGGTAATTTACCCTGAGAACCTTGTGTCTCATTAAAGTGTTTCGCCATTTGAGTTATTTGAGTACTCAACCCACTTATAGCCGCCCTAGTTTCTTGCTGAAATTTCTGAAATTTTCCTTGACTTTGGACTTGTGTGTTCTGTATTAAAGTTACAGAAGTAGCTAAATTGACAATCATATCCTCAAGAGGAACTTCTGACCTTATGGTAGCTATAAAATTGGGATTTAGTTGGGCAGATGGAACTGTGTTCTCAGTTGGGTCTGCTGAGAAGTTTACTGCTGCACTGGCTGTTGTGTCTATTGTTGAGGTGCATGATTCCTGTAGCTCAGGTTTGGATGGTCTTGCCAACTTGGATTAAAAGTGTTGGCATAAGGATCATACCGCTTTTGCTAATATCCTCCTATTGCACTAACTTGAGCGTCAAGCTCTTCTTGAGTCATTTGACATTGAGCTGCTGAATGATTAGGACTCTTACAAATTTCACACACTTTTTCCACTTGAGCTGTTCCCATTCCATTCAGTAATTTCTCTACACTTGCTGTCAAAGCTTCCAATTTGTTCTCAAGTAAAGAATTGGAGATCTCACTCACTTGCTTCATGGATCGACGCAAAGGCTGGTACTGCTGTCTGGACTCACAGGTCTTAACAATTAAGCTTGTAACTTGATTCGTGCTATTATCTAAAAAGCTCCACCACTAGCTGCATCAAGTGTGCGTTTCTCCTCAGGCTATAAACCTTCATAAAAATATTGGATTAAAAGTTCGTCAGAAATCTGATGTTGAGGACAACTCTCACAAAGTTGTTTAAATCTATTCCAATAAGCTATTAATGATTCATCATATTCTTGCTTAATGCCTACAATTTCCTTTCGACCAAATGCAATTTTTTAGGCTGGAAAATAATTCATAAGGAATATTCTTTGCATACCATCTCATGTGGTAATAGATCTAGGAGTCAAGGTTTTAAACCAAGCACTAGCATTTTCAGTTAAAGACCAAGAAAAACTAGCTAATTTAATGTATTCTTGTGAGACTCCTCTATTGTTTCACATACTTTAATAAAATCATGCAAAAAACAATGAGGATCTTCCCCAACATCTCCATTAAATTTAGGCAATAAATTCAGAAAATATGCTTTCAGTTCATAATCAGTGGTAAGCTGAGGCAAAACAATGCAAGACGGCCTATAATTTATAATCGGATTAGTGGACCACCTAATGGTCGATCTTGCAATAGAACTTGGATCGGTATCGGCCCATTTTTATTAATCGCAGGTGCTCTTTGCCGCTGCTCGAATCCAGGTGGTGATTCATCACCTACAGGTGGCTGGTTCTCGAGTGGACGGTTTGCAATGAAAATTTCTTCAGACGGAAATTCTGATTCAGCTGGGTCTACAGTTCTGCTCGTCGTTGTGGGACCAAATGACTCGTCAAGTTCTGAACCAGAATTGATTCTTTGGCGATGTTCCTTCGTCTCTTTCTTCAATCTTTTTGCTGTTTTTTCAATTTCTGGATCAAAGCGCAAATATGGGTTAGACGATCTGGACATAAACCAAATAACAAAACAAATTAACTAAAAAGAAAATAATGTCGTTCCCCGATAACGGCGCTAAAATCTGGTGTGTCGTTTATGTACCAAAATTAATACTCTCCTAAAACTATTAAATAGTATAGGGAAGTGAGATCGTTCTTACGAGGAACAGCAAAATCTTCTAAATTAGTTAATTTGCAATTTGTCACAACAATTTAAACTGAAAATAATACTAATGAAAACTAGATGATTAAAACAAATTAATGAACGAAATTAATTAATATTAAAAATACCAAATTTAATAACTTAAAATAAAGATCTGGCAAATAAGCAATCCACACTAATCAATATCAGTTGTTCATTGATGCAGAGATAATAACTTCATATTAATCAGTTAGTTATAGGATACCGAGAATCAGCGCTGACATATCCCAATCCTTCCAAACTTATTCGATAGTTGACAAGTAACTGCTTAATCAACTATTTTCCTATTCACAACATAACCCTACCGGAATCAGCCTATCATCAAGTTCAATATCACAAAAGCATTAAATATTAGAAATACCTAATTCTAACAAATCATCTTATGATCAGCATACAACAATTTTTTAACCAATTGTTTCCATCTACCTAGACAATAGCTTCGCCACTAACTAATCTTACTATTTAAATCTAGTGATTTAACTAGGGATTAAATTCGCTCTACCTAAATTTATTAGAGTTGATCAGGCTTTAATCAATCTAGATAATTAACGCTATAATCAGAAAACTTTCGAAATTAATTATGAAATCATTTTTAAGAACAATTTGGTCTCACAACTTATTCATGATTAGTGCTTCACTACTTACCCGCCAGATAAAGAACTACTCACTACACATAATTAAAACTAATCAAAAGAATAAAATAATGAAATAAATACTGAATTAAATAAAAGAAATCAAACCACCCAGACTGTCGTCTGGGCAAATGGCCTAACTGCTGAATCGCAGCTTTAGCTGGGCAGCCGCTGATGTTCTTACAAAAATTAGAAGGAAACTACGAACTAAAAATTATTCTCAAAGATTAAAAAAATAGATATCTATCCCTAATAATCCTTCTCTCCTTTATAGAAGAGAAAATCATAACTTACTATCTCAACTAAAGAAGAAAATATTCTGTTTCCAACAATCTGTCAACCACATGTGGTTATAACAGAAAACTTCCATATCAAATTAATCTATCATTGGTAATTACCAATAATCCTTTCTACTGCCAATCTTCTTCTCTCTCTTGGTAGCTTCCAAAAAATCCTCTTGCTGTCCCAAATCCTTCCTATCTTTGTTTATTTATAGTGCCATTTCAATACATTTCATTTGAATTTGAATTCATTCGAATATTTTGAGTGCCAACATACTTTAATAATGTTGATCTTTTTCCTTGAGTGGATGATGACTTTTCTTGAGTGGATGAGAATCTTCATACTTTTTGTCTATGAGTGGATGATGACTTTTCTTAAGTGGTTGAGAATCTTCATACTTTTTGTTTTTGTCGTTTTTGCTTTTGGTCACATGTTTTTGTCTCGTGCTGGATCATAACTTGCAATAATTCTTTTTATTCTGAAATGTGTCCACCAATTTTGAATGATTTGTGCTTTGCTTGATTGCTTCATAGTAGATAGTGAAACAGCTGATTCTAATCCTTGTTGTTGAATGAATATAGGATTGGGTTCACCTATTTCTCGTCAATGTAGTAGATTACATATATTTGTTGAATTCTGAGATTGAGTTTTCCAAGATTTGTAATTCATACTTGTTGTTGTCTGATTGAATACCTACAAAATTAAAATTTGTTATATGTTTTTTTTAAAGTGGCAAGATATTACAATTTCTGAAACATTTAGATTACCACCACCAGAAGGACCAAGAAATATACAACAAAATCATCCAACTCAAATTAAAAAAGAACAAGATTGTAGTATTACAATACATTTTGATAATATCAGATCAAATAGATATGGATCAAATAGAATAGATTCATTAGAATTTTATCCCCAAATATAAAATTCAAGATATTCAACTTCGGATATTCCAAATATTAAAAAAAGTTTTAGTCAGCATACTAATTTTAGTAGTAATCCATAAATATATTCAGAAGTTCCAATTACAAATAGTCAAAGAATTCATAATAAATCACCAGTACCAGAAATAATTAATAATGATTCACCAATATACTCACAAATGAACCTAACTATGAATATTTAGAAGAAGATTTTAATGATCAAGAAAATACTGAAAAAAGAAATTAGTATAACCAATTAGGAAAACCATTTCAAGATAAATTAAAACAAGAATGGAAAAAAGAAATACAAATAAAAAATTTTAACTTTCTTTTTTTCTCACGGTTATAATATATAAGTCAAAAAGAAGATATTAATAATGTTTACTCTATTTCCCAAATTAATGTTCAAACTCAATTGTATAAAAAGTGGCAAGTATTAGGAGGTGAAGTAATTACTTCAGTTCATCCACCTTTATTCAATCTTCAAATAAGTATAACTGCAGAAGAAATAAAAGCTACTCTATTTAGACAGACCAAATTAGATAAAAGTCCAGTAGATATAGATGATATAAGAAAAGTATATTAACAATTAAATTATTCAAATTAAATATTATCTACTATAGCTCAACAAGTAGATTTAATAGCAACAAAGATAGATTCAATACCGAAAATGGTAACACCTACTAATAGATTTAATTTTCTAGAGAAAATAGCAAGACCACATTTTCAAACAAAAAATGTAATAGAAGAATTAGAAAATTTTAGTTTAATTCCAAAATCAAGTCAAGAACAAAATACGTTAAATAAAATCTTAATTAAATTAGATCAATTGAAAATGAAAGATCAACCTAGTACTTCACAGCAATCTAGTATTCATAAAATCAATAATATCGACAAAGTAAATTCGTTAATAGAAGAACAAGAAAATAGTTCAGAAAGTTCAGAAGATGATAAAATCATAAATCAATTAGGGTTAATTGAAGATGAATTTAATGAAATTAATGACAATGAAATTAATAGAATAAGAAGAAAAAGAAGTATGAATAATTATGGTAAAAATAACCCATGGTTAATATCACAACCAATAAAAAATTATTATCCTAAACCAACACCTCCAGATATTCAATATGAATAAAGATCTCAATTTGCAGCAGCACAATATGATGGATCAGTAATTTATGAGTGGAATATAGATGGTAAACCAGAATATGAAATATTAAGAATGTTACAAGAAATGGGAATGGCAAGGGTAGCACATGGTACTCATGGTCATAGTGAAAAAACAATAGCAACAGCGTTTGTTACAGGTTTTACAAGCCAACTAAAAGGTTGGTGGGACAACATGCTAACATATAAAGATAAAAAATTAGTATTAGATCATACATATGATAAAGAAGAAAAATATTAACAATGTAATATAAAAAGATATGAAGAAGGCAATAAGATAATTACTAAGAAAAGTGATGCAGCAGAATTCTTAATTTTAGTAGTAGCAATACATTTTGTAGGAAATCCAAAAGAAGAACTAAATATTTCAAAAATATTCCTAACTAATCTTAGATATCCAACATTAACAGATTTTAGATGGTACAAAGATATGTTTTTAACTTATGTACTCAAAAGACCAGATTGCAATGCTTCATTCTGGAAAGAGAAGTTTGTAACTGGATTACCAAATTTATTTTCTCAAAGAATAGTAACAAATTTACAAAAGGAAATGGGTTTAGAAACAATAGATTTTTTAAGAATATCATTTCGACAATTATTTGCATTCATTAAATCATAAGGATTAAAGTTATGTCAAGAATTAAAAATTCAAGCAAAATATGGATTAGAAAGAAGAGAATTAGGGTCATTTTGTCAAACTTTTGGTATAACAGGAATACAAGCACCATCATCAAGATATAAGTCAATAAGTAAATTTAATAAATTTAAAAGCAGAAGGAATAATTATAAATGTTTAAATTATGACCACGAGAATCAATATAACCATATAAGAAATTTAGCAGAAAACAAATTACATGTTATAAATGTGGAAAACCATGCCATATAGCAAGTAACTGTAGAACTCAAAGAAAAATTAATGAAATATTCGATGAAGATAAAGACTTAAGAGAAAAGTTAATAGCAATAATGATTAATGATTCATTAGAAGAAAGTGATAATCAATTAAATGATATAGAAATTGATTCAGAAAATGAAGAGTATTCAGATCATTCATCACCATATAGATGTAAGTCTATTAATATGATATCTAGTAGTAAACATAAGGATAAAAAAATTTTGTTTGATATCATTAGCAAGATAGAAAACCCAACAGATCAAAAAGAATATCTAAATAGATTAAAACAATTAAATTTTAGAAGATAAGAAAGAAGTAGAAATAATACAACCGTTTAGTTTGTTAAAACTTTTAGATAAATATTCGATTAATACAGAGATTCCAGGAATAATTAATACAAAATTAAGTAGTTCAGTAAATTTACATAAAGAAGGTAAACAATTAAAACCAGAGATTAGAAAAGTAAAAGTTGAGATTAAAGAATTCAAAGCAAAAGATTTAGAAGTAGAAACAATATTAGCATTAATCAATCAAACTCAAAAAACTGTATTAGATATACCAGAAAGTTCAGGAAAAAATTTAGGTAAAGGAATTCAAATAAATGAAGATATTCCAAGAAAAGATAAATATTTAAACATTATATACAAAGTTAATATAAAAAAAATGGTATGCAATCATAACTATAGGAGTTCAAGATTTTACAACTAGTTGTATCGCAATGATAGATAGTGGAGCAAACCTAAGTTGTATTATAACCGGAATAATTCCAACAGAATATTGTTCAAAAATTAATGAAAGATTGTTAACTGCAAATGGTAGCCCTTTGCAGGTTCAATATAAACTATCCAATGGATTCATATGTAATCAAAATTATTATTTTAAACATTCATTTATTATTGTAGAGAGTCTTACTCAGGATGTTATTTTAGAAAATCCATTTTTATATCAAATAATACCATTTGAAAAGAAAAATGATGGCATCAGTTTATAGATAATGGGTAATGAAATTATGTTTAAATTCATAACTCCAGTAAAACAAAAGGAGTTAGACTTAATTCAATCCAATTCTATTTACAGTAAAGAAAAAATAATAAATTGTATAATAAGAAAAGAAAACCAAATTAATTTTATCAAAGAAGAAATCTCATATACCCAAATAGAAATACAATTACAAAAACCAGAAATAATGAAGAAAATTAAAGAATTAGAAAAACAATTCAAAGAACAAATATGCACTGATCATCCAGCAGCATTTTGGGATAGAAAGAATGATATAGTTGAATTACAATATGAAAAGGAGTTTAATGAAAAGAACATTCCAACAAAGGCTAGACCTATTCAAATGAATTTAGAGTTGTTAGAATATTGTAAAAAAGAAATTCAAGATTTGCTAGGAAAACAACTAATCAGAAACTCCAAATTACCATGGAGTTGTTCAGCATTTTATAATAATAAATAAGCAGAAAAAGAATGAGGAATTCCAGGATTAGTTATTAATTATAAACCATTAATAAAGCATTAAAATGGATAAGATATCCAATACCAAATAAAAAAGATTTATTAAATAGATTATATGTAGCAAAAATATACTCAAAATTTTATCTTAAATCAGGATATTGACAAATACAAATAGCAGAAAAAGATAAATACAAAACTGCATTCACTATTCCATTTGGACATTACGAATGGAATGTAATGTCGTTTGGACTAAAAAATGCACCATCAGAGTTTCAAAATATTATGAATGAAATATTTTCAGTATATAAATTTATGATTGTATATATAGATGATGTATTGGTATTTTCTAAATCAATAGAAAAGCATTTTAGACATTTAGGTATATTTTTTTAAGCAGTCAAAAGAAATGGATTAGTCATATCAGCTCCAAAGATGAAATTATTTCAAAGTAAAATTAGATTTTTAGGACATGATATTCAAAAAGGGACTATTAAACCAATTAACAGGGCATTAGAATTTGGAGACAAATTTCTAGATGAAATTAAAGATAAAAATCAATTGCAAAGATTTTTAGGATGTCTCAATTATGTAGCAGATTTTTTCCCACACTTAAGAACACTTTGTGCTCCGTTGTATCAAAGATTACAAAAAAAATCCATTACCATGGACAAATCAACATATTAAAATTGTTAAAGAGGCAAAAGACAAATCAACATACTAAAATTATTATCATTATTAATTATTAATATTATTAATATTATTAATATTATTAATATTATTATCATTATTAATTATTAATTATTATTATCATTTTTAATAATTAATATTATTATTAATGATTAATATTATTATTTATTATCATTATTAATTATTAATATTAATCATTAATAATAATATTATTATTAATTATTAATATTATTATTAATTATTAATTATTGATATTAATTATATTAATAATATTATTATTAATATTATTTATTTAATATTAATATTATTAATATAATAATATTATTATTATTAATTATTAATTATTGATATTAATTATATTAATAATATTATTAATAATGAATTATTATTAATATTATTTATTTAATATTAATATTATTAATATAATAATATTATTATTATTAATTATTATCATTATTAATATTATTATTTTAATTAATAATAATGATAATATTATTATTATTATTACTATTATTATTTTAATTAATAATAATATTATTATTATTATTAAAGTACATATTGGAGTAGGGAGTTATTTGATAGAGTTGGGTAAAATCGATTAGCCAATACAGGGTAATGGATAATTAATAGGGGGAGACTAGGGAATCATCCATTGCCTCATTTGAGGTAATCATTAATGAATAGTTATTCCCATTACCCCTTCCCAAATATTAACAATGGCAATCACTTTTGTTGATTACCATTGACCCTTTCTATTCCCCCTTACCAAACACCCCCTAAGTCTTTATCTTGTTTAGGTATTCCACACCCAAATGCATTCATGGTAGTAGAAATAAATGTGTCAGACATAGGATATGGAGGTATATTAAAACAACAGTTAGGAGAAAAAGAGCAGTTAGTTAGATTTACTTCAAAAGTTTGGATAGGCTCACAAAAGAATTATTCAACAGTTAAAAAAGAAATTCTTTCAATAGTTTTATGCATTTCAAAATTTCAAGATGATTTATATAATAAAAGTTTTTATTAAGAGTTGATTATAAATCAGCAAAAGATATTTTACAAAAAAATGTTCAAAACTTAGTTTCAAAACAAATCTTTGCTAGATGGCAATGAATTCTTTCAGTTTTTGATTTCAATATAGAGTATATAAAAGGAGAAAATAATTCGTTGCCAGATTTTCTAACTAGAGAATTTCTTACAAGACGAACTTGCAATGTCGAAGAAACCAGTACAGTCCTTTGCAACTCAAAAAATGCAAAGTCCCAACGACTACACGGCAAAGGTGATGATTCCTAAGCCCTTATCACCAACGATTTAAACTAGTAACAGATTTGTTCAATTAGATGACTTTCCAGCATTGCCTTATGTTCAAGTAGCCAGTACTCCTTATGCAAAAGTCCAACATCAATCCAGCAAACAATCCAGTACTCCAAACACTCCAAGATCAATGACCCCCTACCTATAATTCAACATAATTCCACTTCATCATCTCCCTGAAGATCTCCGTACATCATAGAACAACAGTTTGAATATATAATACTTACATCATTCAAAGACACCCCAGATATTCCAATCCTCAAAGCATACACTCAAAAGTTTTTCACTGATGGTCTTTTTTAGCTGTCAGAAGATTCATTAAAAACCCAAACTTTTTATGAGTTAATTTTGATAGATTCATTTTCTATTGATGTTGTACATCATAGAGATGACTCCAATAGAATTACTCATTCTAAGTGTATAATCAAAAAAGTTTTAGGTCCAAAAGAATGGCACTCAATTTACACTGAAAAATCATTTTTAGTTCCTTTTCCTCTAGACGGATATTCATATGAGGATTATAAGCAGGCTTGGTATAAAGCATTCTATATTAGACTCTTTGATCACTCATGTTTTTTTACATTCCATAAAGAATGCAAGAATGACTTTCCACTGTAGTTCTATGATTGGTGGGATACTCATGGCTCTCAAGCAGAAATCCTACCATTCTTGGCCAAGGAAGGCCTTAGTAAATTCAAAAAAGATACAAACATGATGGAATTCATCAAGGAAGTCCGGTGGTATGCGGCACTAAAAGTTCCATGGATTTGGTGCTGGAATTTCCAGATTATTCAAGTTAAGCCACAGCCTAAACTGATGTCATTGGTTAGGCAATACTGAATCAAATGGTGGGACACGTGTATGGCCAATGTCTGCTGTCCCCAAGCAGTATCCACGTACCTAACCACAGGTAAACGAACGTGGGTGAATCAGCAATCTACTCAACAGACTCAAGTTCTAGTAAATACTCAAACTTCTGTTCCGGTCCAACCTACTTCATCTCCATCCACTCTAGTTCAGTCAGTCTAATCTACTCAACCTCATTCAACAATTCAAGAAGAAGATATGAATGAATTTTTACAATACTTAGCATTCAAAAACAAGAATAAAAATACAACAAGCACCTAGTCCCCAAGACCAGCAGTTTTCTACTACGTCTACTCAAAGACCCACTCAAGATGATATTTTTGGAGAACTAATGGCTCAGGACCCCTTCGACTATTAAAAAAAACATATAACAAATTTTAATTTTGCAGGTATTCAATCAGACAACAGCAAGTATGAATTACAAATCTTGGAAAACTCAATCTCAAAATTCAAAAAATATATGTAATCTACTACATTGACGAGAAATAGGTGAACCCAATCCTATATTCATTCAACAACAAGGAATAGAATCAGTTGTTTCACTGTCTACTAGGAAGCAATCAAGCAAAGCACAAATCATTCAAAATTGGTGGACACATTACATGATGAAAAGAAGAAAGGAATTATTGCAAGTTTTGATCCAGCACGAGACAAAAACATGTGAGCAAAAGCAAAAACGACAAAAACAAAAAGTATGAAGATTATCATCCACTCAAGAAAAGTCATCATCCACTCACAGACAAAAAGTATGAAGATTCTCATCCACTCAAGAAAAGTTATCATCCACTCAAGGAAAACGATCAACATTATTAATGTATGTTGACACTCAAAATATTCGAATGAAATTCAAATTCAAATGAAATGTATTACAATAGCACTATAAATAAACAAAGATAGGAAGGAATAGAGGCATCGAATGTTTTGTTCTTCAATTTTCCTCTTCAAGCTTTGTATTTCTAGCCTTGAATATCATTCTTGTAATTCTCCAATTTTCAGCATATAATCAAAAGGTATTCATCTTATTCAAGGATACTTTCATTTACTTTGTTCTTATTTGTAATTTTTTTGTTTACTAGTAGTTGATTTTTTTATTTGGGCTTTATAAGATTTAAAAATTTGCCTATTTTTTCCTACGAAATTATTTACTATAGGTTCAAATTTTTGATGATTTTTTTCTAGTACTTTTGTTTTTTGTGTATGTTTTTTTTTTGCGCAATACTACGGAGTAATTATGATTTGTTTTAAATTTTTCTCCTTCTAAATCTTAACTAGATTCTCTTTTTTCTTTCTTTCACTAAACAAGCACTAAAGATTTATTGTATTATTATTGTCTTCGATCATTTCGAATGCAAAAAATTCGGAACCATCTCAAGTGAAGCAAAACAGTAACAACTTGTATAATACACAGCGATGGGCAATTTATAATGCTTTATTGAAAAAAAGTGACAATGAAAAATTAAAACGAGATACAACGAAAGAGGTTTGTGCACTGTTTTCAGTACCTATACGAATAGTACAACGGATTTGGAAAAGAGCAAAAGACACAACAAATGGTGCAGCAGTTGATGTGTCACATAGACGATCAAAAAATTGTGGTCGAAAAATAGTTCAAATTGATCTAAATCGGATTCTTGAGATTCCTTTACATCGACGAACAACTTTGAGGTCACTTGCAGTATCTTTGAATGTCAGGTATGCGACATTATTTAGACTTTTGAAAGAAGGTCTTATTCGTCGCCACTCAAATGCTATTAAGCCGTATCTGAAGGAGCATCATAAAAAGGCCCGCTTACAATTTTGCATATCCATGCTGGACCAGAGTAGCTTGGTTCTTGAGCCAAAATTTGTTAGTATGTACAATATGGTACATATTGATGAAAAATGGTTCTACATAACCAAAAAAATGTGAAACTTATTATTTACTTCCTATGGAGGAAGAACCTTTATGCACTTGTCAGAGTAAGAATTACATTGGAAAAGTAATGTTTTTAGTTGCTATGGCTCATCCTAGGTTTGATGGTGAAGGAAACGAAGTGTTTTCGGGGAAAATAAGAGTATTTCCATTTGTCACCATGGATGTAGCACAAAGAAGAAGTAGAAACAGAGATGCAGGAACTTTGGAGATAAAACCAATTGCATCAGTCAAGAGAGATACTATTAAAGCATGTTTGATTAAGGAGGTTATACCTAAAATTGCAGGTAGTTGGCCAACGGATGATTTAGGAAAAATCATTTTCATTCAACAAGATAATACAAGAACACATGTTGATCCGAACGATGCAGAGTTTAAACAAGTAGCTTTAGAAAGTGGTTTTGATATTCGATTGCTCTGTCAATAATCAAATTCACCATATTTAAATATTTTAGATCTTGGATTTTTTTAATGCAATCTAGGCTTTACAACACAAGGAGTGTCCAAAAAACGTAGAAGAACTTATTCATGCAATTCAAAAGTCTTTTGATGAATACCCTACAAAAAAAAAAGTGAATCATGTTTTTCTAACTCTACAAATATGCATGAGAGAGATTATGAAAGTTGGAGTATCCAACAAATATAAAATTCCACATGTGAACAAGGCTGCATTGGAAAGAGAATGTCGGCTTCCTACACAAATTACTTGTGATTTAGCCTTAGTACAAAATGTAATGAATTTGTTGGAGTTGTGACACAATATTGAATATGAATTGTGATATTTAATGAATTTAATTGTCACATTTCATTTTAAATAAAGGTTTTATAGTATTTTAAATTTATTTATAATTATAAATGGTTCATTTTTTTTACTTTTATTTAACTATAAACTTAAATTAGAAATAACAGTTGAACTTTCTAATAGTGATCATAATTATTTGATGCTTTTTTTTTTGTATTGGATTGTTTTGGAGTTTGGTTTAGAGTGGTAATCCAAATCTTCATGGAAATAAAAAAAATAAGATTTTATTTCTTGAAATATAAATTATTTTAGAGAAGAAGATAAGATCACATATTTTAAATTCTTTTAAATGCTAATACGTACAATCACAAAAGCACTTTAGAAGCGCACAACATACTTTCATCTACACATCAAAAGCTAGCAACTAACAAGGAAAAATAAGGGTGTAAAAAAAGCCACATGACAGAGAACGAAGGCACATGATAAAACTTCTACATGATTACACCAATTTCAGATTAGAAAAATTCTGGATACATAATCTTTAGCATAGTTATAATATCTTTTTGCATCTCTGGGTCGGCATGTAGCTGTCCTTCATCAAAGTATGATTTATTCAAATCAAGTCCATAATCAATATGGAGATTATGTTTTCTGTTTGGTCATTTGCTTCTATTGATTCTGGAGAGAAAGAAGTTTTTTGGGTTTTCACTGCTTCGGAAGAAGTTTTTTTGTCTTCCACCGTAAATTGCCGTTGAAGTTGTTTTCATGGTGGAGTACAATATAAAAAGAAGAAAAACTAATTAATTACCACACAGATGGTGGTTAACTTTTATTGAAAATTGAAAGAATTAATAACGAGTTGGGAAACGCTCAGAAATTTATTTAAGATGTGAGAGATGAGAGATAAAAGTAGATAATTACGATGGGTTGGAAGCAGGATAGTATATTCAAACTCTTGTTGGCAAAATTAGGAAGTAAATTGATTTTATTTGGTAAAATGTCAAATATTTTTTATCAAACCATCTACTCTCTAATGACTAAATATTAACAATCTCTCGTGTAGATATGAGATGATCATGAATCATCTATGGATTACTATTCCCGTCAAACAAACACACCCCGGTATATAGTATTTTGGTTTAATAGCACAGATATAGTAAACGAGCCTTAAGGCTTAAGGACTATTTATTTTATTTGTATTCAAAAACTGTCCCCTCTGTTTGATCCTTCAAACCCCCGTTGAATATTGAATATTCACGTCTTCAAATCTTCCCAGATCTCTTCCGCCATCCAACACGCACACACACATTTCGTAAACGTACATATTTCTGTATCGGTACAAATTAGAAGTTTGGATTCAGATCCAATCGGTTAGAAATGAATGGCAATGGAGAAATTGAAGTGTCGGATGAGAATGAGTTCCCATCGTCGCACGGACTCGGGGGCCGTAAGTATAGGCCTGTGGTGGCTCACGACAATGATCGCGCCGTCGTTGAAATGTCCTCCCTGGAATCTGCCTCCCCCCCCTCCTCTTCTTCCTCATCTTCTCCGTTCCCCAATCGGAATGCTTTGTAAGTATTTTCACTCTTTACATGAATTGGGTGGTTTTGAGTTTAATTTGTATGCAATGTAGTTGGATGTGGAACTGGATTGTACGTTGTTGTTTCGCTGATGATCTGTGGGGCATTTGCATTCTCTTCTGTTTTTCTGGAATTTGATTTGATTTGATTCAAGTTTTGCATTTTCTTAAGAGGCTACTTTAGATTGTCGGTATGAAGGTAAACTCCCAAGCCTTCAGTTGCTAGGGTTTAACTGATATTTGTGTAGTAATTTGATATTTAGATTTATATGATTGATGGACTACGTGTTGATATACTAAGGAGAACTTAAAAAATGCTGGATATGGTGGTGAGATGCTCGATAGTGAGAGATTTGAGTTTAAATGTTACTTTGATAGATTTGATTTGTGGTTTAAGAAAATCTCTGCTAAAATTCATTAAATTTGCGGTTCTTTGCTGGTTCAGCTTTCATGTGGTGTTTTTTTTTTCTTTTTAACGGTATGGAAGATTATGGATGCTATTTGTTCGCTGAAACTTGCAGCTGTATGGATTAGGAACTTTAGAAAAGGGGAGAGATGTGAGGCAAGAAGTGGGAAGGATATGGTGGCATACACTCACGGAAAGATATAGCTTTGTCATTGTCTTAATTTCTTCGGTATCAGGTTGTGGTTTACAACAAGCTTTTGTACGCAATGCCCAGAATCCAATGACTGCTAGCATGTTTCTTATGGTTAATTTTAATCGGTAAAAGGTTGGAAAATTCCCGGGTTATAAGTTTCTTAGGTGGTAAGAGTCTGGAGCTCAAAATTAAGTACCCTAGATTAATTATCTACTGTTGGTGTCAATAGTTTGTTGCAGGTTACTAAATCTTCTCAAGTATTTAGTCATGCCAGTAATTTGGATGTTCATTTAACTTGTATAAGGAAATTTCAAAGATCGACAACATAAATGCAGCCATGTGAAAACATCTATATTGGCGTTGAAGCTATGTTGAGTTATGATATTTGGCAAAACATAAGGTTAAGTTGATAAATTATGAGGTAAAAGAGAAGGTTTTTGAGTGAAATGCTTGCATGGCTTTGTTTTTGTATGAAATACTCATATTGCTTTAGTTACTTCTAGTCAATCTCCTTGTAAATTGTAGTCTTGATGATTCTGAGCTCCACATTCTGTGGCAGGAAAGTAAAGGTGAGCGATCAAACAAACAAGGCTTCTGAAGTAAGAGAAGGCTCACTACCCACAAATGTACGTGCCAATGGCTCTCAAGGGGATTCCAAATTGGAATTGTTTGGGTTTGATTCACTTGTAAACATTTTAGGTCTTAAGAGGTACGTGATTCTGTTCGTGATTGTAATATCTCAAACTTTACAATTGTAAAAGTAAATTTATAGTACCATTTTTTTCCTGATGTGGATTGCTATTCCAGTATGACAGGAGATCCCATTCCTGCACCCTCAAGTCCTAGGGATGGAGATGACTCAACTATCAATCTTGGACGTCCTAAGGTGTGCTCACAACTACTGATTTTTTCTTTTCATTGTCATCAAGTTGTTTATGCTTTCATGTTTATACTTATATTTATTTGTGACTCTGTTGATTGTTGTTTTAAAACAATTGTGATCTTCTATACATTGTAATTGTAAAGTACCACTGAAATTGAAGGGAAAATTTTATAAAACTATAAAAACAATGATGCTTTATGGATCAGAATGTTGGACGACTAAATATGAGCATGACTGAAAATAAGGGTAGCAAAAATGAGAATGTTAAGATGGATATGTGGACGCACTAGATTAGGTAAAATAAGTAATGAATGCATAAAAAAAAAGTTGGGGGTAGCTACAATAGAAGAAAATGAGAGAAACATGTTTAAGATGGTTTAAATATGTGCATAGGAGACCTCTAGACAGTGCAATGTGTAGAAAATAGAGAATTGTTAACTAAAATTAAAAGGGGAAGGGGGAGGGCTAATAGCAATAGGAAAGAAACGATTAAAAAAATATATGATGTATTGAAACATAAATGAAAACATATGTACAGATAGAATATGATGGCGAAGTATGATCCACATAGCCGACCCTGCATAGTGGGATAAAAGCTTAGCTGTTGATTGTTGTTTTATTTTAATTTTTGATAACTTAGTTGATTGTCATTGTGGTAAGTTGGAAATTGCTGATGAGAAAATTTTTATTTCCTTCAAATTTTAATTGTGTTACCATGGTAGTGTTCGGAAATATGACTAATTTTCTGTATAATAAGATGAAGAAAAGGCGAGATATCTGATGTAAAGTAGTACTGGTACTTGTTTAGTGATTCACCCTTTTTGCTGTCTTCTGATGGGTTGTTTGGTTTTCTGGTAAAAAGACTCAAGATTGTATCAGTAGTTCTTGAAGATGCCCCATGAAAAATTTTCAGTAGTCTGAGCCTGTCCAAGTTTGCGAAAGATGATGACTTGGAAGATTTAGCTCAATAGAAACTTATCATGGCTTTGTCCAACCTCACATTCAACCCTTGGCCGCTAGCTTATTGGTATCTTTTGTTAGTGTAGGTAAACTAACCATTGTTGAACCCCAGGCTTTGTATGTATCTTTGTCAATAGCCTGTAAAGCACACCTTCTTAGAACTTAGAATTGCTTGAGGATACTTATTGCCCGGGGATTACTTATATCTAGAATTTAGGAACTTATATTTATTTAATATAATGTGTATGAAAATTATATGAAGAGATATTTGATTTAATATTTGGGGCATTTGTTTTTTCTTGGGTTCATGTTTTTTTCACAATTTGCATCTTGGATTGTAGGCCTGGCTAGATTGATATTCCCTGTTTAGAGGAGTTAAATACAGTTCTCCTTCTCTTGTGGTCTAGTTTGGTGTTTATCTTGTTTGCCACTGTAAATTTTTGCTTGGTATGTGTAGCTTCTCTGCCAACAGTGACCTTTTGTTTTTTGCCGCTTTTACTTATTCTTTGACGTTTTAATGGTTCACTGATAGTAAATGTCCAAAGTTTGGAATGCCCTTAGTTTTTCAAGAGTCAGTGGTGAGCAAAGCACACTTCAATTTGTCTATTGTGGATATAATGCAGGCTTTAATGTGTTCACTCTCTCTTTCTCTTGCTCTTCTTTTTGGTTGGTGCAATTATGTAATTGGGGCCATATTTTTTTCCCTAGCAGTGGGAGGTATTTCATTTGCTGGGTTATTGAAGATTGTAAACCAGAAAAAAAACATTGTTAGCACATTTGTGTTTCAAATATTTTCTTGACCATGGATATTCTGAAGATAATAAAATTGCGGGCATGACGTGTCAGGAAACTCAAATTACTGTCTCTATGATATGAGATTCAATGACATTTTAGATTTAGAACTAATCTGAATCAACTTGTTTTTCTGTTGGTTTGCCATGATGATTGGCATTCCTGTGAAATATTACCATTCATCAGTCTTGTGCTGCTTTTCTGGAAGAGGCATTCTTGGAAACTTCTTAAATAGTGAAGGTGCTTATCATTCTTAGTTGTGATGTTTGTCTTGTTTAATTCCTTATTATTTTTGGGACTAATGTAGGAAACTGGACTCAAACTTGGGACAATGATGGGAGTCTTTGTGCCATGCTTGCAGAATATTTTGGGAATCATCTACTATATCAGATTTTCATGGTATATCTCATGTTGCCTTACAAAATACACACAGCTAGAAGCATAAGCACATATCTATTAAGTCAGAAGTCACGAACTTGTACATTTTCCAGAATGCTCACCTTTTTGACTTTTCCTGAATTCTAGTTTTGATTTTTTGGTGAAAAGTTTGTGCTTATAATGGTTGTGTTTACTTCTATTTGGCCGTTGAAATTGGTCAACTTAGTTTGCTCTCATGCCAAGCCAGTTTACGGATATTTCCATCCACTATTCTGAAATTGATTATAAAAGATAACCTCAGAAGCATTCATCATTGAGTTTCTTGGTGCTGATTACTTTTGCAAGTTATAGTATCCCTGTCAAAATTCCCTCCGGGTCTCACATTTCCTTGATGTATCACATTGGGAGAAAATTGATAAAAGAAATAGTGGGATAGCAAAAGTTAAAAATAGAGGCTCTAAGGAGAGGACAGAGAGATGAAATCTGCTTCCTCGTCCTGCCAACTAGATCCGATTTCTGGCTCCATGAAAGCTGCTTACTGGAGCTTCCAAAATGCACATTATTCAACCATCATAGTTTAGATGCAACAATCAAGTAAATAAACTTAAAATTTTCCATGATACAAAAGAATCGTATAAGTAAAACGAAGCAGGAAGTTATTATTACCTTAAACATGCAACATAAATTGTACTAAAAACATTTAACTTCTCCATAGATGCTGAAACTTTTACATTCCAATTTTCAGCTGTATTGGGGAGCACTAAATTTCAGTTGATGAATATTCAACCCATGTCCTTGATATGTTAGAAAATACACTCCTCCCTAAAGTTAGGGTTTTTTTTTTATAAAAAAATTGGGTCTGAGAATGTATCTTATGGTTTAAATCTTATATTTATTACATACCTTATGTTTGAATCTTAAAATGCAGAAAACCTTAGTTACACAACAGATTATACAATTTAAAATTTGTGATTTGCCATTTAACGTTATGTTGATCATTAGCACACTCACATAGAGATGGGGAAATGGCCCAGGTGGGATAGAGACCCACTGTTCTCTGCCGAGATTATGCAGTTAAAACTTTTTACGCATCCCTCACATTCCCTGTTTCCCCGTTCCATTATGTGTCTCATGGAGTGGCTGACCTGGTGTGGCTTAGCCCATTCCCATATTTGAAAGGAGGGGATGTGTGAAGTAGAAGAGAGATAGATGATGTAAAATTTAGAATATGTTTCAAAGTCAAATTATCTGTATGATGTGGACGAGCCAATAAGTGCTAGCTAGACGGATTTGACATTCACAAATGTAGTCAATGAGCCCACCTCTATAATTATTTGTTAGAGTGCTTGCAATTTGAGAAGTATATTTAAACTTTATTACTTATGTAACCATAAGTGGGAAAAAGGCTTAGTTGTTGTTTACTTATGTAACCATAAGTTTGTGAAGTGCAAGATGTGCTTCAGCTCTTAGTTGTTTACCGTTTCTTTCCAATTCTTTTTAGGTCTTTATTCTTTTCTGTCTCTTCATTTTTAGCATTAACCCGTTTATACAAATTTTCCTTGAAGCCGAAGAAATAATCAGTGTGAAATTTCTAAACAGATGTCTTTTCTTTTTGTGCTGCTCGTAGATTTCCCATCAACTGTAGGGAAAGCACTTCTTCCATCTGTATGTTAAGCAATCATAACAAATTTTAAGAAATTGTTTCTTTTGAGGATTAATGGAAAGGATATTGAGAAAGGGTACTTCAAACTTTTGTTTCCTTAAGTTTTGAAATGTAAATTTTCTTTTCCTGTGTTATCTGTTGTTGATTGAGACATAGAATTCTCAGATATTTGAACCTTTTGTCTAGTTTTGTTTCGTTTAAGTGTGTGTCTTTATATATATATATATATATTAATTTAACTCTTTTACTGAATCCTATTTATTACTTGTTTTGAGAAATGCAGGATTGTTGGTATGGCTGGTATAGGCGAATCATTGTTATTAGTAGCGTTCTGTGGCTCATGTACTTTCCTGACTACAATTTCTTTGAGCGCTATTGCAACTAATGGTGCCATGAAAGTAAGATGACTCATTCCTGTTATTCAGAAAATTTCCAACTTGTGAAGATTAAGCATAAATGCTCTTCATGGCGTGTTCAATCTAATGATAGCGCATCGGTGCTGTCTTGCTACTAATACAATTGTACCATATGTTTGCTGTTATCTAGGGTGGAGGACCTTATTATCTCATAGGCCGTGCCTTGGGTCCTGAAGTTGGAGTGAGTATTGGGCTTTGTTTTTTCCTTGGGAATGCTGTTGCTGGAGCTCTGTGAGTTTATTTTATCTTATTATTCTACCGTGCTGCAATTTTTTGTATAGAGATGCACTGAAATGAACTTGTATATTTGTTCTTGCTACTGTAGTTTGCTCTAGTGTATAGATAAATATCCTATTTATGGGGCAAGTGTATTGGTCATTTGCTGTTTCTTTAGTTGCTCATATTGTGTAAATTTGTTCACTATTGACATTTCTGTGTTATTTTTCCTTATGGTTTAGTTATGTATTGGGAGCTGTCGAAACTTTTCTGAATGCTGTTCCAAGTGCTGGGATTTTTAAAGGTAGTGGCTCGTGGCTGTCTTTGCAGTTATCATTGAAATATTATGGAGTTTGAGAAATGACATCCTAGTAATTTTTCATTGATTTGTTGTTTTGAAAACTTTTAATTTTTATTGTCATACAGCTTGATTATTATTATTATTATTGTTATTATTATTTTTATTTTGGGACAAGATAAAGTAGCTTATAACTGAGAGGCACCAAGGGGGCGGTTATGAATGACATGCTATCAAATTATACAGTGAGATGTTTTTGCAAGAAAGTCTGCAAGTGATAAACAATCATATGGATAGCTGTAATATAACAGGAATATCAGGTGTTCCACAGCCAACTTTTTATATTGGGCCACATCATCAAGTAAAGCAGATTAGTTTAAGTGGGCTGTTATTGGTATTAAATGACTTGATGATGTGGGTAAATTAGAAGAGTGTACCAGGGAGTGATACAACAATTGTGCAATAGAAAATTCATAGTGCCATAATTATCTGATGGTTTTACAGTGTAATAGCTAGTGGTTTGTTATGTCTTCACTCTTGAGGCTTATATTCAGGAAGCTAACTGTAATGTTTATGTTAACAACAATTTACCTGAAAGAAAGAAAGAAAGCGTAGATGTTTAGTGTGTTCAGAAAATTGGTAATGCACGGGGGTATTGCAAATGGTGCATTCTGACTCAAAAAACTGCTTTTCTGCTTAGTTGCAGTCAGTAGTGCCTTGTGGATGTCATCAATTTTTATTAATACTTCAATAT
This sequence comes from Ophiorrhiza pumila, assembly GCA_016586305.1. NCBI lineage: Eukaryota > Viridiplantae > Streptophyta > Magnoliopsida > Gentianales > Rubiaceae > Ophiorrhiza > Ophiorrhiza pumila. The sequence goes on along the minus strand of BLIW01000009.1, from coordinate 34,637,564 downwards.
TAGCATGTATTTGGTAGTCAAGAGATGGAAGGTTTAGACCTTTGATTTTGATTCTATTTCTTCCTTCATTAATGCAGAGACTTTCACTAGGGTCAATGGGACAGATGTAGTGCAGCCTATTACAAGTCCGAGTTTACATGATCTGCAGATTTATGGAATTGTTGTGACCATCATTTTATGTTTCATAGTCTTTGGCGGGGTGAAAATGATCAACCGTGTAGCGCCAGCCTTTCTTGTACCTGTTTTATTCTCGTTGTTCTGCATATTTGCTGGGATATTTCTGGCAAGAAAGGATCATCCAGCAGGTTGAGATTCTTTTTACCTTTTTGCCTTGTATGTTTTTCTTTGTTATAAACTTATTTGATCTTATCTTATGCGGAAATCCATTGATTCTCCTGCTACAAGATAGATCATACTTTAGATGTTTGTAAATTAACATAATCTTGACCATGTTTATTGGCATTATGGAAGGCATTTGGTATCATGAGCATACATTTAGTTGAATTCACACTTCAATTACTCGGAAAAAAGAAGCCAATCTCAATCCTGAACCTTGGCGGGTATAATTATGCATTGATAATTGATGGGCATCCTAGACGTATATATTATTATATTGGCTAGCTTTTTTTGGTGCATAATTTTCTTAAATTAAACATGAGTATATTACTAGTAGCAGTAAAAATTATTCGACACATAAGTGTGATATGCTCTTTGGTTGAAGGGCTTTAAATAATAAAAAATATCATCAAGTTAGGTCCCCCACCCCCTGGCTGCTCTCTCTCTCTCTCTCCTCGAATACACGAACACATACACATACACATATTTTGTTCCTCTACTAATTTGTTAAGATCCACGTTTGGTATTTGGCTTGTTGGCTGATAGAACTTGGGATGACATTACAACGACGGCACGAAAACAACTAACTCTTTATTCCACCATGTGGGTAGGCTATATGGATCATATTTCTCCATTGAGTTCGGTTGACACATTTTTCCATTTATATTTAAGTATAACATGTCTTTTTTAATAGTTACGTTCCAATTCTTTTTAGGTCTTCCCCTTCCCATTTAAGTTGAGTTGATGATTCTTTATTTTCTAAATGTGATAGAGTGGCATCTAAAAGTCTTCTGTGCACATGTTCAAACCATCTCAGGATGATTGCAAATAATTCTCAGGCCTCTTTTGGGGCAGTTATTTGACACTGAAGTATTACTTTTCATGCACAAATTTTATTTAATATTCAACTCTTTTAACTTTGAAAGCTTGAGCTTCTATGTGCTGCTTTTGCATTGTAATGTAGTCTGGTTATGTTCAAGAGTACCGTTACCCGTGCCTGAATTCCTAGTTATTTATTTATTTATTGTTTTTACTCGCATCCACATAGAGATGGCCATTTGGCCGGTTCCGGAACCGGAACTGGCGGTTCGGAACCGGAACCGTGGTCCCACAAAACCGGTTCCGGTTCCTGATTTTGTGGAACCGGAACCGGAACCGGAACCGGCAGTTCCGGAACAGCCGGAACCGGCCAAAAAAAAAATTATACAAATATTTTTATGCAACTTCATTTTCATCACATAATTTCATAGTTTTCTAATCTTTATATTTTAAGTTTTAACGTTTATAATTTACGGTTTAGAGTATCAATTTTTTTAATTAATTATTCTAATTATATTATTATATTGTTCAATCATTCTTTCAATACTCTTATCATTTATATATTTTTCTTTCTCACTTATCTAATCCTTCATAATTCTATTTTTCTAAAACCTCCCATATATTAGTTTCCAATTTCAACTATTAATCCAATTATATTATATATCAACTTAATTTTCTAATTTATATTATCCTAATTCTATTATTATATTATGCTAATTAACTATTTGAATTCCAATTAATAGTTCGATCATTCTATTTAATACTCTTATTCTTTCTATATCTTTCTTTCTCACTTATCTAATATTCATAATTATATTATTCTAAAAATTCATATATTAGTTTAATTTTAACTACTATTCTAATATGTTATATATTATACTAGTTGAATTCTAATTAATAATTCCAAATATCAAATATTCTTATGATTTTTATATCCTTGAATCTCACTTATTTAATTCTTCCTAGTTCTATTATCTAAAAACTATGCATTAATTAAGTTCAATTGTAACTATTATTATTCTAATTATATTATTATTATTTGAGTTTCAATTAATTGTTTAATCATTATTTCAATAGAAATCAAATTTAAAAGTAGGATTACAATCGAAATTCGAAACAAAAAATCGAAATTGGAACCAAACCGGAACCAAAACCGGAAACGAAACCGGGACGGAACCGGAACCGAAACTGGAACCGGAATCGGAACCGAACCGTCCCTAGGCGGTTCCGGTTCCGCCCTAGAGGTCAGGAAACTAACTCCCTAGCCACTGGGCTAGTTCCAATGGTTGCCTGAATTCCTAGTTTATTAAACTTTTGGACTAGTCCATATTTTTTCTTCAAGGAAGAGTACAAGAATGAAAGTCAAGTTGGAAATTTCATATGCTGTGCTTAATTCTTTATTTTGGTTCTCTTTAAGCTGGCCTTTTAGATTACTGTCTATATTTGTACGATTAGAAAATAATTATGAAAGGCTAGGACAATTTCAAGTTTGAAATCACTTCAGTTTTTTAAGTCTTGAAACAACCAAAAGTTAACTACCATCTATTATGTTTGCCGCGATCATTTATGAATTTTTTGCTGTGCCAAACTAGCCATTAATTTAGGGTGTCACTTTTTTTTTTTTTTTTTTTTTTTACTTTCTGGTTTCTGTGTATCACTACTAGCTTTATTGTTTCCTATTGAATGTGCTATGGTGACAATTTTTTTCCAAGAGAATTTTTGGGTTAATTAATTGACCTCCTTACATTTTCTAAAAAATACTGACCTCCTTCCGGTATCATATTTTATAAGTCTTCCTTAATTATAGTGTCAGCTTATAAGCCTTTGATAGTGTCGATGTTAGCTAAACAATTTTAGATGATTCCATACTATCCTCCAAAATCTATAGAAGGGAGGATTATTGTAATTAAAATACGGGGACAAAATCACAAAATCAAATTTGTTTGACAAGAAGACCTTACCGAGGGGGAATTTTTTTTTTTTTGGGGGCGGGGGGAACAGGGGAGCTGGAGGAGGGGGTTGGCTAGCTGGTGGGGCTAATGTATTTCCTAAAACCCGTGTGGTACTTGTTTCTATGAGAAATATAAAGCAAAAGTCAGTTATAAGCTAGTCAAGTTTTTTAATCTTCCATCCATGGCTGTATGATGTTACTTGTGTGCTGATGAAATATTTCTCTTGTGATGCATGGAGCAGAAGGGATCACAGGCTTGAGCATGGAATCTTTCAGAGAAAATTGGAGTTCAGATTATCAAACAACTAATAATGCTGGAATTCCAGATCCTGATGGCAAGATATATTGGAATTTCAAGTACGACGATATTTTCTTCATTTTTCTCTCTCTCTTACTCCCACAGACAACAACACTGTTGTCTATCTCATTCACTGATAGACTGACCCATACTATTGTGTCTATTTTGCAATTCAATTCCTCTAAATGCCTGTGCTCCCACTGTCAACATTGGGTGTCTAATCTTTCTAGTCCATTCAGAATAAAGTCTTCTTCGCCTTCAATACTATATATACACGAAAGTATACAGTGGCCTTACATGTTACCTGCTAATCTAGTCACTTAAACTAAACTAATGTACTCTGGTGAATTTATTTGCTACTTTTTGAACCTTTTCTAAAACTTACACCAGATGAAACTGAGTTATTGAATTTCAATGGAGTAACTTTTAGATAATATTTTTGCATCTGATGGCGAAAAGTACTACCAGTATTTATTGTCTTCTAAATCTTTTGGACTGATATTGTTCATGGGATTGTGTTTTCTCTTGCATGTGTGTTGGTCTTGTGTAGTATGTGATATATTTTTGCATTTGCAATGACAAATGCGGGCGGCTTAACAGATTCGATTCTTGTTTATAATGATGGGCCATGGAGTTGTCAGTTCCAGTGATAAAGTTTTCAGATAAATATTGATAGAGTGATTGTTATATCACCTTGCGACATTTGAAATATTCTTTGTGTAGCAAGAACAATTTAAACTCTTTAAGCTCAAGGTCTGTTAACAAGCTAGCATTACTTGGGCTAGGAAGAGGTATTCCTTTTCTTTTCTGAGTTCACTTGCCAGTATTCTTTTCCTTGATCCGCGTAACCTATTTATGTTTCTAAGAAGTTATCCAGAACTTCACCACTTTGGCACATTGGAGAGAAGAAATTTTAAGTTATCAAAATGATATGTTATCTTTGGTGATCTTGGATCTTTCCCTTTTCCAGAAGCTAAGCAGTATTATTAAAACCTTCGATTTGAAAACTCATGTTATGAAAGCAGGCATGTTGAAGGACATGTAAATCATATTTCTAGCTTTTCATTGATTAAATAATGGTTTCTAGGGACTATGCTTCAAGCTAAAGAAAAGAAATTTTTTAATCTGGGCTAATTACCCATAACCACACCTATGGTTAGCTAAAGTTCTACACAACACTCTGGTTGCAAAACATACAGACTACCCCTCCCCCAGTAACGTCAATTAAGTAATATGTTCTTGCAGTTGCAAATGTAATATTTCAGATCTGAATGTAGGAATAATGTCTTAACAAATTATCCCAGGGAGCTCCTTCAATTTGCAGCTCATCCAGCTTCTTTCATTCTCTTTTCTGGCCCGGCAGGGATTGAGACTGATATGGAAATGAAAGGCATAATTAGAGAAGATGAATATGAATATGAAGCAGAATGCAGTAGCTATGAAGACGGCAGTAGAAGAGAGTGGAATAATCCGGTGAATTTAAGGTGAGTCTTTTGGTGTCTTTGAGTTACAACTCACGTTCCGCACCGAGTTGAGAGTGTGGTAGTTGATGAAGCAAAGAGTTGATAAGGATTGAGAATGGGTGCGATAAGTCCCTGATTGCTGTGATTCTATGACACCGAGAAGAAAAAAGAAAATATTGAACTTTAAGGGTTTCTTTTCCCCTTAACATAAAGATACATGCAGCTATGGGTATTGCGTGTTATTCGGATGTGGTTCAGCTGCCTACAACTCCTTTGGTTGTGGAGGTGTGATGTCTTTTAGATGGAAACTTTTAAGTCCTTCACGGTGACTGTTCATACATGTCCATTGGTTCTAGATAGGGGAACTAGCAAAGCATTAATAGTTTAAGATACAATGGACTTTGAACTATTTAGCATATTAACTGTTGGAACTCGAAGACGTTAGAACCTATTTAGAGAATTATTAGGACATCTAGGACACCTTTTTTTTCGGTGGAAGTTTGAAACTATTATGTGTTGCTCAATTTGGGAGAGAATTATTTGGACCTATTTTCTTCAATCAACCCTCATCAACAGACTTGTTGGATGGGTTTCCACTGTATGGAAGCATAGAAGAGGTCCCAGAAGGAGGAGATAGGGTGGTGGAAGGTGGCGATAGAGCAGATGTGGATACTGGTGGAGGGAACAAGGGTGTTAGGATGATTGAGTGTGGTGATGGAGCAGGGGAAACTAGAGCAGGTGCTGAAGTTGGTAGCGGAGAGGATTATGGTGGCCAGGAAGTTGCAGGTGGGGGGCTGTAGGAGGAAGACTAGCAGGTGATGGAAAAGGTGGTGCTGCAATTGTTGCTGGTGGTGGTGATGATATGGTATTGGTTAGATACTTAGATCTGAATATTGTGGAGTGTTTAAGAGGGTAGTGTTGGAATTTTTAACGATTCCAATAGTGGTGATGAATTCCATCAATTTTTCCACTTTACGAATTGGGGAGGTTGTCTATATGTTTTGTAACCAGATGAGGGTTATGTGGGGCCTTGGTTGACCACAGGTGGTTATGGGTAATTATTCTTTGTGTACTTAATGAAGATATTATCAGCAAGCTCCTTTCAATTTTAAGGGTTGTGCAATTGTGACATGTAAAGAAGTGATTTTGATGATTGGAGATTATTTAGGTTTTTCTTTTTTAGTTATTTATTATTTTGAGTTAGGTCCCGTTTGATAAAATTGAAAATTGATTGAATCTGAAGTTTGAAATTTGAAAGTAATAAGTTACTAAATTCACTAATTTTATCTGTTTGATAATCTAATTGATTTTCACATCTGAATATATAATATGTAAAAATAGTGTATAAGAATTTATATAGTATGTATAAAGATATGGTGTGGGTAAATATATGTAGTATGTAAAAAAAATGTGTAAATATGTGGTGTGATAATTTGTGCAGTGTGTATAAATATGTGCAAATGTGTAATGTATGAAAATGTGTAGTGTGTGAAAATTTGTGTAGTATGTATAAATGTGTAAATGTGTAGTTTGTATAAATATGTGTGGTGTGTGAAAATATGTGTAGTATGTGTAAAAATATATAACGTGTAAAAATATTTGTAATATGCACAAATATATATAGTGTATGAAAATGTGTATAGTATGCTTAAGAATGCTTAAATCTACCTTTCTTACCTTGCAGCCATCAGAAACTTGTGCAATAGGTTTTGCTGTTTGCTCACAAGAGTACACACTACATACGAAGTCCTAACAAACAATTCATCCAAGATTGTATTCTTGAAGGAATAATGCGCCTTCTCGAAGAGAACAAATAAAACAAAATCTGGTGTTTTAAGATCCTTTGGAGGCATCTCTCAGTCTTGAAAAGCTCTCACATCCTTTACATACTACCGCAAAATTCAACTTTTAGAAGTAGAAAAAGCACTAAACAAAATGAAAAACGGTAAAGTTGTTGGTCCCGATGATATTCCAATTGAGGTATGGAAGTGTCTTGGAAAAGTTGGGATTATATGGCTTACAAATCTATTTAATGTAACTATGAAAACTAAAAACATGTCTAATCAATGGAAAAAAAGTATTTTAATACCTTCATATAAGAATAAAGGAGACATACAAAACTGTTCAAATTATTGGTGTATTAAATTAATGAGTTATACTATGAAATTATGAGAGAGAATAATAGAAACAAGGTTGAGAAACGAGATTAAGATACTAGATAGTCAATTTGGTTTTATGCCTGGGAGATCTACAATGAAGCTATACATTTAATTAGAAGATTATGTGAGCGCTATAATGAGAGAAAACAAGACATATATGGTATTCATTGATCTCGAACAGGCATATGATAGAGTCTAAAGGGATGTAATGTGGAGTGTTTTAGAAAAAAGAGGGGTAAGAGTAAGCATATATAGGAGTTATACAAGACGAATAAAAATGTAACAACTTTTTTAAGAACGTTAGTGGGGACATCCAATGATTATTCTAATACTATAGGTTTGCATCATGGATATGCTTTAAGCTCTTACCTTTTCACTTTAGTAATTGATGAAATTACGAAGCATTTGCAAAAAGTCATTTCTGAATGTATGTTGTTTGCTAATGATATAGTTTTAATTGATGAAACAAGAGAGGGAGTAAAAGCTAAGTTAGAAGCTTGGAGAGAAGCACTAGAATCGAAAGGTTTTGCTATAAGTAGAGATAAAACCGAATATATGGAATGTCACTTTAGTAATAATAGTAGTAACAATAGGATAAATGTGAAATTGGTGGGTGCGAATTAAAGGAATCTAAGAGTTTTAAACATTTAGGATCTATCATTGAAGAAAATGAGGGACAAAGATGTTACACAGGATTCAAGCAGGCTAGAACAAATGGAGAAGTGCGTCCTTTGTACTTTGTGATCATAAAGTACCACTGCAATTGAAGGGAAAATTTTATAAACACCTATAAAACCAGCGATGCTTTATGGATCAGACTGTCGGGTGACTAAGTATAGTCATGAAAAAAAATTGAGGGTAGCAGAAATGAGAATGTTAAGATGGATATGTGGAAAAACTAGATTAGATAGAATAAATAATGAATGTATTAGAAAGAAAGTGGGGGTAGCTCCATAGATGAGAAAATGAGAGAAACACGTTTAAGATGGCATGGACATGTGCATAGGAGACCTCTCGATGCAACAGTGTGACATGTAAAAAATAGAGAAAAATTAACTCAAATTAAAAGGGGAAGGGAAGAGACCTAAAAAGAATTGGAAAGAAACGATAAAAAAAGATATAATATACTTAAATATAAATGAAAACATGTGTAATGATAGAATACGGTGGCGAAATATGATCCATGTAACTGACCCCACATTGTGGGATAAAGGCTTAGCTGTTGTTGTTGTTGTAGTGATATACAGGTCTCTGCAATTGGATAAAAGCAACATCAATACAACAGGATAGAACCAATTTGTATAAGAAATTTTAACCTTTATACCTTGGCTGATTGCATTTTGCATGGACATAGGTTTCTGCTTTTGCTTGTTGATCAGTTCGAAGTTACAAGTGTTCTCTTGCTGTTTGTTTGTTTGCTTCTTATTTGAAATGTTTAACCACTGGGAAACATGAGAATTGTATCCTTTTCTTCAAGGAGTGGGTGGGGGAAATAGGATGGCTTTTGGAATCAACTATTTGGAATGTTACAAGTTCACCACTTCTTGTAGTATCAGCCAAGTTTTTCTTGTAATGGTCTCTTCGTATCATATTGCTTCAATACATTATGGAAGTTACCTGTTTCATGGGTGTTCTGAGTTTACACCCTTTCTTTTTTATCAGTGCATTGGTAGGTCTCTTTTTTCCTGCTGTAACGGGAATTATGGCTGGTTCAAATCGTTCTGCCTCGCTGAAGGACACTCAGAGGTCTATCCCTGTCGGTACTTTAGCTGCAACGTTGGCAACTTCTGGTTTATATCTTGTTACTGTGCTATTTTTTGGAGCTCTTGCTACCAGAGAGAAACTTTTGACTGATAGGTATGTATATGTAATTATCAAAATACCATTATTCTATATTCTGTTTGCCAATGGTTCATAAATTTGCTTTGCTTGGTTTGTGCGTAAAAAGTAGTACTTCTCACATAATTTTTTTAACTTGGCTCCATGTTTTAATTTTGCTCCAATTCATTGTTCCTCTTCCAATTATCTCTAGTCAACTATTCGACTTATTTCTGTGGTTCAAATTACGGTCTGATTTCATTTCAATTACTTTATTTGCATCCATATGCTGCTAAGTGTTATCCTTTCTATACAAGTTAAATATGACTCAAGTGTATGATTATCAAGGCCATATTTATTAATATAGCAGTTACAATCTCTTCTTTTTGCTTTTATAATTGTTTTCTCTAAAATGAATGGCATGTTATTCATTGGCCCAGTTTGATTTTTGTCTGTGATATATATCTTGCTTTGTGCAGAGTCTGATCATTTTGTTTTTGGTGAATAGATATTATTGCTTTGAATATTGCTTGCAGTCCTATTCCTCCATACAATAGTACTTGCTCTAAGAAGACTACAACCTGTGTAGAGTTATCATATACTGCCATCTGCTTTAACATTAATCTATTAATTCTTTTACTGGTAAAATCTTATTAAATTAGGCACAACAGTGTCACCTTTTCAGAAAAAGCAATGGTTTTATCCATGCAGTCTCTTCAAACAATCATTAGAAGAGTTACATTGTGTGGGTGCAATCTAAAAAAAGCCTTGCTTTTAGACTCTGCACTGCTCCTAGGGGGGGAAAGAACCACCCTCTCAAACTTGTTAGCATGTATTTAGCCCTATCACCGTTGCTGATATTAGGACTTGGTAATTTCTGCCAAGTGCAATGCCTTTCCTTCCAAAGCACTTATTTGTTCTATAATTGAATCATAATTAATTTGTTTCCATTGTATCGTGATAGATAAATTTCTTTTTATCTATTTTTAAATTGTTCAACTCCGTCATTAATTTCACTTGATTACCACCATTCATAACCAGTGTTTATAAAATCGCAATCCCTTGTAGGATTGTTTGGGGATCATAGAGTCGAATCACAAGATTAGGTTGTAGAATCATAAGATTCTACCAACACTGCCAAAGAAAGTCATTAATTCTTTTTAGTTTCACATATTACAAAAATAACCTGAAAAGGGTTACATATGAGATTTTGATCTAAAAGGATTAGATATCCCACCTATTTTAGGAGATGCAAGAGTGCTACTATAACCTGTGCAGGTATAGGAAAATATCAAAATTTATGTACTTCTCAGAAAACAAAGATAATGCCTACTGTGAATTTTAGGAAGAATATATCTGAATTTTTATTCCACATTGAAATGAAGTTCAACCCCTGTTTAATAATGAAGTGTCCTCATCATTAGAAAAGAATCCCTCTAAATTTGGAATTTTATTTACTAGGAAATAATCCCTAGAAATCAGGGATTTATTACGAAATAAACTAAATGAGTACTATCTTAAGATAGATGATAACCGGACCATTTGTACACTCCCCGTCAAGTTGGGTTGTATATGCTATACAATCCCAGCTTGGAGCTGAATTCTTCGGAGCCTGTCCTTGGAAGAGCTTTGGTGAGAATATCAGCTACCTATAACCTTGTAGGAATGTCGGTTAATTGAACTATCAAGTTGTTGACTTTGCTGATATGAAATGCGGATCGATTTCAATGTGTTTGATCCTGTCATGATGCACCGGGTTCTTGGCAATACTAATGGTAGAATGGCTCTCAAACCCTAGTATTCTTGGCAAGTTGGCAGATTTCACAATGATAAGAATTGGGACTTTTATTACTGAATAATTGAGAAAACAACTTTTCAAGGTGCACAAAATTTGGATGACCAAGACGAAAATGCCACAACATAACTTTATTTTCATTTGAGATAGACTCTGTATTGAAAACAAATTGAAAGACACAACTCATAGAGGAAACTTGCCGATGTAGTTTAGTAATTTCTCTGAGTAAATAGAGTCCGCCACACAGTTCAGCACTGCCAATCACCTTCCCAAATTCACTGCCTGAAATTCACATAAATTTGGAGAAAATTTGGTCACAGTTCAAATCTCGAGTAAGTTGGCTGATAGAAATCAGATTGCAATCCAAGTTTGGAACATAAAGAACAGAAGAGAGAGTAAGATCCTTTGTTAATTTAATTGATCCGACTCCACTAACTTTTGAGAATAAACCATTAGCTATCCGGAACAGAAGAGAGAGCAAGATCCTTTGTTAATTTAATTGATCCAATTCCAGTCACTTTTGAGGCACTGTGACATATCTTGCTTTTTAAAGAGAGTAAGACTCCTTAACATATCTCACTTTTTAAATTTGCTCATACATCATGAAAAGAACAAAAGTCCTAATCTTTATCTCTTTTATTTTTAGTATCAATTTTGTATATCTGACAATTAGCAATTGTGTATTTTCAGAAAAATTCTTTTTGATGTAGGAACGGATTGTGCGATGCTACCAATTCCACCACGATCCTACTAGATTTTTGATTCTATGTGATCCTGGATCAATTATGGAACCAACACTATGAATTGTCCTTTGACTATTGAAAAATACACGCATTGTTTCCTTTTGACCTTTTGACAATTTGAAGACATAAGAAGGAAGTTCTTTGCTAACATTTGATTAAGAAGAGATGTTGCACGACATTGAGTGGATGTTTTGTCTTTTTGCAACATTAATAGTCTATTTATGCAGGTTACTTACAGCAACTGTTGCTTGGCCATTCCCAGCAATCATTTATATTGGTATTATTCTTTCAACCTTAGGAGCAGCCCTTCAAAGCTTAACAGGTGCCCCGCGTCTTCTTGCGGCAATAGCGAATGATGATATCTTACCTGTTCTTAACTACTTCAAGGTGGCAGATGGCAGTGAACCTCACATTGCTACTTTTTTCACTGCTTTCCTCTGTATTGGTTGTGTTGTGATTGGAAACCTTGATCTTATCACTCCAACCATAACTATGTTTTACCTTCTATGCTATGGGGGGGTGAACCTGTCCTGTTTCCTTTTGGATCTTCTAGATGCTCCTAGCTGGCGTCCTCGATGGAAATTTCATCACTGGAGCCTTTCCCTTGTTGGAGCATTGCTTTGTATAGGTATCCGCTTGTATTAACTCAGCACCTTTTATTTAATATCTTCACTATTTTTAATTTATCCAGCTAGGAGATAACTTTTCATTATTTAAGGTTTATATCATTAGTGGATTAAGTTACTTAGTAATATATTATTTAATGTTTGGAGGTGGTAAATATGAGATGGATTTGTCTATCAGGATAAAAGTAAAGATATGTTGATATATGTCGATGATTGAAAGTTCAGTTGAGAACTTATTACTTTTTTGATTAAGAAATAAATGATGTTGCATACTTAATGAAATTTAAGGAAGAGAGATATGGGTGGTCTGTGGTTTGGTTGAGGTGTTTCTTTGGTTTGGAGAACTGAAGAGTCTGGTAAGAGACTCCAGTGGAACCCATGAGACAGGTATAGATGTGTTTTTGATTTTTATTCCCATAGAATGAGTATTACAATCAGATGTCTTAAGTAAGGAGGTAAAAATGGGTGGTTTAGATTTAATCGAGGTGTTTCTTTTTTTCTTTTTTTGGAAAACTCGAGAATCTGGCAATGGACTCCAGTGAAACACACAGGATGTAATAGTTGACTTTCGTAGTTTTTTTTATTCCCATAGATTGAATATTACAGTCGGATGTATATGGCATATGCGAGGAACCATTAAATTTGATACCCAAGATCACACATTCATAAACCAAATTGAGAAGCCCTTGAATTTATGGATCACAACTTGACTGTACTACTTATCTGTTAAGTAAGACAAGATACTGTGCATCCCATAGATCTGAATATTACAATTGCAAGAATAGGAATGCTGCAATAGGAAATTTGAAAAATGAAAATTTAAGAATCACCCGTAGCTTTTACTGGAAATCATAACCTAAGTAGCAGCAAGGACTTGTCAGACTGTGAATATAAAAAGCAACTACTTTTAGGCTTGGACCTGTGAGTATAATTGGGCTTTAGAATTAAAGGGCTTGGTCCATATGAGATTCTGAAAAATATTTCTGTGTTCTGCATAATATTAACTTACTCAGATCTGGTAAAAGAGTGGAGAATGACATGAATCTTGTGGAATAGACTCCCAACTGGTGAACTAATGGAGAAAAAGCTTAAATTCTGTCGATTAAAAAAAAACAATTTATTATACCACTTTTGATACTGTTAATGAAGATTTGTTTCGTCAAGTTGAGTTGATTTTCCTGAGACTGGTAAACATTGTTCAAATAGTGAGGAAGATGTATGCACCAAATTTTTTTTAAAAAAATCTGATATCTGTGGGAAATTCATGCAACTTGATTGCAGTATTTGAAAAATTTTGCAATATAATGATAAAAGAAAAGTTAATGCATGCTTAGTTATTCAATTATGTCTCTTTTCTTTGTATAGGTTTCTACCTTGGTGAAATTTACCTCATGCATATTCTTTTGCAGTTATCATGTTCTTGATTTCTTGGGCATTTACTGTGGTATCCCTGGCCCTAGCGAGCCTGATATATTATTACGTGAGCATCAAGGGAAAAGCTGGAGACTGGGGTGATGGTTTCAAGAGTGCATATTTCCAACTTGCTCTTCGTAGTCTGCGATCTTTGGGAGGTGGGTGCTCTTGATTTTGGAAGTTATGAAGTGTGTTGTATTAGTAGTATTTTTGTACCATGTCCTCTTTTCATACATGAAATTAATATCCTCCTCAACTAGACCAATTGGTGAGAATGGAAACTGTTTTAACATTTCTCCTGCTTTAACACAGAAAGATTTACACCCCGAGGCATATGATAGCAAAATTAGCAGCTACTGGACTTTTAGAATTTTGGGAATATTAATTGCCTTAACTTCTTCATGAAGGGCTACAGTCAACTTTCAGGTGTCAAAAAGTGATGTGAACTTCACAAAGATAGGACCCTAAAGAGAAAGTATAAGTAGTGGCGCGTTTCTATTTTACCGACAAAACAACCAATATACGGTAAAATAGAAATGCACCACTAATTATACTTTCTCTTTAGGGTCCTATCTTTGTGTAGAAATGAGAATGTTAAGATGGATGTGTGGATATATTACATTGGATAGAATAAGTAATGAATGTATTAGAAAGAAAGTGGGAGTAGCTCCAATAGATGAGAAAACGAGAGAAACACGTTTAAGATGGTTTGGAGATGTGCATAGGAGGCCTCTAGATGTATAAGTGCGACGTGTAGTAAGTAGAGAAAAATCAACTCAAATTAAAAGGGGAAGGGGGGAGACCTAAAAAGAATTGGAAAGAAACGATTAAAAATGATATGATACATTTAAATATAAATGAAAATATGTGTAATGATAGAATATGATGGCGAAATATGATTCATGTAGCCGACCCCACATATTGGATAAAGGCTTAGTTGTTGTTGTTGGTTGTTTGACAAAACAATTACAATTGGGATAGCATTTCAAAAGAATATTATCAAGTCTAAGAATGTCCATTCATCACCTGGTCTACAATCATAAAAGTCCTATAAACTATTTTATGGTTTCTAACTCGTTTGGTAATCTCATAATTATTCTCCTAAGGTTTCCAAGCTTTGATTTTCGTTCTTCTGCTCAAATGGGAAAAGAACTCTCAAACTTTATTTTTGACCTTCTCAATTGACATCAGTACTTTTTCTTCTGGGATTGTCGAAAGACGGGAGGAATTTCGTGGAGAAAGAAAATGTGGAATATTGTTTTAGTTTTTGTAGAATGGAGATCATGTTTTATTCTTTTCTTTTCCATCGGGCCAAATTAATTGAGTTTGTGTTACTGTTGGTATTTTTTTATTCAACATTCAGGCCATTGATTCTGCTTAATTATCCTTGGTTTAGTATACAGTTAGAGACACCAGCTTTCCCATATCAAAACATTGTATCTAAATCTTTTGTAGTGCAAATTCCATCCATAAAGTGTTTACTCACTAGAATTGTAGTCTACAAACTTTGTCTTGGTATCATAAATGTTTTGAATCCCATTATTCTAATTTTTCAGTTATAAATATGCAACAGCTAGTAACAATTTCTAATCCAGAATGGCAAGGCTTGTACTCCAGTATGATTTAGCAGTTTTATTTTTTTCGCTTTCCATTTTTCTTTTTCCACTTTCTTTTCACCCTTTCTCTCTCTCTCTCTCTCTCTCTTTTTTTTGCTTAATTTTTTCTTATTTTCCCTATCGCAAAAGAGATCCACTAACTGCCTGAGGAAATGCAAGCACTCCAGGCCTCAGTCCACTGGCTCCTTTTATGGCTCAACACCTACCACTTCCCTTCTATTTCTGCATGAAATGTGTGTGTGGCTGTAGGCTTACTAAATCGAAGTAGAAAAGTTGCAAATCGCTACCCTGAGATGTTGGCTTTGCCTTCCCACACACTAAATGACTTTCAACCTTGATGAAATTTGTGCTAAAATTCTTATGAGGAATCCCTTACTGTCCTGCATCTGGTCGACCACAGAAACCACCAGAAATTAATGAATGAAGCCTCAAACATTGAAAATCGAATCGGGCTGGATATCCATACTCCCCATATTGCTACCCTTTTCTGTATCCCAAGTTCCACATATGTTAATGCTTATGTTGTAAAGTAATTCTTGTCATTTCAAGTATTTGGCATCAAGCCAAAATGCTTGAAGTGTTTTCTTTTTTCCTCACGAAAAGTAATCTTTTATTCGAGTATCGATGACCAAAATTTCATTCGGAAGGTTTTTGTGGAATTGGATAAAAGAGTACCTAACTTGTGATTGCCCATTGGAATTGGAAGTCTTACAATTTGTCCTTAGTTGATTTTAGTTGTCATTACTTGGGCATGAATTGAAGTTAGATGACTGAATCTTAGTCAAAACTACATGCTAGTGGTAGTAAATTTGCACGACTTTGTGTGAGTTTTAAGCTTTAGGTCTTGGAATAATCATCTAGAAGTATTCGTGCTTTAGCAAAAATGATAGACATTTTGTCTCATAATCTTTGGCTAACAATTAGAGTTGTTGGATCTTGTGTCCTTGAAATGATCTTTTGCATATTGTGCTATATTATGCGTGTATTGTTAACATTCATGTTGTTTGATTTTTTAGTAACTATCTAATTGCATATGCAGCCGATCAGGTGCACCCAAAGAATTGGTATCCTATCCCTCTTGTATTCTGCAGGCCATGGGGTAAGCTTCCAGAAAATGTCCCTTGCCATCCCAAACTTGCTGACTTTGCAAACTGCATGAAGAAAAAGGGCAGGGGAATGTCCATATTTTTCTCTATTATAGATGGAGATTACCATGAATGTGCAGAGGATGCAAAGGTTGCTTGCAAGCAGCTTAGCACATACATTGACTACAAGCAATGTGAAGGCGTAGCAGAAATAGTGGTTGCTCCAAGTATGACCGATGGCTTCCGAGGCATCATTCAGACCATGGGCCTTGGCAATCTCAAACCTAATATTGTGGTTATGCGATACCCTGAAATATGGAGGCGTGAAAATTTAACTGAAATACCAGCTACTTTTGTTGGAATAATAAATGATTGTATTGTTGCAAACAAGGCAGTTGTTATCGTCAAGGGTCTTGATGAGTGGCCTAACGAGTACCAGAGACAATATGGCAGCATTGATTTGTATTGGATTGTGAGAGATGGTGGTCTTATGCTTCTCCTATCCCAGCTACTTCTTACCAAAAAGAGTTTTGAGAGCTGTAAAATTCAGGTTTTCTGTATAGCTGAAGAAGATTCTGATGCAGAGGAACTCAAGGCTGATGTGAAGAAGTTTCTTTATGATCTCCGCATGCAAGCTGAAGTAATTGTAATCTCAATGAAGTCGTTTGATGCCCAAGAAGAGCAGCAAGAATCAATTGAGGCTTTCACTGGTGCTCAACAAAGAATCTCTAGTTATTTGGCAGGTCTAAGGGAGAGAGCTCAGAGGGAAGGGATTGCTTTACTGGCTGATGGAAAGCCAGTGGTCATTAACGAACAACAGGTGGAGAATTTCCTTTACACTACCTTGAAGCTAAACTCAACAATACTGAAGTACTCAAGAATGGCGGCAGTTGTGCTTGTGAGTCTTCCTCCTCCTCCTGTCAACCATCCTTCTTATTTCTACATGGAGTATTTGGACCTATTGGTTGAAAATGTTCCTAGACTTCTGATTGTCCGAGGATATCGTCGAGATGTCGTTACTTTGTTTACATAGCTGATCGTAATTTATAATCAACAAAATTTTCTACTTTCACATTGTTTATAGGCTCTTTCTCTTACCCCTTTTAGCCTGTGCTACTAGCTTAGATTTTATTTTTGCCATTTTCTTCGTTTTCCTTCCTTTCTTTTCTAGCATTGGGGGTGGAATTGTAGTTTATACGTTATTCATTATTTTTACCAGGTTTTATATAGAAAAACTTTTGTTGTATTACAAAAAGAAAGACAATTCAAGCTAATTAGTCATTTTGATCGTGAAGTTCTTCTATACTTTTTGTTTCCAGCCAAATTGAAGTCTTGAAGTTCTACTTATCTTATTTTTTCTTGTATAAATGAAACTTGGGAAAGGGCGACAAGCGTAGCAGCCCTCCTAGGTCTATAGGAGTTTTTCATGGCTCTTTTAAGCATGAGTTGTGGAATGTTGTCAAGATCTTGATAAAGAAATAAGAAATTTAAGCTGTGTTTGGTTGCTTAGAATTGGACCATCAGAATTAGAATTGAGTGATCCAATTTTAATTCTTGTGTTTAGTTATAAAATAAAGGGTTATCTTCAATTTACCCCATGAAAGATATCTTTAATCACTTTGCCCCCATCAAAGATTTTTATTAGTACTTTGCACCGATAAGGATATTCTGTTACTATATTTAAATAAAAAAATTTAAATTTTGCCTTAAAAAAATTACTTTTTTATATTTTAGACTATTTTACTCTTAAATTTAATTCTGAAAATCTTATCCTACTTTATCATCATTTTATTTTCTTTTTTCTTTATATATACTTTAACAAATTAAATTTCTTATTATTATTTTAAATAATAGAATAATATATATAATCTTACTAAAAAAATTTAGATTTTGGATACGGTTTACTATTTTTTATAATTTGTTAACTATTTTTAATGTACTTGGTAAATAAAAACCTCATATGAATTATTTAATTTTTTGGAATGTAATAAAATAATACTGCTTTGTCCAATTTTTTTAATTCTTTAATAAAAAATTATTTTTAATTCTTTAATAAAAAATTAATGAAACATTTTATTTTACCACTTTGATATCTATGGATTTTTAATTTAGAGTGAATGAATTTTTAATTAAATTTATTAAGTATAAAAGATATCTCTATTAGAAATATATATAATAAATATACACCTTACAACTAATAAGCAAATAATTATTTTATTTATTTATTTTGTCATTATATAATTTTATTATGTTGATTAGATTACTTTAATATATATAATAATATAATAAAAAAATTAAGATATAAAATCAATATTTTAAATTGTCAATAATACAAACAAAACAAACAATTATATTATAAAGACACAACAAACTAAAATGAGTAAAAAAATCATAAATTACAAGAAACTTGACACATTTATTTACATAAAAGAAGATGAAATAAAAAAAAAAGAAAGAAATAAATAAAATAAACAAGTATCTTATTTGTTAAAAAAATTGATCAAGTATTTTATGCCTCAAACTGATAATATTTAAATATTAATACAAAATTATGGAGTAGATAAATTGAAATTAATGTTTAAATATAAGAGGGACAAATATAATTTAATTTATTTCTTATTAATAGATAAAATTGTCATTTAAAATTAAAAATTAATGATATTATCCGTTAGCATCTTTAATTGATAGTCAACGGTGCAAAGTATTAATAAAAATCTTTTATGGGGGCAAAGTGATTAAAGTCCATCTTTCATGGGAGTAAATTGAAGATAACCCTAAAATAAAATTTGGATTTTGAATTCATTTACAATTCTATAATGGCTTAATTCTGCAGTTTTAATTCTTTCTTTTTGGTAGATATTTCCAATTCTAATTCAAAATAGAATAGGTCAATACGCGGTTCTTATCGATCTAAAACTTAAATTTCGCATCTTAAGATTCTTTTTCATCGCCTCACTTCTTTCTTTCTCTTTTCTCTCTTTACAAAAAAAATTAAAAATGTAGTAAACACTGAAGTGGTCTAAAAAAATTGAAAGTTTAGAATGTAGTGAAGTGGTAAAAAAAATTAAAAGTTTAGTGAAGTCAAAATTTTTGGAGATATATAAAATTAAAATTAATTGATTTCTTTTAAAATTAAATTATATAAAAGTAGAAAATAATATTAAAAAGTTAATATTATTGTAAAAAACATATTAAAAATGAATTATTTTGTCAATTCTAATTATAACTGAATTATAATTTGATATATTTTTTAAACTTTCAAACAAAAGATGTGGAGTTATAATTCAATTCTAAATGAACTTTGTTGTTTTGCTAAACAAAGAAATTCAAATATTTTAACTTTCAATTCATTGAATTACGATTTTATAATATTTAAATTCTAATTCAATTCTATTTTTATCATTTAGAGAGAATGATAAGAGTGAGTTGGAAAATCTTATCATTACAAAACCTAATTCCCATCCATTCCCTAATCAATCTTTTATACCCTAACTAATAAATCATAGCTGTTCATCATTAAATGACTACATCAACGGCCACGATGACTACTTATTTAAATGACTATTCAATGGTGATTAATAGCTTTGGACTTAATACACAAATCCAACATTTTGGCTCACAACTTTCTGCCTTCCAGGCCAACTATAACTCCGGTCAAACCTAAAGATCTTGACAAATCCAGCCCCTTAAACAATCTTTGTCTACAAGGATGCAGATTGAAGTGATCAAATTCCAGCCCTTAAACAATCCTTGTCTACAAGGATGCAAGTTGAAGTGATCAAATTCCAGCCCTCAAACAATCCTTGTCTACAAGGATGCAAGTTGAATTGATCAAATTCCAGCCCTCAAACAATCCTTGTCTACAAGGATGCAAGTTGAATTGATCAAATTCCAGAAACTGATCTCGAATGAATTTTTTTATACAGAAAGCCAACTGAAAATCACACGACAATTCTCCTTCCTTTAACGTGAGACTTGTCCTCAATTCTACTTACAGTTCCTAATAATCTTTGTATCAAATTCATCCATTTGATCAAAACCTGAGTTACATGTGAATGTTGTTTCAGTGAACCATTTCAAGATGCCCTCTCAATTGTTGCACAGGTGCTATGACTGCTACACCAACCAAAAATTCACCTCATCTTTTAAGACATTGCAATCTAAGATGCCCACACAAAAATAACGATCTTATCAGTTTCTCATGTATACTTTGAATCATTATTTCTGCAAAGATACTACCTCTAAATTCAGATACCATTCCTTCTCAAAATTTATCAATGTTCTTGAATGTGTCGTAAATAATTTCATTCCATATCCATTCTTCAAAATTTTTTATTAGCCCTTAATTTCCAAAATCATAACATTCATTGCTAAAAGAAGGTCAAATTTCAGAATGAAGCAATTGATGTTCTATACATTGCAATATGCTCGAACAACATAAAATTGGTAGTTAAATAAAAAAACTCCTCATTTTCAACATTCAAATTCACAATCTTAACACCATCACGCTCAAGAGTCCCAAACTTCTCAGTAATATAAGAAAAATTACATTTCTTGCTGTTTACTACCAGGGATTCACCATCACTAAAAAAAATTGGATCTTACTTAATACTTGCCGCTAGCTATTCACTATCACTCCAAGAACTTTTATCAAACACATTCTTTTCAACTTCCTCCAACATTGTTTTACTGTCAGAAATACTTTTTCCATTGCAATTAGCCTTCGGGAAAAGAGATTCTGGATTCTTAAGAGTCAACGAATTATTTGTGTACTCCTTGAACAATCCTTGTTCTCACCCCTTAAACAATCCTTGTTCTCAAGGACATTAGCGGATCTAGGGGGTGGGGGGAAGGGCCGCCCCATTGGTCCTAAAAGTAAGGGTTAATACTCTTTTTCCCACTGTTTTAGCACCAGTAATCTTGTCCGCTTGGCCATTCAATATTGTGAAAAATACCATAAAAACATAAGATATTTATACATTTGAATCATAGTATTTGATGGTGGTAGTTAACTAGAGGTGAGAGAGATAAAAGAGGAATAGAGTTTTATGGATTAGTTTATAATTGATTGAAAGGATGAGTGTAGTCCCCTTCTTTTTTATCTTTTAATACGTAATAACTAAAAGTCCAAGTGAAATTTGATTTTGATGACTAGGCTTATCATAAAATAAGGAAGTTCAAATTTAATTTGATTTTGATAGTTTGATTTATTATAAAAAAAAAGTTAAAATTGTCCACTAAATTTAGAAAAATAGACAATCAAATAAAATATTCAAGTTGAGAAATCTATAAGTCATGAGCTAAATTTGAATTGTTTTTGTCTATTTCGGCAAAATTGAAAATTTTGAACATATTGAAATAATAAATTAAAGGTATTATATGAATTTTTTATGACAATTTTAGTATACATGGAGAATAAGAATAAAATAAATAATTTTTTCAATATTTATAACAATTGTAGATTTATATGACACATTTGTTTTATGTTTAAATGTTAATAAATAAGTATTTTATTACTAGGTGATATATATATTCATTATTATGATTGTCAATTAATTGATACTTTATTAATTATACATATTTATTTAATGAAAAATATTATTTTATACTAATTATACATAACACCATTCCATTTTGGTTCTGGTTCCGCCACTGCTCAAGGATGCAGGTTGAAGTGATCAAATTCCAAAAACTGAGATCGAATGAATTTTATTTTTATTTACAAAATTTATTATCAATTTGTAGTTTAATATAAGAACATTTGGGATTTATATCAAATAAAATTGTATTAATCTTAATTTTAAGGAAACAACTTTTTTTAGAAACATTTGGTAATTTAACTAAAATAAATAATTTTGAAAGAAACTGTTTTAATTTCTAATTATATTTAACAAAACTCTTTCAATTATTATTATATTTGAGTATATTTAATATTTTTTTATTATATTTGATTTGGATTAAAACTTTGGGGCTCAAATATGCTTTGTTTGTTACTACAAATATCATACACAACAATCAAATTTTGGATGGGATGGAGTCAAGCAAAAATAGATATTATGTCCAAAATTATTTCATTTTGTCCTATTCAACATTAAAACTATGTGGTCGTAGGGTTCACTCATATATTGGTTAAGGTCTAATAATTATAAAGTGATTTTACTTCGTTGTTCTTACTTTTAGTAAAACTACGTCGTTTTGAACACTAAACTGAATAACACCATGTTACTCTGGTTCCAATCAAGCCCGAATGATTGATCACAAGTTTTCATGATGAGATAAGCACCATATATAGTTTGTGTTTGGAGATAACATTTGAATATTAATTTTACCTTCAATCTTTATCCTACTTACTTTTTTGAGCACAGAAACCGTAGCAAACCTGAATATTGGAATTTGAAATGGAAAGCTCTTCTCCAGAAAATGTGAATGATTTTCTACCACTTGATTTTTCTAAATGCAAATCTCTGCAATTACGTAGGTAGAAAAGGGGAAGCTTTGCTTGATTTTTTATTTAGGGAAAAACGAATTAATTTGTTTAGGAACAAATTGTACAAAATTATCCGATTACTAATTGTAGTATATTAAATAACATTAATTGATTTTCTTATTTGTTAGGATTAGATTGTACAAATTATCCTATTCGTTATTCTATTATATTTAGAGTCCAAATTGTATTATATTTAAAGTATTTGAAATTATTTATTATTAATTAAGGAACAACTAATCAAGTAATCAATTATTTGATCTTTCCTAAATATAAAATCGGTAGAATCCTTTAATTCAATATAGTTCAATATAAGTTCCTACTTCTATTATATTTAAATTCCTAATTATTAAATCGGTACAAAATGCTTTTATTTTAAAAATAAAAATGTTATGCAATAAAAATTATAAATTCTAAATTAATACATGCATCATTAAAAAGAAAAGTTAATTTAATCCATCTTGGCTAGTTTTCTAAATTGTTTTTCGTTTCCTAATTAGAATTATATTTAATAGGTTTATCTAAATAGTATTTTTTTGTCATATTTAATTATCTTTAATTTAGTACATAGAAGTATATTTTAACACAACTATTTAAAATTACTTACCAAAACCACTTTTTCAAAACAACTTAAATACAAAATTGTCAAAACATTAGATTCCTTTCGTGGTTTGATATATATATATATAGCAAAAGGCAAAAAGGTTATTTAACTTTTACCAAATCCGTGTTTTGGTCACCCAATTATTAAATTGGTAAAACATGTCACTAAATTTTGCAAACATATGTTTTAAAGTCATTCCATCCAGTTATTCCATTATCTTTTTTTAAAACTGTTAAATTTGGGGGCATTTATGTCTTTTAAATATTAAAACTATATAATAATTTATTTCTTTTAATATTACAAATCCAATCGTTATATAAAAAAAAGAAAAATCAACACATACTAACACACACTAAAAAATGCAGTACAACGCTGCATTCCATCTCTTTCGTGGCCGTCGCCGCCGACACCAACTCCACTGCCGCCGTCGTCACCATCCTCATCGTCGTTGCCGCCATCATCAACATCATCATCAAATCATCAAATCGTCATCTCATCATCGTCATATCATCATCATCGTCTCATCATCATCATCATCCTCTAAACAAATACAGAGAGTGACTTCCTCATAACATTGGTAACTGATGAAGTCCAAAAATGAACCTTCCTGAGGTCTAAGAGTTAAACTATAAAGTTGATACCCTTAAATAAGTCCGCCTCCAAAATTCACCATAAGATGATAATAAATCCAATCTTGTCCAAAAATGCCACACCTCAAGGTATCTTGACCTGGAAAAGGGAACAAACCGTTAGTGAATCGCCCCAGATAGATCTGGGGAGATTCACTCCAATGCTTAAGTCAGAGACAAACCTTGCTGAGATAATTATATCATTTTTCAGTATTGAGAGACCAACCCTTTAGTAATTACACTCAGGATTTATTTATAGGAAGAATGGTACCTTGATGACGTCACCTTTAGAATTCAGTATTGAGAGACCAACCCTTTAGTAATTAAACTCAGGATTTATTTATAGGAAGAATGGTATCTTGATGACGTCACCTTTAGAATTTCCTGGCAAGTAAGGACTTCTCATCGAATTAATCTCAGCCGTTGTTTCGAGCATATAATTTTATACATCATCAATAGCCCCCCAGATCAGTTAGATGTGTGCTTCCACCTGATCTGGACAAGAGCTCCTCATTTTCCTTTCGCTTTGCCTAGGTCTTCTCTTAAGATAGGCTGGACTCCAGAATAATGTTAATGGACTATCCATCAGAAGCTCCCTGGCAGAAACCAAACGTCGCCATATGGTGCATATCGATTTGTCACCTCTTGACATGACCCATCTCGAAATTCTCAACTCTTGTCATGCCTTTATATATATAGTGGTCCAAGGCTCTTCACCTCACATCAGATTTGCTAAGAGATCTCGACTTTCTCCAATTAGGTTCTTCCATAGTGTTCCTGTTCAGCACGGCTCGTTGTCTTCCTTTCTTCCCTCCAAGTAAGTATGTCTTCCCCAACTTGTTCTTCTTCAGTTGAGTTATATCCAATTTACAAAAATAGTGATGAATCTAATTTTGATACAAGTGCCCTTTCTGAGGCTAAGAAAAGATTAGGGCCTTTATAAGAAAATAATTAAATCGGTAGTTCAATAAGAAATTCTCAATAACTCCATTACTGAGGCAATCCCTTTAAACCAGATGGAGCCATCTGTTAAGCCTTCTGTAGAAAGGTCCCAAGAATTCCCCTCTTATTCATCAAACCCTTTAGCAAAAACATCTAAGGACGTCAATTCTGTAGGTGCTCTAGTAAATGTTTACTTTTCCGAAATTGGGGGTCTAGAAATTGGCCGTTTTAAGAATAATCTTTCAGAAGGTGTTAACTCTGAACGTAGTCACTCTAGGAGTAACACTTCTGAGAAGGACGGATCCAAAAATAAGGAGATCATCTTAAGTACGAGAGAGGCAACTTCTTCCATTTCAGCGTCTTTATGTTCCTCGCTTACAAGCCGGAAATAGAAAATGATAGCCCACCAATTTTATATTCCTTCTAAGTACAAGATGATAGTCCCTTCTCCAGAACAGGTCGCCTCTCGTCATCCAATAGGTTTTACTACCATATACGTGTGTCAACTTCAGTGTGGCCTTAGATTTCCCTTGACCTCTTTCTTTAAAAAGGTACTAGATTTTTATAAGGTAAATTTAGCCCAGCTGATCCCTAATGCTATCAAATCCTTGGTTGCATTTGAGACCTTCTGCCGATATTCCCAACCTTCTGCCGATATTCCAAGGTGGAATGTTAGGTTTCTATTTTTAGGTACTACTACAGCCTTAAAACTTCAGGTAGGGATGTGGGTTGGTTCTATTTTACTCGTAGATCCAACTCAGAGGCTTTTCTGCCCCCACCCTCAGGTTCCCTCAAAAAATGGAAGAGCAAATTTTTCTTTATAAGATTAGAGCCCATGAGCATTGTATGGAGGTCCCCTGGTAATGTCACAGATAGGCTCCCTACTTACGAGGTGGATCACGAGTCCATATCACTCATTCGCAAAAACCTTCGGAGATGTAAACTTTGAAAAGTGTCTCTTATGACTGAGGGGTGTTTAGTGGCATTAGGGGTGAGTAGGGCCAACTTGGGTCTTTCTCCAGAAGAGTTCGATGAACACGGTACCGCACTTCTTAGCTCTATCTTTTATTTCAACTTGTATTTTTATTGCTGGTTATTTGCTTATTAATTTCGTTTTTTTTACAGTAATGGACTTTTTTCTGTGATGAAAAATCGCAAGGCCGAGAAAGGGGCCGGGACCAAAGACCCAGAAGGAGCTAAGGCAGTGACTCTAGGAGAGCCTACGTCTCCAGCTCCACCTTCTCTTGGAAAGACTGCGATTCCTAGGGAGGAGGCTCTATCCGCCCAACCCTTCGGCACATTGTCCCATAGTGCCAATCTTACACAATTAACTCTTTAATCTCGAGAAGTGCAGGAGGGGTCCTTGCCTGCGAATCCGAACAAAAGGAGACATCCTGGACGGAACGTCACCATTGAATCAAAAAAGGCAAAAATAGGTTGAGCTGCGAACACGTCTGCAGGCTTTTCTTTGTTGTCTGAGTATCCTATCTCCCTATTTGAGCCCTCTCGATCGTTCTAGACTATTCCCATGTCTTAGTTTAATCCCTCGTTGGATTATCAGGTAAATGATAGTTTGAACCTGGAGACATGTCAAGCATTTGCTTCAGGTGTGGTCCCTTCTATGGAGAAGAGGGCTATGGCCACTCTAGAGGACTCAGAACTGGATTCTCTCATGTGTTTAGGGCTTACTCAGGTAGGTCTTCCCTTCCTTTACCTTATCTTTCCCTTTTGCTTTTAACGTCTTTATTATCATTTTTTGTATATATATATATATTTTTTATGCGACTTTCTTCTACAGGGTTTGTTTCTCGCCACTGAGACGTCTTCCCGCTACAAAAAGGGCCTAGAGACTGCCAAAGAACTTAATGCCGATCTGGCCCTGGCTCAGCAAGGACAGGTCAAGGCAGAAAGGCGTCAACGTGAGGCTAAAAAGCTCCAGAATGAGGCGGCGCAGGACTTGGCTACCTCTCGGGAGGAAGTTCATAAATTAAAGAAAAAGAATAAGGCTTACTCTGAGAAAGTGTCAACTCAAAGAGCTCGTATTAAGGAATTAACTGAAGAGAAGAAAGCTTTGGAGACTCGCTGCAAATTCTATTCCGTGGAAGGAGCCTCCCAGTTGGTCAAGAACCTTCACAGTTCATTGATTTCATGGCCGATCTTTGCAACTCCGTGATGGATCAAGGGTCTACCTCTGCTTATCAAGAGGTTAAGAGGCTTTATCCCGAGATTGAGGTGGATCAGCTGAAGGGTTATGATGTGAACTCCGCAGGAAATCTGAACATCTTGATGACCAATCTGATCATGGGGTGAATGCACCTGCCAGATGAAGATTTCATCCCATTATTCCCTATTGAAACTACCAATGCTACTCTAGGAGTAGAGGTGGGTGGCACTCCTGATGTCAACGAGGCTTCAGAGACTCAGACTGCTACTCTTGATGAAAATAGCCCTACTGGAGATAATGAAGACACCTTCAACGGATGATCGTGGAATAGATTAGTTTGATTTAATCTGGCAAGATAATTTGTGCAA
This sequence comes from Ophiorrhiza pumila, assembly GCA_016586305.1. Taxonomy (NCBI): domain Eukaryota; kingdom Viridiplantae; phylum Streptophyta; class Magnoliopsida; order Gentianales; family Rubiaceae; genus Ophiorrhiza; species Ophiorrhiza pumila. Next base: position 34,610,251 of record BLIW01000009.1, on the reverse strand, counting down.
TAGGCTAGGCCTTACTTTCTCTATATCTTCTGTTAGAAAAAACATTTCCTAGATGGGCTCTTTTGCAACACCAATTATTATATGTGCAAGATACATTTCCCAGATGGGCTCTTTCACAACACTTTAATTATTATATGCGCAAGATACATTTCCCAAATGGGCTCTTTTGCAACACTTTAATTATTATATGGGCAAGATGCATTTCTTCAAGATTTATACACAGGTTTTCGCATGGCTACATCTTTTTTTTGATAATAATTGTCCCCTTCATAGACTGATAATTATATAAAAAGAAGACCTCTTGAGGTTATCAAGTAAACTACTGCATATTGTATAAAAACAATACTAAAAAAGGAAAGAAGCATTATTGACTTTCTTAGGTCCTTCTTACATTATAACTTCATTCATCTTGGATGAACGGGAGATGGGCCTAGATCTTTCTAGATCTGGCCTTATACCTTTGCCCAGCATTTTCACTAGGTCTTTCGCGTCCTCTCAGTATGTATCTGAGAAAATTTCTACTCACGTCTTGCCTAAATACCTTAGGTCTTACTGTCTTTGAAGTTGTAAATTTTTGGGGTTTTGCCTGAATTTCCCAGGTTTTTACTATTTGCGATAATAAAAAACTTTTTAGAAGAAATCCTTTCTCATCATATATATATACAAGATTATAATTGATATAAGAAGAACTGATAATTCCAGAATTCCATAACTTTAACTGAATTTTTACAAGTAGAACATTTGCAAGTTTACAATATTCCACATTCTAGGAATAATCTTCCTATCCATAGTAGATAATTGATAATTCCCAGACCTTTCTGTAAGATTAAGTAGCAAATCATTTGTTTGACAACCACAATAAAACTTTAAGAAAGTTTTATTGAATTCAACAAACATGAACATCTCTCCTCAGTCCTCATTAGGATGCATTGTTTATATGTATGCATGTGAGGATGTGATCGCATATATATATGGGCATTATAGAATGAACTGTGAGTCTGTGGATATAAATTTAGCAAGTTAATGACTGCTATGAGTACTACCATATACTCCAAGTTGATCTCTATCATTTTGGAATTTCTAGTTTGGATAGGTCTGTGGAGTGAATAGAATTTGTGTTATTAATTCCTGTATTTCCAAATCACCTTCATAACTCTTCACCAATTCATGTACCCAATTTGCTTATGTTGCACTGATCATATGCAGAGTAGCATGCCCATTGTTTTGAATGGCATCCTCATTTGAGTCTTCAGTAGGACATTCTATTCTAGAAAGAGAATCAGCCACTTGGTTGTCAACTTCTTGTCTATACTATATTGCATAGTCCAACCCAAGTAGTCTAGACAACCATTTGTGTCGTAGAGTAGTGGTAAGCTTTTGTTCTAGGAGAAATTTCAAGCTATAGTGATCAGTCTTAATAATAAAATGGTGGTCCAGAAGATAATGTATCCACTTAGTGACTGCCATGAGTACTACCATCAATTTTTTCTCATATATGGAGTCCCAAGTTTCTGGTGCTTAATGCCTTGCGAAGGTAAGCAATAGGGTGACACTCTTGAGTTAGCTAATAGAGTTAATACTTTACATTTATTTGTAATAATTTCGTACCTTTTTTATTAGCATTTATGTGTTGGAAATCATGGTTTTGTTATGTATTCAGGTTTATGAGGAAAATGAATGGAATGGTAAAAAAAAGAGATAAAATGATGCAAGAAGTTGAGAAGATTTTACTGGAAGGATTTTTACTAGAAGGAGAAGATTTTACTGAAAGGATTTTTACTAAGGGGGAGAGTTTATTGGAAGGTGTGGTTATGTTTAGTTGGGAAGGAATATTTTTGTAATCTAATCTCCTAATATTTTGGAGATTGAGATTTTGTAGTTTGTTAAGAATTATGAGATTTTGGAGTTTGTTAAGAATTATCTTCTATTAGGAATTTTAGTATTGTTTATTAGGAGAAGTCTTTAAATAAGTGGGTTCTTATAGTAGAGGGGGCAACCTAGTTTTCTTAAGAAGTGGAGAGTTTATTTGTTTTCACGTAATAATTATTCAAGTAATCTTTTTGAATTCACTTGAATTTTTATTTTTAATTCAAGTATTTAATTTTCAGTAATCTTAGTTAAGACAATTGAGTGGATAAGTTTTTTTTGGACAATCATTATCCATTTCCTTTTCTATTGGGATTAGATTATCTTCAACCATTACTCTTACCAAGAGATTGTCAACTACAAGTTATTCTTTCTGATTCATTTCATTTAATCATTCTAAGTATTTTTTATTTTTATCACATTCGAATTCTATTTAATAGATTTATTTTCAGTCATGTTTATTAGCTAATCATTTAATTCCAGTTAAAAGTATTGATAAACATTAATACCTTGTGAAATCAAATTGGGCTAAAATAGTGTATTAATTAAGTTCCTATTTGTGTTCTGTAATAGAATTAATTAAGGCTATTCTATGGTAATTAAATAGTGTACAATATTTAATTAGACATAGAATAATCTAATACCAATTAAAAGGGTGGATCCGTAATTGTCCATTTACTTTTAATTAGTGGTAAAACTGTCATTCATCGATAGTGGGTATAAAGGGTTCATATGGGCATATGGGTTCATATGGGCATATCAGAATTGGGTTCTTTTTAAACATTAATGCAATCAATAATTTAAATCTAATGAGGGTTCTCTTAAGTTAATTATTGGTTAGATAGTAATTAATAAGGATTCTTTTAATTACTAACAATTAAGAAGGAATAAAGTCATGTCAGTGGGTTCCGGTAACTATAACTGATTGATTTAATTAAAACAGTTACATTATTGCATCAATGATCAAGAATAATATTAATGTTAATTCAATACTTTAACCGAAATTTATTTACTTAATTTCTTCTTTTAATTTTGTTAGTTGTGAAACTAATTCCCAACATTTGATTTGTGACATTTTTTTGAAGGAAAAGAAATACGATCGTTCCCTTGGGAGACGACCTTACTCCATTGCTATACTAGTGAAGAGTAGGTTTTAATTTTGGTGGCATAACGACACGACCAAATTTTGGCGCCTCTACCAATTCTGAAAATTCCCAAACGACCCCTTAGGATGACACCAATAAAAGCATCAATCAATTCATATGTGTTGACCATTCTAGTCGCAATCAAAGAGGTATGACACTCCAATGGCATTGAACCCCACTGAAATGAGTAAGGCTCATAACCATCGGTGAAGGTTTCATGAACATTTTCATTCAAGATGATAAAACCATGATAAATTGCGGCCATATACCCCCTTATAAAACCTTTTGATTAGGGATGAAAATGATGAACTGTAACTTTTTGCATAAAACTCTTGCCTTTTTACAAAGCAAGACAAAATAGGTGACATGATACATTATTCACTTTCTACTTTCCATTATTAGCAGGAGTCTTCCTACTTGACTTCTTAGATGTAGCTAATTTCAATATAATAAAATATATACCTATATAATTGAAAATTAATATGAAACTATTTTTAAAACAATTAACTAGTTTAGAATAGGTATCTTAATAGTGAACGCCTATCAAGATAGCAATTATTCTACTCATTTGGTTGGAGAGTAACAATTAATTACAACTGGCTAAATTACTTTCTTAGTTTTAAACTTTGAATGAAGTTTCATGCCAAATAAGTGCATGAACATAAACTTGGGAAATAATTTTGAAAAAAAACTCACCATATTAAAAAGAGATATGACAATATTGAAATTTCAATTAATCACAAAAGTAAAAGTTATTAACACACCTCTATAGTTAAATTAGAATCCTGCAGATAAGTCATATAGAACTTAGATAAATTCTAGAAGATTATAACCTATTAACCAATACAAATTTATGAGAAATCAGCATCGAGATAGCTTAAAATTGGTTATAAGCTTGATTTGAATAGCAACATCCAACAACTTAATTAATTCAGGTATTCTTATTGTCAAATAAAGATTACATAACAATTCTACATATGAATTTTTAATCGATTTTATGATTTGATATGTTTAGTAATAAAGGTTTTAAGGAGAATTACTGTGAAATAAAATATCAAGTTTAAGTATGGATTAACTCATTCTTCTTCCTAACACAAAACTCAACTTGTTAACATCAAGGCAAGATAAAATCCAGAAAACTTATGTGAGGTCACATATAGACTAAGAAATGAATCTGTGGCATTCTTAATGGATAGAATGTTAGCATCAATATTTAATAGTTGAAAATGCCATAGAATTTGAGAATCTCACAAAACTTTTGAAACATAAAAGTATCAACAAGCACAATACTTTAGTTTATAATGGTCAAAAACAAAAATGATGATAGCAGGAAGTATATAATGTAAATGAACTACTACAATTAGTTAACTATTATTAACAATAAATGCAAGAAATTTATTTAACACCATTAAATTTCTCCATACTCTCTGTGAAAAACATGACGACATTCAAATATTGACTACATTTAAGAATTAAAAATAGTGAAACCATAGTATTTGGTATCCACAAATCCCAAACTTAGATGTTGAATATCATTCTTCTATCCAAAAAATGTTATTGTAGGAAAAATGCCAAATTGAAAAGTTTTGCAAAATTATGTTCAATAACCATATTCACACCAATCACCATATTCGCATATAATGTTTATATCTTATAACTTTTACATTTTCTCTACTACAAACAAAGAATTTTTGCAACACAAAAAAGTTAAGTAAAGAAAGAAATCTAACCATAAAGAATTCAAATGCATTAAGTAATGAAGTCAAGGAAAACACTAGTCATAGTTTTAGAGCAATGATTAATTATTGCTTATCAACATCCATAAAATAGTCTCTTTCAAATTTAGTTCTAATAAAAATTTTGTCCAATTTAATTCAATTGGATTGAAGAGGAAGCAAGTACAAATTTATATCAGATCATCTAAATATCGTAACATAATTTGCACACTTAATACCCTACAAGAAGAAAGATGCTCCAAAGCAAGCATTAAAAAGAGTACTTGGGTACCTGATTTTCTATACTAATGGTTAAATCCAACGACAAAAGAGCAAACTCTCATTCATGGGTCTAAATTCACTACCTTAACTCTAATACAAGCCTATCATCCTAGTAATAAAAATTTGATTACCTTTGCAAATAATAGAAATCGCAAAACCAAAAGTTTAAAATGCTAATTCACAAAAAATATTAAACAAATCGAGTAAATAATGAGTTTTGACAATTACCAAGATAGTAAAAATGAATTATTTGTGACTAATGAAGAGTTTTAAAGATTAATGATTAGAGTTTGAATTCACAATAAAAAATTTAAGAAAAATAGTATTCAAACATAAACTATTGGATGGAGTGTGGGAGAGAGAACAAATTTCTTTAACCAATTATATAAAATAATAGTTTTATTTTGATGCCCATAATAACAAATACATTAAATTTAACCTTAATAATAATGACATGAGATGTGCTCTTAATACAAAATTTTCTTTATAAATTAAAAATTTAGAGAACTAAAAATTTAGAGAATAAAATAAAGTTGGTGTCAATAGAAAATCAAGAAATAAGTGATATTTATAAATGAAAAAAATGAATTAAAGGAACCAATAAAAATAAGGTATAAGTGCAACAATAAAATGTCAACAACAAAATGGCAAGATTTTTTTTAATATAGGTCAATTTCAAAATTAAAACAAGCTAGTCCAATTTAACTTTTTGAAGCCAAAATTGTGAAAATCGATTCTGATATCGGTTCCAATCGATGATCGAGTTTTAGTTGGTTCGAGACCAAACATACTTATTAGTACACTACTTTACTTAACTAAATTAAGTAAATATGTTAAACCTCCAATTTCTTACTTGAGTTGAAAGTTATGATTCGCAAACCTCTAGTGAACCGTTGTAGTTGGGAACTTATCTACTTGTGTCTTTGAAAATGGGTTAGTTATCAATAACCCCCATGTGATTGATGAAACTACTTAAAAACTAACTTATGATAAAAAATCTACCAATAACCCCCATGTCATTCTGACTTTAGTGAAAACTGGATGCAAAACATCACAAATAGTAAAATATGTGTGAAATGCGCCTATATAACAAAGTAGGAGTGTGAGAGAGGCAACATATGTAAATTTAATAAGGTAAAATATGACAAAAATAACCTTTGATAGTGAGCTTTAAGAAGCAATGAAACCTCAATCTAGTCCTATTATTACCATTGTCAAGTCAGGTAAACCTAATGCATGCCTTGTTTTCGTTTTCAAAATCGATCATTGATTCTAGTTCTACAGACGATATGATAAGGTAATTCTAGTTTATTCTCTAACTTTTGGTCACATAAATCTACCTCTCCAGTTACCTTTTCTGATGGTTCAACATCTTTTGTTATTAGATCGGGAATTCTATACCATCACTTTCTTTATTATCTATTCTTAGTCTCCCTCATATATCATTTAATTTGATTTCTATCAATAAACTCACTCATTGTCTTCCTTTTTTTCTCTCCTTTTTTTCAAATTATTGTTTATTTTAGGATCTTATAAGAAAGAAGATTATTGGTAAAGAACATGAATCTAGAGGCCTTTACATTCTTGACCCATACATACCAAAATCAATAATATGTATTGGAATTGTCACTCTTTTCAAAGCATATTGCCAGTTGAGTCATCCTTCTCTTCCCATGTTAAAGAAATTTTGTCTTCAATTTCCTAACATATCCACTTTAGATTGTGAGTTGTCAATTTGCTAAACACTATTGTCTTAGTTCTAATCTAAGAGGCAATAAAGTAGCTAATACTTCTTTTAATTTAGTACATTCTATCGTTTGGGATCCTTATCCCACTGTATCTAAAAATGGGTTCAGATACTTTTTTTCTTTGATTAATGGTTATTCTCAAATAACATGATTATATTTGATGAAAATTCATTCAAAATTATTCACTCTCTTTTACTTTTTATGGTGAGATTCGAATTTAATTTAATGTTCTTGTTCAAACTTTGTGAAGTGATGATGCAAAGAAATATCTATCATCAATGTTTCAAAATTATATAATTCAACATGGTATTGTTCATCAAAAATCTTGAGTGGACACGCCTCTGAATGGTGTTACTGAATGAAAGAATAGACATGTTCTTGAAACTAGTAGAGCTTTGTTATTTTAGATGCAACTTCTCAAAAATTTCTATGCTGATTGTGTTTCTTCAACTTGTTTTCTAATCAATTGAATGCCTTCCTTGGTTCTGTCTAGTGAGAGTACTTTTCGTTTCTTTTTCTAATAAGATATTGTATCCCATTACAACAAGATATTTGGATATACTTGAACTTTGTTCTGGATATTTGTTCTCAAGTTACGAAACTTGATCCAAAATCTGTTAAATGTATTTTTCTTGGATATTCTCATGTGCAAAAGGAATATAAGTATTATTGTTTTAGTCTTAACAAGTCTTTTGTGTTAACTAATGTTATATTTTTGGAATATACACAACTTTCTTTATTTTCAAATTTTACTAGTCAGGTAGACATTAAGGATTTGCTAGTCTATATTGTTATATTTGTTACAAGTCCTCTCTCCAATCCTATTAATCCTCCAATAACACAGGCATATTCTCATTGGACACCACGTTCTGGTTATGTTCCTGAACTTCTTGTTACATCTATTCTTGATCCCTCTACTCCATGTTTGGATGAGCCAATTTCTTCGTCATCGGATTTGACTCCTAGTGATGACCTTCCCATTGCTCTTCAAAGGTAAATATATATGAACTAATCCAACATCCTCATTTGTTTTCTATAAACATTTTTTATTATTTTCTTATTCTTTTATTGCATTTCTCGAATCTCTATATGTTCCTAAAACTATTCATGAAACTTTAACCTATTATGGATGGTGTAATGTTATGATTAAGATGAATGCTTTGAATGCCAATGGTACCTTTTCCATTTAACATCTCTCATTTTTATTTTAAAGGAATCGATTTTGACCAATCTTATCATCTTTTACGGTATGGTATAGAGTGATTGTACAATTTTACATTTGAAATCTTTCAAAAACTTTGTTAATGTAACTCTTTTGAGATAGATTAAGAGTTTTTTAAATATTTTGTACAAATCTCAACATCAAATATGAAAAATACATCATTCATATCTTTTGATTCAAAGTTTTTATAAAGAAATCATTTATTATTAGCAAGTAATATGTTATCAACATATAAGATAAAAAAATATGAGCCGACACCCAAGGAACTTCAAATATACAAAATCATCAAATATATTTTCTTGAAACCCAAATAATTTTATGGGATTATAAACTTTAACATACCATTAATGTGAGTCTTGTTTAAACCTATAAATTAATCTATTAAACTGCGCACTAATTGTTTTTTTCCTTCTTCCTAAAATTCTTCAACTTGGTTCATGTAAATTTCTTTGTTTAGATTTTCATTCAAAAAAGTTATTTTTACATTTATTTGATACAACTTTAAATCATAATGAGCTATTAAAACCTTAACCATACAAAATGAATTTTTCTTTTATACAGGTGAAAAAATTTCATTGTAATCAATACCTTCGTTTTAAGTGAATCTCTTGACTACTAATCGGATCTTATAACGTTCAATATTACCTTTTGGAGTCACTTTTAATTTTAAAAATATTTTTGAATAAAATAGGTTTCAACCTCTTTTGATAATTCAATTGGTTCTTAAAATTTGTTACTTTTTATAGATATTGTTTCGCCTTTTCTATCATCTACCCACTTTTCAAATTCATTATTACTTTCTACAATACAAGTATTACTATTTGCTTATAAGTATACAATATAATCATTTAAAATTGCTCTTATTTTTTACCTTTTATACATTCGTAGAATATTCAAATCATCACCATTATATGTATTAGTGGGAGTAGCTAAGTTGTGATCATTATGAGAATCAACATTCAGTGATTCCTATAATTATTAAATTAAAATTACATCTCTTTTGCCATGACTTCTAAAAACATTTTCATTTTCAAGAAATTTAGCATTATTAGTATCTATATTCTATTCAATATTATCTTTAGAGTCATTTTTAATTTCAAAATTCTATTTGCAATGAATATGCTCAAACCTATTTGGTAATTCAACTAATTCCTAAAATCGGTTAATTTTTATAGATACTATCTCATCTTTTATATCATCCATCCACTTATCAAATTCACCACTACTATCTATAATACGTATATTGCTATTTTATTGTAAGTATACAATATAATCATTTAAAATTGTTCTTATTTTTTTACCTTTTCTACCTTTGTTTGATATTCGGATCATCACCATTATGCGTATTAATAGGAGTAATTAAGTCATGATCATTATGAGAATCAACATTCGGTAATTCCTATTATTGTTAAATTAAAATTAAATCTCTTTTACCATGACTTTTAAAAAAAAAAAAATCATTTTCAATAAATTTAGCATTATTTGTTTCTATATTATGTTATAATGATTAGAAAAATAAAAACAACGCCCTTTAGATCTTTGTAAATATCAATCAAAAAATAACTAATTATTTTTTATCCAATTTTCTTTCATGTATATCGTAATATCTTACTTTAACAAGACATCCCCAAATATGCATATGTTTAAACTTGATTTTCTACTAATTTATAATTCATAAAGGGTTCTAGCAATAATTTCAATAGAAACTGTCTAAAATAAACATCGATGTCCTGATTACTCTATCCCACAAAAACTCATAAAAAGTACTATTACTAATGATACTTTGAACCATATCTAGTAATGTTCAATTGCTCCATTCAACTATACCGTTCTGTTGAAACCTTCTTGGTATTGTGTATTGAGTAACAATTCTATTTTTCTTGAAGAAATCTTGTTAAATGTCCCATATTGCAACTTGTTTCATCATATTTTCTATAACATCACAACTTTAATTATCTAATTGATTTCAACTTCCACTTTGAACACTTTATGCTTTTTCAAAACACTAGGACTCTATTTAGTTATGTCTATTTTCCCTTTTTCTTGTCTCATTTCAAAACACAATATTTGGAAAAAAGACATTTTAAGAAGAGAATAGTCTCTCTTTTTCACTATACAAAATAGTATCAGAACATATTCTAAAAATAAATCATCTATTTGGTTGACTCACCGTTGGTCTTTCATCTTTTTTTTACATACACACTCTCACATGGATCCCCAATGAATCGAAGTCTAAACCTTGACATTAGGATGCTAACTCTCTAACCACTAAACTAGCCATAATGGCTTGTTGGTCTTTCATTTTCTCCCTCACACCTCTGTCATTTTTCCTTAACCTTATTTACTAAAAAAACTAAGAAAATACCTCATTCATTTCACTTTTACACCTTAACTACCATGTAAGAGTAAATTTAACTTTTCTCACCAGTTAACTGCGCTTAAAGTATCAATTGCAGAGACAAGAATGTAATTTATTTTCAAAAACATTTGAACCCAGATCTGAATTAGCATTGCCAATGATGTAAATGTTTACTAACCTTTCAAACATTCCTAACTCCCCTAATATTTGAACAAACGGTATAAGCAAAAACTTCATCGATTAAGAACTTTTTAGTAAAGTATCTTTATCGTTGTCTTTCTGTGTTGTGCAGGACCAATTTCTCTTTCACAATTTCTTAATGTTTCTTTCTACTATCCTTTTTTGTCCTTTATTTCCAAAATCTAGTTTCCATGAAAATTGTGGTGAAATAATAATTACCTTTCATGTAAGAATTTAAGAGTATGGATTTAAAATTTTGCTTCACATTGAAACATAGTGTATTGAAATTAAGAAATTAACAATTGATGTTGTAGTTCAGGTTTTGTTATATTTGTTAAATTGAACTCTGAAGTTTTAAATGTATGACATAATTCACGGTCATTTAAGATGTTAATAAGGACAACTCATAGTTCCTCGATGAGGATGATGATGATAAGATTAGCCACTAACTCTCAAAATCATAGATTACTGCTATGCTCATTTGGCATTTAATCTGTTTCATTTTGTCAAATTCGCTGGCTTCTTGCAAGTTTTGGCCATATCTTTTTCTTAATCAATACACATTAGCCATTGATGTTGTTGATATTTAAAGAGATATTACATCTTTAGAAAAGCAATATAGATTGAAATTAAAGTCATCTTTTTTATGAACTGTTAGACTTTGAACCCTAGTGTTTCAACCCCTCAACCTCAGTTCTTGACTCAGCTTAAATGTTGGACTTGTCACACTCTAAAACCTAGTCAGGCAAATTTCAATACTAACTTTTCATATCTTACATGATATAAACTTCCAGTATATTACACCTTTTTGTTAATACATTATGATGGCATGTCTAACAATATACAATATTATACTAATATCGATTTGTACTCTTGTTGTTGCATCACTTCTTCATATATATTGGAAAATATTCATGACATCCCCACTAACGTTGTTGATAACTCTCCATATTGGCCCAACACATGATTGCATGAATTTGTTTGTATATTGCTGGATTATAAGCCCAAAGGTTTCTTAACCTCCACCAATTTTTGTAGAACTACATATGAATTCATTAGCGATGATCTACATGCCAAAACTAGATTCCATTATACAGTGTCCCAACTATGGGAAAGTATAATAGGTTTAGGACAAAGTAGCGATTATATAGAGATTCGAAGGAAAATAAAACTGGTTTTGGATATGATACTATGACATTTACTATTATTTTCTCAAATGAATAGTGGCACAATTTAATCAAGGTACCATTTTCTATTAACCATAATATTTTTATGACCTTCCATATTCGTAAGTATTAACATAGAAAATTACTTGTAATGATGTGTATATATATTTTAGATGAATCGAGACTGTGCCCAATTTCGAAAGGAGAATTTCCTCTTTTATAATGAAGTTAAAGAGTTGTTTAAGAATACAACTGATGCAGGCAATTTTGCAAGGTCCTCTGGCCACCCCTACCTAACTCTAATGAAAAATGTGAAATCGTAGAATAATTTGAGGGGTTCTAATACTAGGGGTAGAGGATGTCGAGATGGCCTTGATAATGTTGCCCCATCAAGGGTCATTAAGAAAGGTCCAATAGACAGTGATACGCACATTACTAAACCAGAGTCCACTAATACAAAAACACAAAATTGGGTGATAGTATTACTCAATCATTAGATGCTTGGGTGACGGTAATAGTGAAGTATCTAGACATCCTTGCAAAACAAGATTCTAACTCGTTCCCTTTTAAGAAGAGAGTGGACGTGCCATAGGTGTTAACCATAATCCTGATCGTTATATGAAGCCATAAATGCATTTGAGAAGCCATAAATTCTTAACGTATTTCTTGTCATGCACAATGAGTGTGGAATGACATGGCTATTGTCCATAATTTGAACTATGGTTCGCAAGTTTTATGTATTTTTTAAAATTATTGAACTGTAATGTATTTATTACTATTATGATCAACTACTTTATGTATGACAATATATTATATTTTCTAATGAAAATTACTTTGTTGTATTTCAACCCACTGAGGAAACTTGTTTTTTAATATGATACAAGTTACTTTTATGCTTTGAACGTACATTGGTTCTTGCTTAAAGTACATGTGAGCTATTGTATTTAATGTTTCTTGATAATTTTGTGGTTTTATTGATGTGTATTAGAAATGCTATTGAAAGTTTGCTATCATTTAATATTAGTGTTCCATTAATAGCTTAACATACATTTTATTTTATATTGGGTATATATTGTAGATGGCATAACTTTTGAACAGGTTCAACAATGTTAAAGGTAATTCTCACAATCTCACAAATACAATATTATTCAACTTCGATAATGATGATGATTTTTTGTGAATATGTTATGATCGTAAACATTATAGAGGAAAATAATAGCGGAAGGGTTCCTAGGCAAACTTGTAGAACATCATCTTACTGGAGATGCATGGGTGAAAGAGTTATTACATGGCCATCACGCTTGATTATTTGAGAATACAAGAATGGATGTTAATACTTTTATGTTATTTTGTCATCTTCTAAGAGATGGAGGTTATATAGACGACAACCCACATAGATGTGTATTAGTAGAGGAAGTTGTTTGCAAGTTCTTAGTTTTAGTAAGTTTAGATCACAGACATCGAATAATGGCAGAAAGATTCCAACATTCGACTTAGACAATTAATCGAAACATTCGTCGTGTAATAAAAGCCATCATACATTTCAATTCCGTACTAATTGCTCCAATGAATTAGAATGAGACCTATCCTAGCATTCTGCATAGTAGAAAATAAAACCCATGGTTCAAGGTTAGTATTCTAGTAAATTATATGTTTATTTATTTATTTTCATTTGATAGAAATTAGTAGAGAGTATAGAAGTTAAGCTCGAAATAGATTGAATTGATACATAATTTGAATAGAAAGATAAAACTGATGAAAAATTTTGGACATAGATTGCCATTTTAATAACAATCCGCTTCTAGTTTAGTATATTAATGTATATACAGATAAGCAGAGATTTCTATTTCTATTCCACCCAGTTACATAACATAGCAATTTCATTTTAGTGAAAATATGAGAACTAGTATGATTCATTGGCTTATTGAGGTGCATTATAAGTTTTAACTAATGTATGATACCTTGTATTTTACTATCAATCTCATTGATAGATTCTTAAAAATAGTTTATGTGCTGCCAAAATAACTCCAACTTATTGGAATAACAATAATGCTTTATGACTACCAGTATGAGAAAGTTTCTATGCCTATCATTCAACATCTCATTTTGATTAGTAATGAGGATTATTCCATAAAATAAAAGTACTTAATGATTAATGCCTTGCAATTCTATCAGTTTCCACTTCATATGTATTTTAAGAAACATGTTTATTAAAATGGCTCAATCTAATTGAAAATTGGAGCTTCCAAGCATACCTATATTCACATAAACTATAGTACATCCAAATATCGATATGATGGTCCATCACATCCTGCCCTTTTCATTTTGGATGCAAAGTTTTAGTATGATCTACTTGGAAACAATTAAATGGTAGTGATGAGTTGTGAATAAATGGATGTGTTAGGGCATTTTGTTTCTTTAGCAACATAATAGTTTCCCATCGTTTATCCTTTACAAAACTTTTTGAAGTTTATGTCTGATATGTGTTTGTGAATGTATTTACTTTCTTTTCAATTCTAAAAAAAACTTAGATTTCTTTTTATTCATTTGTGTACGTTATTATGTTTTCTAATGTATTTGGTCATACTTTTTTTAGGATTGAATTGGTGCAATAGATGGGACCAGTGTTTTAGCTTGGGTACCGACAAATAGACAAGGTGCATTTTGCAGTAGAAAATCAGAAATTTCTCAAAATGTAATGGTTGCGTATGACTTTGATATGAGGTTTATTTTTGTCCATGTTGGTTGGGAGGGTAGTTCTAATTATGCAAAGGTTTTCCAAGAGGCATGTACAAGACCTGATTACGTGTTTCCTATTCCCTCTGAAGGGTAGTTCTAATCAACAAATGTATTCCTTAGTTGGTTACATTTAGTTGCCATCAACTGATCTTGTATATTTACTTATTTTGTTTTTTAGGAAAATATTACATCGTGCATTTCTACATATAAAAACATGTCAAGATTCATTGCCCCTTATCATGGACAGGGATATCATTTGCAATATTTTACAGGAAAGGGACATGGACCACGTGGTTTCAATGAACTTTTCAGCCACCGACACGCATCATTTTGAAATGTTATTAAACATCTATTTGGAGTATTGAAGAAGCAATTTTTTATCTTAACAGCTCTAATGCAAAACTTCATGTTAGCAAGGCGAACATCAATTGTAATTTCGTGTTATGCTATCAACAATTTTATTTGTGAGCAATTACCTTATGCTGCATACTTTGCAAAGTTTTCAGATCCAGACATGATTGTTTCTGGAGAGGGTGATGAGCACCAAAATGGTGAGAACCAACATTTTGACACATCAAACCTATTTGTAATGAATGGAATCATTATTGCGATCAGATTGAGATGGACATGTGGAATAGTACTAGTAGACAAAATAATTAGTTAACATTTTTAAAGTCATTACGATATATTATGTAATAAGTTTAATTATTGTGTATTAAATTCATATCACTACCCATATCTGAATGCTTTCACTTTTTCTCAATGTCAATTATTTTGTTATTTTGATGATACATACTATTTAATTATGTACTTAATTCTTATTAATAAAATTGATTAGAAGCAGTTGTTCTTTTAAAGAAAACACACATTATACATTGAAAATCATCCAATAGAGTAAGAAATACTAAACTTAGTTTTAAGTACATTTTGTTTGATATGTTTATGCAAAAAAAATATGAGTTCAAATAAATTTATTGAAATTTTAAAGATATCATGTTGATAATAATAAAAAAAATTAATAACAATAGGCCAGGAAAATGTACTCGAAAAAATGTGACATAACATTCGATACACATAAATATTATAGGCTTCAAATTCAAATATTAGATTTAATGAACATTAGTACATTAGTCATATTTAGTACATCTGTAATAACATAGGAAATTCAGACATAATAATACTTACAATGTAGCAATTCATAGTCAGACTTATATAAGAGACAAGAGTTAAAGTCCAACCATAAAAATCTTTCAAGACATAAACAATGGAATGCATACATTAGTTATTACTTCTTCCTACGCCTGCTATGCGGGGAATTCTAAAATATCATCTTTAAAATTGTTTACAAAAATCAATAATCAATAAGATTAAACAAATTATTGCGACTTTAATTTAAAACAAAGAGGGCCACGTTTTATTTCCACTTTTTTTCATAAACACAATAAAGTAGTAGATTAATTCATCTAAGAGTAGGTTTCAAAGCTTGCTATGTTACTATTTTTCTGTAAGTAAAAAAGCATATCTATGACAATCATGCGCATCCTTACAAAATCCCATTTAAACAGCAAATGTGCATCACTTGACAGAAACGTTGGGAGCTTAATGTTATCCCCCACTCATGGTGGATAAAAAAAATAAAATTTTAACAACAAGAAAATGTCATATGAGGATTAAAGCTATCTAATTGTATTCATTACACAGTTGTTGTATATAAGGTAATCGTAAACTCTTTTATCCTCTTGGTTAAGAATATAGATAATGAATTAGCAATAAAGCAAAGTGAAAAAAATAGCTATTAATGGTCGTGAGTCATGACGAACCATCTCATGTTGAACCATTGGATATTTGTTGCATTTTCTACTTGCATCTTGTTACAATAATAACAAGTATAAGAGAACGATGTCAATTTTCCATCATAATTTTGAACATGTAGACACTATCAAATTTTAAAGAACCCTGCAATGTCTTCTTCTTGAGTTGCACATATTTAGTTGGATTGGTATTTTTGCCAAATTACTTAGCAAGGCTAAAATCTTTTAGTATAACATTCACACACCTTATGAAAAAATATGCATAAAACACTAGCATTTGACTAATAAAGCAAATGTCATATGCATCAAGCATATAAATGAGTACGACTACACATACAAACATACACACACACACACATATATATAGAGAGATGTCTTACATGTTCCTTCGCATCAAGAAGTATATTTTCAAGTTAAATAAATTGTGCAATACTCTATTTGCATAGAGATAAGATACAATAGTTACAATCATAGCAGTATACATAAGTGTCAAATCCTCTCTATAGTAGAAGCAAGTGTTAGATAGTTTGTCAACATTCGACACACTCCAAGAACACTAATTAGTAGCACTTGAATAAGCATTGGCAATATAATTGAAAGAAAATGTGACCTTCATTTATAAAATGAATCACAGGGTAAAGTCTATATTCCGTGCACACACAAATAAGATATAATGTCATAATGACTAACAAAAGAGACTAAAGATGACATAGACTAGTTTAAATGCCTCCATTAACAATAATAACTTAGGGTAATATTGTAGATCTTAATAACATGTAAATGAAGAACAAATTGTTAGGTATAATATCATAATTGTCGTATATTAGGCTTTGTTTCTGAAATAAAGTTTTGTTGTTGCCTCCAATTTACATTCATTGCTTTATGTGAAATTTTGTTTTGCTTTAACAATTAAGAAATACACTTTAGGCTTATTAATTTGGTTTGGTGTTTTGTTTTCTAATTCGATCCTACAAATTGGTATCAAAGCAAGGTTGTTTTGGTAGTCATGACTAGTGGACATATAATTTGTGTTGTTCCCAAACTTACAGGAAAAAAATTTATAATTATTGAAGAAGTGAAATGGAAGCCCATATGGAATCTTTTGGCTTAATACAACATATTCAAAAGGAATTACCTGAAGATGTAACTACGGATAAAAAGAGGCAAGGAAAAATGGCGTTGTCCCAAATTCATCAGGCCATATATCAATCAATTATGGGAAAATCTCAACAGCCAAAACTACAAATAAGACTTGGATATTTTGGAGAAGACATACAGAGGTGTTGATAAAGTTCAACAAAATAATTTGTTGGTGTTGCAAAAAAAAGTTTGAGCTTTGCATCATGAAAAAGACTGAATCTATTTAGGCATATTTCTCTCGTCTGTTGGTAATAAAAATGATATGGAATTAAACGAGCATATTTTAAAAGATGATATTTTTGTTGAAAAAGTTTTTAATACATTGTCCATGAAATTTGATCATATTGTGGTTGTCATGCAAGAAACCAAAGATTTGTCCACATTGACAATTGAAGATGTACAAGGTTCATTAATTCTACATGAACAGAGAATTAATGTAAATTTGAATGATTCTGCGGAGAAGGAGACTACGGAGAAAGCATTACAGGCTCAGACAGGTAAATCAAAGAATAACTCCAACGTTGTTGAGACAAATGCTCGTGACCAGAATTTCAGATGACGTGGATGTGGTAGAAATAATTACCGAGGACGTGGCAGAGGTAATCAATTTTTTCAACAAAGAGAAAAATAGTTGATTTAATTTTCAACAATCTAATAAATCCCATAAGAGCAAAATTCAATGTTATAATTGTGAAAAAATTGGTCATTATAAAGAAGATTATTTTGGTGCAAAATACGAAGTGCATGTCTAGGTTACTGAAACTGATGAAAATAAACAAGAGGTTATTTTATTTTCTACTGTTGAAATTAAACAAACAAAGAATAATAATTGGTATTTGGATTCTTGCTGTAGTAATCACATGAGTGGTAAAAATGAGTTATTTTCTGATTTGGATTAATCTTTTAAAACCATAGTTAAATTTGGAAATAATTCAGTAATGTCTGTTTATGGAAAGTGAAAAATAACTATTATTTTTAAAAATAGGTCAAAAAGTTTTATTGGTGATGTATTTTATGTACCCAGTCTTTATCAAAATATGTTAACGCTTGGACAATTATCTAAGAAAGGTTATGATGTGAATTTTTAACATGGTGTTTGTAATATCATTGATTTACAGTTGGGATTAATTGCAAAAGTGAATATGAACCATAGTTGATTGTTCCCTATATCTCTGAATTATGGTGATTCTACTTGCTTTAGTTCCACTATTTCTAAAGATACATGGTTGTAGCATATGAGATTTGGACATTTCAATATTGGAGGTTTAAATTTTATGTCCAATCAGAATGTGGTTTTAGGGTTGCCTTTACTTGATTTTTCTGCTAAACACTGTGAGTCTTGTATCAAGGGAAAGAAGTATAGACATTCTTTTCAAAAAGGCATGGCTTGGATGGTTAGTCATGTGTTGGAACTTGTTCACTCAGACTTGTGCTCTCTTGAGGTACCTTCTAATGATGGTAGTAAATATTTTATCATCTTTATTGATGATTTTAGCAAAAAAGATTGGGTTTATTTTCTAAGGAATAAATCTGAAACTTGTGATGGTTTCAAGAAATTAAAGGTATATTTTGATAAACAGAGTGGGTATTACATTAAAACTTTGAGAACTGATAGAGACACAGAATATACAGTGTGTGATGAATTCTTGATGAATCATGGTATTAAACATCAGATAAAAACTAGGTATACACCTCAACAAATTGATGTACTAGAGAGAAAAAAATAAAACACTGAAGGATTTGGTGAGATCCATGATGGTGGCAAAAAATATGGCAAAGGGATTTTGGACTGAAGCAATTTCTTTTGCTATATATATTTTGAACAGGTGTGGTTCAAGTTGTAACCATGGGATTACTTCATACGAGATTTGGTATAGTAAAAAACCAAATATAAGTCACGTAAAGATATTAATTTGGTTATCTTACATATTCTCATGTTCCTGATGTTTTGAGAAAGAAATTGGATGACAAGACAGACAAGTGCATCTTTGTTGATTATAGTCTTCAGGAAAAAAAAGGCTATATGTTGTTTAATCCACATACAGAAAAGATAATTGTAAGTAGAGATGTTACGATAAACAGGGAACTTAGGATTGGTCTATTAAAAAGCCAGTAACATCAGTTGGTCAGCCACCAATCCCTTCATTTTTTGAGAAAGAAAATGGACAACATGCAGTGCAACTTGAACAACCACCTAGTGTTCCTTCAACTTCAAGTATGTAAATAAGTCCTGCATGGTCTAGTTGATCACAGCAACAATAACAATTACCAGCTCGATTATAGGATTATGTTGTGGGTGATTATGCTAATGATTTATCTGATGAAGATATTGTGAATATTTCTTTATTTGCATATTATGACCCGGATGTTTTTAAGGATGCTTCTCATGATAATTGTTAGATTAAAGCAATGAGTGAAGAAATTCATGCCATTGAGAAGAATGATACTTAGGAGCTTACAGACCTTCCAAGTGGGAAGAAAGAAGTTGGAGTGAAGTGGGTTTATAAGACAAAATATAAATCTGATAGAGAAGTGGAGAGATACAATGCGAGATTAGTTGCTAAAGGTTACAAGCAGAAACCTGGCATTAACTATTTTGAGGTATTTACTCCTATTTCTAGACTTGATATAGTTCATTTTATAATTTCTTTATTTGCACAAAAGAATTAGAGGATTTATCAAATGGATATTAAGTTTGTTGTTTCTGAATGGTATGCTTGAGGAAGAAATGTATGTTGGGCAACTAGTAGGTTTTGTTAGAAGAAGTCAGGAAGATAAGATTTACAAGTTGAAAAGAGCTTTATATGGTTTAAAATAATCTCCAAGGGTGTGGTATACTCGCCCTGATTCTTTCTTTGTGGATCATGGTTTTCAAAGGTGCCCATATTAGCATACTTTATATGTGAAATTATCTAGACCGGGTGATGTTCTTTTGATATGCATGTATGTCGATGATTTGATTTTTATATGCAATAATCAAGAGATGATTATAGAATTCAGGGAGGCCATAATTACATATTTTATAATCAAATCAAGGCATATTTATCTCTCAAAAAAAATGCAGGAGATATCTTAAAAAAATTCAAGATAGATGGAGTTAAACCAATATTGACTCCCGCTAAGGAAAATTTGAGGTTAAATAAAGAAGGAATATGAGGACCTATAAATCTGACATACTTTAAGAGTGTAGTTAGAAGTTTAAGATATTTGACTTCTACAAGACCGGATATTACTTTCAGTGTTGGCTTGATTAGCAGGTTTATAGAAAATCCATGCCAGACACATTTGCAGGCAGCAAAGAGGATTTTTGAAGTATATTAAAGGTATTCAAGGAAATGGTATTCTTTATTCAGCCGGTGACTCAATTGAACTTTCTAGTTTCACAGATAGTGATTGGGCTGGTAACACAGTTCAAAAAAAAAGTACTTCTAAATATGCATTTATTACCGAGTCTGGTGTGTTTTCTTGGAGTTTAAAGAAACAAGAAGTGGTTGTATTATCTATAGTGGAGGCAGAATATATTGCAGCAGCAAACAATGCTACACAAGCATTGTGCTTAAGGAGAATGCTTGAGTTTCTTCAACATAAACACGATGGTCTAACTACAGTTTTTGTGATAGCAAATCAGCTATTGAATTGACGAAAAATTCAGTATTTCATGGACGAAGCAAACACATTGATATCAAGTTTCACTTTATACATGAACTGGTTCGAGACTAGGAGATTGCAATTAATTATTGCAAGTTTGAAGATCAAGTGTCAGACATTTTCACAAAGGCATTGAAAATGGAGAAGTTCATGAAGTTGAAGAATTCTGATCAAGCATGAGGACTTAGTTTAAAGGAGGCATTGGTAAAATTAAACTAAGTTTTCTAAATTAGTTTAGTTAATTTCTAAATAAAGTTTGTTTCCTAATTTGTTATGAACATGGATTACGAATATTTTGCATTATAAATAGTTTGTAGGAGTATTGAATTTAAGGATACAGACATAAAAGTGAAGCTATGGAATTGCTTCTTTGATGTATGACGTTAAAGCCATTAGGCTTTATTTCTAAAATGAAGTTTTGTTGTTTCCTCTAACTACATTCATTGGTTTATGTGACGACCCAACCTACCCCCTCAGCCAGAGCGAGTTGGCTCGTCAAACCTGTACCTTTCATCATACACAAAATAATTTTTAAAATCGTAATTATCACACACAACCTTGTTCTTAGATTAAGCACTAACGAGCACCTGTTTACACAATACCAAAATATCATATATGCTTACAACAACAAAAAACCATAACATCATATCATATCGTCTTTATTTACAGTCTGGTCCCCAAAATTACATAAGTAACTTAATAGGCAAGCCCTCATTGATTCTGCGATATAACCCAACTTCAAAGTCCGCCTAACCGGCTTAGTGACCTCACCTTCTTCTAGGCTTGCTACTCTAGTCCCTCTTGGCCCAGCTCCTCTGACCCCTCTGAAATAAAAGATTTTCGAAAATAGGGTGAGCTAAAATGCTCAGTGGGGAGGCGATAGGATTACATGATGCTAAACATAGCGAAATATGACCAATAAAATTCAAAACAGCAAAATAACATACCAGCCTTGAGAACGCACGTATTTTTTTAAAAAAAAACATGCACAAATAGTAAAAGAGACATATAATTCGGCCAGAAAACATTACCAGTACAGTACCAGCCTTATATCACCTTACGATCAGTGGTTGATCAGACCACTGTTGAAGCTACCTTATCCACCACAAACAAAATTTGCCCTTCAGGCACAATAGGATATATCCGGATAACCAATACCCTTTCTCGTGGAACTAAAAACTCCTTAGTTCCACTTGACAAGGATTAAATGTCATGGTGAACTTATGATGAACTCGTCGGCCCTGGCTTTCCCGTCCACCAATAAGTCACCATGATTGGGTCCCAATCAATCACACAGTCACATCATAGGCAAACCCATGCCACACAAATAGTTTCTATCCAATCACACATATTTTACACACAATTATGTCAAGCTGACGCAACATCACGAGTTTGACAAATGTTAAACCGAATTTCAGCTTTGCTTGCGTAGTCTTAAAAGCCTAGGAATTTCAAATAATATTATTATGAATATGACTACAATTATTGGTATTAATATCTTTTCCTACTAATGTTATGGTTTTTTTCTTTTTTTAAAAAAAAAAAAAAAACAAATCCATCCATAATGAAAATAGCTTAAATTTCTTTAAAAGTTGGCAATAAATCTTCAGATACATTACTGTTGTTATTATTCCTTGCATTTATGTGGGTCTAGGTTTCCAAATCAAACACTACCTCCAAAACCCATTAACATCATTTGTATAATATTGCTATTCACATCCATAGCCCAAACTATTAATATTATAAAGCCCATTTTTATAAAAGGTTCCTTATTAAATCAAAAGGCCCATTCTTAATCTAAATTTCTAAAGGTCCATTCCTGAATTAAATTATAAAGATCCATTCCTAAATTAAACTATGAAGGTCCATTTATAATATCTCATTCCATTTAGTTCATTTCTATCCATCACCAATTCATATTGGACGAAGCCCAAGTTACTGATATACTGAAGCCCATTTTTTTAAATAAAATAATCCACCTCAAATTCCCTAATTCCACATCAATACTATCTCCAAATAGCCCACTCTGAATTATCACCTAATGTTTAAGTCCAAACCAAATTAAGTTGGGCCAGACTCCCATTCCTTATCTTTCCTTATCATTAAAGGTTATTTCCTTAAACTATCAAATCTGAAATTCATTTTTTTTTCCCCGTTTTTTTTTTCTTTTTCCTCAACTTCATCTGCTTGACTCTCATCCTATCACCACAACACAATTGCAATATTCCAGATCGTCCCTTCTTTGAAGAAAGAAACTAATTTGCTCGTTTCTAAGCAAATTCCAAAACCCGACTAGCACCAATATAAATTTCAACCATAAAATCACCATATAAACTTTGATTCAAGTAACTAATATCAAAAAGACAAATTAGAAAATTCTCTTTTAATCCCAAGTCTCCTGTTGCCACACATTACATCACAAACCATCCATACACATATATATTTACTAACAGCAAAGTAAGAAAAACCTGTAAAGCCTAACCCTACAACCATTGAGTACTAGATGATTTTCCCCACCTTCTGAAAGTTCCCAAACTGCTTTGGACTCCTCCTCCCTAATTCCTTTCTTTTCCTTCGCTGATCTTCCTTTCCTCTCTTCTTTTCTTCTGCCGTTTTTTTTCCTTTTTTTTTCCTCCGCTGCTCTCTCTTCCTTCCCGTCTTTGCTTCTGTCGTTTTTTTTCCTTCTTTTCCACCACCGTTTTTTTTAGTCTTATACTAAAAGTTACCTTATGAGTCATTTTAGTGGGATACGTGTAAGCTATTAAACTTACACGTATCTCACACAATTCTATATTTAATCAATTGATTAATTTATTATTATTATTATTTTTTTTAACACTTTCCCATTATTTATTAAGAAGTCCTTATTTTTCCTATAACTTCTATTTAAGACCCAGGCTTAAGAATATTTGATATAATCTTTCCTCATAATTTCATAAATTAACAATTAATCCCTAAGAATGAATAATTAATTTAAAATGCATACTATCAAATCACCATTTTCACAAAGTGCAATAAATCCATACTGATATGCAAATTAAAATAACCATGGGGTAGTATCATTTAAAGAAAAGAAAAATCCGGGGTCTCATAGTTTACGTGCAATTTTATTTTGCTTTAACAATTAAGCAATACACTTGAGGCTTATTGATTTGGGTTTGGTGTTTTGTTTGTTAATTCGATCCTATAGATGTTATATCAATAACCTATTAATGTAATTCATACGACTAAGGTTTTATATGAGAAACATGAAAAAAAAAATATTTATTACACAAAACAAATTATCAAATTTCTTTCTTGAAGTCATTATGTAGTTTTTTATGTGATAAAAAATATAATTCATCTTACATTTTCTTTTTTTTTGGTAATTTATACCTTTTCTTTTTTTTTTTAATTCTCAACAAGATAACTTGGAGTGAGTCAGTGCGGTAGGAGAAGTCATTATTTTTTCTGATCTCTTAATATTTTTTTATGATTTTTAGATTATTTTGGCTTTTTTTAATTATAAAGTTCACCATTCTTCAATAGTATAATTTCAATACGAATTAAATTTTTGGTTAAATGAAAGTCTTTTATGGTGGAGTAACTTCTATCTAAATTAATTCAAAAAAATAATCTTTATGCTATTTAGTTTTTGTATTAATTTTTAGAAGAGCTAATTGTTTGATTGTTAGTTGATTTTCCATGCACAAAACACTAAATATATTAATTATTTTTTTTGTTAATAATCAACAAATTTTATTCTTTTTTGAGATAGAAACCACAATAATTCTAATCAGTAAATTGAATGATAAGAGACAACAAAATGAATGATAAAAGTTTAATTACTAAGAAAAATGGACGTTGAAAAATACGTCAATTAAAAACGATCTGGAAAAAAGCAACAATTCATCTTTTACAAGAAAAAACAAAAATTCATTTTCCTAAAGACAGGGCAAATATCAAGATACTAATATTATTATAAAAATTTAAAATAATCACATAAAATATCGAATTAATATTTCATAGTATTTTAGGATTCACAATGGAGGATAAAAGTTCTATTATTAAGAAAACTTAATGTGGAAGAATATGCCTGATAAGTTGGTTTTATACCAACTAATATGTGTTAAATCACTTGGCTTTTGTTGTGTGTTTTATGTACATATGTGAGGTTTTGAGAGGTTTTATGCATTTATATGTTTGCAATATGAAAATGATCAAATGGTGCAAAGAAGAGCAAAAATAGTGGTAATTGAATTAAAAAAAATGTAGGGTGAAAATGGAGGAACCGAAAATGCATATTTGGCCAAATTAGGGTTTTGGCAGCTTTGAGTGTGAATTTGTCTTGAGCATAACTTCTTCAATACTAATCCAAATGATGAGTTCTTGGATGTTCTGGAAAGATATTTGAGTGTAATTCAATTCTTATGTTTTAACTTTCTTCTAATTCTGTGTGTAAATATGAGAATCGAAAGCATCTTGATGATAGCTACATCAGAATTTAGTTATAAAGTTCATATTGCCACAGTTTGGTAGATTGTTAATAACTTGAGCTACAGTCATCCAATTAAGGTGATTCTTGATCCATTGTAAAGCCATGAGATAGACCTAGAACTCTTATGTTTACCATCAAGTCCAATTCAGGAGTTAAGTCACACGAATTTGGTGTAGAAGTTGGGTTCTAAAGCTGAAACAAGCACTCAGCCACAATGAAGGCTCACATGCACAATATTGTTTTGCGCATTTTCACAAACACCTCACGAGCACTCACTTTGCACTACACTCTTGCACAGCTGCACACTCTTCCTCACACACTCGCACACACCTCACATGCGGCGAGGTCACCTCGCCGCAACACTCATGCGCACACAAGCACGCACACGATGTGCGGCGAGGTCACCTCGCCGCACAACACTCCCGCACAACACTCGTACACATGCACACTACTCTCTCGCACTCACTCCGCACACCTCGCACATCACTCTCGCACACATGCACAGCCTCACTCGCACATAGCACAACTTCACTTGCACACAAGCACTACACTAAACACCACTCATGCACGCACATCACCTCGCCGCATGCTCACACACTCACACCACTTATTTCATTCCTCACACATTTGCACACAACATTTCCATTTGCATTTCATTACAATTCTTGAGCATAAATTTCACACTACAAGACAAATGCACAACACATACATTTGCATTCCATTCATGATTTTTCATATGTATCTACACACATTTAGCACACAACTCACAAACATCATAATTCACTCTTGGTTTTCATTCATCATTCACCCATTTCATATATTCACTTCACTCCACATTATTCACAATTCTCACATTTACCACACTAGAATCACACTCACACACTCGCCCGCAAACCCATTACATGGCGAGGTCTCGCCGCGAGACCTCGCAGGCAAAACCTTTTCACGGCGAGACCTCGCGGCGAGGTCTCGCCACACACACACACAACACGGCGAGACCTCGCCGCGAGGTCTCGCCAACAATTGCTTCGGCTGTTTTTTGTTTTCTGGTTAGCATGAAAAATGACTAAGTGTTGTTCCGTTGGTTGTATGCACAGGTGATGCAGGGAAGGCGTGGAAGCGATTGGCTAGAAGGCGCGCAAGAGCTGAGTACAAGAAGGAGAAGTGGGAGCTGGCAGCTTGAAGGCGCGATCTGTCCAGGAAGTAAAGACGCGAAAAAGCTGAACTTGCAAGAGAATTGCATGACAGTCTGGAGGCGTGATTTCTCGTGGCCTGAAGGCGCAGAGCTTCCTTGAAGGCACGCTACATAATGGCCTGAAGGCATGAGACAGCGACGGAAAGTGCTGGATTTTTGGCCCAAAGGCGCTGGAGTGCTGAATATTTCTTAAAACTTGGAATTTTTATTTCTTTGGGCTGATTTTTGGTTTTCTCCATTCAAGGGCACTCTTGTAATACTTTAGATAATTTACGGTAGCATATTAGTTACATTTTCATAGCTTTATATATAGGAGATGTAGCTAATATGTAAAAGGATCCCGGAGACTATTATTTTTTTATCCATTACTTTAGACTTTGGTAACAAACTTTTGAGAGCTGGAGAGCGGGAATTCATTTGAAGTCTACTTTCTCTCTCTAGTTTCTCTCTCTAGCTTTTGAGCTCCATTTTTCTGTTCCGATCAAAGATTTGCTCTGATCATTGTAATTCTCATATCAATTAAGGAAGCTCTTGGAAGAATTCATTGGTAAACTCTTTCCATTTATTGAAAATGAATTATTTTAAATTCCAAATTGTTGATCGTGAATCGGTAATGGAGTTCTATGGCTAGATCTCTCATGTTCTAGAGTTTCAACCGGTTAAATGTATAATTAGGCTATACAATGCTATGCAATTGACATAATTTCTTAAGAATGAAATCATATGTGATTTTATTGATTGAATCTTGTTGAGTTTCATGAATTCACACTTTTATTGAATGAATTGAACTTTGATTGTGGTCGCCATGCTGAGTTGAATTGAGATTTAACCAATATCTGTGAGAATTGTGTGAGATGAGAACTTGAAATTGATTTCCTAAGTCTTTACACTTTTCTTAGCCGATCAATTCATTACTGAGATGTAGGCCTCGCCATGGGAAACTTCGAAGGAATGAAACTTTAGGAAAAAGTGTTGAAGAAACTCTCTGAGATAGCAACGAAGGCATTCATACCTAGGTCGGGCCTCGCCATGGGAGTTCCTAGGAATTGCATGTTAGACTTGCTAACTTTGGAGAGTTGAGGCATTGCGGGTTGAATCCATTCTACTTAGGCCTCGCCATGGGAAAAGTGGAATGTTAAGGAGTATAGAGAACATTGTGGTCGCCATGCTAAGTGTTAGCTAGCCTCCTGGGCAATAGAGATCTCCTCATTGTTTTACTTGTGTGTCAAAAGCATTGCAATCATGGCCTAATGTGCATTCAACCGGTGGAAATACTCTAGAGCATTCACTCTTTTCCTGTTTTTACATTTTATTTGTGGTATTTGATTTTTTACTAGTTAGTGTCTAGTTTCGTTTCTTTTGTGACATTCTGTGAGCAAATTCTGAGTTCTTGAGCCATCCCCTTCCCTGTGGATACTATCCCTCTCACTACTACTGTATTAGTAGTTTAGGGTAAAATTGAGCTGATACGACTATAAGCTGTCAATTTTTGGCGCCGTTACCAGGGAAGGCACGGTGTCTTGAATTTTGATTTGTTCTGCTTCCTTTTCTTGTGTAGTTTAGTAGTCTTGTTATTTCTTTCATTTTGGTAACTTTTGTAGCATTTTGTAGTTTTCGTGTTTTGTTGTCTGCTTTGGTGCATTTGTGTCAAGTGCAGGACATTGAAGTTAACTGTAATTGAGTATTGCACAAGTACCCAAGCATGTCTAGATGGTACGAGGACTTCTCTCCACCACCATTTGAAAGAGTCTTACCAAAGGGAGAGAAATGGTATTACCAACAACAAAGCAATGAGTGTGATCTCAGAGAAGAGACAAAAATGGAAAACATGTTGACTCAAGTTTTGGAAGGAATTGATATAAATGAAACAAGGTTTGCGCGACTGGAAGAAGAGCTTCAAGGGCGACAAGAAAGGTTTGATCGAATTAACGCTTTAATAAGCAACCTATGGGAACAAATTGAGACACCAACTTTAGATGCACAATACCACTCACAAGGTACACCTCTCGTTTCTAGCGTACAAATTCCTGAGGACAATCATTTTGATATGCATGCTAATGTTGATTGTGGCTTAAAGTGTCTAAGGCATGAGGAGTCTACCTGTTTTGGGGATAGTGTACATGAGTGCTTTGTTGCTGATTCTTTTGAGCATGAATATGTGCACTTTGATGTTGAGTATGATGGCTTCTTTAGTGATCTTGATAGTGATGACTCTCGTGTTCTAAGTTGCCATGTTACTAAGTTGGGAAATGTGTTTAAAGTGGAATCTTGCATGAATTTCATGGAATTCAATGAGTTAAATGATGTCGATTGCCTAGCTTTAGATGTTTTTATTCTTGATACCTTTGTGAATTGCATAGAGTCACTTCTTGAAGATCAATGTGATTTCCTAAAGGAGGATGATGTTGCATTTGTTAATGAAAGTGTTAACACATTGTTTGAAACTCTGGTTGAGGCACCAATTTTTGAAATGGTCAATGAATCTGAGTGTCTAAATGGTGACTCACAAGAAGTGCAAAGTGAGATATTCTTGTTAGTTGATGATAATGCTTGTTTTGTTGTTGAGAAAGAAAAGCCTCAGGAATTTCCCAATGTTAGTTTTGATGATAAAGATGTTAACATTTTGAATGACAATGACAATGAGTGCCATGCTATATTTGATCATACTTATTGTGACTCTCTGAATGTAAATTTTCTTGATGACTTGATAAATTGCATAGAGTCATATCTTGATGAACATTGTGATATCATGAATCAAGATAATATTGAACGTGCTAAAGAAAATGTCAATATTAGTCTAGCTGCTAAAGATGTTAACATTTTGAATGACTGTGAGTTTGAGTCATTTGTTTTTGAACTGACTGGTGGTTTTGAGTTTGCTGATTTGATTGTTGAGACCATGGATGTACAAGCCTTGGTTGTGCCTTGTAAGGTTGGAGAGCTTAATGTGGTGGAAGAAGTAGTCGATAAGCCTAGTAAGGTAGAAGAGTTAAATGATTTGCTTCCAATGGTGAAAGAGTTTAAGGAGATACATTCAAAGGAGGAGCCTCAGTGGTTCAAGGTGGAATTTGTAAAGGTGGCTTCCAATATGCATGAGCTCAAGCACCTCTTTCCCACTATTTTACAAGTGCCATACAGGAGGATAATGAGTATTGTTGAAATATCATTTTTCTGGTACAGAGAGGGTTATACCGATTCTTGAGGAAGAAAGTTTCATGAATAAAGTCTAGCTGGAGACTGATTAAACCAGAACTACTTCTTTTCATTTTACCCTTACTTTAGTTTTAGTTCAATTAATTGTTATGTTATTTTGCAATCTTGCTTATACTCACCAAGGTCACTTATGTTGTAGGAGCTTGTACATGAAGGAAGTTGCAAGGGAAATATGCCATGCACATATGAGGCTAAGTGTGGGGGAGTGGAGTCATGAACCACTTCTCCAATGCACACTATTACCTTAATTTAAATTTTAAAGCATGAATTGTGCATGTTCCACTTAGTGTTGTTAGTTGCCTATTTTTACACCACCATGACTCTTAGTCATGGTGCGACACTTTGCTTGGATACTACCTTCATGTCATGTCCACCTTGCATAAATATATAATGCGCTTGAGTGAGTGATTTCTAATATGCTTTGATTCTCCATATGTAGGATGTGTTCTCATTTAAAGAAGGAGCTAAGGAACTGTGGACAAATAGACTCCACCAAGCAAACTTTGGATTTCATGATAGATCAGGGAGTTCCTAAAACCTATCTTTACTTTACATTGAGGACAATGTAAGTTTTAAGTGTGGGGGAGGGAATGTTTGCTTTGGTTTGTGTTTTTTGTGCTTTATATGCTACCTTTCTTGCTGGAACGAAATTTTTGCAGAAATTTTTGCATTTTTGCATTTTGTGTTCTTTTTGTGCTATGTGATGCAAAGCATGCTATTTTCTAGTTTTGTTGTGTAAATTTGAGTGTTTGCATATTACTTCCCGTTACATGTATGTTTCTTTTTCATTGTGGTGCAAATTGTAAATTTTTTGTGAAAAATTTGACATTTTTGTGAATGAGTGGTGTAGGGTGACTATCCATGGAATGTGTGAGTGTGCTAAATAAGTGTGAAAGTGTGGAATGAAATGAAATGTGTGAAACGAGTGAAATGGAATGTAATGTAAAGAGGTGTGGTGCCAGTGAATGAAATAGAGTGAAGTAACACTTTTTACTATGCTTTGTTCTTTTGTAAGCTATGTTCAAAATTTGAGTTCATCCATCTTACTTTTGTATTGCATGCGAAAATTGTTTTAATGTCTTTGATTCCAATCTTGATGAAATTGGTACATTTTGCTGACTAAGGCCCGATGTTAATGTAAGATAGATATGCCATGCAAAATTCAAATGACATAGGAGGTAATGTGTATGGATTCGTTTCTTTTTGTTATGCATTTATCTGGTGTCTCCAAAATTCGTGCATGTTTAGTCAATTTGGGATTCTTATGAACATGTGCTTGCACAAGAAATGATATGGGAGAAAAAGCCATATTGGCAACTGAGAAGGAAAAAGCCATAAGAACCTGGCATACAAATTTAGAGAAAAAAGCCATAAAACCCAGGCATTATTTCAGTCACCAATGTGTGAAACAAATATGCACCAATGTGCAGAATAAGGGCAATGTCCCATAGAGTACCAATGTACGCATAGGTACCATTGATCTTGTGATTGCATGTTCATAAGGGTGTACAAGGAGATTGGCATGTATTGAATGGTATGTGAGACCAGCTAGATGGTGTATAGCAAGGGAATAGATGAAGTGCATGTTCCTCAGCACACACTTACACGCATGACATTTTGGTCTTTATTCATTGTGCCTTGGTTGATAATTTGTGCTGAAAGTTGATAGGTTGGAATTGAGGATATGTTAAGAGTTTTTGATAGTGCATGAAAAATTGTTTTGATGAACTCAAATGAGAACAAGTTTGACAGAAGAGTGAGGTCTAGTGCAAAGTGGTTTTGAAATGTGAGTTTTGTGTTGTGTCTTTACTTGAGGACAAGCAAAAGTTCAAGTGTGGGGGAATGCCAATTAAAAAGGACCAGGAAAAAAAGATCAAGAAGAAACAAAAATTTAAATTTTTAGAGAGGAAAATATCAAAATACTAATATTGTTATAAAAATTAAAAATAATCCCATAAATTATATCAAATTAGTAATTCGTATTTGATTTCAAAAGTACAAGTGACAAAAACACATCCAAATACACAAATTAAATAATGTAATTGAGATTGTTATCCAACCATACATTCAAATATATGAAAATGGCTCACATGTGCCAATTGGATAATTATAATGAGGTTTTATAAATTTTAAAGATGCACAATATTAATTTTTTTAAATCATTAAATAAATGCTGATTTATCTCTAAATATTTAGATCTATCACATAATTTAAACTGGGCAAAATGAAATAAAGACCAACAAACAAGGACAATTTTCGTAAGAAATAAATACCAAATTCAATCATTGTTGCATTAGCCTTCAAATATTCAACATTTCAATGTATTAAATATAATTGCTTAAATTTATCAGTTCATCACTATAAACAACGTATTTACAAATTTTTCATAACAGATTAATTTCAACTTTCCAACATCACTCCATCCACAATACAATTAAATACATCCAAATGATCAAGAAGTAAAAGAATTGTGACAATGGTAAGCATCAAGTAAAAATCTTAAAACCATACAACTTTCTTCATATAAAAACTCTCTTTTATACCAATTCAATAAGTTTCACTCACATTATTTATTGATAGGATCAAAGCAGTAGAGGATATCGAGCAAGTTAAAACTATGTTACAAATAACTAAGGACATTCGTGTCAAAGAAATCAACGTTCAAGATATAATACAAAATTGAGAATTAGTTATTGATGCAAGTTAAAGAAAACAAAATTACAATATGCATTTCCACACTAGATATAACTATAAATTATTAGCTTACAAAATATATCCTATAAATTTTGAGCAACAATCATAAATATTGAAAACAAAATTTTCCATACTATAAGTAATGCAAAACAAATATAGAAAATAAAGGAGAACAAAAGAATTGTCTATGTTGCGAGCAAAATATATCAAATTTTTTCTTGAGATAACTCTAATATACATATTTTAATTTTAACTTTAACATATAAATTAAATTCTTATATTTTTAAAATATTTATTCTTCTTCAATTTTAAAGGTTTATAATTTATATGAAATGGGTCTGTTGAGTATTGGAGTATGCAGAAAAAAATCGATTTAAATACAAATTACTTTGTTTTGGCCACTTTTAGATGTATTTTATTTTTGTAATAAGTTTTGATTTCTTTTTTTATTTAGTTTTGGGTTTCCAAAAACTATATAAGTACTTGTGGGAGTTTATTTTCCGCAATACGATATTACGACGTGATTGATATTCATAAAAACTCTTTAAAGTTCTGCAGAATTTGTATTTATTGAGAAAAATTGTTATCATATATTAATCTGTCATATGTTAGGTGGTATCAAAAACCAATACTTTCTCGTGTTTGTAATAGTCAATTAAAGCGGTGAAGATGTGACCCTCTTTTACATACTCACTGAAGTTCGAAACTTAATAATTACACTCCAAGCCTTAATTGTTGCGAGGAATGCAGATTAACCAAGGCAATATAGGTGACGAAAAAATGGCAGTAGAATTACTCAAGACCTCAACCCAATGCAATATTACCCCAATAAACTCGTGAGATTTTAACCGATGAGAATGATTCGTCTAATGAAGAGAATACAAGAGTTAATGATTTGTTTGTTGAAAATAATGTAATTTATGAGAATTTTGAGTTGGCAGAATATTTTTGTATTATTTGAATTATTTGGTGAAATTGAAGATGAAGAAATTATAAATAAAGAAGGAAAAAAATTTGCAATTTTGTTGATGAAAAAGAAAGAAGAAACATATTATGGGTTTTTGAAAAGACAAGAAATCAAACAAATGGTTGGAGAAAAAATGGTTAAAATTTTGACATGAAAAATATTATTGATTTGGTTGATTGTTTTTCAAATATGTTGAAGTTGGGGGTGATAAAAATATTATTGAAAATAATAGTATTATTGGATTAAATAATATAAAAATGATTGTTAAAAGTGAGGATTTAAATTATGATTTATTATATTCTGGAAATTATGTTGACCATTATCTATTAGATGAAAATATCAATAAGTGGGAGTTTTTTTTAATAAAAAAATAATCAAAAATATGTTTTCAAGCTACAATATTTGCCAAGAATTATATGTAAAGACGAAGATGAAATACAAGATTTAGTCCGAAAATTGACAGGTGTTGTCGCTACCCTGCAATTTTACCCAAAATCACTTAAAGAATGTAGGAATGGTAAGTGGGATCGTATCCAACAGGGAGAGGGTTGTTAACAAGGTATGAGTGAGTGATAGTAACAGAAAGGTGTGAACTCTAAACAGATGCAAGTGGTTAAAACAATCAGAGAGGGGATTGGAGTTGCCTTGAGGGAGGCTAGTGTCAATGACTTTTCCCGATTATCCTTGACTAGTGCAAATGCATGTATGAGGGGATTCACCTCCTAGTGGCTTAGAACGGATTAACTTGGCAGTTCTCACTGTTCTAATTCACAATTCTCCTCTATCCTCCCTTGGCAGGGCAGGACCTAGGCTCGGCTTCCCAATTCTCGAATCCCTACTTGGTACTTACCCCCTAACTCCCTCTCTAATTCCCTTCCTTGGTAGGACAGTGAATCGACTTCGAGGTTAAAGTCTCATACTCAAGCAGTCCTAAGTCTCTTCCTATTCAAGTTGACCTCGATTGTCAGTGGGCACCACACAATCAATGTCTCAATTATGCATAGATCCTAGGACTCACACATGTTTGTTCAATGTTCCAGTGATGATATTCCAATTTCCATTAACAGCTCGAAACTGATTTCAGTGGGCACCGCAAATCAAATTAAGTGCATAAGAGTGTGTGTGTAAGCATTGACATGAATCATCAAAAGACATTGGACAAAAATCAAACACATAATAAGCAATTTAAATGTCTCCAATCGGTTTTCTCAAGTCATTACACTTAATCCCTCAAGGCAACATCCAAAATGTTTAGCCGATCATGTTGATTGGCTTTGAAAATGAGTTTAACAAAGCCTGATCAAACATGGCTAGCACAAAAAGATTAGTGTGAACAATTGTCACTTTGATATCCTCTTGAAACCCTAAATCTCCTCTCTTTTGCTTTCTGCTTCCGCCTTTCTAAAAATCTCTCCAAAAGTCATTTTCTCCGCTTTTTATACATTTCTCCCCGTGGAAATGTTGATGATGTTTCTTGGAAATTTCCTCCTTCCGCAGGGAGAGTGACACGTGTCCGTTGTTGCTTCCTGGAAACTTCTTCCTTCCTATGGGGGAATGCCAAGTGTCTGAAAAAGTTCAGTCAACAAAAGTAGTGACGTCAACTGATAAACATTGGATGTGCAAATTATCAAACAGTTGGTGCCTTCAAATGGGTGTGCATGCTTGGCTTTAAATATGCCTGTGCGAGTGAAGCTTGGGAGCATGAGTGGGGTGAGACTCAAAGTAATTTATCTACCTAAGTGTGAGAATAACAGTGTGTACAAGTGCGCGGGTGAAAATGTGCAAAAAAGAAATGTGCAAGTGTGCGAGTGGCGGTGCGGGCGCATAGGCCCCCGCGTGTGTGCATGCGTGAGTGGGCTGCGCGGGCGCCTGGCGCCCGCACAGTCGTGCGTGCGTGTGTGCTGTGCAGGTGCCCGCACAGTGTGCGTGTGTGTATGGCTGGCGCCCGCACAGTTGTGCACGGTGTGTGGCTGTGCGGGCGCCTGGCGCCCGCACAGTGTATAGTGTGTGTGTGAGTGTGCGGGCGCATAGGCGCCCGCATAGTGTATAGTGTGTGTGTGTGTTGTGTTTGTGCTGTGCGGGTGGGAATTGGTGTGGTGCGTGACCAAGTGTGTTTCTTAACTCAAAAATGATTACTTCATAACAAAAATGCTACACTTAGCCAATTCTCAACATTTCATCGGATTGTACCATTTCAACACTTACTTGTTCATCTATCATAATTTTTACAGAGAATTTATACAAAAGATCAAACAAGTTAAACTAATAAGTCGGTACAAACCCGACTTATCATCTGCCGCAGAAATTTCAAAAGCAGTTCAAATACGTGAGAATAATGGTGTTGATTCAGGTTATTTGAAAGTTTAGTTTAAGGCGGGTTGGTTGTTTCATAATGACGATAATTTTTAAGAATAAGAAAAACCTTTATACCTAGATTACTCGAGGGTAATTTCTTATCAAGTGGAGGAGAATGATGTTGAATGGATTTGTTGAGTATTGTGATATGCAAGAGAAATCGTGTTTAAACCCAAATTCCTTTGTTATTGCCTCTTTTGGGCCTATTTTGATTTCTTTTCTTGTTTAATTTTAGTTTTTCTAAAACTACATAAGTACTTACAAAGTTTTGTTTTCTATAATACAATATTACAATGTTATTGATATTTAATAATACTCTTTCAAATTATGCAAAATTTGTGTTCCTTGGGAAGATTGTTGTCTTCCATTAAATTGTCCCGTGTAAATAATAGTACTAAAAACCATTTGACAAGAATACTAAGCATTAATAAATCTCTTCAATTAACAAGTAAAATTGTTTATTTGATGTTGTTCGTGACAATATATAGACTTAATCAATAATAAAAAATGAATGACAAATAAATTTTTAGCAAAAGTTAAAATATTACATTGTAATTATTAAAAAAAATATATAACTCTATGCAGGAAGAAGAACAATCATACTATAAGAAAATGATAAGTTTTGTAGATGAGGATTATAAATTTAAAATAAAAATGCAAAATATCAACAAATTTGACAGAAAGGTGTCGATGATTGTGAGTGATTTTGAAAAAATTCAAAAATAAAATTCAGCCAATAATTGTGAAGTTTAAAATTCAATTGCGGAGATCAATGAACGCAACAAAAAGTCAACAAAAACAAGAAGGAAAAGAGCACGAAATAAGATAACTTTTGAGAAGAATAAATTCAAATTATAGATGGAGACGAAATATTTAGATACTTCATAATTTGAAGAGAACATTTATTCCGTCAAAATAGAAAAAGAAAGCAAAAAAAAATGCAATGCAAAAGAAGATAAAATTTTAGAAAAAAATAAATTCATGTAATGCAAACTTTTTTATTCATAATTTAATTCTTTTTGTTTATTGCCTTCTTTCTAAATAATATACTACAAAACAAACATATGCATTTCACGGGCCTAATTTCTAGTATATATAAAAGTACGAAGGCAGTCTAAAGATTTGACGATTTTGTATTTAAATTGTTTTGAAAAAGTGGTTTTGGTAAATGGTTTTAAGTAGATGTGTTAAGATATACTTCTACGTACTAAATTAAAGAAAATTAAATATAAAAAAATACAAATTATATAACCCAGTTAAATATAATTCTAATTAAGAAACCAAAATAATTTAAAAAATTAACTAAGATGAATTAAATTCACTTTTGTTTTATATTATGGATGTATTAATTTTGAAATTATATTTGTTATTGCATAATATTTTTATTTTTAAAATAAAAGTATTTTATACCGGTTTAACAATTGGGAATTTAAATCTAATTGAATTAGGACTTTATATTGAACTATATTGAATTAAAGGATTCTACCTATTTTAGTTTTAGGAAAGAACAAATAATTGATTAGTTGATTAGTTGTTCCTTAATTAATAATAAATAATTTCAAATGCTTTCAATATAATACAAGTAGGACTCTAAATATAACAGAATTGGGAAAAGGATAATTTGTACAATCTAATCCTAAAAAATAAGGAAATCAATTTATATCAATATATATATATAGAGCAAAAGGCAAAAATGGTCACTTAACTTTTTTCAAATCTGTCTTTTAGTCATTCAACTATTAAATTGACCAAAATCATCACTTAACTTTGTAAGTGTATGTATTTAAGTCATTCTGTCTAACTATTCTGTTATCTTTTCTAAAACTAGTAAATTAGAGGGTATTGACGTCTTTTAAATATTAAATTAGAGGACATTTGTGTATTTTAAATACTTTTAGTAAAGTCACGTGACTCAATTTTTCACTCAATTTCCATCATTCAAACTCAACAACACCAATGTAATCCGGACCGTCCACATTACCAACACAATTACCCAAACCAACCCAATTACCCAAACTCACCTCCTCGGCTCTGTGCCGATTGGATGCGAATTCTAGACGGTGATGTCTTGCAAGATCGGCTCAACAAAATTTACTAAAATTGAAATTGGAGAGAGAATGGGAGAAGTTAACATCGGAGAGAGAAGGGGGAAAAAGAAAGGATTGAACATGGAGATAAATTTGGTTTAGAGAGTGAACATTGGTACAAGCAAGAACAGAGATCTAGCCTGTTTGCTTCTAATCCTGCGAACTCACAACACAACAAGATAGTACACCTAGTTGAAAATTGGAATGAATTAAAGCTGAAAAATGGAATGAATTGAATTTTGTATTGGAAAACAAATCAAACATTTAAAATCAAATATGGTTGTATTCTGTAATTAGTTACTGATGATGTATAAAATTAGATGCTCGAAACAACGGCTGAGATTAATTCGATGACAAGTCCTTACTTGCCAAGAAATTCTAAACGTCATCAAGGTACCATTCTTCCTGTAAATAAATCTTGAGTGTAATTACTAAAGGGTTGGTCTCTCAATACTGAAAACTGATATAATTATCTCAGCAAGGCTTGTCTCTGATTTAAGCATCGGAGTGAATCTCCCCAGATCCATCTGGGGCGATTCACTAACGGTTTGTTCCCTTTTCCAGGTCAAGATATCTTGAGGTGTAGTGTTTTTGGACAAGGTTGGATTTATTATCATCTTATGGTGGATTTTGGAGGTGGGCTTATTTAAGGGTATCAACTTTATTGTTTTACTCTTAGACCTCAGGAAGGTTCATTTTCGGACTTCATCATTGGCGCCGTCTATGGAAACCACTTGAACAAAAAGTTATGA
Source organism: Ophiorrhiza pumila (assembly GCA_016586305.1). Lineage (NCBI taxonomy): Eukaryota > Viridiplantae > Streptophyta > Magnoliopsida > Gentianales > Rubiaceae > Ophiorrhiza > Ophiorrhiza pumila. The sequence goes on along the minus strand of BLIW01000009.1, from coordinate 34,571,490 downwards.
CTACCACACGGTCTCAAAGACTGTTAAAGCAGTGAAAGAGAGAGGAAGACCTCTGCTCAGAGAGGTGAGATCTCCTTCGAGGGAAAGGGAAGATGCAAGACGACATGATAAAGATGATGGAGATATCATCCAGAGGATGGATACCAAAATTGGGGAGATGGTAGAATACCATAACGGTCATACTTAAACCCAGATCGTTCACATCCTAGATCTTATAAAGGGGTTAAAATGAGAAGCGAGAGAGGAGGAGCTTTTCGAGACCATTGGGATGAAGACATCGCTCGATCACAGTGGGGAACCCCTTTTCCTTACGACATGCCTTACTCAGGAGTTGGTGGAACGGCCATGGTATGTGAAGATTCCCTTTTTGTGAAGGAAATACAACACTTTCCCATTCCATCAGGGTTCAGAGCTCCCGCGCTGGAGACCTACACTGGGGATACAGATCCTAAGGACCACTTACATCGGTTTAAATATTGTATGATGTTAACTACTGCACCAGAGCCAATTGTGTGCCAAACCTTTCCAACAACCCTTCAAGGGAAAGCCCGATCGTGGTTTGAAGGTTTAAGATCAGGATCAATTTCATCTTTCTCCCAAATGTCTGAGCTCTTCCAGAATCGCTTCTTGCAGAGAAGGAAATTTGAAAAGTCCACAGTTGAACTTATTAATATGAAGCAAGGAGAAGGGGAGTCACTGCGAAGTTATATTGATTGGTTCAATGATGAGAGTCTACAAGTGCGATGCCGATCTGAGAATGTCGTGATTGGTGCCTTCATCAATGGATTAAGATCTGGAAAACTCTGTAGAAAGTTGGCCACTGATCCTCTTCCTGACATACAGACTCTGATGAACTGAGCAGAGAAATATGCTAAAGGAGTAGAAGCTGACAGACGAAAAAGGGATAATAATAAAAGCTTCACTAAAAAGAAAGAATGAGGATATGCTCGGGTGGGGGAAAAATGCACCAACTCCAAGGAGCAGGGGACATCAGTGTAGTAGCGGAGGTGGCAGATATGGCCCATTAGAAGATCACAAGGGATTCACTCAGTTGAACAAGCCGAGTGCTGACAGTTTGGACATTCTTTCCAATAAAGGTGTAATCCACCCATCTCAAAAATTGATAAACCCTAGTGAAAAGTTAAACAAAGAACTATACTGTCGCTTTCACGAGCAGCATGGTCATGACACAGAAGATTGCCGCTATTTAAAGAAGGAATTGGAGACACTTATTCAGAATGTGCATCTTAAAGAATTTGTCAAAGTGGCATACCAACAAGGTGTCAAAAGAGGCTGCTCGCGGGAACGAGGAGGGCCTGAAAAAAGGTATGGGCGATTTGATCAGAACGAAAAAAGGCAAAGAGAAGGAAACGACCCACCTGCAGCTGAGGATCATAGAAATTACTGGTGTTATACATTCTATTATGGTGGGACCGGCAGGATGGAACTCTAACTCAGCAGGAGGGCTATCTGCAGGAGGATTCCGGAACAAGAGCCTGTGCATAAGAGGTTCAAACACACTGAAACTATCACTTTCTCCGAGGAAGATGCTGTCACAAACCGATTCCCTCATATGGATGCATAGTTGATCAAAGCAATAATTGCGAACAAGGAGGTACACCGGGTTTGTTGATAATGGAAGGTCAGTAGACATAATGTACCGAAATGCCTATGAGAAATTGGGAATCGGAAAGGAATGTTTACAACCTTGCAAAACGCACCTAGTGGGATTTTCAAGAGAGGTGCAACAACCTATTGGGATTTTGTCAGTACTGGTCACAGTTGGGGATTTTCCTAAAGATAAACTTATTTATGGGGACTTTGATTTATTAGATGTAGCATCACCATATAATGTAATTCTGGGACGACCTGCGATGGTACAACTCAAAGCCATTTGGTCACCTTATCACCTGGTGATGAAGTTCCCAACTGAGGAAGGCATAGCTGTGATAACAAAGGATCAAGCTATGGCGAGAGAATGTCATATAATCGCGTTAAAAGGCAAGGAAAAGAAGGAAGGAGGACTAAAAATTAATTGCGTAAGTTCTTATAGGAGGTTAACTAAGAAGGATCTAGTAAATCGACCTCAACTCACCGATAAGATGGAGAAGGTTAGTATGAGTGATACCTCACCCGAGACGGTAGTGCAAGTGGGAGTTTCACTGTCAGGGAAGTCAAAATGCGATTTGGTCCAACTTTTGAAGACATACCAGGATGTGTTTGCTTGGAGTACTGAGGACATGGGAGGTGTATCTCCAGAGCTTGCTGTGCATAAGTTAAATATCGACTCTTCTGAGGTACCTGTGAGGCAAAAATGAAGGACAATGGCCCCTGAGAAGGATGCGATTATTAAAAGGGATGTGAAGGAGTTGTTAAGGGCAGATATAATTAAGAAAGTTTATTACTCGACCTGGCTTTCTAACCCAATTATGGTCCCGAAACCTGAGGTAGGGTGAATAATGTGCGTTGATTACTCAGATTTGAATAAGGCTTGTCCCAAGGATTGTTACACTTTGCCCATTATTGATCAAAAAAATTGATGCCATAGCTAGATATGAGGTCCTTTGCTTTTTGGATGCCTATAAAGGCTACCACTAGACATTGATGGATGAGGATGAGGCTGAGAAAACTGCGTTTATCACCGGGGATGGTATTTTTTGTTATAAAAAGATGCCATTTGGACTCAAAAATGTAGAGGCTACTTATCAAAGGATGATGAACACCATTTTGGAAGCTCAGATAAGACGCAATATAGAAGTCTATATGGATGATATGCTAATCAAAAGTAGAATGGTGGAGACTTTTTTGGCGGATGTGGAAGAAACGTTGGGACAATTAAGAAAGACTGGCTTGAAGTTGAATCCCAAGAAATGCATTTTTAGAGTAGGATCTGGAAAGTTCTTAGGTCATGTGGTCTCAAGTAAAGGCATAGAAGCCAATCTGGATAAGGTGCAAGCCATTGTGAATATGGGCTCACCTAAAAATTTAAAAGATGTACAAGTGTTAGCAAGAAGACTGGCTGCATTAAATCTATTTTTATCTAGGTAAGCATATCAAGGGCTACCTTTTTTCAACGTTCTTAGGAAGGCGAGAAATTTTGAATGGAATAAGAAATGCCAAAAAGCCTTCGAGGAATTGAAGGAATATTTAAAGACCCTGCCATTCTTGTCAATTCCTAATCCGGGAGAACTTTTAAATCTGTATTTGGCAGCAGGTGAAATAACCATAAGTGCTGTTCTGGTAAAAAATAAGGAAAAAGTCCAGCTGCCTGTATATTATACCAGTTGGGCTTTGTTGGGAGTCGAACAAAGATATCCAGTAATGGAAAAATTGGTCTTGGTCCTAGTGAATGCAGCTAGAAGGTTAAGATCTTATTTTTAGGTGCGCCCAATTCAGGTCTTAACAGATAAGCCGTTAAAACAAATATTGCAAAAACCCGAATCATCATGAAGGTTAATGAAATGGGCTATTGAGTTGGGAGAATATGAGCTGACTTTTCACCCAATGCCATCTTTGAAGGGGCAGGTGTTAGCGGATTTCATTGATGAGACTCCGACAGAAGACAACCCTCCACAGCTGAGGCGGGCTGAGGTTGATGAAGAAGAAAATATTGTGAAAGGGGATTTCTGGATCTTGTATGTGGATGGAGCCTCCAGCGAGAAAGGCTCTAGAGCGGGGTTAATCTTGAAAAATCCAGAAGGGCAGGAATTCACCTATGCTCTGAGGTTTGAGTTCAAAGCTACGAATAACGAAGATGAATATGAAGCTTTATTAACGGGAATAAAAATCTCCATTGAGATGAAGGTTGAGAAATTACAAGTATATAGCGACTCCCAACTCATTGTGAATCAGGTAACAGGAGGATACGAAGCTCAGGAGGTGGTCATAAGAAGGTATTTGGAGAAAACATTGGAGCTGAGGTCAAAATTTGAAGAATTCCTAATAGATCATGTCCCGCGATCTCGAAATAAGAAAGCAGACGCTCTCAGCAAGTTGGCTTCGTCTGCATATGCTCATCTCACGAAAAAAGGTCTTGGTTGAGATACTCCTAAAACGAAGTATTGAAGAGATAGTAGTTAATGTTGTGGGCAACGAGAAGGAAACATGGATGACTCCCATTATTAAATATTTGGAGGAAGGCATATTGCCCAACTGCAAGAAGGAGGCTCGAAAACTAAAATTGAGGGCTGTAAGGTTTACTCTGAAAGATCATATTTTATATAAAAAGGTTACCTGATGTCTTGGCTTAGATGTATAGATCCTGATTAGGCTGACTATGTGCTTAAAGAGGTCCACCTGGGGGTTTGTGGAAATCATGTCGAGTCAAGAATGTTGGCCAAGAAAGTAATTCATCCGGGATATTATTGGCCAACCTTACATGAAGATGCCTATAATTTAGTGAGACGATGTGAAAAATGCCAAGCACATGCGATTATTCCAAGGGTCCCCCAGAATGAGATGGTGTCAATACAGTCAGTATGACCATTTGTTCGATGGGGTATTGATATTGCAGGACCTTTCCCTGAAGCTCCAGATCGGGTTAAATTTCTGATAGTCGCTATTGACTATTTCACCAAGTGGGTGGAAGCGGAAGCGGTATCATCTATCACAGGAAAAAGTGTAATGAAGTTCTTTTGGAAGAATGTAATATGCCGATTTGGAATACCAAAAGTCCTTATCTCAGATAATGGGAAGCGGTTTGCAGAAGAACCTTTTAAGTCTTGGTGTATGGAATTGAACATTCAGCAAAAGTTCTCCTCGATAGCTCACCCCAAGCTAATGGGCAGACCGAAGTTGCTAATCGAACGATCATACAAGGATTGAAGACTCGGCTAGAGAAGGTCAAAGGTGTGAGCAGCTTTCCCATGTTGTATGGTCCTATCGAACCACTTCTAGATCGGCTACAAAGGAAATCCCCTTTAGCATAGTGAACGGAACAGAGGCAGTGGCACTTGTGGAGATTGGGTTGCCCAACTTGCGAGTGCTTAATTATGACCCTGCTGAGAATGATGATGAGTTAAGGATAAATCTCGATCTGATTGAAGAAATGAGAGAATTGGCGGCAACTCGGGAAAGCAGATACAAGGCTGATATGGCAAGGTACTACAACAGGAGGGTCAAAAGTACCTCATTCAGGCCTGGCAACCTGGTGATGAGAAAAAATAAAGCTAGCAGAGTTGAGGTTTAAAGAAGCTAGATCAAACTTGGGAAGGCCCCGAAGCAATATAATCTTACAGACAAGGTCTCCAAGCACAAATTTCTGGGATTGTGTGCAAAAAAGTAAAAGTTTTTATTTTCCCATTACCAGCTAAAAAAGGTAAACCATAAGATGAGCTTGCAATTTCCTAATACATTTCACATGGAAATTACAGATTTTTGGGAAAATAAGAGAATAAAGCCAAGATATTTTTACTATTTTGTAAACCACAAATTTTAGGCGAAACACACAAATCTACAATATAAACTATATTTCAAAGTATTCAAAAATTTACCGGATGATATGCACGATTGTTTGTCCTTCCTTCGATTTGAAGTTCACTTGATCGATTTTATTCTTTCCTCACTTCCCCAGATGACTTCCGCGGTGAAAAATTTGAAGGATGTTAAGGGTGACTAGGGCGTGGAGTAGTGGGGTGGGTTTAGTAAGTTGAAACTTTGTTCTAGTGTTTATAAGTTATTTTGTTTGGAGCACTTATAATTTACTTGTGTGCCTTTTCCATGAGATAAATATGTTTTATTTTATATTTAGTATTATTTATTGCCAAATATATATTTGTTTTAAATTATTTATATGCCTCATATCAGATTTGTTACCCTTTAATAACTTGAAAATTAATCATTTTTTATGATATTTACATAGTCGGTGCCCTTATTTCTTTTACATAAAATTGAACAATCAAGTTCCTAAAGATTGTGTATATAAACATTACTTATGTATATAACAAACTATATTTTTTAATTATTTGATAGTAACAAATATTAAAAATTAAATTTTCATATAAAAGTTTAAAATTTTTAAATAATAAAAAGTATTACTTAAAGGTCTCATGTCCCATAATTAGGATATATCAAATTATAGAAATTTTTTGTAATAAATATGTTATCATCAAAAAGTAAACTGCAAATTATATCTTTAATTTTTTTAATTACTAAATAGATTTTATAATAGTATATTACTCAATTTATCATGTCATTTTGATTGAACACATTTTATACTCTGTACATATTTAACACTATAGAAATATAAATTCAATTGTAAATTAAACTTTTTAAATGATTTAATTATTTTAACTTAAATAAAAATAAATTATTAAAATGTGTATTAAATTTTACAATTACAACAAAAAGAGCCAATCAATATCAATTTTGTTAGCAAATATATATTCTTAAATCTAAATCTTAAACCCTTAGTATTCAAAACCATACACTAAACCATTAACTATTTGAAAAATAAAATTCAACCAGTGATATTTTTTTTATTTTTTGGACGACAATATATTGTAACTAATACCCTTACTATTCAATATTTTGTTACTAGTCTCCCGGCGCGAAATTTTCCCGCCAAACATTACTAGTATCCACTAAAAATTTTATTATCTTCCACAACTTTAAATTGTCATTATAAAAGAAACAGTAATGTCCAACAAAGGTTGTCAAAATATATTGTTACTAAAACGTTTGAATGGTTGGCGCCAAGAATTTCTGTAATGATATAGGGATGACATTTTTGTTTTTGTTACTGTTAGTGCTCAATTAAGATTGTAACAGTGGTGACATTTCTTCTAGTAACTAAATAAGGTTTTTAGACACAAGATCTATTGCTGTCACTGAGGTTTTCGTTAACTAAACCACTTTTTCTTGTAGTTGACTCTTGCAATATCTCTAATTAGAACAAAATATTTTCAAAAATATAAGGACTTAGGGAACATGAATATTTTCTAATTAATAGCACACTCTTAACATACTAGAACTACCTTTGTTAATGATAAGTCGGGTTTGTACCGACTTATTTTCTTTGTTTACTTGATCGTTTGTATGAAATTCTAGCGGAAATAGTGCTTCATGAATGACTTATGTGCAAGAATGTTCATAATCTCACAGATGTGGAAAATGTCTAAGTGTTGTGAAAACATTATGCAATTTGATATGATTTTTGTATGAATTTGGAAACTAGCGCACACTTGACCATTGTGCCTCACAAAATCTCAAGCACTACATGAGAGTTCCAGCACACAAGCACAAACGACACAATTCACATGCACACATATAACTCACAATTATCACACAAACTCATCCAACACACCGCACACACACGAATAGGCGCCCGCCACACACCCGCACACACACACGCACACACAAGCGGGCTCCTAGGCGCCCGCCCTCACCTCACACCCACTTCTGGCTCACCTCACACTCGCTCCGGCATACTCACACACCAAGTCATGAATTAATTTCACCACACTCACACCATTTCGTGCACTTAGCACCTATGACAACACAAGTCACTCAAACACAGCCATTCAGAGGCACACCACATGTTTGATAAATTGAAAGCTTAATGCCTAAGCGAACGCCTCAATCAGATAACCTCACTTTATTTGCTTACTGACTCTTGCAGACACGTGGAGAAATCTCATTCCCAGTTAAGGCTTTTAGCTACCATGATAGAGACACGTCATTGAAGGGAAAGTATAAAAGGCAAACAAAAAGGGATGAAGAAAATGGGGAAGCGGCCACACAACATCACACAGGCTTGATAGATTAGGGTTCTTAGAGTAGGCTAGTTTTAGGATTTTCTCTCTCTCCTTTCTCTCTCTAATATAATACTATCTTGAGGTTTCATATGTATGGATCTTTACTTATTTGAGACAATTGAATTGAATTTATATGTGTTCATTATTATTTTCCATTCATTACATGTTTAGATTCAATGGGCTTCCATGACTTCGTTTAAATCTATATCTGATCTGCGGTACCCACTGAGATCATTGTGGATCTACTAAAGGAAATTGAATTCAATGTGAATTGAATCTGGAAACATTCTTGCATGAGTCTTAAATATCTGATTGCTTTGTGATTTTACTTGTGCGGTACCCACTGACAATTGAGATCAAATTTATAGAAAAGAATTGAGATTATTTTGGTAGAACAATTTGAACGCTTGAATTAGTTAGCTGCCCTACTAAGGAAGATGACTGAGAATTGAACTAGAATTGTTGTACAAAGTAGGGACCTGGATTCTTCATTTGTGTTGAGAACTAGCCCTACCAAGGGAAGTTTGAGGAGCCAGTGAAGTGGAATTGAGAGAACCACCCGGTTAATTGATTTCATGACACAAGCAGAAGTCCCCTCATGCATACACACTAGTCAATGATAATAGGGAGAGGTTTGCACATGTTGAAATCCCTCAAGGCAGTACCTAGTTTTCTACTTTGACACGAACTTTTTGCATTCATTCTCATTGTGCATTCATTCATATTAGCTTGTATGTGTTTTCCTTTCATTTCTTTTATCATGTCTTCTTTCTTGCATTTCATAGGCCATTAGAACAAACGATCTCTAGACAACCAACCATTCTCTGTGGAATGATCCCTCTCACCACTACTACAGTAGTGTTAGGTTATTTATTTGTTTAGGTTATGCGACTAGCCTACCAACAGTTAATTCTATTTTCATGTCATATTTGTGGTGTATAACTACAAGAGATATAGATATTCTTTAGCAAAACAACATATTTTATAGGCAGCCTTCTTTCAGAGTCTTATGTAAATATAGACTTTGTTAACAAGAGAGATAGAAATTGCCAACAGTGTATCTTGTGTAAATATAGAATTTGTCAAACAGCTGAACCAGTTGACAAAATAAGGTTTTATTTTTTGATGTCAAAAGTTCTTTCAAAGTCTCAAATTAAAGTCAGAATTTGCATGCATTGTTCTTACAATAATTAGTCTAGATATCCCTTCATTGGATGAAAAGAAAACTTTAAACAACATAGAAACAACATAAAAATAAACCTTATGATAGATATTCCTTAGATATTGCAAGAGGTTATGAGGTTATGAGTAACTTTCTTCTCGTTTGATTTGGATGAATTACCAATTAAAAATGGTTTTCAGCTTTGCACGTTTTTAGGGAGTAAAATGATCCCTAGTTCAATTTAAAAGTGGTATGGTATACTAATTTTCTAGTGAGTAAAATTAGTTTTAATAACTAGTTCATGCTTGAATTTTTAATAGATTAAACTGCTTGTCTTGTTGTGCTTGAAGATTACATCATGTAAGGTATGTTTGCCAAATATTAGTTTGTTTTGTGGCTTAACCACAATTGTTTCCAAATGTAAGATTTTGGAACAAAACCGTTGGGAGTGTGAAAATATCATGATTAGTATGATCATGTCTCCACTGAATTTGAATTGACTTTTGGATCCCCTGTAAATAGAATCATATTGGCATGCATACAACAATTTTGCATATCATTTTACATACCACATATTTCTGTGGTTATTTTTCTTCCTTTGGGAGACAGAAACTTAAGGTTTTTGACAGTTTTGGATGGTTTTGTTTTACTTTTGTAGGAGGAATAGAAAATTTTCATATCAAGATTAGTTTTATACCATTTTGATTTTATTTTATTTTGATATGTAGTCAAAACGTTATAGCTAATTTAAGCTACTGTAGTATTGAAGATCAGGTCAAGCATTTCCAGCAAGCCTGACAACTTTAAGCTGTTTTTATCTCATATTTGGATTGAATTTGGAATTTTATACAACACAAAAGTTTTAGAGTTCAGATTATACTTTTATACAGTTTTGGTTTCCAGTTATTTGGATATTTGGTTACGAAGTTATATCCATTTGAATCACTATGGAAGGACTGAAACTTTGTGATAGGACTTTCAGAAATTGTAACAACTTGGTACAGCTTTTACACAAATTTATATACTGAATTTGGAGTTTTAAAAAACATAAAAGTTTTAACATTTTGATCCTATATTTACATATTTTTTATTTCATATTATTTAGATATTTGGTTACAAGGTTATAACGATTTGAAATCACTATGGCAAAACTGAAATGTGTTATGAGATTTCAGGCATTATAACCACTTTGGACAATTTTTACAGCCCTTTGTAAATTGAATTTTGAATAACATTAAACATAAATGTTTTAGAATTTTTAGTCTAGGTTTACATAGTTTTGGTTTCATATAAATTAGATCATTTATTAAAAGGTTATTTCTATTTGAAACTACATTTACAAAACTGAACTTCTATTAGAAGATTTTAAATCTCTAAAACCATGTTTGTTGGTATTTTCAGCACTATGCAAATAGAAATTGGAAATTCCTACAACACAAGAATTTGTGTATCCTAAATGTAGTTTCAAATAATTTTTGTTTCATATCATTTCGATAAGTCATTGCCAAGTTACATTGATTTGAACTAAACACGATATTTTTGAATTTTGATACAATAATTTCAAACTATTCTTTTAAACTAACTTTTGAACATGTTCTATGTGGAACTTGGTATTTAAAGAAACATTAACATTTTACTATTTGAAATCTAGTTTTATATAGTTTTAGTTTTACATTATTTGGATTATTAGCTATAAAGGTTTAGCCATTCGAAACCACGATGGCAAAGCTGAAACTTAGTTTCAAATCTGTTGTGACCATGATCGAAGACGAATTTAAATGCTTTCATTATAAAGTTTGAGGATTTATAAAATATATCACATTAGAGTTTTGAGTTGAGCTTTATTGGGTACTAGCCCTAAATTTATCCTATTTGTTCCCATCACCTTTGAAAGGGGAGGGGAGAATGAGTTTTATTGGGAACTTATGAGCAATGTGGAGTTTGTTTGAAATTGTTATCATTATGATGTTTGAAACTCCGTGATATTGCACCAACTTGTTTGTGTTGTGTCAGTTATATATGATATAATTGAGATATTGGTTTTGTGATGTGTGGAACTAAGTGCTTCGCTGATATTAATGCGAGAGCCACCTCTAGAATCCACACAAGCAGCTATTGATTGTGGGTGAGTTCTCTTGATTTTTTGGCACAATAGATCGTAACTATAATTATGCACCCTTGATCCCTACATCTTGGCGTAAGGTACCGCATAAAGACAAGATATGGGAGTATGTGTTAGTACGATTTTTAATTACTTGCTTTCATTTTTATTTGTTAACCATTTCAACTATCTACCATTCACTATAATGATATTTATTTTTATGTGTTTAGGAAAAATACATTGTGCCTGATATGTCAAAGAAGTAGGTGTTGAAATCAATTGGTGATGCATAGAGGGGTTACAAATCCCGAGTCAAGAAAAACTTTTTCTACAAGTACAAGAATAACAAGACTAGATGAAACAATTGATCTAAAATAATTTCAGAGCAAGATTTTCTGAAATTATTCGGTTTATGGAACAAAAAGAAAGAGAAGGTAATGTAGTATAAATCTTTGGGGGTTATAATATTTTTTCTCTAATACTATTACTCTTTTCATATCTTACTTAATTAATCAATGGTTTGTTATATATGTATATGCAGAAGTGTTGTGCTATTGCAATGGATCGTTGCAAGTTTAAAAAGAATAGGCACATTGCGGTTCCAAAACGTTTCGCTAAGGTATAGGAGGAAATGGTAACAAATCTCCTTTGTGAAAGTTTTATCACGGCTATCTTTGTTGGATTTCATTTATTGTACTTTCTATTAATATTGTATGCATTTATCATCATAAGAGAAATATGAAAATCCAAATAAGGAATCACCTTCTTTAGCAGAACTTTTTGAGCACACACGACAAAGAAAAGAGGGAAGAAAATATGTTGATCCATACGATGACACCACAAAAATGATTGTAACCAAAATATTCAACTCCCTTTTTATATATATATTTTTTGGAAGTTTTAAATATTTTTATTATTGACATTAATTAGTTGTCTAATAATTTATTGTCCTTAATATTGCAAGAAGCTATGAAAACTACAATCCTCCACTTGAGGGTAGTAGTGTTGTAAATGCTTTTCATGCTATTATGGGTAAGGAGAATGATGGATCTTGTATACTTTATGGTAGGGGAGTTACTAGCAAGATGTTGAAGAAGGTGAATGGTACTGAAACTTCATATATGGTGTCTAGAGAGGTGTTTGATTACTACTCAGATTGAAAAGGATTATCAGGTTGGTAAGGCAAAGTTGGAGCAGTTTCAAAAAGATGTTAAAGCTAATTATGAAAGACAAATGGTGGAGTTGGATGAAATGCGAATGAATATTGAATCTGAACATGATAAAATTGTATAAGATGCAGTGCAAAAGGTTCTTGCAAAGCTGAAAACCATGAAAGGATGTGAAATCTGACAGGTGTTTTTAGGAAGCTGAATAATGTTTTGGATGTCATGGAAACAAATATTTCTCTTATTCTATGTAAATTGGAAAGGTTAATGCCTCCAGCCTTTTTTCACATTCTAGTGTGTTTCTGAGTTCTACAACCCAAAAACATACTATTGTTGATGTTACTGTGGCTACAATAGGTGCTCAACTAGAGCACAATACTTCTACCAATAGTCAAGTACCTAAGTTCACACCACACAAGAAGTTTCTAAACTCTATTGACTTGGTCGAAAAGGTGGTGATAGAGGAACTGCACAAATTAAAGAGGACTCCCATTACCTTGAAGTCAAAGTGAAATAAGAAAGTGAGGACATTAAAGTCAATGTACTAGCTAGATGTTGTTTTTGGGTTTAAGGATAAACAAAATGAAGAAATTTAATCTCTACCAAAATTCAGAAGGCGAAGCAACGAATTTTAAACTACAGAATACGACTAACTTGTAGTATATCATTCTCTAGTAGAGATCATAGTTAAATAAATAGTAGGAAGGTTTCTTTTGTAGTTTTGTTTGTTGAAACATTGCCCATTATTTGCTTCTTGTTTCTATTCATACATTGCATGTATAATGGAAAGTTTTGTACTAATGTTTATAATTGACAGTTTGTTGTTTATGAACAAAAAGAAAGGATAACCTAAAATTTGGTGGACAAATAGCTTGCAAGTCTTGTAGCAAGACATTCAATTTAGACATTGTTCTACAATCTTATAAAAAGGTTAAACATAATGGTAAATAGATTTTGATAATAGCATTTCTTAACTAAACAACTTTGGAGCCCGAGGATGCATCGGTGATATATACTTTTTTGTTGTTATTGTTTTAAAATTTTGTATTAGCATGTGGCAAGATAGTGTATTTTTGGAGGCTTATTAATTTTATTCTAGCATTTGCAGTTCTTAATGCTAACCAAATTTGCAAATTTTATTCATTTTAAGGTATCTAGTCGCAAGTCGAAGGTTCTAGTATTTTTGTATATTTTTATTTCACATTATATGTTTCCTTTTCATTTGTTAAATCAAATTAATCTCAACCAATCATTTGTTACTCTTTCATGTTAAAACACTTCTAATCTAGTAGTATATTATAATTTTTAATTGACATTTTATAGTAACAAATATATCTTGCTTATTATTTTTAATGCTTCAATTCTTTGGTTTTGCCAATAGGGTGGAGAAAATATAGTATCAGTTGATAATTATATTTTCAATAAAGAAGGTGTACCTGATTTTATTTATGTGCATGGTGGAATGATGTTTGAAGAATAAAAAATATCAGTATTTGATAGACTGAAACTAAATTTGTATGATAAATTGCTACATTTCACATTGAAGTATGATTCAAAATAATAAATTCTATCGAAAGATGATTCAAAACACTAATAACGTACAATGATGAATTTGCCCAGGTTTATTTGTCTGGCTCTACATTCTATAATGAATCTTCATCTCATATTAACAAAAATAATTAAGTATAAAAAATAGTTGTTTCTTTTGTTTATTTGATTAATATGTCTTACATTAAAAGTTTGGAGCGATATAAATGATTAATTTTTCATTAAGAGAACAAAATGTGTATGATACCAATATAGGTTATCTATTAACTGAAATATTAGTTTACCAATTATTGAAGCATTTTCTACTTAAGAAGTATCAGAACCATTATTGACCAATAATAGACATCCTCAACTTTTTATTGCAGGGAGTTAGAAAGAAATAAACAAAGGTTTTGATATATTATTTGAATATGCAATTTCATTTTGATGCTCTCTTCAAATCTTTTATTACTCGTAGATTTCCTTACAAATTCACAAACAAGTCAAAGTATTTAAAAATTTAATTTGCTGTTGATGGTTGTTATTGAAAGATTACTATTTCGAAAGATGGGAATACAAATAATGTAGCAGTGAGGAAGATTCAAGATACATAAACTCATTTAAGTTAAAGATATGTAAACTTTAAACCGAAATTTTGGATAAATTCAATGGAGAATCCTTGTAATAAATAAATCATTCAACACTCCTATTTATCTGCTAAGACAAATATGAAAGAATGCGGATGGATAAATATCATGTTTTTTTTACTTACCACAAGAAATGGCTATCGAAATAAAATATATTTCAAGTATTAGATGATAGTTTAGAGGAATCAGTTAAGTTGAATCCATAGAATTAACAACTAAATTAATTCTACCCAATTATGGAAAATACATAAACTAAGGAAAATAAAAGATTTTTTGTGTATAGTGTAAAGCACATCCAATAATGATTATTAGGATACTTGATGACCTTTTGGGCAGTTGCATCATAGCATATGCCTATAATATCAGCAATGCTGGAGGTAGAGATGGTTAGAGGAGGATGATGTGGAAGAAGTTGAGGTATTGGAGGAGGATTATGGGGTGTTGGAGGAAGATGTTGTGGAGAAAGTTGGGGTTTTGAAGAAGGACAAGAAGACTTCTCACGGTGAGACTTGAGAATGTTAGATATAGAAAGAGGACTCTTGCACTTTAGATATGGCTTATCCCCAATAACTCGTTTGATGCTTGTCTAAATTTGTAGTTCATGCCATAAGAGATGCCTCTGCTTTGAAGAATACATAATAGATTAAATTGATTCTTCATATGAAAGATAAGATGAAATAACTGAATATGACTATATATGTTCTCCGAACATGTCCTAGAATTGTTCCATTCATGACTCCAAAACCTTTGCCTACTATTGTGAAAATTTGGAATTTGAGCTATAAGATCTAGCCATACATGATCTAGTTCGAAGAAGAAGGATTAATCCTGCATGCCAAGTAATCTAGTTAAAACCAATAATAATAAACTATATGTAAGATTAAAACTATAAAAAATAGTGAAAATGTACTCCTATTGGTTTAAATGCATTTACCAAGCATATATTGACGTTCTGATTAAACCTTTCTTTTCATAATTCCTAGATGGTGAAGTTTTTCAGTAGAGGCACTGTTTGGCAACTATTGGTTTGGCAAAAACCTTTCGGCTACTGCTCAACTAGTTTCAGATAATCGAAAGATGAAAAACTTGACAAGGGATGAAACAACTACGAAGAGAATGATGGTAAGTTTTGCAGCCATAGCAAATTGATTTAATTAGGTATGCAAATTGACTTAGTTGGGTATAGTAGCAAATGAAATATTTATGCAATCATTCAAGTAGCATGAGAGATTAATCTGAATATTGGTTGAAATATGTATTTCTAGTGGGGGATTGGGGGAGAAAGAATAACACTTTTTTTTTGCGCTTTACTAATCGACTATAAATTCTTTACATTTATACATATTTCTCTTATTGCAAAAAAATATGATTGATAGAGGTTTCATCTGAAATTATTGCTACTTGGTCATGCTATGATGATAGTACATTCAAACAATTATTTCTTTCATATGGTTGCTCAATTCATGGATTTCACATTAGTTGTCAACTCATAATATTAATGGATGGATATCATGTTAGCGATTCTTATGAAGGAACATTATTGTCTGCTTCATCACAAGATCCATTAGGAGATATAACAAATATTGACATGGTAATTAAAAAAAGATTCAGACTGAGGATGATAAAGGTTATCAACATGAAACTCTAATTCAGGAACAGTCTGCTCATTAGTCTAGTGTGTTTATGAGTTTTACAACCTAGAAACAGGCTATTGTTGATGTTACCATGGCTACAATATGTGCTCAACTTCAGCACAATACTTCTACCAATAGTTAAGTACCTAAGTTCACACCACAAAAGAAGCTTTTAAACCCTATTAACTTTGTCGAAAAGGTGGTGATAGAGGAAATGCACAAATTAAAGAGGACCCCCACTGCCTTGAAGTCAAAGTGAAATAAGAAAGTGAGGATATTAAAGTCAATGTACGAACTAGATGTTGTTTTTGGGTTTGAGAATAAACAAAATGAAGAAATTTAAACTATACCAAAATTCAGAATGTGAAGCAGAGGATTTTGAAATGCAGAACACGACTAACTTGAAGTATATCTTTCTATAGTAGAAATCTTAGTTTAGTAAATAGTAGGAAGGTTCCTTTTGTAGTTTTGTTTGTTGAAACATTGCCCATTATTTGCTTCTTATTTCTATTCATACATTGTAGGAATAATAGGATGTTTGGTACTAATGTTTACGATAGGAGGTAAATATGGTTATAAAATATGCTCGTGGTTGTTACCTACCCCTAATAAAAAATAATTCTAAACAACCATTTAATGGTATAAGTATAGCAAATTCATTCTCATAGAGAAAGGAAAATGTTGAAAGTTTAAGAAATATTTTTGGATTTTTCATATTATCAAACTAAAGACAAGAATATAAAAGGCAAAACACAATAATTAAGATGACAATCTTGATTTCAAGTATCGATTAAGCAAATGTACTCTCGAGATTATATTTTAGGGTTATTAAAAAGCACAAGCACGTCCTATCTCTGGTCATGCAAAACAAGGGTAAATAACATAACTCACGCCCTATGTGGTAAGAGGCAAGGAATGATTTAGGCATTTACATAATTAAATATTAACTAATTTGCTAAACCTTCCTATGTGGTAAGAGGCAAGTTTTACTTCCTTAATTAACCAAAATCTAATGCAATTACCAACAAACAACCCTCTAATCCATCAGCTCCTATATGGTAAGAAGCAACGGCGAACTAAGTCACGCTAATGCTAAACTAATCCCCCCAAACTCTCCCTATGTGGTAAGAGGAAAAAGTTAAGGTAAAATTAGCCTAACAAATTCACAACCAACCTACAAGAGATTCCAAACAACCTACTCTAATCCCCCTATGTAGTAAGATGCAAGTTTAAAGCAAGTTATCTCTAAGTAATTTACTGCACTAATAAAATTATATTCATTATACACGACACTCACGACATATCATGCATAATTATGAAAAACACAACAAAAATCATTTAATCAAACATAAAACCTATAAGTTAAGCACAAAAATCCTTATTCATAATCTCAGGAGAACAATAGATTTAGCCGAGCATGGCTAAACCGAACATCGTAACATTAACTATTAAGCTTATTATTGAAAACATAACTTGAAAAGAAAGATAAAACCTTGAATTGTAAAATCCTCAAAAGAAATCTTTAACTCAAAACCGATGAATTCAATAATAGATGTTCCAACTTCGTATATTTGCAATTCCCCATAAAATAGCCAAAGAAGAAACCCTAGCTATTACAAAGAGAAACTCTTGCTTAATGCTCTCAAAAATATTACCACCCTAAAGCTATATGAAACCCTAAAAAAGAATGATAGAAACACTAATCTATTCTAAACTATGAACTCCCCTATTATCTCCTATTATCTCCTACGATCACCCCATTTAAAAATTACATAAGCCTTATATATGAAACTACTTGAAACCTTATTAAACATTGATAAGATGGCACATTTTTGGGCCCTAATATGTAAGGAACAAGTTAGGAAACAACCCATAACAAAAGGAACATGTTAAAAAAATCAAAAACCAAAAAAATAAAACTTTTCATGATGTTTCATTTCCGAACGTCGTGACTCCAGCTTCCCACGTCGCAACGTCCATGAATTGTTAGAAAACAATGAAAACAGTGAGCCACATTTCAATGTCCAGATTGGAGGCCACGTTTCTCTATTACCGTGGTGGAATATAGACAAACCAAAAACATAAAAATTGTAGCTCTATCTCTTGTCTTTTCCAATGCAACTTGAATCACCCAATTTGGATGTAAAGTGAAAGCGATATGATTGAAATACCAAAGCATATCAGATTTCTTCAGCATTTGTTCTTTATTACCTTTAGACGTGTTTCGCTATGTTAACCCTTCTTGGAATCTCGAACCTCCATGGGATTAACTTAGAAGTTATTTTCCAATCTATCCAAGGTCTCAAAGCATAGGATTGATCATCAACATTTGGAATTAACACATTGAATATCTTATGAAACACGAAACCAGTTTCTTTGTGACGAAAGGCACTTTTTTGACATAAATCACATCTTTCTTGATTTTTCTCAATATTTTCCTCTCATTTTTGCCTCTATGATCAATAACCTACAAAAAACTAAAAACACATTAAATAACAAAAAGACGGCACAAAGTATAAGTGAAAATAGCATATACAATGTAAACATATTTCGCATTATCAGTTTATAATAGACATGGTGTTGTTTATGAACAAAAAAAGGATAACCTAAAATCTGGTGGGAAAATATCTTGCAAGTCTTGTAGCAAGACATTCTATTCAGACAATGTTCAACAATCATATAAAAAGGTTAAACATAATGGTAAATAGATTTGGATAGTAGCATTTCTTAACTAAACAACTTTAGAGCCTAGGGATGCATCAGTGATATATATTTTTTTTGTTATTGTTTCAAAATTTTGTATTATTATGTGGTAAGATAGTGCTTTTTTTGGAGACTCCTTAATTGTATTCTAGCATTTGCAACTCTTAAGACTGACCAAATTCACAAATTTTATTCATTTTGAGATATCTAATCGCAAGTCAAAGGTTCTAGTATTCTTGTATATTTTTATTTACATTATATGTTTCATTTTCATTTGTTAAATCAAATTAATCTCAACCAATCATATGTTATTTTTTCTTGTTAAAAGAACTTCTAATCTAGTAGTATATTATGATTTTTAATTAACATTTTATGGTAAGGAATATATGTTGCTTATTATTATTAATACTTCAATTTTATTGTTTTGTAAAGATGGTGAATTCAATCTTTGCTTTTACCAATAGGGTGGAGAAAATATGGAATCAGTTGATGGTTCTATTTTCTATAAATAAGGTGTTACTGATTTTATTTATGTGCATGGTGGAATAATGTTTGAATAATTAAAAGTATTACTATTCAATAGACTGAAACTAAATTTGGATGATAGATTGCTACATTTCACATTAAAGTATGATTAAAAATAATTAATGTCATCGAAAGATGATTCAAAATACTAATAATGTACAATGATGAATTTGCGCATGTATATGTGTCAACCTCTACATTCAATAATGAATCTTCATCTCACATTGACAATAATAGATAAGTATACAAAATAGTTATTTATTTAATTAACATGTCTTTCACTAAATGTTTGGAGCGATATAAATGATTATTTTTTTAATTAAGAGAGTAAAATGTGTATCTTACCTATATATGTTGTCTATTAACTGAAATATTAGTTTACCAACTGTTAAAGCATTTTCTACTCTAGCAGTATCACACCATTGATGATTAATAATGGACATCCTCAACTTTTTGTTGAAGGGAGGTAGAAAAAAATAAATAAAGGTTTTGATAAAGTATTTGAATATGCAATTTTATTCTGATGCTCTTTTGAAATTTTTTTTATTGCTAATAGATTTCCTTACAAATTGATAAACAAATCAGTTTTTAAAAATTAAATTTGCTATTGATAGTTGTTGTTAAAAGATTACTATTTTGAAAGATGGTAAAACAAATAATGTAGCAGTGAGGAAGATTCAAGATACACAAACTCGTTCAGTTAAAGAAATGGTGAGCTTTAAACCCAATTTTTGGATAAATTCAATGGAGAATCCTTGTAATAAATAAATCATGTAACACTCACATTTATCTACCAAGACAGATATGGAAGAATACAAATGGATGAATATCATGTTTTGTTTACTTACCATCACGAACTGGAATTATTTATGTTGATTCTATAGAACTAACAATTAAATTAATTCTACCCAACTATGGAAAATACATAAATTAAGGGAAATAAAAGCTTTTGGTGGAATGTTTTAAACAAATCCAATAATTATTACTAGGATAGTTAATGACTTCCTTGACAGTTGCATCATAGCATATGCTTATAATATCGACAATGCTGGAGGTGGAGAACGAGAAGAAGTAGGATGAGACTTTGAAGGAGGATGCTGTGGAGAAATTTAGAGCCTTGGGGAGGATTATAGAGTGCTAGAGGAGGAGGATGTGAAGGAGGTTGGGGCCATGGAAGAGGATGCTGTGGAGGAAGGGTGGGACTTATAAGAGGATGATAGGACTTCTCATGATGAGGCTTTAGAATGTTAGATATGGAAAGTGGGCTTTTGCACTTTATATATGGCTCCTTCCCAATAGCTCGTTGGATGATGTTTTTCATTTTCTAATTTTGTAGTTCTTGCCTTAAGAGATGCCTCTACTTTGAAGAATACTTAATAGATTAAAATGATTCTTCAAACAAAAGATAAGATGAAAATATTGAGTATGACTATATATGTTCTCCAAACATGTCCTATAAATGCTCTATTAATGGCTCCAAAACCTTTTCTACTATTGTGGAAATTCGGAATTTGAGCTATAAGATCTAGCCACACATGATCTAGTTCCAAGAAAAAGGATCGATCCTGTATGCCAAGTAATATTTTGAAACAAATAATAAATTATATGTAAGATTATAACTATTAAAAATAGTGAAAATATACCCTACTGTTTTAAATGCACTTCCCAAGCATATATCAATGTTCTGAGTGAAATTTTCTTTCCATAATCCGTGGATGGTGAAGTTTTTCGGTAGAGGCACTCTTTATCAACTATTGGTTTGGCAAAACCCTTTAGCCACTACTAAACTAGTTTCAAATAATCGAAAGATGAAAAACTTAACAAGAGATGAAGTAAAACTACGAAGAGGATGATGGTAAGTTTTGCAGCCATAGTCAATTGTTTTAATTGGGTATGCCAATTTATTTAGTTGGGTATAGTAGCAAATATAATATTTATGAAATTATCCAAGTAGCATGAGAGATTAATCTGAATATTGGTTGAAATGTGAATTTCTCGTTGTGATTGGGGGAGAAAGAATAACACATTTTCTTTGTGCTTTACTAACTGATTATAAATTCTTTGTATTTATACATATTTTTCTTACTACAAAAAAAAATGAATGATAGTGGTTTCATCTGACATTATTGCTACTTAGTCGTGCTATGATGATAGTACATTCAAACAATATTTGTTTCATATGGTTGCTCAATTCATGGATTTCACATTGGTTGTCAACTCATAATATTAATGGATGGATATCATGTTAGCAATTCTTTTGAAAGAACATTGTTGTTTGCTTCATGACGAGGTCCATTAGGATATATAACGAACATTGACATGGTAATTAAAAGAAGAGTTAGACAGCGGGATGATAAAGGTTATCAACTTGAAACTCTAATTCAGGAACAGTCTTCTCATTAGTCTAGTTTGTTCATGAGTTTTACAACCTAGAAACAGGCTATTGTTGATATTACCATGCCTATAACAGGTGCTCAACTTGAGCAAAATACTTGTACCAATAGTTATGTACCTGAGTTCACATCACTATAAAAGCTTTTAAACTCTATTGACTTGGTCGAAAAGGTGTTGATAGAGAAAATGCACAAATTAAATAGGACCCCCACTGCCTTGAAGTCAAAAGGAAATAAGAAAGTAACGACATTAAAGTCAATGTACTAGCTAGATGTAGTTTTTAGGTTTGAGGATAAACAAAATGAAGAAATTTAAACTCTACCAAAATTCAGAAGGTGAAGCAGAGGATTTTGAAATGCAGAACCCAACTAACTTGTAGTAAATTTTTCTCTAGTAGAAATCTTAGTTGAGTAAAAAGTAGGAGGGTACCTTTTGTAGTTTTGTTTGTTGAAACATTGCCCATTATTTGATTCCTGTTTCTATTCATACATTGCAGGTATAGTGGGAAGTTTTGTGCTGATGTTTGTAATAGACAATGTGTTTTTTATGAAAAAAAGGGATAAACTAAAATCTGGCAACAAAATATCTTGCAAGTCTTATAGCAAGACATTCAATTCAGACAATGTTCTACAATCTTATAAAAAGGCTAAACATAATGATAAACAGATTTGGATAGTAGCATTTCTTAACCAAATAGCTTTGGAGCCTAAGGATGCATCGGTGATATATACTTTTTTTTTGTAATTTTTTTAAATTTGTATTAGCATGAGGCTAGATAGTGCGTTTTGGAGGCTCCTTAATTGTATTCCAGCATTTACAGTTTTTAATGCTGACCAAATTCTCAAATTTTATTCATTTTGAGATATCTACCCCTCAAGTCGAAGGTTCTTTTATTCTGTATATTTATTATTCAAATTATATGTTTTATTTTCATTTGTTAAATCAAATTAATCTTAAACCAATTCATATGTTATTTTTCTTGTTTAAAAAAACTTTTAATCTAGTAGTATATTATGATTTGAATTGACATTTCTATAGTAAGGAATATATTCTTGGTTATTATTTTTAATATTTCAATTTTATTGTTCTGTTGACGATGCAGAATTCTATCTTTTCTTTTTTCAATGGAGTGGAGAAAATATAGTATCAGTTGATGGTTATATTTTCTATAAAGGAGGTGTTAGTGATTTTATTTATGTGCATGGTGGAATGATGTTTGATGAATTAAAAATATCAGTATTCGATAGACTCAAACTAAATTCGGATGCTAAATTGTTACATTTCACATTGAAGTATGATTCAAAATAATTAACTCCATCGAAAGATAATTCAAAACACTAATAATGTATAATGATGAATTTGCACAGGTTTACGTGTCTACCTCTACATTCTATGATGAATCTTTATCTCACATTGACAATATGAGATAAGTATAAAAATAAATTGTTTCTTTTGTTTATTTATTTACTCTGTCTTTTACTAAAAGTTTGGAGCAATATAAATGATTATTATTTTTTAATTAAGAGAATGAAATATGTATCTTACTATATATGTTGTCTATTAATTGAAATATTTGTTTACCAACTGTTGAAGCATTCAATACTTAAGCAATATCAAAACCATTAATGACTAATAATAGACATCATCAATTTTGGAGGTGGAGGCGGAAGAGAAAGAGGATAGGGCTTTGGAGGAGGATGCTGTGGAGTAAGTTAGAGCCTTGGAGGAGGATTATAAGGTGCTAGAGCAGCATGATATGGTGGAGGTTGGGGCCTTCAAGGAGTATTATAGGGTGTTAGAGTACCATGTTGTGGAGGAAGTTGGGGCCTTGGAGGAGGACGATAGGACTTCTCTCGGTGAGACTTTAGAATGTTAGATATGGAAAATGGACTCTAGCACATTATATATGGCTCCTTCCGAGTAGCTCGCTGGATGATTTTTTTCACTTGGTCTAATTTAATAGTTCTTGGCCTTTTGAGATGCCTCCTACTTTGGGAAAGGATACTTAATAGATTGTTAAATTGATTCTTTAAAGCGAAATATTAGATTGAAAACATTGAGGTTTGGCTCTATTATGTTCTGCCAAACATGTACCATAAGTTGTTTCATTCATGGCTCCAAAACTAATTTGGGCTTACTATTTGTTGCACATTATGCAATTAGAGCTATTAGGTCTTGCCACACATGGATCTTGGTTTCATGAAGAAAGGATTGATCCGTGCATTCATAAGTAATCTATTTAAAACAAATAGTAATAATTATATGTAAGAGATTAAAACTGTAAAAAAAATATGTGAAAATATACCCCTATTTCTTTAAATGCACTTCTTCGAAGCATTATATCAACGTTCTAAGTAAAGGTTCTGTGCCGTAATCAATGGATGGTGAAGTTTTTGGATAGAGGCACTTCTTTGGCAACTATTGGTTGGCAAAAATGTTTCGTCATTGCTCAACTAGTTTTAAATAAATCGAAAGATGAAAACTGAAAATAGATAAAGCAAAACTAAGAAGATGATGATGGTAAGCTTTGTAGCCATAGCCAATTGATTTAATTGGGTATGCCAATTGATTTACTTGGGTAAAGTAGCAAATGGAATATGTATACAATCACTCAAGTAGCATGAGAGATTAATCGGAATATTGGTTGAAATGTGAATTTCTCGTGGGGGATTGGGGGAGAAAGAATAGCACAATTTCTTTGCGCTTTACTAACCGATTATAAATTCTTTGCATTTATACATATTTTTTTATTGCAAAAAAATATGATTGATAGTGGTTATATCTAAAATTTGTTGCTACTTGGTCATGCTATGATGATATTACATTTAAACAATTATTTGTTTTATATGGCTACTGAATTAATGGATTTCACATTGGTTCTCAACTCATAATATTAATGCTTGGATATTATGTTAGCAATCCTTATAAAGGAACATTGTTGTTTGCTTCATCCCGAGGCCCGTATGAGATATAACAAATATTGATTTGGTAATTAAAAGAAGAGTCAAGTAGCAGGATGATAAAGGTTATCAACTTGAAAAGCGAAACCAGGAACAATCTGCTTGTTAGTCTAGTGTGTTTATGAGTTTTTCAACCTAGAAACATGCAATTTTTAATGTTATAGTGGCTACAATAAGTGCTCAAATTGAGCATAATACTTCTACCACTAGTCAAGTATCTGAGTTCACACCACAAAAGAAGCTTTTTAACTCTATTAACTTGGTCGAAAAGGTGGTAGTAAGGGAAATGCACAAATTAAAGATGACCACCACTGCCTTGAAGTCAAAGTGAAATAAGAAAGTGAGGACATTAAAGTCATTATACTAGCTAGATATTGTTTTTGGGTTTGAGGATAAACAAAATGAATAAATTTAAACTCTATCAAAATTTAGAATGTGAAGCAGAGGATTTTTAAATGCAGAATACGACTAACTTGTATAATATCTTTCTCCAGTAGAAATCTTAGTTGAGTAAATAGTAGGAATGTTCTTTTGTTGTTTTGTTTGTTGAAACATTTCCCATTATTTGCTTCATGTTTCTATTCGTACATTGCAGGTATAATAGGAAGTTTAGTACTGATGTTTATAATAGACAGTGTTTTGTTTATGTACAAAAAAATGATAACCTAAAATCTGGTGGCCAAATATCTTCTAAGTCTACAATTTTATAAAAAGGTTAAAGATAATGTTAAATAGATTTGGACAGTAGCATTTATTAACTAAACAACTTTGGAGCATAGGGTTGCATCAGTGATATATATTGTTTTTGTTATTGTTTTAAAATTTTGTATTAGCATGTGGCAAGATAGTGCATTTTTTGAGGCTCCATAATTGTATACCAGCATTTGCAGTTCTTAATGCTGACCAAATTCACAAATTTTGTTCATTTTGAGATATCTAGTTGCGCAAGATGAAGGTTCTAGTATTCATATATATTTTTATTTCACATTATATTTTTCATTTTCATTTGTTAAATCAAATTAATCTCAACAAATCATATGTTATTTTTCTTGTTAAAAGAACTTCTAATCTAGTAGTATATTATCATTTTTAATTAACATTTTATAGTAAGGAATGTATCTTGCTTATAATTTTTAATACTTCAATTTTATTGTTCTATGTGGATGGAGAATTCATCTTTGCTTTTGCCAATGGGCTAGAGAAAATATGGTATCAATTGATGGTTTTATTTTATATAAAGGAGGTGTTACTGATTTTATTTATGTGTATAGTAGAATGATGTTTCAAGAATTAAAAATATCAGTACTTGATAGACTGAAACTAAATTCGGATGACAAATTGCTACATTTCATATTGAATTATGATTAAAAATATTTAATTCCATCGAAAGATGATTCAAAACACTTATAATGTACAATGATGAATTTGTGCAAGTTTATGTGTCTACCTCTACATTCTATGATTAATCTGTATCTCACATTGACAATAATAGATAAGTATAAAAAATATTTGTTTCTTTTGTTTATTTAATTATCATGTCTTTCACTAAAAGTTTGGAGAGATATAAATGATTATTATTTTTTAATTAAGAGAATTAAATGTGTATCTTAGCTATATATGTTAACTATTAAATAAAATATTAGTTTACCAACTGTTGAAGAATTTTCTACTCAAGCAGTATCAAAATCATTAATGACTAATAATGGACATCCTCAACTTTTTATTGAAGGGTGGTAGAAAGAAATAAAAAAAGGTTTCGATAAAGTATTTGAAGATGCAATTTCTTTCTGATGCTCTCTTCAAATTTTTTATTGCTCATAGATTTCCTTACAAATTCAAAAACAAGTCAAATTTTTTAAAAATTGAATTTTTTGTTGATGGTTGTTATTGAAAGATTACTATTTCGAAAGATGGGAATACAAATAATGTAGTAGTATGGAAGATGCAAGATACACACACTTGTTCAGTTATAGATATGGTGAATTTTAAACCTAACTTTTTGATAAATTCAATGGAGAATCCTTGTAATAAATAAATCATTCAACACTCCTATTTATCTACCAAGACAAATATGGAAGAATACAAATGGATGAATGTCATTTTTTTACTTACCACCAGAAATGGCTATCAAAATAAAATATTTTGCATGTATTAGATGGTAATTTAGAAGAATCATTTAAGTTGATTCCATAGAACTAACAATTAAAATAATTCTACCAAACTATGGAAAATACGTAAATTAAGGGAATTAATGATTACTAGGATAGTCGATGACAAAAAGTTGTTAGTTCTATGGAATAATGATTACTAGGATAGTTGATGACCTCCTGAACAGTTGCATCATAGCATATGATTTTTGTAATTTTTTCCTTAAGAGATGCCTCTACTTTGAAGAATATTTAATAGATTAAAATGATTCTTCAGAGGAAAGATAAGATGAAAACATTGAATATGAATATATATGTTCTCCAAACAGGTCCCATAATTGCTCTATTCATGCCTCCAAAACCTTTGCCTACTATTGTGAAAATTTGGAATTTGAGCTATAAGGTCTAGCCACACATGATTTAGGGCGGAACTAGGGCCCTAAAGCTCGGGAGGGGGGAGGGGAGAATTTAAACCAATAATATTGTTTTATGTAAAATTACATAATAAAATATTCTACAAAATCATGTTAATGCAACTCTCTTTTTTTTCTCTTCTTCTTTCAAAAATTTCACACGAAATATTTACAGTTTTATATTAAAAACTCAATCAAAATTTTTTATATTTATTCAAAAATCAAAATAACAATTATAACAAATAAGTACTTTAATTTAGATTTCCCACATAGTCTGTAATTTAATTATGTAAAAAATACATAGAAAAAATTTATCCAAAATAACTTGCCCACTAAATATTAAATAACTTCATACTAAAAAAATAAGTGTAGAAAATGTTAAAAAAAAAGAATTACCTTCTGCCTTCTGGGATAGTGGGATGTAGTCTGTAGAGAATGGAGAATGGGAGATTGAATATTTTGAATATAAAAAGTGATCTGATAAAGATAGAAAGTGATGGAATAATTGGAAGATATAAAGTAATCTGATGAACGATAAAGATGTAGTTCAGTAGTTGGAAGATGAAAAGTGGTTTGACAGAGATGTATACGGGTAAAATTATTTAGATGAGTCCTTTGGAAGACGAAAAGTTATCTTCTTTTACTGATTTACTTTGTACCATTACTTGTTTTTTTTTAAAAATTATTGCTTAATAGTATAAGTTGAATAACAATAGAATACATCTGACAAGTGAGGTAGTTAAAATTGAATCAAATACTTTCTTGAAAATGTGGGAGAGACATAATATTTTAATTAAATATATTTTTTACTTTTTAGTTTTTCCCCTACTTTTATTTATTTTTAGTGAGGCAATATTCCAATAATCTTTGTAATTTTATATACCCCTAGGGGTATTAACAAAAAATTGAGGTGGGGCAGGCCACACGTGGCTCCGCCAGTGCACATGATCTAGTTCCAAGAAGAAGGATCGATCCTGCATGCCAAGTAATATATTTAAAACAAATAATACTAAATTGTATGTAAAGATTAAAACAGTAAAAAAATAGTGAAAATGTACCCATATTGGTTTAAATGCACTTCCCGAGCATATATCAACGTTCTGACTGAAATCTTTTTGCCATTATCCGTGGATGGTGAAGTTTTTTGGTAGAGGCACCCTTGGCAACTATTGGTTTGGCAAAAACCCTTTGGCCACTACTCAACTAGTTTCAAATAATCGAAATATGAAAAACTACTTGACAAGGGATGAAGCAAAACTACGAAGAGGATGATGGTAAGTTTTGCAACCATAGCCAATTGTTTTAATTTGTTATGCCTTTTGATTTAGTTGGGCATAGTAGCAAATGAATTACTTATACAATCATTCAAGTAGCATGAGAGATTAATCTGAATATTGGTTGAAATGTGAATTTCTCGTTGGGATTGGGGGTGAAAGAATAACACATTTTCTTTGTGCTTTACTAATTGATTATAAATTCTTTACATTTATACATATTTTTCTTATTGCAAAAAAATGTGATTGATAGAGGATTTATTTGACATTATTGCTACTTGGTCGTGCTATGATGAAAGTACATTCAAAAAATTATTTGTTTTATATGGTTGCTCAATTCATGGATTTCACATTGGCTGTCAACTTATAATATTAATGGATGGATATCATGTTAGCGATCCTTATGAAGGAACATTGTTGTCTAATTCATCATGAGGTTCGTTAGGTTATATAACGAACATTGACATGGTAATTAAAATAAGAGTCAGATAGCGGGATGATAAAGGATATTAACTTGAAACTCAAATTCAGGAAACGTTTGCTCATTAGTCTAGTGTGTTTATGAGTTTTACAACCTAGAAATAGGCTATTGTTTATGTTACCGTGGCTACAACAGGTTCTCAACTTGAGCACAATACTTCTACCAATAGTTAAGTACATGAGTTCAGACCACATAAGAAGTTTTAAAACTCTATTAACTTTGTCGAAAAGGTGGTTATAGAGGAAATACACAAATTAAAGAGGGCCCCCACAGCCTTGAAGTCAAACTAAAATATGAAATTGAGGACATTAAAGTCAATGTACAAGCTAGATGTTGTTTTTGGGTTTGAGAATAAACAAAATGAAGAAATTTAAATTCTACCAATATTCAGTAAGTGAAGCAGAGGATTTTGAAATGCAGAACATGACTAACTTGTAGTATATCTTTTTCTAGTAGAAATCTTAGTTGAGTAATAAGTTGGAAGGTTCCTTTTGTAGTTTTTTTGTTGAAGCATTGCCTATTATTTGCTTCCCGTTTCTATTCATACATTGTAGGTATAATGAGAAGTTTTGTACTGATGGTTATAATAGACGGTGTGTTGTTTATGAACAAAAAAAATGATAACATAAAATCTGGTGGCCAAATATCTTGCAAGTCTTGTAGCAAGACATTTAAGTCAGACAATGTTCTACAATCTTATAAAAAGGTTAAACATAATGGTAAATAGATTTGGATAGTAGCATTTCTTAACTAAACAACTTTGTTACCTGAGGATGCATCGGTGATATACACTTTATTGTTGTTATTGTTTTAAATTTTTGTATTAGCATGTGGCAAGATAGTGCATTTTCGAAGGCTCCTTAATTGTATTTTAGCATTTTCAGTTCTTAATGCTGACCAAATTCTCAAATTTTATTAATTTTGAGATATCTATTCGCAAGTCGAAGGTTATAGTATTCCTGCATATTTTTATTTTGCAATATATGTTTCATTTTCTTTTGTTAAATCAAATTAATCTCAACCAATCATATGTTATTTTTTCTTGTTAAAAGAACTTTTAATCTAGTAGTATATAATGATTTTAATTGACATTTTATAGTAAGGAATATATCTTGTTTATTATTTTAAATACTTCAATTTTATTATTCTGTGAGGATGGAGAATTCAATCTTTGATTTTACCAATGAAGTGGAGAAAATATGGAATCAGTTGATGGTTTTATTTTCTATAAAGGAGGTGTTACTGATTTTATTTATGTGCATGGTGGAATGATGTTTGAAGAATTAAAAATATCAGTAGGATTCAAAATAATTAATTCCATCAAAAGATGATTCAAAACATTTATAATGTACAATGATGAATTTTTGCAGGTTTATGTGTCTACCTATACATTCTATGATGAATCTTTATCTCACATTGACAATAATAGATAAGTATAAAAAATAGTTATTTATTTTATTTATTTAATTAAAATGTCTTTCACTACAATTTTTTAGCGATATAAATGATTATTTTTTTTCATTAAGAGAATGAAATGTGTACCTTACTATATATGTTGTCTATTAACTAAAATATTAGTTTACCTACTGCTGAAGCATTTTCTGATCAAGCAGTATCAGAACTATTATTGACCAATAATTGACATCCTCAACTCTTTATTAAAGGGAGGTAGAAAGAAATAAGCAAAGGTTTCGATAAAGTATTTGAAGATGCAATTTCCTTCTGAGGCTCTCTTCAAATTTTTTATTGCTCATAGATTTCATACAAATTCACAAACAAGTCAAAGTTTTTAAAAATTGAATTTTCTGTTGATGGTTGTTATTGAAAGATTACTATTTCAAAAGATGGAAATATAAATAATGTAGCAGTGAGGAAAATGCAAGATACATACACTCGTTCATTTAAAGATATAGTGAACTTTAAATCCAAGTTCTGGATATATTCAATGGAAAATCCTTGTAATAAATAAGTCATTCAACACTCCTATTTATCTACCAAGATAAATATGGAAGAATGTGGATGCATGAATATCTTATTTTTTTATTACTTACCACAAAAAATGGCTATCAATATCTGGCTTTTGAGAGAGCGGAATATTTTTCGTTCCTCTGTTTTGAAGTATTAGATGGTATTTTAGAGGAATCATGTAAGTTGATTCCATAAAATTAATAATTAAATTAATTCTACCCAATTATAAAATTACATAAATTAAGGGAAATAAAAGCTTTTTGTGATATGTTTTAAACACACCGAATAATGATTATTCGGATAATCAATGACCTTTTCGGCAGTTGCATCATAGCATTTGCCTATAATATCAGCAATGTTGGAGGTAGAGTAGGAAAAGAATGATGAGGCTTTAGAGGAGGATGTTCTGGAGAAAGTTAGAGCCTTTGAGAAGGATTATAAGGTGCTAGAAGTGCATGATATGGAAGAGGTTGGGGCCTTAGTAGAGGATTATGAGGTGTTTGAGAAGGATACTGTGGAGGAAGTTGAGGCCTTAAAGGAGGACAACAAGACTTCTCATGGTGAGGCTTTAGAATATTAGATATGGAAAGTGGACTCTTGCACTTTATATATGGCTCCTTCTTAGTAACTCGTTGGATGATGCTTTTCACTTGTCTAAATTTGTAGTTCTTGCCTTAAAAGATGCCTATACTTTGAAAAATACTTTATAGATTAAATTGATTTTTCAGACAAAAAATACGATGAAAATGCTGAGTATGACTATATATGTTCTCCAAACATGTCCCATGATTATTCCATTCATTGGTCTAAAACCTTTGCCTACTATTGTAGACATTTGGAATTTGAGCTATTAGGTCTAGCCACACATGATTTAGTTCCAAGAAGAATGATTGATCCTGCATGCCAATTAATCTATTTAAAACAAATAATAATAAATTATATGTAAGATTAAAACTGTAAAGAATAGTGAAAATGTACCCCTGTTGGTTTAAATGCACTTCCTGAGCATATATTAACCTTCTGAGTCAAATTTTCTTGCCATAATCTATTTATGGTGAAGTTTTTTTGGTAGAGGCACCCTTTGGCAACTATTGGTTTGGAAAAAACCTTTTGGCCACTGCTTAACTAATTTCAAATAATCAAAAGATGAAAAATTTGAAAAGGGATGAAGCAGAACTACGAAGAGGATGATGGTAAGTTTTGCAGCTATAGCCAATTGATTTAGTTGGGTATAGTAGCAAATGAATTATTTATGCAATCATTCAAGTAGAATGAGAGATTAATCTAAATATTTGTTAAAATGTGAATTTCTCATGGGGATTGGGGGAGAAAGAATAGCACATTTTCTTTGCTCTTTACTTAAGATTATAAATTCTTTGCATTTATACATATTTTTCTTATTGCAAAAAAAGTATGATTGATAGAGGTTTTATCTGACATTATTGCTACTTGGTCATGATATGATGATAGTACATTCAAACAATTATTTGTTTCATATTGTTGCTGAATTCATGGATTTCACATTGGTTGTCAAACTCATAATATTAATTGATGGATATCATGTTAGCGATCCTTATGAAGGAACATTGTTGTCTACTTCATCACTTGATGTAGGTAATTGCATGTACCCTCTAGCATATAGTATAGTGAAATTAGAGAATGAAGAAGATTTATTATGGTTTCTTCAACATTTATGAAATGTTATTAAAGATAAAGACATAGTTACTGTCTCTAATTAAAATCCAACCTTACTCAAGAAGGTACATATTTTGTTAAATTTAGAGAACCATCCACATTATTATCATCATTTGCAATTGATTTATAAACTGGAGTTACACAATCAGGTTGACTAATACTGCTAAGAAATGAGCTCATAGAATTCTTGATGAAATTGTCTATGCATGAACCATGGATTCTTATGATAAAACACTTCAAAAATTTCTTGATTTCTAACCAAAACTCCATAAATAGGTTATCAAAAAGTAATTAAGAGATTGTAGCAATGCATTATTTTCAAAACAATGTTAGGATTGGCATAACAGTATTATAGCAGAAAGCTTAATGATTGGATTGGATAAGTTAGATTTTATCCCATTGGAAATATATTGCAAGGTTATGTTGTAAACTACTCTTATTTGTTACTTAATAAAGTCAGTGATCTTCATTCTTGAAAATATGGTAATAAAATATATTGAAGATCGAATAACTAAAAATGTTACTAGAGGGTAAGGTTTAAGTGTGAAACCATGACCTCCATCTGAAGTTGAGATTTTTGAGTGTCCAAAAATGGTTGTTGCAGTTAATCTTCCTCTTTATAGTTGTACCTATATGGAATGGCAAATGACTGAATTTCATGTCTTCAAGTATGTCGTGCCACTGAAAATCAAAACTAAAACATATATGACTGTATTTATGATTTTTACAAAAAGGAGCTTTAAGAGAAGATTTATATTGAGTTGATGCCTAGAATTCTAACTGTTGATATGCTTATGCCAAATGATCTGCCTATTACATCCATTTAAGAAGATGATATGGATACATCTTCATAGTTTCCGTTGTTACCTCCAATGATCAAGCAGCCCCTTGGTTGACTATATAAGAGACGAATTGAATCATAATTCATTAAAGACCTTTATGGTGCTCTCACTGCCATGTCATTAGTCATAATTGCTGTACATATAGGGAGTTGTTATAAATTTATTGATATTTTATTTATGTTGATGCATGTAAGGTAGCGAGGGATATTTCGTCCTCACCAACTTATGCAATAATTTCAGACCTAGCACAGATTTTCAAACAGACAAGCGGAAACATACTCAAAAACATGGAACGTGAGTTTTGGATATATACCAATCCAACCCCCTACGCTATTACAAGGAATAAATTTAATCCAAGTACTCTTGAATCAAACCTATCCACTTGGCTTGCTCTCAACAAAGAGCAGTAAACAAACTTCTAAGGTTCACTCCCTAAGAAGGTTGGGTTTTCAAATTAGGTTTACTCTCTAAATTGAAGAAAATAAGCAAAGCTTAATGAATTTCTTGTTGGAAAATTCTTATTCTTCATTCATTCATAAAAACTTTGAGATTAATGCCTTTAAATAGGCTACAAGAAGTGTCAATGGTTAGTATTTTTCCAATGTGGGATAATTGTCAATCATATTTCCTAATTTGAATTGGAATCGAATCCCACTTGTTTCCTAAAACCTACCATTATTGAAGTTTCTTAATATTAATCCATCACATGCCTTTATCATCCAAGATAACTTGGACAATGTGATTATTAACTTAAAAATAAAACTAATAATTAAACAAGCCGAATAAAACATTTTTGAACTTTAACCAAATAATCTAAAACCCTAAAGAATTAATTAAAAGCGTGATCCAGAATTAAGAGAAAAAGCACGCCATCTTTAGGTCTTCACATGTGATTGATTGCCTTTTAGATATTCTTCAATTCGAAATCTCTTTAAGTTCCAAAATTTTAGGAACCATTGAATTATCTTCGATGAGCGCCAATGAAGAAATATTCCATAACACTCCTTGCGTACACGTTGGAGTGATGATCTCGTCGAATCCTTCAATTGCCTTGCTAAGCAACCCATTCCAGTAAGCTTTCATTTGTTTGGTCTTGGATCTTGTCATCGAGCCGCCAATGTCATTTAAAGGATTATCTTCCTTGGTCGGATTCATATCATTCCCCGCTATCTCAAAAGGATTCGTCATTGAATCACCAAGATCAAACAAAGAAATATCAACAACATTAAAAGTAGAAGAAACATTGCCAAAATCACTAGGTAACTCAATGTGACAAGCATTATCATTGATCTTTTCTAAGACTCGGAATGGCCCATCTCCACAGGGATGTAACTTAGGTTTCCTCTTTTCTGGAAACCTTTCTTCCTTAAGTGTATCCAAACCCAATCACCAGATTTGAACGCCAATCGTCGTCGACCACTATTGACTTGATTTGCAATTTGTTCATTGCATCTCTCAATATTTTTTTAAACCGATCATATATATAGCGTGCAAAATACGATGCTGGATATAAACAAAAGCATCATTACAAAAAGAAATCAAGAAATGAGGAGTACTACTTCATTACATGATTATATAATTAAATGTCAAAGATAGAATTAAGAAAATTTCTACTCTAAAACAACTAGAGTATAACTTTCTATTTTCCCAGCATCAATCCAATACATCTGATATGAATTCTAGAAGTTGCACTTTCTACTACCATTCAATTTCAGATGGAAATTCGGCAATATCGGGTCTGCCTTATGAGCATTTTCCTTTCACTTAACCAAGGCAGCCCCGAGTCAACAATCTATCAAGCAAAGCAAATGTCCAAACCTCTTCAATTGCAATTTAATCCAATAAACATTACGTTTCCATCATTCCAGAAATAGCCACACATCAAAATAAAATCACTAACATATCCAACAAAGCAAGTGGCCAAGCCTCTTCATCAAAATTTAAGCCAAACCACAATGTCAAGCAAATGCTCAGAAGATGTAGTCACCATTTCACCAAGGCAACACATAAAGTCAAGCAGATTCATCAGATGACTATTCCAAGGAAAACCACTCAAAATAGCCAAATTAAATGAAGTAATTGACAAAAAAAGCAAATCTTCATCAGCAGAGTACATGAAACAATTACAATGAATGAAGGCAGAGGATACAATAGCAACATTCCAATAGACGTATCCACACGCCAAAGCAGCAGTGTGAGAATTTCACCGAATTATATGTATTGGATTTAGTTTGCATCAATAGCAGTCAAAATCCAATCAACCAAAGACAGGCTAATTCCCATAAAAATATCTAAATCTGAAAACAGAGCCACCCAACAAAATTAAGGAAACAACCATGGATTGAGAATCCACATTCAATAGTAATTGAGAATGAAGAATTAAGAATCCACAGCCAGCTGTGGCAAAGCAAAAACCAAGGGCATAATATGGAAATTGGAGTCCCTTGTTTCTATGTCTCAAAATCAAAATCTTCCCACCACCAAGGTAGATGTCAAAACCATCTCAGCCACTATAGATTCAACCAAACCAGACTTACCTCCGGTGGGATAGTCCTTGTAATGTATGTAAGACCCAGTTACAAGATGGAGTAGAGTGCTATCAGAGTAGTTGTAGCTTGCCCTGCTAAAATCAGAGCTAACAATCGGAAGGTTTCCGGCCATTGAAATCTTTTGTCCCTGATCTGCATGAGCTGAAACTGGATGGTGAACAGTAGCTAGACGAGCTTCAAGGCTGAACAGAACTGTCTTTAGCTGGATCCAAGGACCAATAGGTCT
Organism: Ophiorrhiza pumila; assembly: GCA_016586305.1. Classification (NCBI taxonomy): domain Eukaryota; kingdom Viridiplantae; phylum Streptophyta; class Magnoliopsida; order Gentianales; family Rubiaceae; genus Ophiorrhiza; species Ophiorrhiza pumila. The sequence goes on along the minus strand of BLIW01000009.1, from coordinate 34,535,322 downwards.
AATTTGAAACCAGATCGGATAGAGAACAGATGGTACACCCATTCGAGTAGAAGTATGCTGGTCCTCTTCAGTTGAGAGTGTTCAGCTGAGGTTAGGATCTTTGATCCCGTTTGCCAGAAGCTAGAAAATAGTACGAATCTTGGCTTCAATCTACAGATGGCGAGCAGTACCAGCTCGGAGATCTAAAAAAAATTTAACCTTTGAAGCAAGCCAAAAAAGGATCAATCTGTTGCTGTTTCGAGTCTGTCGACGAGGGATTTTTGATTGGCCAAAAGCTAGCTAAAAGTACGACAACTCAGTTCTTGAAAGGGGAGTTGGATGGCGAAAATCGCTACAGGTTTGAAACGGGAAATCAGTCTTTGCAACTTCAGTGAGAGTGAAAGCATTTTTGTTGCATGAGGCATAACTTATTTTTCTTGCACGGGTAAGGGAGTATGCAAATTATGAGGCATGATATTTTATTTTTCTTGCTTACATGTAATGCACTTATCACAAATACTTTTAACATTTTTTAACATGTTAGGCCAATAAAAGTGCTCATGCAATATGTCATATGTCCTAGCAATGCTAAAATTTCCCATTAACCCTCCACACTGGGTTTCATTAACAAGTAATTCACGTATAGAACAAAGTGAAATACATAACTTATTCTTTTTAAAGAAGAATTCATCATGCAAAAAGTAGTCACCATACGGCTTATGCAAACAATGGTCATACACAATTCTAAAATCAACGTCTATGTTATCAAAAACAAAAAGTTTAGTATGCAAATAAGTAAGTAACGTATACCTCTTTGATAATGCATCCACCTCTATGTTATCTTTACCTGTCTTGTATTTGATGACATATGGAAAAGTTTCAATAAACTCAACCCATTTAGCATGACGTTTGTTCCATTTCCTTTGAGATTTCAGAAACTTGACACTCTCATGGTCCGGATGGATGATAAACTCCTTCGTCCACAAGTAGTGTTGCCAAACTTCTAATGACCTCACCAAAGCAAATAACTCATTGTCATAAGTAGCATACTTCAAAGTTGCTCCATTAAGCTTATCACTAAAACATGCCACGTGTCTATTTTCCTATATCAATACAACACCAATACCAATCTCGGAGGCATCACATTGAATTTCAAAAGCATTATTAAAATCAAGCAAAGCAAGCACTGGAGCATGAGTCAATTTATCCTTTAGCATGCTAAAGGCCTTTTCATGTTTATCTTTCCAAACAAAAGATACATTTTTCTTAACAAGTTCATTCAAAGGTGCAACAATGGAACTAAAATCCCTAACAAACCTTCTATAAAAACTTGCAAGACCATGAATACTCCTAACATCACTAACTTTTTAAGGTCTAGGCCATTCACTAATTGCCTTGACTTTTGACTCGTCAACTTTTATGCTATTAGATGTAACAACATACCCTAAAAAGATAATTGATTCTAATAAAAAAGAAAACTTTTTAAGGTTAGTATACAATTGATTCTCATGAAAAATAGCAAACACACTCTTAAGATGTAAAACATGCTCATCTAATGATTTGCTGTAAATGGGAATATCATCAAAATAAACTATGACAAATTTTCCAATAAAATGACAAAAAACATGATTCATTAACCTCATCAAAGTACTAGGTGCATTAGTTAATCCAAAAGGCATAACCAACCATTCATGCAATCCAAACTTGGTTTTAAATGTAGTTTTCCATTCATCATCTTCTTTCATACAAATTTGGTAGTATCCACTTTTAAGATCAATCTTGGTAAATATTTTAGAACCATGTAATTCACCAAGCATATCATCTAACCTAGGGATATAATGTCTATACTTAATTGTGATTTTGTTAATGGCTCTACAATCAACACACATACGCAAAGACTCATATTTCTTAGGAACCAAAATTACAAGAACAGAACAAGGACTTAGAGATTCACATAAAATACCCTCGACAAGGCAGCGAGGGATGTTTTGACCCCACCAACTTACGCAATAATTTTCAGACCTAGCACATATTTTAAAACAAACAAACGGAAACAAACTCAAAGATATGGAACATAAGTTTTGGATATATACCAATCCAACCTCCCATGCTATTACAAGGAATAAATTTAATCCAAGTACTATTGAACCAAACCTATCAACTTGGCTTGCTCTGAACAAAGAGAAGTAAACAAACTTCTAAGGTTCACTATCTAAGAAGGTTGTTAGGTTCACTCCCTAAATTGAAGAAAATAAGCAAAGCTTAGTGAATTCCTTGTTGGAAAATTCTTATTCTTCATTCATTCATAAAAACGTTGAGAGTAATGGCTTTAAATAGGCTACAAGAAGTGTCAATGGTTGGCATTTTCTTAATGTGAGACACTTGCCAATCATGTTTCCTAATTTGAATTGGAATCGAATCCCACTTGTTTCCTAAAACCTACCATCATTGAAGTTTCCTAAAATTAATCCATCACATACCTTTATCATGCAAGATAACTTGGACCATGTGATTATTAACTTAAAAATGAAATTAATAATTAAACAAGCCCAATAAAACATTTTTGGACTTTAACCAAATAATCTAAAACCCTAAAGAATTGCTTAAAAGTGTGATCCAAAGTTAAGACAAAAAGCACGTCATCTTTAGGTCTTCACGTGTGATTGATCATCTCTTAGATATTTTTCAATTCGAAATCTCCTTTAAGTTCCAAAATTTTAGGAACCATTGAATTATTTTCGATGAGCGCCAATGAAGAAATAGTCCATAACACTCCTTGCGTAGACGTTAGAGTGATGATCTCATCGAATCCTTCAATAGCCTTGCTAAGCGACCCATTCAAGTAAGCTTTTATTCGCTTGGTCTTGGATCTTGTCATCGGGCCGCCAATGTCATTTAAAAGATTATCTTTCTTGGTCGGATTTGTGACAATTAAAGTATATGTTCATCTAATTATGCAATTTTGTTTCAATAATTTTAGGACTAAGTATTTTGAATTAGATTTAAGTTACATTGTTATTCATATTCATCACTAGTTGTCCAGATTAACTAGTTTTATATGATAATAAAGTATGTTGATAATGACATAATGTTATTATTGTGATATGTTATCCTTTCAAAAATAAATAATAATTTTTTTTCTTTATTGTTCATGAAGTGTGACATTTATAAGGAATGATATATAAATGTATGATTTAGAAGGTTGTCTTTTTGTTATTAAATTTATGGTTAGGGTGCTTTTCTAAAATTGTTTTTCTAAAATTACTCTCTTAAATTTTATAATCCATGTATAGAATATTTGGATATTGTATTATGCACAATTTCTGAATGTATTATTTAAATTTTGTGTACCAAGGTAAATTATAAAGTTGATAATTAGAATATCAAAGTTGGGTTGCTGTTTTTGCATTATAGTAGAGGATGTAAATTTATTTATATTTATTTCTTTTGCAGATATTTTGGTTTTTTTAATTTTTGTCATAATTATATTCTTTTAATTATTTTTAATTTAATGATAGTTTCTTTCTAGACATGTACTAACTTTTTCAAACCATCAATTGACGACATACTTTTTCAAACCCAAATATGTTTAGCCATAATTAATGATTCAAATCGAAATAGAAGTATGCAGTATCCTTTCAGTTATAGTACAATTAAGTAGTACAAACACACACACACATACACACACACACACACTCTTATATGAAATTAAAAATCTCCCACGTAAAAGTTTACAATAAATTTGAATTCAAAGTCGAGTGAATTGATTACAGGACCAAGATAATACCTTTGATCTTTAAAAACCTTGTCATTATCTCTATTTTGTGAGTTGAAGGATTAGTATTTTCCAATAGGTACTCCTTTGATGCTTTAACTATTCCTTCAATGAACTAAAAGTTTCATTAAACCGTGGCCAGGAAAGTACTGACCTTTAAATTCTAGGTTTCTAATACAAATAATATGAATATCGAGAAATATAAAGAAATTTGTACTTCAAATCTTAAAAAACCAGCACTGTGTTATTATAGTTTTTTAATAAGATGAGTCATCATCACTTAATTTACAAGCAGGTGAAGAAAATAATAATTATCAACATACTTTAAGTTTTTCAGTCTATTTGCGAAAATTCATTCACTACATCAAGTTGTTCATTTCTTAATTCTCAAAAAACATTCAATGGTCTACTATTGATATACAAATACTATACTCAATAGAAGAAACTTTTAAAAGGCCAAACTCCTAAAGCAACCTTTCCTTAAGCAGTGGTGGAGTCAAGACTTTGGTTAGGGATGCTATAAATCTTTCTTGCATTTATCATTTTGTATCCTAACAAAACTATTGGTAATATAATTCACCATATATAGCATCCAATAGCAATATATATACATCTTGTTACCTTTTTTTTTGTAATAATGTTCACAATAACATGCTGTTGTATCTACTGCCAATAACACACATGAATGTCAAATAATGTATGTATTGATTTTTCCACACATTTGTCAACTTAATAATCATTTAGGCTCTTAATATATACATAGGGTAGATGTATTGTGAAAACCCATAAATTTTAGAAGAAAAAGGATTAATAGTTGAAGAAATATTTTACTCCTAAAAAATGATAATAATAATAATAATAAAATTAAACAAATGATATGAAGGATTAAAGAATTTATAAATGAGAATTAATAGGTTGGACCATGAGACTTCCTGTTTGTAATATTTCAATTATAGGAAATTAGTATTCTAAGAATTCATAGAGTAGAAGAGAAAATCTGCTCAAAATTAAAAAAAATAGATGATAAGATAGTGGAACACATGGAAACACAAGATGAAGTGCATGAAACCAAATAAACAAGTGTGGTTGACAAGACATATTTCATGCAAATCTATTACCCAAAACATATTAAAAAAATGAACTTTTGTCTTCATTACTTTCAATTTTTTCTTAGAAACAATTCTTTTCATTTCCTCTCCACAATCGGCCAAATCATAGCAATATACATATCTTTTATATTAGTGTTGAGTTAGGATTTAGGAAAAAGAAGAAGGAAGAGTTATTAAATTTAATATCCATAAATACAATCCATGTTGAAGATTAGTTAGTCTATTTAGGAATCCTCAAGTTTAACACTTTATTTCTCTCAATTCACTCGGTTACAGAACACAAGATAATCAACAACAATTAACTTTCATTATAGTATACAATTTGTGGAAACAAATAACCTAAGAGGAAAGAAGAAAGAGCTACTGTCAAGTTGGGAGCTTGGTTCTTGAAAGAAAATTTTCATACCATTAATAAAGTTGAGTAAAGATTTTATATTGAAAAATTGTTTTTAAAAGTTTATTAATGGTGTTGTTATGTAAAAAATTTGGTTCATGTATATTGTTACTGTGAATATATGCTTGTGTTGAATTTTTTAAACTAAAATCATGTCACTCAAAACATTATTCAACAATATTTTTTAGCATAGCTTCTTAACGAATCACTTAATTCAAATAACACCTGTCGAACTTCCTTATTCAAGCATCCCCTAATTGCTAACGGTAACATTCTTTGCATAAGAATGTGAAAGTCATTACTTTTCATGCCTGAAATTTGGAATTCACCATTTTTCACACACCAGGAAATGTTGGAAGCAAAATTATCAGGATACTTGATTGATGCCAAGAAATTGCAAACCTTTTTCTTTTCAACTATCGTCAGATTATAGCACGCCATCGGTATGACAAAGTTACCTTGAGGAATTAAATGCAACTCTTTTTTAAATCCTAAATCCATCAAATCTTTCCTAGTATTCCAATTATCTTTTGTTTTACCTCCAATATCCATTATTGTGGAAAAAATACTCTCACACACATTTTTCACAACATGCATGATGTCCAAATTATGCCTCAATTTCAATTCTATCTAATACGGCAACTGAAAGAATAAACTTTTTTTTTCCATTTAAGAGGATTCTTGTCATGATTCCACTTCATTTGTTTGATTGAACTAGCTGCCTTCCCAAAAAAGAATTGTTCTCCTTCAAATATTTCCAATTGTTTCATAATTTCATGGCCAGATAATGGTATTATCAGATCCCTAAACTCAACATCGCCATCAAAAGTTTTTTTTTCTCTTTTCACCATCGATGGTTTGTAGGCAAGAACCTACTATGTCCTCTATAACACATCTTTTTACTATGATGCAAATATGAAAAATTTGTCTCAAAAATGCAAATATGACATGCATCATAACCTTTATTGCTCCATTCGGACAACGAGACATAAGAAGTAAAGTCATTTATTGTCCATAATAAAGTAGCACGTAGAACAAATTTTTCATGTGTGTAAGCATCATATGTTTCAATTCCGTGCCATAACTCCATCAATTCATCAACTAAGGGTTGCATGTAAACATCAATATCATTTCCAGGAGAATTTGTACTAGGAATCAATATCGACATTATCACAAATGGATCTTTCATACATCTCCATGGAGGCAAATTATAAGGCACGCAAAAATAGGCCATATAATATATACATTACTAATGTTTCCAAAAGGATTGAACCCATCTGTGGCAAGTCCTAAGCAAATATTACGAGGGTCATGAGTAAAATCTACATAAGTCTTATCAAAGTGCTTCCACGACTCGCTATCCGCTGGATGCCTCATTATGTTAGCATCATCAACACACTTCTCTTTATGCTATCTCATGTCACAAGTTATTTCTTTATTTACATATAACCTTTGTAAACTAGGTTTTAATGGAAAATAACACATCACTTTCCTAGGCACCTTGGAGTCCAATGAATTATATCGAGGTTCTTAACACAAATTATTCGGACAAGTACTCAATGTTACGTATTGATTGCGGAAGAAAACACAATCATTCACACATGCATGGATTTTTTCAGATCTAAATCCCAAATCTCAAATAATTTTCTTAGCCTCGTAAAATGATTTTGGAATTGAGTCACAAATAGGCAATGCATTTCTTAAAACTCCAAGCAACATGTCAAAGGATTTGCTGTCCACCCATTCATTGTCTATAAATGGAGTAGAGTTATAATAAAAGACAATTTAGAATAATTCTTACAACCAGGATAAAGATCTTGCTTTGCATCATTCAATAAATTAAGGAAAGCATCAGTCTCAATTTCCTCTTGTGATGGATCCAAATTATTTTCATATTCACTATCATTCCAATCAACCCCCAAGTTTGTAGTACAAAAATCATTCAACATATTATTCATATCATTCTCATCACTGTCTACGTCGCTACTGTCTACAACATCATGGAATTCATCTAAATCATTATCAGATGCCTCTCCATGATATATCCATTTAACATAACTCACGCGAATTCCAATCTTAATCAAATGACCTCTAACTATTTCTCTTGGTTGATCACAAAAGTTGTTACAAAGTTTGCACGGACACGAAATTTTGCTATCCTTGTCTTTTTGCCTATATGCAAAGTTTAGAAACTCATTTACTTGATTTTTGTACACATGTCCATTTCTATTTCTTTTATTCATCCAAGATTTATCCATGACCTATTAAAATATAGAAATAATTTATAAACATCATTAGTTATTAAATTTCGAAAACAAAGAATATACTAACAATAATATAAGTAAAGATAATAAATCATACCAAAGAATAAAGTCATTTCATTACCAAATAAGAGCACTAGTCACCTAATATCCATAGCAGCAGAATATGCCCTCAAGTTAAATGGAATATTCATAGGCATACATTTGCATTGGATCTCAGAATTATGAAAATTGGAGGATGGGATATGATCTTGGGCGTAGAATAGATAAAGCATTTCAGTTAAATATCTTTTGATTTTCAGCAGCTGAAAATACCATTGAATATAGAAGGAAGATAGCTTAACATTACATGGATCAGAGGAGAACCCCAATTTGAAGTTAGTCAGAGGTAACAAAACCATAAAATTTGTTTATGCACAACTCAGAAGTTCATCTATTCTTAATGCAGGCACACTAAGATAACAGGTAAACAAAGATGTTCCAATTGAAATTTCAAATCTGTTAAATCAATTTTCTGAAGTGTTCTCTACTCCCACAACCTTACCTCCCTATAGAGAACTGGAACATGAGACACCATTAAAGAATAATGCCCAGCCTTTCAAACTTAAACCCTATAGGTATCCACACTTTCAAAAGACCAACATAGAAAAATAGGTGCTAGAAATGTAACAAAATGGCATTATTCAGCAGAGCTCTAGCCCCTTTGCGTCTCACATCTTATTAGTAAAAAAAGATGGGACATGGCAATTTTGTGTTGATTATACATCTTAATGACATAACCATCAAAGATCGTTACCCCATCCCTATAATAGATGAATTGCTAGATGAAATATTCAGACCCAATTATTTTTCAAAAATTGATCTTAGGTCTGGGCACTACCAGATTAGAGTCAAAACCAAAAACATTCACAAAACTGCATTTCAGACTCAGTTGGGGCATTTTTTGGTAATGCCTTTTGGCTTAACCAATACTCCCACAAACTTCCAAGCTATTATGAACAATGTTTTTAGGTCTTATTTGAGGAAATTTGTCCTTGTTTTTTTTATGACATCTTAATCTATAGTCCTGACCTCTCTAGCCATGTTGAGCACTTGAAAAATATTTTAACTATTTTGAATTAACATTCATTGTATGCTAAGTTGTCAAAGTGTAGTTTTGCTCAAAGACAGATCGAATACTTGGGCCATATCATCTCTTACCAGGGAGGTAGCATGGATGAGAATAAGATAAAATGTGTCAAAAATTAGCCTATCCCTACATCTCGCAAGGCATTCAGGGGATTTCTTGGCTTAACAGGTTACTATCGCAAGTTTGTTCATAATTATAGGATTATTAGCAAAACCATTGACTGAACTTTTTAAGAAAGCCAATTTTTGCTGGTCTAATGATGCTATAGTGGCTTTTCAGAAGCTCAAGGCAGCTATTCTTTCATATCCCATACTTAGACTTCTTGATTTTTCTAGGCCTTTCATAGTTGAAAATAGATGCTTGTGATGTTGGGCTTGGTGCTGTGCTAATGGCGGTGTCATTATGCTACAAAAATTAAAACCTAATCTTCACTAGTATAGCAATGGAGTAAGGTCGTCTCCCAAGGGAACGATCGTATTTCTTTTCCTTCAAAAAAATGTCACAGATCGAATGTTGGGAATCAATTTCACAACTAACAAAATTCAAAGAAGAAATTAAGTAAATAAATTCTGGTTAAAGTATCGAATTAACATTAATATTATTCTTGATCATTGATGCAATAATATAACTGTTTTAATTAAATCAATTTGTTATAGTTATCAGAACCCACTGACATAACCTTATTCCTTCTTAATTGTTAGTAATTAAAAGAATCCTTATTAATTACTATCTAAAAATTAATTAACCTAAGAGAACCCTCATTAAATTTAAATTATTGATTCCATTAATGTTTAAAAGGAACCCAAATCTGATATGCCCATATGAACCCATATGCCTATATCAACCCTTTATGCCCACTGCCGATGAATGACAGTTTTACCACTAATTAAAAGTAAATAGACAATTACGGATCCACCCTTTTAATTGGTATTAGATTATTCTATGTCTAATTAAATATTGTACACTATTTAATCACCATAGAATAGCCTTAATTAATTCTATCATAGAACACAAATAGGAACTTAATTAATACAGTATTTTAGCTCAATTTGATCTCACAAGGTATTAATGTTTATTAATACTTTTAACCGGAATTAAATGATTAGCTAATAAAAATGACTTAAAATAAATCTATTAAATAGAATTCGAATGTCAAAAAAATAAAAATACTTGGAATGATTAAATGAAATGAATCAGAAAGAATAACCTTTAGTTGACAATGTCTTGGTAAGAGTTATGGTTGAAGATAATCCAATCCCAATAGCAAAGGAAATAGATAATGATTGTCCAAAAAAAACTTATCCACTCAATTGTCTTAACTAAGATTACTGAAAATTAAATGCTTGAATTAAAAATAAAAATTCAATTGAATTCAAAAAGATTACTTGAATAATTACTACGTGAAAAAAAATAAACTCCCTACTTCTTAAGAAAACTAGGTTGCCCCCTCTACTCTAAAAACTCACTTATTTAAAGATTTCTCCCAACAAACAATACTAAAATTCCTAACAGAAGATAATTCTTAACAAACTCCAAAATCTCAATCTCCAAAATATTAGGAGATTTGATTACAAAAATATTCATTCCCAACTAAATATAACCACACCTTCCAATAAACTCTCTTCCCCTTAGTAAAAATCCTTCCAATAAAATCTTCTTCTTCTAGTAAAAATCCTTCCAGTAAAATCTTCTCAACTTATTCTCAACTTCTTGCATCATTTTAGCTCTTTTTTTACCATTCCATTCATTTTCCACATAAACCTGAAAACATAACAAAACTATGATTTCCAACACATGAATGCTAATAAAAAAGGCATGAAATTATTACAAATAAATGTAAAATATTAACTCTATCAACTCCCTCATACTTGGACCATGCTTGCCCCAAGTATGGTTTATTCCAATAAGACACTAAAAATACAAAACACTTGGACTCAAAATCATAATGCCCTCAACCAAATAACCAACAAAATATAAATTGTAGCTCAACCATCTTACTACTAACCAATCCTTGTACCAAATAATGCAAAAATGCCCCTTCATTTTAGTTAAAAATTGCAAGAATAAATTTAAGCTCACAGTTTTCACTCAATAAGGGCACACTAATTAGTAGGGCAACACACACTATTCAATCAAGGTATTATCTTAAACTTGCAAATCAGTCATATCTCCACCATAATTCAATAACCATATACATAAATCAAAAATGTCTTTTTGGGTTGTAATGAGGTTAAAGTGAGAGATAGGATAATAAGATACATATGGGCTAAAAATTTATCAAAGAAAAATTTTAAAGTGCAATTTCTTTTCACAAAATACTTCTTGCATAGCCACGCTTTCAACAACTTCTTTCAATCAACAATTATGCTTGCAAAACAATGCTTCACTTTCTTTTTCTGAGAATTTTCTCTTCTTTTTTCTTTCTTTCTTTCTTTTTTTTTTTAAATTTTTTCTACTGAAATTTAAAATTTAACTTGCAAGCAAAAATCTGCACAAATAACAGCAGTGTGGCTATATATTTTTTTCAAGAAGTATTTAACTATCTTAAAAAATAATTAACATATTCTTTAATAAATAGGTTGAAAAAGAAAACTAAAAGCAAGTTTTAATGGCTAATTTTTTGTTTGGTGTTTAACCAAGAAAAGGTCTAGGGTAAAAAATGGTTTACTAGGGGTAAAATTAAAATGGTAGGAAGTGTTTTAAAAAGCTGAAAATATTTGTTCCTAATTTGCCTTTATCATTTTTATGTAGATAATCATCTATTGTCTCAACATGTACTTCAAAGCAAGCTCTATAATACCCAATACATTTCTAACAAACTCTCTCAATAAAATTAAAAAGCACCAAGAAAGTGGTTCTTGTGTACCTTAAGCTCAAAAACTCACTTTAATAGGTAAAAAAAATGAATTCTTGCAATTTTATCATTCTAAAATACATATGGGGCAGTTACATTAACCAAAACAAAGATATCCCCCAAAATGTCCAAACATGCTTCAATCTATATCAAAGTTGTTCATAAAGTTTAAGGGCATTATGATTTATATTTTTAAAAATAAAAACCAGCATGAAAGACACATATGAGCTAACTAAATGAACTATCCTAAACATGCAAAAAAAAAATTAAAATGAAAATTAAAATGAAATAAAAAATTTAAACTTAAGCTCCCCTATACTTACACAATACATGATCCTTCATGTATAAAAGAAGATAATTAAAGCACAATATAAAAGGATAACATAAAGTGAAAGAAAAAAATGAGAGGAATGTAAATAGAAAACTCATGGCTTTGGGTGGTTAAACCCTTGAAATTGGAAATATGCTTGAATGGATTGCTCCAAAATCATTATTCGTTCATGAATCCTATTCATAGATTCTTGGAGCGTGGCGATTCGAGCGGATGAAGCTGGAGACAACGATGAGGAATCAATAACAACACGTCTAGTACCTGTGGAAGAAAGAATAGAACTACTCGGTAGATTAACCCCCGGTTCACAAAATTTGATAACACCAATAGGATCAATAGAAACAAGATTCATTTTTAGAGGATCTAAACTCTATGGAGGTTTAAAATCAGTTAAATGAGTGGAATTGGGATGAAAAATCTTTAATTGTATTGCAATATGAGTAACACAAGATCTTAAACACAAGAGTCGGCTAGAATAATTCGCAACAGTTTTCAATTGATGTGCAAGGATTTCACCAAAATTTAAATGAGTTCTGTTAACCATGCACCATAAAATAAACAACTCAGTGTGTTGAACATTATTGGTTGAGTCATTTGTTCCAAAAAAATTATAAGCTAATATCCTATGACACAATCGCAATGTAGGATCTTTTAGTTCTATAGCTTTAGATATCCAAATTTCATAATCATTCCCAATTGATAACAACACCCATGCTTGTTCTATATTAAATGAATCGGGTTTTGCACACAAGGAATTTACATAATCAGGAGACACTAAATCAGCTGGCAAAATAAATTCCAATAAAACATTAAAATCAATAACAGAATACCCAAGATTCTTACATTTAAGCTCAAAACAAATAGTTCTAGGAGTATTTAAGTTAGCACAACTAGGTTTCTTCAAACCCGGAAGATTATCAGCATTATAAGTTGCAAAACATTTAGCACATAATTCCCTATAAGCTAACGGGGGCTTATTTAAAAACATGGACCAACCAATGTTGGAAAAGTACTCACAGACTTTATTTTTAGTAAATCAAAAATCAAAGGCCAATCGAAAAGTTTACCACATGCGAGACGTCATTGGAAACAAGCAACATACCGACTTTGCTGACCCGGTTTCTTGAAATTTCATTCTCGTGGAGTTACCTTTACTGTGGGCTTTTGGCTCTTTGAAGTGCGTCCTTTTGTGGCGACTCTAACTGGGATGCTGGCGGAGGAGATTGAACCCGATCTTGCGGTGGTAGAGATGGTATCCTTTCCTGATCATGTTGGGTTGTAGACTTAGAGAGCTTCCGCAATTTATCAAACAAATACGTTTTGGGATATGGAACTGATTTGGTTGCTATCTATTTACTGTGGCCCAGTTGTGGCTTATCGGCAGGTCGAGGTTTGAGATTGGAATAATGGGGTCCTGGACCATGGTAAATTGAAGATGGAGCTTTGGTGGTAGGGGACGACGAATCCGAATTGCTTGGAGAACTTGGCTGAGAGTGTTCTTCATCTGATACAACAATCCGAGTACCATGTGTAATTTTGTTCCGAGGTTTAGATCTTGTCCTTGCCATGATGAAGATGGAGAAAATCAAATTTTCTTGAGCAAAAACAAAGGATGCCGCATGATTTTTTTCTGTCAGAAGCCAAAAATTGAAATATGAGAGAATAATCTACAGTTATGAATCTAAATATAAAACTAACCCTATTTAATTGTCGTATGTAAAGACATCAAGAATTCTTTTTGACTTAATAAAGTCTTTTTTTTTCGGAGTTTTACACAATCACCGACATCGCGACGTGAATGGTCACACGTCGTGACCTTCACCCACGCGACGTGGGAGGGGTCTCGACGTCGTGACGTGGCTCACTGGAACTTTTCCAAAAATTTGCCAAAAATGGCAAAAAAATCTACAAAAATCACATTTAAAGCCTCTTATTCCACGTTGCGACGTGCATGGTCATGTGTCGCGAAATCCACCCACGTCGTGACGTGGGAGTGTTGCGACATCGCGACGTGGAGCATATTTTGCTCTTATCACGATTTTCTTCAAGCTCAATAAGACAACATAAAAATCAATCTTAACTTCTTTCTTACCTGCAAAAGATAAAAGAATGAAGTCAGTTATTATACTGAAAACTAAAAAGGAATGTAAACTAATTAAATGCAAAATAAAATAAAATGGGTTGCCTCCCATAAGCTCCCAGATTTAAGTCTTAGGCCAGACCGTATTTATTGGGAATTAAGAGTTTGGTGGAGACACCAAATGAATTTCCTCCATTGCATCTGGATTGACATTCTCATAAAATGGTTTCAATCGGTGTCCATTCACTTTAAACAATTTTCCCATCATTGGACTCATTATTTCAATCACACCAAAAGGGTGTATAATTTTAATCTCATATGGTCCAGTCCATTTTGATTTCAATTTTCCTGCCATAATTTTTAAACGAGAATGGGACAATAATATCTTTTGCCCTACAAAGAATTCTTTGCACCTTAATTGCTTCTCATGAAGGTATTTTGTTGGCTCTTTGTAGTTCATAGAATTATCATATGCCTCCAGTCGAATTTCTTCCAACTCTTGAAGTTGGAGTTTCCTCTAATGTCCCGCCAAAGTATTATCCATATTGCATGCTCTCACTGACCAATATGTCCTATGTTGGAGTTCTACAGGTAAATGACAAAATTTTCCAAAGACTAACCTGTATGGTGACATTCTAATGGGGCTTTCGTAGGCAGTTGGATATGCCCATAACGCATCCTCTAAGTGCAAACTCCAATCTTTTCTCCATGGATTCAACATTTTCTCCAAAATTCCTTTTATTTCTCTATTAGAAACTTCCGCCTAACCATTGGTTTGCGGGTGATATGTAGTGGCTACGCGGTGGTGTACACCTTACTTCCTCATAAGTGCTTGTATGGTTTTATTGCAGCAGTGTGTGCCTTGATCACTAATGATAGCATGCGAAACACCAAACCTACTAAAAATGTTAGGTTTAAGAAATTCTGCAACAATTTTAGCATCATTAGTACGGGTAGCTTTTGCTTCCACCCGCTTAGAAACATAATCAACTACAAGTAAAAGGTCTCATAAAGTCCATGCCCCACACATTGAATATTTTACAAATAATTATGGGCATTTGGGGCATTTCATCTCTTCTTCATAAATTCTCAATCTGTTGACAATGAGAACAATTCTTACAAAGCATATAAGAATCTTTAAACATAGTTGGCCAATAAAACCCATAATCTAATATTTTTCTTGCTGTTCGCTTAGGTCCAAAATGTCCATCACAAGCATAAGAGTGACAATAAAATATGATTGAATGCATTTCATTATCAGGGATACATCTCCTTATGACCTGGTCAGAACAAAGTTTCCATAAGTATGGTTCATCCCAAATAAAATACTTGCAATCATTTCTAATCTTGTTTTTTTGGTGAGTCCTGAACCCTTTTGGAAATATCCCCATAGCTAAATAATTAACTATATCTGAATATCATGGTTCATTGAGCATTAAAGAATATAAATTCTCATCTGGAAATATCTCTGTGATGGGCAATTCGTCAGTTCCTTCATTGATAATATGACTCAAATTATTTGCAACATAGTTCTCAGCTTCTTTTTTATCTTTGATTTCCCAATCAAATTCCTGGAGCAACAGTATCCATCTGATTAATCATGGTTTGGATTCCTTCTTTGCCAATAAATATCAATGCTGCATGGTCAGAAAATACAACTACTTTAGAACCAAGTAAATATGAACGGAATTTTTCAAAAGCAAATACTATAGAAAAAAGTTCTTTTTCCGTTGTGGTGTAGTTGCATTGAGTGTTTTTGAGGCGTAACAAATGACATGAATTTCTCTTCCAATTTTCTATCCAAGTACCGCACCCAACGTATATTGACTAGCGTCACACTTTAGCTCAAAAGGTAAACTCCAATCTGGCGATTGGATGATAGGAACGCTGATCAATTTCTGTTTGAGCAAATCAAATGCCGCCTTGTATTTGTCTTCAAATTCGAATGGCACATCATTCTGCAATAATCTAGTGATAGGCTGAGCAATCTTCGCAAAATCATTGATAAACTGCATGTAAAAACCTGCATGGCCAAGAAAACCACAAACCTGTTTAACAATTGAAGGATATGGCAATTTATTAATAATATCTATTTTCGCTTTATCAAATTCTATGCCCCTTTCAAAAATTACATGCCCTAAAACAATTCCTTCTTTAACCATGAAATGACATTTTTCATAATTAAGCACAAAATTATGTTCAATGCAACACTTTAAAAAAACTTCTAAATGACAAATTCATTGATCAAATAAATTCCCATAAACCAAAATATCGTTCATGAATATCTCAATGCATTGTTCAATAAGATCTATAAAAATGCTCATCATGTATCGCTGGAATGTCTCGGGGGCAAAGCAAAGTCCGAATGGCATACGACGATATGCGAAGGTTCCAAATGGGCATGTGAAAGTTGTCTTCTCCTGGTCTTCCCGAGCAAAAAAAATCTAAAAATATTCTGAGTATCCATCAAGGAAACAAAAGAATAATTTCCCAGCTAAATGCTCTAGAATTTGATCATTAAAGGGCATGGGAAAATGATCTTTTCTAAACACAGAGTTTAATTTTCTATAATCAATGCATACTCGCCAACCCGTTTGGAGTCTCATGGGCATAAGCTAATTTTTTTCATTTTTAACAACTTGGACACCAGATTTCTTTGGTACAACATAAATGGGACTAACCCATTTACTATTAGATAATGGGTAAATAATTCCAAGTTATAGTAATTTTAAAATTTCTTTCAAAACTACTTCCTTCACTGGTGGATTTAATTTTCTTTGAAGATTATGAACAGGCTTTGAATCATTTTCAAGCAAAATGTGATGTATACAGACCATTGGGCTTATGCCTTTAATGTCTGCTAAAGTCCATCCAATTGCTAATTTATTTACCTTTAATAACCTTACCAATCTTTCTTCTTGTACCAATGTAAGATCCTTATTGATAATTACTAGGAGTGTTTCCTTATCACCTAGATAGGCATATTATAAGTGGTCCGGAAGGGGTTTCAACTCCAACTTTGATGCCTGCAAAACAGAATGTAGAATTTTCTCAATATTTGTAGAATCAGGCATATGAAATGATTTTTCATCTTTTGAAATTTCTTCCAAAGAATAAAGACTCATTATCGTCTCCCTTAGTTCTTTATTGTCTTCTTCTTGATCATCTCTATCTGTTTTTCCTTATTTCAAAACCCAATCAAAGGAATCCTGCACAAAAGTTCTTTCAATAAACTCATTAACCATGGGTTCAAAAATGTCTAAAGGACAAACAGATTCTGGATCATATGGACATTTCATTGCATCAAAAATGTTAAATGTAACAATTTCTCCATCAAATTCCCACGTTAGAATTCCTTTGTCAACATCTATCTTTGTTTTTACTGTTTTCATAAAAGGTCTGCCTAATAAAACAACAGAACTATGAGTAAAAGTAGATATGTCCATATCAAGAATATAGAAATCTGTAGGAAAAATGAGTTCATTAACTTTAACCAACACGTCCTCCAGTATTCCTGTAGGATAAGCAATTGATCGATCTGCCAATTGAATTACAACACTTGTTTCTTTAAGTGGTCCCAAATTCAATTCTTTGTAAATTGACAACGGCATAACATTAATTGACGACCCTAAATCAAGCATTACCTTCTCAATTATTCTGTTTCCAATCAAACAAGGAATAGAGAACATACCAGGATCCTTGCATTTCTCAGTCAATTTTTTCTATATTATGGCAGAAATATTTTCACCCATAATTACCTTCGCATCTTCTTCATGTCTTACCTTTTTAGTGCATAGTTCTTTCAAGAACTTAGCATATTTAGGTACTTGATGAATGGCCTCAATTAGTGGTATGTTAATTTCCACCTTTCCAAAAATATTTAAAAGATCTTGCGTATCCTTCTCCTTCTTCTCCTTTGCAAACCTGCCAAGAAAAGGTGGTGTCAATACAACTGCAGGTTTACTAACTTTATGCTCAATACTTACATCAAAATTTTCTTTTGAGTCTAATATGGGCACATGGTTGGATTCTTTCTTTTCAAAGTCTGACAAGGGAACCGAATTGTTATGTTGTTTTTGGCTCTTTTATTTCCATACCACTACGGAGAGTCATGGAACTTACATTTTTCTTAGGATTTACCTCTACTTGGGAAGGTAATTTTCCTTGGTTTGCTTCTAACCTTGCTATTGCATTGGCCATTTGAGTGATTTGTGTTCCCAGATTGGTAAAAACCGCCCTTGTCTCCTGTTGGAATGCCTTTATCTCTTGTTGGAATTTGAGATGATCTTGGGCCATTATTTTGACAACTTTGTCCAGGCTGGGGTCTGTTTTAGGTGGCGGGGGTGATGAAAAAGTCATATTAGACTGCTGTTGATAACTGTTGGGTCGAAATTAGTTAGGTTGAGCATTTTAGAATCCAGGGGATTGTCTATACTGTCATTCGGAATTTTGTTGATTATTATATTGTCTTTGCGGCTGGCCTATAGCATTTGCTTGTTATGCTTCTTCGTCTTGCATGGTTGGGCATAAATCAGTAGGATGCCCATTTTTGCATATTCTACAAGTTTTAACTTGTTGCACTTGCACCAAACCTGAAACAAGTTTTCAACAGACTTAATTAAATCATCAATACGAGGATCTTTAACCATTCCTACCTTAATCATGTGACAAGATTCATCAACACCAAATTGTTGACCGTTAACGGCCATGTTGGAAATTAAAGTCTCAACTTTTGTGGCCGTTTTGTTCATCAGACTTCCTTCACTTGCTGCATCAATTGTGTCTCTGGCTGTGGCTAGAAGACCTTCATAAAATTATTGAATTAGTAACTATTGAGAAATTTGATGTTGTGGGCATTTAGCACACAATTTTTTAAATATCTCCCCAATACTTATGAAAAGTTTCCCCAATATTTTGCTTAATCCCGCATATTTCTTTCCTTAAATTTGCGGCCTTTGATGCAGGGAAAATATTTTCTAAAAATTTTCTTTTAAGTTCATTCCAAGTGGTTATTGATCCAGTTGGCAAATTAAACAACTAATCCCTAGCATCATCATGCAATGAAAAAGGAAATGCCAACAACTTAACATATTCAGCAACAGCTCCTGAATGTCTTACTGTTGAACAAACAAGTTGAAAATCTTGCAAATGTTTATGGGGATCATCACCAGGTAGATCATGAAATTTAGGGAGAATTTGAATCAAACTAGATTTTAATTCAAATTATTCAGTTATGGTGGGGAGTGTTATGCCTAAAGGTTGCACATTAATATCAGGATTAGCTAACTCCCTGAGGGTGCGTTCAGGTTCTGCCATGATTTATTCTTGATGTGTTTCAAGAACTTGCTTTGCTCTTTTGGTTTCCTTCTTTCTCCTCTTTGTAGATTTCTCAATTTCAGGGTCGAATAACAATGATCCTGCAGGATTAAAACGGGTCATACACCAAAAAAACCAAAAGGAAATTTATGAAGAAAAATAATATATAAAACCTCTCGGGGCGCCAAAATTTGGTCGTGTCGTTATGCCACCAAAATTAAAACCTACTCTTCACTGGTATAGCAATGGAGTAAGGTCGTCTCCCAAGGGAACGATCGTATTTCTTTTCCTTCAAAAAAATGTAACAAATCAAATGTTGGGAATTAGTTTCACAACTAACAAAATTAAAAGAAGAAATTAAGTAAATAAATTTCGGTTAAAGTATTGAATTAACATTAATATTATTCTTGATCATTGATGCAATAATGTAACTGTTTTAATTAAATCAATTAGTTATAGTTACCGGAACCCACTGACATGACTTTATTCCTTCTTAATTGTTAGTAATTAAAAGAATCCTTATTAATTACTATCTAACCAATAATTAACCTAAGAGAACCCTCATTAGATTTAAATTATTGATTGCATTATTGTTTAAAAAGAACCCAATTCTGATATGCCCATATGAACCCATATGCCCATATGAACCCTTTATACCCACTATCGATGAATGACAGTTTTACCACTAATTAAAAGTAAATGGACAATTACGGATCCACCCTTTTAATTGGTATTAGATTATTCTATGTCTAATTAAATATTGTACACTATTTAATTACCATAGAATAGCCTTAATTAATTCTATTACAGAACACAAATAGGAACTTAATTAATACACTATTTTAGCCGAATTTGATTTCACAAGGTATTAATGTTTATCAATACTTTTAACTGGAATTAAATGATTAGCTAATAAACATGACTGAAAATAAATCTATTAAATAGAATTCGAATGTGATAAAAATAAAAAATACTTAGAATGATTAAATGAAATGAATCAGAAAGAATAACTTGTAGTTGACAATCTCTTGGTAAGAGTTATGGTTGAAGATAATCTAATCCCAATAGAAAAGGAAATAGATAATGATTGTCCAAAAAAAACTTATCCACTCAATTGTCTTAACTAAGATTACTGAAAATTAAATACTTGAATTAAAAATAAAAATTCAAGTGAATTCAAAAAGATTACTTGAATAATTATTACGTGAAAACAAATAAACTCTCCACTTCTTAAGAAAACTAGGTTGCCCCCTCTACTATAAGAACCCACTTATTTAAAGACTTCTCCTAATAAACAATACTAAAATTCATAATAGAAGATAATTCTTAACAAACTCCAAAATCTTATAATTCTTAACAAACTACAAAATCTCAATCTCCAAAATATTAGGAGATTAGATTACAAAAATATTCCTTCCCAACTAAACATAACCACACCTTCCAATAAACTCTCTCCCTTTAGTAAAAATCCTTCCAGTAAAATCTTCTCCTTCTAGTAAAAATCCTTCCAGTAAAATCTTCTCAACTTCTTGCATCATTTTATCTCTTTTTTTTACCATTCCATTCATTTTCCTCATAAACCTGAATACATAACAAAACCATGATTTCCAACACATAAATGCTAATAAAAAGGTACGAAATTATTACAAATAAATGTAAAGTTTTAACTCTATTAGCTAACTCAAGAGTGTCACCCTATTGCTTACCTTCGCAAGGCATTAAGCACCAGAAACTTGGGACTCCATATATGAGAAACAATTGATGGTAGTACTCATGGCAGTCACTAAGTGGATACATTATCTTCTGGACCACCATTTTATTATTAAGACTGATCACTATAGCTTGAAATTTCTCCTAGAACAAAAGCTTACCACTACTCTACGACACAAATGGTTGTCTAGACTACTTGGGTTGGACTATGCAATATAGTATAGACAAGAAGTTGACAACCAAGTGGCTGATTCTCTTTCTAGAATAGAATGTCCTACCTACTCTGCATATGATCAGTGCAACATAAGCAAATTGGGTACATGAATTGGTGAAGAGTTATGAAGGTGATTTGGAAATACAGGAATTAATAACACAAATTCTATTCACTCCACAGACCTACCCAAACTAGAAATTCCAAAATGATAGAGATCAACTTGGAGTATATGGTAGTACTCATAGCAGTCATTAACTTGCTAAATTTATATCCACAGACTCACAGTTCATTCTATAATGCCCATATATATATATGCGATCACATCCTCACATGCATACATATAAACAATGCATCCTAATGAGGACTGAGGAGAGATGTTCATGTTTGTTGAATTCAATAAAACTTTCTTAAAGTTTTATTGTGGTTGTCAAACAAATGATTTGCTACTTAATCTTACAGGGAAGCAATATAATCTTACAGACAAGGTCTCCAAGCACAAATTTCTGGGATTGTGTGCAAAAAAGTAAAAGTTTTTATTTTCCCATTTCCAGCTAAAAAAGGTAAACCATAAGATGAGCTTGCAATTTCCTAATACATTTCACATGGAAATTACAGATTGTTGGGAAAATAAGAGAATAAAGCCAAGATATTTTTACTATTTTGTAAACCACAAATTTTAGGCGAAACACACAAATCTACAATATAAACTATATTTCAAAGTATTCAAAAAGTTACCGGATGATATGCACGATTGTTTGTCCTTCTTTCGATTTGAAGTTCACTTGATCGATTTTATTCTTTCCTCACTTCCCCAGATGACTTCCGCGATGAAAAATTTGAAGGATGTTAAGGTTGACTAGGGCGTGGAGTAGTGGGGTGGGTTTAGTAAATTGAAACTTTGTTCTAGTGTTTATAAGTTATTTTGTTTGGAGCACTTATAATTTACTTGTGTGCCTTTTCCATGAGATAAATATGTTTTATTTTATATTTAGTATTATTTATTGCCAAATATATATTTGTGTTAAATTATTTATATGCCTCATATCAGATTTGTTACCCTTTAATAACTTGAAAATTAATCATTTTTTTATGATATTTACATAATCGGTGCCCTTATTTCTTTTACATAAAATTGAACAATCAAGTTCCTAAAGATTGTGTATATAAACATTACTTATGTATATAACAAACTATATTTTTTAATTATTTGATAGTAACAAATATTAAAAATTAAATTTTCATATAAAAGTTTAAAATTTTTAAATAATAAAAAGTATTACTTAAAGGTCTCATGTCCCATAATTAGGATATATCAAATTATAGAAATTTTTTGTAATAAATATGTTATCATCAAAAAGTAAACTGCAAATTATATCTTTAATTTTTTTTATTACTAAATAGATTTTATAATAGTATATTACTCAATTTATCATGTCATTTTGATTGAACACATTTTATACTCTGTACATATTTAACACTATAGAAATATAAATTCAATTGTAAATTAAACTTTTTAAATGATTTAATTATTTTAACTTAAATAAAAACAAATTATTAAAATGAGTATTAAATTTTACAATTACAACAAAACGAGCCAATCAATATCAATTTTGTTAGCAAATATATATTCTTAAATCTAAATCTTAAACCCTTAGTATTCAAAACCATACACTAAACCATTAACTATTTTAAAAATAAAATGCAACCAGTGATATTTTTTTTATTTTTTGGACGACAATATATCGTAACTAATACCCTTACTATTCAATATTTTGTTACTAGTCTCTCGGCGCGAAATTTTCCCGCCAAACATTACTAGTATCCACTAAAAAATTTATTATCTTCCACAACTTTAAATTGTCATTATAAAAGAAACAGTAATGTCCAACAAAGGTTGTCAAAATATATTGTTACTAAAACGTTTGAATGGTTGGCGCCAAGAATTTCTGTAATGATAATAGGATGACATTTTTGTTTTTGTTACTGTTAGTGCTCAATTAAGATTGTAACAGTGGTGACATTTCTTCTAGTAACTAAATAAGGTTTTTAGACACAAGATCTATTGCTGTCACTGAGGTTTTCGTTAACTAAACCACTTTTTCTTGTAGTTGACTCTTGCAATATCTCTAATTAGAACAAAATATTTTCAAAAATATAAGGACTCAGGGAACATGAATATTTTCTAATTAATAGCACACTCTTAACATACTAGAACTACCTTTGTTAATGATAAGTCGGGTTTGTACCGACTTATTAGCTTTGTTTACTTGATCGTTTGTATGAAATTCTAGCGGAAATAGTGCTTCATGAATGACTTATGTGCAAGAATGTTCATAATCTCACAGATGTGGAAAATGTCTAAGTGTTGTGAAAACATTATGCAATTTGATATGATTTTTGTATGAATTTCGAAACTAGCGCACACTTGACCATTGTGCCTCACAAAATCTCAAGCACTACATGAGAGTTCCAGCACACAAGCACAAACGACACAATTCACATGCACACATATAACTCACAATTATCACACAAACACATCCAACACACCGCACACACACGAATAGGTGCCCGCCACACACCCGCACACACACACACAGACACACACACACACACAAGCGGGCTCCTAGGCGCCCGCCCTCACCTCACACCCACTTCTGGCTCACCTCACACTCGCTCCGGCATACTCACACACCAAGTCATGAATTAATTTCACCACACTCACACCATTTCGTGCACTTAGCACCTATGACAACACGAGTCACTCAAACACAGCCATTCAGAGGCACACCACATGTTTGATAAATTGAAAGCTTAATGCCAAAGCGAACGCCTCAATCAGATAACCTCACTTTATTTGCTTACTGACTCTTGCAGACACGTGGAGAAATCTCACTCCCAGTTAAGGCTTTTAGCTACCATGATAGAGACACGTCATTGAAGGGAAAGTATAAAAGGCAAACAAAAAGGGATGAAGAAAATGGGGAAGCGGCCACACAACATCACACAGGCTTGATAGATTAGGGTTCTTAGAGTAGGCTAGTTTTAGGATTTTCTCTCTCTCCTTTCTCTCTCTAATATAATACTATCTTGAGGTTTCATATGTATGAATCTTTACTTATTTGAGACAATTGAATTGAATTTATATGTGTTCATTATTGTTTTCCGTTCATTACATGTTTAGATTCAATGGGCTTCCATGACTTCGTTTAAATCTATATCTGATCTGCGGTACCCACTGAGATGATTGTGGATCTACTAAAGGAAATTGAATTCAATGTGAATTGAATCTGGAAACATTCTTGCATGAGTCTTAAATATCTGATTGCTTTGTGATTTTACTTGTGCTGTACCCACTGACAATTGAGATCAAATTTATAGAAAAGAATTGAGATTATTTTGGTAGAACAATTTGAACGCTTGAATTAGTTAGCTGCCCTACTAAGGAAGATGACTGAGAATTGAACTAGAATTGTTGTACAAAGTAGGGACCTGGATTCTTCATTTGTGTTGAGAACTAGCCCTACCAAGAGAAGTTTGAGGAGCCAGTGAAGTGGAATTGAGAGTACCACCTGGTTAATTGATTTCATGACACAAGCAGGAGTCCCCTCATGCATACACACTAGTCAATGATAATAGGGAGAGGTCTGCACATGTTGAAATCCCTCAAGGCAGTACCTAGTTTTCTACTTTGACACGAAACTTTTTGCATTCATTCTCATTGTGCATTCATTCATATTAGCTTGTATGTGTTTTCCTTTCATTTCTTGTATCATGTCTTCTTTCTTGCATTTCATAGGCCATTAGAACAAACGATCTCTAGACAACCAACCATTCTCTGTGGAACGATCCCTCTCACCACTACTACAGTAGTGTTAGGTTATTTATTTGTTTAGGTTATGCGACTAGCCTACCAACAATTAATTCTATTTTCATGTCGTATTTTTGGTGTATAACTACAAGAGATATAGATATTCTTTAGCAAAACAACATATTTTATAGGCAGCCTTCTTTCAGAGTCTTATGTAAATATAGACTTTGTTAACAAGAGAGATAGAAATTGCCAACAGTGTATCTTGTGTAAATATAGAATTTGTCAAACAGCTGAACCAGTTGACAAAATAAAGTTTTATTTTTTGATGTCAAAAGTTCTTTCAAAGTCTCAAATTAAAGTCAGAATTTGCATGCATTGTTCTTACAATAATTAGTCTAGATATCCCTTCATTGGATAAAAAGAAAACTTTAAACAACATAGAAACAACATAAAAACAAACCTTATGATAGATATTCCTTAGATATTGCAAGAGGTTATGAGGTTATGAGTAACTTTCTTCTCGTTTGATTTGGATGAATTACCAATTAAAAATGATTTTCAGCTTTGCACGTTTTTAGGGAGTAAAATGATCCCTAGTTCAATTTAAAAATGGAATGGTATATTAATTTTCAAGTGAGTAAAATTAGTTTTAATAACTAGTTCATGCTTGAATTTTTAATAGATTAAACTGCTTGTCTTGTTGTGCTTGAAGATTACATCATGTAAGGTATGTTTGCCAAATATTAGTTTGTTTTGTGGCTTAACCACAATTGTTTCCAAATGTAAGATTTTGGAACAAAACCGTTGGGAGTGTGAAAATATCATGATTAGTATGATCATGTCTCCCCTCAATTGGAATTGACTTTTTGATCCCCTGTAAATAGAATTATATTGGCATGCATACAACAATTTTTCATATCATTTTACATACCACATATTTCTGTGGTTATTTTTCTTCCTTTGGGAGACAGAAACTTAAGGTTTTTGACAGTTTTGGATGGTTTTGTTTTACTTTTATAGGAGGAATAGAAAATTTTCATATCAAGATTAGTTTTATACCATTTTGATTTTATTCTATTTTGATATGTAGTCAAAACGTTATAGCTAATTTAAGCTACTGTAGTATTGAAGATCAGGTCAAGCATTTCCAGCAAGCCTGACAACTTTAAGATGTTTTTATCTCATCTTTGGATTGAATTTGGAATTTTATACAACACAAAAGTTTTAGAGTTCAGATTATACTTTTATACAGTTTTGGTTTCCAGTTTATTTGGTTACGAAGTTATATCCATTTGAATCACTATGGAAGGACTGAAACTTTGTGATAGGACTTTCAGCAATTGTAACAACTTGGTACAGCTTTTACACAAATTTATATACTGAATTTGGAGTTTTACAAAACATAAAAGTTTTAACATTTTGATCCTATATTTACATATTTTTTATTTCATATTATTTAGATATTTGGTTACAAGGTTATAACGATTTGAAATCACTATGGCAAAACTGAAATGTGTTATGAGATTTCAGGCATTATAACCACTTTGGACAATTTTTACAGCCCTTTGTAAATTGAATTTTGAATAACATGAAACATAAATGTTTTAGAATTTTTAGTCTAGTTTTACATAGTTTTGGTTTCATATAAATTAGATCATTTATTAAAAGGTTATTTCTATTTGAAACTACATTTACAAAACTGAACTTCTATTAGAAGATTTTAAATCTCTAAAACCATGTTTGTTGGTATTTTCAGCACTATGCAAATAGAAATTGGAAATTCCTACAACACAAGAATTTGTGTATCCTAAATGTAGTTTCAAATAATTTTTGTTTCATATCACTTCGATAAGTCATTGCCAAGTTACATTGATTTGAACTAAACACGATATTTTTGAATTTTGATACAATAATTTCAAACTATTCTTTTAAACTAACTTTTGAACATGTTCTATGTGGAACTTGGTATTTAAAGAAACATTAACATTTTACTATTTGAAATCTAGTTTTATATAGTTTTAGTTTTACATTATTTGGATTATTAGCTATAAAGGTTTACCCATTCGAAACCACGATGGCAAAGCTGAAACTTAGTTTCAAATCTGTTGTGACCATGATCGAAGACGAATTTAAATGCTTTCATTATAAAGTTTGAGGATTTATAAAATATATCACATTGGGGTTTTGAGTTGAGCTTTATTGGGTACTAGCCCTAAATTTATCCGATTTGTTCCCATCACCTTTGAAAGGGGAGGGGAGAATGAGTTTTATTGGGAACTTATGAGCAATGTGGAGTTTGTTTGAAATTGTTATTATTATGATGTTTGACACTCCGTGATATTGCACCAACTTGTTCGTGTTGTGTCAGTTATATATGATATAATTGAGATATTGGTTTTGTGATGTGTGGAACTGAGTGCTTCGCTGATATGAATGCGAGAGCCACCTCTAGAATCCACACAAGCAGCTATTGATTGTGGGTGAGTTCTCTCAATTTTTGGCACAATAGATCGTAACTATAATTATGCACCCTTGATCCCTACATCTTGGCGTAAGGTACCGCATAAAGACAAGATATAGGAGTATGTGTTAGTACGATTTTTAATTACTTGCTTTCATTTTTATTTGTTAACCATTTCAACTATCTACCATTCACTATAATGATATTTATTTTTATGTGTTTAGGAAAAATACATTGTGCCTGATATGTCAAAGAAGTAGGTGTTGAAATCAATTGGTGATGCATAGAGGGCTACAAATCCCGAGTCAAGAAAAACTTTTTCTACAAGTACAGGAATAACAAGACTAGATGAAACAATTGATCTAAAATAATTTCAGAGCAAGATTTTCTGAAATTATTCGGTTTATGGAACAAAAAGAAAGAGAAGGTAATGTAGTATAAATCTTTAGGGGTCATAATATTTTTTTCTCTAATACTATTACTCTTTTCATATCTTACTTAATTAATCAATGGTTTGTTATATATGTATATGCAGAAGCGTTGTGCTATTGTAATGGATCGTTGCAAGTTTAAAAAGAATAGGCACATTGCGGTTCCAAAACGTTTCGCTAGGGTATAGGAGGAAATGGTAACAAATTTCCTTTGTGAAAGTTTTATCACGGCTATCTTTGTTGGATTTCATTTATTGTACTTTCTATTAATATTGTATGCATTTATCATCATAAGAGAAATATGAAAATCCAAATAAGGAATCACCTTCTTTAGCAGAACTTTTTGAGCACACACGACAAAGAAAATAGGGAAGAAAATATGTTGATCCATACGATGACACCACAAAAATGATTGTAACCAAAATATTCAACTCCCTTTTTATATATATATTTTTTGGAAGTTTTAAATATTTTTATTATTGACATTAATTAGTTGTCTAATAATTTATTGTCCTTAATATTGCAAGAAGCTATGAAAACTACAATCCTCCACTTGAGGGTAGTAGTGTTGTAAATGCTTTTCATGCTATTATGGGTAAGGAGAATGATGGATGTTGTATACTTTATGGTAGGGGAGTTACTAGCAAGATGTTGAAGAAGGTGAATGGTACTGAAACTTCATATATGGTGTCTAGAGCGGTGTTTGATTACTACTCAGATTGAAAAGGATTATCAGGTTGGTAAGGCAAAGTTGGAGCAGTTTGAAAAAGATGTTAAAGCTAATTATGAAAGACAAATGGTGGAGTTGGATGAAATGCGAAGGAATATTGAATCTGAACATGATAAGATTGTATAAGTTGCAGTGCAAAAGGTTCTTGCAAAGCTGAAAACAATGAAAGGATGTGAAATCTGATAGGTGTTTTTAGGAAGCTGAATAATGTTTTGGATGTCATGGAAACAAATATTTCTCTTATTCTATGTAAATTGGAAAGGTTAATGCCTCCAGCCTTTTTTCACATTATGGTTCATTTGATGGTTCACCTACCAATTGAAGCCAAGTTGGCTGGTCTGTCCCAATATAGGAGGATGTTTCCATTTGAAAGGTAAATAATGAACTATCAAAATTAATTATAAAGTAGTTTTACATTTATTTAATTAATTCTTAATGTTGCTAATATGTTTTTCTTATCTAAAAATAGAAAAAATGGCTACCTTAAAGGGCTATGTACATAACGAAGCTCGGCCTGAAGGCTGTATTGCTGAGAGATACATAGATACAGAATTTTTAACATTCTGCTCTATGTAGTTGAATAACATTTCCACAATATTCAATAAAGAGGAACGCAATAATGAAAATGGAGATTTGAAAGCATATCGATTTTTTCTTGCAAGAGTCAACCATTTGGCGGGCCTAAACAAGATTCTTTAGACAGCCAAGCACTAGAAAAAATTCACATTTGTGTGTTGAATAATTGCTCTAAAATCAAGGAATACGTGAAGTAAGTTTATTTTCACATGTAAAGTTACTTGAATACTAACATAAAAAAATGATAAATGACTAATTAATTTTCTTAGTGAGGAAAAACAGAAACTCGAAGCTGAAAGTTGTGACAATATTGACCAACGACATGATAGAGAATTTGCTTCATGGTATAAAAAACATGTAAGACATTATATTTTTCCCTATGTTTGGCTTCAATATGTTTTGAAAGCATTCATGAATACTAAAAAAATTTATAAGGTATTATTTCTTTTTAATTGTCTCAACGGGTCATGTGTGGATCTGAAAGGTTTAGTGAAGAAATTATAGCATTGTCTTTAGGTTTGGATAATAGAATTAGGAGGTATAGTGGTTGTATGGTAAAAGGGTATAGGTTTCACACCCAAGAACGTGAATAACATAGAAAAACACAAAATAGTGGTGTTGTAGTACAAGGAGATCATGAAAACAATGCAATTGACTTTTACGGTGTGGTTCAAGACATAATTGAAGTGGAGTACTTTTTGGGTAAAAAGAGAGTGGTGTTATTCAAGTGTGATTGGTGGAGGGTAGGGGATAGTTCTGGACTGCAAGTTGATAAATCATGGGGAATAACTAGTGTGAACATATCCAGAAAATGGTAGGAGGACAACCTTATGTTCCTGCATACCAAGTTGAACAAGTTTTTTATGTTGAAGACATTAAATTAGGTAAAAATTGGTACGTTGTTCAAAGGTTCAGTCCCCATGGCTCTTATAATGTTCCAGAACAGTTAGATAAAAGAGTAGAAAATCAAGAAGTCCACCAAGAAGAAGAACCAGACAATGTCATTGCTATAGACGAATCAGATGAAGTGGCTTCTCTTTTAAAGGAAGGGTTAGTGTCATTACATGTTGATTTCTCCACTTTTCAGAATGAAATTTTTAGAGATACAACAAATTTTGGAGACAATGATTTTATAAATGATGAGGAAAACATTGATACATATCATACTAATACCGAAATTGAAGACGTGGAGTTGTGGACTGATAATGACAATGACAATGACTCCATCTAGGTTTGGTCTGTACCTTATAGGTAACAATATCGTATTGTCTATTTAAAAGTGCTCTACATAAATCAAGATTGTTTATAATTTGTGTTATTATGAACCAAGTATGTACATGTTAGGTAATTATAAATTGTTTGTGATTCTTATGATGTATATTCCTACATATTTATATTATATGTATGCAAAAATCCAATAAGATATATATTTGTAAATATTTGTGTTATATACATAATTCTGATTCTTGCATTACATATTTGTACATATACGTGTTTTTTAAAGTATGAATGCATTTCTGATTCTTGCATTTATGATTCTCACATTTCTGAGTCTTGCATTACATATTAATGTTTCTATTAATTACAGAATGGCAAGTCCAGGAAAGAGGGGGAAATATTTTAAAAACAAGCGACAAAAAATGAACCAATTATCATCAAGGACATTTCTTTTAATTGATGAAAATGATGAAGATCAACACAATACCCTCGAATCCAATAAGCATGATATAGGTACGAAACTATAATAGTTAAAATATTATAACGAAAGTGAAATGGTAATGAAATTAGCATTGTTTTATTAAAGTGAATGTTTCAAAATTCCAACTTCTAAATTTGCCTTATGTTATTCACTTATTTTGAAATCTTGGTTGACTATGATTTTTCTTCACATATTTACAAATCGTTTTATGTTGTCTACCTACAACTTCAATTGTGAAGTATCTGCAGGAAACCAAGCATCAACACGGGCAGTTGCTATACAAAATGAGGAAGAAATTCAAAACAGCCCCAAGAATCTGATGATGATCTTCAAACTCGAATGAATTCGGATGAAATCGATAACAAACTCTATAATTATATTCTTGGCATATTTGGAAATCATTGGATTTCATTTACTTATTAAATTATTACTAAAAAATGTAACTTACATATCTTTGATATTTCATATGTATGCTAAATACTTTGGTATTGTAATGCTTCTATCATTGGCATTTCTTGAAATTAATTTTTTGCATTTTTATTTAACATTGTTCTAATTGTAGCTAAGTCAACTTCACGTGCAACGAGAGGAGTAACCAGGAACTTGAGTTTGGGTAAAAAAAAAGGATCAAGGAGTGTTACTGGATGTTGAAGTTGACGAAGATTCGGGGTGCTTAGTAGGTTCTAGTTCAGGAAGTCTTATTAGTGAGATAGGATGTGTGTTACGAAAAAAGGCAAGGTATAATGTTGAAAAATGGTCACAACTTGATGAAGCACATAAGAATGACCTCTACAATAGTGTTAAGGTAAGATTTTCTAAATATTTTGTACCACTATTTATCCAAATTCAGCATACTTTTAATATTCTCTTTTTTAGGAGTGTTTTCGTATAAGAGATCCAGAACGAACAAAAGTGGCCATTATGAAACAAATGCAATCTCAGTATAAGAATCACCACAATAAGTTGAATAACATTTTTAAGAGCTACAATAGCAAGGGAGAAGCTATGAACCATGTACCGCAAGGTATTTGTAGGGATGATTGGACATTCCTTTGTGATTTGTTTAAATCTGAAAAGTTTCAAGTTATAGTATATATCTTATTTTTTGTTTGCATAATTTTATATACTATGAAATAAATTACATATTGAAAATTTTGATTATATTATATTCATATTACATTTTTGATAAATATCAAGAAAGGAGTGCACAAAAATACGATCGATAGAAAAGCAAACAAAACTCTTACGACGGAATGAACAAAATCTTTAGCAAGGGTTTCCCATGAAATGTTAACTTTCTATATTTTTATAAGTTCTTTTTCATATTTGATCTTTATTTTCAATTTATATTTCCTAATAATTATCTCATAAGACGGATCGGGGAAAAGAGATTTCAACTATAGATAAGTATGAAATAAGTCATACTTCTAAGAAGCAAGGTGGATTTGTTAATGATGTGGCCAATGAGAAATTGGTGTGTATCCTTAACTTTTTGAACCATTGAAATTTGTTCATTTCTAGAATGATTATGACATGAATAACAATATATTTTTCTATGTATTTAGGGTAAAATGAAAGAATTGCAAACCGTAACTGGACGTGTACCTAGACATGCAAGAGGAAGGTGTATGGGCAATAAGGAAAGTACAGTTGCTGCACGATATAGATTTGAAAATGAAGAACTTAAAGGAAAGGCTGAAGAGACTGAGTTAAAAAGTGAATAAATGAGTCAGAAGCTAAAAGCCACAAAAGTTGAAATTTCTAATATAAAGCAAATGCACGCTATTACAAATGAGCTTGTTCAGATGATGTATGCAAACTTGTCACATCTCTTACCATCTCAAAATCAGTAACTAAAACTATAAGTTAAAAATTCCTTCACTAGTAGTAAATGTATGATGAATGTACTGTGTTTTAATATATAAAGAGCTTTAAATTAATGCATAAAAAGTCATCAGTTTGGCAATGAAGCTTACTACTTCTTATCATTGTGCTTTTGATATTAAAATCTTTATTATTTTCATTCTTTTTTTCTTCCATTTTAGTACATTAATAATGTGAATATCTTTTGACTAAAATATATATTATCTAAATATGTCGATGGTTTAGTAATTTGTTGCAGGTCCTAAATGACTCATTTGTATTGTGTGTATTCTTCATGGCCCTGTTGGGAACAATTTCTTAATATTTCTTTTAGGGCTCTTAGATACACTTTGTACAGTTTGGTGTTGCACTCCTATGATAAATTTTGCCGCGCTTTTCTTCCATGATGCTGATTTGGTCTAAACAACGTAATGTTTTTGTACTTTTTGTAATTGGACTAATAGTTGCTGATGTTAGACCATCCTAGTCCTTATGTGTTGATCTACTGCACTCATATTCATAGATCATGCATGTTATACTGCGCCTATTTTAACTTGTCTTAGCATGTCTAATTGGTTGTAATATTAGGCTGTCATTGGACTGATGGTTGCTGATGTTAGGCCATCCTAGTCCTTATATGTTGATCTACTGCACTTGTATTCATTGATCATGTATGTTATACTGCCCTATTTTAACTTGGCTTATCATGATTGATTGGTGTTAATTAAGATAAAGTAATAAGCACGGTGGATGGTCGTCCAATTCACGTGCCCCGGCTTTGATCACGTGCGGTCAGCCAAAGCAAAAGACCCCAATTTTTAAAACGACGGCGTTTAGAATTAGGGTTATACTTTCTTTTCTTCCTATTCTTTGACGTAGCCGCTCCATTTCTCCTCATCTCTCAATTTCTCTCTTTTCTTAACCCTTACCACCTATCACCACCTATGACCATTTGCTCCGTTTTCCTTCCTTACCGGCGGTTTGTGGACAAGATTAGACCTGTGGTGAACAAATCTCCTCTTACTGATGTTGAAAGGAAACCCATTTGTCGAGGACTTTACTGGTGTGGAGAGTTCTGTTAAATTGTCTTGCCTTCTTTTTTCAGATCTTCGTTCAGATCCTTCGAGGTACTTCGTCGGTGACTCAGGTCTTCTCTTTCGTCGGCTTATGTCACTCCTCCCTTCTATCCTCTTCGTCGCCTCAGTTCAAGCCCTTGCCTATCGTCGAGTTACAGGAGTCAGGCGAGGCTCGTCCGCAGCAGCCGCCGCTTCCCTCTTCCGTCGAGTTACAGGAGTCAGGCGAGGCTCGTCCTGCACGTGACCACAGCCTTAATGCAAGCTCTTTTAAAAAAGGCAAAGACAAAATTTGCCTACACAGCTGAGTTTTTCTTTTTTTTTGTTTGTTTGCTGGAAAACTGTTGAAAGTGGACCAACATAATTCCCCATCATTCTTAAAAACTTCTTGTTTATTTTGGTTGTTCAGTTTCGTTTTGTTGCAGTGAAACTACAAACATAAAAGAGGGCGAAAGGGCAGGCTGTAAGGCGTTATGATAGCGTTGTCTGAACTTCTTTACTCACAGTACTATTATCAGTTTGCAAGCACAATCTGAGTTGGGTTTTGGGCTGTTTTTCTTTTCTTGGAAATCTTTTTTTTTTCTTTGCTGGATTTCAATTTTATTCAACAAGTCAAAGAGTAATGGAGTCTATGCTCATTGGTTCCTTTGTAAAGCCTTCATTTTTACCCACATTTCCTGTAACAGCTGAATTATTTACTCCTCCTAGTAAGTAGTCTGTGCTGATACGTTATTTTTTTTATTCTTTCTTTTCTGTGTGTGGGGTGGTGGATTTTGTACTTCCATGGATTCCCTTTTCTGAAATTTTAAGCTTTTGGGTTTTACCTAAGTTATACGACGGTTTAAATTTTCTGTCTTTTTGTTTTTTTTGTTTCTAATTCACATGTTTTCTATTTTGGTAAACTGATTAATAACAGTTTCACCTGGGATTTAATCTTTTTGCAAATTTACCGAAAGTTAGATTCATAATGCATTCTGCCTCCGCTGTTTATGCATAAAAATGTTACCTTGATAGGCATGCATGTCAATTTTCTCAATAATTAAATCAAACGAAGAGTGAAGATTGAAGTGCATGATGCATTTTGCTTTTTCTGCTTTCTGATTTCTTCCCTTTATTGTCTCTTATTCTATTTATGACGAAATCGGTCCCAATTAGTTAATTCCAAAGTATTCTTTATCAATTTCAATTTGTCCAAATTTGTTAATTAATGGGATTCTTAATCCAATGTCAATCTCTTGATTTAGTGATTTACTGGGTTTCACTGTAGGAGGGCAGGTTCTGAAATACAAACGATGGAACAATGTAGAGAAACAACTAGCAGTGCCCATGATCTCACAAAGGCAACTTCTGATGTGTCAGAATGGTAGTTTTAGTGATAAAAGATTTGTTGCTTTCTCTCGGAAATGAGTGATGCGTATTCGGCCAATGCAGCTTCTGAGCACCCTTTTGAATCTTAACCTTCAAGAGGCCCCTTGAAAACACTTCAAGTGAGGTTAGATGCTTTCTACAGGTTTTCGCGGCCCCATACAGTTATTGGAACAGTTAGGTTCAAAGTTCTTACTATGAGTTGTCATTCTT
The DNA here is from genome assembly GCA_016586305.1 of Ophiorrhiza pumila. NCBI lineage: Eukaryota > Viridiplantae > Streptophyta > Magnoliopsida > Gentianales > Rubiaceae > Ophiorrhiza > Ophiorrhiza pumila. The sequence goes on along the minus strand of BLIW01000009.1, from coordinate 34,499,948 downwards.
ACATAGACACATAGAATAGTCTGAGCACTATATCTTCTGAATTTGTAACAGTGATTTGAATATTGGTTACTCCTCTGTGGGCAGGTATTGAGCATAATTTCAGTTTCTCTCCTTCCAGTGGAGAAGCTCTCAGATTTTTCTCCATTGTTTTTCACTGGGATGTTTGAGGTTTGTCTGGAATTTTAAAGGACCCAAGCAGTTAACTTTTTACTTGATAGATTATGATGTGTTTCAAGCACTGAAGTTGTTGATTTTCAGGCCATTGCTGCTGCCTTCTTCATGAATATATATATATTGTTGGTTTGAATCAGTTGTCAGACATAGAAATTGACAAGGTAAAACATGTGCTGAAGTTGTTCTCTTTCACGTTCACCTTTAAATTCAATTTATTACCATTGCGCTTAAACAGAACAACAAATTTTTAATAACAGCCTTTTGGTCTGGAGGGTAAGGCAATATATTACTTTTATTTTGAAGTGTCTCTATGAAGATTCATATAAAAATTCTGACTTGAGTTTTACTCTCTCTCTCTCTCTCTTGTTTTTAATGATGGGAAACTGTTGGGTATTTTGGTGCAAATGCTTGTCTATACTTCTATCATCTATCAATAGCAATCCATAGACACACATACACTATTTTCTTTATGATAGATTTCTTCCTTTGGTTGGGGAAGGAGTTGGGGCAGAGGTTACATTTACGGACAAGATTTAGATACTTGTTGATTTTGCTTATGTTTTCATCTTTTCGTTTGTTCTTGATGTTACCTTTTGTTTAGCTTTTAGTCACCACTTTTAGTTACGGTTTGTTGATTTCAGGTTAATAAGCCATATCTTCCTTTGGCATCAGGAGAATATTCAATAAAGACTGGTGTGATAATTGTTTCATCTTTTGCAATAATGGTAATTCATGAACTTTCACAGATGACAGAGTCTTCTTTCCCATTTACTTTGTAGTACTGCTCTTTTTGGTGTAGTCAATCCTTGATGTTTATTTCTAATAGGATTGATATTATGTTTCAAAAAAGATTTGTTCCTAAGATGGAGTAGCCGGAAACGATTTTTATGAGAACAAAAAACGTAGGTAGTTAACACTTTCTGGTCAAAGTGAGCTCCTATTCATATCCCATTCCAAAATTTGGCTTATTAAAATGTGTATTAAGGATAAATTACTGTTGCCATCCCCTTGATATTTAATCACAAAGACCTACCCCAAGTTTTTTCTCAATTACACTGATCTCAGTCTGAGTTTTCAGTTCCAGAGTTACTTTTTTATATGATTTGTTTTTCTTAGCAAGTTATTTTTTTGTTTTAACTCTTCACATAGCTTTTGGCTTGGATGGATTGTTTGCTCGTGGCCATTATTTTGTGCTATTTTTGTCAGTTTTGTTCCTGGGACTGCATATTCAATCAATGTGAGTTGCTTTCTTATGATTATGAATTTATGCTAAATTAGTTTATTGTGGTTGCTATTCTTTCGGAGTCTCCAGTTGCATTCAAATTCACTGCTTATGTCATATGCCCAAAGCTTTTGCACTTTAAAATGCAAGCTTCTGCAGCTCTATCATCTTGTGCCTGCCCTAAGTCTTTCATAGGGCTTATTTCTGTCACACTTCAAGAAGCTTATGACAGTAGCTTGCTTCATGAAATATTGCCACCACTTAATGCTTTTCCTTTTTTGGGTTCTTAAGCAATACCAAGTTATATGCTACTAGAACAATAATGTAAAACAAAGTAGTAAATGTACATCAAGGGAAAGCTGCCGAGCCAGCAGTATTGTATTTTGGAACTTTATGAAATGTCAGGGGTATTCCTTTCTTAGTGTCTTTTGCTTTCATTACCAATGCAGGTACCCTTGTTGAGATGAAAGAGATTTGCCTTTGTTGCTGCACTCTGCATCTTAGTTGTGCGAGCAGTAATTGTACAGTTAGCATTTTATTTGCACATACAGGTCTACCTTGATCTTATCAAACTAACATATTATGATTACACATGTTTTTTTTATGGAATAAGATGTCTTATTATCATGAGATACATAGTGTTGTTTTTCTTTAGTTATGCACATCATGTTTTGGTTTGTTGTCCTTTAAAAGGCTTAATTGTTGTTGTTGTTGAATGCGCATCATGTTTCGGGGTATGATATACTCCTTCAAATTTGTAAGTAATTTCTTACTCTGTGCAATCTCAAGGAGACTCTAATCATCCTTCTACTGTCATCTGGTCAAAATAGACTGAATGAGTTTTCATATGGTAAGCTCAATGGCATTCTTTGATGCATCTGAATCATGCACATAGTCACAAACAGTGTATTGAATTTGGGATATTTTCTTGGTTTAAATTAAAGCTTATATTTGTTTCTCTGAAACTTTGAAAAAGATGTTGTTTTGGCATGTCCTTTTTGGCTTTCCTATTTCCAGGATCGGTCCAATGGAACAAATCAAGGAGGTCCAACTCAAAGAGCTCCTGCCTTAGCTGCGTTAAACTCTGCATTTAGTTCAAGTTCTTCCCCAAAAGCTGCTTTGGCTGCAAGGGCCGGGGGATTTGGCCAGGACAAAGTGTTTGTGAGAAGCATATTCTACTATTACTATGGTGCATTGACTATGTTTTCTGGATGGATTGTGCAGGACTGACAAGCCCAATTGGAATTCTGTGAGTAACTTCATTAATGAATTATAACTTCTCTACTTCCCTTCACTTCACTTTTTAAGGTTTTTTTCCATCTTTTTATTTTGAGTACATAAATGCTCTGAGCTTATATATTGTACTTGCTAACATAAGCCCTCCTTAATCAAGAAGAGTGATGCAGGCCACTCTGCTTCTAGAAGACAATGTCCCTTCTACTGTCCATCATTATAACTATAAAATCCAAGTTGCTGAATTTCATGTTTCACTTTTTTGGTTAAGGCGTTGAATGGGCTCTTCTGGTTTAAAACTAAAGTATAAAAGGCTTTGATGTAGGCATGAGATGTTATTGTTGCTTATCCAGCTTTTGACAAAAAGTAACTTTCTCTTATGTCTTAAATTGCAAGTTTAAAAGTTTAGGTTGGAATCTGTTCTTCTTCCCATAGTTATTGGATATAAATATCAGTGACTGCTTCCTTTACAGGAGAATAAGCTTCTTTTGAAAAGAAATGGGGCGCATATTGCAAGAATATCCATATTTGAGGTGGGTACAATTATGCTTTGAAATGACAGTGGTATGTCTCTACTACTATATATATAAATGAAATATTTGCCCGTGTTCATAGTTTTGATATGAATGCTCTATATTTGGAATTTTGGATTATGAAATCATTAACCATACAAGCAGTTTTTTTTATTCTTCTTGACTTGTAAATATCCTATCTTATTTTAGCTCTAATTTCATGGCTAATAATTATTTTCCTATTTGAATTTGGTATTTAAGTAGTGCTCTTGTTACAAGACTTATTATTCTTGATGTTCATATTTCCTTTCAGTACATTAAAAGAAAGCATATTTTTTTGTTATCGAAACGTTTTAAAACACATTTCTGATGCTAATTTATACATTGTTTTTCTTCCTTTACTGTTTATAAACTTGGAGATGTATAAATTAGTTTGCTTAGACTTTTGGGTAAATTATCATTATTCATGAATGTGAGTTGATGGATCCACAAGGTCCAGCCATAGCAATGTGAGGATTTTTATTTGTTAGTTTGTTTTTCTTGTATTTGGCCTTATGTATTGGATTGTGGAGTGTTTGAGTAAATATAATATCTTGTGTTAGTAATTTACATGTAATGAGGTGTTCTACTTATTTGAGATGTGCAGAAGCTAACTTACTGCAGAGCCTCTACTATCTTTTAGGAAGTCATTTCAGCTATGATTCAAGGGAAGGGCACATATACCATTTGGTGATGAAATAAATTTGGTTCTCAAGTTTTGACTATATATCAAGTTTTTTTAACTGCATTCGATTTTGTGTTGTAAGTACTCGTTTGTCCCTGATGTTAATCAAGATTGGAAGATGTTAATCAAGATTGGAAAATGTAGCAGTCAATGCTAATACCAATCGGCTTCTTGGCAGGAAATTAGATGCTTTTTCTCCAAAACCTTGGTGGTGTATTGATTGGAAAACAAAAATCACAGGGATATTTTGTATAAGCCTGTCCCAATAAACATGAGTTTTAGTTCCTATTTTCTGTTAAAATTATTTCATTTTTTCTTCTGTGGATATTTGACATGTGGGCATTTTCTGCAGGCATACATGTATGGGTTCTTTAACAATAAACGCATTGTTCTTTGTGTTTTATCACTTTCTAAGCCTCCTGATTATGTTGCCAACTAGAAGTGATAATGAGCTTTCGTGCTTATTTGATTTTATAAATTTGGTATGTTCATTGGTTGGGTTTTCTATTTATGTGGTTTCTAATTTGAGTTCAAAATTCTCGAAATCATGGATGTTTAGATTCTAAAAAAACTAACTTTATATCTATTGCACATCTCAATTGTTCCATACTGTAGTCTCTCATTTGGGTCGTAAGTCCTTGAAGAGCGTTTAAATGCTTAATCTTTATTTTTATGCACTGCAGATCTTAACATTCTTGCAATTTGGAGGGTACACCCTTGTCAGGAACTCAAAGGATTTGTTTCAGAGTTTTGGGTTTGACGCACAACCAGTTCTAATAGGGCTTATTATATTTCAAGTAACATTGCGCATTGCAGTGGGTTCCCTCTCCCCACTACTGATTTTTTTTTGCGACATTTTTCTTGATTTAGATTGCCTCCCAAGGGCTGGTTTGACATGTTAGCACATCCATGTATCTAGAAGTAGATTGTCTTATATATGTAGCTTGAGTTTATCTTCTTGTTAGATGAAAATACCAATTGTGTAGGATTATTTCTATCCATTTACAAGAGAAGTGATAAGTGTTTACTTGATCTTGATGGTTGTAGCACGTTGTGATACCTCTCCAGCACCTTGTTAGTTTTGGTCTTAATCTTGTCAGCCGATCTTTCGAATTCCAGGTAATTTTAATGTGCATAATGAACTATGGCCTATTAATACATGATGTCTCCTTCAATTTTAAGTTTCTATTGAGCCTTGGAGTGCTGTCTGACTCACAATTGCTGTCGTTTGAAAGGCTAATGCTTTTGCCAAGAAACTGGGCTATTCTTCAGCCTTTCGAGCTGGTCTTGTTAAATTGCAGGTCATTAGACTTTGATATTTGTCAGCTTAACTTTGGAAATAATAATTCTTAGTTCTTTTCTCTATCTCTTTTTAAAATATAACATAAAAAATTTGTGCGATATGATATATGATAAGATGGAACCTGCAAGGCTTGTCAGTTTTTATTCAATGTATAATGGTGAGAGTGAGGATGGCTTCACTTTGTGGACTGAAATTTGTTTTTATCTCAGCTCCGATTTTCCCAATTCTTGACTAATTTCTTGAGTAGTAAATCCCACTTCAAGGGATAGATATCATCATATTGTCTTCAAATTTTAAGATTTTGTGAATTGCTAATTTGGTTTTATGACTTTGCAGGAGGAGAACTTGTCTGCAATGAATACAGATCCTTGGTATTCGGCTGATCACTACTCTCATCCTCCCCTTGTTGAGAGGCTGGCCGCTCTTGATGAACCAGATAAGAAGGCAGACTGAAGTGAATTTTGACACTTGGGAACTTTCAGTATAGAGTTTTTGTTTATGTAGTGCTGGACTCTATGCTTTCAGGAAGGGGGTCATTACTTGTGGTTTTGCTTTCTCTTGAGCAAGTCATATTACTACTTGTTTGCAAAAGTTATACTCAAAATCAGACAGCAGCTTAGTTTGGAGGAGTGGGGAGTAGGAATAAGGTATGAAAATAGTTAGGAGGAAACGATGATATCTGGGTGATATCAAAATTTGGGATTTTGGATTTTGGAGTTTTAAGTTATTTATGTTTAGTGTCGGAACGTCTACCTCATCGTAAAATACAGAACACTGTATACGTATGTTCAATGGCTTAATTGTATGATGATGATGTTGCAGAAGTTCAGAGATTCTCATTTGCTCTTTAATTTGACGACACTGTTGATGTTGCATGCTACTTATGAATTGTATGTATGGTTACACGTTCAACGGTTTATCTACAAATAGCTATTGTGTAAATTGTATGTTGCACAGCGATTGCAAATGCTCATGCTCCATGCTCCATGCTCCCAATGTTGTTCTACTGGTATATTCATCCATCCAAGACAATTTCCTTGAATGGGCATGTTTTATATTTTTTAAGAATCAAATGCCAGTTAAGATTGTGTGTTTTAGAGTGCAGACTTATCAAATGGGACATTGGGAAATTGGTTTAATATTTAAGGGATAGTGGAAGAAGTTTTGTGGAGTGATGCGTGAAAAGTGGAAAACCAGGCATAACACAAGTCATTTCTTTCTCAGTTCTTTGATTACACATAAGATTTGCATTATGTGTAAGCACTAATGGATGGACATTAGTGATTACACATAAGGGACATGCAGCAAATGTTATTAGAAAGATATAGTATTAAAAAGGTTCACCTGCATTTGCTGCTGCATGTTATTGAATTTATTCATTCATTCATTCTAAGTTGCTCACAGCTAAGCTACACACAAATGGAAAATATTTATTTAATTCCACCTTCACCAATCAGCATAATGCATGCATGTAATTGAACCCTCTATAATATCCCATCATTTTTCTTTTTTTGATCTTCTTGCTATCGCAACTAAATTGATATATTTATAACCTTATTTAATTATGATACCACCTTCAAATTGACATATTTATAACCTTATATCATTCTATTTGAAATAATATAATATTTGTTTGTAAATATATAAAAGAATAAAGTAATTGAAATAAAAATTAAATTAGCATTTGATATTCAAATAGAATAATAAAAAAATAAATATATAGAGTTTTGATATAAAGAGAATTAGGAAGGAATATATAAGTGAGGACAAAATATATTACAATAATAAGTGTATTGAAACAATAATTAGTGTATTAATTGGAATTCAAATAATTAGTGTATTTATTGAAAATGTGTGAAATATTTGTAAATATGTATTGTATGTGAAAATGTATGTAGTATGGGTAAATAGATGTAATGTGCACATATATGTGTAATATGTGTACAAATGTATTATGTGGAAGATATGTAAATATATATAGTTTGTGTAAATATGTTTAGTGTGTGAAAATATATGTAATATGTGTAAATATGTATAGTGTGTGAAAATATGTGTAAATATATATAGTGTATATAAATATGTATAGTGTGTGAAAATATATGTAGTATGTATAAATATATAGTGTGTGAAAATGTGTTTATATATGTAAATATATATAGTATGTATAAATACGTGTAATGTATAAAAATATGTGTACTATGTGTAAATATGTTTGAAAACACGTTAAGTATTTGTAAATATGTAGTGTGTGAAAAAGTGTGTAATATGTGTAAATATATGCAGTGTGAAAAAAATATGTAGTATGTGTACAAATATATATTGGTTGACAATGTGTGTTGTATGTGTAAATATGTACATTGTGTGAAAAGTAAGTGTGATATGTATAAATATGTGTAGTGTGTAAAAATGTGTACAATATATGTAAATATGTAATGTGCAAAAATGTATGAAATATGTGCAAATATGTATAGCATGTGAAAATAAAGTGGTATGTGTTAATAAATATTTTGGTATATGAAATGTATAGTGTGTAAATTGTGTGTATATATGTAAATATGTTTAGTGTGTGAAACTATGTGTATTATGTATAGATACGTGTAATGTATGAAAATATTCGTACTCTGCATAAATATGTATAATGTTTTAAAAATGCGTTAAGTATTTGTAAATATGTAATGTATGAATAAGTGTGTAATATGTGTAAATATATCTAATGTAAAAAAAAACTTATAGTATGTATAAATATGTATATTGGCTGAAAATGTATGAAAGGTAAGGGTAGTGTGTATAAATATGTGTAATATGTAAAATATGTGCATATGTAACATGTGAAAATGTAAGAAAAATGAGCAAATATTTATAATGTGTAAAAATGTATATAGTATGTGTAATATATGTAGTTTGCAAAATATGTGCAAAATGTGTAAAAATCTATAGTGTGAAAATAAGTGTAATATGTGCAAATATATAGAAGTTTGTATAGTGTATTCATATATGTGTAATATGTATAAGTGTGTGTACAAGTATGTGTAAATATGTGTAGTATGTAAAATGTGTACATATGTAATGTGTGAAAATATAAGAAGAATGTGCAAATATTTATAATGTGTGCAAATGCATATAGTATACGTAATATATGTAGCGTGCAAAATATGTGTAAAATGTCTAACAATATATAGTGTGAAAATAAGTGTAATATGTGCAAATATATGAAAGTATGTATAGTGTATACATATATGTGTAATATGTGTAATATGTATAAGTGTGTGTACAAGTATGTCTAATATGTATAAGTGTGTGTACAAGTATGTGTAAACATGTGTAATATGAAAATATTTGAATATGTATAAACATATATAGCGAATGAAGGTATGTGTAAGATTTTGGAAATATTAATAGTATATGTTAATACATGTAATGTGCGACAAATATTATAATAGACTATATATATATAATCTTATTATATCACAATTTTATTTGTTATGCATATTTCACTAAATAAACAATTATAAGGGGAAATAACTAATTTGTGACAATGTATGAATGATTCAAAAATATTTATAATGTGCAAAATTGTATATGGTATGTGTAATTTATGTAGTGTTGAAGATATGTACAAAATGTGTACAAAATTATAGTTTGAAAATAAGTATTATATGTGCAAATATATGGAAGTATTTATAGTGTGGACATATATGTGTAATAAATATAAGTGTTTGAACAAGTATGTATAACTGTACATATAGAGTACTAATATATATAATGTGTGCAATTGTATATATAATACGTTGTGTTGAAAATATGTGCAAAAGGTGTATATATTTATAGTGTTAAAATAAGTGTGATATGTGCAAATATATATAAGTATGTATAGTGTATACAAATATGTATTTATATACATGTAAAAAAGTATGTGAACATATGTAGTGTGTGTGAATATAAGGAGAATGTGCAAATATTTATAATGTGTACATATTCATAGTAGATAGTATGTGTAATTACGTACTGTTAAATATATGTGCAAAATGTGTGAAACATTATATTGTGAAACTTAGTGTAATATGTGCAACATATATGGAATTATATATAGTGTATACATATATGTGAATTGTGAATAAGTGTGTATACAAGTATGTGTTCAAATGTGAGAAGAATGTGCAAATATTTATAGTGTGCGCGCAAATGTAAATATTATGTGCAATATATGTAGTGTCGAAAATATGTAAAAAATTATAGTGTGATAAATAATTAAATATGTGCAAATATATGAAAATATGTTTACTGGGTATATATATATATATATATATATATATTTATATATATATATATGCGTAGTATGTATAAGTGTCTATACAGGTATGTATATTATGTGTAGTATGAAAATTTGGAGTAAACCCAATAACATGTGTATAGACGTAATAAGATGATGAAATATTATCCATGTGACTGATACCGCAATAGTGGATAAAGGTTTAATTGTAACAATAATAGAGTATGAAAATGTATATAATACGAAATTCAAATAATATATTATGATAATATAATTAGAATAATTATAAAAAGTTAATTAATGTATAATGTTTTGATATAAAGAGAATTAGGAATTAATAAATGTTTGACAAAGAAATCTATGAAAATTGTTCTGAAAATGTGTGAAATATTTTTAAATATGTATTGTATGTGAAAATGTATGTAGTGTTGGTAAATAGATTACATGTGCATAAATGTGTGTAATATGTATAAAAATGTATAATATGTGTAATATGTGGAAATATATATAGTGGGTGAAAATATTTGTAGTATGTATATATATATGTATAGTGTGTGGAAATATGTGTAGTATGTATAAATATATATATAGCATGTATAAATATTTATAGTATATGAAAATATGTGTAGTATGTGTAAAATACATATTGTGTATGAAATGTGTGCATATATGTATAATATGTGAAAATATATGTAGTATGTATTAATATGTATAATGAGTGAAAATATATGTACTATATGTAAATATGTAGTGTTTTAAAACGTGTGAAGTATTTGTAAAAATGTATAGTGGTTGAAAATGTGTATATTAATAAATATAAATAATGTGTAAAAATATAAGTAATATATATAAATAGGTACAATGTGTGAAAATACGTTAAATATGTATAGTGTGAGAAAATGTTTGAAGTTTTTATAAATATGTATAGTAAGTGAAAATGTGTGTAATATGTGTAGATATATGTATATGAAAAAATCTATAGTATGTATAAATTACTATAGCGGTTGAAAATATTTGTAGTATGTGTAAATATGTACAATATGTGAAAGTGTATAAATTATGTGCAAATATGTATAGTGTGTGAATATGCGTTTAGTATGTGTAAATATGTAGTGTAAAAAAATATGTGCAGTATGTATAAGAACGTATAGTGTGTGAAAATGTGTGTTATATGTGTAGATATGTGTAAATATGTATAATGTATGAGAAATATATGTAATATGTATACGTATGTGTAGTGAGTAAAATGTGTGTACAATGTATAAACATGTATAGTGTGTGCAAATATATGTAGCACATGAAAATATGCGAGTATGTGTCAAAAAATGTATATTATGTGTAAATATTTATATTGTGGAAAATGTGCATAAATGTATAGTATGTGAAAATATTTGCAGTATGTATAAATATGTCAAGTTTGTGAAATTGTGTAGTATACATTAATATATGTAGCGTGTAAATATATATAGTGTGTGAAAATATGTGTAATATATATAAATATGTATAGTGTGTAAAAAATGTGTGAAACACGTGCTAATATGTGTATGAAAAATATGTGTCAAATGTGTGGAAGTATGTACAGTGTATAAATATATGTGGATTATGAATAAGTGTGTGTACAAGTATGTGTAAATATGTGTACATATGAAATATGTTAAAATGTAAGAAGAATGTGCAAATATTTAAAGAGTGTGCAAATGTAAATATTATGTGCAATATATGTAGCGTCGAAAATATGTGACAAAATAAGTGAAAAATTATAGTGTGATAAATAATTAAATATGTGTCAATATATGAAAATATGTTTAGTGTATACATGTTTGTGTAGTAGGTATAAGTGTGTGAATAAGTATGTATAATATGTATAGTATATAACACATGTACATTGTAATGTGTTCAGATGTTAAGCGAATTTGCAAATATTTATAATGTATAAGAATATATATAGTATATGTATATACGTAGTGTGCATATTATGTGCAAAATGTGTACAAATCTAGAGTGTAGAAATAAGTGTAATATATGCAAATATACGAAAGTGCGTATAGTGTATACATATATATATGTATATATATAAGTGTGTGTACAAGTATTGGCAACCATGTATCTTATGGAAATGTTTAAATATGTATAGACATGTATAGTAACTGAAGGTATGGGTAGGTTTGTGGAAATATTAACCGTAAATATTAGTACATGTATTGTGCAATAAATATTATATTACTTATACCTATTACACATAATTAAAATTATAACCGAAAATAACATTTAATTACACCGCGCTAGCGCGGTGATTGCCAACTAGTAGTAGATTATAATTGGACTTATGGTTGCTGGTGTTAGGCTATCATAGTCCTTATATGTTGATCTACTGTACTCGTATTCATAGATCATGCATGTTATATTGCCCTATTTTAATTTGGCTTAGCATGACTAATTGGTGGTAATATTAGGTTGTAATTGGACTGATGGTTGCTCATGTTACACCATCCTAGTCCTTATGTGTTGATCTACTGCTCTGATAGTCATAAATCATGCATGTTATACTGCCATATTTTAACTTGGCTTATTATGACTAATTGGTGGTAATATTAGGCTATTTGTTGTAATATGTAATTCTATTTTGCTTTGAATAATTCTTTCTCGATTAGTTTGTTATATCCAATTTAATTATATACTCATTATGAACAAGTATTTCATTTAAAACCTCTATTCTTGATTCTAATATATGCACAATTCTTGCCAACTAATTTTGTTGTTATTGTTTGCCTTAAAAAATTGTGGATCATATTTTAGAATTTGATAATGGAAATTCCGAGTTGCTAAATTTAAACTTTTAATTTTTGCAGGTTTTTTTTTAATATCTTTTGCACATTGTAGTCACTTGGTGGTTTCTTAAAGGTATCGATACTAGTACATAATTGAACAACTATAGTTTGGCATTGTTTCATTTAGAGGGTTGTTCGCCAAACACGACAATACTAAAAACAAAAACTTAAAACAAAAACTCTTAACAAATAGAACTAACACATAACAACAAATGCATCCAATTCATCAATCCGACCTAAGAACAAGTGCCATGTCTTATCCTCATAATCGCAAGTATTCAAATGCCAAGTACACATAATATGAGTCCCCAAAAGTTATCAAAGTGCATTAACATACTCATTTAGACACGTTGAACCAACCATGTGTGTGTGCACGATAGGTTCCACCTTAGTTCATAAATCATCCACAACCACGTCATAAGCCAGGGCTCTAACAACTAAATCTTTGTCTCAACTCTTTCTCATTAATCATATTAAAGATTCATTATTCAGCTCATATTAATGAGAATTCACTCAGCAAACCCTTAGGTTTATATATAACACTCGTTCCCCCAGACTGTCACACTTAATTAGGGTATTTCATTGGAATTCCCGTGACATCCACCTGGATTACTGTCTCACCTTCGGGTTTTAGAACCATTCCCACTCATGCAAGTTCTCCATTGACTTTTCGTTTAAGAGCAGTCTCGCAGAGGAGTGACAATATGAAGCAAAAGTCTTATGGCTTCTAATCTCCGTTACCATCCATATGAGTTCTCTTAGGGTTATTATTAAAAGCAATCTCATAGAGGGACAATAATATGATCATAACAAGCTTAAAAATGCAAAAGCATTAAGTGCAAACAATTATGCAAGCACATTTATTAAGAGCACATCATAAGCGAGTTATATGAGTTTCAACTAAACAAAGTGTTAAAAACACTCCAACCACTTAATGATTACGAACTCATCAATCCCCTCGGTAGTTCCCGAAGTGCATGAATATGGTCGTCTCAAAATGCTAAAATTTCTATCAAAGATCCGACTACCTCTAGATAGCATATTATTTTCCTATTCCACATTGAATCTTTCGATAAAATCAAATCATTGGCAACATGACACTTATCACAACAAGATCAAAATTTTTCAAAAATTGGATACAACACAAAAACAACACAAAAACATGTAAAAACATATAAAAAACCATGGTTTAATTATGAACTACTTATATATGGGCTAAGATTATAAAAAAAAATATAAAATAAAATAATCAAAACTACTAAGAAAAACTAATTAACCACTAACCAAAGCATAACATCCACACTTCAACTCCCAGGAATTTAAGCATAAAGACATACAAAACAACATCAAATGAATAACTATGAATTATTCCCCCCCACACTAAAATACACATTGTCCTCAATGTGTGAGAAAAGGAAAGAATTCACCTATTATCCATGTCATTCCCGGTAAGCTCGTTGTGCGGTTGAATCCTTGTCAATGTCTCAAGTAGCCTTCTTCTTTATTCAAACTAAAAACTAAAAACAAAAACATAAAAATAATTAATTTAAAAGAAAGGTAAGAAGGTAGTTCTAGGTTTATTTGGTCCCCAGCTATACCTTATTATTGTGGCCTTCTCCCTCAAGACTCGGAATACCCATCCTTATACCAAAAGAATGCTCTTTCATAAGCACTTCGTCTTCTAGCATAGGGTTTCTTTTGCAACCCTTTGAGGAGGAACTTGAGCTCATGCATTTGAGAAGCAAGTTCAATGAACTCAACTTTGTACCACTCTTGCTCCTCCAAGGTAGGCTCCTCCTTTTCTTTTTCCACCATTATCTTCGGAATTTCCCATGGTTCTTCATCCTTCCATGTCCCCTTTTCTTCCACCCTGTTCGAAATACAAGAACCCACCAACGGCTTTGCTTCCATGGTCTCAATGAAATCATCAGTAATTTCAAAGATGGAGGTATCAATAAAACAGTTCTCTACCATATTAGTTATTTCATGAAAAATCCACAAATCTTCCTTATCTAAACTATCATGATATTCAGTTTTATGCACCTCCACATCATCAACACATTGAAAAATATTATCATCCAATAGTGGTTCATTATTAATGCATTCCTCAAAATTATCTTCAACATGCAAAGATTCCAACTCCCTAGGACACATTGAAATACATTCACTATGAGAATCATTAAACTCAAAATCACAATACATAGAAGTTGGGACACTATAATGTAATGAATCATGTTGTGAGATAGAGGATGAGATATAAGGTGATTGGACAAGTTGTACCTCACTATTGCTCAATGTTGCATTAGATGAATACCCTTGGGATTCATGGTGTAAAGTTTCCCTGAATTGTTCTATTTGTACCACCAACTTTTTCATTGCGACGCCATTCTCCCTCAACATGTCATCTTGCATCTTTATGACTGTCTCCAATTGAACAAGTTTTTGATCTAACACCTCCCAATATTGATCTAGTCTCTCCATAAGTTTATTGAGCATATCCTCTTGTGGCGTTACAATTTCCTCCTTGAGATGCATTTTGTTGCTTTGATCTTGAATCGACCACTCCCCATTAAAGCTCGGATAATATTCAAACCCTCCTTGAGAATGAGATAAAGAGTGTTGGCCAAAATGCTTGTTATTTCCCTACGTGCAAGATCCTTGCTCCCTCAAATATGGTTCATAATCACCTTGATAATTGCATATATTCCCAAATTGAGAGGGGCATTGATAGGTGGGATGATCCCCTTGGCACAACCTACAAGAAACAATATTCATTCTCAAAGTAGCTTGTTCATTATCATAAAAGTTCAAATTTTTCAATGGATCTTCAAAACAAGGTAAAGATAAATAACACGAAGGTTCAATCTGTCCCCATTCATTTTTCTTTCCATATCCTAATGGTGAAAATCTCCAAATACTCTGGAGTTTGGTTGTTTATCATCCACTTTATGTGGTGGGTCAAAATTAATTTCAAATGATTCTCCAAACCTCCTAGACATATTTGGGTAGAAATTAAAAACTAAAAATAAATAACAATAAAAACACAAAAATAAAAATGAACAAAATATTTACAACTAGTATTCACAAAAAAAAAGAAAGGGTGAAAAGAATAAAAAATAAATAAAAAAAATAAAATAAATAAAATCAAAAACTCCAACACGACTGCTTTCCCCGGCAACGGCGCCAAAATTTGATGGGGGCAAATATGTATATGAAAATGCGATCGTGGTTGCTATTCACCCCTTCTAAAAAATAATGCTAAACAACCCCCGTGAAGGTGATAGTAAAGCGAGTTCGTTCTCTCAGGGAAAGGACTATGTTGAAGTTCTAAAGTAAATATTTTTGTATTCTTATAATTGACAAACTGAAAGTAACAAAAGGAACAACAATTAACTAAAATAAAGATGGTGATATGATTTAAAATGCAATTCAAGCAAGTGTACTCCCGAGATTATATTATAGGGTTACATAAAAGACAACACATTCATTCTATCTACGGTCATACAAAATAAGGATAACTACACTTACTCACCTCCTATATAGCGGTAGGAAAGGAGTGATTGATGCACTTACCTACTTAGATATTAACTAATTCATTGAACACTCTTATATGGCGGTAGGCACAATTCACTTCCTTAATTAACCCGGAATCTATTGTAACAACCGACTCAACCAAACCCTCAAGTTCAACCGCTCCTTTATGGCCGAGGCAACGCCGGAACCAGTCACGTTAATGCCAAACTAACCCCCCAAATTCCTCCTATATAGCGGTAGGTGAGAATTAAGGTAAATCAATCTAACAAATTCACAACCAACCCACAATAGATTCCAAACAACTTACTCTAACCCTCCTATATAGCGGTAGGACAGATTAAAACAAGTTATCTCTAAGCAATTTACTGCACTTTATGAAGATATTCATCATACATAATTAAGGCCATAAATCATGCATAATTATGAAGAACACAGTAAAACTCATTTACAAAGACCATAGAATAGAACTTAGAATGTAGATTAAGTACAAAAACCCTTATTCATAATCTCGGGAGCATATAAGATTTAGCCTAGCATGGCTAGATCAATCATCTTATTATTAACAATTAAGCACAATATTGAAAACATGATTATAAGGAAAGAAGACACCTTAGATATGATCTCGACTTGTAAAAACATGAATCCAATAAGAGATGATGTTATTCTCCAAGTAATAGAAGAGGTAGAAAAACCCTAGCTATTACAAAGGAAAACCCTTGCTTGAAATCTCCCAATAATGTCACACGTAAAATCTGTAAACCCTAGCCCTATATATAGGAAATAACTTGAAACCATATCAAACATTGATAAGATGGCACATTTTTGGGCCCTAATATGTAAGGAACATGTTAGGAAATAGCCCATAACAAAAAGACATATTAAAAACGTCAAAAATTAAGAAAAGGAATTATTCGCGCTGTTGCAGTTACGGACGTCGCGACGTCCATCTTCTCCCACGTCGCGACATCCAGAAATTGCCATTTTTCTCCATGATCCCGGCCGAATTTGGAAAATCCCGAAACATAAAAGTTGTAGTTCTTTTGCTTAGCTTTCCAATGGCAATTGAATCAACCCAATCGAACTTAAATTGAGTGAGATATGATCCAAATACTAAACCCTAGCAGATTTCTTCAGAATTTGTTTTTCATCACCTTTCCACATGTTTCGCGATGTTAACCCTTCTTGGAGTCTCGAGCCTCCATGGTATCAACTTGGCACTTATTTGACACTCTATCCAAGGTCTCAAATCATAGGATTGATCATCAAAATTGGAATTAACACCTTGAATATCTTGTGAAACACGAAACCAGCTTCCTTGTGATGAAATGCACCTTTTTGGCCTAAATCACATCTTTCTTGATCTTTCTCAATCTTTTCCTCTCATTTTGGCCTTCATGTTCAATAACCTACAAAACACACTAAAAACAACTCAAAAAGAACAAGAACGAGCAATGAATCAAGTATAAGACAATAGCTAAAAGGTGAATAAATTCACCTCATCAAGGGTTTTACTTTTGCTTATAAAGATTGATACATATACTCTTTTACTTGAGATGTGATGTTATTTTGGATATTATTGAGCTGCTAGATCGTGCTTTCATAA
Organism: Ophiorrhiza pumila; assembly: GCA_016586305.1. Taxonomy (NCBI): domain Eukaryota; kingdom Viridiplantae; phylum Streptophyta; class Magnoliopsida; order Gentianales; family Rubiaceae; genus Ophiorrhiza; species Ophiorrhiza pumila. The sequence goes on along the minus strand of BLIW01000009.1, from coordinate 34,482,545 downwards.
AACTTATGAATACCATTGATATGTGATTGTGACAATTTGGTTATTTTGTATTGATTAAAGTGAACATCTTCAAGTTCTTATAATTTTATTGCAATTTGGGTTTGGTTTTATACTGAATTTGTGAGTGGACTATTCATTTTGTAAAAATAATAGGCTGTGGCACAATATTAATAGCGACGATTTATATATATAAGGAATGACACTTGTTGTCGTCCCTATTTATATTTTTTCCCTTCCTTTTGGGACGACATTTTTGTTTTAGAAATATCTATAGGAACGACATCTTTGCTCGTTTTATGCTGTGAAATTTTCCTAATAATGAAAATTTACAATATATTTGGAATTAGCAATGACAATCTGTGTCACTAAACTTTATGACACGTCAGATTACCACGTGTTATGTCAGTGCTGGGTATGATTTGTTGGAATTTTTTATCAATTTTAGTAACAATTTTAACCACTTTATGTTACAACAAAAAGTCGTCGCAAAGTGACTACAATTAGGGTCGATATTGGCAATCAGTAACGATAACACAAATGTCGTTGCTACTGGAATTAGCGATGGGGATATAGAAACGACTAATGGACAACTTAAAAGTTGATAAAAAAAATATCTATAGGGACGACATGTTGACCATTATATACAAAAATATGTCGACTCTAAATTCCATTTTTCTTGTAGTGGTAATTGCAATGATTGATTTTTTGGCATGCTAAAAACTAGGAGCAAAATACTAGATCGCAATGGTACTTTTAACTTTATCTCTCATACATGCTACTAGATTCTAATTTAGACATTTGCATCTCATTTCTGAAATTTCAGAATACTATGTTGTTTCTATGCTGTTTAAACTTTTGTTTTAAGCCAATAAAGGGATATCTGGACTAATTATTGTAAGAATAATGCATGCAAATTTTGACTTCAAATTGAGACTTTTAAGGAGCTTTTGTCAGCTGGTTCTACTGTTTTACAAATATTGTATTTACACAAGACACTTTGTTGGCAATTTCTATCTCTCTTATTAACAAATTATGTATTCACAAAAGACTCTGAAAGAAGCCTGCCTATGAAATATGTTGTTTTGTTAAAGAATATCTCTCTCTCTTATAGTGATACACCACAAATATGACATGAAAATAGAATTAACAAAGGTGGTTCTAGTGTGTTAAGAGTGTGTTATTAATCAGACAATAATCATGTTCCCTAAATCCATTTTTTTCTAACTGTTTTGTTCTAATTAGTGATATTGTAAAAGTAATTGCCATGATTGATTATTTGATATGCTAAAAACTAGAAGCATAACACTAGGTCGCATTAGCACTTTTAACTTTACCTCTCATACATGCTATCATATTCTAATTTAGATATTCGCTTATCATTTCTGAAATTTCAGAGCATAAGGTAAATTTCTGATTATAAGTTCTTATTATTTCCTAGATTTGCTTCCATATTTGTCAAATTTAGTACTCAGGTTTTGTAGGTTATTGATGAAATTTATGAGGATCGTGGTGATGGGAAGGGTGTTGTTGAAGTCATCTTGAAAATGGTAGTTTTCATAGTGCTTTTATATGTTTCTATTTCTCTATCAATTCTACTTAAGTTGTTGACAAAAATTGATGACTATATATCATCTACATTTAACCATCATTCTAACTATTCACTTGGTAATATTTATTACTATTTTATGAGACAAACTCATGTGGGATTATTAGGAAGCTAGAAGGATACTTTAACTTTTATTTTAGTAGAAAAATTGAGATGTTGCTCGTAAAACTTGATTAGACTAAGTATTCTTTCTTTGATTTTTTTGGCATTAAATTGTTGAGTTTTTTTCTTATAACACTTGTAGTACCGATTTGATGTAATATTTCATATTACTAAAATACTATTATATTTTTTTGCGTGTTTGCTATTTTTTTGGGTTTGAAGCATTCTCTACATTTGTTAATTGGGTTATAATGTATCATAACTTCTATTTGGATGCTAATGCATTGTATATTATATGCGAAATTAGTCTACAATTTTTTGGTTGTACTCTCACTGATATATTTAACTTAACCAAGTAACTTATTCTTATTTTTTGTTTCTATATGTATCAGGTTATCAATTATCATCATTTTGGTAAAGGACGTTAAATGCTACATACAGATGCTTTTGTGGATATTGATCATGAAAACGTCATCCTAGTAGTAGTTATGAATAGCAATAATTTTTTAGTACTATTTTTTGAAGGTGCCACCAGTTTGGGTTAAATTTTGTAATTTTCGTTAGGAATATCTAGTGTGACACAAGTTTCATCAATTACTTTTGTATTAATTTGGCACTATAAAGACTTTTGTAATATAGTTATAAATATTTATTTTATAGAATTACTTTTGAATATGATATTGTATTAGCAAAAATAGATTGTCAATAATGTTGGTAATTATCCTTTTAAAAATAAAACACAAATAAAAGTATTACATTTGTACTAAAAATTGATGCATTTAAAAGGTTTAATAAATATATATATTGAAAAAAAGTGTTGCATTTTATTGAAAAAAGTGTTGCAATTGCTTGAAGATAACAAATAAAAAAGTGTTGCATTAGGGTAGAAAGAAGTGTTGCATTTTCTATATATTGCAACACTTTCTAAAAGTATTGCATAAAATGGAAAAAGTAATGCCATAGATCTAATGCAAGAAGACTTTATAGCATACTTTTAAAAGTGATCCCTCAGACCTATTGCAACATTTTTAGGGTCAAAAGTAACACTTTTGAGGTGTTGCTATAGGCTTAATTTGTAGTAGCACTTAATGAAAAAACTAATTGAAAAATGCAGAAGTTGTATACAATATTCTAAGGTATTTGAAAAGACACTTGGTCAGGGACTGCCCTTCAAAAAAAGAACAAACAGAGAAATAAATATTTTTACTGATGCTAATGGGGCAGGATCTCTGATTGATAGAAGATCTTCAAAGTACTGCAAGTCTGCACTTGTGTTTTGGGGAAATTTAGTTACTTGGAGAAGTATAATGTTGTATCCCAAACCAATATAGGAACACAGTTGAATGCATTGGCGTAAAAAATTTATGAGCGAATATGGCTGAAACGAATTCTTTATAAGTTTAAAATTCCAAGAGAAAGCTCAATGAAATTATTTTGTGATAATCAATCCACAATTAATATAACCACTAATCTGGTACATTATGATAGAATGAAATATGTGGAGGTTGACAAACAATTTATTAAAGAAAAATTAGAGACATGTATGATATCACTTTTATATATTCAAACCAATAGGCAAGCTGCGAACATCCTAACCAAAACTCTGAGCAAAAAGATATTTGAGGAGATTAATTTCAAAGTAGGTTTAATCAACCTCTACAACTTAACTTGAGGGAGAGTGTAGAAATATGTGATTTAAAGTCTGATTAATTATAGGGATTAGAGTTAGATTGATTTGTTTTTCTAAATAAAGGATATGGTGTACTCACTAGCCACAAAATAAGAGAAATATTATCTTGATTTTCTATAATTCTTCATTAACAAATAAGAAGATGAATAAGAACATATATATAGAAAATAAAAAACAAATCAAATAAAAAAAATACAAAAGAAGATAAGAGGAACCAAATTCAGTATAAAATCTCTATTAGTGATTTAAGTCTTTTTAGAGTTGGAAACAACTTTTGGCAAAATATATTAATGTCCTCATAAGATTTCACCATTATATCACATATAATTGATTTGATTGATTGACAAGAATGACATATGTATATGCTACAAATAAATAAAAAAGTACAAAGGAAATACAAGATAGAATGATAATATTCATTAAATATTTTACAAACACAAGTAAAAGTGTTTTAGGTCTATTCCTGTTACAATAATCTGGCTCATTTCCACCATGGCAATATATCTTCTGAATAAATATGGTAAACGGAGAGATTAGGTATAAGTAGAAAATTTTTTAAGAACAATTACTTTGTTGTTGTATTAAGAAAATTAGATAGATACACTAAATTTATTATAAAGAATAAATCCTATCAAATGCAAAATGTCACAATCCAAATAATAGGGAGATACATAAAACACAGAAAATTGGTTTGATATAATAGTATAGGAATTGTCTTGTAGTTTCAAAGTTAATAAGAAAGAATAGTATAGGCTTTGGTAGACAAGTTACTTTTTAAGAGTGAATAAAAAAGTAGTTTCATATTAAATGCATGTTTTAGTTGAAGTTAGGATATTGTACATTTATTTCCCTCGAAGCTTAAAAATAAAAAATCTTTGTATTCTATCTACGGACTTTAAATTAAAAATATTTAGTTTCTTACTTGAAAATCTTTTCTTGTCAAACTTTTAACTATTTGGATCCTAGCAAACCATGCTTGTAACAAATTTTCTATGGCAATCTTGCTTATACTCTCTCACATAGAGAAAACTGCTCATGTTAGCACACTAACTGCTAGTATAAAAGAATACAAGAAAATTCAATAAACCAGTGCTTTACATGTTACAAGAATATCGTACAAAATAATACAAGGAAATTTAATAAACTAGTGCTTTACATGTTAAAAAAAGATTATTGTCATTAGTTGCACAACTTATATTGAATAAGAGGTATGTTAAATGCCTTTAAACTTTAAAACAATATGCTTTTTCATTACTTGCAAAATCATAAGTTCAAATGATATTCCATTGAATGAGATCAAATTCATAAGTTTCTTCATATTGTCAAATTTGTAAAACATTGAATATAGCCTTTTTAATAAGTTGCAGCATTTTCAGTTATCCCTCAAAAGTATTGTATATATTTGACACCAAAGAGTAAAATAACAATGTAAGTCAAAAAAACAAGGAATAACTTTTTAACAAAACTTTTTAGCCTTTCATGACTATTCAAACTCATATATAGCGGGTCATACCTTGCCATGTATCTCGACAAGAAGAAATATTTGTTCTATAGTTAAATCATCAACGTCTAAAAGATTTTTCATAAAGAATTTGATCAAAAAACAATTGATGCTCCTTAAAAAATTCTATAACTTTGCAAACAACTTTGTTCTTTACCTAACTTGGAGAAAACATCAATTACTACGTGCTCGACAAAGTAAAAATAAAGAAAGTGATAAAAAAAACTTTTGCAAGCATGTACAATTCCTTATATATTAAAGTAATAAATAATGTTAACAATGCCATCATAGTTCCAATTTTAGTTAGTTGTGTATAGATGGGTTGAAAGAATATAATATGTTGACATGCTATGTCATAGATTTCAGAGCAACATGCTCTTGAACTCAGCAAGCTTTCATATGCTCAACTATCACTATAATTATATAATATTTATATCCTATAAGTTTCTAATTTTCTCTATTAAAAACAAAGAAGTTTTACAACACAAAAAAGTTAGATATAGGAAGAAATCTGATCACAAAAAATTTTTAGAAGCATCAACTAATAAAGTCACAAAAAATACTAGTCGTAGTGTTGAAGCAATGACCAATTGTTGCTTATCAACATCCTTAGAATCGTCTTTTCCAAATTTAAAGACCTTATAAAATTTTTGTCTAATTTAGAACCATTGGACTTAGGAAGCAGAAAGTAGAAATGTACACAAGATAACTTCAATGTTGTACCATAATTTTCAAACTTAATGCCCCACAAGATGAAAGATGATCTAAAACAAGTATCTAAAAGGGAATTTGTGCATCTAAATTTTCATACTTGTGGCTAAATTAGGGGTGTAATCGAGTCGAGTCGAGCTCGAGTACACCCCTAATCGAGTAGCTCGGTTGTGAAAATTAGCCTACTCGAGCTCGAGCTCGATTGAGCTCAGGTAATTGAGCTCGAACTCGACTCAACTAAGAGCTGATCGAGCTCGCGAGTAGCTCGATCGAGCTTGAGCTCCAAACGAGCTCAATCTAGCTCGAGCTACTCCGAGCTCTAAAGCTAATGCTCGTGTTGAGCTCCAATTGAGCCCAATCGAGCTCCAAACAAGCTCGGAAGCTGACGCAGCTCGACTGAGCTCGATTGAGCTCGATTTGAGCTCGAGTTCTCAGGGTTTTTTTTGTGAAAAAATATTTTTAAAACAATCTCATTTACAATATATCAAACTAATATTTGTTGTATTACAAAAATCAATGAAATACAATTCATTCAAGACTTGTTATCGGTCCATTTTTTATATTTTTTTAAAAATTTTGACAGAGTCTCCCCTATTTTTGGAACTAAACTCCCTGATAACCATAAAACAATCAACACAAAAATAATATAATAACCCAACAAGGGATAATTCAATCAAATATCATTCGCGTAACAAGTCACATATTTAAAATGCAATACCGACAATCAATCATTCGAAAAAGCTTAAAATCAAAATATGTCTAACATAACATTTGCAAATACAAATTATAATAACACAAGTTTATCCTTAAACAACTTTAAAAGTAACCTCTTCACATAAGCACCATTCATTCAATAATATATCATCACTTGATTGGGAGTTGAATGTCAATTGGTGTTTTTCCTTGCTACATATAAATAGATACAATAAATAAACGAGATAATATAAATGAATATTATTTTAAATAAAAAAATTTGAACTATTAAGTACACTTACTTTCAATTTCTTCTTCACTACATGAATATTTCGACACCAATCTCCCACACACATCAACATCTGAACAGTTTATGAAGATAGTGAAGCACGATATGCATCAATCACTCTTGTTCCAGCAGTAAATATGGCTTCTGAAGCTACCATTGTAATAGGAATGGCCAAAATATCACAAGCCATCAAAGATAACACACTGTAATTTGATTTATTCTCCCTTCACCATTCCAAACAATCAAATTTCTCAGAAAGATTTTTTCTAATGATGCAAGGCTTTTCTAAATAATCGGCTAATTCAGATTTTTAAGGCTCATAAATCTCAACAGTTTCAACAAACTCCTCTAGAGCAGCATTCCATTTACTAACATCGGAGTGTTGATCTTCAACAACTTTCCCCGTTGACCCAATATTTTCATGTTGTGCACTTGCTTGAACATCAATGACCTTTGAAGCATATTCATCATAAATGAGAAAAAGAGATTCCTTAACTTTTGCAATATTATCTTGTGCTTCAAAAGGTTGATAAAGCTTAGGGAAGCAAAATTCTATTACTCGCATCTTCTTTCGTGGATCCAAAATGGAAGCTATGGCCATCAACAAATTACATTCGCTCCAATATTTATCAAATTTGTCCTTCATCTTTTGAACCATCCTTTGGATAAACTCATCTTCTTGAGCTAATTTTGTATCCAAAACGGTTTTTATCATAGCAACTTCTTGAAGGAATAAATTTGATGTCGGATAATCACTCCCTGAAATAATATTTGTGGTTGTCCAAAAAGGTTCTAAAACAGAACATACTTTCTCCACTTTTTCCCAGTCTTCAATTGATGGACAACAATCGAAACTTGAATCCCGATCCTCAAATTGTGGAAAAACTTCTTTAAATTTGAGTACACAGTTCAACATCTCAAACATAGAATTCCATCTTGTCTTGCAATCATAAATCAATCTTCTTTCGGGCAAACCTAATTGCTGCACAATCTCTGCAAACAATGACAATCTCGCTTCTGAGCGATTCACAAAATATACACTATCCCTTATTTTGTTAGTGATGTCAACAATTTGACTTAATCCATCTTGAACCATAAGATTCAAGATATGAGCACAACACCTGACATGAAATATTTTTCCATCATACAACAACTTTCTGGACCTTGAGAAATTATCTTTCAAGATTCTAATTGACACATCATTGGTCTTTGCATTGTCAACTGAAATAGTGTGAATCTTGTTCTCAATTCCCCACTCTTTTAAACACTTGAAAATCGAATCTGCAATTTCTTGACCTCTTCGGGAGGGAGGAATATGAACAAAATTTAGAAATCTCTTTTGCAACTTCCAAAACTGATCAATCCAATGTCCAGTAATGACCATGTATTCAATCTTCTGACTTTTAGATTTCCACAAATCTGTTGTCAAGCTTACTCTTCGCACATTTTTCAACAAATTCTTAAGCTTTTTTTTCTCCTGCTCATAAACTGTCTGGCAATCATTTTTACCTGTTGCTCTTGAAATTTTTTGCCACTCAATATTCCCACGCCTCATCATTAAATTAAAGCCTTCTTCCTCCAAGATTGTGAAAGGATGTTCATGCATGAGTATCCAATGAACAGCTGCCTCTCTCATTTTTGCCATATCAAATTTCGCAGATTGCAAAGCTGGTTGAGAAATCAAACCTGAACTAGAAGGTTGAAAGTTGAGCAGAGTTTGTTGTTGAGCTTTTCTTTGGTTCACCTTTCTCACTGAGCAACTGTCTAGATGCCTTTTGAAACTTGTTGTCCTCTTGGTTTGACTGAGTGCCATTTGTCTTTTGCAATGCATGCATTCTAATTTTTTGACACTATTAACATCCACATCCTTGAATTCTAACCAAACTTGTGATGTTCTAGATCTTTTTTGCCTTTGAATGCATCACTATCTTCATTTTGTTGTTCACTATTCTCGTCTTCACCGTCTATATCATGTGTTTGCATACTAGGTTTTTCTGGTACGCTCTCATTACTTTTAGGAATAGTTGAACCAGCAATAATCGGACTATTTGAATCTGCCGTGGAAGTTGGTTGACTTGAAAAACCTGTTGAAAATGGTAATCCATTATAAATTGGAGGTTAGTGTAAAATAAATACAACAAATTAAACAATAAAGAGGAGTTTATGACACTAAATCATTAAGACCAAAAAATGGTGAAAAGATTGAACAAAGTTGTCATGAGTGCACATTGAAAGACTAAAGTATATAAGAAAGGTGATCAAATTAAGACTGTTTTAAATACACATGGGAGCTGGAAATGAGTTTAATCATGCAGTTTTTCTCTTTCATTTTTTTGGGTGGGGTTAATATCATGCATCATTTTCATGCATTCTGTCTTTTGAACAGTTATACTTATAACATATTTGATGTAACCAATTCAGAAAAGTGCAAAAAAGCAATCAAGTTGAGCACATGAATTTATTTATGAGAGGAGGAGGGCAAAAAGATTCTTAAATGATTGAAATCTTTTACTATACTACTAGAAAACTCATTCTCTAAACTCAATGCAAAACAATTTCTATACATTCACCTATTAAATGTATCACTGGTGACGTGATTGTATAAACTACAAAATGTTAAAGTTATAAGAAGAAAACACAATATTGCATTGAGCTAAAGCTTTTAAAGGAATCATGGAGGTCATAGCCATTGGAGAAAGGTATGTATTCATCATTCTTCCATGCATTCCAAATGCACAAAACTCAAACTTAGCAAAGCTATTGCAACTCAATATCCAGAAATGCTCTTAAGACTAAAAATCTGCCTTTGCTTGATGACTATGATTTCCTTTGAATCCTACCATCAGTCATCAAAATTCGAGAAAGCCACTGTATCTCTTTGTTTGGCTGTCAAAATTCAAATCTAGCAGTACTACATTACTTAATCTCTTGCAGAGATCATAGGAAATTATGTGATGTGTATTCTATTAATCAGCAGCAAACTTACATGATCTTAGTTCATGTCAACAAGTGCATGCATACAAGGAAATCCATTCTTAACAGTCGGTAGTGAAGTCATTGGCAAGCATTGTTTCTTAAATCTTTAATTTAGAGACATGATAGAGATGGAAAGAAGATCATTTATTTAACATCATTTACAGTCTGAGTGCAAAGATGTATTAAGGGTAAATGACTTCATTCCTCGACCAAAAAAACTAACCAAATCAGTAAACAAAATATTGCACCGTGCCTTTGAACAACAGAACTTTTAGTCATATAAAAAAATTCCAACAGACAGATTAGGTAGGAACAAGAATACATTCACCACATGTCATAAACGGAAACCAACTCCCAATATTCCATTTCCTAGTGGAAGCACACAATTTGTCAGATTACTAGTCCAAATAAAGAAGAAAACAGTGAGCAAAGATTCCACCTTTACACAAAACTAATAGTAAATGGTTAATATCAAGTAATGCAATGACTTAGAAAATGATTACAGCATATCAATAAATTATTCAAAAAGGGTATCTTTTATCTTTAGTACTAGCTCAAAGAACTTGCCTATCCGCAGCCTCAGCCACAACAGGTAACCTTGGAAGCTGACCAAGCAAGCATGAAGAAGAACCATAAATCAACGAAATGAGAAAGAACAAGAATACAGCGCTATCGAGGCTCATGTGAGAAGAACAAAGTTGGCTACAACAACTCGAATTGATGACTTAAAATAAAGAAATAATCATTCCAAAACACATCGAATTTAGCAATTGATCAGTATTGATATTGAACTGCAAAAAAAGAAAGATCAGTCGAATTCTTACCTTCACCTTCACGAAGAGATGGGATATTTTCCATATTTAGGGCACTAGATCTTGAATCTTAATAACACAAATCCAATAGAAGTGAAAATAGATTGAAATCTCGTTGATTCTTGATTCTTGACTTTGGATGAATTGGATTTGGATAGATTTTCTAGAACTTTGGCCAGAAATTGAAGTCGTCTCTGCGATGGGGAAAGAAAAAAGTGTCGGTCGATGAAAGAGTGTCGGTCTTTGCTCTGCGATGGGGATCTGAATCATTTGATATTATTTACATATTTTAATAAATAATTTTAATTAAATGCATAAAGGCTCGCGAGTAGCTCGTGAGGCATCGAGCTCAGGAAAACTGCACTCGGAATTGACTAGCCAAGTACTCGAGCTCGAGTAGCTCGAGCTCTAGCTCGGTCAACGCGAGCTGGAGCCGGGTTGTTGACCGAGCTGATCGTGAGCAGCTCGATCATGTAGCAGCTCTAGGCTAAATGCACCAAAAAAGCAATCTTCAAGTATGTAAATTCGTTGCATCCTAGTAAGAGAAAATTTGATTGCCTTTGCAATTAATAGAAAATATAAGGTCAAAAACTTGAAATGCTAATTGAAAAAAATCTTAAAAATTGAGTAAATAAATATTTTTTACGTTGCTTGGATAGTAAAAAATTAGTTTATGATTATTGAAGAGTTTTAAATTACTGATTGGGGTTTCAATTCGAGATACAAAATTCTTTTTAAAAACTAGTGTTCAAACATAGATTATTGGGTAGAGGGTGGGAGGACTAATAAAATCTTTAGCTAATAAATAATAAAGTTATTTGACATTCTTAATAATAAAAATATTGAAGTTGAACAATCTTAATAATAATGAGATGAGATGCGACCATAATACAAATTTTTTAATTTATAAGCTATATTTTTTATTATAATTAGTTGCATAATTTTCATTAAATCTTTTAAATTTTGTTATACTATATACAATTTTCTACTTATTTCTATCAAAGTACGGGATGAAAGTTAATTATTGAGTTGACTCGAAATCTTAAAAGTTAGCTATAAATGTTGGCAACTCCTACTTCAATAGTAGTCCTACTTCAATAGTAGAAATGAAATAAGTTTTTAAGATTAGTAGAAGTATTTTGAATGAGATACAATCGAGATTATTTCTCAAATTACTATAGTTTCAAGTATTCTTGGATGATTTAATAAAAGTTTAGTATAGATATAAAAAAATGATGAAAGAGACGCTAAATGTTTTTAGATACTAATAGTAACGGTGTTAGTCATGCGGAAAATAATCAACTTCAATTTTAAATTTAATTTATTTATTTGCATTGTAAAAGACAATCCTATTTCTATTTAAATTGGATTAGGTGTATTTTCTATTTCTTCAATTTCAATTAAAATTTAATATTCTTGTCTACTTAACTAGATATATTTTCTTTCAATTTCAATTCTAAATTCTAAATATTTTTATTTTGCTATTTAATTCTTTTTAACAATTATAAAAATTGAAAAGAATAAATTTAGTTATAAAATATTTTACATTTAAGTTTTTAACAAAGAATTATCACAAAAGAAAAAGAAGTTTGGTTTCAATTTGGAACTTACTAATAGACATATTTCAACCCGCTCCTCAAGAACCTCGATGAGTAACCCACAAAATTCTAACCCTAGGGTCTTTCAAAGATCGATGGATGTAGATTGAACAATCTATTTCTATAGATTGGTGATGACACACATTAATTAAATTACTTTTCACGATTAATTTAAATAAAAAGTCTAGGTAAGATGGAATCCCCTTTTGAGGAACAACCCTTACAAGTAAGATGAAATCCCTCCTCATAAAATCAAACTCACGTAAACAAAATAACTCTGTGTTTTCTCAATTCAATATTCTCAAAATTCTAATATGTCTGTTATTGAACGATAAAAGGCCTATAAATAGCCTTAGAAAGTAAACCCTATCTTACTAAATATGTCTCATTGAAGGAATACACTTTCTTCTTACAAATAAGGAAATAAAAACCCTAAAAATAAGCCACAATTTAAAACTCTACAAACAATGATAAGATGACATTTTCTTGGGCCCATTTAAGGAACAACATAGAAAACATACCAAAACAAAAAGATAACTTAAAAATGCTAAAAATCAAAAATAGAAAATTCTGATCGTGATCCAAGTATCATGACGAATTGTGTCACGACGTAAACCGTGCAATAGCAAACTTCGCAAAACCAATGAGCAGCATCACAATAGACGCATTCAAGCACCGTGACATGTAATGTCTTGCCCTTTTTCCCAATAATCCAATTAGAATCTCAAAAAACTCGAAAAATGATAGTTACATACCTGGCTCTTAATTTCCAATGCCACTTGAATCACCAACGAGAGAGATATTGTTGAATTATTAGAGTGTGGCAGGATCTCTCAACATTTTATCTTCGACGCCTCTTATCGTATTTTGTTTTCTTAACCCTCATTGAAGTGTCAGACCTCCATGGAATTAAATTAAGTCTTATTTTCTATGCTATCCCAGGTCTCTATACAAACGATTCATCACATATACATGGAATAAGTACTTTGAACAGTTTAGATTTCTAGAAAGACAAGCACTCATATGATTTGCTATCATTCTCTCCCACCTCACTCATATTGTCGCTCATATGTTTGTGGTGGGTAGTTTTGGACCATAACGAACAGCAAGGAATGTTTTAAATTGTTGTTTTTATTGGTAAATTCTATTTAGAGATTATTTTGTAAGAGTTGTAACAAGTGCCAAAATGTTGAAAACATATCACCAAAGGATGAGATATTCCAAATGCCATAATATTTTGTGAAAGTTTTGTTAAATGTGGTATGAACTTTATGGATCATTTTTCAAGTTCTCATAGAAATTTATGAATTTTATTTATCATTTATTAAATATGAACATGGGTGAAAGCTAAAGCCACCCGTACTAACGACGCTAAAGAGGTTGTAATATAATATCTCAATTAAAAAGTAATAAAACTTTTGAGAAAACAACAAACAATCTTCATCATCCAATAGGAAAGAATCACATTTCTCGTTTGGTTACAACATCCACCAACTCACCAATATGTTTATGAAGTGATGAAAACATATTCTCAAAGAAGCGAACCTGGCATAAATGATAAATAACAAATAACAAATAACAATGATAGAATGTAGCATTTTCATGGATAAATCACATTAATTATGTAGCAACTTTCAAGTATTCAAATATTTAAAATTAACGAATATCAATATTCGAAACCAATTAATATTAGGGAATCAAATGTACATAAGACATGTTCATGCATATTCTTTTATGTTTAACAAATTTTAAACTAATCAAAGTCTATTTTCAATGTATAACTATGCAAATTTAACCAAAGTTTCACAATTTATTTTCACTAATGGCAACAATACACCACAAAAGTTACATCCAAGCATTTAAAGCTAAAAGAATCGTAATATTCGAAATCAAACAAAAATTGGGCAGCAAGCATACATAATACATGTTCATTCATATTCTAGTGGGTTTCAAAAACTTTAAAGTAATCAAAGTATTTATTTTTCAAAGAGTAATCGTGCCAATTTAATCAAAGTTTCACAATAAAATCGTGAAACTTTAGTTAAATTGACGCAGTTGCCACAAGACACTTTGAAGCATTTAAAGATAAGAGAATAGCAATATTTGACACCAAGCAAGACATTGACAGCAAGTGTATATAAGACATGTTAATGCATATTCTTGTGGATTTAGCACATTTTAAATCAATCGAAGTCTATTTTCAAAGTGCAGCCGTGTACATTTAACTAAAGTTTCACAATTTAGTTGAACTATTGGCAACAATGCACCACAAGAGTAACATTGAAGTATTCAAAATTAAGAGAAGGGAAATATTCAAAATCAAACAAGACTTGGATAGGAAATGTGCATAAAACTTGTTCAGGCATATTTTTATAGGTTTTACAAATTATAAATCTATTAATTTGCATTTTCAAAGTATAACCGTGCCAATTTGAGAAAAATTTTAGGATTTAGTTTCACTATTGACAACAATACGCCACAAGAGTATTGTTCAAGCATTTAAAACTAAAATAATGGCAATATTTGAAACCAAACAAGACTTGGAAACAAGTGTATATGATGTCGAGTGTCGCGGCTCGTCAATTTATCCTAATTTCACTGAATATAGTAGCAGTGAGCTAGGTTTCGTTCCTCAGGGAAATAGTCGATTCAAGAAGTTTGATATGCTCAGTTATGTCACCAAAATATAACAAGATTAAAAGAACTCTAATTACAAAATTTAACAGGAAGCAAATTGGTTTAAATCCACACAATTACGAATTGAAATGAACACACAAGTAAGACTAAGAGAAGTAAAAACAAAGTTCTCAAGAAAATTAAGCTGATAATCTAGGCTACTTCCGGGTGAATGCAACTTCTCATACATGCAGTATTACTAACATACAATTAAATCAGATGAGGAGAATCACAAATGGAAAAAGAAATTATAGTTAGTATGGTCACTACACTACAATTTTAGTCTCCCGACACCATCCTATCCTCTGGTCAGGCCTAAGGATGGTGAAGTGTGAACAAGCTGTCTCAATTCCCCACTCAAATTACTCAGGCATGATCACCTAGAATCTCCCATGGTGAGGCCCGATCCTAGCATGTAAATTTATCATTTAAGTAGTAGAATCTCTTATCACCTTGTTCTCAGGATTATACAGACTCAAAGCTTCCTATGGTGAGGTCTAGCCTTAAGATCTGTGCAAATTCAAACAGGTTTAAGAACTCATGCCTTCTCAGGTTCTTATTCATGATTTTCATCCAAATCTTACAAAAGAAGACTCAATTCAGCATGAGGACCGCAATCAAATCTCATTTCATCAAATTCAGATCAAAATCATGCACTTAATAAGTTTTACCAATTCATAGCTGAGAATATCCATTTCTTATAATAGATTGTTAGTTCTACTGCACAATTACAATTTCAACCTAGCATTCACCCTCAGTATCCTAGATTATCATACAATTAGCCACGAATCTCCATTTCAGCTTCGCAATCAACAAATTGGAAGGTTAAACAGTTCATAATCATTAATTGGAAGAGTTTACCAATTAAGAGTCTTAAAAGCTTCCAAATGCCGAGAGGATTGTTACTTTTCTTCTCAATTTCCAGGAGATGTATAATGATGAAAGCAAATCTTTGATCGGAATCCAAATTGAAGCAACAAACTTAGAGAAATAAAGTAGAGAGAGAAAGTAGATCTCAAGAACACTTCCCGCTCTTCAAAATCAAAAGTCGGTTACAATATGAAAAATGTGAGTAGTGAATAATGAATCGGCTCCTCTACATGTTAGCTACCTTCCCTATATATAGAGTTGGGAAAACGTAACTAATACGCAACATAAAATGTATAAAGTGTTACACAAAATGGCCTTCAAAGAAATGACTAAAAATCAACCTAAATTGTGAAAATCCCAAGTTGAAAAACTTCTTCAGCAACCCAGTGTCTTCAGTTCAACAGCCGCGCGCCTTCATCACAATTTTAGCGCCTTCCAGCTTCTTCTCTTCACGCCTTCGCTTCTGAAGAATTCAGGTTGCAGATCAGACCAAGTTCACGCCTTCTTGCTTGCGCCTCTCACGCCTTCAGCTTCTCCGCGAGCTTCCAAGCAGACCAGCCTTTAAAGATTCACGCCTTCTTGCCACCGAACACCACGCCTTCAGCTCCCTGGAATTTCAGAAAATCAGAAGTTAAACACTTAGCCATTTTTCTAGAAAATCAAACACAAAATACTTCATGGCAGCAAATTCCCACAAAGATTTGATCATGATGCACTATGAATTAGGGAAAATTTAAAACATGAAAGTCGTAACACTTTGTTTTAGCTCTCCATAGCCATTTGGATCACCTATTTTGGAGCTAAAACGAAAGAGTTATGACCAAATCAATACAGTGCAACAAAGCTAAAAAAAACTTCGTGGAACAACCTTCAAACACTTAGCCATTTCAGCAACAAAATCAACATTCAAAACTTCAGGCCTACGATGCATCGCCGCGATGCATCGTTGCGTAAACTCATTGTACGACGATGCATTGTGGCGATGCATCATCGGCAAAACTCATTGCACGACGATGCATTGTGGCGATGCATCGTCGGCAAAACGCAACACAATGGGGATGCATCGTGGCGATGCATCGCCGTGTATTCTGACTTCAATATGTGTGTGATGTTTTCTTTGTAGCTCGTAGTGAAATGTGATGAAATGAGTGTGGTGAAATGCATGTGATGTAATGCATGAAATGTGAGGTGAAAGAATTGAAGTAAAATGGAGTGAAATCAATGAAAGATGCAAAAGGAGATTGAATGAATGAAATGAGAAGTTATGAACTTAAGCTCATTGTGAACTCGATCATTGTTCATTGTGAAGTAGGGAGAAAAGTATCCAGTTCATTGTGAAATGAGTGAGAGATGTATTGAACAAATGTTGTGGAATTGCAATGAGTAAAGTAGAGATGCAAATGAAAGAAGTTGGAAACTTAAAACTGAAATGCATGAAATGTGGTTTGGAAATCTAAGTCTAGCAAGCATGGATGTATGAAGTGAAAATTTACACTACGATGAATTGCTGTGTTTAAGTGTGCGTGTGAATTTGCACTACGATGCATCGTAGTGCAAATTTGTGCTTGAGCAGGATTGCACTACGATGAATCGTAGTGAAATTTTACACATTTGTGAACAAAATTCCGCAATCATCCACCCGAAATTCAACTGTGATGCGTTGGGAATTTGGAGAAACTTAAAGAACCAATGTTGTAGCTCTTGATCTCATCTTTCCATATCTTTTTGAATCATCCAAATCGGAGCTCAGGTGAGAGAGTTATGCCCAAAATACCATCGCAAGGCAGAATGTGCATTTCAAGCCTACGATGCATCGTAGGCTTAAAACCCTAATTTGGTTTTGCTACTTCCCACGTTGCATTTTCAACTTTCCCTTCGGAACTGGCCTTCACCTTGAACACCAAAGTTATAGATCTCACGATTTTCTTTTCATAGGATTTTGAATCAACCAATTTGGACCCCGGATGAAGAAGTTATGGCCGAAATACCAAGACATGGCAAAACTGGACATTTGCATCGTAGTGCAAATTTCATCTTAGCACTTCATGGCGAAAATTCTCCCTTTTCTCTTCCAAATTAGAAATTGCTCTCAACACAAGAATTGTAGAGTTTCCTCTTGCCTTTCCATGAGCACAAGAATCAACACCAATGGATATTTAGAGCTCAAGATGTCAACAATCTCCCAAGCTGTGACAATGAAGGCACATTGAAACCCTAATGTAGTGTCTACAAAGAAGTCCTTGTTTCATGACCTTGCACACAGAATTTGGACAAAGTTAAAACATAGCAAATGAAGTCCATGCTAAGAGCTTTTCATAACATCCAAAATCTCACCAATTGGATTAGAATTGAACAAGTTACACTCAAAACAATTCGCATACTCACTCTGCCAAAAAAAAACCTAATTTCCCCAAAAGATCATATTAAGTTTTTCCAATTTCTCCTTAACACATTTCACTTCATTTCCATCATTTTTCACTCTTTTTGCATCATTTAAACATTATCAACTTGCACATCACAAACATGCATAAAACACATAAAACACCACTCATTTCATTAAAAACAAGACAAAAGCCAAGATTTCTTAGTGCAAAATAGTTGGTATAAAACCAACTCATCAGTATACGACATGTTTGTTCATATACTTAGGGGGTTTCACAAATCATAAACCAATCAAAATATATTTTCAATGTGTAATCATGCTAATTTAATCATAGTTTCACAATTTAGTCCCACTATTGGAAACAATAAAGCACAAGAGTTATATTCAAGTACTTAAAAGTAAAAAAATGGCAATATCTGAAACTAAACATTATTTGGGCAGCAAGTATACATAAGACATGTTCATGTATACTCTTGTAGATTTCACTTATTTTAAACTAATAAAAGTATTTTGTTCAAAGTGTAATCGTACCAATTTAATCAAAGTTTCACAATTTAGCCCAACTATTAGCAACGATAGGCCCCGTGAGCTATATTCAAGCATTTAAAGATAAAAGAATGACAATATGTGACAACAAACAATACAAGGACAACAAGTGTAAATAGACATGTCAATGCATATTCTTGTGGGTTTAACAAATTTTAAATCAATCACAGTCTATTTTCAAAGTGTAACCGTGTTAAACCAATATTTCATGATTTAGTCCTAATACTGGCAATAATACTCCACGAGAGTAACATCGATGTATTTAAAGTTAAAAGAATGGCAATATTCAAAATCAAACAAGACTTGGGTAGCAAATGTACATACGACATGTTCTTGCATATTCTATCAGATTTCACAAATTATAAGCCAATGAAATTCTATTTTAAAAGTGTAACCATGTTAATTTAAACAAAGTTTTATGAATTAGCCTATATATCATAATAGTTACGTTCAAGTCTTTAACCTTAAAAGAATGATATAATAATGCTTATTAGCCAATCCCAAATAAATAGTACAACGCAAAAATCATGTGCCACATTAGTTACTATTTTTATGAACTCTATGTTTCCAACTCATGGCACATATAAACACTGTTTATACACATTCTACTCTAGTACTTAAACTACTAAACAAATTTCTTTAAGCTAGAGAAGGCAAATATTCAGCAAAATCATATCGTAATGAAAATTGTGACGATATGTTCAAGTTTCAAACATGTGCCAACCAAGCAACATAATATGCATATTGAGGACCATTTCCAAATAATGGAATAAAAGTTTAATTTTAGCATCCACCGACATGCTATTATTAGGTACATACATACATCTTACTCGGACTTTTCATCTGAAGGGTTGTTATCTATCATTGGTAACATTTTCATCAATTTAGCCACTTGTACTTACAGTTAGGACTACTGCTCTTTTCAGTAATTGCATTTCCTCCTCGTATCCATCAATTTTGGATGCCAATTTGGCCTTTTCAACCTCAACTGCATCAATTCTAGCTTTTTCTTGCTCAGCATTCTAGCTTAATGTGTCTGAATAAGTTCTTTCGTTGGTTTTGACCTCCTCTTTAAATGGTTGAGTAGTTCACCAAGTTTTTTTATGTAGATTTCAGTTGAGAAAATAGAAGACGATGCCTCTTTAGCTTTGAACTTATTATACACAATGAATATAACTTATAAGATCGGGAAATATAATAACAACATAAAACGATTGAATTGCAACTGAGAAATATTTATGTATATATTTCACTTCTGCCTCATCAGTGACCATTCTTTCTTTTTTATTTGAGAAATGAGCACGGTGTTACGTTTCAATTGAGGACAAATGAATATTAATAACACCATTATAGTAACAAAAAAAGTTAATCATTGTTTCATGATTAATTAAAATATCATGATTTAGCCTCACTAATGGCAGAAATAAACTACAAGAGAATATTCAAGCATTTAAAGTTAAAATAAAAGCACAATTCAAAACAAAACGAGACTTAGGCAGCAATAGATCCTAAACTATGTTCATGTATATATGTGGATAGACCTTGAAATTACCAATACGAAATGAATTTTAATGAATCCATTAATAATTTTAATTTTGATGACTTTGTTCCTTTTGTAAATAGACCAACATGAATGTCTTTAATCTCCTTAATTCTTTATATAAATTTGTATATAGCATAAAATGCTAATATTTTGTCTTCACGTATAGAAAATGGGATATCTATGTCATCCTAGAATAAGTACAAGTGTGTAGAAATAGACAATAGATGATGACGCATTTACTAATTGGGTTATGTGTAATTCAATCCTATATATATATGTCAATGCAAGGGAAACACTTGAGTATTAGTTGTATGAGTAAACCCCAAAAGAGCCAAGCATTTACTCAAGCTATTTAATTTTTAAGAGAACTGAATCTTTCTTTAGATGAATTTACTAGCTAACCTAGGGTGAAATATGCTTGGCTCAACAACAAAATCGTTCCTCTCTATAGGTATATATAGTCTATGCATACTTTATTAGAAAAAAAAAGAAAGATTAGTTAATTAAGTGATATGATATTGGTTGGAAGGAATGTACTCATGCCAAACAATCAAGACATATGCTCAAAGTCACAGATCTATTCAATATACAACCACAACAAGGCACGATAAATCACGTAAATACAACAAAGACAATAAAAAATAGAACGTGATTACTTGGATTCGATGCCTATCCAAACCCCCACATTATACGAATTGACCCACCCGGTCTGTGTACTCACAATCCCAATCTTACAGTTTGACTTGTTCTGTACTCAGGACGGAAAGGCTCGCCTAAAGGTCATCCCTAAAGGTTTGCGAAATTGACGACAATCTTAAAGGTTTTCAAGCAATCTTGCTAGAAAGGTTTCTTTTTCATTCAATGTTTTTGAAATTTGCAGCTTACAAAATAGGCCAAAGGCTAAAAGCCAACAAAAGCCTAGCTTAATAGGAAGTTTCCTATTTTGACTCAAACACTAATACTAAAACACGTAAATAACACATGTCTTGGCCATGCAAGTTCTTAGACCATGTGAAATGACATCAAATAATTGACCAAAGTTCATGCAAGAACAATTGGCCAACACTTATTGAATGAAAACTTAATCAAAACAATAATGTAAAAATTCATAAAATTAAAAAATTTCAAAATCACTGACATCGCAATGTGGGGTGTCGCACGTCATGATGTGTAGGATCAAATTCGCAACCGTCGCAACGTGGAGGTCTGGACATCATGACGTGCAGAAAATCATTACCGACACATTTTCTTTAATCGCCAAAATTCGTTCAAATTCCAGTAAGTGGCGTCGCGATGTGGGACCTACTGGACATCGTGATGTGGAGACCTGGAAATAGTGACATAGAGGGTTCTTCACAAAATTCATAGTTTTCAACTCTATTTTCCAAAGACAAGTCCTTAATCTCTACGTGTGAACCTTGGGGAACCTCTTCATGCACCACAATGGAAGATATGTTCCAAATAACGCTATTCCCTGGATTAGGTAAGGAGAATTCTTCTAAATCACCAATGTGTTGGGTGAACAAAGACATCAAAGCTTCCTTAACCTTCTTGGATCTTGCTCTAGCCATTGGACCATCAATACGTACCAATGGATCCTTCAAGTTAGTTGCTACATTCGCATCATTCCCTTCCTCCTTAGAAATATTCATCCTAGAATCACCTCCATCGAACAAGGACTAGTCAGAAACATTGAATGTAGAAGAAATATTACCATACTCACTTGGAAGCTCAATCTAGTAAGCGTTATCGCCAAGCCTTTGAAGAACTTGAAATGGACCATCTCCTCATGAATGAAGTTTAGAACTCTCTTTTTAGAATATCGCTCCTTACGCAAGTGAAACCAAACCTAATCTCCGAGGTCAAAGATCACTTGTCGCCTATCCCTCTCTGCCTTATGTGCATACACTTCATTCTTCTTTTCAATAGTAGCATAAAGTTGACTATGCAACTCTTTAACAAAATTAGCTTTTCTTTTAGCCTCAGCATTAACAAACTCATTAGATGGTAAAGGTAAATTATCAAGAGGAGTTAAAGGATTAAAGGCATAAATAACCTAAAAAGGAAAACAAGAAGTAGAACTATGCACAGTTTGATTATATGTAAACTCTATATGAGGTAAACAATTCTCCCCATACTTCAAGTTTTTTTGTATAATGGCACGAAGTAAGATAGACAAAGTCCTATTTACTACTTCAGTTTTCCCATCATTTTATAGGTGTGCAACTGTAGAAATCAAGAACTTTGTAACCAGCTTATTTTACAAAGTACACCAAAAATGAGATAAAACCTTAACATCTCTATCACTAACAATACTATGTGAAATGCCATGCAATCTAACCACTTCTTTAAAGAACAAATCAGTAATATGTTGTGCATCATTTGTTTTAGTACATGCAATAAAATGAGACATCTTACTAAACCTATCAACCACAACAAAAATGTTATCTTTTCCATTGCTGGACCTAGGTAACCCAAGCACAAAATCCATAGAAATTTCAACCTAATGATGAATAGGAACATGCAAAGGAGTGTAAAAACCATCAGGCTGAATTTTAGACTTGGATTGTCTACACACAACGCATTTATCACAAACACTTTTAACATCTTTAATCATGTAAGGCCAATAAAAATGTTCATTCAAAATATCAAGTGTTTTAACAACCCCAAAATGCCCCATTAACCCACTCCCATGTTCTTTGACAAGCAATTCACGAATGGAACACAATGGAATACACAACTTATCTTTATGAAAAAGAAAGTCACCATGCAAGTAAAATTCTCCATCCTACTTCAACAAACATTGGTCATACATGGAAAAGAAATCAGGATCTTGTTTATATAAAGATTTAATCAAATCAAATCCTAGCAACTTAGCATGTAAAAAAGTCAACAAATGAAATCTTCTAGATAATGCACCAGCTACCACATTCTCTTTACCAGTTTTATGTTTAATTACATATGGAAAAGTCTCTATAAATTCTAACCATTTCGCATGCATTTGATTCAATTTACCTTATGTTTTCAAGTACTTAAGGCTTGCATGATCAGAATATATAATAAACTCTTTTAGCCATAAGTAATGTATCCATACCGTCAATAACTTTACCAAAGCATACAACTTCTTATCGTAAGTCGCATACTTCAAAGCTGCCCTAATGATTTTCTCACTAAAGTATGCCACTGACTTTGATTCTTGCATCAAAACAGTACCAATACTAATCCCGGAGGCATCACACTGTATCTCAAAAGCTCGAAAAAAATCAGGTAAAGTAAGTAAAGGGGCATGAGTCAATTTATCCTTCAATGAATTAAATGCCTTTTCATGCTCAGTTTCTATTCAAAAACAACATTCTTTTTGACAAGTTCATCATGGGGAGCCATAATAGAACTAAAGTCCTTGATAAATTTCATATAAAAACTTGTTAAGCCATGAAAGGATCTAACTTCACTAGCATTTTTAGGTGTAGGTCATTCTTTAATTTCCTTAACATTTGACTCATCAACAGCAATACCTTGAGAATTAACCACATACCCTAAAAAGATTATTGATTGCATGCAAAAAACACACTTTTTAAGGTTGACATATAATTTTTGTCTCTTAAAACAACAAAAACACAATTAAGATGTTCAACATGCTCTTCCATTATTTTACTGTATATGAGAATGTTATCAAAGTAAACTACCACAAATTTACCAACATAAGAACGAAAAACATGATTCATAAGAAGCATAAATGTACTAGGTATATTAGTTAAACCAAAAGACATTACCAACCACTCATACAATCTATATTTAGTTTTAAATGCAGTTTTCCATTCGTCACCTTCTTTAATTCTAATTGGGTAGTAGCTATTTTTTAGGTTAATCTTGGAGAAAATTCAAGAACCATACAATTTATCAAGCATGTCATCTAATCTAGAAATAGGATGTCTATACATAATGGTGATCTTATTAATGGCTCGACAATCAACACACATTTGCCAAGATGTATCTTTCTTTAGCACTAAAATCACAGGAACTGAACATGGACTAAAGGATTCCCGAACAATGCCTGTGGCTAGGTGTTCATCGACTTGCCTATGGATTTCCTTGGTTTCTTCAGGATTTTCTTTATAAGCTGACCAATTTGGAACGGCTATCCAAGTATGAAATCAATTTGATGCTCAATACCTCGATTTGGTGGCAACCCAATAGGTAAATCCTCAGGAAACAAATCTCCATATTCCTGCAATAAGGACTAAACAACATTAGGCAAGAAAATAACGTCATCACTATCAATCAAGTACAAATCTTTTTCGGATCATTAAGTACATTAGTTCCCTATATAGAAGCATCTTTTTTAGTTCACTTTTTGATACAAAACAACAAGCTTTTACATTGAGTTCATCTACATGTTCCGAACTAGAACTAGATCCTCCTTTCTTCACACGCTCATTCTCTGCATATTTTTCCCTTATCTCGTGACAATCCTTAGCAATAACAGATTGATTTTCATAAACTTGCCAAGGCCTGAGAGCTGCAAGGTTGAATTTCTTACCCTTGAAGACAAGCCTGTAATAATTCTTCTTGGCATGATAAATCACATCACGATCAAATTCTCACGGCCTTCCAAGTAATTAATAACTTGCTTCCATTGGAACTACAACACACCATGCTACATCACAATAATCTCCAATAGAAAAAGGCACTTTCACTTGCTTTGTGACTCACAATTCTCCAAAATTATTCAACCACCGAAGTTGATAAGGCTTAGGGTTCTTTACACAAGATAACCCTAATTTGTGAATAAGCAGAATACTGGCAACAGTAGTACCACTTGCACTATCAATAACAAAACTGCATACCTTCTAATTTATGAGACAATATGCATAGAAGATATTACCTTGATGAATGTCTTCGAATTCGATCTTGGGTTGTACTTGTCAAATCTATCTTGTCACCAAAGTCAGCTTATCATTCAATCTGGTCATATGCTCAACTTTCTTATCTCTATCAGAAGATTTTTCTAGGTCAGGAATTTCATCTCCATCATATTGGTCACTCATCACTTCTCCATTGTCAAGAATGTACATTAACTTCTTTGTTGGATAGTTAGCTTGAATATGCCTAAATCCTTGACATTTAAAGCATCTCACATATCGCAATCTTCCTCCTGGTTTGCCTTGAGTAGATGCACCACTTTCAACACCCCTTTGAGTGAATTTGGGTGCTGAATTTCACATTATTTTGAAATAATTGAAATGGATTTGCCTTGGGAGTCACCTGTTGATTAGATTGAACAGGATTGCTGTCTTTTCTCCACGCGGGTTGTGGAACTAGATATCGGCTTCTATTCTTCATGTGTTTCTCAATTTTGATTGCTTTAAGCACAAGTTCATCCATATCCATATAACTTTGAAGATCAACATGGTAAGCCAATTCTTGGTCCATTCCTTGAAGGACTGCCCAATTGTTGTGTCAGCACTCTCCTTAATTCCAACCTTATCAATGAGAATTTCCATCTCTTGATAATACTCCTCTATGAGTTTATTTTCTTGTACCAGTTGGTGCAACATGAGATTTAACTCGCGGCAATAATGTGAAAGAGCATACTTCTTTCTCATGAGTATTTTCAATTCAGTCCAAGTCCGAATGGTCTCTTTCCTTACTGTCGTCTAGCACTTTGCACTTGATTCCAATAGAAACTAGTATAATCCTTGAGATGCATATATGCTAATCGGAATCTCTGATCTTCAGGATAGTTACTTCCCTCAAAGATGTCGTCCAACTCGTACCCAGTGAAAATATAACTCGGGGTCCGATTTGCCATGGAATGTTGGAATGACAACCTTTGGAACGCCGATAGGAATTATGAACTGTTTACCACTTCGAGACTGCTCAAAAGCAACATCATCTTTAAACTCAGAATCAACCTCTTTTTATTTATATCTGAGCTTCTTAGAAACTAAAGCTTTTGAGGCTAATCTGGATGATGACTCAATATTATCTAATCGGATATTGATCTCTTGGATCATGTTGAAAAGTGAGTCCATCACCATTTTAGACTCTTGGGGAGCCTGAGATGTGTTATCTTTATCCATTATACCTGCAAGAGTTAGTAAAAAGAACAAGAAAATATAACAAAGTAATACTTCCTTGCAGGTTCTCACTATGGGAAGTAGATACTCACCACTCTATTCGGGTAGTGTTTTCTCAACTATTTATTATAACTAATCAAAGATTAATTTCAGAACTTCTCTAAATCTAAGAACCTTATCTATTCTAAATATGGAACAAAAGTCATCACTCACTTGATCACAAAAATATCTAGAACGAATAAATTCAATCAGTCAAGTAAGAATAGAAATTTAGAACACGTAAAGGGTATAACAGGATATTGACAAAAAAAGAAAAATCCAAGAATGCAAGGATTCATTAAGGTAGTACCAAATTCAGTTAATATGTGATTCAAAAGTAACCCAAAAATTAGTTTGTTGCTCAATTTTTATTTTGTCTAATTTTTTTTTTTAAATTTCCCAGGCTTTTTTTGGTACACGATGTTTTTTTTGGACAACAAACACTTAGTTTGTTTGGTAATGGGAAGCAACAACAATCCCTTTTCACAGATTTAGGGTTTTTAAATTTGATTTCCAATATCACCTTCAAGAATCAAGAAATCAAAGCAATTTCAAGATTCACACAATAGCTACCTCAATGAGACAAAAATCACTTTGCAAAAAGAAACAATAGCAAGAAAAGAACAAGAAAACAGCAAGAAGAGTGGAACAAAAAGAATAACCTGAATAATAGAAATTTATTTTATATTAATTAAAACAAAAATTGTGTGTGTGTGAAACTTGTTTCTCTTATACCAATTGATACGATATTTGTTGCAAGGAATGTACTCACGCCAAACAATCAAGATGTATTCAACACACAACCACAACAAGGCACGATAAATCACGTAAAGACAATAAAAACAAGAACATGATTACTTGGATTCGATGCCAATCCAAACTCCCACGTTTACGAATTGATCCACCTGGTTCGTGTACTCACAAACCCAATCTTACAGTTCGGCTTGTTCTGTACTCAGAACGAGAAAGGCTCACCTAAAGGTCCTCCCTAAAGGTTTGCAAAAATTGAATACAATCTTTAAGGTTTTCAAGCAATCTTGCTAGAAGGGTTTCTTTTTCATTCAAAGTTTTTGAAATTCTTAGCTTACCAAAGCCTTAAATAGGTCAAAGGCTAAAAGCCAACAAAACCCTAGCTTATTAGGAAGTTTCTTATTTTGACTCAAACACTAACACTCAAACACGTAAATAACACATGTCTTGGCCATGCAAGATCTTAGACCACGTGAAATGACATCAAACAATTGACCAAAGTTCATGAAAGAACAATTGGACAACACTTATTGAATGAAAACTTAATCAAAACAATAATATAAAAATTCGTAAAATTATAAAATTTAAAAATCCCCGAAGTCGTGACGTGGTGTGTCACACGTCAGACATGCAAGATCAAATTCAACAATGTCGCAACGTGGTGGGTTCTTTGCCAAATTCGTAGTTTTCAACTCCATTTTACAAAGACAAGTCCTCAATCTCCATGTGTGAACCTTGGAGAGCCTCTTCATGCAATGACTCTATTCCTAATATTAGGTAAGGAGAATTCTTCAAAATCACCAATGTGTTTGGTAAACAAAGACATCAAAGCTTCCTTAACCTTCTTGGATCTTGCTCTAGTCATTGGACCATCGATGCGAACCAATGGATCCTACAAGTTAGTTGCTATATTCGTATCATTTTCAATTTCGTTTTGCAAATACATGTCCTCAATCTCCATGTGTGAAATTTAGGAAGCCTCTTCCCGAACCACAATGGAAGATATGTTCCAAATGACTCCATTCCCCGGATTAGGTAAGGAGAATTCTTCAAAATCACCAATGTGTTGGGTGAACAAAGACATCAAAGCTTCCTAACCTTCTTGGATCTTGCTCTGGTCATTGGACCATCAATGCAAAAGAATGGATCCTTCAAGTTAGTTGTTACATTCGCATCATTAATCTATTTGGTTTTGTGAATAATAGCATATACGTAAAAGAGATTAAGTGTGAAGAAAAGAATGGTAGAGAATTAGTTAATTAATCTAGTTATTCTGGCTTACTAAGTCTAATAATAAACCATGTGTTTAAATAGTAATAACAGTATATCTTAGCCAAAATGGGGATAGAAAAACAATAGAAAAAAATTGGAAAAAAAGTGATTTTCAAGATGTGAAACTTGTTAAAAAATATGGCATGGGTGTTATCTTTTCTTATCAGGGTATGCATTTCATTGAGTAAACAATGTTTTTTTAGAGTCAATAGGCAAAATTGATAAACATATTTGAAATGTAAACATATTTGAAATGTGATAGTACGAGATAAAATTAATTGTAAATGTTATAATTCTTTTGTTATGCATGTCCTAAAGTGAGTATATTTTAACTTTGATTTCTAGAACATGTCAATCTCTTTAATTATATGTTTGAACCATTAAATTACCACATTACTCAATACATACACCAACATGAAGTTGTCATTGATCTCCTTAATTTTTCATTTGGCATTTTTCATTGTATGGTAGTTGCACCCAACCAAACTAAAAAGTAATCATATTCCAATAGTAAAAAATGTTTCTTCCCATTCTAATACCCATGAATGAATTAGATATTTTCTATATTTAATTTCTTAGTTTCTAAATTTTCTTTCTTTTTGTCCAGAACTTTTCCTAACTCTCATCCATATATTGTTTAATATCAATAATTCTAAATAATAATAAAAAAATAAAGAATCAAAGCAAAAGACCCCATGTGATCATGCTAGAAAACTAATTATTACAGTCCCTAGATTTTTTTTTAAATATCGTGCTAGAATCATAGTAAATAGTTTAACGAAAAGAAAAGGGACAATAAACTATGTAATATTAATGAAAACACAATAAAGATATCAAAATATTAGAGAACTATTACCTCAATTGATGTAGCACGTCGATGTGGTTTAGAAAATCCGCCAAAAGCAGTAGAACTGGACAATTCACAAAAAAAAATATTTCTTTAAGATTAGCAATATTATAAATTTTAATAGTCATAGTGTTCATTAATTATACACATCAGAACTGGTCAACAATGAAGTGTTATAACTATAACATGGATAAAGACTCTGTGGTTGGAAGAGCACAAACATCAACTACCTATATCAAGAATAGTTGTCCAAACCCATTTAAATATCAATGTACTCATAACCACTGAAATTGATTTACTTTAGAATTTTATCCTATTTGTTAGCAGAGTTCTAAAATCTCATAGTGAATGGACAAGATGAAGAAGTAGTTTTTGCTTATTCGATGACTTATCTAAACAAGAACATATGCACTTGAATTGTCATTCAACCAATAACTAAAAATACCCAAAGACAGAAAAAAGAGTTTAGATGACACCATAAACTCTCATTATAGACAACTTCACTAAGTGTACCTTATGTTAGACCTTCCATATTTACTACTTGTTAAAACCCTTAAAAAAAGGCTAAAGATTTTCACTTCCTTGCTGCCCTTAATTTGGCCATCCAATAGTTAGAGAAAACTATGAAACACAATAGAGACAGAATCATACTTTGAGAAACAACGAGTCTACAATATAATAAAAGCGTCTTTTTTATTATTCAAAGAAATCCCATTAAAAAAACTTTGGCAAAAATATTTAGAAAAGTTGAAAGCAAATATTAACTAGCACAGAAATATATAAATTAATTAATATTGTTTAAGTTTTAACTTAATGAAGTTGTTTAAAAAACAAGAGTAAGATGCAATTTTTATTTTTCACCTTCTAACAACAAAATATTGTGTATAAGCTTTTGAAAAACAAATAAAATTGATTCTTTTTACTGAAGATGTAATGCAAAAGAAATCCCACTTCTCACAATGTCTTTCCAATTTTGCAGTAGGTGATTTTGAGAACCTCCGTGAAAAATAAGTTCTAAAGGAAGATATGTTAAATGATGCTACTTCAGAATAATAGCAGAGGCACTAAACATGAAATTTCTAGTTAGTTCTTAATCATAGAATACAATTACTATTAATTACTTAATATTATAATCCATCACACACACACACAAAACACTCAATTGCAGAACCGAGAAAGGAGCTATATAGGCTGAAAAGTACAAACACTCATACCTTAGAACTCTTTAGACAAAATTTTGGATTTTGAGCGGCATTAGAAGTAGCAATGTAGGAGGTAGATAACAGTAGGAGGTAGACGACAGTAGGAAGTGAAATGGGTTGTGGTGGCTTAGTGTTTCAGTGATAGTGGCGGCTTAGAGAAGGATATGTTATGAGAGAGTGGACGATTTTAGATGGATTAGAAGGTGAATGGCGGCGACAAAGTGGTCTCTAATGAATGGCGGCATCGCTTGTTAAATTGGCAGTAGGTGGTAGAATTTTGAGAGAATGGGAATGTGCTAGGGTTAAAATGCATTGAAAGGAGTTGATGAGGCAAGTGTATGTCACGAGTATGAGCAATAATAATTTTTATTATTATAATTAGGAAAACTTTGAGTGTTTAATATTTAATGTTTAACTATTTTATTTTTTTTAGAAAATTAATCTTTCTAATTTTGTTTTCTATTCTTTTACATTGATAATTATTTTTAATTTCATGCGTATTAAAGGTATTTTCCTTTTTTAAAAAATTTATAAAAATTTTAAATTTATTTCATTTTATTAAATAATAATAAAACATAATAAACTAATGACATTTGTTCATTGAAGGGTGCATAGTTCTAAAAATATAACATAAAAATAACAAAAAATGACTAATCCAACCCATAAATATAATAAAATAATATATATTTATAACAATGTGAAATAATTTTGTTATTATATTAACATGATGTAAATTTAAATATAATTAATTAATAATAAGTAATACTTATACCTGTAGTTTTATAAATGTATAGCAAAATAATTAATACTAATCAATACTTAAATTTCCAAAGTTTAAATTTATATTTTACTAATAAATAAAAATAAAAATATTTAAAATACTATTGCAAAAATAATATAAGATGACTTAGTAATAAGTTTGATTTTTTGGAAGGTGGCACTTATATCATTCCTTTGTCAATTCAACTAATATAGGCTATTTAGACAAGTAAAGTTATAATTAAAAATAAAGAATAAAATTTTATGATAGATTTTTTCTTTAATATTAATTGAGATTGTTAGAAAATGTTTACGGGGTAGGGGTGGAGGGGTGGTCTTTTAATTTATTGTCTCAAGACTCGAGAGTATTACATGATAGCCTTAGAGATTTGATCAAACATGAATTCTTAGGATTTTATGTCAAATCAATTTAAATATAAAAAAAGAATGTTAAACTCTAGCTCACTCATATTGTCAAACAATGTTTAAACTAAAGTAAATACATATAGAGTTTTAAAAACATAAAATCAGGAAAATGATTAGATAAGTGAGAAAGAAAAATATAAAAAGAATAAGGGTATTGAAAAAATGATTAAATTATTAATTAAAATTAAAATATTAAAATATAATAATATAATTAGAATACTAGTTGGACTTCAAGTTCTAGATATCCTTAACAAAATATTAAAAATTAATAAAATTTAAATTAATTATTTGACTGTTATTAACTAACACTAAATTGAATTAATCAATAAATAATCTATGGCCTTCAATCAAAATGTTATGGAGGTAAAAATAAAAATATTAGGGTGTCTTACTATTATTATTAATAAGTTAAGATGTCCAATAGAAATTATGATTCATTATTATGGGTCTAATTTAACTCCAAATGCTCGTGGGCACCATATTGTTAAGCCATTAAGTTGGCCCAAATTAAATTCTTATCAAATATTAACACTAAATTGAATTAATCAAAAAATAATATATGGTCTTCAATCAAAAATGTTATGGGGTAAAAATAAAAATATTAGGGTGTCTTACTGTTATTATTAATAAATTAAGATATCCAATTCAAATTATGATTCATTATTATGGGTTTAATGTAGCCCCAAATGCTTGTGGGTACCATATTGTTAGGCCATTAAGTCAGTACAAATTGAATTCTTATCAAATATTACATTTATAAATCCAATAGTATAGTTACATATTTCTGAGCTTTTCTTAAACCAGTTTAGCCCACATAATAAGGCCCAAAAAATAAACATCTATCTAGCTATTTACCTATGAATATTATTTTTAATTATTCATTTTCTAACTCTAATATATTAAATGCAGCAACTACTTGGCTCAATTACTATTGATCAATTGCGAGCTAGTAATATTTTAGTTCTACTTACTGTTAGAAATTTATACGAAAACTATAAAGAAAATAAAATTTTTCCAATTAGTGTTCATTAATTAAATGTACTAAGTACTTGGCCAATTTATTATTGCTCCATTAATAATTTATTGTACCCACTTAATTAATATTAACCCAACAAAAAAATATGTGCCTTTAATTTCTTAGTAACTCTGTCTCAACCTACTTGTCCAAATATGAGCTTAATTATGAATATTATAAAATATATCTATAATTATTAATTTCAACATTCATATACAATGTACAGGTTAATTTGTGAATATTTGAGTGTCATATTGCAACTATTAAAAATTAGACTAACACTATAAATAAAATATGTTTGGCGCAATTAATATTGACAAACCAATTAATTAATTATAGTATGAATTGTCCCAATGCGAGTTAGTCATATATTGCGCCCATTTACTATTTGTCCAACACACTAAGTTAAGAATTGAGACTTTTAATAGTATTGGTCAATTAGGAGTTAACAAATACTAGTCCACATTATATAATTAGGCTAATATTATATAGTAATATAGGCATATATGTATATGTATAGATTTTTCTTGGAATTTTTAGCCATTATTTTCTATTGGAGCTAAAATAAAGTTTATTTCGCATGAATCAAAACTACCTTAATTTTTTTTTAATAAAAAACACACCATTCTTATATACATAAAGTAAAACACGATGCTGGATATACCCATCGCATCGTTACAAAAGAAGGAAAAAACAGAAGTAAACATGGAGTACTACTCCATTACAAGATTGCTTAATCAAATGTGTGATATGGAATAAAGAAAGCTACTACTCTAGAGTTGACTAGAGTAATGCTTTCTTTGCCCATTCAGAGTAGCCTATGCAATTCCAGAAAGAGTAACATATCATAATTAATTGGCCTCCCAAGCTATTAGTTTCTCACATCGCAAACACATCGAGAGGCATGTTAAACAATTTAAACTTCAAACTATTGTAGACAAAAAAGTGCCATCAACGAATTTCAAAACCATTTTTGTCAACATAAATCAATGGCCAGGTATACTGTACCAGTTTAAATGTCCATGTGGCAACCTTGGTAGTTGCCACTAACGAGATCAAGCATTACATCTTATTTAAACCAATTGTAGACTACCAATTCACTATCCTTAATTAATCGCAGTTGGTTCCAACAATCCAAACTAGCCACCGTCCCCATCACACTCAACACAAGAAATGTATCAACATCAGCAGCGGGAAAATAAAGTAGATGAACACACTTGAAGCACATGAAAGAGCGTTTCACACTGAATGATCAGCAGCATGCATTCAGCCTTACAAATGCACATTTTACCAAAGTATATGTATTGGATTTAGTTTGTTTCACTATCAGTCTGGCATAGAAAGAACATCCAAGGCAAACCAAAATTCTAGAGAGGCTAAATCCCGTAAAATTTCTGAGTCTTCAACCCAAATAATTCCATTTACGAGGTCATTTTCCAATCAACGGACCACTCGGCAGAGCTTCAAAGCTCAACAAAGCCGCCCAACAAATGAAAAGAGCAAATGAGGGTTCACATTCAAAGCTCCATTAACACAGAGCATCAAAGAAAACTCATCAACTCAGAACATAAATTCGAATACAAATTAGAAGGGAAAATTCAAGAGCAGCATTTGAGAACTTCAACACACAACCAGAAAATTCACAAATCAAAAGCCAACCACAAAAACTGTTGGATATTTTCAATAATTGAAAGTATTGGAACAATCAAGAATTTGGAAATTGATTAAAGCTATATTTCAGCTAAATTTCCCAACGTCGCGACGTGGAGACTCTCACGTTGCGCGACGTAGACGGACGTCGCGACATAGAAGGGTTTTCCACGTCGCGACGTAACTCTCTGGAAAGAATTTCATGAAATTGAAATTTGGACGTCGCAACGTGGAGAGTTGCACGTCGCGACATCGGGCAAATTTTTGGGAAATATCTTTTACGCTTTCTTGGACGTCGCGACGTGGATAACCCCACGTCGCGACATTGGGTAAAAACCTGGAAAATTGAGATAAACTCACTCGGTTGGTTTTTTGGTAGTTTTCAGATTAAGACACAAGTAGTTATCTTGTGTGTCTTGAAGTAGTTGTTGATTTGAATTATGTCTCTACAAAGACATAATTGATTGGATAGATTTTATCTAACTAACAACTAACAACTACTTTAAGAATTCAAATTCAAAATGGAAGTCATAAAAAAGGATTATTCTTGAAAGAAAAATACTGCAGATTTTCCTTTGAGAAATCACAACTTTTGTAAACATACTTTTGTCTTAAGTGTTGAAGCATTGTTAGTGCAAACAATTCTTCATTTTCTTCATCTTATCCTAAGGAATTATTTGCTTGAATTTTTGCACAAGAAGGAGCAAATAAAAGTCTAAAGAAAAGTGCATTTGCACAATTTGAAGTTTCCTTTTGTAATAGTTAGTCTTTTTTCCAAACTTGTAATAGTTAGTCATTGTTGTACTTTGAAGAAATTCACCAACAATCTTTAGAATTTTATCTTCCGAAACAATGGCTGGTGGAAAAGACTTGACTTCCAACATCACAAAGTTGGAAAGGTTTGATGGAGGACAATTCACAAGATGGCAAAAGAGGGTGTATTTTCTCATTGTTGCACTCAAGTTGGCTTATGTTCTCATAACTCCAAAGCCACTACTTCCTGTTGGAGTGGAGGAAACTCTTGAAGACATGAGGAAAAGGCAAAAATGGGAGAATGATGATGAGATATGTAGTGGACATATACTCAATGAAATGTGTGATGGATTATTTGACACTTACCATACAATTCCTACTGCAAAGGAACTTTGGGACAAAGTGGAAGCAAGGTACATGCTTGAGGATGCTTCAAGTAAGAAGTTTCTTGTTTCAAATTTTCTGAATTACAAAATGGTAGATGGTAAATCTATGATGAATAAATTTTCTGAAATTGAAATCTTGTTGAATAAATTTACTCAACATAACTTGAACATGGATGAGACAATTATAGTTAGTGCTATAATAGAGAAACTTCCTCCTACTTGGAAACACTTCAAGAAGAAGTTGAAACACAAGAAGGAGGAAATGAATATTGACAGTCTTGCTAAGTCCCTTCGTATAGAAGAGGAATGTCGAATGCAGGAAAACAGGAATCCTCAAGTGAAGCAAGATGACAAGAACAATGCACCTTCCAACAAAGTTCACATGGTGGAAGAAGGCCAACAAAACAAGCCAAACAAAGGAAAGAGGCCATTCCAAAGCAAGGATCAATCTAAGAACAAAAAGAAGAAGAAAGGAAAGTGCTTTCATTGCAACAAGGAAGGACACTACAAATATGAGTGTCGGTTGTTGAAGAACAAAAATTTCAACAAGGGTGAGTCTTCTAAAAATGAGACTCAAAATTTTATTGCAATGATTTCTGAAGTCAACATGATAGAAGAAGATTTTCCTTGGTGGATTGATACTGGTGCAACTAAACATGTGTGCAAGAACAAAAGATTCTTCAAGAACTTGAAGCCCATGGATGATGCAAAGGCTGTGATATACATGGGAAATGCTTCAACAACTCCTATTGAAGGCATAGGAGAGATTGATCTCAAGTTCACTTCTGGAAACATTGTTACTTTGACAAATGTATTGTATGTACCAGAAGTTAGGAAGAACTTAGTTAGTGGAAGCTTGTTGAACAAATTTGGTTTCAAATTAGTTTTTGAGGCTGATAAATTTGTACTCACTAAGGGTGGGATGTTTGTTGGAAAGGGTTACCATTGTAATGGAATGTTCAAGTTGAATGTACTACCTACAAATAAGATGAATGAAATTTCAGTTGCTTATTTGGTTGAGTCTTCTTTTACTTTATGGCATAATAGATTAGGTCATGTAAACTACAAAAGAATGATTGAAATGATGAAGCATGATCTTATGCCATACTTTAAAGAAGATGATAGGAAATGTAGAACTTGCACGCTCACAAAGATTACAAGACAACCATTTCCTAAAATTGAAAGAAAATCAAATAAGTTGGAATTGATTCATAGTGATGTATGTGATTTACATAGCTCACCTATTTTAGGAGGTAAAAAGTATTTTGCTGCTTTTATTGATGATTATACTAGATTATGCTATGTTTATTTGTTATATTTTAAAGATGAGGTGATTGAAAAATTCAAGGCTTATAAAGCTGAAGTTGAGTTACAATGTGGTACTCAAATTAAGTGCCTAAGAACCGATAGAGGTGGTGAATACTACCAAAAAGAGTTCTTTGAGCAATGTGGTATAAAACATGAAATTACAGCTCCTTATACACCACAACAAAATGGTGCCGCTGAAAGGAAAAATAGAGTATTAACTGAAATGGTTAATACTATGTTGTCAAATTCAGGTTTGAGCCATAGATTTTGGGGAGAAGTGGTACTTGCTGCTTGTTATATTTTGAATAGAGTTCCTAACAAAAGAAGCTCTATTACCCCTTATGAATTTTGGTTCAATAAAAAGCTTAATCTCAAACACTTAAAAGTTTGAGGTTGTAGAGCTATTGTAAGACTTCTAGAACCAAAGAAAAGGAAGTTGGGAGAAAAAGGTTTTGAGTGCATTTTCTTGGGATATGCACAAAATAGTAAGGCCTATAGATTCATGGTTATAGAGCCTAATGATTCAATATCAATTAATACAATTATTGAATCAAGAGATGTTATCTTTGATGAAGGTAGATTCACCTCAATAACTAAAGAGTTGGATAATGTTTCCAAAAATGATTTGACAGCTAATGAAGCTTTAAATGACCAAGAAAAGGTTATTGAGCTTAGAAGGAGTAAAAGAACTAAAAGAGCTAAGTCTTTTGGTTCTGATTTTGTTACTTATCTTGTTGAGGGAACAAGAAATGAATTAAGTAACAAAGTGGCATTTTGTTTTAATACCAAAGCTGATCCTAGAACATTTGAGGAAGCCATGAAGTCTCAAGACTCCTCATTTTGGGAAGAAGCTATAAATGAAGAAATAAAATCAATAAGAACTAATAGAACTTGGGAGTTGGTGGATCTTCCACCTGGTTCTAAACCTATAGCTTGCAAATGGATCTTCAAAAAGAAGATGAAGGTTGATGGAACCATTGACAAGTTCAAAGCTAGGTTAGTAGCTAAAGGCTTTACTCAAAAGTATGGCTTGGACTACTTTGATACTTATTCACCGGTAGCTAGCTACTATTCGGTTACTACTTGCAATAGATTCAAATGGATAATTCATCAAATGGATGTTAAAACAGCATTCTTGAATGGTGATTTGGATGAACAAGTGTACATGAATCAACCTGAAGGGTTTATTGTACAATGGCAAGAAAATAAGGTGTGTAAACTTGAAGTCATTATATGGAATAAAACAAGCACCAAAACAATGGCACCAAAAGTTTGATCAAGTCATACTTGCTAGTGGATTTTCAATAAATGAATCCGAAAAATGCATATATAGTAAGTATGATAATGGTCAAGGAGTGATAATATGTCTCTATGTGGATGACATGTTAATCTTTGGAACAAACTTGGAACAAGTTGTTAAAACCAAAGAGTTGCTTTCAAGCAAATTTGAAATGAAAGATATGGGAGAGGCGGATGTTATTCTTGGAATAAGAATTAAAAGAGAACAAGCTTCAATCTTGTTATCTCAATCTCATTATATTGAGAAAATCCTTAAAAGGTTCAATCATTTTGATTGTAAACCTGCCTTGACTCCATTGGACCCTAAAATTGATTTTGTCAAAAATAAGGGTGATCCAATATCTCAATTGGAATATGCTCAAGTGATTGGATGTTTAATGTATGCTATGACATGCACAAGACCTGATATAGCTTATGCTGTAGGGGTTTTGAGTAGGTTTACAAGTAATCCTAGTAAACATCATTGGATAGGCATAACTAGAATATTGAGGTATCTTAAAGGAACTAAGGACTATGGCATTTGTTATAGTGGATTTCCTTCAGTTTTAGAAGGATATTCGAATGCTAGTTGGATAACCAACAAAGATGATCATTCATCTACAAGTGGTTGGATATTCTTGTTAGGTGGAGGTGTAATTTCTTGGGGTTCCAAGAAACAAACTTGCATAACAGATTCTACTATGCCATCTGAATTTGTAGCTTTAGTTTTAGCTAGTAAAGAATGGCTAAGAAATCTACTCATTGAAGTTCCTATGTGGCAAAAGCCGGTTCTACCGATCCTAATTCACTGTGATTGTGCATCTATGTTAGCTAAAGCATATAGTTAAGTGTACAATGGTAAGTCTAGACATATTGGTCTAAGACATAGCATGGTGAGAAGCTTGATCACTAGTGGAGTAATTGCTTTAGATTTTGTGTCATCTAAAGGCAATTTACCTGATCCTTTAACAAAAGGATTAAGTAGAGATGTGGTTTTAAACACATCAAAAGGGATAGGGTTAAAGTTCATTCAATAAAGTCACTAATAGTGGAAACCTCAATCTAACGCTAGTTACAACTACTAGTCTTAGATTCAATGAGTGAGAGTACACTATTAAAGTGATTTGAACATTACATTATATCATCCCAAAGTGAAGTAATGTTGTGTTATCCACCAAGGAAATTAGGTTGAACAAAGGGTTCTTAACAAGTCTTGGAAATGCCAAAAATGGTGGAGGCATCAAGAGTTTGCTTATATGAGTGTGTGATTTGTGGCATCAACAAAATTTGGACTTTAATTTTGTAAACACTCATGAATGATAAGTGCTAAAGACCTTGCATATTCAAGGACATTTAGTAGTGTTGAATCTATGTGTACTTTTCAAAGTGGCTAATCAAATATATAGTTGGTTCAAAGCTTGTCTACCAATTCATATGATTAGTTATTGAATTTTGTACATAGATAATGGTTAAATCGAAAGACACCATTATTAAACTCATAGATTATCAAGAGTTGTTTTGATTCTTTAATGACTTTTCAAAATATTGAAAATGGCGGGGGGATTGTTGGATATTTTCAATAATTGAAAGTATTGGAACAATCAAGAATCTAGAAATTGATTAAAGCTATATTTTAGCTAAATTTCCCAACGTCGCGACGTGGAGACTCTCACGTCGCGACGTGGACGGACGTCGCGACGTAGAAGGGTTTTCCACGTCGCGCGACGTAACTCTCTGGAAAGAATTTCAAGAAATTGAAATTTGGACGTCGCGATGAGGAGAGTCGCACGTCGCGACGTCGGGCAAATTTTTGAGAAATATCTTTTACGCTTTCTTGGACGTCACGACATGGAGAACACCACGTCGCGACGTTGGGTAAAAACCTAGAAAATTGAGATAAACTCAATTGGTTGGTTTTTTGGTAGTTTTTAGATTAAGACACAAGTAGTTATCTTGTGTGTCTTGAAGTAGTTGTTGATTTGAATTATGTCTCTAGAAAGACATAATTGATTGGATAGATTTTATCTAACTAACAACTAACAACTACTTTAAGAATTCAAATTCAGAATGGAAGTCATAAAAAAGGATCATTCTTGAAAGAAAAATACTTCAGATTTTTCCTTTGAGAAATCACAACTTTTGTAAACATACTTTTGTCTTAAGTGTTGAAGCATTGTTAGTGCAAACTGTTAGCTCTAAAGGCAACCTAAGAGGAGGGGGGGTGAATTAGGTTTCTAAAAATTATCTATACCAATCAACTCAAATCCAATAACAATGAGTGAGTAGTGTGACTTGCAACAAGTGTAATACTAAAGAATGTTAAACTGATATTCTAACAACACAATCAATAAATACTTCAATCCAACTGCAGTATATTTAAGCAAGAACAAGATGAAATAATAGCAAAAACTGAAATCAATAAAGATCAATGACACAATCGATTTATAGTGGTTCAAGCCTCCCCCTTGGAGAACTCTACATCCACTACCCAAGTTTCCCAACTTAGGATTTCAACCTCTTCACTATGAACTGATCTCCTTTCAGTGGTGAGATCAAAATAACCACTTTTACAACCAACCAAGGCTCAACCTTCTCACTAGCTATCCCAAGCTATGAGTTCAAGGTTTTTACTCTCACTTGAGAAACCTTTTACAATCACTCACAATGTTTGTTTGATAATGAAACAACAACCCACAGTTTGGGTGAATAAGATAAATTGAAGCTCACAGTATGATTCCTATGATGAAAATTACAACTCAAACTATATGGCTCAAGAATGAAATGAAGAACTCAAAGAAGGCTCAAGAATTTTGATCTTTTGTTTCTTGATGAATCAAAGTGAAGTGTAAGAGTTGTAGAGAGTGTTTTTCAAGATGAAAACTCAGGGAATCAAGTCTGTTGTCCTATCTAATGTTAATGTTTTCACTTGTATTTAAACTATCAAAAAATATGACAAAAAAACGTATATGTTTGACATTACAAAAACTAGCCGTTATGATGAGAGAGACAGTTTCGGACTCTAGTTTCGGACCCTCAGGTCGTCCGAACCTATTTTTCAGCAAGCATGTCAAGACCTGTCACGACAGTTTCGGACGGCTGAATATTACTGTTCACAGTCTGAACCTAAGTTTCGGACGGCCGAAACTTACTATTCACAGTCCGAACCTAAACTTCAGAGTTGCTTCATTTTTCACTTAAAATGAGGAGGCATCCTAACCTATCTTTCGGATGGCCGAAACTATGCTTAGGGCGTCCGATCCTATTTTTTTCAACTTGTTTTCAATTTTTGTTTTCCAAATCATTTGTGCAACTAAGTGTGACTTTGTGCAAGTGTGTTCCTCACTTTTACTACTTCTTTTGAAGTTCATTTGAGTACTAAAAACATTTTGAAAACATTTTTACTTGAGCCTTAAAAGAGTAAATCAACTTCTTGAGCTATTTACACAAGATAAGGTTTAGGGTTGGGTAAATGACCTAATTTACCATACTTTCATATCTTTTGCACTTCCAATTCTTTTTCCATATGATAGAGCTCCATGCTTGGCTTCTTTTTATATCTATCACATTGAAACACTTTTTGAACCATTAGCATATACATAATTGTTTGTTAAACATTAAAATAAGTGAGGTTAAGACCCTAGGTCTCACACAAACAATTCTTCATTTTCTTCATCTTATCCTAAGGAATTATTTTGCTTGAATTTTTGCACAAGAAGGAGCAAATAAAAGTCTAAAGGAAATTGCATTTGCACAATTTGAAGTTTCCTTTTGTAATAGTTAGTCTTTTTTCCAAACTTGTAATAGTTAGTCATTGTTGTACTTTGAAGAAATTCGCCAACAAAAACTACAACTTACAGTCATCAAAAAAACCACCCACCAAAATCCCGATAGCTGCCAAAGAGTATGTAAAAGGCAGATCGGAGCCAAAACCGCTCCTCTCCAGTCATTGCCATCGGACGTATGCTGCAACACCAAGTAAATGGGGGAAGCTCGAAGATCTTCCATGGAATCTGTCGGATGGATTCATATCTGATTAGAAATCCGAATCTTGGCTGTGGCCCGTTTTCCAGCTGGCAAAAGATACGAGCTTCCGCTTCAACTTTTCAGATTTATCTCGTTGAGTAGCAGTCTTCTTCACGGTTGGCAATACATGATGGCGAACAACAACCACAAGATCTGGCGAGCAGCTTCCAAGATGCTTTCAGATAATTTTATTTTGGACCGTTGTTTATACTTTCAGATATAGAGCGAACAGCTACCAGAATATGCTTTCAGGTAGCACAAGCTGGTTGTTGATGTTGGATCAGGCCTTTCAGCTATCGATTTTTCCATAAATTTTAAACCATAAATAATACACATACTCTATTCTAATATTTATTATGGTATAATATAAGTTTATTAAAATTTTAAAGAAATATTAAATTATTTATATGTTATATCAAAAGTTTTGTAAAACTAATAAATTCTTACTTTTACTTGTGTGTTTAAATGTTTAAACCTACAAAATATAAATTTGGTGAGAAAAAAATGTCACCAATATGTAGATACAACATTCACAAAATTGATTTTCAATTTTAAAAACCATGTCCAATTATTGACAAAAAAAAATGTGTCTCCAAAATATTACTAATTGGTGACCACTTCTCTCGTCACCATAGATCTATTGAAAAACTTTTATTGACCTGTTATTTTTTCGACACCTAAAGTTTCAAATTAGTGGAACCAATTTCCCCTATGACCTTTGTTGACCAAACAAATATCATCATTAAACATTTACAAATTAGAGTGGTCACCAAATGATTATTACGTAAGTTTTAATAACCAAATCTTTTCTCATTGCCAAATTTGGTCACCAAAGGGTGTCTCATTGGTGGGAATGCTTCCCACCATGGACTTTAGTGACCAATTTTTCTTTCGGTCAATAAATGTTTAAATGTTACTAGAATTTAGTGAGCAAAATTTATTCTTTGTTGGCTATAATATTTTTGGTTATAAAGATTTTGGTCACCAAATCCTATTTTTCTTTTAGTGACATTATGGGCATGAATATTATTAGTCATCAAGGTATGCATTTCTGCAACAAGACCATTTCTGCACTTATGAAAAAATATGGCATGCATTCCGAGTGGGCACGGCATATCACCCACAGATCAATGGACAAGTAGAGGCTTGCAATAGAAAAATCAAGGGCATATTGGAAAAGATGGTCAATATAAAGAGAAAAGACTAGAATTACCTAGATAATGCCTTATAGGCATATCGCACTGCCTGCAAAACACCTATAGAGATGTCCACATATGAGTTAGTTTTAAGGGAGCTTTGTCATTTTCCTGTTGAACTCCAACATAGGTCATACTGGGCCGTGAGGACATGCAATATGGATACAAAGTCCATTGGATAGATAAGGAAACTCCTACTCCAAGAGTTGAAAGAGATCCAACTGGAGGCATATGACAGTTTGGTGCATTACAAAAAGAGGACAAATATCTTCATAACAAACATTTGCGCCACAAAGAATTTGTTGAAGGACAAAATGTACTATTGTTTATTTCTAGATTGAAATTAATGGCATGGAAGCTGAAGTCACGATGTTATAGACCTTTTGAAGTCCAATGCATATGCCTATATGGCATGGTAGAACTAGTGAATCCAACCACCATTAAGGTTTTCAATGCAAATGGCATTGGTTAAAACAACTCTACGAAACAATTACAAAGGGCACAGTGGAAGAGGTTCATTGTTTACTTTTACCAGCTATTTAAGGGCACAAAGTACTGTCTAACTAAAGACAATAAATAAAGAGCTAATTGGAGGTAACCCATTTTTTATTTGCTTTTATTTTTACCTATTTATTTTGAGTTTTATTTTTTGGTGATTATTCTTTGCTTTTATTAATGCTCTCTTTTTACTTAAAAATTTGAAAAACTCGTTTTTAATTTTTGTGTATAAGTAAAGCATAAATCACAAAATCGCTTTTTAATTTTTACCATGCTCTAAACCCTAATTTTGTTCTCTTTTTCTTTTTATCTTTCACAGACCAACTCGCCGCCACTCTTCCAGCTACACATAGTCGTTGTCATTGATGCCACCAAGCCAACCATACTTTCCACATGCTCAAAGTTGAAAAGCAAGATTGTTTACTTGCTTCACATTCATCAACGAAGAGGAATAGCAACCTACTCCAATATCAATAGCCCTTCTTTACTCACCTATGATAAGTTGGTTTTATACCAACTTATATATCTTATTTCACTTAGATTTTGACTTGTTTTTCAATATATTTATGTGGTGTTATGTGTTATCTTGTGCATTTATGTGGTTTGCAACTTGATGTGCTAAAATGGTGAAAAAGACCAAAAATGATGATAAAATGAGTCAAATGTATGTTTGATGTTAAATGACAAGGAAAGAGTTTAAAAAGGCTTAAATGGTGTGTGAGAATTTGAGGAAAACCTAAATATGTCTATTTTGCTTAGTTTGAAGTTGGGCAGAATTGGTAGTGCTATTTCATTTGAGTGTAACTTTCTCAATAGTAATCCAAATGAGGAGATCTTGGATTTTCCGGCAAGATCTTTGAGTGTACTTTATTTCTTATGTTTTAACTGGCTTCTAATTCTGTGTGCAAGAAGGAGAAACGGGGGCAT
Organism: Ophiorrhiza pumila; assembly: GCA_016586305.1. Taxonomy (NCBI): domain Eukaryota; kingdom Viridiplantae; phylum Streptophyta; class Magnoliopsida; order Gentianales; family Rubiaceae; genus Ophiorrhiza; species Ophiorrhiza pumila. The sequence continues at coordinate 34,438,140 of BLIW01000009.1, read as the reverse complement.
TTTTGCAATTGCTCCTTCAGGTTTTCATATTTGACTTCATATTGCCACAGTTTGGTCGATTGTCCATATCTTGCGGTACATACATTCAATGATGCTGATTCTCAAACCAATGGAAAGCTAAGAGAGAGATCTACAATTCATATGTTTACCACAAAACCCAGTTCGCAACCGAAAGCCTTCAAAACCCCACAACAATCACTCATAGTGAGCTGAAGACCGTCAAGCTCGCCACACTTCACACACATTCACTCAATTCATTCAACACTCACACAAATGAACATGGCGGGCGCCACACACATCACAAACACGCATGGCACCCGCCACTACACACACTAGCACACCAAAAAACACACACACACACTCACACACCTCACAAACACACACTTTTGGCTGGCGCCACAACACACACCAGCACACACTCAAAGACACACACATCATATGCAACACCCTCACTACACTCTTATTCTCTCACTCACATTTATTCATTCATTCCCACTTGCATACATATTCATCCATTCACACACCCACTTGCATTCACATTCATTCATTTGACAACACCCACTTGCATACACATTCATCCATTCACACACCATCACTCACACACACATCTCACGCTACACTTGCACTCACTGCACCCATGCATTCTTGCATACACTTACACCCACTTCACATATCCATCCCTTGCATACACTTACACTCACTTCACATATGCATCCTTAACCAAATACTCATGCACTCACTCATTTACACACACACAAGCACAAAAAGGGCTTGGCGGGCGCCAAGCCTAAATACAAAAACCCCATGGCGCCCGCCACCTCACACACTAACACACCTCACAAAACACGCACTACACTAACATCACTCACTCACTCATGCATTCTGTATCACTAATGCATACACTTGCACTAAATTCATCACTTACGCATTGCACTCATCTCACACACTTGTACACTTTCACCTCACAACACATAAACACTACACAACACACACAAACACAAAAAGAGCTTGGCGGGCGCCAAGCCCAAACACAAAATCACCTTGGCGCCCGCCACTACAAACTCACACACCACAAAACACACACTCATGCACAAATCATACACTTCTTCGCACACATAAGAGAGTCAATAGATTAGGGTTCTTAGTCCTTAGTTTAGATTAGGATTTTCTCTCTCTTTTCCTTTTCTCACATTTGACTGTCTTGAGGGTTCTATGTATGGATCTCAACCTATTTAAGACATCTGAATTGAATTTATCTGTGTCATTATTGTTCATAGTTCTTTACATTTTTGAATTCAATATTTTGCATGTTCTCACATAAATCCACATTGGATCTGCGGTACCCACTGAGATTAGTGTGGATCTACCTAAGGCAATTGAATTGGATATGAATTGAATTATGAACAAACTTGTGTGAGTTCTAAGATCTGGTCTATTTGTGATTCCAAGTGTGCGGTACCCACTGACATTTGGGATCAACCCTTTGGAAGAGACTTAGGATTATTCTTGTAGAAAAAATTGAACGTTTGAATTGGGTAGATGCCCTACCAAGGGAGATAGTCAATGATTGAACTAGAATTGTTACACGAGGGTAGGGATCTGGGTTCTTAATTTGTGCCAAGAGCTTGCTCTACCAAGGGAAGTTTTAGGAGTAAGTGGAGTGTGATTGTGAGAACTACCAGGTTAATCAATTTCATGACACTAGCAGTAGTCCCTTCATACAACCACACGAGTCGATGATAATAGGGAGAGTTTCGTATGTGATGAAATCCCTCAAGGCAGTGTTTTGCATAGTAGCCCATTCATTCTTATTTTGCATTCTTTATACTTAGCATGCATTTGTGTCATTTTCTTCCGTTCGTTTCATACATTTGAAGTGTTGAGAAAACAATTAGTCTCTGATAAACCAACCCTTCTCCGTGGGAACAATCCCTCTCACCGCTACTACAGTAGTGTTAGGGTATTATTGAGAGATACGTGATAATCCCGTCAATTTTTGGCACCGTTGCCGGGGAAGGCGCGGTTGTTGGAGATTATTTGTTCTCTTGACTCGTTGTTTTTGTGTTTTTGTCATTTGGTATTTGGTGGTATTTTTCTTTGTATTCTGTTTGTTATTGTTGTTTGTTAGTTAATTCATATTTTTTGCTTCGTGTTTAATACTACTGTGCTCAGTTGCAGTAACTGCAGTGGAGTTTTGAACTTAACTTGAAATTGAATTGTGCACACCACAATAGACCAAGTATGTCTAGGTGTTTTGGGGACTTTGTTGAGCCTTGTTATGAGTACCCACCAGATTGGATGGATGACACACGACCAACACCTGGAGTATTTGGAAACTTCTCCCCACCGAGATACTATGAGCCATGGCATGACCAGCAAGGTAATGGGTCTTATCAAGAAGAAAAGCAAACAATGGAAGACATGTTGTCTCAGATTTTGGAAAGACTTGAAAGAGAGGAAACAATATTGGCTCGATTTGAAGAGGAGGCTCACAGACAACAACAGAGATTTGATGGAATCAATGCCTTAAAGAGCAACTTGTGGGAACAACTTGAGACACCAGTTCAAGATGTTCAAAGCCACTCAGAAGGTATATCTCTCCCTACTAAAACACCAACTCTTGAGAAAAATCATTTTGATATGAATGCAAATGTTAATTGTGGTTTAAAGTATCCAAGAGAGTTGGAGTCCACAAATGTTGGGGAGGTTGTACATGAGTGCTCTGATGATGATTCTGTTGTGCATGAACATTTGAGTCCTTCTTATGAGAATGATGTCTCTTGTGATGAGCTTACATATGATGAATTTAGGGACTTTTGGTTTCTTACTGCCAAAATGAGGAGATACTTTCATGAACAAAATAATGTTGTCTGACTCTCTTTAGATACTTCTCCTTCACTTGAATGCCCTGTGAAATATACTGAGACACCTCTCATTGAGCCATGTGAGAGCATGAATGAAAATGATACTGCACATGCTAATGAAAATGACAACATGATCTCTGAGCACTTTGTTGAACCACCAACGCATGAAATTGTGCTTGAATTTGAAACTGTAAATGGTGTCCAACAAATTGAGAACAATGTGATACATTTGTTAAATGTGCAGAGTGAACCTAATTTTGTTAACAAAGCAAAGACCCAAAATGAGACCCATGTTAGCTTGTGTGATGATGAGTTAATGCTTTGTAAATAAATAGCTAACATGGTAGAGAATTGCTTTGTTGATGCATCTATTTTTTAAATTACTGATGAATTTGTTGAGACTATAGATGCACAAACTATGGCTGAGCCTTGCAGGATTCTAGAGTCAAATTTGGTGGAAGAAGTGAAGGAGGTGTTTCCTATGGGGGAACAAACGTGGTTTAAATTGAATTTTATTGAAACTGTTCCCTACGTACATGAGCTCCAACACCTCTTTCTGAAAAATATTTGCCCAAGACCCTACTGGAGGAAAAAGAGTGCTTATGAAAGAGCAATTTTCTGGTACAGAGATGGGTACTCTGAATCTTAAAGAAGGAGGAGACTTCATGAATAAAGTCTAGCTGGAGACTGAATAAATCCAGAACTACTTACTCTACTTTGCTTGAATAAATGGTTTTTGAGGTTTAGTTTGCTTTTGCTTTCATTTACGTAATTAGTGTTTTCTCTTGTGTGCAGGAGCTTCCAGCAAAAGCCTCTCAAATGCTAAGTGTGGGGGAGCCGTCAAAGTGATATTAATAGGACATATTATAACATATTATACACCACCAAGACCAAGGTCTTGGTGTGGCACTCACTTGCACACCACACTGTTTCTCTACTATCTTGTACATCACAAGCCACAACTCACACACGCACAATCTATTTATGTAGCATCACCACTTTAACACCAAGTGTCCAACAAGTCACTATTCTCTCATGTTTGTACAGTAGAAGGTATGAGCTCATTCCCTTGTGATTTATTAAATTCTAGTCTTTATGGAAAATACCTTCTTAAACTTTCATGGTCTTATATGAGATGAATGTTGTCTAGTTGGTTGGGCTCTCATGCATATTGAAGAAAATGTGAAGAGATAACCATGTGTGAGGTTTAAACGAGCCATGAACATAGTGCATTATTGGGACTCCTTTATTGCATGGAGTTCTACTATAAAATGGAAAACATGGTTAGAGTGCTACATGAATGTATGATTTATACATATAGTGAGTTGTGTGCTTTTGATGAAAGGATTCATGAGTCCAAGTGTGTGGGTCTGCAAGTGCAAAGGGCTGACCAAAGGAGAACCAAGGTTGTTGAGCATGGTGCATATGGAGTTTAAAGGACTACAGTCATGAAGGAAAAGTTAGGGACAAAGGCACTCAACCCAGCAAACATTGGATGTTACAGTCTATAAATATGAGAGAGTTCCTGAACCTATTCTTTTATTTATATTGGGAATAATGTAAATTTCAAGTGTGGGAGAGGAGATGTTTGCTATGGTTTATGCCTTTGAAGATTCATATGCTTATTTCCTTTCATGAAATATTTTATGTTTTATGCTAGCTTGGTTAGCTCTTCTACTGGTGATGTTTGTACACGATGATGTGTTATGTTGTTTGCTGAAGTTGTGCTAGGCACGGTATACCTTTGAACTTAATTTGATGTGTTGCCTGTGTATGTGTTAAGGGAAGTTAGTGGTGGTGTAGTTTATAGTAGTATTCATGTAGGTTGTGTGATTTTGTGTCTAGTGTGAAATAATGCGATAAAGGTGAAAGTGTTGTGTTGTGTGTTGAGCAAAATCTGTCTTAGTCCATTTGCAACACCAGCAATTACAATGCCTCGTCCAATCTATTCTCACTTTTCATCCATTTTGCATGCTAAATGTTGTGTTTGCTGGTTTCAGAACTCATTCAATTAATACATATTGTTGGTCAAGGCATAGTGTTAAGGTAAGATAGAGATGCCAACAAATCCTTTGACATAGGAGAGAATTTATGTGTTATTTGATCTTATTTGTACATTCTACTCGTAAACATTTGTTCTCGCATTTGAGTGTATAGTCTATTGAAGACACACATGGACATGAGATGTTGGAGAAAAGATGTGGGAAAAAGAAAAAGCCTGTGGCAAATAAAGGAAAAAAGAGTCATAAAACCCTGGCAGCCAAGCACCAAAGTGCGGCAAGTTTGAAAATATTTATGCACCAATGTGCACACAAAAAGAAAGAGGGAAAACCTCAAAGAGTTATGTGAATAAATACCATTGATCTCTATGAGTTGAGTGTTAGTGTGTGTGGACAACAGACTGTAGTGCAAGAATTTCTAATAAAGTGTTTGCTTGAGTACTTTGTATAAATGGAGAAGATGACCATGAAAACTCTCGGCACACACATCATGTTGACAACTTGGTCTTTATTCATTGTCCCTTGATTGACAATTAGTATGAACTTGGGTGAAAATCTGGAACCCAAAAAAATGAAAAAGATTTTGTGCATGCGAAAACTTTCAGGATTGGACAGGATAACGATGTTACAAGTACTGTATGTTGAAAATGGTAGAAAAACTTATAATGTTCTATTTTGCTCGGGAAGAGCAAAGGTTTAAGTGTGGGGGAGTTTGATAAGTTGGTTTTATACCAACTTATATATCTTATTTCACTTAGCTTTTGACTTGTTTTTCAATATATTTATGTGGTGTTATGTGTTATCTTGTGCATTTATGTGGTTTGCAACTTGATGTGCTAAAATGGTGAAAAAGACCAAAAATGATGATAAAATGAGGCAAATGTGTGTTTGATGTTAAATGACAAGGAAAGAGTTTAAAAAGGATTAAATGGTGTGTGAGAATTTGAGGGAAACCTAAATATGTCTATTTTGCTTAGTTTGAAGTTGGGCATTGGTAGTGCTATTTCATTTGAGTGTAACTTTCTCAATAGTAATCCAAATGAGAAGATCTTGGATGTTCCAGAACGATCTTGGACTGTACTTTATTTCTTATGTTTTAACGTTCTTCTCATTCGGTGGGCAAGTAGGAGTAACAGGGGCATCTTTGCAATTGCTCCTTCAGGTTTTCATATTTGACTTCATATTGCAACAGTTTGGTAGATTATCCATATCTTGCGCTCCAGACCTTCACTGATGCTAATTCTTGAACCTATGGAAGGCTAAGAGAGAGATCTACAATTCATATGTTTACCACAAAATCCAATTCTCAACCGAACGCCTTCAAAACCCCACAATATTCACTCATAGCGAGCTATAGACCCTCAAGCTCGCCACACTTCACACACATTCACTCCATTCATTCAACACTCACACAAATGCACATGGCGGGCGCCACACACATCACAAACACGCATGGCGCCCGCCACTACACACACTAGCACACCACAAAACACACACACACTCACACACCTCACAAACACACACTTGTGGCTGGCGCCACAACACATACCAACACACACTCAAAGACACACACATCACATGCAACACCCTCACTACACTCTTATTCTCTCACTCACATTTATTCATTCATTCCCACTTGCATACATATTCATCCATTCACACACCCACTTGCATTCACATTCATTCATTTGACAACACCCACTTGCATACACATTCATCCATTCACACACCTTCACTCACACACACATCTCACCCTACACTTGCACTCACTGCACCCATGCATTCTTGCATACACTTACACCCACTTCACATATCCATCCCTTGCATACACTTACACTAACTTCACATATGCATCCTTAACCAAATACTCATGCACTCACTCATTTACACACACACAAGCACAAAAAGGGCTTGGCGGGCGCCAAGCCTAAATACAAAAACCCCATGGCGCTCGCCACCTCACACACTAACACACCTCACAAAACACGCACTACACTAACATCACTCACTCACTCATGCATTCTGTATCACACATGCATACACTTGCACTAAATTCATCACTCACGCATTGCACTCATCTCACACACTTGTGCACTTTCACCTCACAACACATAAACACTACACAACACACACAAACACAAAAAGAGCTTGGCGGGCGCCAAGTCCAAACACAAAATCACCTTGGCGCCCGCCACTACAAACTCACACACCACAAAACACACACTCATGCACAAATCATACACTTCTTCGCACACACAAGAGAGTCAATAGATTAGGGTTCTTAGTCCTTAGTTTAGATTAGGATTTTCTCTCTCTTTTCCTTTTCTCACATTTGACTGTCTTGAGGGTTCTATGTATGGATCTCAACCTATTTGACACATCTGAATTGAATTTATCTGTGTCATTATTGTTCATAGTTCTTTACATGTTTGAATTCAATATTTTGCATGTTTTTACTTAAATCCACATTGGATCTGCAGTACCCACTGAGATTAGTGTGGATCTACCTAAGGCAATTGAACTGGATATGAATTGAATTATGAACAAACTTGTGTGAGTTCTAAAATCTAGTCTATTTGTGATTCCAAGTGTGCGGTACCCACTGACATTTGGGATCAACCCTTTGGAAGAGACTTAGAATTATTCTTGTAGAACAAATTGAACGCTTGAATTGGGTAGCTGCCCTACCAAGGGAGATAGTCAATGATTGAACTAGAATTGTTACACGAGGATAGGGATCTGGGTTCTTAATTTGTGCCAAGAGCTTGCCCTACCAAGGGAAGTTTGAGGAGTAAGTGGAGTGTGATTGTGAGAACCACCAGGTTAATCAATTTCATGACACTAGCAGTAGTTCCCTCATACAACCACACGAGTCGATGATAATAGGGAGAGTTCCGTATGTGATGAAATCCCTCAAGGCAGTGTTTTGCATAGTAACCCATTCATTCTTATTTTGTATTCTTTATACTTAGCATGCATTTGTCTCATTTTCTTCCGTTCGTTTCATGCATTTGTAGTGTTGAGAAAGCAATTAGTCTCTGATAAACCAACTCTTCTCTGTGGGAACGATCCCTCTCACCGCTACTACAGTAGTGTTAGGGTATTATTGAGAGGTACGCGATAATCCTGTCAACCTGCAATCTCCTTTGCATGCAACATCATCGCCTATAACACAGGATTTGATATCCAAACGACACTTTGAACAAATGGACTAGAAGCGAGTTCATCTACCACTACCAACCGAGCCTTTAATGTCGACTTCATCTGCTGTTTCCCACTTATTATCAGATTGCCAATCGATAAAAGAAATAGGCGGAGAGCTCTCTCATTTATCGCCTCCTAAGTGATTCATTACAACAGCCAAAAAATGCGTCCTCAAGCAATATCTAGAGACCCCGCAGCTCTCAATTAAGAACGAAAAGAATAACTCAATGGTTTACGTCAAAGAATTACTGAATTTAGGGTTACACCAAAATTATATTTTCTAAACACATAGCTTACAAAAATGAAGAAAAATAATTTCTTTAAAATTAACTCTAATTAATATGTTCATCCATAAGGCCTTTAAATGGTTATAAGAAGTGTCAAGGATTGGTATCTTTCCAATATGGGAAAGTTGGCAACCAAGTTTTCTATTTGGATTTTACTTCTACTTGTTTCTTAAAATCAACTAATTAATTCAAGCTGAAATTGTAAATATTAACTAACTAATCTATATTAAGAAACTTCATATTTGAAAATAACTTATTAACCCAAAATGAAATAGTTAATAATAATTTAAAAAATTACATGTTAATTCCATACAAGGATTATTAACCATTTGGAACTAAAATCCTAAAAATGTAAAACTTCATAAAGTTCACCAAACATTAAGCTGCATAGTGGCAGTGGTCCACTAGTGTTGTGATGTCTGTCTTCTTAACTTCTTTTCTTTATGATGCATGTAGAAATTAAAAAATCCAAATTATGAAAACTGTAGCTTCTTCACTCAGCTTTCCAATGCCATTTGAATCATCAAATTCCAAATTAAAATGAGAGAGATATATCCATATTACTAAAGTGTGATAGAATTCCTTATCAATCTTTCTTGGCTTCTTCTTGCTGTAATTCATTATGTTAACCCTCCTTAGAGTTTCAGATCTCCATGAGATCAAGTTGAAACTTGTCTTTCATAATATTCTAGGCCTCCAAATATAAAATTCATCACGAACAAATGGAATTAGCCCCTTAAACATCTTGTAAAATAAGTACCAACATAATTTGCTAATAGTCCACATATCTTATTGATCTGTTGACTACCTCAAAATTGTTTAGAGTCTTGACCTCGGCGAGGTATTAGTCTAAATTGCTTCATACCAAGTTCAACATCACCTTTTTTTATGTCAACCTCAATCCTAATGCATATCATAAAGGAGTTTTCATAACTAGTTGAGAGAACAAACGATAATTTAGTTAGAATGCATCTATATAATCTTTCCTCAAATCTAATCAGGTTTATGTTGTCATCCACCATCACTATTAGCACATATCACCCAATGAATTAAACTTGTTGGCATACTCTACTGCTGACATATTTTTTGCCTATCACAAGTTATAAAACTTATTCTACTTCTCGCACGAAATAAAGTATAGAAATAGTAATTCAAGAAATATTTTTTTAAGGTTTGTTAATCTAGATAGGGCTGATCTCCATTAGTATAGGTTAGAGTAGTTCCATTCTACTATATTTCTGCATTTCCAACAAGGAAATGAATGACTACCTTTACTTTCACATTCTTAGAAACATCAAGGATATCAAAATTAACCTCTAATTCATATAGCCACTTCTTCGGTTTTTCAGGATCTGGACCGCCATAAATAATAGGCATCTTTTCTCTTTTTAAATTCTCATAATGAGTTTTGTAGCAAATTAATTGTGGTCGGTGGCAGTTTTCATACTCTTGTTGCAATCGCTGTTAGTTTTGCAAAATCTGTGCCATTATGTCAAAAGCAACCGTCATCTCTAGTGGTGTCACCAAAGTGACTATGGTTGTTGCCTGTTGAACACTAGATGGTCACCCCTAATAGCCCTTCTATTTGTTGTAGCATGAGGAAACTGATTAATTAACGGCTTATCCATATTTATTCCTTCCTCTTTATTATCACTTTCAACTTGACCACCCTCCACTATGATTTTGGGATCCTCTACACATTTTCTATTTCATGTCATAACCTTATTATACACTGTTAAACAAAAATATTTATTTAATATTATCGTGAAAGCTCCCAATACTCAATGTATAAAAAAATTCATCGTATATGTACATACATATATATTGATTTTTACTTAGTTTCTAATAACACTAAATGTCATACCCCAAAATTTTGATATGACACGGTCGTGCCTTCAAATATTAACCCCAAAAGTATGAAGACTCTTTTTATCAAAGCATTCTATCCAAATAAAACATATATATAGAAACTACACCATAAATTACACAATATTCATAACTAAATCTCCATTGCTAATATCCAAGAGCATTCAATTATCTTTAGAGTATATTGTTCCAAAATAAGGAGGAGTCATACTCTAATGTTACTCAACTCAAAACAGTCCAACACACTTAAATATTATCTCTACATAAACATATATATAAACATCATTATAAAACTTTTCACTACTATAATTATCCACATGTTCTGAATTTGAAGCACTAAAATTTGCAAAAATAATTACCAGTATGGTATGAGTGGACTATGCTCAATAAGTAATTTGGGTATTCTCTTACTGAATTAAGTAATTTACTATACTATATATTTACACCAAAACATTACTCAAAATATAACTCATGTATCAAATTTTTATAAAAAAAAATTAGAAAATGTTATTTTCAAAATATACCCATATATAGCATGTGGCATAATCATTTTGCAAGCATTCCCTTATTCACTGTACTCTTTCTATTTCATAAGCTCATGAATGACTCAAATCACCATTGGTCATTAATTAGATCTTATCTTGACTGTTCATCCCGTCAAGTGAGTCATTACATTAAGATATGATCTATTTATTCTGTTTGGTATTTATATTTATATTGGAATATGTTCTTACTAATAGTTCATAAATTATTCAAGAGATCGTCATAAATTATTCAAGCTATTTCCACAAAGTAATTTTACTTTAATAAGAAGCCATAACATATATTTTATAAGAATCAAAATCATAATCATATAGATTTTTATTCCAATTTAATATAAAGAAATAAATAAACTTTTAAATATATGATTTAACAAATATTTACAAACTACAGAGGAATACCAAAATACTTACTTGAAATCACTTTGAAATTTAGTACTTGTCTTAAGGTGTTATGTAAATCATATAATTACTTATAAATTATAAAAATATAATTTAGTGGAGTCTAACAATAGTTAGACATCACTTCCAACAAAAATTACCCAAATCCTAATATATAATATATAAATTGTGTTAGAAAAAATATTATTGACAGGAAGAAGTTTGAAAATGCTAATTTTAGGGATAGTTCTATTTGTTTATAGTTACGACTTTCTAAAATCCATTCAGACAATTCTATACACTTATAAAATACAATCAGACTACTCCATGTAACTGCAATCCATTCAGGCAGTTCATTCACAAGTTTTTTAACCAAATTTAATCACAATTATATTCAAATTCAACAACCTTTATTCCACATATATAAGATCAAATATAACAATTTTTTTTACAATCGGATATAACCTATAACCCATTTTCTAATATATCAAAACCTCATTTCTATTTTACTCCAATTTCAAAATAACAAATGAAGTACTTGCGTAAATATAAGGATTAGAAAATTTTCTTACCCTCAATTGAATGAATTTGTCTTTATTCTTAACTATTGATCTTCTTCTCTCACCCATAATATTGAAGATGAAAAAAAGGAATAAGGATTTTATGATTTTGTATCTTTGTAATAGGAATTTATAAATTTTGTTCAAAAATTTCATAAGTTTTATTTTATTACTACATGACAGTAAAGTATGTCTCTAGATATCATATATATTGCAGTAGCCCAAGACTGGTGTATTTGATTTGTATTTTTGGACATTGTTTTTAAAATTAGGCTATTTTGCTATTATTTGAATGTAATTAGTTGGTTTCTTCTTATTATTAGATTTAGTAGTACATGGATAGAAAAGTATCTTATATAGAAAAAATTACTCATTGTTATCAATAGAAATTATTAATAGTGTGAAATAAGTAGTAAATAGGCAATAGTCGATGATATGTAATTATGCAACGTCAAAAGGTATTTTAATTTTGTAGTAGTTTTTGGTTTTAGGCGTGTTTTTAAATTTGGAATTTTTTTTTTTGTTCATAACTTTTTATTTTTACTAATTTATGAAACTGAGAATTATTATTTAATATTATAACAAATATTTGTTCATAATATTTTTATTTATATTAATTATTTATATTTTTAGATTATAAAATAGTTTGGATATACGTGATTTTTTTCTAATATATGGATGTGAACTCTTTTACCTCTTACAAATAACAAAAAATTATAAGTAGAAATATAATATGGATTAGCGAAGATTTACAAAAGTTAACTTTATTTATACCAAGATAGAAATAAAGAAAATATATATATTTATAGAGTTAAATAAGTAGAATATTGGAGTAGTTTTCAAAATATAATGTAATAGTTTCATGTATATTCATTTTGCTCAACTTATTTTCTTTCTCGAATACTTTTTTCTGAGTTTCTCTTTATGTCACAGACACGTTGGATTCAATTGTTTCATTTTTCTTCTGTAATTGTGTTCACATTACTTGGGGTGGTTGTTAAATTAGACTATAAATCATGAATTACATTCTCAATTTTGCTTGAATACCTAATATTTTAACTATGACTGATGTTTGTTGAAAACTTTGAATTAGTGCAAGATTTGTTGATGTACTTGTAATTGTTCGCTACAATAAATTTCACATAAGTTCTCAATTGGTATGCATGTCATCACATTATATTTCACAACTCATCTAATTCTCATTGTAAAGCGGCTAAATCTTAAGTAGAATATTAGTTTAACGTCTTCTAATTTTTTTATTTAGCAAATAATAATCTTACTTTTTATTCTTTCCAACAGATTAATCAATGCTTAGCAATGATGTTCAATGTAATAGTAGCAAGTATTTGTGATGTAATTATATATATACAAATAAAGCTAAATTTATTTCCAAATCAATTAATTGTTCAATTATTACTTCAAACAATAATTCTTCATTTTTTTTTCTATGGAAGATTGCAAGCCAGCAGAATCATTTGAAAATTCAAATTTAAAATGGAAATAAAAAACATTTATTAAATTACTAAGGTCAAAATTGCATTGAATGAAGAAAAAAATAATAAATATTGTTTTTTGTTTATTTTGTATTTTACTGAGATCGATAAGGCAATGAAGTTGTAACACAATATAGGCATGTAAATTTAATGTCGAGTCCAACACAACTTTATTTTAAATAATTTGAACAAATAAAATAATAGAAATTCTTACTTGTATTTTGAATTTTAACTTCACTTTTTATTCAATAGTATTTAATCTACATATCTAAAATAATCATGTTTGGTCAAATAGTGTATTATCTATATACATATATATATATATATATATATATATATATCTCATTCACACAATCGTAAAAGAAATAGACAAGTTACTATTTCCGCGAGACTTGTTAATGCAAACATTTTGCAAAGTTAACCTTCAATGGGCTGTTGATAATATGGTGTTACTTTTATATAATTGTTTTGAACTAATTTTTTAAACATAACTTGTATTTTCCTACAACATATATTGATATTGTGGTTTATAATGAAAGAAGAACAATGAAATTCGTTTACAGATAAAATAATTTTAATTACATATAGGTATGAATATTTACTATATTTTCAAGCGTCTTACTTGTAATATTAGTTGATCCGACAAAATCATGCTATTTGATATTTTACGTAAAAATATTTTTAAATGTTGAGGTCTTTTAATTTAATTGTAGTGATGTTCGTTTAAAAATTATTCTTTTAATGTTTACAATGAAGTTACTCATAGTTTTATTCCTAAAATAATTGACATTTTATCACTAGTATTAATGATATGAGGTACTTAACATTGGAGAAAATCTTCCCAAAAGGTATATATAATCAGCCTGAAACAATATGCAAAATTTCATATCATGTTAAATTTGTTTTATATTTATAATAATCGGATATTGTGTATTAAATGATAGAAATTATTATTTTTCATTAAGAATGATGAATTCTTGTATAACAATACTTCTATTTTTAATTGTCCTTATTCAATGAAGAAAAACATGGATAATGTAACAAAGGATATTTGTAAAATTACACACAATGCATATATAGTTAAGAAAGAACACACTATATAATAATGTATAAAAAAAAGTAATAAAGAAATGTGCTATGAATTGATTTTCATGTCAATGTTATCCACTTAGAACATATGAATCGTGAACTGATCATTCATTTTCTTATGCACTTATTTTATAAAGGTATCGTTTCTGAGTATTATTTTATAATTGGATGAATCATATTGTAAAATTATGTCAATGATTATATTTATAATTGCATTACTAATGTAGTATGTACTACAAAACTAGAGTACTTTATTAAATTCGTGAACATCCTCACTATAGGTAATAACATTTATACTACCATGCTATCATATTATTAACATCAAATAAAATATGTTTCTTTATTAAATATGTTTGTACCAGTGCATCAACAAGTATATGTGAAATCACATAATGCATATATATATATATATATATATATATATATAGTTAAAAAAGAACAAACTATGTAATAACGTCTGAAAATGGTTATAAAGATTTGTATTCTGAATTGATTTCTTATTAACATTGTCCATTTTGTATAATAATTAAGTTTGGTTCAAACATATGAATTATCAGCAAAAAGATTAATTTTTTCTATACTTCCTTTATGAAGACATTCTTTTTTAGTATTACCTAATGACTAGATGAATCTTAACATAAAATATATTAATAATTAGGTTTATAATTGCATTACCAATGTAATATGCTATATACAAGTAGAGAACTTTATCAAGTTGGTAAATATCATCACTAAAAGCTATAACTTGTATTGTATTATGCTATCATATCGTTAGCATCAAATAAAATATGCATCAGTATGAAAAAAAATTTATGCTAGGATGTTGGAAAATTTTGCTCATGCCTGTGCATCAACAAATATCTATAAAGTTACACACAATGCAAATATATAATTAAAAATAATAAAGTATATAATATATATATAAGGTAATAGAGATATGTGTTATCAATTGATTTTTAATATCAACGTTTTCCATTTTGTATCACAATTTAAAATTTGGGTTAAAACATATGAATCATTTACTAATAGTTCATCTTTTTTTTGTACTTCTTTTATGAAAATACTTTTTTTGAGTATCAACTGATAATTGTAGGAATCGTATGTTAAATATTTAGGTTATCAGGTGGACTTCATGATCACATTAGTTACCTAAATATTATGCCATCTACTTAAATAAACCAATTTCTGATAAGGGTTTATTTAATTGATTGATTGTGATAGAATTATATCTGATAATTATCTATTTAATTATTTAAATATGAGACAAAACTCTATTATAAAGGATAGGATAATAACTTATTAGAGGAATTATGGAGAAACTTATGGTACTATGACTCATGATGGGAAGGGTCTCATTAGTTATAAATCTCTCTTTGGTCCCTCTCTCCACTCTAACATGTATATTTTTACCCATCATTAATTACACTATATTGAAGATAGTTAGGAGAGGGAAGGCTCAAGGGAGTTTAACAATTATAGGAAACTATTTGAGTTGCAAGGATACAAGGAAATACAGAGCTCAAGGAAGGAACAGTTGATAAGTCGGTCTTGTACCGACTTAATTGCTCTACTTTCTTAGTCTTTTGCATGAAATTACAGAGTGAATAATGCTTGATATATGTTTTGTATGCATTTATGCTTAGAATTTGGAGATCGAATAGGTTGGTGAAGTTTTGTGAGAACAGTGTGTAAAATGATTATATTTGCAAAGAAATGAGAAGTCAAGCACACACTCAACCATTTTGGAATCTAAGCATCAAGCATCACATAAAAGTACACACACACACAACACAAACACACAAAACATGCACAACAAGCATACACATGGCACGGCGCCCGCCACTCACTCACACAATGTCGCCCGCCACAAGCACACACGGCACGGCGCCCGCCACCTTCATATGGCGCCCGCCACACTCACACTGCACACACCCTCACTTTCATTGTTTTTCACTTGCATTTTTCATGTATTGCACTTATGCATTTTTTGTACATTTTTCATGCTTACACCTTGCACACCGGCACTCATTTCATACACTGAATTCGGCTTCCGCACTTGCACTAGGCACACATAGCAATGAGCGCACACAACCTTTAACTCACACAAAGGCCCTTGGTACAGCACTCATACGAGCTCCACATGTTTGTAGAATTGCATTGTAAATTCTTAGCTGCTAAGTTTTGTGCTAATCACGTGACCTCACCTCAGCCTTTATTGATATATTTGCAGACACATGGCGACCTCCCCGCAAAGGAAGGAAACTTCCGGGAATTTTACGGAGCCAAGTCATCAAGAGAAAAGTATAAAAGGCAGAGAGGCTACCAAAGGAAGAGAGATCGGATCTCGGGAAAGAAAATCAGAGAGAAAAAGGGAGAAAACTCTAAATCGAGATTGCAGAAGGGAATCAACACAAAATAGCTAACATACAGAAGTTTCTCTTTGTAATTATAGGATATTAGCCGATCACTATGATCGGCTAGATCTAAAGTGTTGTCTTGAAGGTCAATTGTATAGATCTCCAGCTTGTTTGAGACATTTGAAATAGATTTATCCGTGTTATTCTTTGATTGATGTTCTTTAAATGTTTATCTCAATGTGTTTACATAAATTCCTTTGAATCCACATTTGGTATGCGGTATTCACTGAGACCTGTGTGAATCTACCAAAGTTAATTAGATCTACGCGTGTGTGGATCTACCAAAGGCAATTAGATCTACATGAATTTGAATTGAAAATCAAACTCCTGTGAGTCTCAAGATCAGTTATGGTAGCGATTTTATTTGTGCGGTACCCACTGACAACTAGAGTCGATTTTAGGGAAATGACTTGAGTTATCTTAGTACTGCGGTTCGAGTTCTTGATTTAATGAGATGCCCTACCAAGGGAGACTATCGGGAATTGAGCTAGAATCTCGGTTTTAGATAGGGACCTGGGATCTTTAACTCGTGCCAAGGAGCTGCCCTACCAAGGGAGGTCCACGGAGTAATGTGAAATGGACTTGTGAGAACCACCAGGTTGATCAAGTCCAGGACGCTAGCAGTCTAGTCCCCTCACTTGAGCACACACAAGTCAAGGATTATAAGTTGAGATCCATGTTGATTGCACCCCTCGAGACAAAACAATTCCCTCTCATTGATTTGATTTCTTGTTAGACTTTCGATTCTCACATTTGCTATTGTCTTAACATTTTACTATTTTATGCTATCACTTTGATACACCTCTCTCTGTGGGAACGATCCCACTCACCATTGCTACATTAGTTTTCGTGTTTGGCTAAAATTGGGAAGCCGCGACAGCTTCGCCCACTTTGAACTATACCAACAGTTAGTGTTGGGAGACTATCAATCATATGGGAAATTATTGTTAGGAGGACACTTTCATTATGGTTAGAAATCTACTCTTAAACTAATTAGACCTCGAGATGGCTCAAAATTTGACTGTTTAAATAATACTCCCTCTATTTCATATTAAGTGTCATTTTAGACATTTGCACACTTATTAAGACATAAAAAACGGCTAAAAATCTATTCTCTCTCTTCTTATTCAATAATAATAGTTGTCTTTTTATTTTCCTTCATTATTACTTTACAAAGAAACACCAATCAAAATCCAAGAAATGTTTGGATAAAGATAAAAGTAATAAATCTCATAAGGATAAAATTATAAGATTAATGTAGAGTGATACTTATTTTGAAATGAAAAACAAAAGTTAAAACGTCACTTAATATGAAACAGAAGGAGTATAGTTTTCCTTTTCAGAAGGAGTATAGTTTGTACTTCATCTCTCTAGAATTTGGATGCTCTTCCTTCTCTCTACAAGAACGCATCTTTAACCCTAATTTTCTTTTTCAATCTTGACCTCCCAAACATCATCCTTATCCAATCGGCCCCACCTCCATTTCCTCATCCACTAACTTAGTTCAGATTATTCACCAATCCATTCCAACACACACATACAGCCTTAGCTTGCAATTGGCTGCTCCTCTCTTGGCTCCGGCCAAATAGGCCTGACCTCCGATCTGACCCTTACCGGGGAGAAGGTGTACAACCCTTCCATCGACTTAGCCCAAGACTGCAATACTGAAGACAACCTCCATGGTAGCGGCTCGTAGAACTGCTACACTGGCTTACTTCTTCCAGCTCCAACGACGCACTATGTTAGCTCAAATCCCTCTCACAAACTCATTCAATCCTCTTCTATCTCAGCTAGCTACAACTCAAAGAAGAACACATAAGGTGGCAGCTTCCTCCGCCCATCTTAGAAGCCCAGATCTTTCCTTGAGAGCTGGCCCAATGGAAGCTTCATTTCAGCTCACTCAAGGTACCACAAGACCCTTGGCAGTACACTCAGTTTCCTCCCCTCTCCCTCGGCAATCAGGCCATACATTGGATACTCAAGTGGAAAAATCTGATTTTCCCCTTCTCTCAAGGAAGTCGGACACTCCCCCAATAACAAAACAGGCAGTTCCAATGCCTTCTACCACCCCGATTGCGCCAAGAAAGGCTCCTTTTTCCAAGTCTTTCCGAGAGGCAGTGTCAGCAAATTGGTCACAAACCATTGATGTGTCTCTCTCTCATTCTTCGGTTTAAGCTATTTCATCTTATATGGGGGAACCGGCCCTGTTTATCTCAAAGGAAGAGGAGTTACGGCTTGCTCAGAAATTCCAATTTGCCCTAATTGGTAAATTTACTCGGGGAGGCCGCCAATGGCGTCAATTCGCAAGGACATCCTTACTGCTGGTTTCTATGGAGAATGCCATATATGTTTGATCGATTACCATCACGTTGTTTTCCAATTTTAGTTACAAAGTGATTTTCACAGATTGGGGTTGAAAAAGTCTTGGACATTTGGAGGCTTTCCTGCCAAGTTATTCCGCTAGATTTTAGCCCTAAAAGGGAACTTTCCATATTGCCTGTGTGGGTTAGCCTCCGTCTATTGCCGTTTCACCTTTGCAACAAGGAGATGCTATTTACCATTGGGACGGCAGTGGGCATCCCTTTAAAACCGGACTTGGCCACGGCAGCAATGGACAAAGTTCTTCGCCCAAGCGAAGCCAGAATGTGCATCAAAGTTGATGTTCTCAAGAAGTTACCTCATCGGGTATGGATTGGAACTAAGGATAGCGGCTAGTGGCAACCGATTCAATATGAAAACCTACTGGAATATTGTACTAAATGTTCCAAGTTAGGACACGCTACTTCATCATGCAAGTCTCAAGAAGCTAATCCAATGGTACCTACTTCCCAAGTGTGGATACCAAAGAAGAACTTCACAGGCCAAGGAAATGAAAAGGAGGTGCACTCGGTGTTGCCTGAAAGATCTAGGTTAGTAGCGCGGTGTCCCAGTGGGTGAGTAACACTGGGTGTGACACCGATAATAAAATGCAAATGAACAGTATTAAAAAATGCGGAAAATAAATGGACAGGAGGTTGGTAACGTAGTTCGGCAATTGCCTACGTCTGTTGGGCCACTCCCAGAAAGAACAATCCACTATGTTCACAAGTTACAAGACATTCAGTATGGCACTAGGTAAGACACCATCTTATCTTAGTTACTGCTGCTTCCTAACTTCTACAGTGAACGGATTGTGCGAGCTCCCCTCGACTTGTGTTGATTCCTCCCGAAATCCGTGGTTAAGCAAGATCCCCTTGCCCATGTTTGAACTCCTCCCGAGTTCTATGCTTGAATCAAGAAACACAAGGATAGCACCTTCAAGAATATAACTTTTAGATGCAACAGCCAACACACTCTTAATCAAAGATGTGATCAGGATCAGTTACAAGCTGTTGATAGGTGATCATATCAATGATATGGAGGATGTCACACAGGATGTCTCTGACACTGATGAGCTTGGCAACACTGTGCTGCTATCACGCACCATTAAGGTGCTAGAGGATGAGCTGATAGTGCTAACGGGTCAGCAAGCTGAGATTGAAAGGAGAAGGAAGGAAATTTCTGCTGTCCTTGATGATCTAGCAGCTGTAAAGACAGCCAGAGATATTGCAGCTGAGAAGAAGAAGAATGCTGCTGCCAAGACTGCCACTACTGCAGATAATCCATCTGATGTTACTCCAGAAGTTCCAGCAGGTATAGATCAAACTTTATCTCATGTACTTGCAGAGACAGAAATGGATGCTGAAAAGCCCATTGTTGAAGAAGCTGATTATTCTGATCCTGATGAGGACATGATTGAGGCAAACACAGCAAGAGACACCAAGTTTCCCAGCATACATAGGTTTAGGAATTGCTAACCAAATATCTAAAATCCAAAATTACTCCCCATTTTTGCCATAAAAGGACAAAAGGGCCATAAAAGTAATAAAAACAGAATAAATTGTCTTAGATCAATCATCATCAAAATAAATATCAAGGTAATTAGGCAGAATTTTCCTCATCATCAGGCACAAGGCCAACTGAATCTGCAAGCAATTGAACACCTGCAGCAGCTTCTGGAATGCTATCATCTTTACTAGCATCAAACCCACCAGATTGGGCGCTGGAAGGGACAGAACTGTCAGGAACATCAGGTGTGACACTAGCAGGGACATCATCAGATACAGTAGTAGGAACTGCTTGATTACCTCTTGGAATTTGATGATTTTGGCTAAAGAACGGATTGACAATGACTAGTACAAACTCACGAACCAAAAATTCAAAGGAAAAATCATTCCAATAAGTATAATCAATATAATTAACACCTTTATACACAAGGGCTATGAGAAATTGGCTGCCAACTTCCCATGGAACTGGAGTGAATAAGGGAATGGCTACCCTGCTGTACAAGATTGGAAATTTTGTTGAGTTTGATGTTGGGCAGTTTATATTTGATCAAATAGTTAAGCATGCAGATTGTAAGAACGAGAGGTTGGCTTATCCATTTCCTAGCTTGATTTATGCAATTGTGCCTTCACAACATCCATTGATTAGAGCAAGGAAAATCCTTGGACGTATCTCACTCGATATAACTCCGAATTACGTGATTCAAGAAGCCCTAGATCGGTAACAGATAGGGCTACAACCTTTATGTTTTACATTTTACGAGATTCGGAAGTTAGCATCGTCAAAAGTGCCTACCAAGATGAGTGACGTGATTCTAGCAGATTACTGTCTCGAATCCATGGACTACATTGAAGACCAAGTAATGGTGTATTGGGCTTCATTAATTGTTCACGCCACTTTTAATGTTTTAATTGGGTTTATTTAAGTTGTAATAATTAAAGTCCATTAACATTAATTAATTGGGCTTTAGTTTCGGTTTTTAGGAAACTTACTTGTCCAATTGCCTTGCATGGTAATTTGGAAAGTAGTCTTTTAGGAAACTTTCTTGTTAGTCAAGAAGTCAAATCGTAATTTGCTTCTTGTTTCCTTTTCCTGTTTGGGTATGGCCGAATTCTTCCCTATTTAAGGGTGGCCATTGTAACGTTTTTCACACCATGAAATTTGATAAAGTTTAGCTTTGCTAAAACCTTCTTCCAGCTGTGATAAGTTGAGAGAAAACGTGAGAGTTCTTCAAAGTTTAGTTGAACAATCATAAGACCCGCGAAAACCTTAAGTGAGGAGCTTTAGGTTGAGCTTACCCGTTCTAGATTTATAGAACACGCCGAAATGAGGAAGTTTAACTTTTGATTTACATTAGTTGGGCTGAATCTTTTTGTGTTAATGTTGGGGTTTGGTTGATTTCTTCCAATCCTTCTCGTTCAATATCTTGTTTCGTTTCATTGTTTCGTTCCGCTTTGTGTTGTTTGTTGCTTGTTCGGATTAATTGTGAAACAACGATCCAAAGGTTGTAGAAAACGTGTGGAATAGAACTCAAAAGCTACTCCATTCATATCAAGTGGTATCAGAGCAAAGGTTGTTTCCCGAAAATCAGGTTTTTTCGTTTTTTTTTCTTCTTGCTGTTTTGTGCGTCTAGTTTGCTGCAGTTCTAGCGTCAATTCTGCTGTCTTTCTTGCTGCTATTTTGAGCCCTTTTTGTTGTTTAAATTCGTGATAGTACAGCTCTTTAAATTCGTCAAAATCGCATGCAACATCTTTGTTGAATTTCTGCCCGAATCTTCTTTGTTCTTGTTGTTGCGTGTTGTGTCTTGTTTTGTGTTGCCTTGCTGCTGATTTTTGCGTCTTTTCTTGTTGTTGATTCAGCATTGTTTTGTCATCTTCATAGTGTTGAATTCCTTGTGTTTTCGTTGCTTGAGTCGCACGTTAAAACATCGCTAGGGTTTCATCAAAAGTTTCCAAAAAAATTCATCAAAAAAATCAGATTTTTTTCACCCAGTCGCGACTGTTTCGGCTGGCCGAAACTAAGCCAGGCGTCCGAAACTAGCGTCCGAAACTTGTCAGAAAATTCATCGTTCCAGAAGTTTAGGTTCTGACGGGTAAGTCGTCCGAAACAGGCGTCCGAAATATAGGATCGGATGGGTAGGTCGTCTGAAACAGGCGTCCGAAAGTTTTAGAGAAAAAAAATGAGACCGTCAATTAAAAAAAAAAAGAGAAAAGAACAAAAAAATATATAATATCTTCGGATTTTACTTTATTTTATTTTCTGTTTTACATTTGTAAGAACTAAGTGTTCTTAAGTTGTGCTTGAAAATCATCAATATTGGACGTGACATAACTTGCTTGGGTGAAATCAAAATCAATCATCTTGCTTTCTTGCCTAGTTGCTAATTTCGTAGTTTTCTGAAATAAACCAAGTTATACCCCATACGTGATCTTTGAAATACTCTTGTGACGTGTTTCTTTTCAAACTTCATTGGTTTAACTTGTGTGAATTGACTTGTTGAACTAAATTGGTTGAGATTTGTTATATAAATTGTTGAACGGTAAGTTTCAATTAGTCTGAGAGAAACATTGTTGAGAGATTAGTTAGGGTATACACGAGAAAAGTCTTTACACTAGAGTGGAGAGCATTTACTACCCATATTGTGAGAACCCGTGAGATATATTTCTATATATTTCTTGTGTTTTTACTAACTTGCAGGTACAAATGGAGGAGTCTAAAACCACTTCTACGTCATGTGAAAAGGTGTTTCAAACAAGGTGCAAAATCCAAGATAAAGTGTGTGTTGTGGAGATTGATTGTGAAAGAAGCTCTAACTTTGCTAGTGAGCTAGTGGTAGAAAAGTTGAATATGCAAACCACTCCACATCCAAATCCTTACTTGCTGCAATGGAGTGATAATTGTGGTGAAGTATGGGTGTCAATGCAAGTCAAGGTTGCATTCTTCGTGGGCAACTACAAAGATGAGGTACTATGTGACATATTTCCTATGCAAACAGCCCATCTTTTATTGGGAAGACCATGGCAACTTGCTTGCAAGAGTATTTATAAAGAGCTCAAAAATTGCTATTCATTCATGAAGAAGCTCTAAATGATAAACATTAATATCAAAATATAATTCACGTATTAGATAAGCAACATAGCATGTTAAGAAACTGTACATAAACTCATTCAATACAAAATAGTTAGATTTCATAATTGAAGAATTATGTGAAAGAATTTGCTTACTAAAACACAAACCATCAGACTTTAATTCACATGGTAAAAACTTTCGAACTAATGTTTCAAAGGTAGGTGAAAGACATTGAAATTGATTCAAAACAGGATTTAAACTTTGAAAATCAATATGAATGACATTATCAAAGTTCTTGTCATATAAACCATTCAAATCAATCAAAAAGCTTTCATACTTACCTAACTTACCTTGCTTACCTTGTGGAAAACAAGTTAAGGCAGATTGGACTCCTTCCAATTGATAATGAGTTGTTTGCAACTCCGTTAGATGTCTAGGAACTCTATAAAACTGCAAAACAAAATAACTAGGCAGCAAATAATATAAATCGTGATCACTAGAATTCATAAGTACAAGATGTTGTTGTTTAGCTCTCAATGAACTCTCATGCTCACTCTTTCTATTACACTTATTTTGCTCATGGCCTATACTAACTAAGTCACTCTTTTGACTTTCTTTTTCCCTCATTTGCTTTTCCAATTCACACTTTGAGTTCTATTCCACACGCTTTCCACAACCTTTGGATCGTTGTTTCACAATTAATCCGAACAAGCAACAAACAACACAAAGCGGAAGGAAACAATGAAATGAAACAAGATATTGAATGATAAGGATTGGAAGAAATCAACCAAACCCCAACGTTAACACAAAAAGATTCAGCCTAAGTAATGTAAATCAAAAGTTAAACTTCCTCAGTTCGGCGTGTTCTATAAATCTAGAACGGGTAAGCTCAACCTAAAGCTCCTCACTTAAGGTTTTCACGGGTCTTATGATTGTTCAACTAAACTTAGAAGAACTCTCACGTTTTCTCTCAACTTATCACAGCTGGAAGAAGGTTTTAGCAAAGCTAAACTTTATCAAATTTCATGTGTGTGAAAAACGTTACATATGCAAGATTGCATACTTCATCGATAGTTGGGAAGCTGGAAAATCTTTCCCCCTTGGCCAAACACGTCTAACACCCCCAGTGACATCAGAAATTACCACACTATAGTCTGGTGTAAAGTTTTCTACTTCTGCCCAATGACTTCCCAGATATGTATTGATTACATCCGGAGTGAAATCAAACACTCTCCCCCTCACATATACACGACCATCATCCGAGTGTTCAAAATCCTTTATACTAGAGTCAAGATTACAGTAAAACTCCTGCACTACCCTTTTAACATAGGGTTTAATACCCTTGATTGTCCTGCCAAGCCCTTGACTAACTAACTGATCAACCAATTTCTGACACTCTTTAAAATCCCCCTCATGTATATTTCTCTCATTCCAGATATTTCTCTTAGACAACTTAGACCACAAGCCAGCATTGTACTCTGATTTAAAATCATCAAGGTTAACATCAGAAACAGATGACTTACTTGAACCTGCAGGGGACTTGCCCTTTGACATTGACCTTGAGGGAGTTATTCTCTGAGATATGGGAGCAGGGGTTGCCTTCTGTCGCTTAGGCTTTGGTGACTTTATAGGGTCAGAATCTGAAAGGTCATGAATTTCTGCATCCTTAGTGGAATCATCATCAACAGGAGAGCCATCATTGTTTGAGGATTCTTCTTCATCATCAGAGGAGTCCCCCTTTTCTTCATTCGACACACCTCCTCCAATATTGCCTTCACCAAGCCAATCCTCATCAGAGGAACTTTCATCCACAAGTTGAAACCTTTTTCTCTTGGGTTCAACATTCACCTTAGAACCACCCAGTGCCTTTGATGGTACAGCACTTGTCTTGAATTGAGTAGTACTGGTCTGCCCAAATCGTATTCTAACGCCGGAGGAGTCAATGGATTGAATTGGGATAACATCTATTGCCATTGAAGCCAGATCATCCATAGAAATTGGGACTTGTGATTCTGGAGAGGTGTGAGTCACCACAGCATGTACTTCATCATCATCTAGAGTCACCTTGCTTGTTCGTGATGAAAACTTTCTTGGAGACATCTCTTAAATTTTGATCTCTTGACTTGATAATATTTTTGTCTGGTAAGTTATCTACCTTCTTAAGTTCTTTTCAATTCCAAAAGGTAAAGTATGGTGTTAACATCTATTAATTAGATTGTTTACATTCTGTTTTTAATCTAAGGAAATGTATTTTTATAATTGATAACTTTCAAATGTTTGAAAATTATGTCCAACGATTTTGTGATTTACATTCTATCCGCGATGCATATATATTTAGTTGCTGTGAATATTCTTATGTATCTTTGGATAATCCTTTTAGTTACATTCATATATGTTTAAGTTCTTTTCTTACATTACATGTTAATAATACAATTGTTTTCTATGCTAGTACTGGTGTATCTATGCATGATATTACGAAGTTTATCTTAAATACTTCCATATTGACAAAATTGCTAAATTCATTTTTACATGAGGTATTAATATTGTTTCATGATGCAAATCAGAATAATTTGTTACATTTGTTACATGATGTATATTTGGATAATTGTTATGAATTTTCTTTACAATGTTGTGTTTTTCATAGTTTCAACAATATACATCTTGCACAACTTGTTAAGAGTAATCATGCATTATGTGTTTCAATTTTGCATAAATATTCTGCCCAGCTTATTATTTTGGTGGGAGAAAATCATTTAAAGTCTTCTTCTAAATTCTTGAATTTTCCTTCGCCTTATACATTTGTTTTGATCTTGCAGAATATAATGCATTGTTGGCCGAGATGTGATTCATTCCAACTCGACTTGATTCTTGTGGAGTTTGTAATATTGGTGGTTGATCCAGGAGCTCAATTTCAAGATTCGAGGACGAATCCTTTCGAGGAGGGAGGGAATGATGAGAATGAGCCCGTGTCCATGTCCATGGTATTAAAGTCAATTATTCATCCTGAAAGTTTCTGTCACATTTTGGTATTCTGGACGTATCTCACTCGATATAACTCCGAATTACGTGATTCAAGAAGCCCTAGAACGATAACAGATAGGGCTACAACGTTTAAGTTTTACATTTTACGAAATTCAGATGTTAGCATCATCAAACGTGCCTACCAAGATGAGTGACGTGATTCTGGCAGATTACCGTCGCGAATCCATGGACTACATTGAAGAATTGGGCTTCATTAGCAGAACTCTATTTCTTTGTCTACGGCCGAAGCAGAATACAGTGCAGCTGGTAGTTGCTGTACACAGCTTCTCTGGATGAAGCAGATGCTGAAAGATTATGGTGTCACACAGGATGTCATGACACTCTACTGTGATAATATGAGTGCGATCAACATTTCAAAGAATCCTGTTCAGCATTCACGGACAAAACATATAGATATTCGACATCATTTTATTCGATCTCTTGTGGAGGATAAAATCATTGCTTTAGAACATATGGTGACAGAAAAACAAATTGCTGATATTTTCACCAAAGCATTGGATGGGGCAAGATTTGAAGAACTAAGGTCTTCTCTAGGCCTTTGTGTTATGTGAAGAAACTCTTCAAAGGTGTAAGTTCTTTTGTATTGTATTTTGTTTTGTACAGCAATATAATAAAAAATGACAGAAAACACAAAAATAATAGTAGAATAGCTATTTTGTCTTTTTCTACTTTCCCGCCTAATGCTTTTGGGAAGCCTGTAGTAACAGATTTGGTGGTTTATGATTTTTGGGAACTTCAGCGATTCAGCACTCCAAGTGACATCTGGCGTTTTCGGAATTCTCGGTCAATTACATGGAATTGAAGAGCTGGCTTGGAATACGCAATATCTGGCTGCTGCATTTTTGACAATTATTTCGCTATTTGAAATTCAAGGCTGGTCTTCTCAACTTCTACAACTCATAAGTGTTTGAGCTCTATCCTGCCGTCTTCACTATTTTGAGCACAATCAGATTCATCTTCCAGAGCTTCTTTCACATTCTTTGGCTCAATAGAAGAAGTGTAGCAAGTCATTTGAATCATATCTCTATAATTTACTCTTGGTTTGTCTCTTGTACGAACACCATCAGTCAAACTTCCAATAATTTCAGCAGTAGGATAATTCTTCTGTACACGAGTAGAGGGCTGTCTGTGAGGTAAAGTGATATCATTCACATTAACATGTTCTTCATTCTGATCAGTGACATCACCTGTGACACTGGGGGAAACACTTCCTGGAACACTGGAACTTACTTCAGGTAGAGAATCTATAATATCTTCATTAGGAACAGCACTTGCTTCCAGAGAGTCATCGACTTGAACATTTGCTGATTCCATCACAGTTCGAGTTCTTTTGTTTTAAACTCGATAAGCTAGACTATTGATAGCATATCCAGGAATTATAGCTTCATCACTCTTGCGGTCAAGCTTCCCTTTATATTCCCTGTCATTCAACAAATAACAAGTACTACCAAAAGGATGAAAATAGTTAACAGTTGGAGTTCTACTTTTCCAAATTTCATAGGGCGTCTTCTCAGTTCCTCCACGGAGATATACACGATTTATAGTGTAGCATGCTTTGTTCATTGCTTCAGTCCAAAATTTCTGTGGAATATTTTTTTCGTGTAACATGACGCGTGACATCTCTGCTATAGTTCGATTTTTCCTTTCTACGACCCCGTTTTGCTGAGGAGTTTTAGGTGCAGAGAACTCATGACCTATTCCATGCTGATTACAGAAGTCTGAGAAATCTGAGTTTTCAAGCTCTCTCCCATGATCACTACGAATCCGTACAATCTTCAGAATAGCACATCCCTTTTCACGCTGAAGGCGTAGACACAATGGTTTAAAGGTATTAAATGTGTCAGATTTTTTACGAAGAAATTCAATCCATGTATAACGAGAAAAATCATCAACAGTCACATATGCATATCGTTTTGCTCCAATACTTTCTACAGACATAGGACCCATCAAATCCATATGAAGTAGCTCTAGTACACGAGTTGTTTCTGGTGTCTGTGACTTGGGATGCGACACCTTTGTTTGTTTACCAATCTGAAATGGTCCGCATATTCTGCTTTCATAAAATTGCAGTTGAGGAATCCCACGGATAGCTCCTTTAGTAACTATGTTCTGTAGCATCCGTATATTCATATGACCCAATTTTCGATGCCATAGAATTGAATCCTCCATACTTGATCGAAGACATATTGATGTGGCAGAGATGAGATAGCAATTATCCCTTGATCTTACTCCTTCCATGATACATTTGTTGTTTTGATCAATCACCTTGCAATTTTTCTTTGTGAAATTTACATCCAAGTCTTGGTCGCACAAGTGACTAATGCTGAGCAAATTTGCCTTGAGGTTATCTACCAGCAGTAATCATCTAACTTTGGTAATCAAGGCACATTTAGAGTACCTTTTCCAATGACACGAGCTGTGACACCATTGCCAAAAGTCACTTTTCCCATACTTCCAGACACCACATCCTTCAAAAAATTATTTTCACCAGTCATGTGCCTGGAACATCCACTATTAAAATACCACTCATCTGTTGTGGCAGCCTTTACTGACGTGTATGTAAAATTGCACCGGTAATTAGGCTTCACCACCCATCTCAGTTGTGTATTTCTGCGAAAAGTAGAGTTTCTAGCAGTACCTTGTCTTAACTCAGCAAGATAGATAAAACATCTAGGACGAATATGACCACGACGATTGCAGTAATGACAAACAGGTATAAATCTGTTACCTCTTTCGTTATGAGCATGATAGTAATAAGAATGCACCCCTTGGGATTGATTTTCTGACAGTGACACTGACTGTGACTTCAGTTGTGACATGGGCTGTGACACTAAGCTTTCTCCTTTGTACCCCAATCCTGTGTAGTCACCACTCGATTGACCAACCTTAAGAATTTCATCCAGCTTGGAAGCACCTGAATTTAGCATCTTAACTCCTTTCTTTAAGTGATTTAACTCGTTGGTCAATGTCTTTACTTCCTCTTGGCTTACTCTCAGTTTGATAACCAGATCAGTGTGAGATTGTTGAAGATTGTCTCTTTTATTTTGCAGATTTCCAACCTGTGTATGAAGTTGCTGATTCACTCTAGAAAGTTCAGTCCACTTGTCATGAAGATACTTGAATTCCACCAGAATGTCTTCTTCTGTAACATAATCTTCATCTTCATCTAGATAGGTTGACATATTTCCAGTGACACTCTATGTAACATCCGTTTTCTTGTCATGATTAGATTGTTCTGTCTTGGTGGTAAGTGCCACATGGTTGTTCTGAAAATCATCTTCTTTGTCTGAATCATCTTCACTCCAAGTTGTGTTGAGTGAGTTCCTCTTTCTTCTCAGTGTATTAGCACAATCTGCCTGAACATGCCCATAACCTTCATATTCTCTGCACTTAATTCCTTTAAGTTTGAATGATTGATCAGACATATTATTTTCTTTCCTGTTCTTTCTATTATTTGCCACCTCATTTTTGGAGTTACTGACACTGCCTCTGACACCAGGATTACTTCTGCCATATCTTTTCAGTATTTTGCTAAAGTTTTTAGATATTAAAGCCAAGGAGTCCCCAAGGTCATCATCTCCAGAATTGTCCAACTTCTGCATTTCTGCTTTTAAGGCAAGCTCCTTGTTTTTCTTTGCTTCCATGTCTACTCCCAGATTCATCTCAAATGTTATAAGGGATCCAATCAATTCTTCCAGCTTCATCTTTGAGATATCTTTTGCTTCCTCAATGGCAGTAACTTTATGAGCAAAGCATTGAGGTAGAGATCGTAAGGTTTTCCTTAGAATCTTTTCTTCTGAAAAACTTTCACCAAGGGCAAATGCTTCGTTGGCAATATCACACAGCTTGACATTGAATTCTGTAATGCTTTCTTCTTCAAGCATCCTCAAGTTTTCAAATCTTGTAATCAGAATTTGCATCTTTGATAACTTTACACTTGAGGTTCCTTCATGAGTAGTTTACAGGATATCCATGCCTTTTTAGCAATCACACATGTGGAAATAAGTCTGAACTGTGCTGGATCTACTCCATTAATATGGCATTAAGCGCCTTTGAGTTACTATTTGCCAAGGCATCTTCAGTAGGCGACCAGCTTTCTTCAGGCTTGAGTGATTGACACCATTTGCATCAGTAGTCGTTGGAGGATCCCATCCAACCAGAATTGATTTCCAAGCCTTCTCATCAATAGCTTTAATAAAGGCTCTCATTCTTGCCTTCCAATATGCATAGTTGCTTTCATCCAAGAGAGGTGGACGCATTGTTGAACCTCCTTCCTTCATAGAGTCCATCGCACCAAACAACCAAGATCAAGTCCTGCGGATCCCGCCTAAGAAACAAAGACGACCCGCTCTGATACCAATTGAAAGATCTAGGTTAGTAGCGCGGTGTCCTAGTGGGGTGAGTAACACTGGGTGTGACACCGATAATAAAATGCAAATGAACAGTATTAAAAAATACGGAAAATAAATGGACAGGAGGTTGATAACGCAGTTCGGCAATTGCCTACGCCTGCGGGGCCACGCCCAGAAAGAACAATCCACTATGTTCACAAGTTACAAGACATTCAGTATGACACTACGTAAGACACCATCTTATCTTAGTTACTGCTGCTTCCTAACTTCTGCAGTGAACGGATTGTGCGAGCTCCCCTCGACTTGTGTTGATTCCTCCCGGAATCAGTGGTTAAGCAAGATCCCCTTGCCCACGTTTGAACTCCTCCCGAGTTCTATGCTTGAATCAAGAAACACAAGGATAGCACCTTCAAGAATATAACTTTTAGATGCAACAGCCAACACACTCTTAATCAAAGATATTAACCAAAGGAGTGTGTTCATAGTCTTAGAGAAAGACCGAATAAAAATCACAAAACTCACACATGAAAACCGTGTGATGGAAAGCTTCATATAGGCACTCAAAAATACTTCCATGTTTATCCCAAGATTATTTCCAAAACCATTCGAATGGAAGGACGTAATCACCAATTCTTCCCATCATTATCTTCAAGGTAATTTCCAAAATAATTTAAATAAGAAGATGGAAACTCTTGTGCCTTCAAAACTTATCTTTTCCAAAGTAGGATAGCTTCCAAGAATACCAAGATAAGTTCCATAACTATCCACATGGCATTAATTATCAAATCAATCTTCCTTGCATAGATTGATTTTATTTGATTTTGCCTTCAATAAAAGCTTTCCTTATCTTTGCCAAAAAATCAATGCCAATTAAAATAAATGCCAACTCACGTTTGCATTAACATTGCCGAACAAGGACAAAGAAAGACAAATTCCCAATGAAGCTCACTTGGCAGATACAGGACCTGGCCCTATTCCGGTGACACCGAAATAGAACAAAGGTAAAGAGACACTTATTGTAACATACTTGGCAGATACAGGACCTGGTCCTTTTGGAACAAAGCAAGCCGAACATGTTGCCCCCGTTCCTGAAAGCGGTAAATCAGACGAGAAAGAGGCCCCAATTGGTAACGAGTAAGAAATATCACATGATTCAGCTGCTGATAAGAAGGGTCAGTTGGGTCCTTTGGCTTCCCTATCCACCGGTAAGAATTCAGATTTTGACTCGATAGAAGAGACTACTGAGGATTCAATGGGAGAGCAAGCAGCCGAGGAGAACCCCTCGCCAATAGCGGTGGATCTTAGCTCGGTAGAAGGAGCTCTAATCCTATACTCTACAGATGCTCAGAATGGCAAAGCAGATGAAGAAGGAATCAGCCAACTCCCCTTGATCCAAGCTCAACAGGAGACTGATATGTCAAAGTTTAAGGGCCCTAAAATCAGCAATGTCCCTTATTCAGATTTAGCTATTTTACAGGCCATCCCTACTGTAATCTGGGAGCCAGGTGTATCTTCATTAGTGCAAAAAGTTCATTCTTCTTCAGACTTAGAGATGTTACAGGCCATCTCTACTGAACTTGAATCAGAGGAAGATGGAATGGACACTTGGACAGAGAACAGTTACGAGGAGGAACCGGAAGACGAATTATGCAAGTTCCTAGAAAAAATGAAAAAGTGTCGAAAGCTGCCCAAGCAAATGAAGTACATGGAAGCTCTTGTCAGTCCTAAAGCCAACGCCCTCTCAGGGAGAAAGCTAAGGGAACATAACCATTTCATTTGCTACTCCGAAGGGAGAAAATGGAACCCTAGGTAAGCTTGGGTTAGATCTCGGTAGGGCCCCTGGTTACTGATGCTAGACCAGTTTGGCCAATGCTATAATTGTCTATGGTAATTAGTAGATGGTGATGAATTGCATGCACTTGATGGAGGGACTGAATGGTTGGTAACTTAGTATTACACAATGCTGAACCTTCTTTGGTAGGTTAATTGTGTAAATAATTATTGTGTGTGATAGTTGCCTAGTTGCCTTGTGATGAATCCTCTTATGAAGAGTGGCACCTAGGCATGAATTTTTCAATTTGTCGCTGAAGTTGTGTGTTAGTAAGAGCAGTTTGGAGTGTGGAACTTGTTGTTTGATGGAACCGTCCAAAATGGTTAGAATGGGGCAGCTTGTGGCTATGGAGTGGTCTCCATTGATCCCACAAGCCTCCTTTACATTTGTTATTGACTGAACAGAAAGGGTAGTCATTTGGCCTAACTAGCTACTATTTTGAGAGTTCAGTAAACATGCAATGGGACAGGCACACCATTTAATCTCATAGGAACTCTTCTTTTGTTAGGCATGTACATGTTGTGGATTATTTTGACCTTTTGTTATAAACTTTTGTGTAAATGGAGGAAGTACTCCACATTTATTCCTTTTGCGGTCTATAATGTTTCCTAACAAGATAGAAAGGTCTTATTTTGATCTCGACGAAAATAATGCTTTTCTATCTTCTTTTACACATAGTGGAAGGACTTCATGTAATGGAGTTTCTCTCCAATCTTTCACGTATTTTGTAATGGAAGGCATGGGTATGCCCAACTCCGTCTTTTGCATTATATATATTAAGGTCGGTTCTTAAAAAAAAAAGAGTATAGTTTATAGATTAACACCAAGATCTAATTAAATAATTCTAACATGTGGTATGAGACCGTCAGGTTGAGGTTGTTAATTTGTAAATTATAATTACATATTGGGATAATCAAAATTTTGTATCATATTTCATCATGATAATTGTAATGATCATTTTAGCCTGTTATCATTTAGCTATGCAAAATGTATTTATTTTTAAAATCATGTGTTTAATCATGCAAGAGTATGTATGTATAATTTATTTATTTTTAAATTATATTTATGTAGGTTATATAAAATGTTTATTAACTTTGTCTGGTTGATAGTTTTCAAACCATACACATTCATTTTTCTCTGTGCTGATAAATGAATTCATAATGCACACATTTATCTTGAATTATTAATAAACTAATAAAAACATAAATATTAATAAATAATAAATAAGTTTGAAAACTTTATTTGATTTTGTACCATAAAACTTGCTTATTATTACATGGCTAAGTAGGATTATGTATAGATTACTTATAATAAATAAAGTGTTGCTAAAACTTACTTATTATTATATAGCATTTATCTAAAACTTGCTTATAATAAATTTTTAAGGATTTAGGATGATGTACAACTAAATAGTTTTAGAATATGTGTCAAATAAATAATAAATGACTAATGTAATTAAGTATTATTATTTATTATTATATGCTATAGAAAATAATTTTACGTGAAACTTGTGATAATTAATATATCAATAATTATTGGTAGTTATTGTTTTAATCTCTTTTTTATATGTTTAACAGAAACAATAATTATTACAAACACTAACTAGCACATTACTTTGTTAATTAAACTATTAATTAAACTTTCATATTTACGTATATAAAATATTTGGTCTTTTGGATCAAACCCAGAACTGATTATTATTATCACTTCTGTTATTTAAATTGCTCAAGAAGTTCCATTATACATTAATTAATCTAATAATATATTTGAATAATTATTAAAAGTTTATTAAAAAAAATAAATAAATAAGGAAGTATATATATGTCTTTTATACTCCCGTTATGTTAATATTCCTTACATATATATTCAATATTTACTGATATAGAATAAGTTGAGTTCCAAATTATCATAACAACTACTATATCTTTGCAACGTGCATTACCTTATAGCACTGATTAATATTTTATTTAACATGCATTTAATATTCAAAATTTAATACATGTATTGGTCATTATTTAAGTAAATTGATGTTAA
The DNA here is from genome assembly GCA_016586305.1 of Ophiorrhiza pumila. Lineage (NCBI taxonomy): Eukaryota > Viridiplantae > Streptophyta > Magnoliopsida > Gentianales > Rubiaceae > Ophiorrhiza > Ophiorrhiza pumila. The sequence continues at coordinate 34,403,248 of BLIW01000009.1, read as the reverse complement.
TGAATTTAATCCCATATAGAGTGTTTAAAATAAATAACCTTATAAATATTGAAATTAAATTAATTAGTATTCACTAAAGTGAACTAATTATAAACTTGAAAGGTTATTTGTGCTTACTGTGTATCATGATTTTAAATTTAAAATTTACTCAAAGGTATTTTATTTTTATTTGCATGATAAAGTTGTTATATTACCCAAAGGAATATAATAAATTCACTAGTGATATAAGTGAAAAATTATCTTCTACTTTTGAGTGAATTGCTAGCATGTTATAGATCTAGCTCAAAGGCGGACTATAATGATGCATTTGATTGCTCCATTATGATCTCATGGTAGGGTTTATATTTTCAAGCTACTTCTCTAACTTTAGTTGTAGGATTTACTTCTGACATTCCATAACTAAATGGAACCAATTACTCTAATTGGCGTGATCAATTACTTATTACGTTGGGACGTTTGGATTTAGATCTATGTTTTTGAATTGATGAGCTTAATATTCCCACACCTAAAAGCACACAATTGGAAAGAACTCACTATGACAATTAGTAGCATTCCAATCGCCTAAGTCTCGTGATCATTAAAAACATGATTGCAAAACACATCATGAAATCGATTCCTGATTCCAATAGTGGATACGTATTTCTAGTTTTAATTGAACAATAATTTCAGGCAGCTGATAAAGTCTTTGCGGGTACTCTTATGGCAACTTTGACTACTAAACAATATGCTGGGGTACCTGGTATACATGAACACATTATAGAAATGAATAATTTGGTTGAACAACTCAAATTGATAAATATGTCAATTTCTAAGTCCTTTTTAATGCAATTCATTCTCAACCCGCTTCCTTCATAATACGGTACTTTCAAGATTATTTATAATACACAAAAAGATAAGTAGACCATCAATGAACTTATCTCTATGTGTGTACAAGAGGAAGCTAGATTAAAGAGGGAAGGATTGCAAACAATCCATCCTGTATCACATGGTAATAATGCTCGTGGACCTAAAAAGTCAAAATGAAAAGGCAACAAAACACCATATAAATGGGCTCCAACCCTTAATATTTTTTGTGGTACTTACCATTTTTCCAAGAAGAAGAGGCATAAACAGATAGACTACCATAAGCAAAAGGCATGGTTTCAAAAGAAAGGTACTTTCCTTTCATTTGTTTGTCTTGAAACAAAATTAGTTCATGATCCTTCTAATACTTGGTGGCTTGATTGTGGTTCGATTATCCATATTTCTAATAATATGCAGGAATACCTTACAACCCTCTAACCACTGATTAGGAAAAAGAAAATACTAATGGGGAACAAGAAGGAGGCAAAAGTTTAAATTATTGGAACTTATAGACTTGTTCTTAAAGCTGGTAAATCCTTAGAACTAGCCAATACTTTTTATGTTCCAACATTCTCTAGAAATTTAATTTCATTATCTCGTTTTGATTTAGATGGTTATAAGTTTCAATTTGGTGAACAATCCTTTAGTTTAACAAAAAATAATAATTTTGTTAGTAGTGGTACCTTAATTGATGGGCTCTATAAAATAGAATTTGATCCTATTTTTTTCTCAATCCATTGTTTCTCTACATATGAATATAGATGTTGGTCTTTGCTCTAAACATAGTCATAATTCTAAAACTTCATCATTGTTGTGGCATAGGACATATTTTAAAAGAATGTCTAGAGCGACTTGTTAAAGATGGAGTTTTGCAAACTCTTGATTTTACAGTTCTTGGTACTCATATAGATTGCATTAATGGCAAGCAAACTATAAGTACTAAGAAACCTACTAGTAGATATTCTGGACTACGTGATGTGATACATACTAATATTTGTAGATTGTTTTCTTTTGCCATAAGAGGTGATAAATATTTTTTCACATTTATTGATGGCTTCTCACGTTATGGCTATATTTATCTAATTAAAGAAAAATCCGATGCTTTGAATATGTTTGAAGTTTTTAAAATACAGGTTGAAAATCAATTACATAAAAGAATTAAATTTGAGAGATCAAATAGAGGTGGTTAGTATTATGGAAAATATGATGAAACAGATCGAAATATGGGACAATTTGCTAGATTCCTTGAAGAAAATGGAATTATTGCTAAATACAAATTGCTAGAAACGCCTCAGGAGAATGGTGTAATTGAAATGCAAAATTGAACATTATTGGATATGGTTCGAAGTATGATTAGTGACAGTACCCTTCTCGAATTTTGTATGGTGAAGCAATCAAAACATTAATGTATATTTTAAATCAAGTTTCTATTAAAATTGTTGCTAAAACCCCTTACGAATTATGGGTTGGTAGGAAACCGAGTTTAAATCATATACGTGTTTTGTGATGTCTGATGATGTGTAAATTCACCAAGTGCTGTGAGGTCTCCTTAAAGTCATGCGCTTTCTGAGTTATCACTTGAACCCTAGTAGATCTGCAACACAAACGTCAAAAATACAACTTAGGCCGTACCGGTGAGTATGCTCCGATACTTAAGTAAGTTTGTGTCACTGAACAATAAGTGTAATATTCTATTATAGTTGTAAAGAAAGTAACCCCTTCCCAAGTGATAGTTGGGGTCCTTTTATAGATGCGTACCTAGTAGAGTCCCAATAGGATTAGAACTCCTCAATTCATCAGTAAACTTACTAGGAATAATTCAGGCTCAGATAGGATTTTAACAAAAAGAGTCTTAGCACAACTCAACCCTTATCAATAGCCCCTCAGATCGGTTGAGATACCTTTGATCTTATCCGTCTGATTGACATCGTATATCTAATCTCCGCACTCATCTTTTGTCCGATCTCTACATGTGTATCTTTCCTTGGAAACCACAAGAGCATTAGAACGAACATGACAATTAATATGAAAATACCGAACTCCATAGTTCTCCTCAAATGCGATCATCATATTTGTGATATATTTTTAATCCGGACTCAGATCGAAGTTATAGAAATGCATAATTACATTATCTCTCACTTCTTTCATTTATCAGCAGGTTTGCTATGTTATACTCCAACCGACCTCCGGAAGTATTATATCGTATCTGCCACGAGTACGTTCACTCTGAACTCCCAAGACCCATACGACTGATCATAGAATTATATTTCACCACACATATGAACCATCTAAAGACATTATGTCTTATCCGAACTCCGGAAGTCGCAAAAGTGCACATATAACAGCCATATGGTGAAATATTTTATATGCCAAACTCCGGATCATAACACAACTTGTGCCAATGGGGCTTAGTCATTGCCAGCTATTCATTTACGAATCTTTAAATAGGATCAACAGCTGAGATCATACAGCCTGTTAGCCCATGGGACTTCTATAAATATCCCCTTCCTCAAACATCCAAATTTCACTTTCTGCAATTATAACTCTCTACGAAGTCTTCCTTACTAGTTCGGATTTCTTGTCCCCAAATTGAAGAATAACTCCAAACTCACCTCTTCATCTATAGCAAGTAAGTATGTCTACCTCTGAACACCATAATTCATCATCCGCTTTTTATTTAGACTCTAGGTCAGGAGAACTAGGTAGCCCCAGTTCTCCGAACTCATACTCTAGCTCTATGGGAGAGGACCGAACTGCAAATCAGAACATCGCATCCTTGAGCTGTGGATTAACTAATCCCCATATTAACATAAACTCGTCTGTAGCTCACATCACAGACAAAACTGCCAACCTAGAACACAATTCCAAGGCAAATGAGGACCCTGTATCTAAATTAAATAGGTTTGATTCTAGCCTTTCACATGAGGATGTAGAAAACATAGGTAGACAAAGTTTCATTCCTACCAACATAGAAGCTCGAACTCCATTGCCTGGTGAGGTTGCTAGCCAACCTCCGGAATGTTTCGTTAGTGTTTTTGTTAAACACTTCATTGGAGAGTTGAGATTTCCCCTTTCTAACTTCCTAAAAACAATCTTAAGTACATATGCCATTTCTATCACCCAATTCACTCCAAACACTATCCGAACTCTTAGAGGGTTTGAGATGCTTTGCAAATACTTAGACATCTCATGTATCGTTCCTTTGTTTAGATACATATATAGTTTAAAACTTTTGATCAGGATATCGAGTGGTTTTATTTTGCCCGTAGTGGAGGTAGGGTCAATCTTTTTTAGGAGAATCTGAGCTCAATACATGACTGGAAGGATAAGTTTCTTTTCGTCGGAGCTCGGGCAGTCAGTTACGAAACCTTCTGGCATCCCAATGAGTTGGTCTCAGATTGGTCATCCAAATGTACTACTTCTATTCAGGAATCACTGAACAATTTAGATGCCTTACTGAGTAAACAAGAAAAACTTCACCTCACTAACATCCCATAATGGGTGTTAATGTCTTTAAAATTGAGCCCCATCGAACTGGGAACTCAGTCATAAGGGTATACACCTTTTTGAAAATGTATATACTCTTCACCAGATTATTGTTTGTATTATTATATAGTATAATAATTTTTCTATATTATAGGCAGTTATGCAACTCAAGGATATGCTTGGTGTGGTCAAGACCAAGAAGAACCGAGCTGCCAAAGGTAAGGTTGCTGAAACTGTCTTGGTTTTGGAGAGTACTGTAACTTTCTCCTTGTCAGCTTCTTCACCTTATCTACCAAGGGTAAATGCACTGCTGAACTCACCCAACAAGAACTACTGAGCTCTAATCTCCCTTTTGGGAGAACTGATAAGCCAATCAACATGAAGGCTACTACTGAAACTTCCAGCGGTCAACTTGTAGCCACCTTGGCGTCTGAAGCTCATTGGAAGAAGCAGGCTGATGATGCCTTAGCTAACACCAACAAGAGGATGAAAATAATCTCCGAGCTTCTATGTCCTTCGCTATTTGGTGAATTGGTTATCCCGAGGTATAGCTTTGGAGATAGTGTTGTTGAAGTGCCCAAATACCAACTGCTCCTGAATTGGGAGTTGACTGGTAATGACCGACTATCTGTCGACAATGCTCCTGAATTTGTTAGAGAAGTAGTCCCACCTCGAGACAAATATGCTCTCCGTAGCTTTAAGAACATGGAGCTGAGAAAATGAACCACTCTAGGAGTTTCCCAGGTTTTCAACATTTTCCATCTCTTTTTAACTCTTCTTTTTTATGTGTATATATTAGCTATAACATTATATGTTATTTCACAGACTTTGGCTCTAGTCGGGGAGATAGTGGCTCGCTCGATAGATGAAGAAACTGAGATCAGCAAGCTTCAAGTCGATTTGAAATCCTCGGAATCTAAAAGAGACAAGTTAGAGGGTTTCAATCATGAGCTTGGATATAGGAAGCAGAGTCTGAAAACTAAGCTTGGAAAGACTCAAGATGCTTTGAAAGCGTTTGAGGATGAGGTTGCCCGACTTAAGGACGAAAATCTTCAGATGAAACAAAAATTCTTAGTGGAATGATCTTAGATGACCTTCTTCAAAGGCGAAGGTGCCTCACACCTTATAAACCGGATGTTCAGCTCGGACAACTTTGCCAAATTCCTTGGAGAGCTACTCACTCTGGCTAAGACCTATGGCTACCATCTTGCCTTTGAGTATCTTGACTCCAAGTATCCCGATCTCGAGATAAAAGAGGAGGATGGCTACAACGAGGAATGCTATGCAAAAATTGACGCAAAGCTTGACGAGCTGAAGAATGGAAAGATTGTTCTTCCCATTGAATCGTTTGTCCCCTCATCTCCTGAGCTGAAGACTCTTCTGCATAAAACTAAGAGCTGTAATAGATTTAGGACGTTTCAGCTCGAAACATTCTTGTAGTTCAAAAACAATTTTGCGCCTATATATTTTTTGGATATTCCTTAAGTTGGAATCCTTTCCCGAATTCATCATTACATTATTTTATCTGAATGTTTGATGTTTTTGTCCTTAATTTTAAACAATGAAAGTAAGCTTTTCTAGATTTTCACAATCCTTCCATAGTTCGGAGAAACGTTTTTGTCAACTAATCGTTCCAAACTCCGTTCCCTTCACTTTGTTACCTTACTACTTTCTTACATCCGATCTTAGTGTTGTACAATTTTTAAGTACCTGAGTTCTTTCAACTGGTTTTTCTGAGGTTGCGATCCTCTATTAACTGATTAATCTTTCAAATGCGCTACTATTTCATTTTTTGATTCGCTGTTCCCAAGAACATCTAGGATTAAATTATGATTTAGAGATGAACTTTTTTATCTCTATTCAATGATTCTCGAAAGCATTTTGAGATTAAAATACCATGCTTTCTTTTTCTTTCAGTAATTAGAATATTTGGTGGTTCTACGAAAATAAGAATGAACCATAGTTGATGGGATAAAAAGAATATCAATAATTAATTTTCTTGACGTCCACAAGCATGAATTGACAAGATAAAAATCCGAGCTGCGTAACCAAACTACACAGCTCTTTATTATTGACATGGTATTTGAAATGACTATATATAATATTTTCCCAAGTGAGCGATATTCCATATTCGATGAATCATTCTCCCATCTAGAGTTGACAGCTTACAGTTTTCAACTCGTCCAACTTCGACAACTTGATAGGGTCCTTCCCAATTTGGGTCCAACTTTTGAGTTCCTTCCAGTTTTCTTACTTCATTTTTCCACATCACCAACTCTCCAAGTAAAAAGTAAGTGTTTTTGACCCGTTTATTGTAGTACTGCACCATATCTGACTTGTACTTTGCTTCTTGAAAAAACGAAGCCTCTCTTTTATCTTCAATTAAGTCTAAACTAAGCAGTAGAGCTTCATGATTAATTAATCTTGTACTCAGGAGGCCTATCTTGGCAAGTAACTGTTTTTGATCCATACACCAAGCTAAAAGGAGTTTCTTGCGTAACTGTTCTTGGAGTAGTTTGGTAGGCCTATAGCACATTCATAAGGTTTTCTACCCAGTCTTTCTTAGCGTTTTCTAACTAAGTTTTTATACCTTGGATAATAATTCTGTTCATCACCTCGGTCTGACCGCGCCAGCTTGAGGATGAGCAACCGAAGTAAAGTGCTGGTGAATCCTGAGCTCTTTACACCAACTCTTAAATGGATTATTTGCAAAATGTATTTCATTATCAGATACCACTATTTTTGGTATTCCATATCGACAAACTACATTTTTCCATAAAAAATAATTGATGACACCAATTTTCGAGTATTGGATATCATTGTTTTGCCCCTTGTAATGCCTTGCTTACATAATAAACCGGTTTATGAACATCATTATATTCCTTCATCAAAATCGCACTTAATGCTCTGTCACTTGCAACTAAATAAAAAGAGAGAGTTTCACTATGAATTGGAATGTCTAGAGTTGGTAATTCGCATAAGTACTTTTTGAACTCTTCAAAGGCCTTCTGACATTCTACTGTCCATGAAATTTTCTTTTGCTTTCTTCAAAGTACCAAAGAATGGCAAGCAACATTCAACTAATATGGAGAGGAATCTATTCAATGTGGCCAATTGACCTATTAAAGTTTGAACTTCATGGACATTTCTGGGTGAGGTCATTTTCATAATTGCTTTGACCTTCTCAGGATTTGCTTTAATACCCTTCTTTGAGACCATATATCTTAAGAATTTCCCAGACCCAACGACAAAAATACACTTCTTAGAATTGAGCATCAAGCATGTAGATCTTAATGTTTCAAAAGTCTCTTTGACATTAGCTAGTATATCCACCACCTTCTTACTCTTGATGAGGAAATCATCAACATACACCTCCATATTGCGGCCGATCTAAGAGTCTAACATTTTGTTCATCAACCGCTGATAAGTTGCTCCTATACTTTTTAACCCAAAAAGCATCTTTACATAATAGTATATGCCCTTCTCACTTATGAAAATGGTTTTCTCAGCATCCTCTTCATCCATAAAGATCTGGTGGTATCCCTTCATAGCTTGCAGTTGCATCAACTTTTTGATCAATCAAAGGCAAGAGATAAAAATCTTTCGAACATGCCATCTTCAAGTAAGTATAATCAATTCACATCTGACATCCTGAGTCGGGCTTCTTTACCCTGACCGGATGAGCCAACTAGGTTGGATAGAAAACTTCCATGATAATTTTCTTAAGGAGTTTATCCAATTTGTCATAAATAGCTTTATTTCTGCCGAACTGGTGGTAAAGTAGGATCTACATCCAACTTATGCACAGCCAAATTTTGAGAGATACCTTTCGTATCCTCATGTCCCCATGCAAAAACATCCTTATATTGCTGAAGTAATTTAATGAGTAATTGCTTAACTTCTTAAGGCAAAGACGTGTCTACCTTGATTGTCCGGTTTGGGAATGTTGTATCAACAATTACTTTCTCTAAATCATCTGTTATCATTCTATGGCTGCCTAAATTTGGCAACTCAAGCACAATATTGGGCTCTTCTGTTGTAGACGGCAGCTTCTCAGCTATGCAATTCACATCTGATTCACGAGTCGTCTTGTTTGTGTCTCTCAAAGCAATCATATGACTTTCTCTTACTATATTTTGATCACCTCAAATAGTGGCGATCCCACCAGCTGTGAGAAACTTCATCACCAAGTGATAAGGCGACCAGATAGCTTTGATTTGAACTATTTTCGGCCTACCGAGGATGATATTATATGGGGAGCCAATATCAAGAACAGCAAAATTGGCATATATCAACCTTTCTTTTGAAGCTTCCCACAAAGTTACTGGTAAAGAAATCATATCGATAGGTTGCATTTTCTCCCCCGAAAATCCGATCAATAGGCCAGAACATTTTTATAACTGTTCTCATGAAATATCCAATTATTCAAATGCATTTTGAAAATGACATCGGATGAACTGCCATCATCCATATATATTCGATGGACCTCCTTATTTTCTATATTTGCCTTAATTAATAAAGCGTCACAATGAGGAAACTCACTTCGGACAGCATCCTCTTCAAAGAAATTAATAATCTCTGAGTGCTTGAAGTGTTTCTGAACCGGCTCCTGTTCGAGGATTCTCCATGTCGATGATTTTCGTGCAAATCTGGATTCGCCAATTGGACCACCTACAATAGTGTGGATTACACCAGTTACATTCTTATATGTATCTTTGGGTTTGATATATCCCTCCTCATTGGTTTCTTATCATTCTCAGGTCTTCTTTTATCTAGAGATTGGCCCCTACGGTGACCCTTTTGATACGCTTCTTTCAGAAAATTACAAAGTTGACCACTTGCAATTAGTTCATCTATTTCCTTCTTAATGTCTCAGCAATCTTTAGTATCATGGCCCGTTTGATCATGGAACTTACAAAAAAGATCTTTATTTCTCTTACCCTCAGTGTAGTCATTTTCGAATATGACTTAACTAATCCTTTACTGTCCATAATAGCTAACATTTCAGTTCAACTTTGAGGAATTGCTGAGCTCTTGTAATCAACGGATGGCTGAGTTTGAGGTTTATCAAAAGATAGCCTTTCAAATATTGGTGTGCGCTTACTACCAGTTCCAGATCAACTATTATAATTATCCTTCTTTTTCTTAGAACTCAATCCATATCCCTCTTTTTCATGTCTGCATCTTCTCCCTTAGCAAACTTGTCAGTTTGGTTCATCAACTCATGTATATTCTTAGGTGGGTCAGTGACCAGCTTCCTATAAAGTATCCTAGTTCGTAACCCATTGATAAAAGCACCCACCGCTAGATCTTTAGATCGAGATTTAATTTGCACACTTTCATTATAGAACCGATCTACGTACTCCTAAATAGACTCATGTCCACCTTGCCTGATATTTAATAACTCTCCAGATGACTTGTCAAACTTCTTTCTTTGAAGAACCTTTTATAGAAGAGCTGAGATAACTGTTCATAAGGAGAAATTGAGTTTTGTTTAGACCTTCAAACCATCCTCAAGCTTTTCCGACCAAAGTTGTCTCAAAATCTTGACACATAGTAGCCTCTGAAGCCTGCTCAAACGTCATGAGCAATGTGAATCGTGTTAAATGATCCCTCTGATTCGTATCTCGGAGTACATTTCCATAGTAGGAATCTTAAATTTGTGAGGTTTAGGAAACCGACTGATAGCATCGACAAAATGTGTCCCTCCACACAGAGAGCAATCCACGTTTATGAGAAGGATCCTATCTATTAGAGATCAGATTTTATAGAGAGAGGGATCGGTGGAACAGGCAGAGGCTCTTATGGACATGTGGAAGCAACTGGGACTCACTGGGGCTGCATATCACTATTTTTGAAAATTGGCTCCGAAGGTACCTTGGGCGTCGACGATATGGAATTCTTATATTCCGCCCAAATACTCCTTCACACAATTGCTGGGGATCAAAGGCAAGCTTTTCACGCGGGACAGATTGGGTTTTCTTCGCATGGACCCTATTTGTGGATTCCGTGGAGAGCTCGAGGAAACCATCAAACACCTGTATTTCTCTTGTCCTTTCACCAAGGCAATATGGGATGACGTGCGGAGTTAGTGTGGTCTGGGGTGGGATATGATGGCTTTGAAGGCTGGCTTGAAGTGGCTCAAGAAAGAGAGCCGAGTAACCTCCTGGAGGAGTCGCAAGGGTAGGCTAGCATTTACATGTACGGTCTACTACATATAGCTCATGAGGAATAGGTTGTATTTTGATCTTACAGTTCCTACTCATCAGGATATTGTACAGAGGATTAAGACATACGTGTATATGGTAAGTATATCATTGTACACTAGTGTCTCTATCCTTGACTAGGAGGTTTTATTTTCTATGTATTTACTGTGTTTGGCTATTTGGGCCTCAACGTCGCGACGTTCATGGATCGTCACGACGTTGAGGGACGTCGGGATTTTGTGATTTTTCGCTTTTCATGATGTAATTCGCCCGGGAATGCCCGGTGTATAATGTATATGAGAAAATCGATCAATAAAATTTTTTACCTTTGATAAAAAAAATGTGTCACTGTCCTATAAACTCCACCAGCTCCTACCCCCAGAATATTGTGGACTTCAATACGAGTGTGAGTTGTGATCTGAGTGTCCTGATCATCAAGACGATCATAGTTCAGATTTTGTTAATGCCGATCTAAGGAAGGATTCAAATGTCGCTGTTCATAAATATGGTTTCTTTACTTCGCAGTGAAGATCGGTTTAAAGGATATCGCCGTTCAGCTTCATTATCTTCTTGAGACTTAGTGTCACATGGTGAAGAAATTTGCATCCTATCATACATGTCCGAAGCTCATTCTATCTTTTTGCTAGATCGCTGACCTGGTTCTTTCACAATTGTCTTTATATGTTCAAAATTCTCAATAAGAAATTTAATCATGTCCGAAGAATGAATGTCAATAGGAGGACTGTTACCCCCTGCAATTCTCATCGGGGGATCTTGTTCACGTCACAAATTATCTAGATCAGCACCAGTATTCCTATCATTACCAATTATTGCTCCACATGGATGCCAACTTGTATTAGCTTGATTATTAGGAATTTCATTGGTTTTCTACTGCGAACGAGTAATTGTCATAAAAAAGAATTGCAATCGAATCGCACATATAGCGCCAATTTGATGATGTGTAAATTCACCAAGTGTTGTGAAGCTCCCTAAAGTCACGCACTTTCTGAGTTATCGCTTGAACCCTAGCAGACATGCAACACAAATGTCAAAAATATACCCTGGGCTATACCGGGGAGTATGTTCCCATGCTTAAGTTAGTTTGTGTCCTTGAACAATAAGCGTAATATTTTGTTATAGTTGTAAAAAAAGTAACTCCTTCCTATGTGATAGCTGGGGTCCTTTTATAGAGGTGTACCTAGTAGACTCTCAGTAGGATTAGAAGTCCTCAATTCACCAATAAACTTACTCTGAATAATTCGGGCTTAGATAGGATTTTAAAGAGAAGAGTCTAGTATAACTCAACTCTTATAAATGTCCTGCTAAGTAAGACTTTACAATCCACATAAATAAAAATTATATCCAAAATTAGTTAGTTGTTTCTTTATTAGATGTTGAGAAAGATTGATGATCGGTAAAAACTAGGGTAAATTAATCCTCAAACTCTATAGCTTAACCGAATCAAATATATTATAAAATCCTAACTCCTCACAATTTTAAGGTGCATCAGGACACTGATGTGTATAGAAAGTGAGGAGTAGGAGTCAACCCACAGGGAAGGAGAGAACTACGACTAAGTACAAGTGTGTGAAGTACTGAACAATGAATCTAATAAAAGGATAATTAAACTAAACAAATAAGTTGATAATTAGTAAATAAAGGATAAGAGACTATTATCAATTAAACCTACTCAAGAACTAATGTTCAAGTAATGCAATAGAGTGAAAAGTACTCTTGAGGACAATTATTAGGGTTACAAAGATAGATGGGTAGAAATTCAATATCATGGTAATATTATAAATAATGGTAAACAATTACTCACAACTTAGGTCTCTATACCGAGCACCCAACCTATTCATAAGAACCTATTGCACTTCCTCCTATGTGGTAAGAAGCAAGGAATGGTTTATATTAACTAATTTGTTAAATCCTCCTATGTGGTAAGAGGTAATGTTTACTTCCTCTGGTTAGAGGCAACGGCGAACCAAGTCATACTAATTCTAAACTAATCTCCCAAACTACTCCTATGGGGTAAAAGGCGAGACCTAAGCTAAAACTAGTCTAACAAATTCACAACCAACCTATAAAAGATTCCAAACAACCTACTCTAATCCTCCTATGTGGTAAAAGGTAAGATTAAAGAAAGTTATCTCTAGTAATTTACTGCACTAATTAAATTATATTCATCATACATAATTCGCATGCCAAATCATGCATAATTATGAAGAACATGGCAAATAAAACTCAACATAATAATCTCAATCAGTAAACCCTAAACAATCTTTTAAGCACAAAAACCCATGTCAAAGCTCAAAAGCACAACAAGTCTTGCCTAACATGACTATATCAAACATTAATATAAGACTTAAACAACAATAAAGAAACCATAAAGATGAAAACACCTTAATTGAAGAACAATAAAGAAGTCTCCTTTTATGAATTAAGAAAAAAAGTATAGCTTCCTTAAAAATATTGATGTTCTCTATGCAAAACTATGATCAAAACCATTGAGATCTCTCAATGATCACTCTCTACAAAAGAAGAACAAAAGAAACTCTAAAAAGAGAAAGAAAATCTAATCTATTCTAAACTATGATCTCATCTATTCTTCTTCTCTAAAATTACATAATAGATAGCCTTATATAGGTAACAACATGAAACCCTAGCAAACAATGATGGCACATTTTTGGACCATAACATGTAAGAAACAAGTTATGAAATAACCCATAACAAAAGAACACATCAAAATCTGAAAAAAACTGAAAAAGATAACTTTTCACGCTATTTTGTTTCCGAACGTTGCGACGTCCAGCTCCCCACGTAGCGACATCCATGAATTGTTAGAAAAAAATGAAAATAGTGATACACATCACGATGTGGAGCATCTCTACGTCTCAACATCCATCTTGGCAGCTATGTTTTACTATGATCTCAATAGAATTTGGAAACCTCGAAACAGCAAAGTTGTACCTCTATCTCTTGGATTTTTTAGTACCAGTTGAATCATCCAATTTAGACATACGTGAAGAGAGCTATGATCAAAATACCAAACCCTGGCAGATTTCTTCTGCATGTGCATTTATCGCCTTCCATGTGTTTCACAATGTTAACACTTTTTAGAGTCCCGAGCCTCCTTGGGATCAACTTAGGACATATTTTCCACTCTATCCAAGGTCTTAATAAATAGGATTGTTCTGCAACAATTGTGATTAAGACCTTAAACATCTTGTGAATTGCGTAGCCAGCTTCTTTGCGATACAAGGCACTTTTTAGCCTAAATCGCATTTTTTTATCTTTCTCAATCTTTTCCTCTCATTTTGGTCTCCATGCTCAATGTCCCACAAAACACAATAAAACACATTAAATGGCACAAAATACGGTAAAAAGTATAAGTGAAATAGCATAAATAAGGTGAACATATTTCGCCTTATCAATTCCCCCCCACACTTAAACTTTGCTTGTCCTCGAGCAACAAAACAAAACACAACACACACACACACTAACAAAACACAACCTATTCTCACAAGACAAAATGGCAACATTAAGAAATTTATACAATGTATCCAACTTTAAACCATTTAACCTCATGATAAGTATTGTGCATATGCCTCATCATCTAATGTATTCGAATATCAAGTACTCATAACACGTGTCACTAAAAGTCATCAGAGCACCTTAATGTACATATTTAACACGTTGATCCAATCATGTGTGTGTGTGCGGTAGGTTCCACTTCAATTTATAACTCATCTACAACCACACTATAAGCCAGAGTTCTAACAACTAAATCTTTGTCTAAAATTTTCCTCACTAGTCATATTTTATTGACTTTACTTTTCTCATGTTAATGAGGATTGGCTCGGTAAACCTATAGGTTTTAAAAATCACACTCATTCCCCCAAATTGTCACAAATCAAAGGATATTAACAAGAAATCCCGCGACATCCACCTGGAATACTGTCTCACCTTTGAATTTTAGACCCATTCCCACTCATGCAAGTTCTCAATTAACTTTTCATTTAAGAGCAGTCTAACAAAGGAGTGACAATATGAAGCCATAGTCTTATGGCTTCTAATCTCCGTTACCACCTATATGAGTTCTCTTAGGGTTCTTATTAAAAGCAATCTCATAGAGGGATGATAGTATGAGTATAACAAGCTTAACAATGCAAAAGCAGTAAGTGCAAACAATTATGCAAGCACATTTATTAAAGAACACACTTTAAACATTTTATATAAGTTTTAACTAAACAAAGCATTAAAAACATACCAACCTACTTAATGATTACAAACTCGTCAATCCCCTTAGTAGTTCCCCTTAAGTACATAAAAATGATTGAGTCAAAATGCTAAAATTTCCATCAAATACCCGACTTCCTCTAGATAGCATATTATTTTCCTATCACATCCAATCATTGGCAACATGACACATATCACAAAGCATTTAAAATTTCATTTTGGATACCACATCATTTTTATTAGTTGTCTAACACACCAAAAAAAAACACAAAAATGAATACTAAAAAAAAAACTTCACATTAACCTATCATAAGCTCACCCTAAAAATTTTCATTATAGCTCAAAGGAGTTCACGTCAAGAATTTATTCAAAATTAATAAAAAAAAACTCATCAAAACTACTAAGAAAAGCTAATTAACCATTAATGAAAGCATAACATCCACACTTCAACTCCCAGAAAATTAAGCATAAAAACATACAAAACAACATGAAATGAATAATATGAATTTCATCCCTCCCCAAACATAAAATACATATTATCCTCAATATGTGAGAAAAGAAAAGAATTCACCTATTATCCATGTCATTCCCGGCAAGCTTGTTGTGCGGTTGAGGCCTTGGCAATCTCTCAAGTAGCCTTCTTCTTTATTCAAACTAATAGCTAAAAATAAAAACATAAGAAAAATTATTAATTTAAAAATAAAGGTAAGAAGGTAGTTCTAGGTTTATTTGGTCCCTGGCTACACCATATTATTGTGGCCTCCTTTTTCAAGATTCGGAGTACCATCCCCATACTAAAAGAATGCTCTTTCACAAGTACATCTTCTTCTAGCATAGGGCTTCTTTTGCAACCACTTGAGGAGAAACTTAAGCTCACGCACTTGAGGAGCAAGTTCAATGAACTTGACTTTGTACCACTTTTGCTCCTCCAAGGTAGGCTACTCCTTCTTTTCTTCTACCATTGAATATGGGAGTGGTAATGACTTAACATCTCTTGAAGCAATTTCCAATTGTTCTATGGTTGGCCATTCCTCCCTACAAGGCTCCAACAATGGTTTTGCATACAAGGACTTAAGAAAATCATCAATAGAATTATCAATGTATGTATCCACAATGCATGATCTGACTATGTTAGCTATTTCTTTACAAATCAACAAGTTCTCATCATCTAAGTTAATATAATGGCCATTTTGAATATTTTTTTCATATGCAAGGCAATCAACATAAGAAGCTATTACACATAGCGTGCATGTACCAAAATCTACCTTTAAATCAAAGGAATTCATGAAAGATATTGCTTTGTCCCAACTACACATTATATTGACTCTGTCCTCATAGAAAGAGAATTCAATATTGGCCAAGTCAGTATTAGAGTAGTGCTTCTAATTCATGTGAACACTAATAAGAGCATCACATTGCAAGGGTTTAACATTAATGCATGTAGGAGAAAACTTTTTGTCAAGTTTTACCTCATTTTGATTCCCAATTTCATTGAATTGAATGAATGAATTTAACCTTGCTTGCCTTTTTCCAATAAGAGCATCCAATATTCTTAAAGACTCATTGATGTGTTTTCTTGTTGACGATAACTTATTGTAACAAAGTTGAGGTTCAAACTCCCTTTGCACATAGCTCCTGCAGTGAGCAATAATGTAATCCCAAGAAGTTTGAATACAATCCAATGTGTTGGTCAATTCCGTCAATTTACCCTCCAAGTATTCCTAATACTCCAATGGTAAAAATTTACCAAATATCCTAGTTTGTGGCCCGGTGTCATCCACCATATTTGATGGGATAATGTAATTAGGCTCAAGGCAGTCACCAACAAACCAATATATACCTGGGAAAACAAGAAAGAAAAAAATCAAAAGTTTTTTTTAAAAACAAAAACTATACAAGTAAAGAAAATACTATTTACAACTACAAAACACACAAATCACTAAAATCTAGCACAACTGCCTTCCCCAGCAATGGCGCCAATTTGATGATTGGTAACAACTAGGGTAAATTAATCCTCAAACTCTATAGTTTAACCGAAAAAATATATTATAAAACTCTAATTCCTCATGTCTTTAAGGTGTATCAGGACACTGACGTATATAGCAAATGAGGAGTAGGAGTCGATCCCACATGGAATGAGAGAACTACGATTAAGTGTAAGTGTGTGAAGTACTGAACAATGAATCCAATAAAAAGAGAATTGAACTAAACAACTAAACTGATAATTAGTAAAATAAAATTGAAGAGATTATTATCAATTAAACCTACTAAAGAACCAACGATCAAGTAATGCAATAGAGTGAAAAGTACTCTTGAGGACAATGACTAGGGTTACAAACATAGTTAGGTGAAAATTCAATATCATGAGAATATTATAATTAATGGTAAATAATTAGTCATAACTTAGGTCTCTATACCGAGCACCCAACCTATTCATAAGAACCTATCTCACTCCTTCCTATGTGATAAGAGGCAAGGCATGGTTTAGGCATCTCCCTAGTAGATATTTACTAATTTGTTAAACCCTCATATGTTGTAAGAGACAAGGTTTACTTACTTAATTAACTCAGAATCCAATGCAACTACCAACAAATAACCCTCTAATCCAACAGCTCATATGTGGTAAGAGACAACAGTGAACCAAGTCACACTATTGCTAAACTAATCTCCCAAACTCCTCCTATGTGGTAAGAGGCAAGAGCTAAGGTAAAACTAGTCTAACAAATTCACAACCAACCCACAAGAGATTCTAAACAACCTACTATAATTCTCCTATGTGGTAAGAGGCAAAATTAAAGTAAGTTATCTCTAGTAATTTACTGCACTAACTAAAGTATATTCATTATACATAATTCACGCGCCAAATCATGCATAATTATGAAGAACATGGCAAATAAAACTTAATGTAATAATCTCAATCAATAAACTCTAACCAATCTTTTAAGCACAAAAATCCATGTCAAAACTCAAGAGCACAACAAGTCTAGCCCAACATAACTTGATCAAACATTAATATAAGACTTAAAGAATAATAAAGAAACCATAAAGATAAAAGAAAGAAAACACCTTAATTGAAGAACAATAAAGAAGTCTCCTTTGATGAATTAAAAATAAGGGTATAGCTTCCTTAAAAAGATTGATGTTCTCTATGCAAAACTATGATCAAAGCCCTTGAGATCTCTCAATGATCTCTCTCTACAAAAGAAGAACAAAATAAACCCTAAAAATAGAAAAAAACCCTAATCTATTCTAAACTATGATCTCCTCTATTCTTCTTCCCAAAAAATTACATAATAGATAGTCTTATATAGGTAACAACTTGAAACCCTAGCAAACAATGATAAGATGGCACATTTTTTGGTCCTAACATATAAGGAACAAGTTAGGAAACAACCCATAACAAAAGGACATATTAAAAACTAAAAAAATTAAAAAACAGAAAATTTTCACGCTGTTTCATTTCCATACATTGCGACGTCTAGCTTCCCACATCGCGACATCCATGAATTGTTAGAATAAAATGAAAATAGTGAGCTACTTCGCGACGTGGAGCATCTCAACATCGCGATGTCCACCTTGGTGGCAATGTTTCTCTATGATCCCAGTAGAATTTGGAAAAATAAGAAACATAAAAGTTGTTGCTCTATCACTTGGCTTTCCAATGTCACTTTAGCCACCCAATTTGGACGTACTTTGAGGGAGATATGATTGAAATATTAAAACCGAGCAGTTTTCTTCAACATTTGTTCTTTATCGCCTTTCTACATGTTTCGCAATGTTAACCCTTTTTAGAGTCTCGAGCCTCCCTGAGATCAACTTGGGACATTGTTTTCACTCTATCCAAGGTGTTACTAGATAGGATTGATCTTCGACAGTTGTAATTAACACTTTGGACATCTTGTGAAACACGTGGCTAGCTTCCTTGTGATGCAAGGCACTTTTTAGCCTAAATCGTATCTTTTTTTATCTTTCTCAATCTTTTTCTCTAATTTTGGCCTCCATGCTCAATATCCTAAAAAAACAATAAAAAAATTTAAATAGCACAAAAGACGGTACAAAGTATAAGTGAAATAGCATATATAAGGTGAACATATTTCGCCTTATCAAATATCCAAATGGTATCGATTTTATTGTCCTAATCATATAATAGAATTATGAAAACTAATAATGCTAAATTTCTTGAAAATGAGAATTTTATTGAGAATCATAAATAAAGAAATGTAGTGTCAACACCACAATCACAAGAATCTCCAAGTGTTGATTATCATATTAAACATGACTTCACTACTCCTATTGATATACATAATAGTGATTATCTGAATACTACATGAAGGTATAAAAGGCTAAAACAAAGCAATTTTAGATTATTATGTTGTATATTTACAAGAAAATATCAATATTAGCATTGTTGATTATCCATTAACGTTTTTATAAGGAATAAATAGTAATAAATCTGATAAATGGATGGATGCTATGAAAGATGATATAGTGTCTATGAATAGCAACTAAGTGTGGGAATTGGTTGAATTACTCGAGGAGTTTAAAACTATTCAATGTAAATATGTTTTTAAAATTAAAAGAGACTCCAAAGGTAATATTGACTATTATAAGTCTAACTGGTAGCTAAGGGATTGTAGCTAAGGGATTCACTCAGAATGAAGGAATTGATTACAATGAGACATTCTCACGTGTATCAAAGAAAGATTCATTTCGTATTATTATGATCGTAATAGCTCATTATGATTTAGAGCTACATCAAATAGATGTAAAAACAGCTTTCTTGAATGGAAGTCTAGAGGAAGAAATTTACATGAATTAGCCTGAAGGATTTAATGAAGAAGGAAAAGAGCATTTGGCCAGTATGCAAGCTTAACAGATCAATTTATGGATTTAAATAGGCCTCAAGTCAGTGGTGTATTAAATTTCATAATATCATAAAAACCTTTGGATTTGAAGAAAACAAACTTGAAAATTGTGTATATTTATAGGTTAGTGGGAATCTATTTATATTTTTCATCTTATATGTTGATGACATATTGCTTGCTACCAATGATTTATGTTTATTGCATGATACTAAAGAATTTCTTTCTAAAATCTTTGAAATGAAATATATGAATTATCCATCTTTAGTACTTGGTATGGTAATTCATAAAGATAGATTTAAGAAAACTCTTTGTCTATTTCAAAAGAATTACATTAACAAAGTTTTAGAAAGATTTCAAATTCAAAAATTATACAGCCACTCCATGCCCTATTGTGAAAGGTGATAAAGTTGGTCAAAATCAATGTCCTCAAAATGAAATTAAGAGATATCAAATGGAAAAAGTACCATATGCATCAGATGTCAAACTTGCACGCGGCCTAATATTAGTTTTGCAGTTGGAATGCTCGGTAGAGTTCAAATTAATCTGGGTTTTGATCACTGAAAAGCATATAGAAAGGTAATGCATTATTTACAAGGTACCAAAAATTTAATGCTTACCAAACACAGTGATTATCTTGAAATTATTGGATACTCGAATTCTAATTTTATGGGTTGTGAGGAAAGTATGAAATTTAGTTCTAACTATATTTTCTTACTCGCTGGAGGTACTGTGTCATAGAAAAGTGTTAAATAATCTATTACTGCTTCTTCTAATGTGGAACTTGAATTTATTGCATGCCGTGAAGCTACTTCTTAAGCTATTTGGTTAAGAAATTTTATTGAAGGACTTAAAATTATGGATTTCATATGTAAACCAATTGCAATGTACTGTAATAATTTCGATGTTGTTTTCTTCTCAAAGAACAACAAGTGTTCAAACAAGTCAAAGAACATTGAATTGAAATACCATTTTGTTCAAGAGAGAATTCAAGAACAAAAGGTTTTCATAGAGAATATCAGGATTGATTTAATGCTTGCAGACCCATTCACTAAAGCATTTGGTGCTAAAGAAATTTTTCAAACATGTTAGTTTCATGGGTCTTTTCAATTTTTGAGTAAATGCTTATTTATTTTATGGGACACATCATGGACAATAATGCATCTTATTTTTTTACACATCATTATTTTGAATATTATGAAACTATTCATTATTTGGACCATAAGATGAACATTATAGTTGGTATGTTCATTTTTTCTCATAAAATTTATTTATATTTAGTTGTTAAAATTGGGATACATTGAAGGAAGTATGTAATTAGTAACATATAACCACTATGATCCATTTTAATAATAGTGTAGGATAAACATAAATATTTGTGGTCACATTATTAAATATTTTACCTATCCACTTATGTGTGATCATTTGTCCAAGTGGGAGAATGTTAAATATTTAGGTTATCACATGGACTTCATGATCACGTTGGTTACCTAAATATTATTCCATCTACTTAGATAAACCAATCTCTGATAAGGGTTACTTGATTGATTGTGATAGAACTGTGCTCGATAATTCTCTATTTAACTATTAAATATGAGATAAAACTCTATCATAAAGAATAAGATAATAACTTATGAGAGGAAATTCTGGAGAAACCCATGATACTAGAACTCATTATGGGAAGGGTTCCTACTGGTTATAAATATCTCCTTGGTCCCTCTCTCCACTCTAATGTGTGTATTTTCACCCATCATTAATTACACTATATTGAAAAGAGTTAGGAGAGGGAAGGCTCAAGGGAGTTTAACAATTGCAGGGAATTATCAAAGTTGCAAGGATACAAGGAGTTACAGAGTTCAAGGAAAGAACAGTTAGTGTTGGGAGACTATCAATCCTACAGGAAATTATTTTCAAGACGAGACTTTCATTCTGGTCAGAAATCTACTATTAAATTATTAAGACATCACGATGACTCAATGTTTGTCTGTTTATATATTATTAAATAATATAATTTATAGATTAACACCAAAATCTAATTAAAAAATTCTAACATCGTATCATAAAAATATGCCAAAGATGGATTTATAATTGTATTGTCAATGTAGTACGTTACATACAACTAGAACACTTCATCAAGTTAATAAACATCCTTACTATCGACAATACATTTTATGGTATCATGATGTCATATTACTAACATGAAATAATATATATATATATATATATATATATATCAGTAAAAAAAAAGAAAAGATTATGCATAGAATATTGCAAAAATTTACTTATACCATTTGCATATTTATATTTAAAAAAGAATAAACTATATAATAATGTATGAAAATAAAATAAATATGTGTTCTCATTTGATTGGCATATCAACATTATTCAATTTGTATCACAATTTACAAATTTGGTCAAAACATATGGATTGTCAACTGAAAGTTCTTTTTTTTTTTTTTGCACTGAATACTCTTTTTTGACTATCATTTGATAATTGGATTAATTGTATTGTAAAAGTGTGCTAGTCAAGTTTATAATTGCATTGCCAATGTAGTATATTTAAATGTTATATACAACTATAACATGTTATCAAGTTGGTGAATATCCTTAATATAAGCAAGAACTTGTATGGTATCATGTTCACATATTGTGCATCAAACAACATAGATATTAGTGAAAAAAAGATTATACATAGGATATTACATAAATTTTCTTGTACATGTGCATCAACAAATATAAATCTTTGATAGAATCCTTAATTGTCTTTACCTTTGCATATTGCTGAATTTTTAATGAGAAGTATAAATCTTTGAAAGAATCCTTAATTGTCTTTACCTTTGAATATTGCTGATTTTTTAATAAGAATTAGTTTTGACATCCAATATCAAGTCTTGTATGTTAGGCTAGAAAGTAACATGTAAATGTTTTCTATATTTCTACATATATAAACAAAACTGTTAAGTAAAAGAAATGTCAAATTTGATCTAACCAAGTTTTCTTATAATAGTTAAGAAATTTAAATATAATATTAACAACCTCTTTTATAATTATAAAGAAAATAAATTGAATATAATTAACATTAATGTTTCACGAACTTGAATAAATATGAAAAATTAGTAAATAATTCAAGCAAATAATAATACATTTGCATTCACAACTATGCCACAAATATAAATAATTTATATAACAAAAAGAAATAGGAAGGTTAAAGTTTACAATCTATATATCTTAGTTGATTAATATTCAATTTAGGAATTGGTATTATTATCGATAGGGTTTCAGTATACACTTTATTTTTTGTTAACACTCTGCTTTTAATAAGTGATATTAGATGTCTAATAAGAATTTGAAATGCACTTTTTGCTTCTGATAAAGAAACATATAATTAATTGTGCATATGAAATAACATGTTCTTTTAGATACATACCAAAGAAAAATGTTTTGCTCCTATACTTTATTAATAGTCATGTTAAAATAAAGACTTACCAAAAATTGTGCTCTTTCGAATGACACAGAACTAAAATCACTTTTTAAACATCCTATATCATAATACGTGCAATAAATGCAGATATACCGGTATATGAATTAGTTGAAATTTCTAATTGAATCATAACTTTTTTGAAAGACTGTGTATATAGGTCGATGGCCATTATATAGACTTTTATTTGTATTGATATTCGTAAAAGCATGATCAGGGTATTTTCTTTTTAAATAAACGGATGGGTGTGAACCTTTGTGGAGTCAATTTATGAAATAAGTTGTCTTTACAACATAATTTAACAAATCCAGTATTTTATCATAATTGTAATGTACAACTTCTTCACATGAATACATTTGAATCAGCATGCCATAAATTTCATGAACGAAATAATTTCTTATTGTAAAGATTGCTATTTTTTTTAAAGAAAATCCGACTTTATATACATAATAGACAAAAGACGATGTTGGGCATACCCAAACGCATCGATACAAAAGGAAAACAGTAAATGTGGAGTACTACTCTATTACATGAGTTGATAATTCAGTGTATACAGGAACGAAGACAGGTGTTACTCTAGAACAACCAGAGTAAGGCTGTCTAATTTCCACACAAAAGTTCTTCTACCATTTACAAGAGGTATAAAGTTAAATTATATGAAAGCAAACAGAAATCAGATTTGAATCAAGATGTTCACTAAACTAATCAGCATAGTCTCTGTAGATTACTTTTTCGGTTCCACCATTCTCCATCAGGCCATATGCATGAAACATCAAATAAGCTACATGACTGACTTCAATGTAGATTCGTATGGTCCACCTTGTACAAAATTAATTCCAACCCCAACAATGACCAATTCAAGACAGGCAACTGTATGCAAAGCTTCCCCATTCATTCACGCTTGGGGCTGCAAAAAGTTCCTACTTTCCCAAGTTCAAACCTGAAGTTCCTGGCCATGAACTAGATATACAGCACAAATACTTGTACAATAACTCCAGCATAAGTCCAGGACCATCAGATTGTCAAATCTCACCATTAAACAAAGCGCATTTCTGTCCTTAAGGTCAGCCAAATATTGTGTACCATCACCACGGTATTAATGCAAAAAATTCCATCAAATAATAGATTAATTCCAGTAATATCAACACATTAAAGGTACCTCAAAATTCCATTAGCCAGCAGATCAAACATATAGGCAATTCATCATACTTTCAAATGGCCAAACTGATCAAACTCCAGTAATCAGGGGCCTTCACAAAATGTAAACACTTACCCTGGGTTCCATTTCTTATCCTCGAAGTAGCAAATAAAGGGATTAATAGTCATTGTAAAATAAAAACTTACCAAAAATTGAGCTCTTTCGAATGACACAGAACTAAAATCACTTTTTAAACATCCTATAGCATAATACGTGCAATAAAAGCAGATATACCAGTATATGAATTAGTTGAAATTTCTAATTGAATCATAATTTTTTTGAAAAACTGTGTATATAAGTCGAGGGCCATTATATAGACTTTTATTTGGATTGATATTCGTAAAAGCATGATCAGGGTATTTTCTTTTTAAATAAACGGATAGGTGTGAACCTTTGTGGAATCAATTTATGAAATAAGTTGTCTTTATAACATAATTTAACAAATCCATTATTTTATCATAATTGTAATGTACAACTTCTTCACATGAATACATTTGAATTAGCATGCCATAAATTTCATGAACGAAATAATTTCTTATTGTAAAGATTGCTATTTTTTAAAGAAAATCCAACTTTATATACATAATAGCCAAAAGACGATGTTGGACATACCTAAACGCATCGATACAAAAGAAAAACAGTAAATGTGGAGTACTACTCCATTACAGGAGTTGATAATTCGGTGTATACGGGAATAAAGACAGGTCTTACTCTAGAACAACTATAGTAAGGCTGTCTAATTTCCACACAAAAATTCTTCTACCATTTACAAGAGGTATAAAGTTAAATTATACGAAAGCAAACAGAAATCAGCTTTGAATCAAAATGTTCACTAAACTAATCAGCATAGTCTCTGTAGTTTACTTTTTCGGTTCCACCATTCTCCATTAGGCCATATGCATGCAACATCAAATAAGCTACATGACTGACTTCAATGATGATTCGTATGGTCCACCTTGTACAAAATTAATTCCAACCCCAACAATAACCAATTCAAGACAGGCATCTGTATGCAAAGCTTCCCCATTCATTCACGCTTAGGGCTGCAAAAAGTTCCTACTTTCCCAAGTTCAAACCTGAAGTTCCTGGCCATGAACTAGATGTACAGCACAAATACATGTACAATAACTCCAGCATAAGTCCAGGATATCAGACTGTCAAATCTCACCATTAAACAAAGCGCATTTCTGTCCTTGAGGTCAGCCAAATATTGTGTACCATCACCATGGTATAAATGCAAATAATTCCATCAAATAATAGATTAATTATAGCAACATCAACACATTAAAGGTACCTCAAAATTCCATTAGCCAGCAGATCAAACATATAGGCAATTCATCATACTTTCAAATGGCCAAACTGATCAAACTCCAGTAATCAGGGCCTCACAAAATGTAAACACTTATACTGGGTTCCATTTCTAACCCTCGGAGTAGCAAATAAAGGGATTTCTCTCCCTTAGCTTATAGGTCATTAGCTTTAGGACTAACCAGAGCCTCAACGAACTTCGTTTGCTTTGACTGCTTCCTGGATTTTTCAATCTTTGCAAGAAATTTGCATAATTCATCCTCTGATTCCTCCTCAAAGCTATTTTTGGTCCAATGGTGTTCACCGTCCTCATCCGACTCTGATTCTGTGGGAATATTCTGAAGCTGGTTCAGGTTGGATATTGAGCTAACCTTTTGCAGTTTGGATGACTCTCCTTCCTTCCAGCACACCGTGACATTAAGCTTGCAGGCTTGGACCAGCTCTCCAGTTGGAAGCTCATTGTTCTTCTGCCCTTCTTGAGTTCGTTCCATGTCAGCCTGATTGGCTTGACCATGGTTCACTTCTATGTCTTTGCAGAGCTCAGCTTCATCCATGTTAACGGCAGCTGGGGCAGGAAGGTTAACTGCCGGACCCGACTTATCCCTTGGTGTATCTATTGTTTGTGGATCCTCTGACTCAGCACTTCTTAAGTTCGGATGGCTGAGTTCAGCTTCATTCATGTTGACGGTAGCTGGGGCAAGGCGGTCAATAGCTGGAGCCGATTTCTCACTTGGTGCATCTTTTGTTTTAAGGCCCTCTAAGTCAGCCTCTCTTGGCTCGACCATCGTAGGATCCTGATTTGCCTTTTTATCAATTACAATTGGAACCTATATTTTCTTCTTCCCTTTCCTTAAATTCTCTGATCTTTCTTCCTTTCTGAATTGTGGAGGTTTGCATAAATAGTTCAAGTGTCCCATTTTGTGACAGTTCGTGCAATAATCGGAGGAGTCTTCTACTTCAATATGCTAACATTTTCCCCTCTCTAGACTACCAATCCACACACGATCAGGTCGAGACTCCAAGACGTCCATTTCCACTAAAACCCTAGCCTCGCTCGGTCTCAGTAGCTTACTAGCAGAGGCAGTCGCTCGGTCCACTTTAAGTGGTGTACCAATGGCAGATGCAATCGCAAACAAAAAGTCTTTGTTTAAATAAATGCAATGGAAGCTGTGGAAGTTTAATCCACACCGGAGCCACCGATGATTCAATGTCGGGGCTGAATTTCGACTACCATCGAAAAATTCTCGCAAGAAATCCAGAGAAATTCCAAATTCTACGCATCCACATCCTATGGAAGTCTTCCTTCAGTTCAAATTTAAAGAAAACATGGCGATAATCTAAAAGGCCAAGATATACCTTACCAACAAAGGAAGCTGCCAAGATTTCATTCCGGAGAGCAACCATAGACGGTTTCCCAATATTGAATTTACCAACTAGGGTATATTGGAAGGGTAGAGCAAGCTCCTCTTCTTCTTCTTTTGTCAACAACAGTGCGGGTTCTCCCTTGTGAGAGGACAGCTTTCGTGGACTAGCTGAGGAGAAGGAGACATCAGCTTGAGCAGTCGGTTCCTGAACTTTGTTAGACCGATGACCAGTCACTACCTCCCAAAATGACCGAGAGAGATGAGGCCCTTCTTCCATGGCCGGCTTAGGGGCAGTCGAGTGAGGACCATGTGTAGGGGTTGAGGTGGCAACCTCCATTGCGGGATTAGCTTCCACTTGCTTCCTATTTGAGGCTTCCTCCATTGATTTAGCTCTTAAGGGTAAATCGTGGGTTATACCAGCTGAGGCTTTAGGGTTCCTTCTATGAGCTAGCTGAGGAATGAGGGGTGGGAAGGGACTTGTATTGAAGCGAAAGGCTACTGGACCTTGTGTAATCTAGAGAGCCATCGGATCAGCTCGGCTTAGGAATGAACTTACTGCCCTATTCTGCACATTTTGTCTAGTCGGGGTGGGGCTAGTTCGGTGAGAGATCTGGGCAGTAGGAGCAGGTGAGGACTAGAGGAATAGGTGAGGACTGAGAGATCTGTGAGATTCTTCCAATGGGTATCTCCCTGTTGTTTCAGCTTGTAGAGGACTAGAGTGGCCCTCCATCGGATCAATTGAAGTGGAGATTGTGGCGTCGACATGTTGAGATGAAGAAGCTACCTCTTTAGCTTTCAGCTTTACTGATCTATCTTGTGAGGGCTGTGAGCATCTTTCCATCACTCTCAGTTGGGTATGAGCAGGTGGGAGGGACTTGATCATTAGAGCTATCTTTAAATGGATGTACCCCTGTGGTTTCAGCTTGTTGAAGTAGTGGTGAGCCCCCCATCGGGCCTATTATGGTAGAGCTTGGGAGGTGAGCTTGTGGAGGTGCTGCCTCTTTAGCTTGCATCGTGACAATCAGATCTTGAGGGGGCTGTGAGCATCCTACCATCAAGTTCAGCTGGTTGGATTCAGCTTCTGCTGGCTAGATCCAGTTTGGTGGAGCTCCAGCCGAGGGTGTTGGTGGCTCCGGCAGTTGAGCAACGACGGGGAAGTCGGGATGGATAATTTGGCAGAGATGGCTGAAATATTGAATAAAGAGGCTGATTAGAGGAAGGAGATGGTGGTTGTAATGGACCGTTTAGTGGGGTTAGGTGGATTTTGAATGGCTAAGGTTGGATAAGGTTAGGGTTTGGAGTGGGAATAGTAGAGAGAAGGTAGAGCATACAAATTTTAGAGAGAGAATATGGACTGAATATGTAAAAAAATTTTTTTGCTATATTTACAACAAAACTAATATCAACATTGAAACTATGAAAGTTTGGAGAAATTGTGTCAATAAGCACATTAACTAATGTAATATCATGGATAAAATGAATAATTAGGTTTTGTAGAATTTGAACTTTCTTGTCCTCATTTACCTTATAATGATGACATTATTATGCTTGCACCTATAATGTTGATCCTTTGATAATTATAGGCAATGTTTATCTAAAATTACCAAAAAAAAATAATCTATCACCAAATAGTTCATTACATCTTATGATATCCTTTAACATCCAATCAAATTGTTTGATAATAGTTCTTTTTTTATAATATATTCATCCCAAATAATCAATCTAGTCGTCTTCGATAAATAAGCAAAGGGTACTTTGTTTGCTGGTATTGCATGATTTGTTTATTTCTTTATGTATCAAAATTTTAAATTTTGAATGAATTGTTCTTCCAATTTGAAGAATAGAAGCAATTACTTCTAAACTTTTAGTTTCAAAAGCTATAAGCCCATTTGATCTTAAGGTTGAAAGCAAAGTCTTATATAGAAATGTTTTTCTAATACTATCAAGGCATCTATAAAAAACACTTTCAAAATGTTATTATCTATATGATACTAGTTTTTTACACCGCCAAAGATGAGATAACTCAACTCATCTTTAAATTCCTAAAGTGTGAGTTCCAAAAGACTACCCATGCCCATTTAGTTCAGTATTAGAGGCCAGTAGCCCCACAGTTTTAACCCCTTTGTGTGCGTTTGGATTTTTTTTGGTACTCTTTCTACACTATTGTGTTATAAGTTTTTATCCCTGGTTAATTATTATATACTATGGTTGCTTTTATCTCCTACTATAAATACCAAATATTTGTTGATTGTAACCCTTTGGCCGCTATTCGATTCTCCCATTTTTTCATTCTCTCTCATTCTCTCTTTGTTTCCCTATTCTTTCTATTTTTTCTTTATAGGTCTCATTGATTGTTCTGATTAATTAAATTTTTGCTTTATTTATTTTGCAGATTTGATTTGTTTGGTTTTTTCTGATAGAAGTTTTTGTCTAGTTTCTTAGATTGAGGTGTCTATAATATCGTAAAACTGTCAAAACAAATGTCCCACTAGCTTACCTCGGTTTGAGAATTGGGGTTTGAAACATTTGCAGTCCTAACAACATTCGATTGAGGTGGTTACAATGTTATACACCAAAACAAAAGCAACATTATATTGAGGTGTCTGTAATATTGTAAAATTGTCAAAAAAATGTCCCACTAGCTTACCTTAATTTGAGTATTGCTGTTTGAAAGATTTGCAGTCCCACTAGTATTAGATTGAGTAGCCTGAAATGTTTATAATACAAAAACCAACATCATATAATGTCAAATTTTGAAATGTTAAAGTACTTTGAAAGATATCTCATATTGAGAATTGAATTTTGAAATCTTGGTAGATCCACTAGATTGAGGTTTGTGCAATGTTATAACAGAATAGCAAACATCAAATTCTGTCAACAATTGTGTATAAAAGCAACTTATAAAAATTAGTTTGAAAAATACCTTATAAAAATTTTGATTTGTGATTATCTTTTTTTTGCACGTCCTTGAATTATGATTGGCTTGAAAACACCTCTTACAGTGCACAAGAAGTCCCTTTGTTGTGGATACTTGAGATTTCACAAGCTCATCTGGCCTCTTTTATGCATTTTTTATGGCCTATTAGGTTGTCTATTTATTTCTAGAGGATTGCCTACCACCTCATGTGTCTTCTCCAAATACTCTTTACTTGGCAGTGAGCAGATCGTATGTTTATATACCCTCAAATATTTCTCCCTACTATACATAACATCCACAAAGTCCTTCACATTTTTCTTATCTTTTTGAATTTCAGCAATGGAGTGAGCACAAGGTATTCTAGCTAATTGAAAGATACAACATATGCATGTCAAATCTTGCAAGTTAACAACATGTCATCTTTCTCTTGATTCTATCTCAAATTGTCATTGACTAGCATACATTGCAATAAAAAATCTACTCATGCATATATTTTCTTCAAGTTTGTCTTTAATGTTGGGGCATATTCTTCCACTATATTTCTGCATGCCACTTTTCTTAATTTGAATCCTCTCAATCAACTTTCTTTGGATCTATTCCAACATTGATACTATAGATTTTTTCCTAAGTATGTAATTATTAAAAGAATCATTTAGATTATTGACAAGAATGCCACATTTACTTCTGCAGCTAAAGTTGAACCCTAACCAACGTTGGTGAGGAAATTTGAGAAGCTAACTAGCTGAACTAGCATCCATGTTCTTCATTTCATCCATTGGCAATTTCCACTCTATCACATTTCCAGTTGAAGCGACATACCAAAATATCTTTCCTATCTCTTTGCCCTTGTATTTTTTTTTAAATTCTGGTATACGTGTCTAAGGCAATACCTATGTTCAACATTTGGAAATAGCTTAGAAATAGCATATACTAACCCTTTTTGTCTATCTAAAATGAAGGTCCAACGAACATCATTATTACTTATTCCTATATCAAATATGAAAAACTCCAAAAACCACATCCAAGAATCAAACCACTCTACCTCCACAATCACAAATGCAATGGGACAATGTTATCATTACCATCCCTTCCCACTGCTGTCAACAATTGTCCACCAAATGGAGTTTTTAAAAAATAACCATCAAATCCTATTACAGGCTTACAACCAGCTATAAACCCTTGCTTACATGCATGCAAAAAAATAGTACAATTTCTAAAAAGTAGATGTTTCTTCATTAGGATGATTCTGAATTTTCAGTTTAACTGTATTCCTAGGGTTGTACTTTCTCACAATCTCACCATAAGTCCAAAGGGTATTATATTGATCTATATCCACTCCCTGAGTGTCTTCTTTTGCTTTTCTTTTTACCCTATGTATTTTGTGTATGAAACATCTAACATTAATTCTCTCTTAATTTGTTTCTGTAAACCAATTAAACCACATATAGGGTCATCTCTAACCTTGTGCTGAAATTGTTTGCTCAGGTATACATAACTTGTATGCTTATTTTTATACTCTCTATAGTACACATGGTTCCCCGTTATTGATTTAATCTAAAAACTTGTATCCATTCCTCTTGGAAAAGCATTGATTCTCCAACTACACCCTTTATCACAAGTAGCAGTTATCCTTCTTCTCTCATTATTAATCTAATGTAATATATATCCCTTCCTAATATTCCATTCATTCAAGACCATTCTAAGAATTTTGAAATTTCTAAAACTCTGATAAACTTTTAGTTCAAAATGAGGTTTTTTAACTCTATTGCAAGGTTAAAATCTAGGCATTTTGTATCCTCATCAATATTAGACCTATAGTTTCTCAGCAATCATTTATTAACAATTGGTTCATTCCACTGTTTATTTTGTACACTAAGTGAGGGAATACTTGTATTATCTATTGTCATAATTTCTGCATCAAAATGGATTCCACCACTTTCTTTAATCATTCCACTCTGCTTCATTTGCTTATTTTTTTAAAAAAATTTCTTCACACTCTGTGAAGTGCATAACTATTGGCTGGTTTCTATTGTCTGCTGACTGGTTTCTATCGGTTGCTGGCTATTTTTGTCTGGCTGCTAGTCCCATTCTCCTGTAATAGAATTGAGGCCTTCATTATTTTCCTTATGAGACATGTTTTACTTCAGTTGAGAGTGTACTCTCACTGCCATTATTGGCTGGTGCTTGTTTTTTGTACCAGAATGGATACCTTTATCTTTTCTTTTTGAACTATATTGCCCTTCAAATTCTGGTATACTTCCACTTTTCTTCGTTGGTTGCTTATCTGCCTTTCTCACTAGCAGTTTCTCAATGGTATGTTCTTTTTCTTTATTTTTTCCCTTGCAACAAATATGCCTTCATCTTCTATTGTTTCTAACCCTTTTCTGAACTTAGCAAGTTCCTCATCATCATTATCATTTCCATCCTTATTTTCTCTAGGACTCTATCAGTATTTGTCTCACCACCTATTTCCTTATCACTACCTATTTCATCATCACCGTCTATTTTCCCATTTGTTATTGTTAGAAACCCTTCACTAGTCACTCTCTCATAAAGTAATTTATCATCATGAGAAACTATTTTAATTGAATCCTCACGATATGTTTCAGCATATAAGAGCCTCACAGGATACTCTTTGTTAACCTCATTTATCATATTAATATCATCTTCCCCTCTAATTCCCAACAACCCCTTATAAAGTTTGCAATCTGGTGTGCAATAGTAGAATTTCACATTACAAGTACTATCGTCTACCAATTTAAACATTTTATGCAACTTAATTAAGGACAACTCATCAGCATCCCAACATCTAAATATTTTCACTTTCTCACCAATGTATTTGAAGGCAAGTTTTCATACAAGTGCCCCCCAAAAAGCATGTGAATGTTCACGTTCTCAAACATTTTCAAGACCCTACACAAATATATACTAGATGTGAATACAAGTATGGACCACAATCTTTTCCACAAAAAAAAAATAGTAAACACTTTTCTCAGTCAAATTGCATAATTTGTATAGTATGCATAATTCAGTGAACATATTATATTATACAAGTATGGACTACAAGTTTTTCAAAAAAAAAACAGTAAACACTTAAGAAGTGGGTCTTTCAAGTATAAAAGTTATTGCCCATGCAGCTTTATATTGTACAAGTATGAATCACAAGTTTTTAAAAAATCAGTAAACACTAACACTTTCCACAGTCTAATTCACTCTTTTATATATCATGCATACTTCAGAGAACATAAAATAAATCCAGACAAGTCATTCTCAATCTATATAACATAATTAAAAATTTACAAACCAAAGGGAAAAAGGGAATAAAATAATATTACAAATACTTTGGATAACATATAATAACCCTAATTCTAACTTGTTTACAGGACATGTGATTCGCAAACAACATAAAACAAAATAAAAAAATTCTCAAAGTAAAGCTATAAAATTTGCGCACATTAGACATTTAAAAAAATCAATTTCTCTCCAATCCATTGTTGAGTAAAACACACTTACTTTTTGTAAATTGATGTGGGTTATGAGGTTTAAATTTCACAAAGCCTAAAAGATCAACTCGCTTGCAAATGGAAAAAATTGTTGAGAAAATGCCACAAAGTCACAGAACCACTAGATAGTAGATTTCCATGATATCGATGTTACCTAATTGAGATGATATTGATGTTACCCAATTAAAGTTTTTTTTTACTTTTTCTCACTTCATTTTTAGAATGAATTGCAAATCAAAGTTTCTCTCTCTTTAATTTTGGTTTATCTAATCAACTGAAATCATAAGGGCAAATATGACTTTTAAAGAGCAATTGTTATGCTTGGTGGAATCTGTTAGTTTTGCAAAAAAAAACTCAAACCATAGGGGGTGAATTGCATATTTCTAAACCCTAGGTAGGTAACCAACTAATTTTGTAAATCCCATCGGGGTAATTAAAATTTAACCCATAAAGAATGAATACAAAAGAGGACACAAGCCTGCTATTAATTGTCCTACCTGCTATAGGCCACATCAAGAACCATGTTTTTTAGTTACAAGTGCTTGTTTTGAATGTGAAAAGATTGGTCATCAAGTGAAATATTGTTCAAACAAGAAAAATAGAATATATAGTGATAGCCAAAATAGGAACCTAAAGTCAAATACTAATGTTAGATGTTTTGCATTGACTAAGAAAGAAACTGATACATCTGAGAATATGGTGACAGGTATGATATTGGTAAATTCAATACCTGCATTTGTATAGTTTGATTTTGGTGCATCACATTCTTTTGCATTTAAGAAATTTGTTAAGATGTTTAAAATTACTGCTGATACATTAGAAGAACCATATAGGGCTTGAACATTGAGAGAATCAAAATTATTTTTAAATTAGTATATTATAATAGTGTAGTGGAAATTGAAGGAAAAAAATTACCTACTGATCTTATATAACTAAACATGAGTGATTTTGATGTTATTTTAATAATTAGTTGTTTTTTTTATAATGGAGCCAATATAGATTATAATGCTAAGAAATATTTGTTTGATAACCTAGAGGTAGGACAATTTGTTTATCAATGTAAGGTAGAAAAAATTCTAAAAAGATTACCAACGGTTCAAGAATTTCTAAATGTTTGTAAGGAATTATTTGGTTTGCCACCTGAAAGAGAATAGAATTTGAAATAAATTTTGTTTCCGGAGTAAATTCTATTTCTAAAGTACCATATAGAATGAGCCTATTAGAATTACAAGAGTTTACAAAACAACTTTAGGAACTACTGGATTTGAAGTTTATTCGGCCAAATAAATCACCTTGGGAAGCTATTGTATTGTTTATCAAGAAATAAGATGGAAGTTTGAGAGTATGCATCAGCTACAGGGAATTTAACAAGATAACCATAAAGAATAAATATCCATTACTTATAATAGATTATCTTTTTGATCAATTGAAAGGCACCAAAGCGTATTCAAAGATAGATTTGAGATCCGGATATCATCAACAAAGAATTATAGATTATGATATTTTGAAAAGTGACTTTTGGACTGGGTATAGACATTATAAATTCCTGGTCATGCCATTTGGATTAACAAATGAGCCAGCATCATTTATGAACCTCATGAATTGAGTTTTTAGACTTCAATATGATAAATTATGTTAACTAATGTTAGAATTAAACTTTACCATTTTCTCTTTCTGCCACAACTCTATTTCTCATTTATATCCTAACAAAATTTATTTCTTTCGAAATCCCAAAATCTCTATCTTAAAAAAACTCCCTCATTTCCATTCTAAAGTGGCTTTTGGTTCGCCGGTTGAAAATAGAAATAGAAATAAAACATAATTACTCAAAATTGAAAATGGAAATAGAAACGGAAATGGAAATAGAAACAAAATTTATCAAAATTGAAAGTAAAAATGAAATTCAAGTAATAATGTTTAGTTAATTGCCTAAAATTAGAATTATAATTAAGTACTTATATTTGGTATGTGAGTGTTTGAAATGAGAATCCATACCATCCGAGTTTAGTTAGTCAATACTTATTTTTCTATCCTTGATACGAATCCGGCCAAGGAAGATAAACCTTTAAATGACATTAGCGGCCCGATAACAAGATCCAAGACCAAGCGAATAAAAGCTTACTTGATTGGGTTGCTTAGCAAGGCTATTAAAGGATTCGATGAGATCATCACTCCAACGTCTACGCAAGGAGTGTTATGGAATATTTCATCATTGGCCCTCATCGAAAATAATTCAATGGTTCCTAGAATTTTGGAACTTAAGGAGATTCAAATTGAAGAATATCCAAGAGACGATCAATCACACGTGAAGATCTAATGATGACGTGATTTTTGTCTTAATTTTGGATCATGCTTTTAAGTAATTCTTTAGGGTTTTAGATTATTTGGTTAAAGCCCAAAAATATTTTATTGGGCTTGTTTAATTATTAATTTTGTTTTTAAGTTAATAATCACATAGTCCAAGTTATCTTGCATGATAAAGGCATGTGATGGATTAATTTAGGAAACTTCAATAATGTTAAGTTTTAGGAAACAAGTGGGATTCAATTCCAATTCAAATTAGGAACCATGATTGGCAATTATCCCACATCAGAAAAATCCAACCATTGACACTTCTTGTAGCATATTTAAAGTTATTACTCTCTACGTTTTTATTATGAATGAAGAATAAGAATTTTTCAATAGGGAATTTATTAAGCTTTGCTTATTTTCTTCAATTTAGGGAGTGAAGCTACTTTGAAAACCCAACCTTCTTAGGGAGTGAACCTTAGAAGTTTGTTTACTGCTCTTTGTTGAGAGCAAGCCAAGTGGATGGGTTTGATTCAAGAGTACTTGGATTGAATTTATTCCTTGTAATAGTGTGGGGGGGTAGGATTGATATATATCCAAAACTCACGTTCCATATCTTTGATTTTGTTTTTGCTTGTTTGTTTGAAAATCTATGCTAGGTCTGGCAATTATTGCATAAGTTGGTGGGGTTGAAACATCCCTCGCTATCTTACACGCATCAATCCTCAACAAATGAGGTGAAATATTATTGCTTTTTTTGTTGGTAAATTTATGTAATAATAGTTTGTTACTAACTTTAGGAACATGATTTTATGTGTACGTTGGAGGGATTGTTTCTCTCAAAAGTTTATGTGATCTAACCAAAATTGTGGCTAAAGGATATCTTCATAGCATTGATCCAAATACAGAAGTTGGGAGGCAAGTTTTAGGATCAAATTGGTGTGAAATATATGTACAAATCACAGTTGAACCTGGTGAACAATTAATTAGGCCATATGATCTTCACCAAACAATTGGGGATACATTAGGAGGCATGATTGCATGGCTTAGTCATTTGGTATAACAATAAAATATTTCATTAATATCTATTTGCTCATGCAATATATATATATATGAGTTAGGCCCCGAAGAGGAAAATTAAAATTGTAGAAAGGAAAGTGGGTCACAGTCGGACTGCCACTGAATTGTTAGAGAATCAGTATTAAGTTAGATAATTGAAAATAAAAGACATGAAAATAAATAGCAGAAATAAAAGTTAGAAGTTAGATCAAGAACAGAATATGAAATAAAACATATTTATTACTGTCTCATAGATTAAGGATCTTACAAGAAGATGTCTCCCTTAATCAAGTCAAGCAAAGGTTTTCGAGCAAAGGTTCCAAGCTAAGATTCCTAAGCTAAGGTAAACCAAATCAAAAAGAAGGAAAGAAAAGAAAAGAAGAAGAAAAGAGAGAAGGCAGAGCCTTTCTTACTAGAGAGAGGGTTAAGAGAGTCTAAAATTTCTAAGTAGAAAAATGCTGGTCCCCTTCTGGCTATGTGAAGGGGTATTTATAACAAAAGATTGATTTTTTTTAAGTGTTGACTTAAAATTTTATTGACTTTTCTACTATTTCCTATTATAAGTAATTAAATGTGAAAGTTACATTATTTGTGAAAATATTCTATAACAATCGTCTTCATTGAGATCTACATCCTCGTCTTGTAGATCTGTTGATTCTTCTTTTGGTGCCTTCGAGCTAGAAGCTTCTTGTTTTGGTGTACTAGCCTGTTTGAACTGGGCTAATAAGTCTTCAAGTTGTTTCACATAATCATCCTTGCTTGAAATTGATGCCAATTTTGAAGCAGTAAGAGATTTTTGTTGTAGGAATTGGCATATGTTTATGTCTGCCACAGGCAAATATTGCAGATTCTTCTAAAACCATGCTTCAATCTGTCTTGGATGAACATATTCAATATTAAACTCCTTCCACCATTTTGTATATCCCTGACAGATCAGTTGTGAAGGGAATTTTGCGTCCTGTTTGACAAATTCAAACTTCCAAGTATAGATCCAAGATAAGGAAAAGATTTAATAGAAGTGTAATAATACTGGCACATGCACTTCTGTGGTTGTGAATTTTTCTGAGAAAATTTGTAGACCCATTTGAACTTCTGCAGGTAGAATTTGTTGATTAGGTCCAAAGTAAATCAACAATTGGACAAACCAGACCGAAAAACTATATTTGTTTCCTCTTTTAAAATAAAAGAACCAGGAATGTTTGTTTACATTTTCCTGTGAAGAAAAGGCATTGAACCATGCCTGTCTATGATCCTAATAAGTGAAACATGGGGGAGAAAAGGCTTGGGAAAAATTTCTTGGAGTATTTAGATTGGTTCCCCAATCAGAAGGTTTCAGGACTTTCGGGATTTATGCAGTTGAATGTGTTACTAAATCCTTGTCATCCTTATCAATATATTGTTTAAGTGCAATAGACTCAGTATCCACAAGGATAAACTCATAAAATTTTTGGGTTATATTTGCTGTAGGTGGAATGAAATTGGTAAATTTTGGCAATATTTTTTCTGCAACCTTGTTAGGATTGTTGATAAAAATATCTGGCTCTATTTGACAGACGGTTATAAAATTTTGGCTTTTAAAATACTCTGTGTTTGTTGTTTTTATTAAAACATTTGCTTGAGTCAAAATTTGTTTTGTGGAGCTGGTTGCCACCACTTTTGAATAATTAGTACGGCTTTTAGCCACTACTGAAGTTTGAGAATTTTTTGAATTAGTAGGGCTTGAAGCCACTACTGAAGTTTGAGTGGATTTCACAAGTTGAAATCCTACTGATAAGGCCCATTTTTGGATTGATTCAAGTTGGGCTTTCTGAACGTGGGCCTTTTCATCTTCTTCTACCATTTCGGCCCAAATGTTGGGACCTAGAATGGAAATTGGTAATTTTGCAGTTTTAGTATTCAGAGCTTCAAGTTGGGAAGAACTCAAAGCATAGTCTTTGGATGTCTTTTCTGTAGACAAGTTTGGGGATGTTTGTTTGTTTGAAGTGGAAGCTTCAATTTGTTTGGATTGAAGGGTTTGAACAATGCGTTTAGGCATTGAGGGTGGTTTTTCTTCTTTCTTCTTTCTTGGAGGCATTACATACCCTGCAAGAATTCACGAGTCAAAAAGTCAGGTAAAGAATTAGTTTCACCATTAATATAATCAATATCAAAAACAAAAACAGATAAAATAGCTTGCCATCTTGCAAAATTTTGTTTAGAAGCAAGGTTTTTAACAGTTTTTTTTCAAAACGTCTTTCGCAGACTTACAATCTACTCTAAGAAGAAATTTCTGGTTAAGCAGACCAGATTGAAATTTTGAAATATACAAAACAATAGCTAAAATTTCTTTTTTGATTGTGGAATAGTTTTGTTGGGCACTATTCCAATGTTTAGAAGTAAAGGCAACAACTTTTTCTTTGTTGTCTTGGACTTGTTTAAGTATTCCGCCATAACCCAGATCAAATGCATCTGTTTCAATAATCTTTGGAAGATTTGGGTTTGGCAGATTTAGACAAGGCAAAGCCTTGACTTGTGTTTTGACCCGTCTTACTGCCTTGGTATGGATATCAGTCCATGGTAGAGGAGATTTCTTTAACCTGTCATGCAAAGGTTTGATAATATTAGCTAATTCAGGAATGAAATCAGCAATGTAATTTAAACATCCTAAAAACCTTTGCAACTGTTGTTTTTCCAAAATTTGATTAGGAAATCTATCAACAAACTGGATAGATCGTTCTATTGGGGATTATTGTTCCTAGATGAAGATAATGTCCCAAGAACCTGATCCTTGTTAAGGAAAATGGTCTAGTTGTTTCAAAAAAGAAGATTAGTTTATTCCAAACTAGGATAATGGTTCTTGGGACATTATATTCATCTAGGAACAATAATCCTAATAGAATGATCTATCCAGTTTGCTGATAGATTTCCTAATCAAATTCTAGAAAAACAACAGTTGCAAAGGTTTTTAGGATGTCTAAAATACATTGCTGATTTCAATCCTGAATTAGCTAATATTATCAAACC
Organism: Ophiorrhiza pumila; assembly: GCA_016586305.1. Classification (NCBI taxonomy): domain Eukaryota; kingdom Viridiplantae; phylum Streptophyta; class Magnoliopsida; order Gentianales; family Rubiaceae; genus Ophiorrhiza; species Ophiorrhiza pumila. The sequence goes on along the minus strand of BLIW01000009.1, from coordinate 34,363,493 downwards.
TTTACATGACAGGTTAAAGAAATCTCCTCCACCATGGACTGATATTCATACTGAGGCAGTAAGACGGGTCAAAACACAAGTCAAGGCTTTGCCTTGTCTAAATCTGCCAAACCCAAATCTTCCAAAGATCATTGAAACAGATGCATCTGATCTGGGTTATGGAGGAATACTTAAACAAGTCCAAGACAACAAAGAATAAGTTATTGCCTTTACCTCTAAACATTGGAATAGTGCCCAACAAAACTATTCCACAATCAAAAAAGAAATTTTAGCTATTGTTTTGTGTATTTCAAAATTTCAATCTGATCTGCTTAACAAGAAATTTCTTGTTAGAGTAGATTGTAAGTCTGCGAAAGACAATTTGAAAAAAGATGTTAAAAACCTTGCTTCTAAACAAATTTTTGCAAGATGGCAAGCTATTTTATCTGTTTTTGACTTTGATATTGATTATATTAAAGGTGAAACTAATTCTTTGCCTGAGTTTTTGACTCGTGAATTCTAGCAAGGTATGTAATGCCTCCAAGAAAGAAGAAGGAAGAAGAACCACCCCAAATGCCTAAACGGATTGTTGAAACCCTTCAATCCAAACAAATTGAAGCTTTCACTTCAAACAAACAAACATCCCCACACCTGTCTACAGAAAAGACATCCAAAGACTATGCTTTGAGTTCTTCCAAACTTAAAGCTCTGAATACTGAAACTGCAAATTACCCATTTCAATTCTAGGTCCTAAAATTTTGGCCGAAATGGTAGAAGAAGATGAAAAGGCCCACGTTCAGAAAGCCCAACTTGAACCAATTCAAAAATGGGCCTCATCAGTAGGATTTCAACTTGTGAAATCCCCTCAAACTTCAGTAGTGGCTTCAAGCCCTACTAATTCAAAAAATTCTCAAACTTCAGTAGTGGTTAAAAGCCCTACTAATTATTCAAAAGTGGTGGCATCTAGCTCCACAAAACAAATTTTTACTCAAGCAAATGTTTTTAGAAAAACAACAAACACGGAGTATTTTAAAAACCAAAATTTTATAAACGTCTGTCAAATAGAGCCAGATATTTTTATCAACAATCCTAACAAGGTTACAGAAAAAATATTGCCAAAATTTACCAATTTCATTCCACCTACCCCAAATATAACCCAAAAGTTTTATGAGTTTATCCTTGTGGATACTGAGTATATTGCACTTAAACAATATATTGATAAGGATGACAAGGATTTAGTCACACATTCAACTGCACAAATCCTAAAAGTACTGAAACTTTCTGATTAGGGAACCAATCTAATTACTCCAAGAAATTTTTCCCAAGCCTTTTCTCCCCCAGGTTTCACCTATTGGGATTATAGACAAGCATGGTTCAATGCTTTTTCTGCACAGGATAAAGTAAAAAAACATTCCTGGTTCTTTTATTTTAAAAGAGGAAACAAATATAGTTTTCCGGTCTAGTTTGTCCAATGGCTACTTTGGACCTAATCAACAGATTCTGCCTGCAGAAGTTCAAATGGGTCTACAAATTTTCTCAGAAAAATTCACAACCACAGAAGTGCATGTGCCTGTATTATTACACTTCTATTCAATCTTTTCCTTATCTTGGATCTATACTTGGAAGTTTGAATTTGTCAAACAGGAAGCAAAATTCCCTCCACAACTAATCCGTCAAGGATATACAAAATGGTGGAAGGAGTTTAATATTGAATATGTTCATCCAAGACAGATTGAAGCATGGTTTCAGAAGAATCCAAACATGTGTCTAATTCTACAACAAAAAACTCTTACTGCTTCAAAATTGGCATCAATTTCAAACAAGGATAATTATGTGAAACAACTTGAAGACTTATTAGCCCAGTTCAAACAGGCTAATACACCTAAACAAGAAGCTTCTAGCTCGAAGGCACCAAAAGAAGAATCAACTTATCTACAAGACGAGGATGTAAATCTCAATGAAGACGATTGTTACGGAATATTTTCACAAATACCATAACTTTCACATTTGATTACTTGTAATAGGAAATAGTAGAAAAGTCAATAGAATTTTAAGTCAACACTTAAAAAAAATAATAAAATCTTTTGTTATAAATACCCCTTCACATAGCAAGAAGGGCACCGACATTTTTCTACTTAGAAATTTTAGACTCTTTCGACCCTCTCTCTCTAGCAAGAAAGGCTCTTCCTTCTCTCTTTTCTTCTTCTTCTCTTTTCTTTCCTTCTTTTGGACTTGGTTTACCTTAGTTTGGAACCTTTGCTCAGAAACCTTTGCTTGACTTGATTAAGGGAGACATCTTCTTGTAAGATCCTTAATCTATGAGACATTTAAAAATATATTTTATTTCATATTCTGCTTATGTTCCTGATCTAACTATCTAACTTTTAATTTCTGTTATTTAATTTCATGTCTTTTAATTTCTGTTATCTAACTTAAAACTGATTTTCTAACAATTCAGTAGCAGTCTGACTGCGACCCACTTTCCTTTCTGCGATTTTAATTTCCTCTCCCGGGACCTAACTCTCCGCTCTTGGTTAACCCTTCAATCCAAACAAATTGAAGATTCCACTTCAAACAAACAAACTATTATTTAGATTAACAGCTTGTTCTACTATTTTCACAGTATAGTGTGATACCAAGTTCCATTTATCTTTATAAACTTCACTTGATGGTTTTTTAGGAATTTTCCAATTATCTATTGATTGTTCAATATTTTCAAGATTTAGTTTTTTCTTGAAAATACTTTGTCTGAAAAGTTTGAAGATGAAGCCAAAAGGCATAACGTTCCATTCATAATGGCCAAAAGGTACTGTAAAAGAATTTCCTCCCTCGGGGCATAACTCTCCACTCTGATTAAGTATATCATCGTCCTCAATTTAGTTGATAGACAGTGAAGATAATCATATCAACCAAATGGAGGACGATGATATAAAGGATGCTCAAGTTCCTCTTCAAACTCTTTCGCCTTCGAGCTAGAAGCTTCTTGTTTTGGTGTATTAGCCTGTTTGAACTAGGCTAATAAGTCTTCAAGTTGTTTCACATAATCATCCACAGTTTGCTAATAGATTTCCTGATCAAATTCTAGAAAAACAACAGTTGCAAAGGTTTTTAAGATGTCTAAATTACATGCTGATTTCTTTCCTGAATTAGCTAATATTATCAAACCTTTGCATGAAAGGTTAAAGAAATCTCCTCCACCATGGACTAATATCCATACCGAGGCAGTAAGACGGGTCCCAAGTCAAGGCTTTGCCTTGTCTAAATCTGCCAAACCCAAATCTTCCAAAAATCATTGAAGTAGATGCATCAGTGAATTTCTCTGAGAAAATTTGTAGACCCATTTGAACTTCTGCAGGCAGAATCTGTTAATTAGGTCCAAAGTAGTTCCACCATTGGATAAACCAGACCGAGAAACTATATTTGTTTCCTCTTTTAAAATAAAAGAACTAGGAATGTTTGTTTACTTTATTCTGTGCAGAAAAAGCATTGAACCATGCCTGTCTATAATCCCAATAGGTGAAACCTGGGGGAGAAAAGACTTGTAAAAAATTTCTTGGAGTATTTAGATTGGTTCCCCAATCAGAAGATTTCAGGACTTTTAGGATTTGTGCAGTTTAATGTGTGACTAAATCCTTATCAATATATTGCTTAAGTGCAATAGACTCAGTATCCACAATGATAAACTCATATATAAATATAATATATATATATAATATATATAATAATTCTGATTCTTAAAATACTCTTGGTTTGTAGTTGTTTTTCTAAAAACATTTGCTTGAGTCGAAATTTGTTTTGTGGAGTTGGATGCCACCACATTTGAATAATTAGTAGGGTTTGTAACAACTACTGATGAGGCCTATTGTTGGATTGATTCAAGCTGGACTTTTTGAATATGGGCCTTTTCATCTTCTTCTACCATTTTGTCCCAAATTTTGTGGCCTAAAATTGAAATAGGTAGTTTTGCAGTTTCTGTGTTTAGGGCTTCAAGTTGGGAAGAGCTCAAAGCATAGTCTTTGGATGTCTTTTCTATAGACAGGTTTGGAGATGGCTGTTTGTTTGAAGTGGAAGCATCAATTTGTTTGGGTTGAAGGGTTTCAACAATGCGTTTAGACATTGGGGGTGGTTCTTTTTTTTCTTTTTTGGTGGCATATTATCTTCCCTGCAAAAATTCACGAGTCAAAAAATAAGGCAAAGAATTTGTTTCCCCTTTAATATAATTAATATTAAAGTCAAAGACAGATATAATAGCTTGCCACCATTTTTTATCATTTTGCAAAACACCTTTTGCAGATTTATAGTTTACTCTAATAAGAAATTTTTTGTTAAGCAGATCAGATTGAAATTTTGAGATATATAAAATAATAGCTAAAATTTCTTTTTTAATTGTAGAATAGTTCTGTTGAGCACTATTCCAATGTTTGGAAGTAAAGGCAACAACTCTTTCTTTGTTGTCTTGTATTTGTTTAAGTATTCCGCCATAACCCAGATCAGATGCACCTGTCTCAATGATCTTTGGAAGACTTGGGTTTGGTAGATTCAGACAAGGCAAAGCTTTGACTTGGGTTTTTACCTTTCTTACCTCCTCGGTATGGATATCAGTCCAGAGTGGAGGTAGTTGATATCGAGTGTCGCACCTCGTCAATTTTACCCTAAACACTAATGTAGTAGCGTAAGTAGGGATCGTAATCCACAGGGAAGGCGTAGGTCAAGAAAATTGAGTAAATTGTTCTAAAAGTCCTGTCACAGAATCTAAGTACTAGAAAGAGGGAAATTCAACTCAAAAGAACGAAAACAAAAATGCAAAATATAGCAACAAGCAAGGAGGAAACAAATATCTCAGGATTCTTGTATTGGATGAACACAGGCTTAGTAAATCTATGCTATGCAATCAGTAAACAATTAAATGCATTGGAGACTTAAATTGCCTAGAAGTTCAAGCTGTGGTCAGCATGGCGACCACACCACTTCGTGTACCCCCAAATCACCATCCTCTCCCATGGCGAGGCCCGAGAATGGTGGAATAAGCTCCGCAAAGTCTCAACTCTCCCAGCTAACTACTCTAACATGCAAAGTCCTAAGAACTCCCATTGCGAGGCCCATCCTAGGGTTCACATATCGTTGTTGTTAACACAGAAAGCTCCTTTGACACTTTTCCTAAGGATTCAATTCATTAATACTTCCTATGGCGAGGCCTGAGTCTCAGAATTGATTTGATTACAGAAAACAAGTGCAAAGACTTAAACAATCACAATTTAGTTCTCAATTCATGCAACTTAGCTAACTTTGATTAATCACTCCTCAATTTAGCATGTCGACCACAATTGAAGCTTGATCTATTCAAGATTAGCTAAGAATTACGAAATTCAACATATGTTTATACTCAATTCAAATGTGATTTCAATATTCAACAATTAGATCAATTGCATAGCATACAATCTACTAAAACACGTATTCATCCATTAAGAATCCTAAGATATCATAGATTTAGCCAGAAAACATCTTTCTCATTTCAAAATCAACAAATTGCAACATTGATAAGCTCATTCTCACTTAATTGGAAGAATTTACCGATTTAGTCAAGAGAATTGTCGATTCCTTTGTCAATTGAGAATAAGAAAGATAAATCCAGTCCAAATTCACAATCGGAGTTGAGATCGGAGAAGAAATGTTTAGTGAGAGAAAGTAGATCTAGAGAGAGAAAATGAGAAATTCAAAATGATAATTCTAAAATCTAGAATCCTACCTCTTCTCCAACTCCGTGTCTAGAATTCTCTACATGCTAGCTACCTTCCCTATATATAGAGTTGGGAAAACGTAACCAATACGCAATTGTAAATCATCTAGAGTGTTACAAAAGTGGCCTTAAGTGAAAGAACTAAAAATCAGCCTAAAATGTGAAAAATTCCAAGTTTGAAGAAAAGTTCAGCATTCCAGCGCCTTTAGGCTTTCAGTCGTGCGCCTTCAGCAGCTTCCTCGCGCCTTCAGGCTGGACAGAATCACGCCTTCGCTGCCTCTGACTTCGAAGTGAAGAAATCTGAGTCAAATCACGCATTCATGCTTGCATCCTCCACGCCTTCAACATGCGCGCGGGCTTCAAAGCAGAACAGCATTGACGAGATCACGCCTTCTGGCCATTGCACTTCACGCCTTCTTCTGCCCTGAAAATCAGAAACTTAATACTCCAACACTTAGACGAATTTCCAGAAAACTCAATCACACAACATTTCATGGCAGCAACTTCCTACCAAGATTTGATCATGATGCAATATGAATCAATGAAAGCTTAAAACATGAAAATTGTAACTCGTTATCTTAGCTTTCCATAGCCATCAAAATGACCCAATTTGGATCTAAGATGAGAGAGTTATGACCAACTCAAAACAGTGCAACAAAACTGAAACTCATGAAACAACCCTTCCAACACTTTGCCATTTTTTTTCACTTTGTCCAAACATAAAACCCAAGGCAAATATATAGCGGTGAGACCTCGCGGCGAGGTCTCGCCGTGAAGTGTGTGTGTGTGGTGAGACCTCGCCGCGAGGTCTCGCCGTGTGTACATTTTGCTGGTGAGACCTCGCCGCGAGGTCTCGTGGCGAGACCTCGCCGTGCATATGCGAGTGTGAGTGAGTGTTTGAGTGAAGTGGAGTGTAGTGAGTAAATGGTGCTGTGAAGAGTGAATGAAATGTACAAAGTGGATGTAAATGAAATGAAAGGAAGAGTGAGTTTGTGTGAAATGCTAGACTGTGTGAAGTGTTTGTGAGTTATGAGAAAAATGTCATGCAAATGAAAATGAATTGCTTGTGAGTGTTGTGAAGTGAGGATGTAGATACGTGAGTGAATATTGGTGTTGTGGTTGTTTGCAATAATTAATAGAATCCACTCAAGTGCTATGGAATACATTGCAAATTTTTGGATGAAGAACAACAAAATAACAAGTGAAGTAAATTGTGTAACAGTGTGTTTTGAATGTATGAATTCAGTGAGTGTGTGAAGTCTCATGCGGCTAGGTGACCTCGCCGCATGGAGTGTATGTACTAGTGCGCAAGTGTAGTGCTGGTGTAGTGAAAGAGTAGTGTGTATGTGAGTGCATAAGTATAGTGAGGTGTGTGCAGTGATGATGTGCATGTAGTGTGTAGTGAGTGCGAGAGAGTGATGTGCGGCGAGGTCACCTCGCCGCATGTGAGCGTGCGAGTGATGGTGTGTGTTGCTAGTGCTTGTGTGCGAGTGATGTGCGAGGTGGTGTGCGTGTGTGCTTGCGGCGAAGTGACTTCGCCACAAGTGTGTGCGAGAGAGCTTGTGCGGCGAGGTGACCTCGCCGCATGAGGGTGGCCGAGTGTGTAGTGTGAGGTAATGCATGAATGCTGCGAGAGTGTGCGAGTGTGCAGTTGTGAGGTTGTGCGAGAGTGGATTGCTTGTGAGGTGTTTGTGAAAATGCTCGCTAGAGTTTTGTGAGTGCTTAGTGTGTGATGACACCATCTCAGAACAACAAGCAACGTCCAAGCAACATTCGTGTGTCTTAACATCTAAATTGGACTCGATGGTAAACATAAAAGTTCTAGGTCTATCTCATGTCTTTCCAATGGATCAAGAATCACCTTAATTGGATAACTGTAGCTCAAGTTATTAACAATCTACCAAACTGTGGAAATATGAACTTCATATCTAAATTTTGACGTAGCAATCATCAAAATGCTTTCGTGTCTCATATGTACACACAGAATTAGAAGAACGTTAAAACATAAGAAATAAAGTACACTCAAATAGCTTTCCAGAACATCCAAGAACTCATCATTTGGATTAGTATTGAAGAAGGTATGCTCAAATGAATTTTCAAAATCAAGCTGCCCAAACCCTAAAATGGCCAATTATCCACTTTCGGTTCCTCCATTTGCCTTAACTCTTTTAACTCCATTTACAATCATTGTTTAAACTCTTTTTTGCACCTTTTACACCATTTGATCATTTCCACATTGCAAACATATAAATGCATAAAACCTCTCAAAACCTCACATATGTACATAAAACACACAACAAAAGCCAAGCATTTTTACACATATTAGTTGGTATAAAACCAACTTATCAAATTCCCCCACACTTGAACTTTTGCTTGCCCTCAAGCAAAGACACAACACAAAACTCACATTTCAAGACCACTTTGCACTAGACCTCACTCTTCTGTAAAACTTATTTCTCATTTGAGTTCATCAAAACTGATTTTTCATGCACTATCAAAACTCTTAACATATCCTCAGTTCCAACCTATCAACTTTCAGCTCAAATTATCAACCAAGGCACAATGAATAAAGACCAAAATGTCATGCGTGCAAGTGTGTGCTGAGGAACATGAACTTCATCTATTCCCTTGCTATACACCATCTAGCTGGTCTCACATACCATTCAATACATGCCAATCTCCTTGTACACCCTTATGAACTTGCAATCACAAGATCAATGGTACCTATGCGTACATTAGTACTCTATGGGACATTGCTTTTATTCTGCACATTAGTGCTGCACATTGGTGTACATGTTGATGACTAAAAATATGCCTGGGTTTTATGGCTTTTTTTTTCCAAATTTGATTGCCAGGTTCTTATGGCTTTTTCCTTCCCAGTTGCCAATATGGCTTTTTCTCCCATATCATTTCTTGTGCCCGCACATGTTCATAAGAATCCCAAATTGACTAAACATGCACGAATTCTGGAGACACCAGATAAATGCATAACAAAAAGAAACGAATCCATACACATTACCTCCTATGTCAAATAAATTTTGCATGGCATATCTATCTTACATTAACATCGGGCCTTAGTCAGCAAAATGTACCAATTTCATCAAGATTGGAATCAAAGACTTCAAAACAATTTTCGCATGCAATACAAAAGTAAGATGGATGAACATCAAATTTTTTGAACATAGCTTAACAAAAGAGTAAAAGCATAGTATAAAGTGTTTCTCCATTCTATCCATTTAACCACTTTACTCTCACTTTCACGAATTTCCTTCTCATAACTTTACCCACACTCATTTTTCTCATTTCAGCTCAACTCACATTTAAAGAATTGAAACCACCAACACACAACCTACGTTTAACACCATCACTTTATTCACAAAAAGTTCAAAATTTCACCAAAAATTTCACAAACCAATTTCACCATGTCAAATGTCACAAAGATCTTAAACTTTGCACAAAACATGAAAAAATTCACCAACAATAAAAACACCACAAATAACTAGACATATAACGCTAACACTCAAAATTCACCACAAAACTTAAAAAAAATTGCATATTCTTCATCACATAGCACAAAAAAAACTTCAAAAAAAATTTCATTAAAATTTCATCACTCATGCAAGTTCATCACTCATGCAAGGCAAATAAGCATCCAAAATTCAAGAGATACAAACCATAGCAAACATATACTCCCCCACACTTAAAACATACATTGTCCTCAATGTAAAGAAAAGATAGGTTTAGGAGCTCCCTGGTATTGATATTGTCATGAATTCTAATGTTTGTTCGGTGGAGATTTCTTGATCCATCTTCCTCATATGAAAAATTCTATGGCATCACTCCCCCACACTTAGCCTTTTGAGTGCATGGCTAATCTCTTGCAATGTCCTTCCTGGTCAAACACCTTTAACATGAGTGGTTTTAATGAATTCCAAAGTCAAAGAAACGCAAAGACAAAACAAAAAGACAAAAACAAACTACTTATTAAAGCTAAAGGAGAAAAAGTAGTTCTGGATTTAGATAGTCTCCAGCTAGACTTTATTCATCCACACGTATGTCTTGGTCATGAAAAGAACTCAGTAAATCCATCTCTGCACCACACAAAAGATGAACTCTCATTATCATGCTCCTTCTTCCCAGAAGACACTGGAGTGTTGAGGAGATGTGTAAGCACAGGATCATGAGAAAAACTTTCTCCAAATATCATATTCCTTTGAAGCCCTCTTCTACCACACTATCCACAGTAGTCCTGCAAGGCTCAACCAAGGAATGCACATCCATGGTCTCAATCAACTCATCAGAAAGTTCAAAAACAAATGCCTCAAATTCACAATTGTTCACCATATTATCATTGTCATTCAGAATGTTAACATCTTTATCCTTAAAACAAACATTTTTGACTCCACAAATTTTCTCAACATTATCATCGCGACAAACATTGTCATTGTGTAACAAAAATTTCTCATTATGCAATGGATGTGAAGTCATTTCAGATTCCTTCTCAGTTTCAACAATACCAATTTCCACATTATCTTGTTTTATGGTCTCACAATGTCCTTCCAGATGTGACTCTATGCAATTTATCAAAGTATCAAGAAAAGAACAGTTATCATCATCATCAATTAAAACATGTTCATCACTATTATTTGAACAATTCTTAACACATGCTTCCGGTGAGGTATGATCTACCAAAGATTGACTTGGCTTTTCAAAGTTTGACACATCTATAAAACCACATTCTTCTATACGTGCACTCTCTAATGAGAACATGCAATTTTCTACATCAAGCTCATCACAATCAATTTCTTCATCATCCACAATTTCATCAACAGAAATATAGTCATGCTTAACACCCTCATCAACGAAAATTGGAGAACATTCAACAACCTGAATGGAACAACAAGATTCTAAATGCATAGGTTGCTTCATTGCATAATTCACGCCAAAAACTACTTCCTCATTATTAATTCTAAAGGTGACAGTTTTGTTTCAAACTCAAATTAAAGCATCTCCAGTAGCTAAAAATGGCCTACCAAAAATGAGTGGTACCTCGGGGTCCTCCTCCATATCAAGAACAATAAAATCAACAGGCAAAGTGAATTTATCAACTCTTACCAGAACATCTTCTACCAAACCTGTAGGAGTTACCAAAGACCTATTTGCCAATTGTAGAGTTACCGCAACTGGGCGAATCCTGCTTTCCAATCCAACTCTGATAGCTATGGACAATGGCATTAAATTGATCGCAGCACCCAAATCACATAAAGCCTTTGCAAAATGCCTTGTGCCTATTTTGCATGGGATAGTACAGCTCCCAGGATCCTTAAGTTTTGGAGGAAGATCATGAACCATCCAAGCTTGAGTGCATTCAGAAACCATCATGGGAACCTCACATCTCAAGATTTGCTCTTTGTTGGAGATGAGATCCTTGAGAAACTTAGCATATTTTGGCATTGAGGTCACTAAATCCATCAGGGGAAGATTCACATTCACTTGCTTGAGTACATCCAGGAACCTCTTGAACTGAGGGCCTTTTTGAGGAGGTGGTCTCTTCCTCTCTGGAAAAGGAGGTTTAGGAGCATACTCAGGGTAGTTGTAAGGATTGAAATTCTTAGTGATCTCATTTCCTTCCCTAGCTGGTATATCCTTCTTCACAGTCTTACCATCCTCTTGCTCATTATCCTTCTTAAGTTCCAAAACTTCCTCAGCTTCATCTTTCTGGTCTTCTTCCTCTGCACAATCATCCTTAACTTCTGACGGTTTATTCCTAGGCAAAAGTTTTCCACTCCTTAAAGTTATGGCCTTACATCCAATATTGTTCTTAGGATTTGGCACCGTATCACTAGGAAGAGAACCAATAGGTCTATGATGTATAGCATTCCCGAGTTGACCCAATTGCATCTCAATGTTTTTGAATGTGCCATCATGATGTCTTACAGATGTCTCCAAAGCAAAAAATCTTTCTTCATTTTTATCCACCTTTTTTATAAGACTCCGGAGCATTTCTTCCACTGATGAGTTCCTCGGCTCTGAGGTACTAGCTTGCTAATCAAACCCTGGTGGAGGATTGGAAGTTCTCCCTTGATCATTCCCTTGAGTATATTGACCTCTCTGGCTTTGGTTTTGTTGTCCCCAAGTTCCTTGATTACCACCATAGGCTCTATTGTTGCCTCCTGAGTAATTACCAGAGTACTGTGGTCTGTTGCCATAGTTATTCACGTATTGAATGGACTCAGTGGTGACTGGGCACTCATCAGTATAATGTTCACCCTTGCATAATCCACAAGACAACACAGGTGTCTTGGCTTGAGTTGCCTTTAGAGTTTGTACTTGCTTAGCCAATGCTTCAAATTTTGCACTAAGAGAAGTCTTCTCATCTACATCAAGAACCCACCTTTGGCATGTGGCTTTCGGATCTTTGGGAAGATATACTCATCCTCAGCAATTTGATTAAATAGCTCCCGTACTTCAGGCACAAACTTGTCTTTGAGTGCCCTATTAGCACAGGCCTTAACCATCAAAGAGGAATCAGGAGTTAAGCCTTTGAAGAAAGTGTTTAGTTCCCTGATCTCTCCCAAGTCATGATTGGGGCATTGTCTGATTAGGTCGTTGAATCTTTCCCAAGCTTCTCTAAATGTCTCACCTTCTTGCTGCTGAAAGTTCATAATTTCCAACCTTCTCTTTTCAAGCTTAGCTGGAGGGAAGTATTTGGACAAAAACCTCTTCTGTAGATCATCAAATGACATTCCAGAATTTGTTCCCCCATTGCTCTTGAACCAATGTTTAGCCTTTTCACGCAAAGATAAAGGAAACAAAATCCAGTGAACTTCACCCCTATCAACTCTTGGCAACTTAAAAGTGCTACATAACCCGAGAAACCAATCAAGGTGGTCATTAGGGTCCTCATTTTCAAGACCTTGGAAGAATTGGCCCTGGGTAATCATGGAAACAATTTGTGGAGGAATGTGGTAACTTTCCACATCGATGTCCTGATGACCAGATCGATTGTCAAAATTTACTGCGTAATGATCTCCAAATCTCGGTGCTTGTACTCCTTGTGCAGCCATTTCTCTCTGTTGCTTCAAATGTGCTCTCAAAGTTTTCTCCAACTCAAGATCCAATAAGAATTGTGGTTCTCCTGCAAACCTGCTAGACCTTGGCATACACAACACACAGTTGTGGAGTGTAATAACAAAAGAACAAGAACTTCAAATATGCAACACAGAAACAGATCACAATTCTCAACACGAACAGAAAACAACACAAAATGAAAGCTAATGTAAATGCCACAAACAAAAACAAAAAATAGAACCAGTAAAAATCAAGAACAATTCAACAAATTCCAGAACCGATTGCCTTCCCCGGCAATGACGCCAAAAATTGATATCGAGTGTCGCACCTCGTCAATTTTACCCTAAACACTAATGTAGTAGCGTAAGTAGAGATCGTAATCCATAGGGAAGGCGTAGGTCAAGAAAATTGAGTAAATTGTTCTAAAAGTCCTGTCACAGAATCTAAGTACTAGAAAGAGGGAAATTCAACTCAAAAGAACGAAAACAAAAATGCAAAATATAGCAACAAGCAAGGAGGAAACAGATATCTCTGGATTCTTGTATTGGATGAACACAGGCTTAGTAAATCTATGCTATGCAATCAGTAAACAATTAAATGCATTGGAGACTTAAATTGCCTAGAAGTTCAAGCTGTGGTTAGCATGGCGACCACACCACTTCTTGTACCCCCAAATCACCATCCTCTCCCATGGCGAGGCCCGAGAATGGTGGAATAGTCTCAACTCTCCCAGCTAACTACTCTAACATGCAAAGTCCTAAGAACTCCCATTGCGAGGCCCATCCTAGGGTTCACATATCGTTGTTGTTAACACAGAAAGATACTTTGACACTTTTCCTAAGGATTCAATTCATTAATACTTCCTATGGCGAGGCCTGAGTCTCAGAATTGATTTGATTACAGAAAACAAGTGCAAAGACTTAAACAATCACAATTTAGTTATCAATTCATGCAACTTCGCTAACTTTGATTAATCACTCCTCAATTTAGCATGTCGACCACAATTGAAGCTTGATCTATTCAAGATTAGCTAAGAATTACGAAATTCAACATATGTTTAAGCTCAATTCAAATGTGATTTCAATATTCAACAATTAGATCAATTGCATAGCATACAATCTACTAAAACACGTATTCATCCATTAAGAATCCTAAGATATCATAGATTTAGCCAGAAAACATCTTTCTCATTTCAAAATCAACAAATTGCAACATTGATAAGCTCATTCTCACTTAATTAGAAGAATTTACCGATTTAGTCGAGAGAATTGTCGATTCCTTTGTCAATTGAGAATAAGAAAGATAAATCCAGACCAAATTCACAATCGGAGTTGAGATCGGAGAAGAAATGCTTAGTGAGAGAAAGTAGATCTAGAGAGAGAAAATGAGAAATTCAAAATGATAATTCTAAAATCTAGAATCCTCCCTCGTCTCCAACTTCGTGTCTAGAATTCTCTACATGCTAGCTACCTTTCGTATATATAGAGTTGGGAAAACGTATTTAATACGCAATTGTAAATCATCTAGAGTGTTACAAAAGTGGCCTTAAGTGAAAGAACTAAAAAGCAGCCTAAAATGTGAAAAATTCCAAGTTTGAAGAAAAGTTCAGCATTCCAGCGCCTTTAGGCTTTCAGTCGTGCGCCTTCAGCAGCTTCCTCGCGCCTTCAGGCTGGACAGAATCACGCCTTCGCTGCCTCTGACTTCCAAGTGAAGAAATCAGAGTCAAATCACGGCTTCATGCTTGCATCCTCCACGCCTTCAACATGCGCGTGGGCTTCAAAGCAGAACAGCATTCACGAGATCACGCCTTCTGGCCATTGCACTTCACGCCTTCTTCTGCCCTGAAAATCAGAAACTTAATACTTAAACACTTAGACGAATTTCCAGAAAACTCAATCACACAACATTTCATGGCAGCAACTTCCCACCAAGATTTGATCATGATGCACTATGAATCAATGAAAGCTTAAAACATGAAAATTGTAACTCGTTATCTTAGCTTTCCATAGCCATCGAAATCACCCAATTTGGAACTAAGATGAGAGAGTTATGACCAACTCAAAATAGTGCAACAAAACTGAAACTCATGAAACAACCCTTCCAACACTTTGCCATTTTTTTTTTCACTTTGTCCAAACATAAAACCCATGGCAAATATATAGTGGCGAGACCTCGCGGCGAGGTCTCGCCGTGAAGTGTGTGTGTGTGGCGAGACCTCGCCGCAACGTCTCGCCGCGAGGTCTCGCCGTGTGTACATTTTGCTGGTGAGACCTCGCCAAGAGGTCTCGCCATGCAATGTTTTAATGGCGAGGTCTCGTGGCGAGACCTCGCCGTGCATGTGCTAGTGTGAGTGAGTGTTTGAGTGAAGTGGAGTGTAGTGAGTAAATGGTGCCGTGAAGAGTGAATGAAATGTACAAAGTGGATGTAAATGAAATGAAATGAAGAGTGAGTGTGTGTGAAATGCTAGACTGTGTGAAGTGTTTGTGAGTTATGAGAAAAATGTCATGCAAATGAAAATGAATTGCTTGTGAGTGTTGTGAAGTGAGGATGTAGATACGTGAGTGAATATTGGTGTTGTGGGTGTTTGCAAAACTGATTAATAGAATCCACTCAAGTGCTATGGAATACTTTGCAAATTTTTGGATGAAGAACAACAAAATAACAAGTGAAGTAAATTGTGTAACAGTGTGTTTTGAATGTATGAATTCAGTGAGAGTGTGAAGTCTCATGCGGCGAGGTGTGACCTCGCCGCATGGAGTGTATGTACTAGTGCGCAAGTGTAGTGCTGGTGTAGTGCAAGAGTAGTGTGCATGTGAGTGCATAAGTATAGTGAGGTGTGTGCAGTGAAGATGTGCATGTAGTGTGCAGTGAGTGCGAGAGAGTGATGTGCGGCGAGGTCACCTCGCTGCATGTGAGTGTGCGAGTGATGGTGTGTGTTGCTAGTGCTTGTGTGCGAGTGATGTGCGAGGTGGTGTGCGTGTGTGCTTGCTGCGAAGTGACTTCGCCGCAAGTGTGTGCGAGTGAGCTTGTGCGGCGAGGTGTCCTCGCCGCATGAGGGTGTGCGAGTGTGTAGTGTGAGGTAATGCATGAATGCTGCGAGAGTGTGTGAGTGTGCAGCTGTGAGGTTGTGCGAGAGTGGATTGCTTGTGAGGTGTTTGTGAAAATGCTCGCTAGAGTTTTGTGAGTGCTTAGTGTGTGATGACACCATCTCAGAACAACAAGCAACTTCCAAGCAACATTCGTGTGTCTTAACATCTAAATTAGACTCGATGGTAAACATAAAAGTTCTAGGTCTATCACATGGCTTTCTAATGGATCAAGAATCACCTTAATTGGATGACTGTAGCTCAAGTTATTAAAAATCTACCAAACTGTGGCAATATGAACTTCATAACTAAATTTTGACGTAGCAATCATCAAGATGCTTTCGTTTCTCATATGTACACACAGAATTAGAAAAAAGTTAAAACATAAGAAATAACGTACACGCAAATAGCTTTCCAGAACATCCAAGAACTCATCATGTGGATTAGTATTGAAGAAGTTATGCTCAAATGAATTTGCAAAACCAAGCTGCCCAAACCCTAAAATGGCCAATTATCCACTTTCGGTTCCTCCATTTGCCTTAACTCTTTTAACTCCATTTACCATCATTGTTTAAACACTTTTTTGCACCTTTTACACCATTTGATCATTTCCACATTGCAAACATATAAATGCATAAAACCTCTCAAAACCTCACATATGTACATAAAACACACAACAAAAGCCAAGCATTTTTACACATATTTGTTGGTATAAAACCAACTTATCAGTAATTTCTTTAACCTGTCATGCAAAAGTTTGATAATATTAGCTAATTCAGGAATAAAATCAACTATATAATTCAAGCATCCTAAAAACATCTGATTTGTTAAACGTGTTTATTTTCCTATCGGTAATCTTTTCTACTAATTGTTTGTTTGCATTTATTAATTTCAGTACGTCTTCTATTTTTAATAGTTTTTCAAAAGGATCTTCAAGTTCCTCTTCAAACTCTTCATCTTCAAACTTTTCAAACAAAGTTATTTTCAAGGAAGAAGTAAATCTTGAAAATATTGGACAATCAATAGATAATTGAAAAATTCTTAAAAAGCCATCAAATGAAGTTTATAAAGATAAATGGAATTTGGTATCAGACTATACTATTAAAATGGTAGAACAAGCTGTCAATTTAAACAATGATTATGAAAACATCAAATTATTGTCCAGAAAGACAATAGAAAAACATAGGCAAAAATATAATTATTTGCACTTTGGACTTGTTCAAGTTGCTGCCAAACACTAAACAGAGAAGGTTTAGATATATCTTTGTTTCTTTGTCTTAGAGATTGTAGATTCTTGAATTTTGACGATTCTTTGCTAGGCATGATTGAAACAAGTACCAGATTATTATGACTGTTTTCCAAACTTTACTATTTCTTTTCAAGATAGGAACATACTTGATGCTTTAACTTTAAATGTTAAGGTTGCAAATTTTAAGGCTAAACCAGGAACACTTCCTGTAACAATCTTATTTAGAATTCAATATAAAGCTATGAATTCTGTTTTCAACATAGGAGCAGTAACTGCTTCTAAAAAAGGTGATACTGTTATGTTTCAAACAGATTTGACTATATCATGGTTGTCTATTCCTAGAAACATAAAATGGAGTCAGGTGACCCTGCCGAAAAATTGGTTTTTGCCAGAAGCAAACCCACCGGTAGCATTTCAAAATACATCGGTATCAAGTATCAAACAATTTCCTAGTGGAGGAGTCCAGATCACATTCGATGGGACCCAAAGCCTTATGATTACAAGAAATATTAGTAGCCAAAGTTCTAGAAGGTCTTTTGAAGCCCAGTCTTCTAGACAATCAGTAAGATCTTCTACATCTTCTATTGATACTCGTATCCATGGTTTAGATAATTCATCCAGGATACCACAAGCCAGATATACTGTACAAACTCAAACAGATTCTCCTGACCAAAGTGAAAGCAATAGCCTCCCTAGATCACCTACATACTCTACCATAAGAGATAATGTAGATGAAAAATTAGGAGAACTAAGAATGCTAAAAAGAAACTTCACAATAGATAAAGAAATACTAAGAGAAGATTTCTTTAGTGAAGAAAATCAAGAAAGAAGAAATGGTTTTTTGAAAACTATAAAAACGAAAATAGAAAAGAAATACAAGAAAAATATTATGATTTCTTGAAAATACATGAGTTACATTTAGCATTCTTTACATGGTTTGAACATTATGCAACTAACAATTGTATAGATTATCCTTTTTCGAATGAAAAAGAGATTTGTGTTACAAAGACTTGGCAGGTTATTAATGGTGAAACGATAAGATCAGAACTTCCACCATCATCATCATTTACAACCTTATACAAGTCAGTGGAAATTAAGGCAATTCCTTTCAAACATAAGAAAGCAAAGGATGCAGATCCAGTAAATGCAAGAGATATCCAAAGCATTTACGAACAAAACAACTACACCAATAAATACCTTCAAGCTATTGGAGAACATCTCCTTTCTACACCTATCCAAACTATATTTACACAAACCTCAAACACTTTCTCAAATAAACCTCTCTTCAAACCTCATGAAATACCTTTCAAAATAGCTAACCAATTAGCAAACAGACCCCTAACCGAGTTAGAAAAAATGATAGCAAAGATTAAAGAAACCTTTACTACCCCAAAATCTAAGCAGAAATCAAGTGATCCCACTTCAGCATCTGCCTCTGTAAATCATGCAATGTGTGCCTTGGATAAAAGAGAGAGGTCTGAAGAAGAACGGTCACAATCAGAATCTCCAATAGCAAAGATTGTCAAACTAAGATATTGGAGTTCATTCGGGGACAAACAAATCTCAAGTTAGAAAAGACCTCAGAAGTTGTATTATCCCAGGGCAACATACCTAGACATGGAGTTGGAAGAAAGGCCTAACATTCTTCAAAATAGCTATAATGCCAATAATATCTATGTGTGGAACATAGATGGACAGAAAGAATACAACATGATGACTGTTCTCCAACAAATGACAATGGTGGCAACATCCTACAGAACATCTCATGTATGCACAGATCAATTGGCGGCCCATATTTTAGTTGCTGGTTTCACAGGACAACTAAAAGGATAGACATCTTACTGAAGAAGACAGACAGAGTATTATGCACTCAGTCAAAATTGATGATCAAGGAGAACAAATTTTACAAGACTGTGATATTATCTCTAATGTTGTATCCACTTTAATATTTACTATTGCCAAAACTTTTATTTGTGATCCAGGTATTTTCAGAGACAGATCATCAGAATTGCTGAATAATTTGAAGTGCAAAAATTTATCCGAATTGCTTAATATTTGGCTCTGATACCAAGAGCGGAGAGTTGAGCCCCGGGGAGGATAATTAAAATTGCAGAAAGGAAAGTGGGTCGCAGTCGGAATGCCACTGAATTGTTAGCAAGTCAGTATCAAGTTAGATAACATAAATTAAAAGACATGAAATTTAAATGATAGAAAATAAATGTTAGAGAGTTAAATCAAGAGAAACAAAATATGAAACAAAACATAAAATAAAGATTACAGTCTCATAGATTAAGGATCTTACACAAGATAACTCCTTAATCAAGTCAAGCAAAGGTTTCCGAGCAAAGGTTCCAAGCTAAGGTTCCAAAGCTTTGGTAAACAAAAGTACAAGAGAAGAAAAGAAAAGAGAAGATGAGAGAAGGCGAAGCCTTTCTTTCTAGAGAGAGGGAAAGAGTCTAAAAATTTCTAAGTGAGTGCAAATGCTGGTGTGCCCTTCTTGCTATGTAAAGGGGTATTTATAACGAAAGATTTTTTTAAGCGTTGACTTAAAATTTTATTTACTTTTCTACTATTTCTTATTACAAGCAATCAGATTTGAAAGTTACGATATTTGTGAAAATATTCCGTAACAATCATCTTCATTGAGATCTGCATCATCATCTTGTAGATCCTTTGATTCTTCTTTTTGTGCCTTCGAGGTAGAAGCTTCTTGTTTTGGTGTATTAGCCTGTTTGAACTGAGCTAATAAGTCTTCAAGTTGTTTTACATAATCATCTTTGTTTGAAATTGATGCCAATTTTGAAGCAGTAAGAGATTTTTTTCCAGAAATTGGCATATGTTTGGGTCTGCTACAGGCAAGTATTGTGGATTCTTCTGAAACCATGCCTCAATCTGTTTTGGATGAATACATTCAATATTAAATTCCTTCCACCATTTTGTATATCTCTGACTGATCAGTTGTGGAGTGAATTTCGCTTCCTGTTTAGCAAATACAAACTTCCAAGCATAAATCCAAGATAAGGAAAAGATTGAATAGAAGTGTAATAATACAGGAACATGCACTTCTGTAGTTGTGAATTTTTTTGAAAAAATCTGTAAACCCAGCTGAACATCTACTGGAAAAATTGGTTGGTTTGGTCCCAAGCAGTTCCACCATTGAACAAACCAGATTGGAAAATTGTACTTGGTTCCTCGTTTAATGTAAAAGAACCAAGATTGTTTATTTACTTTATTCTGTGTAGAAAAAGTGTTGAACCATGCCTGCCTATAATCCCAATAAGTAAAACAAGGGGGAGAGAAGGCTTGGGAAAAATTTTTGGGAGTATTTAAATTGGTTCCCCAATCAGAAGGTTTTAGGACTTTTAAGATTTGTGCAGTTGAATGTGTGACAAAATCCATGTCATCTTTATCAATATATTGTTTGAGTGCAATAGACCCAGTATCCACAGGGTTAAACTCATAAAACTTTTGTGTTAGGTTTAGGGTTGGAGGAATAAAATTGGTAAATTTTGACAATATTTTTTGTGCAACCTGGTTAGGATTGTTGATAAAAATATCTGGTTCTGTTTAGCAGATCAAAAAAACATTTTGATTCTTAAAATACTCTTGGTTTGTAGTTGTTTTTCTGAAAACATTTGCTTGAGTCGAAATTTGTTTTGTGGAGCTGGATGCAACCATATTTAAATAATTAGTAGGGTTTGTAACCACTACTAAAGTTTGAGAATTTTTGAAATTAGTAGGGCTTGAAACAACTACTAAAGTTTAAGGGGATTTCACAAGTTGAAATCCTACTAATGAGGCCCATTGTTGGATTGATTCAAGCTGGACTTTCTGAATATGAGCCTTTTCATCTTCTTCTACCATTTCGACCCAAATTTTTGGTCTAAAATTGAAATGGGTAGTTTTGCAGTTTCTGTGTTTAGGGCTTCAAGTTGGGAAGAGCTCAAAGCATAGTCTTTGGATGTCTTTTCTATAGACAGGTTTGGAGATGACTATTTGTTTGAAGTGGAAGCTTCAATTTGTTTGGGTTGAAGGGTTTGAACAATGCGTTTAGGCATTGAGGGTGGTTCTTCTTTCTTCTTTCTTGGTGGCATATTATCGACCATGCAAAAATTCACAAGTCAAAAAATCAAGCAAAGAATTTGTTTCTCCTTTAATATAATCAATATCAAAGTCAAAGACAAATAGAATAGCTTGCCACCTTGCAAAATTTTATTTAGAAGCAAGATCATTAACATCCTTTTGCAAAAAGATTTTTTGCAGATTTACAGTCTACTCTAATAAGAAATTTTTGGTTAAGTAGATCAAATTGATATTATGAAATACATAAAACAATAGCTAAAATTTCTTTTTTAAGTGTAGAATAGTTCTGTTGAGCACTATTCCAATGTTTGGACGTAAAGGCAACAACTCTTTTTTTGTTGTCTTGTACTTGTTTAAGTATTCTGCCATATCCCAGATCAAATGCATTTGTCTCAATGATCTTTGGAAGACTTGGGTTTGGCAGATTCAGACAAGGCAAAACCTTGACTTGGGTTTTTACCCTCCTTACCGCCTTGGTATGGATATCAGTCTATGGTGGAGGTGATTTTTTTAACCTATCATGCAAAGGTTTGATAATATTAGCTAATTCAGGAATAAAATCAGCTATATAATTCAAGCATCCTAAAACCCTTTACAACTACTGTTTTTCTAGGATCTGATCAGGAAACCTATCCGCAAACTGGATAGATTATTCTATTGGAATGATTGTGCCTAAATGGATATAATGTCCTAAAAACCTTATTCTAATTTAGAACAGACTAATCTTTTTTTTAGACACAACTAGACCATTGTTCTTAACAACCTGTAAAAAGATATTAAGATGTTTAAAATGTTGATCTAAGTTGTTTGAAAAGATTAATACATCATCTATGTAAACAAAAGCAAAGTTTGAATATGGATTAAAAATATCATTCATAATCCTTTTAAATTCTAATGGAGCGTTTTTTAAACCAAAAGGCATTACGTTCCATTCATAATGTCCAAATGGTACTGTAAAAGCTGTTTTGTACATGTCAGATGGATTAATCTGAATTTACAAAAATCCAGATTTCATGTCAAATTTAGAAAATACCTTTGCTGCGTTGAGCCTTTGCAAAAGATCTTTTTTGTGAGGAATTGGATACCTGATCCACTATAGGGCTTTGTTTAAAGACTTATAATTTATTACCAATCTGGAAGCCTTCTATTTCTGAACTTTTGTTCACATAGAATGCTAGGCAACTCCAGGGAGATTGGCTTGGCCTGATAATCTGCTTTTTCAAGAGGTCATTAATTTATGTTTTGCAGTGTTTCAGAAGATCATGATTCATCTGGATTGGTCTGGCTTTTGGAATGTCTTTCTCTTTAAAATCCATTTCATAGGGAAGATAAACAGTATGTTGCTTTCTTTTTCAGAAAGCAGTTGGCACCTCCGCACAAACTTGCTGCTCAAATTTCTCTTGTAACTCCTTGATTCTATTTTGAATCATTGTTTGAGCCAATTGTGCCTGATCCTTTTGTATTCAATTTCTTCTTTCAAGAAATTAATCTATTTGACTTGTTAGATAAAGAATTCAGCTCCTTGTGTACTGGAGGCCTGGTAAAAGGAAGAAGAACATCTTTTCCAATATTTTGTGGTAGAATTCCTTCAAATGTTGTCAGATAAGGCATCAATTGTATAATAAAATCTGTACCTAAGATAACTGGATGAGTAAGATTTTTTGCCAATAAAAATGATACCTTCACCATTGCTGAAAAAAATTTTACATCAACATCAGTAAGTTTGTAGGAGATGTTGAGTTTAGAACCATTTGCTGAACGAAGTTCTTCTTTGGTTTTTTCAAAGAACTTTGATGGGATAATTCCTTCATCAATATAGCTAAGATCAGCTCATGTGTCCCATAATGCAGCTGTTTCTAGTACAAAATTATTTTGTGCAACAAATTTAATCTGAACATCATGTCTTCTGAAAGTAATAGCAGACAAAAGTTTTGGAGTCTTAGTATTTGAAAAATTCAATGGTTCTAAGAACTGTTCAGCTTCTGCTTCTTCTGCCTTAGCTTTTCCCTTTTTTGATTGTGCTAACTGTTCAATCAGATTTTGCAAAACCAATTGGTCAAGCATCTGTCGAGCTTTAATTTCTCTAACCTCCATTTTGAGTTTTGCAACTTCAGCTTCAAGGTTTGGATAGTTATCTGTTTGGAATATTTTTGAGGGAATCTGTTTAAGATATTTGTAAGATTGTAGGTATTAAGTACCTTAGGGTGGTTTGCAGGATGGTCACTTCTGAACTTAGAAGTAGATGGTTGATCACTAGTTGCCATCTTGAACTGGCTGAGATAGTGTTTTTTCTGATCTGGATTCTCCAGGTTATTTATCATTTCCAGAAGTAAACTTTGTTCTTTTGTTAAGGCATTGATACCTGGTCCTTCGGGATGTGAATCATCACTAGAGGTAGAGTTGTCAATATCATCGTCTTCCATTTGGTTAAAGTGATTATCCTTACTATAACATGATTCTTCATCCTCTTTTTCAGCAAAGAAATTGGAAATTTGGTTTAGGATACTATCATCTATTTTCAAAGATTGGATTCTTCTTTTAAGTTGGCAATATTTGGAAATTTGTCCTAGCTTATGACATTTATGACAAATGATGTTTGGTAAGGCTAGTCTTGGAGGCTGATATGGTCTAGATTGGGGAATAGACAGTTGTGGTAGTAGTTTTTGTTGTCTATATGTAATTCTCCGTTTAGGGTACTGTTTGGTATATTTGGGTTTAGGATTTTATTTATGTTGTCTTGGTTTATGGGTTTGGCTACAGCTAGGAAGTCCAAACTGCTCAAAGAAAGAACCGAGATCCTTTCTCCTTTGTGCCATGTCCTTTGCAAGTTGCCGGACCATCTTGTCTTGCCTACAGATTTGCAAGGCAACCTGTTGTATTTGAGTTGTCAGCTGTCCATACGTAATTTACTCATATGGCACTACTCCGTTATATGTGTTTCTGAGCTCTTCCTGAACCATATCTCTGAGTGACTTTGAAAGTCCATCCAGAAATTTCTCCTTCCAATATGCCTGGTTACAATCATCTGGCATAAATGCGAGTGATGAATGTGTCTTTGTACCATCGGAAATCTGATAAGTTTTTGCACTTCGAATTATTCAGCAATTCTGATGATCTGTCTCTGAAAATACCTGGATCACCAATAAAAGTTTTGGCAATAGTAAATATTAAAGTGGATACAACATCAGAGATAGTATCACCGTCTAGTAAAATTGGTTCTCCTTGATCATCAGTTTTGACTGAGTGCATAATACTATATATGTCTTCATCGGTAAGATGTTCATCCCACCATCCTTTTAGTTGCCCTGTGAAACCAGCAACTAAAATATGGGCTGCCAATTGATCTGTGCATGCATGAGATGTTCTATACGTTGTTGCCACCATTGTCATCATGCTGTATTCTATCTGTCCATTTATGTTCCACTCATAGATATTATTGGCATTATAGCTGTTTTGAAGAATGTTAGGCCTTTCTTCCAACACCATGTTTGGGTATGTTGCCCTGGGATAATACAACTTCTGAGGTCTTTTCCAACTTGAGATTTGTTTGTCACCGAATGAACTCCGATATCTTAGTTTGGCAATCTCTGAAACTGGAGATTCTTATTTGGATCGTTCTTCTTCAGACGTCTCTCTTTTATCTAAGACACACATTGCTTGATTTACAGAGGCAGATACTGAAGCAGTATTATTTAATTTCTGCTTAGATTTTGGGGTAGTAAAAGTTTCTTCAATCTTTGCTATCCTTTTTTCTAACTCGGTTAGGGGTCTGTTTGCTAATTGGTTAACTATTTTGAAAGGTATTTCATGAAGTTTGAAGAGAGGTTTATTTGAGAAGGTGTTTGAGGTTTGTGTAGATGTAGTTTGGATAGGTCTAGTAAGGAGATGTTCTTCAATAGCTTGAAGGTATTTGTCGGTGTAGTTGTTTTGTTCATAAATGCTTTGGATATCTCTTGAATTTACTGGATCTGCATCCTTTGCTTCCTTATGTTTGAAAGGAATTGTCTTAATTTCCACTGACTTGTATGAGGTTGTAAATGATGATGATGGTGGAAGTCCTGATCTTATCGTTTCACCATCAATAACCTGCCAAGTCTTTGTAACACAAATCTCTTTTTCATTCGAAAAAGTATAATTTTTACAATTGTTAGTTGCATTATGTTCAAACCATGCAAAGAATGCTAAATGTAACTCATGTATTTTCAAGAAATCATAATATTTTTCTTGTATTTCTTTTCTATTTTCGTTTTTATAGTTTTTAAAAAACCATTTTCTTCTTTCTTGGTTTTATTCACTAAAGAAATCTTCTCTTAGTCTTTCTTTATCTATTGTGAGGTCTCTTCTTAGCATTCTCAGTTCTCCTAATTTTTTATCTACATTATCTGTCATGGTAGAGTATGTAGGTGATCTATGGATGCTATTGCTTTCACTTTGGTCAGGAGAATCTATTTGAGTTTCTACAGTATATCTGGCTTGTGGTATCCTGGATGAATTATCTAAATCATGGATACGAGTATCAACAGAAGATGTAGAAGATCTTGCTGGTTGTCTAGAAGACTGGGCTTCAAAAGACCTTCTAGAACTTTAGCTACTAATATTTCCTGTAATCCTAAGGCTTTGGGACCTATCGAATGTGATCTGGACTTCTCCGCTAGGAAATTGTTTGATACTTGATACCGATATATTTTGAACTGGTACCGGTGGGTTTACTTCTAGCAAAAACCAATTTTCCGGCAGGGTCACCTGACTCCATTTTATGTTTCTAGGAATAGACAACCTTGATTTAGTCAAATCTGTTTGAAACATAACAATCTTACCTTTTGTAGATGCAGTTACTGCTCCTGTGTTGAAAGCAGAATTCATAGCTTTATATTGAATTCTAAATAAGATTGCTACATGAAGTGTTCCTGTTTTAGCCTTAAAATTAGCAACCTTAACATTTCAAGTTAAAGCATCAAATATGTTCCTATCTTGCAAAAAAACAGTAAAGTTTGGAAAACAGTCAAAATAAACTGGTCCTTCACATAGACTTGTTTCAATCATGCCTAGCAAAGAATCGTCAAAATTCAAGAATCTACAATCTCTAAGACAATGAAGCAAAGATGTATCTAAACCTTATCTGTTTAGTGGTTTGGCAGTAATAAGTTAGTTTTATACCAACTTAAATGGCTTAGTTTACTTAGCTTTTGCCGTGTCTTTCATGCAAATGTGTGGTGTTTTGTGTTATGTGGTGCGTTCATGTGGTTTATAACTTGATGTGCTAAAATGGTGAAAAAGACAAAAAATGATGATAAAATGAGACAAATGTGTGTTTGATGTTAAATGACAAGGAAAGAGTTTAAAAGGGCTTAGATGGTATGTGAGAATTTGAGGGAAACCTAAATATGTCTAGCTTGCTTAGTTTTGAGTTGGGCAGAATTGGTAGTGTACTTAATTAGAGTGTATCTTTCTCAATAATAATCCAAATGCGTAGATCTTGGATGTTTTGGAAATCTCTTTGACTGTACTTCAATTTTCATGTTTTAACCTTCTCCAAATTTTGTGTTAAAACATGAGAAACGGGGGCTTCTTGGTTGTGCTTAAGTTCAGGTTTTTCATGGTTTAACTGTTTTGCCACAGTTTGGTAGATTGACAACATCTAAAGCTACATATCTCCAATTTCGATGATTCTTGATCTTGTGGAAAGCCAAGAGAGGAAGCTACAACTTTGGTGTTCAAGGTAAAATCCAATTCTAAAAGGAAAACTGGCGAATCACGGTGGAATGGAGAAAAAAACCCAACTGGGGTTTTAAGCCTGCGACGACTTCTTGCCACATCTCAGTGTTATGATCGTAACTTTCTCGTCCAAGCTCCGAATTGGGTGATTCAAAATGATATTGAAAGAAAAGACGCGGGGCTACAACTTCCAAGTTTTAAGTGTTTCCAAATTCATAACGCGTCAGTGCCAAAATTTAGGTGCAAGGTGACGGTTTGTAAGTTTTCAGAATTTGAGAGGTAAAAAGTTCCAAGTATATGTGCTTATGTTTTCCTTGCTTCTTTGAGTTGGATTTGATGCACATATTTGCTGTTTTTATTACACACTTAAAACATCACATGCACACTTCATTCACATCACAGCATACATCCACGCACGACACTTGCTACACTATCAAGCACATCACCTAGACACAAGCAAACTACACATGCATTTCTCATAGCACATCACATGCACATTTCTGCACACATGAGCACACAAATGTTGCACCATTCGTGGACAACCTTCAGCACACAACACATGAGCACATAGATTACATGGCACAACTCATGTACCTTTGAGCACACACACATACCAGCCCACACATACACAAACACTCTTCATTTGCAAAACATCACACACACACGCACTGAAACAGCATGATACGCGTCGCAAGCCATTTGAGAAGAAGGAAAATTTTGCCTGAGACGCGTCGTAGGCCATTTGAGAAGAAGGAAAATTTTGCCTGAGATGCGTCGTAGGCCATTTGGGATTGGATGAAATTTTGCCTGAGACCGCAGGCCATTTGAGAAGAAGGAAAATTTTGCCTGAGATGCGTCGTAGGCCATTTGGGATTGGATGAAATTTTTCCTGAGACGCGTCGCAGGCCATTTGAGAAGGAGGAAAATTTTGCCTGAGACGCGTTGCAGGCTTAATCAAACTTTGTGGCTTGGAATTTTGGCTAAGTGTTGATTTTGTGTTCCTTGTGCAGGGAATTTGAAGTCGTGATCCCCGAAGGCTCGAAGGCGTTGGACTTCAGCTTGGTGTTCTGCTTGGAATTCATAAACGTGCTGATTTTGGACATTTAATATTGTACAGTGGCATTCCTGTAAATACTCGATTAGTTTACGTTTGCCTATTGTTTACGACTTTGTAACCTCTATTTATAGAGGAATTAGTCTACATTTTTATGGGGGGATTCGAGAAACACAACAAACTTTTATAATTTCTTGAGCGGGAATTTTCTCTCGGTTTTCTCTTTCTCTCTCTAGTTTCTCTCTCTAGATTTTCTTATCCGATTTCAGTTCCGATCGCGCGATTTTGTACCGGAGATTACATATTGAACTCAATCGAAGGAGCATTTGACATTCCTCTACACTTTAATCGGTGAAATCTTTCAGTTTGCTGGAATTGAACTGTTTAATGCTGGAATTTGATGAATATGAGTTGAATATGGAATTTTCTGGCTAATTCTGTGATATCTTAGGGTTCTAAATGGATGAATATATGATTTAGAAGATTTGATGCTATGTAATTGATGTAATTGATAAAGATTGAAATCACACTTGAATTTATTACTAGAAATCTGTTAAATTTCATATCTCTGCACTAATTTTGAATGGATCAAGCTTCGATTATGGTCGCCATGCTAAGTTGAGGATTGATTCACCAACGTTAGTGAAGATGCATGAAATGAGAACTTAAGTGTGATTGTTTGAGTCTTTACACTTGTTTTCTATATGATTATTTCATTTCTGAGATTCAGGCCTCGCCATGGGAAGCTTTGATGAATTGAAACATTAGGAAAAGTGTTAAAAAAGCTCTCTGTGTTAATAAACGAAGACATTCAAGCTTAGGTCGGGCCTCGCCATGGGATTCCCTAGGGTTTGCATGTTAGAGTAGTTAGCTTGGAGAGTTGAGACGTGGCGGAGGGAATTCCACCACTCTCAGACCTCACCATGGAAGAGGATGGTGTTAGGAAGTACAGGAAGTGGTGTGGTCGCCATGCTGACCACAACTTGAGCTTCTAGGCAACTTAGGTCTCCTTGAGATTTGATTGCTAGTTGATTGCTTAGCATAGATTGGCTAAGTCTGTGTTCATCCGATACAAGAATCCTAAGATATCTGTTTTATCTGATAATTGCTCCTTTTTTTTCCTCTATTCCTTTGTTATTGTTTCCTTTTGTGCACTCATTTCACTTCGTGACCTACTTTCGTGACGATTCTTATAACAAAACTTAACTTCTTGAAACTAATCCCTTCCCTGTAGATACGATCCCCACTCATCACTACTACATTAGTTTAGGGGTAAAATTGCAAGGTTAACGACACGCTTGTCAATTTTTGGCGCCGTTTCTGGGGAAGGCACGGTTTCTTGAATTTGGATTTGCTCTGTTTTGTTTTCTTTTCCTTTGTGTAGCTTAGTAGTTTTGTTACGTTTCATTGTTGTTTTTGGTTTTTGTGTTTTGTTCTATCTACTGTGGTGTGTTTGTGGCCGGTCTAGGATGCTTGAACTCAATTGAAAAAGAATATTGCACACCACCAGTACCCGAGATGTCTAGTTGGTATGGGGACTTTGTAGAGCCTCGTTATGATTATCCTCCAGATTGGATGGATGACACATGACCAACAACTAGAACACTTGGGGACTTCTCTCCACCACCATATGAGGAGCAATGGCATAATCAAGCACAAAGCAGTAAGCTGTATGACATGCTTTCTCAAGTTTTGGAAAGACTTGATAGAAACTCACAAAAGGAAGAATTGAGATTTTCTCAAGAAGAGTTTTCAAGAGGACAACAGAGAAGTACTCAACTAGATGCATTATGGAGCAATGTGGGAGAACAAAGTGAGCTACCAAGTCAATATGAACCATGTTATCCACAAGGTACACCTCTAATTTCTAGAACACCAACTCCTGAGGAATATCATTTTGAAATGCAAGCTAATGTTGAACGCGTACTTTGCAAATGGATTGTACATAAAAAAAAATCAGAACTGAAAACTGATATCTAAAAGCAATAACCAGAACAAACATACAACTCATCAACAAACAAGAATAAATAAGCATACCATTCCGCAACTTCTTTTACTAACTTAGGCCATCATAAAAGGCACAATTATACTGAATCTCTTATAATCCTTTGGGAGTGAGAAGCATAAGGCTCAGATCACCAAACAAATTGCCTCAGAAATGAAACAAAAAACTTGGACAAAACAAATACTTCACTTACCAAGAAGAACTGAACTCAACAAACAAGAATAAATCATCAAAAACCAAACAAAAAATATCTTAAAAAAAAGACCTTTAATTCATTGCAAACTAGGATTTTGAATTCCAGATTTAATTAATAAACTCCAAACCAGCAACGGCGCATTTCAGGGAGTTTCAGCACAAGATGCGAATTTTGAACTTTTCTATCAAGGTTCAGTATTTAATGCCAATCTATCGTAGACTTATTTTCTTTATAGTAATTCTCATCCAAAATCTGAACTTTAACCCAAAACAATTAGGATAAATAAACTTGATGCCAAACTAACTTCAAGTCCAGGAAACAAAATCTGATTAAAGGAAGTACTTCAGTATCTAAATTGAACAACATAAATAATTATTATCAAAGAATTTCACCTAAGCGAAGAAAACAATACTGAGACATACTGGGATTTCAAAGTAAACAAATAAAGAAATGTTCCAAAAGCAGGCAATTAAAGATAAAGAAGGAAGTAAAAACTCAGATTTCACAACCAAAAGAAAACCTTGAAATCCAACGACAAACATAAATTCAACAAGACAAAATGAAAAAAAAATCCAAATAACAGAAAAATACACGCACTACATACAACAATAGTGCCAAAAGAAGAAAATTTTTTGGCCTTATATATTTTTTTACCAGAGAGATGCCCAAATAATTCTTGGTTTCGCTGGTAATTTTGAAGCGGCGGTCGTCGGCGGTGGAAGAAAGACTGAAAATGGTGGGATGTTGTGGTTTGTGCAACGGAAGGGTTTTTGGGTTTTAGGCGGCAGGACGATGTCTGTAATGGTGAGGATTGTCTCGAAGAATGGTATCAGATTGTCTGTAATGGTGAGGCGAAGATTTGAATTGGGGATTGTCTCAAGTTTAATGGACCGGCGGTGGAAGAAAGACTGAGAACGGTGGGATGTTGTGGTTTGTGCAACGGAAGGGTTTTTGGGTTTTAGGCGGCAGGACGATGTCTGTAATGGTGAGGATTGTCTCGATACCATTTCCCTATTTTTCCCTTTTTTTTGTTCTCTCTATTTTTATTTTGGCTTTGTTTGTCTAGCAAAATAAATGTAGGTGTTTATTATATTATAAATGTAAAATCTCAAGTTGAAATAGCTATAACTATTATTCTATTTTTCTAAGGAGAAAATACTATTTATATATTTTTATTTTCCATTTACAGCTGAATTGAAAATATGTAAATTCGTAGATTATAAGTCACACTTTTTCAAAAAGAAAAATTATATGGATGCTTTTTATAGTTTTATTCCTAATTTAATGAGGAACATCTAACTTAACAAATTTTGTTAAAAAAAATCAATTTTGGTCAGCTATATAAACTTCTTTTTTTTTGAGAAGAAAAAAAATTACATTTTTTTTAAAAAAAATAATATATGCGCCCTTTTAATTATACACTATTTTGTTCAATAGAAAATATATAAATTAGTAGATTATGAAATTTTTGTATTTGTAATCAAAAGAATGAAAGATAATTAATATATAACCTAAGTAAAACTCTCTTTTTTTTTTACAAAATGATTACTTTAATTTGTTAGACAATTTTCGACAAGTACATCCAATCCTTCATCTAAAATCCTAGGTAAATACTATGAAATTATCAAATCAAATCAAATATCTGCGCCAAAAAGTTTCCAACAAAATTCCAGAAATTGTCATCCTTAGCCTACCAAACTTAAGAGAACGAAAGGAAAAAAAAAGTTACAAATCAAACTAGAACAAAAGATCCAAAAAAAAGCCTATCGAAGACTGAATCTTCTTCCAAAATAAGCATACCATTCCGCAATTAACCCCTAAATAATCCAAAAGGCATCATCATCATCATCACTACTTAATCTTGTCAAGAATGTCAAATACAACCTTATCCATATCAAGATCCTTCATTGGCTTAAAAGGCCTCTTCAAATCCAAAAGACTGATAAACTTCTCGCCATTTTCATATTTAGTTCAAAATTTCAATTCGATTAAAGCAAAATTTTAATTTGGTTGATATTTGGTTCAAAATTAATTGGAAAAATTTGTATTAAGGGCGCGCTTCAATGTCTTATTATTAAAGAGGGTGTAACTTTAACCTATTTTTTATTAAGGTCGTGAAAATAATTTAATTAGTTTATATAATTAGTAAAAGACTTTGTTATCCCTTTATAATTTGTAATCTTTTTTCTGTCCAGAGTTTCCGTATAAGTAAATTATGCTAAACAAAAACTTAAAAAATATATAGCATTCCATTTCAATTCCCCAACTATAAAATAAATAAAACTATGACAACAAAAAAAATTAAAAAGAAGAAAAAAATTAGAAAAAAAAATAAAAGAAAAGTAAACAAATTATTAATCATATTAATGTTAGAACTCTATCTTCACAATTATAAATAAACAAAAACTATGACAAAAAAATTAAGAGAATTATAAATTAAAAAAAATCATTTAGGTTGGTTAACAACTCGTTAAGTATTTAATTAAAATATAAATTATATAATATAAATAATATATACCCTAAGTAAAACTCTCTTTTTTTCTTTTTTTTTTACGAAATGCTTACTTTAATTTGTTAGACAATTTTCGACAAGTACATCCAATCCTTCATCTAAAATTTTAGGCAAATACTATGAAATTATCAAATCAAATCAAATATCTGCGCAAAAAAGTTTCCAACAAAATTCCAGAAATTGTCATCCTTAGCCTACCAAACTTAAGAGGATGAAAGGGAAAAAAAAGTTACAAATCAAACTAGAACAAAAGATCCAAAAAAAAGTCTATCAAAGACTGAATCTTCTTCCAAATCATACCATTCCGCAATTAACCCCTAAATAATCCAAAAGGCATCATCATCATCATCATCACTACTTAATCTTGTCAAGAATGTCAAATACAACCTTATCCATGTCAAGATCCTTCATTGGCTTAAAGGGCCACTTCAAATCCAAAAGACTGATAAACTTCTCGCCATTTTCACCCTCTTATCTTATCTCAAAGCAACCCCTTCTTGGATTTTTTGGGTTCAAAACAACATTAACTCTACCATTAAGACCTTTCTCCAAATCGGCATTGGTGGTGTTAGAATCTTAGAAGAAGAAGGCCTATCAAAGACTGAATCTTCTTCCAAAGCATACCATTCCGCAATTAAGCCCTAAATAATCCAAAAGGCATCATCATCATCATCATCACTACTTAATCTTGTCAAGAATGTCATATACAACCTTATCTATGTCAAGATCCTTCATTGGCTTCAAGGGCCTCTTCAAATCCAAAAGGCTGATAAACTTCTCGCTATTTTCACCCTCTTCTCTTATCTCAAAGCAACCACTTCTTGGCTTTTTTGGGTTCAAAACAATATTAACTCTACCATCAAGACCTTTCTCCAAACCGGCATTGGTGGTGTTAGAATCTTAGAAGAAGAAGATGTTTGTCCATTGCCGGCATTGGTGGTGTTAATGTTATTGATGGGAATATATACTGACACTGGCATTCTTTTTAACTTTGGACAATTACATACCGAAATTAATTTGATGGAATTTGAGATGATGCTGATTGCCTTACAATTTTTATTCTCAAGTTGCGGCAGATTACTGAGAAGCAACGTCCATAATTTAGGAAGTCGTACAGTTGAAGAAAAAGAAGAAGAAGAAGAAGAAGAAGAAGAAGAAGGGTGGATTACTTCTACTCCCATTCCTTCATCGTTATCATTTGCTGCTATCATGTCCTCCAGTTGCTCACAGTAGCTGATATCTAAAAATTAGAGATTTTGCAGGGCGTGCTGCGACAACAACTGCACTGTGAATAGCTTCTTCAATCTGTGGCATCCTGAAATGTGCAACTCAGTAAGAGAGGAAAAGGTTCCTGGTGGTGGTGGAATTAATTGCTGCTGCTGCTGCTGTCTTCCCCAATTTATGAGTCCCACAAAATCGAACTTGTTTCTATCATAATTAAAATTTGAATCTAAAAAATCACCGGATGGTGTCTCCTTCTCTACTACACAAATATTGTAGTGTTTGGGCCAACAACGATATGTCATGAATTCATTGAACACATCAATGAAAGTTAAACATCCTCTAAATACTTGTAATTACTTCAATACTTGTGAATCGCAAATGTGTACCGACTTGGGCAATATCAGATGTTCAAGACGGATGAGTCTGGAAAATGTCCCTTTTGGTATTGTCTTCTTCTTCAATCTTGTCCCACCCATTTATGAGTCCCACAAAATCCAACTTGTTTCTATCATAATTAAAATTTGAATCTAAAAAATCACCGGATGGTGTCTCCTCCTCTACTACGCAAATATCATAGTGTTTGGGCCAACAGCGATATGTCATGAATTCATTGAACACATCAATGAAAGTTAAACATCCTCTAAATACTTGTAATTGCTTCAATACTTGTGAATCGCAAACGTGTACCGACTTGGGCAATATCAGATGTTCAAGACGGATGAGTCTGGAAAATGTCCCTTTTGGTATTGTCTTCTTCTTCAATCTTGTCCCACCCATGTTAAGACGTTCGAGTTTGATCAATAACTCCAACCCTTGAGGTATATCACAAATTCTAGTTTTGGACAGATCCAATTCCCTCAATTGCTTCAATTTTCCCAATGGTGGAACATACTTGATTTGATTACCACCTCCCAACAACAATGCTGTGAGATTCACCAGATTTGAGACAGAGTTAGGCAGCTCTTTGAGATCATTACAGTATCTTAGATTCAAAACCTTGAGTCCGTCCATGTGCCTAAAGAATAAATCTGGAATTTTTTCTATTTTGGCACCCTGGAAAAGCAAGGTTGAGAAATTCTTACACTTGGGTGACATGTCTGAAGGAATTTCTAAACTGCGATAATTCTCATAAAGAAAAGGTCGGGCAAAGGAAACTGCATTGAGATCTTCTGTCCAATCACTTTCCTCCACTATAACATTCGGTTCTATGCTCCTCACCAAAAATCTAGGCGGCACATCTCCCTTCATCTCTCTCGTTGAGTTCCTTCCCGTTATCCGTAACGCCATATCTGTAATTAAATCATGCATCTTTATACATTCACGGCCATCAAAATCTTGAGTTTCTTCCAGCAAACAAGCCTTAACGAGCTTGTTCAAAATTGTACAACCATGATCATGTTCTGATTCCCTATTCTTCCTTCTCGGAATCAGCTCTGCCAAAATAAAGAGATTGATTAACTCCTCTCTTTCTACCTTCTGATCTTCCGGATATAGGCAGCAATACAAGAAACAATGCTTTTCACATCCATTTAAGCTATTGAAACTCCATTCCAGTATGGGAAACACCTTGTCTTCAATTTCTTTGAATCCTACTGAACATGATTTCAATTGTTCCAACGCATTTCTCCATTCATAGATATCATCCACCCCTCTCATGCTCCCAGCCACCGTGATGATACAAAGAGGTAATCCAGCGCACCTTATTGCTACCTTCTTGGCAGTCTCTTCAACTTCTGGAGTAAGTACTGTCTCAAGGCCGAGGGTGTATTTGAACAAATCCCAAGCTTCATCTGTATTCAAAGTTTTCACAACAAATTTTCTTTGACAGCGCATTCTGTCACACAACTGTAATGAACGGGTTGTCAAAATCACTCTACACTTGTTTGCACCATGAGCAATTTCGATATTTTCTAAACAAAATTCTTCCCAAACATCGTCCAATATAAGCACAGATTGCTGGTAAGCCAATGACCTAGACAACTTGGCAACCCTTCGGTCTTCATCATCCTCACCAGAAAGATCAACCTTTAGGAGTTTGGCAATATCATCTTGCAGCTTTTTGATACTGAATTCTTGAGACACGGTCACCCAATAAACATTGAAATCTGTTTTTATCTCTAGGAGATGATTGTGGATGTGCTTGGCCAGTGTGGTTTTTCCCACTCCTCCTTGCCCGTAATCCCAATGTTGGATAAATTATCGGTAAGCAACCAATTCCATATTCTTTTCAAACCTTCCTGGAACTTGTCACCAAACAATTTTGTTGTCACCCGTGGCTCACCTTTGTTATCATGATCATCAATCAAAAGGCCGTCAAAATGCTGACTTTCACTTTGCTCCAAAAGTTGTTCCACTTTTGCAACCAATTTTGCAACACTATCCCCACTCTTGGCTCACCTTTGGTATAGGTCGCGCACTAATCTTGAAGTTTATTCTTGAAGTTCCAACGTTACCTTCATCAGAGCATCCCAATATTGAACGATGGATGGTCTTCCTATCTAGGGAAGGTTTGAAGGAGCTCACTCTTGCCAATTCAAACAAAATCCCTTCTCATATTTTCTCTTGTCCAAGAGTGGCCAAAGAGCAAAGGCACTCTAAAGCTCTTGAAAAGTCCTTTGGGTTAGTCAGTGAGAAGCTGAGAAAGACGCTGGAAGAGAGCCGCATTATGAGGTTAAGGACTAAAATGCATCATGAACAAAACAAAGAAGAGGTAAAGATGAAACTGTTTGTGCATACAATATCTTTCTCTGCCATCGGATCATAATCGTTATCATTTGCTGCTATCATTTCCTCCAGTTGCTCACAGTAGCTGATATCTAAAAATTCGAGATTTTGCAGGGTGTGCTGCGACAACAACTGCACTGTGAATAGCTTATTCAATCTGTGGCATCCTGAAATGTGCAACTCAGTAAGAGAGGAAAAGATTCTTGGTGGTGGTGGAATTAATTGCTGCTGCTGCTGCTGTCTTCCCCAATTTATGAGTCCCACAAAATCCAACTTATTTCTATCATAATTAAAATTTGAATCTAAAAAATCACCGGATAGTGTCTCCTCCTCTACTACGCAAATATCAAAAGGTTGTTGAATAAGTTTTGATGTGGCATGGATCAATACATTGTTGGAGTGCCCAAATGTCGGTAGTGAACACTTTGCGCCTTCAAAATGGAGTCCCATTATTGTGAAAAGTGATTTGAAAGAGTTTTTTCCAAACTTAGATGGGGTTAAGCTTGGGTTGAACAACTTGGACATGACATTTTTTACCCCATGTCATCGAGTATTATATCACATCATCACTAGTATTCTTGCACCAACACAGGGTCATAAAACAGATATTAGCCATGTCAGTCTTCACCTATTTTATGGAATAATGCGAAAAATTCCGATAAATTACGGTGCATTTTTCATAAAATACTTAATGTACTGTAAGTCAAAAACACAGCATGGATTGTGTTTTGGAAGGATAATAACTAGAATTCTAGATGCATATGAAATTACATTGGATGATGAGCTGGCTATTGCTCCCACCGGCTTTGACATAATAGATGATGATTGCTTTAGACGTATGCAAATGATCAATAGTGGGAATAAGTGGATGTATAAAAAGTCTAAAATGCGTAATTGTGGTGTTGATATAATGTCGCATATCGGAGAGTATATATATGATGACATAGGTACGGTTCATAGAAGTACTGATAGGCGGGGAGGAGAAAATGAAGCCGGACCAAGCATCCGTGAAGGTTGGCGGGAAGGAGAAAATGAAGCCGGTCCAAGCACCATGCACGGTGGTAGAACAACGGATATAGGAGTCATGGATGTATTGATGCAATTGCAGTCAAACTTTCACACAATGGATAGAACGACGAACACGATGAACAGAAAGATTACCAAGATGAATAAGAAAATCAACCTCTGCAATGCTAAGGTTGACCACCTTATGACGAAAAAGCAAACGGCTTCTTTCATGGCTTTCATGGAGAACCAAGAGGACACCGATAGTGAAGATGATTCTGTACGTGAGCAAGAGGAAGAGGGAGATGAACAAGAAGAAGAAGGGAGATCCAAAAAAAAGATTGATAAGTTGTAGTTCAATATTAATTCATACGTATTACTACATTGACTGCACACATAGTGCTTTTAAGTTAGATTATTTATTACTACTTCCACTATTAAATTGCATTAGTACATGTAAAATATAATTACAATGTATTTCGTAATTATGTCCTATGCCTTAACAAAAAAAGTGAAGTATGTTACCTTCTTCTTGAGTGCAAATGGAAATTTGTGTTATTAATGAATGGTTTGAACCTTGAAGACCTTGTGAAGACTTCTTTCTATTGATTCCCGAATCTTTGAATGCCCTAAACCCTAAATCCAAAGTTATGAATTGGTTTGATGAAGAATTTGTTTTCAATAACCGTAACCTGCTAATGAGGACTCGCTATGATGATTTGAAGGTTCAGTGTGTGGCTTTGAAGGTGACTTGAGAGACAATTAGAGAAGGGAATTTGAGGGTTATTAATAATTTGTTATTTCATGAGAGAAGAAGGGTTTCTTCCGTTTTGAGTATGAAAGGGTTTATTTTTTCATTTTTTCAATTTTTTTTTCATATTTCACTTACTAAGTGCCTTTGTAATTATAATATTTTTTATAGAACTTTTTTCGAATTTATTTTAAACATTTCCTAATTTTTTTTTAATTACTTTAAAAAAATTTTACATGTGTAAATTCAAATTCTTCCTAAATTAATTACTTCCAATATTTTCAAAAATTAATTTTTTATAACAAAATAAAATAAACGTATTTTGTAAATAACAAAATTTCCTTGCAAATAACTTTTTATACTTATATAGAAAAATTTAAAATTTATTCAGCAAAAATTGGGATTTTATAAAAAAAAAATCATTACAAAAATTTATATTAACTAATATTTAAAATAATAATTATATAAGTAAAGTACATATAAAATTATTTGAAAAAAGTTAATTTTTAATATATGTTTGAAAAAAATATGAAAAAATCGAAAAAAAATAGCATCCGGACTACGTCCGGAAGTAGTCCCGGACGTAGTCCAGGCGAACATTCATCCGGACGTCCGGATGTCAATTTTTTTTAATTTTTTTGTAAAAATTTATAAGTTAATTAAGTGACTTCGCATTCGTCGAATGCGAAGTACCTCATCCGGAAGTCCGGATGCAGTCCGGATGGACAAATTATTCATCCGGACTCCGTCCGGACGTCCGGACGACCAATTCATTTTAATTTTTTTAAATAAATATATAAATTAATTATATAAATTTATTTTCTTATGTTATTTAAAAATTTTATTATATTTAATTCATTATTTTACAAATTTTTTTATTTGATTTTTGTTTTATTTTTTTTCCATATATTGGTGACTTCGCATTCGCTGAATGCGAAGTCCCCATTATTAGAATAGGGGTCGAAAACGACCCTATTATTAGAACACTTTTTAAAAATGATCCTAGTTTGAGAATTGACTCATCCATTTCTAATAAAATAATCAGTCACTAAAAATATAGCATGTAGTCAAATAGAATATTCTCATAAAATATATTAATTCTTTTTATTTAAATTTTCTTTTTTCCTTTTCCTTTATTTATTTTTTTATCTATTTTATGCTCTTATTTATGTTATTTCCATTTTCTATTCTCTAATGAGAATAATTGTACAATATTTTAAAATTAAATTATAAATATAATTTATATGTAATAATAAGTTATGTTATTCTACTTTAAAATCTCTAACCATTGTTGTTTAAATAAAAAAATAAAAATAATTGATAAATTTTTTAAAAGTTAAAGTTGAGCTAGTAATTAAATAGTACCATAAATTTCTTATTTATGCTCTTATTTATGTTATTTCCATTTTCTATTCTCTAATGAGAATAATTGTACAATATTTTAAAATTAAATTATAAATATAATTTATATAAAGAAATAATTACTACAAAGATAATGACCATGATAAACTATGTAATATATATTTCACTAAATTAACTTTACTACAAAGTTAACTCTATTTTCTAATTTTGTCCTTGAAATTTAAAATTACTTTTAATTTTCCTTAAGTAAAATTATAGAATAACCTCAATAGAATTGATGTTTTTCACTTTAACAGGAAACTTAATTATTTTAATTTGGTCCCTTAGGTCTAAAATTACTTTTAATTGGATTCCTAAACAAAATTATAATATAGTCTTAATAGATTTCAAAATTACTTTCACAAGGGTTTCTAGCTAATTGTAGAAATTTAGTTATTCTAATTTGGTCCCTCATATTAGAATTACTTGCAATTGTGTCTCTAATTGAAATTACATAATTAGCTTAATAAATTTAAAATTACTTTCAATTTGATCCCTAAATGACTGATAAGTTTTTTGAATTCTTCTATAACACCATAATATAGCAATTTGTTGCCCATGAAAAATCTAGTTCATGTCCCCATATTCACTTAAAAAGAATTAGTTACATTTCTTCATTATTTGTGTAGTTATTCTAATAAAAATATACACTTATTTATTCAACATCTTATTTGTATACTACTATACATTATTTGTGTATGGTTTTAGTTACTTGTAAATTTTGTACTCAAAAAATATTTAAGTAACTTTTAAATTTTGATATGAAGTTAGTAACTATATTAATACAAGTATGTAGGCTTTTATGGATTTATCTAAATAAATTTCAACATGCCTCTATTACTACATGTTATAATGTCCTATTGGATAAAGGAGAAAGAAAACATCTGTAAATATTTTGACAGAATTTCCTTTGTTTATAGATTGATACCACTTGTCAACAACCCAACACAAGCCACAAAAAAATGCACAACATAATATATTTCAAAGTTTGTACCCAAACGAGGTCACCATTATGCACGATACACAATATAACATAATCAGCATTAATTTGCTACTATCCTAAAATAAAGTACAAAAAAACAAATCCAAGCTAGTCCAAGTTCGTATTGAACTTTTCATTTTGGTTTCTTTACCACTAGCACAGAGCATTTGGCATTTAGAGCACAATAGTTGCTCACACTTCCTAGCAAAATATGCAAAACCCAATTACAAAATATACAGAAAAAGGGGCAGAAACAAAAGCTAACTGCCTAAGCTATTACAAAAGCTACTTCTTTCCCCCCTGGACCGTCAAAGCTTCAATACCTACAGCAAAATAAACAAACACAACCCTAAGATCATATATAAATCCCTTCTGCTTTGAATTGACCATTAATGACGTGCAAGTCAATTCTTGCAAGTCTTTCAATTTTTGCTTTAGGCGGTAGAGGCTTGATTATCCTCTTTTGAGGCAACTGTGCCTCTAAATCTATAGCTTCGGATGTGGGGTTATGAAGAGGGGAAGAAGGAGAGACACCATTGTCGGGAGTGTGGAAGAAGTAGCTTGTGATATTTGACATCACTAGTAGAAGCACGATACAAGCGATCACAGTGAATAACAATAGCTGATAGATCAAGAAACACAGAAAAAAACAAGTTATGAATAAAGAAGCAAGAAAGTTCTTTAAATTAATCTCCATGCTAAGTAGCCCCTCATGTCATGTGTACATCTTCAAATGCAGTTCAGTCATTTATAAAAACTAAATCACTCTAAATCCAAAATCAGTTATTTATCTTCTGTTTTTTTTCAACCATTAGAAGATTTGACTTTTTAAATAAAAACTAAGTAATGAATCAAAAGATGATAGTAGAACTCCAGCTTTTGATAGAAAAATACTTTCTGTTCTTTTCAATCTCAATGAGTTAGAAAAATTAATTAAAAGGTTTTCTTTATAATCAGAAACATACTGTACCAAAACCTGTGGATCAAGGTACAACAAGTTTATTATTTCCTCAAGCAATAATCATTAGATCATGCATAATAGATATAGGATTAATGCACAATTTGTTGGGTTTTAAATTTATTCCGTCTTTAAATGTAAGAAATTCCGAACATGAATTTGATTTGAAGTCATGATTCTAGGATTTTTTATACCTTACGATGAGAAAGTTGGAGTAATTGAGTCTAAAGAGAAGTTAATTCAGTACTTAGTATTCATATTCTCCCCCTTCCTTGTTGTGCAGAGTTGTCATATGGTACTAGGAATATTATGCTTCACATGCACACACATTTGCACTCAAAACGTAGTATTCCTTTTTCTTCCAAAATTCTCTCCACTTTTAATGTTCCAAATTAAAAACTTACGTT
This sequence comes from Ophiorrhiza pumila, assembly GCA_016586305.1. Classification (NCBI taxonomy): domain Eukaryota; kingdom Viridiplantae; phylum Streptophyta; class Magnoliopsida; order Gentianales; family Rubiaceae; genus Ophiorrhiza; species Ophiorrhiza pumila. The sequence continues at coordinate 34,321,354 of BLIW01000009.1, read as the reverse complement.
GAAATCAGTTTTGGATCCTTTTTCTTTATGCCAATGCAATCTAATCTAATGAATGCTTTAAACTTTAAACATTCACCATAATGAATGAAAGGCAACTCGTTGGTTTCAGTGACTATAATTAATTGTAATTTGTTAATCCCTGAGCACACATCCATGGATGATCTGGAATCATCTTGATATCTAAAATTATTATTATTATTATTATTTTAATAAAAAAAATTAGCATTTCATATATGTTTCAATCTCGATCATACAAACAAATAAGAATTTTTTGGCAGCATCAGATGCCCACAAGAATCAACATCAAACAACAATCACTTGAGCTGACTAGGACTCTCAAGACAAATTTTTCAGTTCCCGTAAAAAGGATGCCCAGCCTAGTGTGAATGAAGAAAAGAATCTTGTCAAGAAAAGAGAAAAAAAAACAAATATATGGAGGGGAAAGGAGAAGAAGTTACTAACTAGTTGAAAGAGATCCATAAGGAGAAGAAGAGTCTCCAGTCCAGTCGTCCGTCCTAGCCTAGCCGAGAAGACAGTCCTTGAGAGGAGAAGAAGAAGAGCCGAGAAGACAGTCCTTGAGAGGAGAAGAAGAAGAGCCTAGCCGAGAAGAGAGAAGTGGAGAAGAAGAGCCTAGAATGGAGTACAGCCGGCTATATGATTTTTTTTAAGTTTGATTTGATTGATTTAAGATACTAAAGGCTAATGAGTTTTTTTGACTTGAGTCAAATCAAAATTTCATTAAAACCCGTGCAAATCACAAATCACAAATGTTCATGTTTAGGGCTGAGAACGAACACGAACGTTTACGAACAACATCGGGCTCGACTCGATAAAAGCTCGACTCGAGCTCGTTTATTTAATAAATGAACGAACACGAACAGGATTTTAGGCTCGATTAATAAATGAACAATAAATGAACATATGTGTGAAAGCTCGTTTACGTTCATGAACAGCTCGTTAAAAAGCTCGTTCATAACTCGATTAAAGCTCGTTAAAAGCTCGGTTAAAATATTAATTATATAATATATATATATATATTGAACTTATATACGAAATAAAAATATTAAACAATAGAAATATATAATTGGGTTTTTATATATATATATATATATTTATTGACACACAAATCACATTATACGGTGGTGAGAACGAACATAAACCTTTATAAACAAGACCGGTTTCGATTAATAATGAATAATAAATCAACAAGCAAGTGAAAGATTTGTTTAAATTGGTCAACAACTCGTTAAGAATTTATTTAAAATATAAGTGGTATTGTTGGTGGTTAAATTGAGATGTAAAAAATTTACGATTTAAAATTTAGATAGAAATGTAAAAATATATCTCTATTGTATAATATATTTGAATTGAACGCAAAATACCACAAGATATATTTTTATTTCCTCTTTTCTTTCATTCATCTAATTTTCATTCTTAACTGAATATTTTCCATTTGTAACTCAATTAAAAATATGTCAATTAATAAATTATGGTAAAAAAAATGAAATAAAAAATAAAAATTCAAAATTAAGATAGAAAAATAAAAATACATCTCAAATGAATAATATATTTGAATTATTTGTGGTATTGTTGGTGGTTAAATTGAGATGTAAAAAATTTACGATTTAAAATTTACATAGAAATGTAAAACTATATCTCCATTGTATAATATATTTGAATTGAACGCAAACTACCACAAGATATATTTTTATTTCCTCTTTTTTTTCATTCTTCTAATTTTCATTCTTAACTGCATATTTTCTATTTGTAACTCAATTAAAAATATGTCAATTAATAAATTATGATAAAAAAATAAAATTCAAAATAAAAATTCAAAATTAAGATAGAAAAAATAAAAATACATCTCAAATGAATAATATATTTGAATTATTTGTGGTATTGTTGGTGGTTGAATTGAGATGTAAAAAATTTACGATTTAAAATTTAGATAGAAATGTAAAAATATATCTCCATTGAATAATATATTTGAAGAAATTTGCATAAAGGATAAATGAGCCTTAAAATAACTTTTATTTTGAAGAAATGTCCATCAAAGTCATTGTGTATAATCATCATCGCTCGTGCATATAAAATTACTTAAATATAAAATCTCTCATAGTAAAGAAAACTGAGGAAAGAAAATTACTATGCATATAAAATTACTTAAATATAAAATCATTATAGGACTACATAATGGCTCATTTGGTTGACAGAAAATTAAGTTTATTAAAGTTATGATTTTCAAAATTTTGTTTATATAGAAAAGAAATAAAGGACAAAATACATTAAACCTTGTATTTGTTCTATATTTTTTTATTATTGATAGGTTTAGTTATAATAATTAAGTTTATTAACTTTTCAAATTAAAGAATATTAGCAACAATGTTAAAGACAATAAATGAAAAGATAATTTTAACTCGGTTAAAATATTAATTGTTCGATAATTATATCATCCAATTAAACTATAAAAAAATATGATATGAAATTAGTTGGCATGAAACTCATTAGCAATAATTATTTTTTTAGTGTTATTTTTTTATTTTATATTAAAATCAAGTACTCAATTAGATATTCATATTCTAGTAATAATGATTCTAAGCCCTCAATAGAATTTTTCCCATTATATTACTAATGTTCGTAAGGGATAGTTTGAAATTTCGATTTATTATTTTTAAATTTTTATTATATTTTTATACATATAACACAAATCTAATCAATGTAATAAAATTATATACTAATTGCTATAGGGTGCCAAAAAAACATTGGAAAAAAACAGATTGTTGCAAACCCGAGCACCATGTGGAAGGAAGAAACAACTTCCTGGGCTGAAAATCATAAGATGTATCGAGTGGTCATTTTTCTTTGCCTCTTCCAGGTCAATATCTTTCATCAACATCAGCTTCAAATCATTCTCAAAAATTACAATATTCATCAATAATGTATCAACTTAACATCAAACAAAAATTGCACTTCTGGAAGTTCAAGTCGGCTTTACGTGGACATATTATCTGCTTAGCAGACTTGGACATGGCGACATCTAGTCTGGCAAGACATTGTTCCATAACCTAAAAACAAATGCACTCAAATTAAAAACATGCCAAATGCTTAAATGCAGTTAATGCATAGAGGAATCAAGAGAACTCAATAGCTAAACTAGTTTAAGTTGATTTTTCAAACTCCAAATAAAGGAATAACAGAACCAGCAAACATATATAAATTAGACAACAAACTGAAGAAGAAAAGTAAGTGGAAGTTGGTGAAGGCTGCCAAACAAACATTAACATATCCATATCTTCCTCGCCAACACAGGCAAGCAACCACATTTATGGCCCCCTGCTCGAACAGGACAAAGTCTCCTCAAAGCATCTTCGAAAGCATTTTTCCATAGATTAATGGAAAAACTGCCTTGCTACTGATCACCCAACTTAGGGCCCAATATTCTACCAATAACTTTATTGTTTAACTTAACATAACTGGGTGATTGCATATTGGGGGTCAGTGTCTGAAAATACACAAGAAGTTATATTCCACCTAAGCACATTCATATTTAAAGGCATTTGCATAACAATAAATTATAGTACGGGTACTTTTGGTTTAACACAAACAAATAAAAAAAAACTTGCAAGGCACGTTCATATTTAAACGCAAACTCATAACAATAAAGTACGGGTACTTTTGTTCAACACAAACAAATAAAAAAAAAACCTGCAAGTGAAATTCAAATACTGAACTCTTCAACGCCTTATACTACAAAGCATATCACGCGGAATCTCATAATCATGATAAATTTCAGGCGTCCTCTTACGACGCTTCGGCCCCATTGTCATGTGAAGAGGGCTGCCAGGCGGAGGGCTGCCATGCAGAGGGCTGCCACGTGGAGAGCTGCCAGGCGGAGGGCTGTCACGTGGAGAGCTACCAGGCGGAGTGCTGTCACGCTGAGAGCTGCCAGGCAGAGGGCTGTCACGCTGAGAGCTGCCAGGCGGAGGGCTGCGACTGCGGCTGCCAGGCGGAGGACTGCGACTGCGGCTGCCACGCGGATGGCTTAGGTTGCGGCTGCCATGCGGAGAAGAGTTAGAGCTACTAGAAATGCCACGTGAAGGAACCAAAGTGGCTTCAACATCCCTCCACGCATTGACAACATCTTGATAGTACGTAGTCCAATCTTTCGCGTCCCCCTTCCTCGACTTTGGTTTTCTTTTTATTGGCTCAATTGGCTCAGTTGGCTCAAATGGCACGCATCCACGAGGAATTTGCTTGACAAACCGGCGGGAATCATACCGCCAAATGTGGTTTAAGCAAATAACATCTACAATGACTGAGCAAATTTGTAGTTGCTCAGCCATTTCAGTAGGTATTTGCACATTGGCATATGGCTCCCACACAACCTTTACCTTTACCTGCATAGTTAATTTATAAAATTTATATTAAAAAAATTAGACGTATATAACATAAGTTAGAAATTCTCAATTGCAGCTACCTTATCAAATTCTATGGAAAAGACTAGAATAGGATCTATTTAGAAAGAAATTTCAAGCCTGCTTGTTCTTTGAATGCAATTGTGCTGGTAAATTCATTTTATTCATTCTATCTCTAGATTTTCTTTCCATGTGAATTGTCCATTCCCTTACTAGAGGGAAAGAGACTGGAAAGTCCTCTGCTCGAACTCCAAAATGTGCAGCAAGCTTTGAAATGCGAATCAAAGCAAAAATCTGTAAAAAAAATAAAATACTATCATTTTAAAAAGAAGTCAACATAAAAAGATCATAAATAAACAATATAGAATATGTCTATCATACCTGGAGCACCAAGCTGCTTCCTTGAAAGTTGATTTTGTCGGGATGCTTCTTCATATAATGTAAATGAGAATGGAGGGCTGACAACATAGCTGCGCCCCATGCAAAATTATTTATTCTATCTATATTACCTAAAAGACTAACATATACAGCTGGTATCTTATACTTTGGTAAACTAAGAAACAATAGACATCCTAAAATATGCATTAAATAACCCCTAACATATATATCAATGTCGGGGCAATGGGTCGGTACAATTTCAAAATTTCTTTTCAAGAAACTCAAGTCAAAATCTTGAGTGTTGTGATCTAGAGTAACGCCTAATAATCTGATGCATAGACTATCATACCTACAACTATTCCCAATGACTGGTTCCCCAATAATGGGAAGTTCAGTAATATAAAAAATATCTTCTAAACCTAGATATATCCTAGGCCGTCCTATAAAAAATGAAGAATCTTTTACATCATAGATCTAATAAAATAAGTCAAAAGATTTGAATCTAGGCTTGCAAAAGTAACACTAGATGCAAATTTGAAAAGGCAATTGTTTTCCAACTTTTGCTTTACTCTATCGTCAAGATTCCAATCGCGGAGTTTTTTAATGTGGTCCAATGGTGTGATATTCCGAAAGGAATTTGCAACATCCATCTGCAACATAACACCACAAGAAGATCGATTGAAGCAACCTTAAAACCCAAGAATCCCGTAATAACAAATGGATTGTACATAAAAAAAGAAAAAAAAAACAGTTTTTATGATGGAACTGAAAACTTAAATCTAAAAGCAAATACACAACTCATACACATAGGGAACAAGGATTCAAGGTAAAGACTTTTCATCTCAGTTCCTAGATCCACCAATGTCAATCACAGTACTCGTACTTTGCAAATGGATTGTACATAAAAAAAAATCAGAACTGAAAACTGATATCTAAAAGCAATAACCAAAACAAACATACAACTCATCAACAAACAAGAATAAATAAGCATACCATTCCGCAACTTCTTTTACTAACTTAGGCCATCATAAAAGGCACAATTATACTGAATCTCTTATAATCCTTTGGGAGTGAGAAGTATAAGGCTCAGATCACCAAACAAATTGCCTCATAAATGAAACAGAAAACCTGGACAAAACAAATACTTCACTTACCAAGAAGAACTGAACTCAACAAACAAGAATAAATCATCAAAAACCCAACAAAAAATATCTTAAAAAAAAGACCTTTAATTCATTGCAAACTAGGATTTTGAATTCCAGATTGAATTCCAGATTTAATTAGGTGGTAGGACGATGTCTGTAATGGTGAGGATTGTAACGAAGAATGGTATCAGATTGTCTGTAATGGTGAGGCGAAGATTTGAATTGGGGATTGTCTCAAGTTTAATGGACCGCCGGTGGAAGAAAGACTGAGAACGGTGGGATGTTGTGGTTTGTGCAACGGAAGGGTTTTTGGGTTTTAGGCGGCAGGACGATGTCTGTAATGGTGAGGATTGTCTCGATACCATTTCCCTATTTTCCCTTTTTTTTGTTCTCTCTATTTTTATTTTGGCTTTGTTTGTCTAGCAAAATAAATGTAGGTGTTTATTATATTATAAATGTAAAATCTCAAGTTGAAATAGCTATAACTATTATTCTATTTTTCTAAGGAGAAAATACTATTTATATATTTTTATTTCCATTTACAGCTGAATTGAAAATATGTAAATTCGTAGATTATAAGTCACACTTTTTCAAAAAGAAAGATTATATGGATGCTTTTTATAGTTTTACTCCTAATTTAATGAGGAACATCTAAATTAACAAATTTTGTTAAAAAAAATCAATTTTGGTCAGCTATATAAACTTCTTTTTTTTGAGAAGAAAAAAAATTACATTCTTTTAAAAAAATAATGTATGCGTCCTTTTAATTATACACTATTTTGTTCAATAGAAAATATTTAAATTAGTAGATTATGAAATTTTTGTATTTGTAATCAAAAGAATGAAAGATAATTAATATATACCCTAAGTAAAACTCTCTTTTGTTTTTACAAAATGATTACTTTAATTTGTTAGACAATTCTCGACAAGTACATCCAATCCTTCATCTAAAATCTTAGGTAAATACTATGAAATAATCAAATCAAATCAAATATCTGGGCCAAAAAGTTTCTAACAAAATTCCAGAAATTGTCATCCTTAGCCTACCAAACTTAAGAGGACGAAGGAAAAAAAAAGTTACAAATCAAACTAGAACAAAAGATCCAAAAAAAAGCCTATCGAAGACTGAATCTTCTTCCAAAATAAGCATACCATTCCGCAATTAACCCCTAAATAATCCAAAAGGCATCATCATCATCATCACTACTTAATCTTGTCAAGAATGTCAAATACAACCTTATCCATGTCAAGATCCTTCATTGGCTTGAAAGGCCTCTTCAAATCCAAAAGACTGATAAACTTCTCGCCATTTTCATATTTAGTTCAAAATTTCAATTCGATTAAAGCAAAATTTTAATTTGGTTCATATTTGGTTCAAAATTAATTGGGAAAATTTGTATTAAGGGCGCGCTTCAAAGCCTTATTATTAAAGAGGGTGTAACTTTAACCTATTTTTTATTAAGGTCGTGAAAATAATTTAATTAGTTTATATAATTAGTAAAAAACTTTATTATCCCTTTATAATTTGTAATCTTTTTTCTCTCCAGAGTTTCCGTATAAGTAAATTATGCTAAACAAAAAGTTAAAAAATATATAGCATTCCATTTCAATTCCCCAACTATAAAATAAATAAAACTATGACAACAAAAAAAATTAAAAAGAAGAAAAAAATTAGAAAAAAAATAAAAGAAAAGTAGACAAATTATTAATCATATTAATGTTAGAACTCTATCTTCACAATTATAAATAAACAAAAACTATGACAAAAAAATTAAGAGAATTATAAATTAAAAAAAATAATTTAGGTTGGTTAACAACTCGTTAAGTATTTAATTAAAATATAAATTATATAATATAAATAATATATACCCTAAGTAAAACTCTCTTTTTTCTTCTTTTTTTTTACAAAATGCTTACTTTAATTTGTTAGACAATTTTCGACAAGTACATCCAATCCTTCATCTAAAATTTTAGGCAAATACTATGAAATTATCAAATCAAATCAAATATCTGCGCACAAAAGTTTCCAACAAAATTCCAGAAATTGTCATCCTTAGCCTACCAAACTTAAGAGGATGAAAGGAAAAAAAAAGTTACAAATCAAACTAGAACAAAAGATCCAAAAAAAAAGCCTATCAAAGACTGAATCTTCTTCCAAAGCATACCATTCCGCAATTAACCCCTAAATAATCCAAAAGGCATCATCATCATCATCATCACTACTTAATCTTGTCAAGAATGTCAGATACAACCTTATCCATGTCAAGATCCTTCATTGGCTTAAAGGGCCTCTTCAAATCCAAAAGACTGATAAACTTCTCGCCATTTTCACCCTCTTCTCTTATCTCAAAGCAACCCCTTCTTGGCTTTTTTGGGTTCAAAACAACATTAACTCTACCTTCAAGACCTTTCTCCAAACCGGCATTGGTGGTGTTAGAATCTTAGAAGAAGAAGATGTTTGTCCGTTGCCGGCATTGGTGGTGTTAATGTTATTGATGGGAATATATACTGACACTGGCATTCTTTTTAACTTTGGACAATTACATACCGAAATTAATTTGATGGAATCTGAGATGATGCTGATTGCCTTACAATTTTTATTCTCAAGTTGCGGCAGATTACTGAGAAGCAACGTCCATAATTTAGGAAGTCGTACAGTTGAAGAAGAAGAAGAAGAAGAAGAAGAAGAAGAAGAAGAAGGGTGGATTACTTCTTCTCCCATTCCTTCATCGTTATCATTTGCTGCTATCATGTCCTCCAGTTGCTCACAGTAGCTGATATCTAAAAATTCGAGATTTTGCAGGGTGTGCTGCGACAGCAACTGCACTGTGAATAGCTTCTTCAATCTGTGGCATCCTGAAATGTGCAACTCAGTAAGAGAGGAAAAGGTTCCTGTTGGGGGTGGAATTAATTGCTGCTGCTGCTGCTGTCTTCCCCAATTTATGAGTCCCACAAAATCCAACTTGTTTCTATCATAATTAAAATTTGAATCTAAAAAATCACTGGATGGTGCCTCCTCCTCTACTACGCAAATATCATAGTGTTTGGGTCAACAACGATATGTCATGAATTCATTAAACACATCAATGAAAGTTAAACATCCTCTAAATACTTGTAATTGCTTCAATACTTGTGAATCGCAAACGTGTACCGACTTGGGCAATATCAGATTTTCAAGACGGATGACTCTGGAAAATGACACTTTTGGCATTGTCTTCTTCTTCAATCTTGTCCCACCCATGTTAAGACGTTCGAGTTTGACCAATAACTCCAACCCTTGAGGTATATCACCAATTCTAGTTTTGGACAGATCGAATTCCCTCAATTGCTTCAATTTTCCCAATGGTGGAACAGACTTGATTTGATTACCACCTCCCAACAACAATGCAGTGAGATTCACCAGATTTGAGACAGAGTTAGGCAGCTCTTTGAGATCGTTACAGTATCTTAGATTCAAAACCTTGAGTCCGTCCATGTGCCTAAAGAATAAATCTGGAATTTTTTCTATTTTGGCACCTTGGAAAAGCAAGGTTGAGAAATTTTTACACTTGGGTGACATGTCTAAAGGAATTTCTAAACTGCGATAATTCTCATAAAGAAAATGTCGGCCAAAGGAAACTGCATTGAGATCTTCTGTCCAATCACTTTCCTCCACTATAACATTCGGTTCTATGCTCCTTACCAAAAATCTAGGCGGCACAAATCCCTTCATCTCTCTCGTTGAGTTCCTTCCCGTTATCCTTAACGCCATATCTGTAATTAAATCATGCATCTTTATACATTCACGGCCATCAAATTCTTGAGTTTCTTCGAGCAAACAAGCCTTAACGAGCTTGTTCAAAATTGTACAACCATGATCATGTTCTGATTCCCTATTCTTCCTTCTCGGAATCAGCTCTGCCAAAATAAAAAGATTGATTAACTCCTCTCTTTCTATCTTCTTATCTTCCGGATATAGGCAGCAATACAAGAAACAATGCTTTTCACATCCATTTAAGCTATTGAAACTCCATTCCAGTATGTGAAATACCTTGTCTTCCATTTCTTTGAATCCTACTGAACATGATTTCAATTGTTCCAACGCATTTCTCCATTCATAGATATCATCCACCCCTCTCATGCTCCCAGCCACCGTGATGATACAAAGAGGTAATCCAGCGCACCTTATTGCTACCTTCTTGGCATTCTCTTCAACTTCTGGAGTAAGTACTGTCTCAAGGCCGAGGGTGTATTTGAACAAATCCCAAGCTTCATCTGTATTCAAAGTTTTCACATCAAATTTTCTTTGGCAGCGCATTCTGTCACACAACTGTAATGAATGGGTAGTCAAAATCACTCTACACTTGTTTGCACCATGAGCAATTCCGATATTTTCTAAACAAAATTCTTCCCAAACATCGTCCAATATAAGCACAGATTGCTGGTAAGCCAATGACCTAGACAACTTGGCAGCCCTTCGGTCTTCATCACTCACCAGAAAGATCAACCTTTAGGAGTTTGGCAATATCATCTTGCAGCTTTTTGATACTGAATTCTTGAGACACGGTCACCCAATAAACATTGAAATCTGTTTTTTTCTCTAGGAGATGATTATGGATGTGCTTGGTTAGTGTGGTTTTTCCCACTCCTCCTTGCCCGTAAATCCCAATGTTGGATAAATTATCGATAAGCAACCAATTCCATATTCTTTTCACACCTTCCTGGAACTTGTCACCAAACAATTTTGTTGTCACCCGTGGCTCACCTTTGTTATCATGATCATCAATCAAAAGGCCATCAAAATGCTGACTTTCACTTTGCTCCAAAAGTTGTTCCACTTTTTCAACCAATTTTGCAACACTATCCCCACTCCTGGCTCACCTTTGGTTAGGTCGCACGCTAATCTTGAAGTTTATTCTTGAAGTTCCAACGTTACCTTCAACAGAGTATCCCAATATTGATCGATGGATGGTTTTCCTATCTAGGGAAGGTTTGAAGGAGCTCACTCTTGCCAATTCAAACAAAATCCCTTCTCACATTTTCTCTTGTCCAAGAGTGGCCAAAGAGCAAAGGCACTCTAAAGCTCTTGAAGAGTCCTTTGGGTTAGTCAGTGAGAAGTTGAGAAAGACGCTGGAAGAGAGCCGCATTGTGAGATTAAGGACTAAAATGCATCATGAACAAAACAAAGAAGAGGTAAAGATGAAACTGTTTGTTCATACAATATCTTTCTCTGCCATCGGATCATAATCGTTATCATTTGCTGCTATCATTTCCTCCAGTTGCTCACAATAGCTGATATCTAAAAATTCAAGATTTTGCAGGGTGTGCTGCGACAACAACTGCACTGTGAATAGCTTACTCAATCTGTGGCATCCTGAAATGTGCAACTCAGTAAGAGAGGAAAAGATTCCTGGTGGTGGTGGAATTAATTGCTGCTGTTGCTGCTGTCTTCCCCAATTTATGAGTCCCACAAAATCCAACTTGTTTCTATCATAATTAAAATTTGAATCTAAAAAATCACCGGATGGTGTCTCCTCCTCTACTATGCAAATATCAAAAGGTTGTCGAATAAGTTTTGATGCGGCATGGATCAATACATTGTTGGAATGCCTAAATGTCGGTAGTGAACACTTTGCGCCTTCAAAATGGAGTCCCATTATTGTGAAAAGTGATTTGAAAGAGTTTTTTCCAAACTTAGATGGGGTTAAGCTTGGGTTGAACACTTGGACATGACATTTTTTACCCCATGTCATCGAGTATTATATCACATCATCACTAGTATTCTTGCACCAACACTGGGTCATAAAACAGATATTAGCCATGTCCGTCTTTGGTGGAGGTCGGTCGCTCGACCTCGTGAAATACCCAAACTTACTCAAATAATGTAGAGGTGGCAAGTGGGATCGTTTCCACAGGGAAGGTTTGGATGTCAAGAGATCACTTGTTCAAGAAACCAAAGCAAATGGGACAAATGCAAGAGGAAGGCATAGACTATGATGAAACCTTTGCTCCCGTAGCAAGGCTTGAGTCTATCCGCATGTTACTTGCATATGCTTGCTTTAAAGGATTTAAACTTTTTCAAATGGATGTTAAAAGTGCTTTCTTAAATGGTTATATCCAAGAAGAAGTATATGTAGAACAACCTCCCGATTTTGAAAACAATAAGTTTCCTAATCATGTATATAAATTGGTCAAAGCACTATATGGACTAAAACAAGCTCCTAGAGCTTGGTATGAAAGACTTAGTGGATTTTTGATAGAAAAGAACTTTCACAAGGGCATAATAGACACTATTTTGTTTACCAAATATTATGATGATGATTTGTTGATTGTGCAAATTTATGTTGATGATATCATCTTTGGTGCATCTAATGAATCATTGTGTGAAGAATTTTCAAAACTAATGAAAGATGAATTTGAAATGAGTATGATGGGAGAATTTACTTTCTTTCTTGGATTACAAATTAAACAAATGGATGAAGGGATCTTCATAAGCCAAGAAAAATACACTAAGAAGTTACTTAAAAAATTTGGAATGGAAAACTCTAAACTTAACGGAACACCTATGAGTACTTCAAATAAGTTAGACAAAGATGAAAATGGCGTAAAAGTTGATGAAACACAATATAGAGGAATGATTGGAAGTTTGCTTTATTTAACGGCTAGTAGGCCGGATATTATGTATGCTGTGTGCTTATGTGCTAGATTTCAATCATGTGCTAAACAATCACACTTGTTGGCTATAAAAAGAATACTTAGATACCTAAAAGGAACGATAGAGTATGGATTATGGTACCCTAGTAGGGTTTATCGATGCCGATTTCGCCGGATGTAGGGTTGATAGGAAAAGCACAAGTGGAACGTGCCAATTTCTAGGAAAATCACTTGTATCTTGGTCAAGTAGAAAACAAGCTTCCGTATCTTTGTCAACGGCGGAGGCCGAATACATAGCCGCCGGAAGTTGTTGTTCTCAAATTCTTTGGATGAAATATACTCTTATTGACTTTGGTTTAGTTTTGGATGTGTATCCATAAAGTGTGATAATACAAGTGCCATAAATCTTACTAAGAATCCTATCCAACACTTTAGATCTAAACACATTGATATTAAACATCACTTCATTCGTGATCTTGATCAAATAAGGAAATTCACATAGAATATGTTTCCACTAAAGAACAATTGGCGGATATTTTTACCAAACCACTTCCCGAAGATCAATTCTCTCTATTAAGACTTAATATTGGTGTAGTCCAACTTAAGTGAGCTAAAACGTTGAGTTTATTTCGCAAAGATACATTTTTTCAAAATTTTCTGAGTTTCGGACTACAGGATCGGACGACCTACCCATCCGAATTACCCGTCCAAAACTAAGTTTCAAGCGCGCAATCTCTGTTGAGGTTTGGACGACCAGATCGGACGACCCCTAAAGTTTCGGCCGTCCAAATCTTGCTTTTCAGGCTTAAAATTCCAGATTTCTTTAGGCGATTTTCACAATTGTTCTTCACTTTTCTCAAACCCTTTTCTCCCCGCCAATTCTCAATTTGAATTCTACACGATTAATCTTCAAATTGGTCCATTAGAATCCTTCTTTGACATCTAGAGAACACTTTCACCGATTCAAAACTCAAAATTTCCACATCAAAATTCGTCCTTTGATTCATAGCCCTAGAAATTGGGTAAAACTCAATTTTGGACATTCTTGAGTTTTCTATCTTCAAAGTTCACTCTCATTTTAATACTCAAGGTCGTGAAAAACATGAGCACATCACGAGGATGCAAGAGGACAAAAAGTACGGCACCTTCACACGTTCAACATGGCTCATTGGGTGCATCTCCACCTCCACTCCCTCCATTCATCAATGCTGAATGTGAAGCTAAGTATACTAGCCATCTTACATCTTCGAAGAAGATAATTGTCCCTAGGATAGTGATAAAAGATGATTTTGGTGATAACGTAGATATTCTAGAGTTTTTTAAGTATCAAGATTGGGAAGACATATTGTATGCTAATGAGCCCATACCTACCTTGCTAGTGTATGAATTGTTTGCCAATTTACATTATCCTGAAGGCTTAAAATCAAGTGATGATACACTGTGTACTAGGGTTAACTCCAAGGATATCACATTGACCCCTAACATATTGTTTAAATGTTATCATCAATATGGTTTAGCAAAAGATGGCAAACAAGTCATGAAATATTTTAAGCTTCACTCTTGGTCAAATGCATCACATTGTATTAACTTTCGTGACCTAGTTGCGATTGCTTTCAATGGAGAGACTTTCACTAAGGCAAGTGAAGCACCAACTAGGAATTTGAGCCCTAAGCACCGCATTTTGTTCCATATCATTGCCAAAAACATTCTTCCAACTCATGGCCATAAGACCGATCCCAACACCATGAATCTTTATCTTCTCTATGCCTTACTTAAGCAAGTTCCCGTAAATTTTGGATATTTAATGCTTAAGTACATTGAAGTTACCATTAAGGATCAACGCTGTAGTTTACCATATGGCATGCTTATTACAAAGATCCTAAGGCATAATAGCATATCCCTTGAGAGTGCCATGATGTTCCCTGTACCCCCTCGTAATCTTTATGATTTGACCTTTCTTAAGTCTATGGGTATATATGTGGTAAATGGGGTTTGGACATTCGAGAAACCCATTGAAGGCCAAGGAGAGGATGTAGAAATTGAGGGAGAAGGTAATGAGGAGGAAGGTCAAGATCAAGGTCACGATACTCAAGATCAAGAAGCACCGGAGCCTGTCCGAGCACCTTACATCGATGAAGACTTCAAGACCCTTATTCAAGGGCACCTCGACTCTCTAACTGATCGCATCGATAGTGGCATTGCCGGTGTGCAATCTAGCTTGGATAGTAGCATGGCAGAAATAAGAGAAAAATTGGATGCGTTAACAGTTAGGGTGGATGACTTAAGTAGTGAGATTCACTACGGGCATGAGGATCTCATGACGGATGAGCAAAAGAACGCCCTTGCTCAAGCACGCCTTAAGGGAAAGGCACCGGCTCGTGATTGATACATCCTATGTAATAGACTAGGATGATCACTCATTTTCATGTTTTTAAGTTCTTTTTGGTTGTTTTGATATGCTTGACAGTTTTATGACCTTTATGTCTTTGATGTTTCGTCTTTTGATGTTTTGAGGATTTTACCATTTGTGTGAATCTTATGGTTAATTGGCATATATTGCTTGATGATTTCAATATTTTTGAGGCACTTCATTTTCATGGCATTGGATTATGGTGATATTGAATGAAATGTTGTATATTGTGCCTCTTTGTTCTTGTGTTGTTTTTTGTTGGGTTGTTGACAGGTGGAAATGGTCAAATTACAAAGGAAACTCTGTCAAATTTTTTCAAAAATTATTGCACTTAACCATTTTTTTTTCCTAGCCACCCATCAGGTTGTAAGGAGTGGAAAGGTAGTCCTAAAATGTGATGTTATTTCCCCACAAATAAAGGTAAAAGAAACCAAGTAAGAAATGAGTATCGTTTTTATGTCATTTATGAATTCTATTTGATAATCTCACTATCTTATTTTAATGATGACAAAAGGGGGAGAAGAAAAGAGAAATATAAAGCAAAAGAAAAGAGTGGAAGAAAAGAGTGCAGTTTATGAACTCTATAAAGAAAGATAGTGAAAGAAAAACTAAGGGGGAGAAGAATATTTAGAGAAAAACAAAGTAGAAGTATATACATAGGGGGAGAAAAATTGAAAGAAAATGGAAATATACACATAGGGGAGCTTATATCAATTTTTCTGTTCACAAGTAAGTTATTACACTTGTTATTTATTCTTTTGCATAATTAGTTTGTCATCATCAAAAAGGGGGAGATTGTGAAGACCTAGGGTCTAAAATCTTACTTATTTTGATGAGTAACAAACAATTATGTTTATGCTAATGGTTTAAAAAGTGTTTCAATATGTTAGATATTCAAAGAAGCCAAGCATGGAGATTTATCAAGCAAAGAAAGAATTGAAATCGCAAAAGAAACAGAAGGATGGTAAATTAGGTCAATTCCCAAAATCTAAACCCTAATTTGTAAAATAGCTCATGAAAGTGATTTGCTCGTTTAAGACTCAAGAAAAAGTGTTTTCAAAATGTTTTTAGTCTTCAAAAGAACTTTAAAAGATGAAGTACACATTTGCACTAAGTCATACGAAGTTGTACAAAAGATGTGGAAAACGAAAATTGAAATTAAGTTGAAGAATAAAAGATCGGACGACTCAAGGGAGTTTCGGACGTCCGAAACACCCGTCAGAAAGTCCCAATGGCTATTTTTTTAAATGTCAAACATGAACGTTTTCTTGTCTTTTCTTTGATAGTATAAATACCATCAAACACACAAACGTTAATATACCTGAAAACACTTGATTCCCAAGCTTTACATATGAAAATATTCATCTACAACTCACATTTTTCATTTTGATTTCAAAGGAAACACAAGATTAAAAAGTTCCTTGAGCCTTCAATTGAGTTCTTCACTTCTTCTTTGAGATATATAGTTTGAGTTGTAATTGCATTGATAGGAATCATATTGTGAGCTTCACTTCATCTTATCCACCCTAATTGAGGGCTTGTGTATCTCTTCAATCAATCACTGTAAGTATTTGTAAAAGGTTTCTCAAGTGAGAGTAAAAACGTTGAACACTTAGCTTGGGATAGCTTGTGTTAAGGTTGAACCTTTGGTGAAATCCTAAGTTGTGATACTTGTGTTGTAAAAGTGGTTTCTTTTGATCTCACCACTTGTAAGGAGATCATTTCATAGTGGAAAGGTTTGAAATCCTAAGTTGGAAACTTAGGTAGTGGATGTAGAGTGCTCCAAGGAGGAGACTTGAACCACTCTAAATCTCTTGTGTTCTTGATTCCAATTATTTTCATTTCTGCACTTATTTTGATTTACTTATGCTGTAATTCATTAATCATATTGTTGGGTTTATTGATTACATTTTTGGATTATTAATATACATCTTTGTATCACTCACTCATTATAATTCACTTTACTTACTCACTTGTATTGAACTTGATTGGAGAAAGTACAAAAAAAAATTTAGAAACCTAATTCACCCCCCCCCCCTCTTAGGTTGCCTTAGACCTTACAATTGTTATCAGAGCCAGGTTTCTACTTGCTTAGGCTTAACAACCTTAGAGTAAAAGATTATGGCAACAAACAATGCTATGTTTATGGAGGGACAATCTATCTCTAAGCCTCCAATGTTTAATGGAACCAACTACAACAGTTGGAGAGATAGGATGGAAATCTATCTCAAATCCATTGACATTGAGATGTGGTATATTGTAGAAGAAGGACCTTATAAGGCTGAGATAATCATAGGTGATGAAATTAGAGAAAAGAAGAGGAGTGAACTCACTGAAATCGATAGGAGAAACCTCACCCTAAATGTTAAAGCCACAAATGCTTTATATAACTCACTAGATGTTAATGAATCAAGTAGAGTTAAAGGATGTAAAAATGCACATGACATTTGGAAGAAATTTAGGGAAATCCATGAGGGAACCGAAGATGTAAAAGAGGAAAAGAAATCATTGTTGGTAACACAATATGAAAGCTTTAAAATGGATGGTAATGAATCTATTGATAAAATGTTTTGTAGATTCAATAGTATAATTAAAGACTTGGAGAACCTAGGTAAAATTTACCCCTTAGGTGAGCAAAATAGAAAGATTTTAAACTCTCTACCTAAGGAATGGGAATCAAAAGCTATAGCTATTGAAGAAGCTAAAAATCTGAGAGAACTACCCATAGATCAACTAATTAGTTCACTTATGTCATATGAATTGAAGATCAAGTCTAAAACTCAAAAAGAAGAAGATACTAAGGCTAAAAAGAACATAGCACTTAAAGTGTCAAAGAATGAGAATGATGTTGAGGAAGATGAAGAAGACATAAATGAACAAGATGATGATTATCTTGTATTTCTCACTAGAAAGTTATCTAGGATGACTCAAAGTAGGAAAAATAGGTTTAACAAAGGAAGAAATACTAGGAACAAAGATTGGATGAAAGAGAAGGGAGAAACCTCCAAGGTTAACAAATGTTATGAATATAACCAACCTGGACATTTTATTGCAGATTGCCCAAGAAGAAAGAAGGTGTTCAAACAAGACAAGAAAGGCAAAGGAAGAAGCTTCAAGGTCACATGGGATGATGACAAATCCGAAGAGGAAACCGACGGAGAAGAAGAAGGAGTTGCTAACATGTGCTTTATGGGGATTTGAAGACCATGAGGTAAGTATTTCTTCTAGTGATGATGATTATGATAATTGTAATGATCAAGATGAACTTGAACTGTACATTGCTAGATTGGTAGATGAGTTAAAGAAAACCAAAACTTAAAATAAGAGGCTTAATGCCAAAATGGAAGAAATCACCTCTAGTAATCAAGAGTTGAACACTAAATATGATAGTGTAGTTAAAGAGAATTGTACATAAAAAACTGAAAATGAAAAACTAACAATAGATAGTAACAAGGCTAGAGAAGAGGTTAAAAAATATGATGAAGTCAAGAAAGAACACATAGGGTTAAGAAAGACCTTAGTGATTGTTTAGCCAAATTCACTCATGGTAAGAATAACTTAGAAATACTTCTAGGAAATCAAAGGATGGGAAATAGCAAATTTGGATTAGGATACTCACATGAAATAGGTCAAAGTTCAAAATCCAAATCGGTAAAAATGACTCACATATCATACAATCATGATAAAAGGATTGAAAACTCTAAAAATAGACCTCACCCACATCATGGATATGGAAAGCATAACACACATAATGACCATAGAATGTATATTCCACATTATGGACATAAGAGGTACAACTTTGAACCTAGATTTCACAATGCTATGCCTTACTATAAGACTTCCCATTCATTTAAATACCATATAATATGTGACTATTGTTGTAAATAAGGACATACCTCTAGAAAATGTTTTGCTAGAATGGAAGTAGAAAATGGATCAAAAACATGGAAAAGAAAAGATATCAATGATGTAAGAGCTTAACTTTACACATTGATTCTCGAATGTAGGTATGTTTAAAAAACACAATTTTGGACACCAAATGATTCCTTGATAGTGGATGCTCAAGACACATGACCGGTAATCCCTTGTTGCTTAACAACTTGAAAACCAAAAATAAGGGACATGTGACTTTTGGAAATGATAAAAAAGGGAAAATAGTTGGAATCGGAAATGTAGCAAACAACAATAGCAATGTGATTGAAAATGTACTTTTGATTGATGATTTGAAATTCAATTTGATTAGCATAAGTCAAATATGTGATAAAGATCTTGATGTGTTATTTAAACGTGAAAAATGTGTTGTTATTGATCCTAGCGATGGTAAAATTGTTCTCACCGGATCTAGACATAACAATGTATACACTTTGCATTTGTGTGATATTATGGAACAAGATATGCAATGTCTTAGTGTGGTGCATGATATTACTTGGTTATGGCATAAGAGACTAGCTCATGTTGGAATTGATAACATAAATAACCTAGTAGCTAAAGAACTAGTTAGAGGGCTACCTAAACAAAAATATGAGAAAGATAAAGTGTGTGATTCATGTCAATTTGGAAAACAAACCAAGAGTAGTTTCAAACCTAAAAACATGGTAACAACTTCAAAACCTTTAGAGTTAATCCACATGGACTTATTTGGACCTTCACAAACCACAAGCTTATGTGGTAAAAGATATGTGTTTGTAATAGTTGATGACTATTCTAGGTACACTTGGGTAATATTCTTGGCACATAAAAGTGATACATTTCAAGAGTATGTTAGATTATTTAAAAAGGTTCAAAATGAGTTAAGCTTAAATGTAGTAAAAATTAGAAGTGATAATGGAACCGAATTTGTTAATGAAAGCTTTATAACTCATTGTGATGAAAATGGTATTACACATAATTTTTCAGTGGTAAAGTCACCTCAACAAAATGGAGTAGTTGAAAGGAAAAATAGAACACTTCAAGAAATGGCTAGAACTATGCTTTGTGAAAATGATTTGCCAAAATATTTTTGGACCGAAGCGGTTAACACCGCGTGTTATGTCATGAATCGTGCTTTGATTAGACCTTTGTTGAAGAAAACTCCATATGAATTAATCTATAAGAAAACTCCAAATATAGGATATTTTAGAGTCTTTGGTTGTAAATGCTTCATTCTAAATGTAAAAGACACTTTAGGAAAATTTGATAAGAAATCGGATGAAGGATTATTTTTAGGATATTCAGAAATTAGAAAAGCATATAGAGTTTATAACAAAAGAACCATGATAATAGAAGAGGCAATTCATGTAAAGTTTGATGAAGGTGAAACAAGTAAAAGCCATGAAGAAAGTGATGAAGAAATAGGAATAGAAGAAAATCCATTAAATGAACAAGATAAAAATGAAATAGACAATAACTCTTCCCCACAAAATGACCCTAAAGAGGATAATCAAACATTAGATAAAAGTCCACAAGAAAATGATCTTCCTAGAGCTTGGAAATTTATTCAAAGTCATCCTAAAGATTTAATCATAGAAAGTCCATCTAAAGGAGTCAACACTAGGTCATCATTGCGTTTAGATAACAAATTTGTCTTCCTCTCACAAATTGAGCCAAAAAATATAAATGAAGCTTTAAAAGATGATAATTGGATTGTAGCTATGCAAGAAGAATTAAACCAATTTGAAAGAAATAAAGTTTGGAATTTAGTAGAAAGACCTATAGATACTTCAATCATAGGAACTAAATGGATTTTTAGGAACAAACTTAATGAAGTAGGAAGCATAGTAAGGAACAAAGCTAGGTTAGTGGCTCAAGGATATAGGCAAGAGGAAGGCATAGACTATGATGAAACCTTTGCTCCCGTAGCAAGGCTTGAGTCTATCCGCATGTTACTTGCATATGCTTGCTTTAAAGGATTTAAACTTTTTCAAATGGATGTTAAAAGTGCTTTCTTAAATGGTTATATCCAAGAAGAAGTATATGTAGAACAACCTCCCGATTTTGAAAAAAATAAGTTTCCTAATCATGTATATAAATTGGTCAAAGCACTATATGGACTAAAACAAGCACCTAGAGCTTGGTATGAAAGACTTAGTGGATTTTTGATAGAAAAGAACTTTCACAAGGGCATAATAGACACTACTTTGTTTACCAAATATTATGATGATGATTTGTTGATTGTGCAAATTTATGTTGATGATATCATCTTTGGTGCATCTAATGAATCATTGTGTGAAGAATTTTCAAAACTAATGAAAGATGAATTTGAAATGAGTATGATGGGAGAATTAACTTTCTTTGTTGGATTACAAATTAAACAAATGGATGAAGGGATCTTCATAAGCCAAGAAAAATACACTAAGAAGTTACTTAAAATATTTGGAATGGAAGACTCTAAACCTAACAGAACACCTATGAGTACTTCAACTAAGTTAGACAAAGATGAAAATGGCGTAAAAGTTGATGAAACACAATATAGAGGAATGATTGGAAGTTTGCTTTATTTGACGGCTAGTAGGCCGGATATTATGTATGCTGTGTGCTTATGTGCTAGATTTCAATCATGTGCTAAACAATCACACTTGTTGGCTGTAAAAAGAATACTTAGATACCTAAAAGGAACGATAGAGTATGGATTATGGTACCCTAGTAGGGTTTATCGATGCCGATTTTGCCGGATGTAGGGTTGATAGGAAAAGCACAAGTGGAACGTGCCAATTTCTAGGAAAATCACTTGTATCTTGGTCAAGTAGAAAACAAGCTTCCGTATCTTTGTCAACGCCGGAGGCCGAATACATAGCCGCCGGAAGTTGTTGTTCTCAAATTCTTTGGATGAAATATACTCTTATTGACTTTGGTTTAGATTTTGGATGTGTACCCATAAAGTGTGATAATACAAGTGCCATAAATCTTACTAAGAATCCTATCCAACACTTTAGATCTAAACACATTGATATTAAACAACACTTCATTCGTGTTCTTGATCAAACTAAGGAAATTCACAAAGAATATATTTCCACTAAAGAACAATTGGCGGATATTTTTACCAAACCACTTCCCGAAGATCAATTCTCTCTATTAAGACTTAATATTGGTGTAGTCCAACTTAAGTGAGCTAAAAACGTTGAGTTTATTTCGCAAAGATTCATTTTTTCAAAATTTTATGAG
Source organism: Ophiorrhiza pumila (assembly GCA_016586305.1). Classification (NCBI taxonomy): domain Eukaryota; kingdom Viridiplantae; phylum Streptophyta; class Magnoliopsida; order Gentianales; family Rubiaceae; genus Ophiorrhiza; species Ophiorrhiza pumila. Next base: position 34,299,233 of record BLIW01000009.1, on the reverse strand, counting down.
TTTCGGACGACAGGATCGGACGACCTACCCGTCCGAATTACCCGTCCGAAACTAAGTTTCAAGCGCGCAATCTCTGTTGAGGTTTGGACGACCAGATCGGACGACCCCTAAAGTTTCGGCAGTCCGAATCTTGCTTTTCAGGCTTAAAATTCCAGATTTCTTTACGCGATTTTCACAATTGTTCTTCACTTTTCTCAAACCCTTTTCTCCCCGCCAATTCTCAATTTGAATTCTACACGATTAATCTTCAAATTGGTCCATTAGAATCCTTCTTTGGCATCTAGAGAACACTTTCACCGATTCAAAACTCAAAATTTCCACATCAAAATTCGTCCTTTGATTCATAGCCCTAGAAATTGGGTAAAACTCAATTTTGGACATTCTTGAGTTTTCTATCTTCAAAGTTCACTCTCATTTTAATATTCAAGGTCGTGAACAACATGAGCACATCACGAGGATGCAAGAGGACAAAAAGTACGGCACCTTCACACGTTCAACATGGCTCATTGGGTGCATCTCCACCTCCACTCCCTCCATTCATCAATGCTGAATGTGAAGCTAAGTATACTAGCTATCTTACATCTTCGAAGAAGATAATAGTCCCTAAGATAGTGAGAAAAGATGATTTTGGTGATAACGTAGATATTCTAGTGTTTTTGAAGTATCAAGATTGGGAAGACATATTGTATGCTAATGAGCCCATACCTACCTTGCTAGTGTATGAATTTTTTGCCAATTTACATTATTCTGAAGGCTTAAAATCAAGTGATGATACACTGTGTACTAGGGTTAACTCCAAGCATATCACATTGACCCCTGCGAACCTTAACATATTGTTTAAATGTTATCATCAATATGGTTTAGCAAAAGATGGCAAACAAGTCATGAAATATTTTAAGCTTCACTCTTGGTCAAATGCATCCCATGGTTTTAACTTTCGTGACCTAGTTGCGATTGCTTTCAATGGAGAGACTTTCACTAAGGCAAGTGAGAGTTTTTGAAATATCAAGATTGGGAAGACATATTGTATGCTAATGAACCCATACCTACCTTGCTAGTGTATGAATTTTTTGCCAATTTACATTATCATGAAGGCTTAAAATCAAGTGATGATACACTGTGTACTAGGGTTAACTCCAAGCATATCACATTGACCCCTGCGAACCTTAACATATTGTTTAAATGTTATCATCAATATGGTTTAGCAAAAGATGGCAAACAAGTCATGAAATATTTTAAGCTTCACTCTTGGTCAAATGTATCCCATGGTTTTAACTTTCGTGACCTAGTTGCGATTGCTTTCAATGGAGAGACTTTCACTAAGGCAAGTGAAGCACCAACTAGGAATTTGAGCCCTAAGCACCGCATTTTGTTCCATATCATTGCCAAAAACATTCTTCCAACTCATGGCCATAAGACCGATCTCAACACCATGAATCTTTATCTTCTCTAAGCCTTACTTAAGCAAGTTCCCGTAAATTTTGGATATTTAATGCTTAAGTACATTGAAGTTACCATTAAGGATCAACGCTGTAGTTTACCATATGGCATGCTCATTACAAAGATCCTAAGGCATAATAGCATATCCCTTGAGAGTGCCACGATGTACCCTGTACCCCCTCGTAATCTTTATGATTTGACCTTTCTTAAGTCCATGGGTATATATGTGGTAAATGGGGTTTGGACATTCGAGAAACCCATTGAAGGCCAAGGAGAGGACGAAGAAATTGAGGGAGAAGGTAATGAGGAGGAAGGTCAAGATCAAGGTCACGATACTCAAGATCAAGAAGCACCGGAGCCTGTCCGAGCACCTTACATCGATGAAGACTTCAAGACCCTTATTCAAGGGCACCTCGACTCTCTAACTGATCGCATCGATAGTGGCATTGCGGTGTGCAATCTAGCTTGGATAGTAGCATGGCAGAAATAAGAGAAAACTTGGATGCGTTAACCGTTAGGGTGGATGACTTAAGTAGTGAGATTCAGTACGGGCATGAGGATCTCAAGACCGATGAGCAAAAGAACGCCCTTGCTCAAGCACGCCTTAAGGGAAAGGCACCGGCTCCTGATTGATACATCCTATGTAATAGACTAGGATGATCACTCATTTTCATGTTTTTAAGTTCTTTTTGGTTGTTTTGATATGCTTGACAGTTTTATGACCTTTATGTCTTTGATGTTTCGTCTTTTGATGTTTTGAGGATTTTACCATTTGTGTGAATCTTATGGTTAATTGGCATATATTGCTTGATGATTTCAATATTTTTGAGGCACTTCATTTTCATGTCATTGGATTATGGTGATATTGAATGAAACGTTGTATATTGTGCCTCTTTGTTCTTGTGTTGTTTTTTGTTGGGTTGTTGACAGGTGGAAATGGTCAAATTACAAAGGAAACTCTGTCAAAATTTTTCAAAAATTATTGCACTTAACCATTTTTTTTGCCTAGCCACCCATTAGGTTGCAAGGAGTGGAAAGGTAGTCCTAAAATGTGATGTTATTTCCCCACAAATAAAGGTAAAAGAAACCAAGTAAGAAATGAGTATCGTTTTTATGTCATTTATGAATTCTATTTGATAATCTCACTATCTTATTTTAATGATGACAGAAGGGGGAGAAGAAAAGAGAAATATAAAGCAAAAGAAAAGAGTGGAAGAAAAGAGTGCAGTTTATGAACTCTATAAAGAAAGATAGTGAAAGAAAAACTAACGGGGAGAAGAATATTTAGAGAAAAACAAAGTAGAAGTATATACATAGGGGGAGAAAAATTGAAAGAAAATGAAAATATACACATAGGGGAGCTTATATCAATTTTTCTGTTCACAAGTAAGTTATTACGCTTGTTATTTATTCTTTTGCATAATTAGTTTGTCATCATCAAAAAGGGGGAGATTGTGACGACCTAGGGTCTAAAATCTTACTTATTTTGATGAGTAACAAACAATTATGTTAATGCTAATGGTTTAAAAAGTGTTTCAATATGTTAGATATTCAAAGAAGCCAAGCATGGAGATTTATCAAGCGAAGAAAGAATTGAAATCGCAAAAGAAACAAAAGGACGGTAAATTAGGTCAATTCCCAAAATCTAAACCCTAATTTGTAAAATAGCTCAAGAAAGTGATTTGCTCGTTTAAGGCTCAAGAAAAAATGTTTTCAAAATGTTTTTAGTCTTCAAAAGAACTTTAAAAGATGATGTACACACTTGCACTAAGTCGTACAAAGTTGTACAAAAGATGTGGAAAACGAAAATTGAAATTAAGTTGAAGAATAAAAGATCGGACGACCTTGGCCAAGTTTCGGCCGCCCGAAACTGTCGTCCAAACTGGACAGAAAAATTCATTTTCAGAAGCTAAAAGATCGGACGACTCAAGGGAGTTTCGGACGTCCGAAACACCCGTCTGAAAGTCCCAACGGCTATTTTTTTAAATGTCAAACATGAACGTTTTCTTGTCGTTTCTTTGATAGTAAAATACCATCAAACACACAAACGTTAATTTACCTGAAAACACTTGATTCCCAAGCTTTACATCTAAAAATCTTCATCTACAACTCACATTTTTCATTTTGATTTCACAGGAAACAAAAGATTAAAAAGTTCCTTGAGCCTTCAATTGAGTTCTTCACTTCTTCTTTGAGATATATAGTTTGAGTTGTAATTGCATTGATAGGAATCATATTGTGAGCTTCACTTCATCTTATCCACCCTAATTGAGGGCTTGTGTATCTCTTCAATCAATCACTGTAAGTATTTGTAAAAGGTTTCTCAAGTGAGAGTAAAAACCTTGAACACTTAGCTTGGGATAGCTTGTGTTAAGGTTGAACCTTGGGTGAAATCCTAAGGTGTGATACTTGGGTTGTAAAAGTGGTTCTTTTGATCTCACCACTTGTAAGGAGATCATTTCATAGTGGAAAGGTTTGAAATCCTAAGTTGGGAAATTTAGGTAGTGGATGTAGAGTGCTCCAAGGAGGAGACTTGAACCACTCTAAATCTCTTGTGTTCTTGATTCCAATTATTTTCATTTCTGAACTTATTTTGATTTACTTATGCTTTAATTCATTAATCATATTGTTGGGTTTATTGATTACATTTTTGGATTATTAATATACATCTTTGTATCACTCACTCATTATAATTCACTTTACTTACTCACTTGTATTGAACTTGATTGGAGAAAGTACAAAAAAATCTTTAGAAACATAATTCACCCCCCTCCCCCCCTCTTAGGTTGCCTTAGACCTAACACTAACGCCAGCAATTGTGGGCCATTTTCACTACTGCATTTTAGAGGTAGGCATCCAACTTAATTGTCCCTCAACTTCAAATTAACAAATTCATGCATCAACTCCTTATATAAATTACATTTCATAATTGCGGAGTCCCTTTCTTCTTGAGTAGCTCGAAGCTCAGCATCAAGAATTTCACACTTTAAATCACTTGATGAATAACTAGAGCTACCATCTTTGTCTCCAACCTAGCAACAAGAAAGATTCAAGAGCTAATAGTAGAAACTCAAACCAAAAGCATGAATATTTTAGCCGTATTGAACAATTAACATAAATATTACTAGTAATAAATAACATTTTAAAGTAAATATCTCTATCTCCAACTTTATATAAAAAAAAGAACCTATTTTTACTTTTGCATCTTAATATCATGCCATGTAGCAAGTGGCAAGTCAAATCTTACGTGTTTATATTTGTCTTACACATCAAAGTTAATTGTATATGCAAGTCCCATAAAATATGGCAATAGAGTTTCTCTATTTTTTAAAATCAATGGAGTGGCTGATTTTGAGTAGCCTCTTGTGCATGACTTGGACTCTTTTTTACCATATGCTTGTGTTGCATTATGAAAACTAGTTGCTTTTCATCTTTTGTTCCACATATTGATTATTTTTCATCTACTATAGGATAATGAAGATGAGGATGAATGTGATGAAAATGATGGAGGACTAAGCAAATTTTGGAAAAGAATTGAAGAAATTACTTGGCCTTACAGATATTCTAAATGATTCAGATACAAAGGATGAAGTTATTTACAAATATTCTAAATACCTTGGGCTTACAAGCTATTTGATCAAATAAAACCTTAACCACTAGTGTCTCAAATACAAGAGAAACTTACAGTGTGAAACTTATCATGCTGATGTTTCATCCATAAATCAGCTACCCATGCGAAATGGCCACAGCACTTGCAGTACAACAGACCCAATATTAGTAGTGTCAAAAAAATTTAATTAACCTGACTATCACATTCTGTTTTTCAATTTTTATGAATGATACTCTGGAAAAAAAAAATAACATCACAAACAATCTTTTAAGTACTTTTTACCTAAAAAAATAACATAATTCAAAACAAAATGATCAAAATGTAAAAGTGATTGCACTTACTGCACTTTTACAGCTATAATAATGGCAGCCAATGGTGTCACGCGAATTGGAAATTTCAAACGTAATACACTGTTGACAAGAAGGGCAAATGTACACAGGATTCTGCAAAGCAAAGACAAATATTTCACGGCCACTGGATTCATCAAATACATCATAAGAAAATAGAGTCATGAGGAAAGATTTCTTACTTCAGAACACCAATCTCTATCTTCATTGAATTTTGACTGAGCAGCCAGAGCCTCTTGTTTGTTATCAAACTTGCAATAGACAGCACCCGAAAATTTGCTAACCTCAGCTTTGCAAGCTTCCCAATTTGTGTAAAAGCCACGCCTTCGACCAACAAAGACCACGTATATTTTCTCCATCTAAACCACAACAACACAACAAAATTGGCACCTACCGAATACTACTAGAACAAAACACATTTTTAGGAAAAACATGAAAATATCTTGTAACAAAACCACATAGCAAATCGATTTCTGAATTCTCTCATCCTTATTTGTGTATATTAGAAGGTTAAGAGGATGCTACTCTTGGCTGAAATGTTTAAGCTCTCCAATCACTGTTTATACTTAGTGTGTTGATCCGTTATTAAAATTCACAAAATCCGAACTAGAGAATGAACATATAATTAGGTCATGTATTCACAAAATCTAAAAGTATACGCAAAGTCCATTTTCATTTTGTTGTCTATGCAAATGCAACCATTTTGAAACTGTCATAACTTTCTTACCAAAGATTCAAATGATGTGAAACCAAAACTGCATAAAAGTTGAATCAAAAGGCTAAAACTTTTGTGTTCTACAAAATTCCAAACTCAATCTGCACAGTAGGGTAAAAACAGTTCAAAGTCGCTGCAATGGCTGGAGATGAATGAGCAAATACATCAAAGAATTTATCAACGAAACAACATCTTTCACAATATGTTGATTCAATTCAACAAGAACACCACTAATTCATCTAACTGTGAGTTCAACGAGGAATCTCAGGTTTACCCAAGTAATTCAACTATTAACATGACACCCAAAAGATACCCACAAAATTTCAGAACCAACCAAAAATATGGACACCAAAAGCAAGGTAATCATTCTTTTTTTTTCCAGGAATTCAAACAAAGTTGCAAAACCCAAATTTCACCCACAACACAGTCAAGAATTTAAAAAATAAAATTTACCCAAAACACAGCCAAGAATTTCAAAAATACAATTTACCCACCTATTATAAGCTTTCAAAGTTCGCTTGGATTGCCTAAGCTTGGATTGTCATTCCTTGTTCTGTCTTTCTTTCCCAAATCTTTTTTTCTCTCCCTTTTCTCTTCTTCGCGGTGCCCTCCTTTTTCTGAATTTGATGATGCAATAGCTTTCAAAGCAAAGCATGCAAATGCTGACGAAACGACAAAACTGCAAGGGAATTGGCATATGTGGAGCGCCGGAAGTGGGAAAGACAAATATAATGAAAAATCTAAAAAACAGCTTCGATTCATCCTCCCCATCGAACTGTGACTTTGACTACGTCATTTGGGTAACGGTTGGAAGGGAGCATAGCAAAGAGAAAATCATTGAAACTATGTAAGCAGAAATTATTGATCGCTTGAAACTAAATGAGGGGAAGAACAGAAGCAGGAATTCAGATATAATATCTACAGCACTAACTCAGAAGACATATTTGCTGCTTCTTGATGACTTCTCTCCATTAGTTAATCTTGAGGAGGTTGGAATAAAAAAGGAACACGAGAATGGGAAAGTTGTACTGGTGGCTAAAAGCTTTAATGCACAAATCAAAGCCCAATTGGATGAAATAATTGAGGTAGAAAGCTTATCGATTCCGGATTCACGGAGACTTTTTAAGAAGTACATTGATCATGAACTAACCGAGGCACAGGAAGATATGATTTCTCCAATTCTTAAAGAGGTTGGGCAACTTCCTGGGCCAATCACATCAATTGCCATAGACCTAAATACCCACCGACAACAAGAATACTGGGAAGGTATGAAGCAGAGATTGCAGTCAAACGTTGGCAGAGCTGAATTTCTTGAACTATGAGGGCTCAAAGAATCGTATAGTAAGGCATTTGAAGACTTGAAGGAGAATGATTTCAAGAAGTGCTTACTGTATGCAGCTTTATTTCGAAACGAATTCCAAAAAAAAATTATCTCAGTAAGCCAAAAAAATTAGGCCAAAACATGATGAAAGTAAAGAAAAAAGAACCCAATTTCATGAATAATGTTGGAAAAAAAAATGTAATCATAAAAAAGAAACAAAACCCACAAAGATGACTTGCCGAGGCGACGATGTCTGTGCTCCTCCTCCTCCTCCTCCTCCTCCTCCTCCTCCTCCTCCTCCTCCCGAGGATTGTCTTGAAGAATGATGAGGTGAAGATTAGAATTTGGGATTGGGGCTCCGATTTGACTCTGAAAATAAGGAAAAGAAAATTAAACCCAAAAATCTAACGGTTTTGGGTCGGTCCATTAGGGCTCTTCCAGGGGTTCACGTACCATTTCCCTATTTTATCTTTTTTTTTGTGCTCTCTGTTTTTATTTTGGCTAAAATCAAAACATCAATTTTATTTTAAATTTGAGTAAATTTATCAGTTTTTTTGGTTGTATTATAATAAAACTCAATGCCTTCATGTACCATTTCCCTATTTTATCTTTTTTTTTGTGCTCCCTGTTTTTATTTTGGCTAAACTCAAAACATCAATTTTATTTTAAATTTGAGTAAATTTATCAGTTTTCTTGGTTTTATTGTAATAAAACTCAATGCCTAAAATTTCTATTTCAATTTGGCTCATTTTTTTATTTAAGAAATTTATTAAATGAACACTTAAAATACTCTAATTTCATGTATAATTGTAATAGAACTAAAATCAAAACATCAATTTTATTTTAAATTTGAGTAAATTTATCAGTTTTTTGGTTGTGTTGTAATAAAACTCAATGCCTAAAATAAAATTGACTGTTTTCGTGCCCTTTTTTGCACTCAAAACAAATGGAGATGTCCTATTTAATAAATAGTGTAAAAAAATAGAAAGTTAAAAACTTTTAAAAATTACCATGTTTTATGGGTTATAACGCGCATATTTTTTTGTTAAAACGGAAAATTTGAAAAACTTGTCATCGGTGGCCATTTTCGTGCCCTTTTTTTCACGGAACATACCACAGAAGATAGAATGAAAGAAATAAATTGGCATTATTTATGGTACTGTGGGTGGTTCAATTGAGATATATTTGCATTTCTTTCACTTTTTTGTAAAAAATTTACGATTTAAAATTTAAGATAGAATAAAAAATAAAATATGTCAATTAAATAATATAATGTGATTGATTAAACGTTAGCCAATGGTGCTGGTAGTGGTAGCAGCTCTGGACTTTGGTGTTTTCATAAACAGAATGTTAGCTCTTTTGGACATGCATTTTTTGGTATCATTGATTGTGAGAAATTGTGATTTATTTGTCATCTGCAATGTGAGTAAATTCCACGAACATAAGCTCAATATTATTGTTCCTTTAATTTGATAATAGACAGAGAGGATAGGATAGGATAGGACCACATGGAAAAGAACTGCTCTATGAATAGACATGAACCTCTCATAACAATTGACATGAACCACATAAGCACCTTACATATTTGACAAAATGTCTCAAAGAAGTTGATGCAAAAACTTATTCTAATTGTGAAAGGTGTTGGTAATTTGCATCAAATAGTTGTGGAGATCAAAACAACTTGTAGTAAAATGTAAAATGTTTGTGCATGTTTGTGCATGTCTGAAAGATGTTTATGATTCTAAATATAGTATGGCTAGAACGCGTGAAGGTCGTAGTGGTACAGCTGGCGGTAGAAGAGGTCGGTCCACGGGCAGATTAGGAGGTGAAGATGGCGGAGATACATTTATAGAATTTGAAGGTGGATCTTTTACAACTGAGGAAGCCGTTGATTTCTACAAGAAAACCTCCAACAAACCAATTTGTGGAGGTAAATGGTGTAATACATCCAATTTTGTCCATGGTTTTCAATTGATTACAGAAAATTTTACTGCCTTGGGTTGGTCAAAACTGTTGGTAATTTCTAATAAATACGACGAAAAATTAGTTAGGGAGTTTTTCTCCAATATGCAAGAAAAGGATGGGCTGTTGCTTACTGCCGTTAAAGGTTGTCGAATAAGTTTTGATGCTGCATGGATAAATACATTGTTGGAGTGCCCAAATGTCGGTAGTGAACACTTTGCGCCTTCAAAATGGAGTCCCATTATTGTGAAAAGTGATTTGAAAGAGTTTTTTTCAAACTTAGATGGGGTTAAGCTTGGGTTAAACAACTTGGACATGACATTTTTTACCCCATGTCATCGAGTATTATATCACATCATCACTAGTATTCTTGCACCAACACAGGGTCATAAAACAGATATTAGCCATGTCAGTCTTTGGTGGAGGTCGGTCGCTCGACCTCGTCAAATACCCAAACTTACTCAAATAATGTAGAGGTGGCAAGTGGGATCGTATCCACAGGGAAGGTTTGGATGTCAAGAGATCACTTGTTCAAGAAACAAAAGCAAATGGGACAAATGCAAAACAATATGAATGCAAAAATGAGAATGAATGGGTTAGTATCCAAGCACTGCCTTGAGGATGAACCAATTGGTATGGATCTCTCCCTATTATCATCGACTTTTGTAACAACATGTATGAGGGGATTGACCTCTAGTGAACTTAGGACTGATCTTCTTGGTAGATCTCACAACCCTAATTCACAATACTCCCGTGTCTTCCCTTGCTAGGGCAAGATTCAGGCTCAGCTTCCTAATTCCATATCCCTATTTGGTCTTAAGGCCCTAGCTAAAGGTTCAAGTGTTAATACTCAAATAATCCTAACTCTCTTTCACTGGATTGACTTCAATTGTCAGTGGGTACCGCATGATTAGGACTCATACAAGTTTGTTCCATATTCGAGTGATGTTGTTTCAATTTCCTTTATCAGCACTAAATTGTTTTCAGTGGGTACCGCAAATCACATAAAGGGCATAATCGTGTGTGAGTAAGCATTGAAATGAAACATCAAACGATATGAACCAAAATCAAACACATAATGAGCAATACGAATGTCTCAAATAAGATTAGATCCATCAATTGACCCTCAAGATAGTATGATCTAAAGAAGGAAAAAGAGAGAGAAAATCCTAAGCTAAACTATGAACCCTAATCTAAAGAATGCTATGCTCTATTCTATTGTGCGGCTGCCTCCCCTGATGTTCATCTTGTAGTATTTATAGCTTCCCCTCGATGAGTCCCTTTTAATGGTTCCTGGAAGCTTCCTCCTTTCGCGGGGATGTTGACACGTGTCTCTGTAAATATTAATCAAAGACAAAGTGAGGACACGTGCTTGGTACAAGACTTAATGAATAAGAATTATCAATGAAAATCATCAAACAGTTGGTGCTCATGGGAGACATTTGCCTTGGTTGTTCACTTGTGTGTGTTAAGTGTAAAGAGGAACCGAGTGTAGTGTAGTGCCTACAAATTGCATGAGAAAAATCCTAACTAAAAATATAACACAGGAAAAATGCATGAAAAAGAGTAAATCGTGCAAGTGTGTGAGGTGAGTGTGGCGGGCGCTGCGCCCGCCGTGTGTATGGCGGTCGCACTGTGCGACCGCCAAGTATTGTGCGTGTGTGTGATGTGTTTGTGCTAAGTGTGTTGTGTGAGTGTTATGTTGTGTGCTGTGTGCTTGTGTTGTGTGTTTAGTCACGGACCTCCATGAAGAGGTCAGTGGTCTGCATGACTAAGTGTTGTGTTATGTGAATAGTTACTGACCTCCATGAAAGCTAGGAGGTCCGTGGTGTGCTTGTGTGTTTTGTGGACTTGTGAATGTTGTGCGTGTTGTGAGAATAATGCAAGTGTGAGTGCTGAACTTGTGAATAGTGAATCATGGACTTGCAAATCATGAACTTTTGCACAGAGGTCAGTGGTGTGCATGACTAAGTGTTGTGTTGTGTGAATAGTTACAGACCTCCATGAGGAGGTCAGTGGTGTGCATAACTAAGTGTTTGTGTTGTGTGAATAGTTACGGACCTCCATGAAGAGGTCTGTGGTGTGCATGACTAAGTGTCTTGCATATTTCGAAGATCACAGCACTTTCACATTGTTTTACAACACTTAGGCATTTTCACAACAATCTCCAAAACATGCACGTTCTAGCATACTGTCAACACACCAAGCATCATTTTCGCACAAAATTCATAGCAAAAGATAAAGAAAGTTAAGCGAATAAGTCAGTGAAATACCGACTTATCATCCCCCCACACTTAAATCTTTGCTAGTCCCGAGCAAAGTAAAGAAATAACTAAGCTCTTGTCCATCCCACATTCAAACACTCACAACCTCATCGATAGTCCATTTTCAAAATTTTCGCACGCAATAAGAAAGATCTGAGTAGTGAGTTTACAGTTAATCTAACTTACACAAATTGTCGAGTAGGGTGCAACGAATAAAGACCAAACCGTCAGCGTGCAGTGTGTGCTGAGAGTTTCCTATGTTCCCGCACAATGTCTATGCAAAGTACTCAAGTAGACACTTAGCAAAAATTTTTGCACTACAATCCTTTTGTCCACACACACGAACACTTAAACATTACAATTCAACAGAAATTAACTTGCACATTGGTGCTTATTTTCTTTTTCTTTCGAAATTCATGCCGCACATTAGTGCTTGGCTGCCAGGGTTTTGTGGCTCTTTTTTCCCTTTATTCGCCTTCTGGCTTTTTCTTTCACATTTTGCACAACTTTTAAATAATTAGTGTTCGTGTGTGTCTTCAATAGACTATATACTCAAAATGCAAGAATAAGTGTTTACGAGTAGAAGGCACATACAAGCAAAGAATCATAAGCTCTCTCCTATGTCAAATTTGTTGCTGGCGTTTCTATCTTACTTTGACATCGCACTTTACCCAGCAATTTGTATGCATCAAATGTATACTGTAAAACTCAAAAAAAATTTCGCATACGTTAAACAGTTTGTGGATTCGTTGATGAAATTGGAAGTGCGAATGTAGTGGATGTGCAAGTGTGTTAGATGGACAGTGGCAATCTTTACACAACACAACATCAAACTCTTATATTCATGACAACTGGAAATCAAAGCACACTGCATCACAACTTGAATAGAAAGCACACTACAAGGTCAGTGCTAGTCACTACCTTGTTTTTCATTCCCACACAACAACACAAGGAAAAAAGGAAAAAAAATACACCCCCTACTACTAATATAATATCACACCACTGATCCCTGCAATAAGATCACACCACTGATCCCTGCAACACATAAGCACACATAGCATAACATTTACGAAAATCAGCAAAGGCCCTAGGCCTCATAAACACAAGCATCAACCAAAGCCACACAGAGACTAGACAACCACACATGGACCCCCAGAGCATGCAAGTCTCCCCCCCACACTTAGATATCGCAATGGTCCCCATTGTGGAAAGGAAAGAGACTACCAAGTTTATGTTCTAGGAGGCGGAGGTTGGTTGAAAAATCAAGAGAATCCAGGAGGAGGGGTTGCACGTTTCCAAAGTTAGGGGCGCTTGCTCCAGTGTTTGGGCTCCTCTTCCGGTCAACCATTGCACTTGTAGAGCCCCACACTTAGCATTTTCTTAGCCTTTTCTTGATGCTCCTGCACGTAAGACACACACTAGCTAAATAGACAAATCAAAAGCAAAAGCAAATAAGAATTCAGACAACAACTTATTCAAAGAAAGTAGAGCAAGTAGTTCTGGATTTATTCAGTCTCCAGCTAGACTTATTCATGGAGCTTCCTTCTTCAAGATTCAGAGTATGCATCTCTGTACCGGAAGAATCCTTTTTCATGATCACTCTTTTTTCTCCAGTATGGCACTGGACAAATGTTTTTCAGAAAGAGGTGTTGGAGCTCTTGCACCTGGGGAATAATCTCAATATACTCCATCTTAAACCATGTATGTTCCCCCATAGGAAACACCTCTTTCATTTCTCCCACCACCTTTGACTTTAAAATCCTGCAAGGCTCAACCATAGATTGTACATCCTTGGTCTCAACAAACTCATCAGTGATTTAAAAAATGGATGCATCAACAAAGCAAGTCTCTACCATGTTAGCTATTTCCTTACAAAGAATTAAATCATCATCACATAGATTAACATGGGCATTCTGTTGGGTCTCTCCTTTGCTAAAACAAATTGGTTCACTTTGCACATCAAACAAAGATGTCTCGTCCTTCTCTATTTGTTGGTCACCAGTTACAGTTTCAAATTCTTTCACAATTTCATGATTTGGTGTCTCAACAAAATACTCAATCAACATGTTGGCATATTCATTAGCATGGGCAACATTGGTTTCATTCATGCTCAAACAAGGATTGATGAAATGTGTCTCTGTACAATTCACCGGGCATTCAAGGACAGGAGGAGCATCTAAGGGAAGTCTAACAATGTCATCATTCTCATGGAAATTCATAAAGTTGATATAAGACTCGACATTAGATACACCCTCCATTTTGGAAGTAAGAAACCAAATAGCCCTAAGTTCTTCATCACTAAACTCATCACAGGAGACATCATTCTCACATGAAGGACTCAAACGTTCATGCACAAGAATCTCATCAACAAAGCACTCATGCATAACATCTCCAACATTTATAGACTCCAACTCCATTGGACACGTTAGACCACAATCAAAATTTGCATTCATATTAAATAACTTTTCCTCAAGAGTTAGTGTCTCAGTAATGAGAGATATACCTTCTGAGTGGCCTTGAGCATCTTGAACTGGTGTCTCAAGTTGTTCCCACAAGTTGCTCATTAAGGCACTCACGTGATCAAGTCTCTGTTGTGGCTTTGGAGCCTTCTCTTCCTTTTGAGCCAACCTTGTTTTAACTCTATCACTCTTGTCCAAAATTTGAGACAACATGTCTTCCAGTTTTTCCTTTTCTCTGAGGTGCGGCTCATTGCTCTGTTGTTGGTCATGCCATGTCTCATAATATCTTGGTGGGGAGAAGTTGCCAAATACTCCAGGTGTTGGTCGTGTGTCATCCATCCAATCTGGTGGATAATCATAATAAGGCTCAAAAGAATCCCTAAACCTCTTGGACATATTTGATCTCTTGTGGTTTGCACAATAAACTTCAATGAAATCCAAAATCCCCAGCACTTACCCCAGCGTGACCACAGCAAACTAAAGCTCATAACAGCAAAAAAAATGAAATTTACTAACACAAATACTAACACAGAAAAAGGAGAAAATCACACAAAAATAGAATGACGAAAACACAAAAAATCAACAAGTCAAGGAAACTAATAATCTCCAACAACCGTGCCTTCCCCAGCAACGGCGCCAATTTGGTGGAGGTCGGTCGCTCGACCTCGTCAAATACAGAAACTTACTCAACTAATGTAGAGGTGGCAAGTGGGATCGTATCCACAGGGAAGGTTTGGATGTCAAGAGATCACATGTTCAAGAAACCAAAGCAAATGGGACAAATGCAAAACAATATGAATGCAAAAATGAGAATGAATGGGTTAGTATGCAAGCACTGCCTTGAGGATGAACCAATAGGTATGGATCTCTCCCTATTATCATCGACTTGTGTAACAACATGTATGAGGGGATTGACCTCTAGTGAACTTAGGAATGATCTTCTTGGTAGATCTCACAACCCTAATTCACAATACTCCCGTGTCTTCCCTTGGTAGGGCAAGATTCAGGCTCAGCTTCCTAATTCCAGATCCCTATTTGGTCTTAAGGCCCTAGCTAAAGGTTCAAGTGTTAATACTCAAATAATCCTAACTCTCTTTCACTGGATTGACTTCAATTGTCAGTGGGTACTACACGATTGATGTCACAACAAGGCACGGATATTAGGACTCATAGAAGTTTGTTCCATATTCGAGTGATGTTGTTTCAATTACCTTTTTCAGCACTAAATTGATTTCAGTGGGTACCACAAATCACATAAAGGGCATAATCGTGTGTGAGCAAGCATTGAAATGAAACATCAAACGATATGAACCAAAATCAAACACATAATGAGCAATACCAATGTCTCAAATAAGATTAGATCCATCAATTGACCCTCAAGACAGTATGATCTAAAGAAGGAAAAAGAGAGAGAAAATTCTAAGCTAAACTATGAACCCTAATCTAAAAAATGCTATGCTCTATTCTATTGTGCGGCCGCCTCCCCTCCTCAGGCTCTCTCTCTGATGCTCATCTTGTAGTATTTAAAGCTTCCCCTCGATGAGTCCCTTTGAATGGTTCTTGGAAGCTTTCTTCTTTTGCGGGGATGTTGACACGTGTCTCTGTAAATATTAATCAAAGCCAAACTGAGGACACGTGCTTGGTACAAGACTTAATGAATAAGAATATCAATGAAAATCATCAAACAGTTGGAGCTCGTGGGAGACATTTGCCTTGGTTGTTCACTTGTGTGTGTTAAGTGTAAACAGGAACCGAGTGTAGTTTAGTGCCTACAAATTGCATGAGAAAAATCCTAACTAAAAATATAACACAGGAAAAATGCATGTAAAAGAGTAAATCGTGCAAGTGTGTGAGGTGAGTCTGGCGGGCGCACCGTGTGTGTGGCGGTCGCATTGTGCGACCGCAGTGTTGTGTGTGTGTGCGTGTGTGAGGTGGCGCATGGCGCGCCCGCCGTGTGTGTGGTGGCGGTCGCACTGTATTGTGCGTGTGTGTGATGTGTTTGTGCTAAGTGTGTTGTGTGAGTGTTATGTTGTGTGCTGTGTGCTTGTGTTGTGTGTTTAGTCACGGACCTCCATGAAGAGGTCAGTGGTGTGCATGACTAAGTGTTGTGTTGTGTGAATAGTTACTGACCTCCATGAAAGCTAGGAGGTCCGTGGTGTGCTTGTGTGTTTTGTGGACTTGTGAATGTTGTGCGTGTTGTGAGAATAATGCAAGTGTGAGTGCTGAACTTGTGAATAGTGAATCATGGACTGGCAAATCATGGACTTTTGCATGGAGGTCAGTGGTGTGCATGACTAAGTGTTGTGTTGTGTGTATAGTTACGGACCTCCATGAGGAGGTCAGTGGTGTGCATGACTAAGTGTCTGTGTTGTGTGAATAGTTACGGACCTCCATGAAGAGGTCAGTGGTGTGCATGACTAAGTGTCTTGCATATTTCGAAGATCACAACGCTTTCACATTGTTTTACAACACTTAGGCATTTTCACAACAATCTCCAAAACATGCACGTTCTAGCATACTGTCAACACACCAAGCATCATATTCGCACAAAATCCATAGCAAAAGATAAAAAAAGTCAAGCGAATAAATCGGTGAAATACCGACTTATCAGTCTTCACCTATTTTATGGAATAATGCGAAAAATTCCGATAAATTACGGTGCATTTTTCATAAAATACTTAATGTACTGTAAGTCAAAAACACAGTATGGATTGTGTTTTGGAAAGATAATAACTAGAATTCTAGATGCATATGAAATTACATTGGATGATGAGCTGGCTATTGCTCCCACCGGCTTTGACATAATAGATGATGATTGTTTTAGACGTATGCAAATGATCAATAGTGGGAATAAGTGGATGTATAAAAAGTCCAAAATGCGTAATTGTGGTGTTGATATAATGTCGCATATCGGAGAGTATATCTATGATGACATAGGTACGGTTCATAGAAGTACTGATAGGCGGGGAGGAGAAACTGAAGCCGGACCAAGCATCCGTGAAGGTTGGCGGGAAGGAGAAAATGAAGCCGGTCCAAGCACCATGCACGGTCGTAGAACAACGGATATTGGAGTCATGGATGTATTGATGCAATTGCAGTCAAACTTTCACACAATGGATAGAACGATGAACACGATGAACAGAAAGATTACCAAGATGAACAAGAAAATCAACCTCTGCAATGCTAAGGTTGACCACCTTATGACAAAGAAGCAAACGGCTTCTTTCATGGCTTTCATGGAGAACCAAGAGGACACTGATAGTGAAGATGATTCTGTACGTGAGCAAGAGGAAGAGGGAGATAAACAAGAAGAAGAAGGGAGATCGAAAAAAAAGAATGATAAGTTGTAGTTCAATATTAATTCATACGTATTACTACATTGACTGCACACATAGTGCTTTTAAGTTAGATTATTTATTACTACTTCCACTGTTAAATTGCATTAGTACATGTAAAATATAATTACAATGTATTTCGTAATTATGTCGAATGCCTTAACAAAAAAAGTGAAGTATGTTACCTTCTTCTTGAGTGCAAATGGAAATTTGTGTTATTAATGAATGGTTTGAACCTTGAAGACCTTGTGAAGACTTCTTATAATTGATTCCCGAATCTTTGAATGCCCTAAACCCTAAATCGAAAGTTATGAATTGGTTTGATGAAGAATTTGTTTTCAATAACCGTAACCTGCTAACGAGGACTCGCTATGATGATTTGAAGGTTCAATGTGTGGGTTTGAAGGTGACTTGAGAGACAATTAGAGAAGGAAATTTGAGGGTTATTAATAATTTGTTATTTTATGAGAGAAGAAGGGTTTCTTCCATTTTGAGTATGAAAGGGTTTTTTTTCATTTATCCAATTTTTTTTTCAAATTTCACTTACTAAGTGACTTTGTAATTATAATATTTTTGATAGAACTTTTTTCGAATTTATTTTAAACATTTCCTAATTTTTTTAAATTACTTTAAAAAAATTTTACATGTGTAAATTCAAATTCTTCCTAAATTAATTACTTCCAATATTTTCAAAAATTAATTTTTTATAACAAAATAAAATAAATGTATTTTGTAAATAACAAAATTTCCTTGCAAATAACTTTTATACTTATATAGAAAAATTTAAAATTTATTCAGCAAAAATTGGGATTTTATAAAAAAAATCATTACAAAAATTATATTAACTAAAATTTAAAATAATAATTATATAAGTAAAGTACATATAAAATTATTTGGAAAAAGTTAATTTTTAACATATGTTTGAAAAAATATGAAAAAATCGAAAAAAAATGGCATCCGGACTACGTCCGGATGTAGTCCCGGACGTAGTCCGGGTGAACATTCATCCAGACTACATCCGGATGTCCGGATGGACAATTGTTCATCCGGACTCCATCCGGACGTCCGGATGCCAATTTTTTTTAATTTTTTTAAAAAAAATTTATAAGTTAATTAAGTGACTTCGCATTCGTCGAATGCGAAGTACCTCATCCGGAAGTCCGGATGTAGTTCGGATAGACAAATTATTCATCCGGACTCCGTCCGGACGACCAATTCATTTTAATTTTTTTAAATAAATATATAAATTAATTATATAAATTTATTTTCTTATGTTATTTTAAAATTTTATTATATTTAATTCATTATTTTACAATTTTTTTATTTGATTTTTGTTTTATTTTTTTCCATATATTGGTGACTTCGCATTCAGCATTATTAGAATAGGGGTCGAAAAAGGCCCTATTCTTAGAACACTTTTTAAAAACGATCCTAGTTTGAGAATTGACTCATCCATTTCTAGTAAAATAATCAGTCACTAAAAATATAGCATGTAGCCAAATAGAATATTCTCATAAAATATATTAATTCTTTTTATTTAAATTTTCTTTTTTCCTTTTTCCTTTATTTATTTTTTTATCTATTTTATGCTCTTATTTATGTTATTTCCATTTTCTACTCTCTAATGAGAATAATTTTACAATATTTTAAAATTAAATTATAAATATAATTTATATATAATAATAAGTTATGTTATTCTACTAAATGTAGTATTTCTTTTTCACACACATTTGCACTCAAAATGTAGTATTTCTTTTTCTTCCAAAATTCTCTCCACTTTTAATGTTCCAAATTAAAAACTTACTTTGAAATCAGTTTTGGCTCCTTTTTCTCTATGCAAATGCAATCTAATCTAATGACTGCTTTAAACTTTAAACATTCACCATAATGAATGAAAGGCAACTCGTTGGTGCTCATGAATTCGCTTGGAGGTAAAAACACATTAATAAAAGGCAACTCGTTGGTTTCAGTGACTATAATTAATTGTAATTTGTTAATCCCTGAGCACACATCCATGGATGATCTGGAATCATCTTGATATCTAAAATTATTATTATTATTATTATTTTAATAAAAAAAATTAGCATTTCATATATGTTTCAATCTCGATCATACAAACAAATAAGAATTTTTTGGCAGCATCAGATGCCCACAAGAATCAACATCAAACAACAATCACTTGAGCTGACTAGGACTCTCAAGACAAATTTTCCAGTTTTCGTAAAAAGGATGCCCAACCCAGTGTGAATGAAGAAATAAATCTTGTCAAGAAAAGAGAAAAAAAAACAAATATATGGAGGGGAAAGGAGAAGAAGATACTAACTAGTTGAAAGAGATCCATAATGAGAAGAAGAGTCTCCAGTCCAGTCGTCCGTCCTAGCCTAGCCGAGAAGACAGTCCTTGAGAGGAGAAGAAGAAGAGCCGAGAAGACAGTCCTTGAGAGAAAAAGAAGAAGAGCCTAGCCGAGAAGAGAGAAGTGGAGAAGAAGAGCCTAGAATGGAGTACAGCCGGCTATATGATTTTTTTTAAAGTTTGATTTGATTGATTTAAGATATTAAAGGCTAATGAGTTTTTTTTACTTGAGTCAAATCAAAATTTCATTAAAACCCGTGCAAATCACAAATCACAAATGTTCATGTTTAGGGCTCAGAACGAACACGAACGTTTACGAACAACCTCGGGCTCGACTCGATAAAAGCTCGACTCGAGCTCGTTTATTTAATAAATGAACGAACACGAACAGGATTTTAGGCTCGATTAATAAATGAACAATAAATGAACATATGTGTGAATGCTCGTTTACGTTCATGAACAGCTCGTTAAAAAGCTCGTTCATAACTCGATTAAAGCTCGTTAAAAGCTCGGTTAAAATATTAATTATATAATATATATATATATATATTGAACTTATATACGAAATAAAAATATTAAACAATAGAAATATATAATTGGGTTTATATATATATATATATTTTTATTGACACACAAATCACATTATACGGTGGTGAGAACGAACATAAACTTTTATAAACAAGACCGGTTTCGATTAATAATGAATAATAAATCAACAAGCAAGAGAAAGATTTGTTTAAATTGGTCAACAACTCGTTAAGAATTTATTTAAAATATAAGTGGTATTGTTGGTGGTTAAATTGAGATGTAAAAAATTTACGATTTAAAATTTAGATAGAAATGTAAAAATATATCTCTATTGTATAATATATTTGAATTGAACGTAAAATACCACAAGATATATTTTTATTTCCTCTTTTCTTCCATTCTTCTAATTTTCATTCTTAACTGAATATTTTTCATTTGTAACTCAATTAAAAATATGTCAATTAATAAATTATGGTAAAAAAAATGAAATAAAAATAAAAATTCATAATTAAGATAGAAAAATAAAAATACATCTCAAATGAATAATATATTTGAATTATTTGGGGTATTGTTGGTGGTTAAATTGAGATGTAAAAAATTTACGATTTCAAATTTACATAGAAATGTAAAAATATATCTCCATTGTATAATATATTTGAATTGAATGCAAAATACCACAAGATATATTTTTATTTCCTCTTCTCTTTCATTCTTGTAATTTTCATTCTTAACTGTATATTTTCTATTTGTAACTCAATTAAAAATATGTCAATTAATAAATTATGATAAAAAAAATAAAATTCAAAATAAAAATTCAAAATTAAGATAGAAAAAATAAAAATACATCTCAAATGAATAATATATTTGAATTATTTGTGGTATTGTTGGTGGTTGAATTGAGATGTAAAAAATTTACGATTTAAAATTTAGATAGAAATGTAAAAATATATCTCCATTGAATAATATATTTGAAGAAATTTGCATAAAGGATAAATGAGTCTTAAAATAACTTTTATTTTGAAGAAATGTCCATCAAAGTCATTGTATATAATCATCATCGCTCGTGCATATAAAATTACTTAGATATAAAATCTTTCATAGTAAAGAAAACTGAGGAAAGAAAATTACTATGCATATAAAATTACTTAAATGTAAAATCATTATAGGACTACATAATGGCTTATTTAGTTGACAGAAAATTAAGTTTATTAAAGTTATGATTTTCTAAAGTTTGTTTATTAGAAAAGAAATAAAGGACAAAGTACATTAAACCTTGAATTTGTTCTATATTTTTTTATTATTGATAGGTTTAGTTATAATAATTAAGTTTATTAACCTTTCAAATTAAAGAATATTAGCAACAATGTTAAAGACAATAAATGAAAAGATAATTTTAACTCGGTTAAAATATTAATTGTTCGATAATTATATCATCCAATTAAACTATAAAAAAAGATGAAAGGAAATTAGTTGGCATGAAACTCATTAGCAATAATTATTTTTTTAGTGTTATTTTTTTATTTTATATTAAAATCAAGTACTCAATTAGATATTCATATTCTAGTAATAATGATTCTAAGCGCGCCCTCAATAGAAATTTTCCCATTATATTACTAGTGTTCGTAAGGGATAGTTTGAAATTTCGATTTATTATTTTTAAATTTTTATTATATTTTTATACATATAAAACAAATCTAATCAATATAATAAAATTATATACTAATTGCTATAGGGTGCCAAAAAACATTGGAAACAAACAGATTGTTGCAAACCCGAGCACCATGTGGAAGGAAGAAACAACTTCCTGGGCTGAAAATCATAAGATGTATCGAGTGGTCATTTTTCTTTGCCTCTTCCAGGTCAATATCTTTCATCAACATCAGCTTCAAATCATTCTCAAAAATTACAATATTCAACAATAATGCATCAACTTAACATCAAACAAAAATTGCACATCTGGAAGTTCAAGTCAACATTACGTGGACATATTATTTGCTTAGCAGACTTGGACATGGCGACATCTAGTCTGGCAAGACATTGTTCCATAACCTAATAACAAATGGACTCAAATTAAAAACATGCCAAATGCTTAAATACAGTTAATGCATGGAGGAATCAAGAGAATTCAATAGCTAAACTAGTTGAAGTTGATTTTTCAAACTCCAAATAAAGGAATAACAGAACCAGCAAACATATATAAATTAGACAACAAACTGAAGAAGAAAAGTAAGTGGAAGTTGGTGAAGGCTACCAAGCAAACATTAACATATCCATATCTTCCTCGCCAACACAGGCAAGCAACCACATTTATGGCCCCCTGCTCGAACAGGACAAAGTCTCCTCAAAGCATCATCGAAAGCATTTTTCCATAGATTAATGGAAAAACTGCCTTGCTGCTGATCACCCAACTTAGGGCCCAATATTCTACAAAGAACTTTATTGTTTAACTTAACATCACTGGGTGATTGCATATTGGGAGTCAGTGTCTGAAAATACACAAGAAGTTATATTCCACCTAAGCACATTCATATTTAAAGGCATTTATATAACAATAAATTACAGTACAGGTACTTTTGGTATAACACAAACAAATAAAGAAAAACCTGCAAGGCACGTTCATATTTAAAGGCAAACTCATAACAATAAAGTACGGGTACTTTTGTTCAACACAAACAAATAAAAAAAAACTGCAAGTGAAATTCAAATACTCAACTCTTCAACGCCTCATGCTACGAAGCATATCATGCGGAATCACATAATCATCATAAATTTCAGGCATCCTTTTACGACGCTTCGGCCCCATTGTCATGTGAGGAGGGCTGCCATAAGAAGGGCTGCCACGAGGAGAGCTTCCAGGCGGAGGGCTGTCACACGGAGAGCTTCCAGGCGGAGGGCTGTCACGCGGAGAATTGCCAGGCGGAGGGCTGTCACGCTGAGAGCTGCCAGGCGGAGGGTTGTCACGCTGAGAGCTGCCAGGCGGAGGGCTGCGACTGCGGCTACCACTCGTATGGTTGAGGTTGCGGCTGCCACGCGGAGAAGAGTTGGAACTGCTAGAAATGCCACGTGAAGGAACCAAAGTGGCTTGAACATCCCTCCACGCATTGACAACATCTTGATATTACGTAGTCCAATGTTTCGCGTCCCCCTTCCTCGACTTTGGTTTTCTTTTTATTGGCTTAATTGGCTCAAATGGCACGCATCCACGAGGAATTTCCTTGACAAACCGGTGGGAATCATACCACCAAATGTGGTTTAAGCAAATAACATCTACAATGACTGAGCAAATTTGTAGTTGCCCAGCCATTTCAGTAGGTGTTTGCACATTGGCATATGGCTCCCACACAACCTTTACCTTTACCTGCACAGTTAATATAAAAAATTTATATTAAAAAAATTAGACGTATATAACATAAGTTAGAAATTCTCAATTGCAGCTACCTTATCAAATTCTATGGAAAAGACTAAAATAGGATCTATTTAGAAAGAAATTTCAAACCTGCTTGTTCTTTGAATGCAATTGTGCTGGTAAATTCATTCTATTCATTCTATCTCTAGATTTTCTTTCCATGTGAATTGTCCATTCCCTTACTAGAGGGAAAGAGACTGGAAAGTCCTCTGCTCGCACTCCAAAATGAGCAGCAAGCTTTGGAATGCGAATCAAAGCAAAAATCTATAAAAAAAAATAAAATACTATCATTTTAAAAAGAATTCAACATAAAAAGATCATAAATAAACAATATAAAATATGTCTATCATACCTGGAGCACCAAGCTGCTTCCTTGAGAGTTGATTTTGTCGGGATGCTTCTTCATATAATGTAAATGAGAATGGAGGGCTGACAGCATAGCTGCGCCCCATGCAAAATTATTTATTCTATCTATATTACCTAAAAGACTAACATATACAGCTGGTATCTTATACTTTGGTAAACTAAGAAACAATAGACATCCTAAAATATGGATTGAATAACCCCTAACATATATATCAATGTCGGGGCAATGGGTCGGTACAATTTCAAAATTTATTTTCAAGAAACTCCAGTCAAAATCTTGAGTGTTGTGATCTAGAGTAACGCCTAATAATCTGATGCATAGTACAACTATTCCCAATGACTGGTTCCCCAATAATGGGAAGTCCAGTAATATAAAAAATATCTTCTAAAACTAGATATATCCTACGCCGTCCTATAAAAAATGAAGAATCTTTTACATCATACGATCTAATAAAATAAGTCAAAAAATTTGAATCTAGGCTTGCAAAAGTAACAATAGATGCAAATTTGAAAAGGCAATTGTTTTCCAACTTTTGCTTTACTCTATCGTCAAGATTCCAGTCGCGGAGTTTTTTTATGTGGTCCAATGGTGTGATATTCCGAAAGGAATTTGCAGCATCCATCTGCAACATAACACCACAAGAAGATCGATTGAAGCAACCTTAAAATCCAAGAATCCCGTAATAACAAACGGATTGTACATAAAAAAAAGAAAAAAAAAAGTTTTTATGATGGAACTGAAAACTGAAATCTAAAAGCAAATTCACAACTCGTACACATAAGGAACAAGGATTCAAGGTAAAGACTTTTCATCTCAGTTCCTAGATCCACCAATGTCAATCACAGTACGCGTACTTTGCAAATGGATTGTACATAAAAAAAATCAGAACTGAAAACTGATATATAAAAGCAATAACCAGAACAAACATACAACTCATCAACAAACAAGAATAAATAAGCATACCATTCCGCAACTTCTTTTACTAACATAGGCCATCATAAAAGGCACAATTATACTGAATCTCTTATAATCCTTTGGGAGTGAGAAGCATAAGGCTCAGATCACCAAACAAATTGCCTCAGAAATGAAACAGAAAACTTGGACAAAACAAATACTTCACTTACCAAGAAGAACTGAACTCAACAAACAAGAATAAATCATCAAAAACCCAACAAAAAATATCTTAAAAAAAAGACCTTTAATTCATTGCAAACTAGGATTTTGAATTCCAGATTTAATTAATAAACTCCAAACCAGCAACGGCGCATTTCAGGGAGTTTCAGCACAAGATGCGAATTTTGAACTTTTCTATCAAGGTTCAGTATTTAATGCCAATCTATCGTAGACTTATTTTCTTTATAGTAATTCTCATCCAAAATCTGAACTTTAACCCAAAACAATTAGGATAAATAAACTTGATGCCAAACTAACTTCAAGTCCAGGAAACAAAATCTGATTAAAGGAAGTACTTCAGTATCTAAATTGAACAACATTAATAATTATTATCAAAGAATTTCACCTAAGCGAAGGAAAACAATACTGAGACATACTGGGATTTCAAAACAAATAAAGAAATGTTCCAAAACAGGCAATTAAAGATAAAGAAGGAAGTAAAAACTCAGATTTCACAACCAAAAGAAAACCCTGAAATCCAACGACAAACATAAATTCAACAAGATAAAATGAAAAAAAAATCCAAATAACAGAAAAATACACGCACTACATACAACAATAGTGCCAAAAGAAGAAAATTTTTTGGCCTTATATATTTTTTTTTACCAGAGAGATGCCCAAATAATTCTTGGTTTCGCTGGTAATTTTCAAGAGGCGGTCACCGCGGTGCAAGAAAGACTGAGAACGGTGGGATGTTGTGGTTTGTGCAATAGAAGGGTTTTTGGATTTTAGGCGGCAGGACGATGTCTGTAATGGTGAGGATTGTCTCGAAGAATGGTATCAGATTGTCTGTAATGGTTAGGCGAAGATTTGAATTGGGGATTGTCTCAAGTTTAATGGACCGCCGGTGAAAGAAAGACTGAGAACAGTGGGATGTTTTGGTTTGTGCAACGGAAGGGTTTTTAGGTTTTAGGCGGCAGGACGATGTCTGTAATGGTGAGGATTGTCTCGATACCATTTCCCTAATTTTCCCTTTTTTTTTGTTCTCTCTATTTTTATTTTGGCTTTGTTTGTCTAGCAAAATTAATGTAGGTGTTTATTATATTATAAATGTAAAATCTCAAGTTGAAATAGCTATAACTATTACTCTGTTTTTCTATGGAGAAAATACTATTTATAAATTTTTATTTTCCATTTACAGCTGAATTGAAAATATGTAAATTCGTAGATTATAAGTCACTCTTTTTCAAAAAGAAAAATTATAGGATTTTTTATACCTTACGATGAGAAAGTTGGAGTAATTGAGTTTAAAGAGACGTTAATTCAGTACTTAGTATTCATATTCTCCCCCTTCCTTGTTGTGCAGAGTTGTCATATGGTACTAGGAATATTACGCTTCACATGCACACATATTTGCACTCAAAACGTAGTATTCCTTTTTCTTCCAAAATTCTCTCCACTTTTAATGTTTCAAATTAAAAACTTACGTTGAAATCAGTTTTGGATCCTTTTTCTCTATGAAAATGCAATCTAATCTAATGACTGCTTTAAACTTTAAACATTCACCATAATGAATGAAAGGCAACTCGTTGGTGCTCATGAATTCGCTTGGAGGTAAAAACACATTAATAAAAGGTAACTCGTTGGTTTCAGTGACTATAATTAATTGTAATTTGTTAATCCCTGAGCACACATCCATGGATGATCTGGAATCATCTTGATATCTAAAATTATTATTATTATTATTATTTTAATAAAAAAAATTAGCATTTCATATATGTTTCAATCTCGATCAAACAAACAAATAAGAACTTTTTGGCAGCATCAGATGCCCACAAGAATCAACATCAAACAACAATCACTTGAGCTTACTAGGACTCTCAAGACAAATTTTTCAGTTTTTGTAAAAAGGATGCCCAGCCCAGTGTGAATGAAGAAAAAAATCTTGTCAAGAAAAGAGAAAAAAAAAACAAAGATATGGAGGGGAAAGGAGAAGAAGATACTAACAAGTTGAAAGAGATCTATAAGGAGAGGAAGAGTCTCCAGTCCATTCGTCCGTCCTAGCCTAGCCGAGAAGACAGTCCTTGAGAGGAGAAGAAGAAGAGCCGAGAAGACAGTCCTTGAGAGGAGAAGAAGAAGAGCCTAGCCGAGAAGAGAGAAGTGGAGAAGAAGAGCCTAGAATGGAGTACAGCCGGCTATATGATTTTTTTTAAAGTTTGATTTGATTGATTTAAGATATTAAAGGCTAATGAGTTTTTTTTACTTGAGTCAAATCAAAATTTCATTAAAACCCGTGCAAATCACAAATCACAAATGTTCATGTTTAGGGCTGAGAACGAACATGAAAGTTTACGAACAACCTTGGGCTCGACTCGATAAATGCTCGACTCGAGCTCGTTGATTTAATAAATGAACGAACACGAACAGGATTTTAGGCTCGATTAATAAATGAACAATAAATGAACACATGTGTGAAAGCTCGTTTACGTTCATGAACAGTTCGTTAAAAAGCTCGTTCATAACTCGATTATAGCTCGTTAAAAGCTCGGTTAAAATATTAATTATATAACATATATATATATATATTGAAATTATATAAGAAATAAAAATATTAAACAATAGAAATATATAATTGGGTTTATATATATATATATATATATTGACACACAAATTACATTATACTGTGGTGAGAACGAACATAAACCTTTATAAACAAGACTGGTTTCGATTAATAATGAATAATAAATCAACAAGCAAGTGAAAGATTTGTTTAAATTGGTCTACAACTCGTTAAGAATTTATTTAAAATATAAGTGGTATTGTTGGTGGTTAAATTGAGATGTAAAAAATTTACGATTTAAAATTTAGATAGAAATGTAAAAATATATCTCTATTGTATAATATATTTGAATTGAACGTAAAATACCACAAGATATATTTTTATTTCCTCTTTTCTTTCATTCTTCTAATTTTCATTTTTAACTGAATATTTTTCATTTGTAACTCAATTAAAAATATGTCAATTAATAAATTATGGTAAAAAAAATGAAATAAAAAATAAAAATTCATAATTAAGATAGAAAAATAAAAATACATCTCAAATGAATAATATATTTGAATTATTTGTGGTATTGTTTGTGGTTAAATTGAGATGTAAAAAATTTACTATTTAAAATTTACATAGAAATGTAAAAATATATCTCCATTGTATAATATATTTGAATTGAACGCAAAATACCACAAGATATATTTTTATTTCCTATTTTCTTTCATTCTTCTAATTTTCATTCTTAACTGCATATTTTCTATTTGTAACTCAATTAAAAATATGTCAATTAATAAATTATGATAAAAAAATAAAATTCAAAATAAAAATTCAAAATTAAGATAGAAAAAATAAAAATACATCTCAAATGAATAATATATTTGAATTATTTGTGGTATTGTTGGTGGTTGAATTGAGATGTAAAAAATTTACGATTTAAAATTTAGATAGAAATGTAAAAATATATCTTCATTGAATAATATATTTGAAGAAATTTGCATAAAGGATAAATGAGTCTTAAAATAACTTTTATTTTGAAGAAATGTCCATCAAAGTCATTGTATATAATCATCATCGCTCGTGCATATAAAATTACTTAAATATAAAATCTTTCATAGTAAAGAATACTGAGGAAAGAAAATTACTATGCATATAAAATTACTTAAATATAAAATCATTATAGGACTACATAATGGCTTATTTGGTTGACAGAAAATTAAGTTTATTAAAGTTATGATTTTCAAAATTTTGTTTATATAGAAAAGAAATAAAGGACAAAATACATTAAACCTTGTATTTGTTCTATATTTTTTTATTATTGATAGGTTTAGTTATAATAATTAAGTTTATTAACTTTTCAAATTAAAGAATATTAGCAACAATGTTAAAGACAATAAATGAAAAAATAATTTTAACTCGGTTAAAATATTAATTGTTCGATAATTATATCATCCAATTAAACTATAAAAAAAGATGATATGAAATTAGTTGGCATGAAACTCATTAGCAATAATTATTTTTTTAGTGTTATTTTTTTATTTGATATTAAAATCAAGTACTCAATTAGATATTCATATTCTAGTAATAATGATTCTAAGCGCGCCCTCAATAGAAATTTTCCCATTATATTACTAGTGTTCGTAAGGGATAGTTTGAAATTTCGATTTATTATTTTTAAATTTTTATTATATTTTTATACATATAAAACAAATCTAATCAATATAATAAAATTATATACTAATTGCTATAGGGTGCCAAAAAAACATTGGAAAAAAACAGATTGTTCCAAACCCGAGCACCATGTGGAAGGAAGAAACAACTTCCTGGGCTGAAAATCATAAGATGTATCGAGTGGTCATTTTTCTTTGCCTCTTCCAGGTCAATATCTTTCATCAACATCAGCTTCAAATCGTTCTCAAAAATTACAATATTCATCAATAATGCATCAACTTAACATCAAACAAAAATTGCACATCTGGAAGTTCAAGTCAGCATTACATGGACATATTATCTGCTTAGCAGACTTGGACATGGCGACATCTAGTCTGGCAAGACATTGTTCCATAACCTAATAACAAATGCTCTCAAATTAAAAACATGCCAAATGCTTAAATACAGTTAATGCATAGAGAAATCAAGAGAATTCAATAGCTAATCTAGTTGAAGTTGATTTTTCAAACTCCAAATAAAGGAATAACAGAACCAGCAAACATATATAAATTAGACAACAAACTGAAGAAGAAAAGTAAGTGGAAGTTGGTGAAGGCTACCAAGCAAACATTAACATATCCATATCTTCCTCGCCAACACAGGCAAGCAACCACATTTATGGCCCCCTGCTCGAAAAGGACAAAGTCTCCTCAAAGCATCATCGAATGAATTTTTCCATAGATTAATGGAAAAACTGCCTTGCTGCTGATCACCCAACTTAGGGCCCCAATATTCTACGAAGAACTTTATTGTTTAACTTAACATCACTGGGTGATTGCATATTGGGAGTCAGTGTCTGAAAAAACACAAGAAGTTATATTCCACCTAAGCACATTCATATTTAAAGGCATTTATATAACAATAAATTACAGCACAGGTACTTTTGGTATAACACAAACAAATAAAAAAAACTGCAAGGCACGTTCATATTTAAAGGCAAACTCATAACAATAAAGTACGGGTACTTTTGTTCAACACAATCAAATAAAAAAAACTGCAAGTGAAATTCAAATACTCAACTCTTCAACGCCTCATGCTACGAAGCATATCACGCGGAATCACATAATCACCATAAATTTCAGGCGTCCTCTTACTACGCTTCGGCCCCATTGTCATGTGAGGAGGGCTGCCAGGCGGAGGGCTGCCATGCAGAGGGCTGCCACGCAGAGAGCTGCCAGGCGGAGGGCTGTCACGCTGAGAGCTGCCAGGCAGAGGGCTACGACTGCGGCTGCTACGCGGATGGCTGAGGTTGCGGCTGCCACTCGGAGAAGAGTTGGAGCTGCTAGAAATGCCAAGTGAAGGAACCAAAGTGGCTTGAACATCCTTCCACGCATTGACAACATCTTGATAGTACGTAGTCCAATGTTTCGCGTCCCCCTTCCTCGACTTTGATTTTCTTTTAATTGGCTCAATTGGCTCTAATGGCACGCATCCACGAGGAATTTGGCGGGAATCATACCGCCAAATGTGGTTTAAGCAAATAACATCTACAATGACTGAGCAAATTTATAGTTGCTCAGCCATTTCAGTAGGTATTTGCACATTGGCATATGGCTCCCACACAACCTTTACCTTTACCTGCACAGTTAATATAAAAAATTTATATTAAAAAAATTAGACGTATATAACATAAGTTAGAAATTCTCAATTGCAGCTATCTTATCAAATTCTATGAAAAAGACTAAAATAGGATCTATTTTGAAAGAAATATCAAACCTGCTTGTTCTTTGAATGCAATTGTGCTGGTAAATTCATTCTATTCATTCTATCTCTAGATTTTCTTTCCATGTGAATTGTCCATTCCTTTACTAGAGGGAAAGAGACTGGAAAGTCCTCTGCTCGCACTCCAAAATGTGCAGCAAGCTTTGGAACGCGAATCAAAGCAAAAATCTATAAAAAAAAAATAAAATACAATCATTTTAAAAAGAAGTCAACATAAAAAGATCATAAATAAACAATATAAAATATGTCTATCATACCTGGAGCACCAAGCTGCTTCCTTGAGAGTTGATTTTGCCGGGATGCTTCTTCATATAATGTAAATGAGAATGGAGGGCTGACAGCATAGCTGCGCCCCATGCAAAATTATTTATTCTATATATATTACCTAAAAGACTAACATATACAGCTGGTATCTTTTACTTTGGTAAACTAAGAAACAATAGACATCCTAAAATATGCATTGAATAACCCCTAACATATATATTAATGTCGGGGCAATGGGTCGGTACAATTTCAAATTTTCTTTTCAAGAAACTCAAGTCAAAATCTTGAGTGTTGTGATCTAGAGTAACGCCTAATAATCTGATGCATAGACTATCATCCCTACAACTATTTCCAATGACTGGTTCCCCAATAATGGGTAGTCCAGTAATATAAAAAATATCTTCTAAACCTAGATATATCCTACGCCGTCCTATAAAAAATGAAGAATCTTTTACATCATACGGTCTAATAAAATAAGTCAAAAGATTTGAATCTAGGCTTGCAAAAGTAACACTTGATGCAAATTTGAAAAGGCAATTGTTTTCCAACTTTTGCTTTACTCTATCGTCAAGATTCCAGTCGCGGAGGTTTTTAATGTGGTCCAATGGTGTGATATTCCGAAAGGAATTTGCAGCATCCATCTGCAACATAACACCACAAGAAGATCGATTGAAGCAACCTTAAAACCAAAGAATCCCGTAATAACAAATGCATTGTACATAAAAAAAGAAAAAAAATAGTTTTTATGATGGAACTGAAAACTGAAATCTAAAAGCAAATACACAACTCATATATATAGGGAACAAGGATTCAAGGTAAAAACTTTTCATCTCAGTTCCTAGATCCACCAATGTCAATCACAGTACACGTACTTTGCAAATGGATTGTACATAAAAAAAAATCAGAACTGAAAACTGATATCTAAAAGCAATAACCAGAACAAACATACAACTCATCAAAAAACAAGAATAAATAAGCATACCATTCCGCAACTTCTTTTACTAACTTAGGCCATCATAAAAGGCACAATTATACTGAATCTCTTATAATCCTTTGGGAGTGAGAAGCATAAGGCTCAGATCACCAAACAAATTGCCTCAGAAATGAAACAGAAAACTTGGACAAAACAAATACTTCACTTATCAAGAAGAACTGAACTCAACAAACAAGAATAAATCATCAAAAACCCAACAAAAAATATCTTAAAAAAAAGACCTTTAATTCATTGCAAACTAGGATTTTGAATTCCAGATTTAATTAATAAACTCCAAACCAGCAACGGCGCATTTCAGGGAGTTTCAGCACAAGATGCGAATTTTGAACTTTTCTATCAAGGTTCAGTATTTAATGCCAACCTATCGTAGACTTATTTTCTTTATAGTAATTCTCATCCAAAATCTGAACTTTAACACAAAACAATTAGGATAAATAAACTTGATGCCAAACTAACTTCAAGTCCAGGAAACAAAATCTGATTAAAGGAAGTACTTCAGTATCTAAATTGATCAACATAAATAATTATTATCAAATAATTTCACCTAAGCGAAGAAAAACAATACTGATACATACTGGGATTTCAAAGTAAACAAATAAAGAAATGTTCCAAAAGCAGGCAATTAAAGATAAAGAAGGAAGTAAAAACTCAGATTTCACAACCAAAAGAAAACCCTGAAATCCAACGACAAACATAAATTCAACAAGATAAAATGAAAAAAAAATCCAAATAACAGAAAAATACACGCACTACATACAACAATAGTGCCAAAAGAAGAAAATTTTTTGGCCTTATATATTTTTTTTACCAGAGAGATGCCCAAATAATTCTTGGTTTCGCTGGTAATTTTCAAGCGGCGGTCGCCGGCGGTGCAAGTAAGACTGAGAACGGTGGGATGTTGTGGTTTGTGCAACGGAAGGGTTTTTGGGTTTTAGGCGGCAGGTGATGGGAGCAAATATGATATAAAATATGCACGTGGTTGCTATTTACCCCTTCTCAAAAATAATGCTTAACAACCCCCGTGAAGGTGATAGTAAAGCGAGTTTGTTCTCTCAGGGAAAGGACTGTGTTGAAGGTCAAAAGAAAATCTTTTTGCATTTTTATAATTATCAAACTAAAAATAACAATTGGAATAACAAGAAACGAAAATGGTGATTGGGTTGAACTTCAGGTTAAGCAAGTGTACTCCCGAGATTATATTATAGGGTTGCATAAAAGGCATACACATACATCCTATCTATGATCATGCAAAACAAGAGTAAATAACATAACTCACGCCCTCCTATGTGGTAAGAGGCAAGAAATGATTTAGCTACTTACCTACTTAGACGTTAACTAATTTGTTAAACCTTCCTATGTGGTAAGAGGCAAGGTTTACTTTATTCATTAACCCAGAATCTATTGCAACTGCCAACTCAACCAAATCCTCAAGTTCGACCGCTCCTTTGTGGTAAAAGGCAACGCTGGAACCAGTCACGCTAATGCTACCCCCCCTAATTCCTCCTATGTGGTAAGAGGCAAGAATTAAGTTTAGTCAATCTAACACATGTACTGCGAACCCACCATAGATTCTAAACAACCCACTATAATCCCTCTATGTGGTGAGAGGCAAGACTAACGCGAGTTGTCTCTAAATAATTCACTGTTCTTTAAGCAAATATTCATCATACATAATTCAGGCCTAAATCATGCATAACTACGAAGAACACAGCAAAACATATCTAGCACAGACCATAGAATAGGACTTAGAATGTAAATTAAGCACAAAAACCCGTATTCATAATCTCGGGAGCACAATAGATTTAGCCTAGCATGGCGAAATCAAACATCATCATAGCAAAATTAAAGCATAATAATGAACTCATTATGTAAAAGAAAGATAGAACCTTGAATCCCAAATCCTCGGTAGAAATCTTTACTCTTAAATAAATTGATCCAATTGTTAATGATGTTCCCAAACAGTAACAAATTCCCCCTTGAGCAATAGCTGACGAAGAAACCCTAGCTATTACAGAGAAGAAATCTTGATTCTTGCTTCTCAAATTAATCAACCACCCTAAAAACTGTAAACCTTAGCCTATTTATAGTGATTCTATAAAGAAATTCGTGAATGAGTCCTTTATGGAAGTCGGATTGGAAAAGGAAACTCAAAGTGGCCAAAATCGCAAGTTTCCAAAATTGAGTCGAAATATCGCACCCCTGACGCGTCCTGACGTCGCGACGCCTACCGATGTCGCGACGGGGAATGGGTCCCCACGTCGCGACGTGACCGGCTGATGAAATCTCAAAATTGGTTGAAATCTGGACGTCGCGACGGGGAGAGGGTCCCCACGTCGCGACGTGCATCACTGTTCTGCACTTCTTACGATTTTCTTCATCTTTTTCCCAACTCTTGCCTCCAATTCAACTTTCACATGATTTCTTCTCCAAGTACACGCCATGGACAACAAACCTACAAACAAACACTTAAAACGCCTCAAACGGAACAAATACAAGCAATAAATCATGTGTAAACAACTTATTAAAGGTGAATAAATTCACCTCATCAAATTCCCCCATACTTAACCCTTGTTCGTCCCGAACAAACTAAGCTAAACACGACAATACTAAAACAAAAACTTAACACAAACACTCTAACAAAATTCTAACACATAACAAAAAAAAACGCATCCAACTTCATCAATTCGATCTAAGAACAAATGTCATATAAATGCCTCATATTCTCAAGTATTCAAATGTCAAGTACACATAATATACGACCCAAAAGTTATCAAAGTCCATTAACGTACTCATTTAGACACGTTGAGCCAACCATGTGTGTGTGTGCGATAGGTTCCACCTCAGTTCATAACTCATCTACAATCACGCCATAAATCAGGGTTCCAACAACTAAGTCTTCGTCTAAACTTTTCCTCACTAACATATTAACAATTCATTATCAAACTCATATAAATGAGGATTCGCTCAGCAAACCTTTAGGTTCATAAATAAAACACTCGTTCCCCCAGACTGTCACACATAATTAGGGTATTTCATTGGAAATCCCGTGACATCCACCTGGAGTACTGTCTCACCTTCGGGTTTTAGACCCATTCCCACTCATGCAAGTTCTCTATTAACTTTTCGTTTAAGAGTAGTCTCGCAGAGGAGTGACAATATGAAGCCAGAGTCTTATGGCTTATAATCTCCGTTACCATCCATATGAGTTCTCTTAGGGTTATTATTAAAAGCAATCTCATAGAGGGATGATAGTATGATCAAAACAAGCTTAAAAATGTAAAAGCATTAAGTGCAAACATTTACGCAAGCACATTTATTAAAGAACACATTTTAAGCGAGTTATATAAGTTTCAACTAAACAAAGCGTTAAAAACACACCAATATACTTAATGATTGCAAACTCGTCAATCCCCTCAGTAGTTCCCCTAAGTGCATAAATATGGTCGACTCAAAATGCTAAAATTTCTATCAAAGACCCGACTTCCTCTCGATAGCATATTATTTTCCTATCCTACATCGAATCTTTCGATAAAATCAAATCATTGGCAACATGACACTTATCACGACAAGATCAAAATTTCAAAAAAAATTGGATACTACACGAAAAAGTCCTAAAACCATGGTGTAATTATGCAAATAGTTATCATTACCGACTAATGTATTTACGAGCTAAGGTTACCTCAAGGGATAACTATACGAATGGGACATCATAATAAATTAAAATAAATCCTAATTCATAAAATTTAAAATACTAAGAAAGACTAATTAGCCATTAATCCAAGCATAACATCCACACTTCAACTCCCAAGAAATTAAGCATAAAGACATACAACACAACATGAAATAAATAACATGAATTTCATCCCCCCCACACATAAAATACACATTGTCCTCAATGTGTGAGAAAAGGAAAGAATTGACCTATAATCCATGTCATTCCCGAAAAGCTTGTTGTGCGGTTGAGGCCTTGGCAATGTCTCAAGTAGTCTTCTTCTTTATTCAAACTACCAACTAAAGAAAAAAAAAACTATTAATTTAAAAGAAAGGTGATAAGGTAGTTCTAGGTTTATTTGGTCCCTAGCTAGACCTTATTATTGTGGCCTTCTCCTTCAAGACTCGGAATACCCATCTTTATACCAAAAGAATGCTCTTTCATAAGCACTTCGTCTTCTGGCATATTGCTTCTTGTGCAACCATTTGAGGAGGAACTTGAGCTCAAGCATGTGAGGAGTAAGTTCAATGAACTCAATTTTGTACCATTCTTGCTCCTCCAAGGTAGGCTCCTCCTTTTCTTCTTCCACCATTAACTTTGGAATTTCCCATGGCTTATCATCCTTCAATGTCACCTTTTCTTCCTCCCTGTTTGAACTACAATAATCCACCAAAGACTTTGCATCCATGGTCTCATTGAAATCATCAGTAATTTCAAAGATGGATGTGTCAATAAAACAAGTCTCTACTATATTAGCTATT
Source organism: Ophiorrhiza pumila (assembly GCA_016586305.1). Lineage (NCBI taxonomy): Eukaryota > Viridiplantae > Streptophyta > Magnoliopsida > Gentianales > Rubiaceae > Ophiorrhiza > Ophiorrhiza pumila. The sequence goes on along the minus strand of BLIW01000009.1, from coordinate 34,262,306 downwards.
TCATGAAAAATATGCAAGTTTTCCTCATCTAAGCTAACATGGTATTCAGTTTTAGGCACCTCCACATTATCAACACATTGAACAATATTATCATCTAATAAAGGTGTCTCAGTGTGCATCATTTTCATAACATCTACCATATCATTTAAACCATGAAATTCCATGTAAGATGTCAAAATAACGCAAGAATTCACTATGTTGGCTATTTTATTACAAATTGACATGTCTTCCTCACATAAACCAACATAGGGGTCAAGGTAGGAGGTCTCTTCATTATCAAAACAAACAATATTGGAGTCATATAATATTGGTTCATCATTAATGCATTCCTCCAAATTATCTACAACATGCAAAGATTTCAACTCACAAGGACACTTTGAAATACATTCATCATGAGAATCATTAAACTCAAAATCACAATCCATAGAAGCTGGGACGCTATGATGTAATGAATCATGTTGTGATAAAAAAAATGAGATATAAGGTGAATGGACAATTTGTACCTCACTATTGCTCGATGTTGCATTAGATGAATACCCTTGGGATTCATGGTGTAAAGTTTCCCTGAATTGTTCTATTTGTACCACCAACTTTTTCATTGCGACACCATTTTCCCTCAACATGTCATCTTGCATCTTTATGACTGTCTCCAATTGAACAAGTTTTTGATCTAGCACCTCCCAATATTGATCTAGTCTCTCCATAAGTTTATTGAGCATATCCTCTTGTGGCATTACAATTTCCTCCTTGAGATGCATTTTGTTGCTTTGATCTTGAATCGACCACTCCCCATTAAAGCTCGGATAATATTCAAATCCTCCTTGAGAATGAGATAAAGAGTGTTGGCCAAAATGCTTGTTATTTCCCCACGTGCAAGATCCTTGCTCCCTCAAATATGGTTCATAATCACCTTGATAATTGCATACATTCCCAAATTGAGAGGTTCATTGATAGGTGGGATGATCCCCTTGGCACAGCCTACAAGAAACAATATTCATTCTCAAAGTAGCTTGTTCATTATCATAAAAGTTCAAATTTTTTAATGGATCTTCAAAACAAGGTAAAGATAAATAACACGAAGGTTCACTCTGTCCCCATTCATCGGTCTTCCCATATCCTAAATGGTGAAAGTCTCCAAATACTCTAGAGTTTGGTTGTTTATCATCCACTTTATGTGGTTGGTCAAAATTAATTTCAAATGATTCCCCAAACCTCCTAGACATATTTGGGCAGAATTAAAAATAAAAATAAACAAAACAAAAAAAAATGAATAAAATATTTACAACTAATATTCACAAAAAGCTAAAATTTCAACACGACTGCTTTCCCCGGCAACGGCGCCAAAATTTGATGGGAGTAAATATGATATAAAATATGCACGTGGTTGCTATTTACCCCCTTCTCAAAAATAATGCTTAACAACCCCCGTGAAGGTGATAGTAAAGCGAGTTCGTTCTCTCAGGGAAAGGACTGTGTTGAAGGTCAAAAGAAAATCTTTTTGCATTTTTATAATTATCAAACTAAAAATAACAATTGGAATAACAAGAAACGAAAATGGTGATTGGGTTGAACTTCAGGTTAAGCAAGTGTACTCCCGAGATTATATTATAGGGCTGCATAAAAGGCATACACATACATCCTTTCTATGATCATGCAAAACAAGAATAAATAACATAACTCACGCCCTCCTATGTGGTAAGAGGCAAGAAATGATTTAGCTACTTACCTACTTAGACGTTAACTAATTTGTTAAACCTTCCTATGTGGTAAGAGGCAAGGTTTACTTTATTAATTAACCCAGAATCTACTGCAACTACCAACTCAACCAAACCCTCAAGTTCGACCGCTCCTTTGTGGTAAAAGGCAACGCTGGAACCAGTCACGCTAATACTAAACTAACCCCCCTAATTCCTCCTATGTGGTAAGAGGAAAGAATTAAGTTTAGTCAATCTAACACATGTACTGCGAACCCGCCATAGATTCTAAACAACCCACTATAATCCCCCTATGTGGTGAGAGGCAAGACTAACGCGAGTTGTATCTAAATAATTCACTGTTCTTTAAGCAAATATTCATCATACATAATTCACGCCTAAATCATGCATAACTACGAAGAACACAGCAAAACTTATCTAGCACAGACCATAGAATAGGACTTAGAATGTAAATTAAGCACAAAAACCCGTATTCATAATCTCGGGAGCACAATAGATTTAGCCTAGCATGGCTAAATCAAACATTATCATAGCAAAATTAAAGCATAATAATGAACTCATTATGTAAAAGAAAGATAGAACCTTGAATCCTAAATCCTCGGTAGAAATCTTTACTCTTAAATAAATTGATCCAATTGTTAATAATGTTCCCAAACAGAAGAAACCCTAGCTATTACAGAGAAGAAATCTTGCTTCTTGCTTCTCAAATTAATCAACCACCCTAAAAACTGTAAACCTTAGCCTATTTATAGTGATTCTATAAAGAAATTCGTGAATGAGACCTTTATGGAAGTCGGATTGGAAAAGGAAACTCAAAGTGGCCAAAATTGCAAGTTCCCAAAATTGAGTCGAAAAATCGCAGCCCTGACGCGTCCCGACGTCACGACGTGTACGGTCGCAAGTCGCGACGCCAACCGACGTCGCGACGGGGAATGGGTCCCCACGTCGCGACTTGGCCGGCTGATGAAATCTCAAAATTGGTTGAAATCTGGACGTCGCGACGGGGAGAGGGTCCCCACGTCGCGACGTGCATCACTGTTCTGCACTTCTTACGATTTTCTTCATCTTTTTCCCAACTCTTGCCTCCAATTCAACTTTCACATGATTTCTTCTCCAAGTACACGCCATGGACAACAAACCTACAAACAAACACTTAAAACGCCTCAAACGGAACAAATACAAGCAATAAATCAAGTGTAAACAACAGATAAAAGGTGAATAAATTCACCTCATCAGTAGGACGATGTCTGTAATGGTGAGGATTGTCTCGAAGAATGGTATCAGATTGTCTGTAATGGTAAGGCGAAGATTTGAACTGGGGATTGTCTCAAGTTTAATGGACCGCCGGTGGAAGAAAGACTGAGAACGGTGGGATGTTGTGGTTTGTGCAACGGAAGGGTTTTTGGGTTTTAGGCGGCAGGACGATGTCTGTAATGGTGAGGATTGTCTCGATACCATTTCCCTATTTTTCCCTTTTTTTTTGTTCTCTCTATTTTTATTTTGGCTTTGTTTGTCTAGCAAAATAAATGTAGGTGTTTATTATATTATAAATGTAAAATCTCAAGTTGAAATAGCTATAACTATTATTCTATTTTTCTAAGGAGAAAATACTATTTATATATTTTTATTTTCCATTTACAGCTGAATTGAAAATATGTAAATTCGTAGATTATAAGTCACACATTTTCAAAAAGAAAAATTATATGGATGCTTTTTATAGTTTTATTCCTAATTTAATGAGGAACATCTAAATTAACAAATTTTGTTAAAAAAAAATCAATTTTGGTCAGCTATATAAACTTCTTTTTTTTGAGAAGAAAAAAAATTACATTTTTTAAAAAAAAATAATATATGCGTCCTTTTAATTATACACTATTTTGTTCAATATAAAATATTTAAATTAGTAGATTATGAAATTTTTGTATTTGTAATCAAAAGAATGAAAGATAATTAATATATACCCTAAGTAAAACTCTTTTTTTTTTACAAAATGATTACTTTAATTTGCTAGACAATTTTCGACAAGTACATCCAATCCTTCATCTAAAATCTTAGGTAAATACTATGAAATTATCAAATCAAATCAAATATCTGCGCCAAAAAGTTTCCAACAAAATTCCAGAAATTGTCATCCTTAGCCTACCAAACTTCAGAGGACGAAAGGAAAAAAAAAAGTCACAAATCAAACTAGAATAAAAGATCAAAAACAAAGCATATCGAAAACTGAATCTTCTTCCAAAATAAGCATACCATTCCGCAATTAACCCCTAAATAATCCAAAAGGCATCATCATCATCATCACTACTTCATCTTGTCAAGAATGTCAAATACAACCTTATCCATGTCAAGATCCTTCATTGGCTTAAAAGGCCTCTTCAAATCCAAAAGACTGATAAACTTCTCGCCATTTTCATATTTAGTTCAAAATTTCAATTCGATTAAAGCAAAATTTTAATTTGGTTCATATTTGGTTCAAAATTAATTGGGAAAATTTGTATTAAGGGCGCACTTCAAAGCCTTATTATTAAAGAGGGTGTAACTTTAACCTATTTTTTATTAAGGTCGTGAAAATAATTTAATTAGTTTATATAATTAGTAAAAGACTTTATTATCCCTTTATAATTTGTAATCTTTTTTCTCTCCAGAGTTTCCGTATAAGTAAATTATGCTAAACAAAAAGTTAAAAAATATATAGCATTCCATTTCAATTCCCCAACTATAAAATAAATAAAACTATGACAACAAAAAAAAATTAAAGAGAAGAAAAAAATTAGAAAAAAAATAAAAGAAAAGTAAACAAATTATTAATCATATTAATGGTAGAACTCTATCTTCACAATTATAAATAAACAAAAACTATGACAAAAAAAATGAAGAGAATTATAAATTAAAAAAAAATCATTTAGGTTGGTTAACAACTCGTTAAGTATTGAATTAAAATATAAATTATACAATATAAATAATATATACCCTAAGTAAAACTCTCTTTTTTTTTCTTTTTTTTCACAAGATGCTTACTTTAATTTGTTAGACAATTTTCGACAAGTACATCCAATCCTTCATCTAAAATATTAGGCAAATACTATGAAATTATCAAATCAAATCAAATATCTGCGCAAAAAAGTTTCCAACAAAATTCCAGAAATTGTAATCCTTAGCCTACCAAACTTAAGAGGATGAAAGGAAAAAAAAAGTTACAAATCAAACTAGAACAAAAGATCCAAAAAAAAAGCCTATCAAAGATTGAATCTTCTTCCAAAGCATACCATTCCGCAATTAACCCCTAAATAATCCAAAAGGCATCATCATCATCATCACCATCACTACTTAATCTTGTCAAGAATGTCAGATACAACCTTATCCATGTCAAGATCCTTCATTGGCTTAAAGGGCCTTTTCAAATCCAAAAGACTGATAAACTTCTCGCCATTTTCACCTTCTTCTCTTATCTCAAAGCAACCCCTTCTTGGCTTTTTTGGGTTCAAAACAACATTAATTCTACCATCAAGACCTTTCTCCAAACCGGCATTGGTGGTGTTACAATTTTAGAAGAAGAAGGCCTATCAAAGACTGAATCTTTTTCCAAAGTATACCATTCCGCAATTAACCCCTAAATAATCCAAAAGGCATCATCATCATCATCATCACTACTTAATCTTGTCAAGAATGTCAGATACAACCTTATCCATGTCAAGATCCTTCATTGGCTCAAAGGGCCTCTTCAAATCCAAAAGACTGATAAACTTCTTGCCATTTTCACCCTCTTCTCTTATCTCAAAGCAACCCCTTCTTGGCTTTTTTGGGTTCAAAACAACATTAACTCTACCATCAAGACCTTTCTCCAAACCGGCATTGGTGGTGTTAGAATCTTAGAAGAAGAAGATATTTGTCCATTGCCGGCATTGGTGGTGTTAATGTTATTGATGGGAATATATACTGACACTGGCATTCTTTTTAACTTTGGACAATTACATACCGAAATTAATTTGATGGAATCTGAGATGATGCTAATTGCCTTACAATTTTTATTCTCAAGTTGCGGCAGATTACTGTGAAGCAACGTCCATAATTTAGGAAGTCGTACAGTTGAAGAAGAAGAAGAAGAAGGGTGGATTACTTCTTCTCCCATTCCTTCATCGTTATCATTTTCTGCTATCATTTCCTCCAGTTGCTCACAGTAGATGATATCTAAAAATTTGAGATTTTCAGGGTGTGCTGCGACAACAACTGCACTGTGAATAGCTTCTTCAATCCGTGGCATCCTGAAATATGCAACTCAGTAAGAGAGGAAAAGGTTCCTGGTGGTGGTGGAATTAATTGCTGGTGCTGCTGCTGTCTTCCCCAATTTATGAGTCCCACAAAATCCAACTTGTTTCTATCATAATTAAAATTTGAATCTAAAAAATCACCGGATGGTGTCTCCTCCTCTACTACGCAAATATCATAGTGTTTGGGCCAACAGCGATATGTCATGAATTCATTGAACACATCAATGAAAATTAAACATCCTCTAAATACTTGTAATTGCTTCAATACTTGTGAATCGCAAACGTGTACCGACTTGGGCAATATCAGATGTTCAAGACGGATGAGTCATGAAAATGTCCCTTTTGGTATTGTCTTCTTCTTCAATCTTGTCCCACCCATTTATGAGTCCCACAAAATCAACTTGTTTCTATCATAATTAAAATTTGAATCTAAAAAATCACTAGATGGTGTCTCCTCCTCTACTACGCAAATATCATAGTGTTTGGGCCAATAGCGATATGTCATGAATTCATTGAACACATCAATGAAAGTTAAACATCCTCTAAATACTTGTAATTGCTTCAATACTTGTGAATCGCATACACGTACCGACTTGGGCAATATCAGATGTTCAAGATGGATGAGTCTGGAAAATGTCCCTTTTGGTATTGTCTTCTTCTGCAATCTTTTCCCACCCATGTTAAGACGTTCGAGTTTGACCAATAACTCCAACCCTTGAGGTATATCACCAATTCTAGTTTTGGACAGATCCAATTCCCTCAATTGCTTCAATTTTCCCAATGGTGGAACAGACTTGATTTGATTACCACCTCCCAACAACAATGCAGTGAGATTCACCAGATTTGAGACAGAGTTAGGCAGCTCTTGAGATCGTTACAGTATCTTAGATTCAAAACCTTGAGTCCGTCCATGTGCCTAAAGAATAAATCTGGAATTTTTTCTATTATGGCACCTTGGAAAAGCAAGGTTGAGAAATTCTTACACTTGGGTGACATGTCTGAAGGAATTTCTAAACTGCGATAATTGTCATAAAGAAAAGGTCGGGCAAAGGAAACTGCATTGAGATCTTCTGTCCAATCACTTTCCTCCACTATAACATTCGGTTCTATGCTCCTCACCAAAAATCTAGGCGGCACATCTCCCTTCATCTCTCTCGTTGAGTTCCTTCCCGTTATCCTTAACGCCATATCTGTAATTAAATCATGCATCTTTATACATTCACGGCCATCAAAATCTTGAGTTTCTTCCAGCAAACAAGCCTTAACGAGCTTGTTCAAAATTGTACAACCATGATCATGTTCTGATTCCCTATTCTTCCTTCTCGGAATCTGCTCTGCCAAAATAAAGAGATTGATTAACTCCTCTCTTTCTATCTTCTTATCTTCCGGATATAGGCAGTAATACAAGAAACAATGCTTTTCACATCCATTTAAGCTATTGAAACTCCATTCCAGTATGGGAAATATTGTCTTCCATTTCTTTGAATATTACTGAACATGATTTCAATTGTTCCAACTCATTTCTCCATTCATAGATATCATCCACCCCTCTCATGCTCCCAGTCACCGTGATGATACAAAGAGGTAATCCAGCGCATCTTATTGCTACCTTCTTGGCAGTCTCTTCAACTTCTGGAGTAAGTACTGTCTCAAGGCCGATGATGTATTTGAACAAATCCCAAGCTTCATCTGTATTCAAAGTTTTCACATCAAATTTTCTTTGACAGCGCATTCTTTCACACAATTGTAATGAACGGGCAGTCAAAATCACTCTACACTTGTTGTCACTATGAGCAATTCCGATATTTTCTAAACAAAATTCTTCCCAAACATCGTCCAATATAAGCACAGATTGCTGGTAAGCCAATAACCTAGATAACTTGGTAGCCCTTCGGTCTTCATCATCCTCACCTGAAAGATCAACCTTTAGGAGTTTGGCAATATCATCTTGCAGCTTTTTGATACTGAATTCTTGAGACACGGTCACCCAATAAACATTGAAATCTATTTTTTTCTCTAGGAGATGATTGTGGATATGCTTGGCCAGTGTGGTTTTTCCCACTCATCCTTGCCCGTAAATCCCAATGTTGGATAAATTATCGGTAAGCAACCAATTCCATATTCTTTTCAAACCTTCCTGGAACTTGTCACCAAACGATTTTGTTGTCACCCGTGGCTCACCTTTGTTATCATGATCATCAATCAAAAGGCCATGAAAATGCTGACTTTCACTTTGCTCCAAAAGTTGTTCCACTTTTGCAACCAATTTTGCAACACTATCCCCACTCTTGGCTCACCTTTGGTATAGATCGCGCGCTATTCTTGAAGTTTATTCTTGAAGTTCCAACATTACCTTTTTCAGAGTATCCCAATATTGATCGATGGATGGTCTTCCTATCTAGGGAAGGTTTGAAGGAGCTCACTCTTGCCAATTCAAACAAAATCCCTTCTCATATTTTCTCTTGTCCAAGAGTGGCCAAAGAGCAAAGGCACTCTAAATCTCTTGAAGAGTCCTTTGGGTTAGTCAGTGAGAAGCTGAGAAAGACGCTGGAAGAGAGCCGCATTGTGAGGTTAAGGATTAAAATGAATCATGAACAAAACAAAGAAGAGGTAAATATGAAACTGTTTGTGCATACAATATCCTTCTCTGCCATCGGATCATAATCGTTATAATTTGCTGCTATCATTTCTTCCAGTTGCTCACAGTAGCTGATATCTAAAAATTCAAGATTTTGCAGGGTGTGCTGCGACAACAACTGCACTGTGAATTGCTTCTTCAATCTGTGGCATACTGAAATGTGCAACTCAGTAAGAGAGGAAAAGATTCCTAGTGCTGGTGGAATTAATTGCTGCTGCTGCTGCTGTCTTCCCCAATTTATGAGTCCCACAAAATCCAACTTGTTTCTATCATAATTAAAATTTGAATCTAAAAAATCACCGGATGGTGTCTCCTCCACTACTACGCAAATATCATAGTGTTTGGGCCAACAGTGATATGTCCAGAATTCATTGAACACATCAATGATAATTAAACATCCTCTAAATACTTGTAATTGCTTCAATACTTTGAATCGCAAACGTGTACCGACTTGGGCAATATCAAATGTTCAAGAAGGATGAGTCTGGAAAATGTCCCTTTTGGTATTGTCTTCTTCTTCAATCTTGTCCCACCCATTTATGAGTCCCACAAAATCCAACTTGTTTCTATCATAATTAAAATTTGAATCTAAAAAATCACCGGATGGTGTCTCCTCCTCTACTACGCAAATATCATAGTGTTTGGGCCAACAGCGATATGTCATGAATTCATTGAACACATCAATGAAAGTTAAACATCATCTAAATACTTGTAATTGCTTCAATACTTGTGAATCGCAAACGTGTACCGACTTGGGCAATATCAGATGTTCAAGACGGATGAGTCTGGAAATGTCCCTTTTGGTATTGTCTTCTTCTTCAATCTTTTCCCACCCATGTTAAGACGTTCGAGTTTGACCAATAACTCCAACCCTTGAGGTATATCACCAATTCTAGTTTTGGACAGATCCAATTCCCTCAATTGCTTCAATTTTCCCAATGGTGGAACAGACTTGATTTGATTACCACCTCCCAACAACAATGCAGTGAGATTCACCAGATTTGTGACAGAGTTAGGCAGCTCTTTGAGATCGTTACAGTATCTTAGATTCAAAACCTTGAGTCCGTCCATGTGCCTAAAGATTAAATCTGGAATTTTTTCTATTTTGGCACCTTGGAAAAGCAAGGTTGAGAAATTCTTACACTTGGGTGACATGTCTGAAGGAATTTCTAAACTGCGATAATTGTCATAAAGAAAAGGTCGGGCAAAGGAAACTGCATTGAGATCTTCTGTCCAATCATTGTCCTCCACTATAACATTCGGTTCTATGCTCCTCACCAAAAATCTAGGCAGCACATCTCCCTTCATCTCTCTCATTGAGTTCTTTCCCGTTATCCTTAACGCCATATCTGTATTTAAATCATGCATCTTTATACATTCACGGCCATCAAAATCTTGAGTTTCTTCCAGCAAACAAGCCTTAACGAGCTTGTTCAAAATTGTACAACCATGATCATGTTCTGATTCCCTATTCTTCCTTCTCAGAATCAGCTCTACCAAAATAAAGAGATTGATTAACTCCTCTCTTTCTATCTTCTTGTCTTCCAGATATAGGCAGCAATACAAGAAACAATGCTTTTCACATCCATTTAAGCTATTGAAACTCCATTCCAGTATGGGAAATACCTTGTCTTCCATTTCTTTGAATCCTACTGAACATGATTTCAATTGTTCCAACGCATTTCTCCATTCATAGATATCATCCACCCCTCTCATGCTCCCAGCCACCGTGATGATACAAAGAGGTAATCCAGCGCACCTTATTGCTACCTTCTTGGTAGTCTCTTCAACTTCTGGAGTAAGTACTGTCTCAAGGCCGAGGGTGTATTTGAACAAATCCCAAGCTTCATCTGTATTCAAAGTTTTCACATCAAATTTTCTTTGACAGCGCATTCTGTCACACAATTGTAATGAACGGGTAGTCAAAATCACTCTACACTTGTTTGCACCATGAGCAATTCCGATATTTTCTAAACAAAATTCTTCCCAAACATCATCCAATATAAGCACAGATTGCTGGTAAGCCAATAACCTAGACAACTTGGCAGCCCTTCGGTCTTCATCATCCTCACCAGAAAGATCAACCTTTAGGAGTTTGGCAATATCATCTTTCAGCTTTTTGATACTGAATTCTTGAGACACGGTCACCCAATAAACATTGAAATCTGTTTTTTTCTCTAGGAGATGATTGTGGATGTGCTTGGCCAGTGTGGTTTTTCCCACTCCTCCTTGCCCGTAAATCCCAATGTTGGATAAATTATCGGTAAGCAACCAATTCCATATTCTTTTCAAACCTTCCTGGAACTTGTCACCAAACGATTTTGTTGTCACCCGTGGCTCACCTTTGTTATCATGATCATCAATCAAAAGGCCATGAAAATGCTGACTTTCACTTTGCTCCAAAAGTTGTTCCACTTTTGCAACCAATTTTGCAACACTATCCCCACTCTTGGCTCACCTTTGGTATAGATCGCGCGCTATTCTTGAAGTTTATTCTTGAAGTTCCAACGTTACCTTTTTCAGAGTATCCCAATATTGATCGATGGATGGTCTTCCTATCTAGGGAAGGTTTGAAGGAGCTCACTCTTGCCAATTCAAACAAAATCCCTTCTCATATTTTCTCTTGTCCAAGAGTGGCCAAAGAGCAAAGGCACTCAAAATCTCTTGAAGAGTCCTCTGGGTTAGTCAGTGAGAAGCTGAGAAAGACATTGGAAGAGAGCCGCATTGTGAGGTTAAGGATTAAAATGAATCATGAACAAAACAAAGAAGAGGTAAAGATGAAACTGTTTGTGCATACAATATCCTTCTCTGCCATCGGATCATAATCGTTATCATTTGCTGCTATCATTTCTTCCAGTTGCTCACAGTAGCTGATATCTAAAAATTCAAGATTTTGCAGGGTGTGCTGCGACAACAACTGCACTGTGAATTGCTTCTTCAATCTGTGGCATACTGAAATGTGCAACTCAGTAAGAGAGGAAAAGATTCCTAGAGCTGGTGGAATTAATTGCTGCTGCTGCTGCTGTCTTCCCCAATTTATGAGTCCCACAAAATCCAACTTGTTTCTATCATAATTAAAATTTGAATCTAAAAAATCACCGGATGGTGTCTCCTCCTCTACTACGCAAATATCATAGTGTTTGGGCCAACAGTGATATGTCCAGAATTCATTGAACACATCAATGAAAATTAAACATCCTCTAAATACTTGTAATTGCTTCAATACTTTGAATCGCAAACGTGTACCGACTTGGGCAATATCAAATGTTCAAGAAGGATGAGTCTGGAAAATGTCCCTTTTGGTATTGTCTTCTTCTTCAATCTTGTCCCACCCATTTATGAGTCCCACAAAATCCAACTTGTTTCTATCATAATTAAAATTTGAATCTAAAAAATCACCGGATGGTGTCTCCTCCTCTACTACGCAAATATCATAGTGTTTGGGCCAACAGCGATATGTCATGAATTCATTGAACACATCAATGAAAGTTAAACATCATCTAAATACTTGTAATTGCTTCAATACTTGTGAATCGCAAACGTGTACCGACTTGGGCAATATCAGATGTTCAAGACGGATGAGTCTGGAAATGTCCCTTTTGGTATTGTCTTCTTCTTCAATCTTTTCCCACCCATGTTAAGACGTTCGAGTTTGACCAATAACTCCAACCCTTGAGGTATATCACCAATTCTAGTTTTGGACAGATCCAATTCCCTCAATTGCTTCAATTTTCCCAATGGTGGAACAGACTTGATTTGATTACCACCTCCCAACAACAATGCAGTGAGATTCACCAGATTTGTGACAGAGTTAGGCAGCTCTTTGAGATCGTTACAGTATCTTAGATTCAAAACCTTGAGTCCGTCCATGTGCCTAAAGAATAAATCTGGAATTTTTTCTATTTTGGCACCTTGGAAAAGCAAGGTTGAGAAATTCTTACACTTGGGTGACATGTCTGAAGGAATTTCTAAACTGCGATAATTGTAATAAAGAAAAGGTCGGGCAAAGGAAACTGCATTGAGATCTTCTGTCCAATCACTGTCCTCCACTATAACATTCGGTTCTATGCTCCTCACCAAAAATCTAGGCAGCACATCTCCCTTCATCTCTCTCATTGAGTTCTTTCCCGTTATCCTTAACGCCATATCTGTATTTAAATCATGCATCTTTATACATTCACGGCCATCAAAATCTTGAGTTTCTTCCAGCAAACAAGCCTTAACGAGCTTGTTCAAAATTGTACAACCATGATCATGTTCTGATTCCCTATTCTTCCTTCTCAGAATCAGCTCTGCCAAAATAAAGAGATTGATTAACTCCTCTCTTTCTATCTTCTTGTCTTCCAGATATAGGCAGCAATACAAGAAACAATGCTTTTCACATCCATTTAAGCTATTGAAACTCCATTCCAGTATGGGAAATACCTTGTCTTCCATTTCTTTGAATCCTACTGAACATGATTTCAATTGTTCCAACGCATTTCTCTATTCATAGATATCATCCACCCCTCTCATGCTCCCAGCCACCGTGATGATACAAAGAGGTAATCCAGCGCACCTTATTGCTACCTTCTTGGTAGTCTCTTCAACTTCTGGAGTAAGTACTGTCTCAAGGCCGAGGGTGTATTTGAACAAATCCCAAGCTTCATCTGTATTCAAAGTTTTCACATCAAATTTTCTTTGACAGCGCATTTTGTCACACAATTGTAATGAACGGATAGTCAAAATCACTCTACACTTGTTTGCACCATGAGCAATTCCGATATTTTCTAAACAAAATTCTTCCCAAACATCATCCAATATAAGCACAGATTGCTGGTAAGCCAATGACCTAGACAACTTGGCAGCCCTTCGGTCTTCATCATCCTCACCAGAAAGATCAACCTTTAGGAGTTTGGCAATATCATCTTTCAGCTTTTTGATACTGAATTCTTGAGACACGGTCACCCAATAAACATTGAAATCTGTTTTTTTCTCTAGGAGATGATTGTGGATGTGCTTGGCCAGTGTGGTTTTTCCCACTCCTCCTTGCCCGTAAATCCCAATGTTGGATAAATTATCGGTAAGCAACCAATTCCATATTCTTTTCAAACATTCCTGGAACTTGTCACCAAACAATTTTGTTGTCACTCGTGGCTCACCTTTGTTATCATGATCATCAATCAAAAGGCCATCAAAATGCTGTCTTTCACTTTGCTCCAAAAGTTGTTCCGCTTTTGCAACCAATTTTGCAACACTATCCCCACTCTTGGCTCACCTTTGGTATAGGTCGCGCGCTAATCTTGAAGTTTATTCTTGAAGTTCCAACGTTACCTTCATCATAGTATCCCAATATTGGTCGATGGATGGTCTTCCTATCTAGGGAAGGTTTGAAGGAGATCACTCTTGCCAATTCAAACAAAATCCCTTCTCATATTTTCTCTTGCCCAAGTGTGGCCAAAGAGCAAAGGCACTCTAAAGCTTTTGAAGAGTCCTTTGGGTTAGTCATTGAGAAGCTGAGAAAGACGCTGGAAGAGAGCCGCATTGTGAGGTTAAGGACTAAAATGCATCATGAACAAAACAAAGAATAGGTAAAGATGAAACTGTTTGTGCATACAATATCTTTCTCTGCCATCGGATCTAATCCTTCCCATTTCCCAAACATTTCCCCGGCAGGAACAGCTGAAATTCCCCTTCTGCGAAGTTCCTCATTCAACAGTAGAGCAAGCTCCCTGTGAAGCTTCGCCATTGTTGCTCCCTTTGTCTGTGCATGAGCTATAAGGGACTGCAAGCCTCGGTACCAATCAATGGCACCAGGACCACCTCTGCTTTGAATGTCCAAATAGAAAAATTCATTCTTTAGCCACATAAATGGACTCAAGGTTTTGAATCTGAAATGTTGTAGGTGTCTCAAAGAGTTGCCTAACTCTGTCTTAAACCTGGTGAATCTCACTGCATTGTTGTTGCAAAGTTGTGGAGAACTAGAGTCCGTTCCACCATTGGGAAAACTGAAGCAATTGAGGGAATTGGATTTGTCCAAAACTAGAATTGATGATATACCTGAAGGGTTGGAGTTATTGTTCAAACTCGAACGGCTTAACATGTGTAAGACGATCTCTGGAATTCTTTCTTTCCTCACTAGATTGTTTTCCGGCTTAACATGTGTAAGATGATATACCTGAAGGGTTTGGGGAGATGTTGGAGAACTTTCCCAAACCAATTGCGTCCCAAAGGCTGGAGGATTCTGACTGTCTTTTATATCATCTTCTAAATGTCAAACATGAGTAGTGATACTACTGTGTCCCAATATTGATCGATGGATGGTCCACCTACTCTTGCCTATTCAAACAAAATCCCTTCTCATATTTTTTCTTGTCCAAGAGTGGCCATAGAGTAAAGGCACTCTAAAGCTCTTGAAGCTGAGAAAGACGCTGGAAGAGAGCCGCATTGTGAGGTTAAGGACTAAAATGCATCATGACCAAAACAAAGAAGAGGTAAAGATGAAACTATTTGTGCATACAATATCTAAAAAATTCGAGATTTTGCAGGGTGTTCTACGACAACAACTGCACTGTGAAAAGCTTCTTCAATCTGTGGCATCCTGAAATGTGCAACTCAGTAAGAGAGGAAAAGGTTCCTGGTGGTGGTGGAATTAATTGCTGCTGCTGCTGCTGTCTTCCCCAATTTATGAGTTCCACAAAATCCAACTTGTTTCTATCATAATTAAAATCTGAATCTAAAAAATCACCGGATGGTGTCTCCTCCTCTACTACGCAAATATCATAGTGTTTGGGCCAACAGCGATATGTCATGAATTCATTGTACACATCAATGAAAGTTAAACATCCTCTAAATACTTGTAATTGCTTCAATACTTGTGAATCGCAAACGTGTACCGACTTGGGCAATATCAGATGTTCAAGACGGATGAGTCTGGAAATGTCCCTTTTGGTATTGTCTTCTTCTTCAATCTTTTCCCACCCATGTTAAGACGTTCGAGTTTGACCAATAACTCCAACCCTTGAGGTATATCACCAATTCTAGTTTTGGACAGATCCAATTCCCTCAATTGCTTCAATTTTCCCAATGGTGGAACAGACTTGATTTGATTACCACCTCCCAACAACAATGCAGTGAGATTCACCAGATTTGTGACAGAGTTAGGCAGCTCTTTGAGATCGTTACAGTATCTTAGATTCAAAACCTTGAGTCCGTCCATGTGCCTAAAGAATAAATCTGGAATTTTTTCTATTTTGGCACCTTGGAAAAGCAAGGTTGAGAGATTCTTACACTTGGGTGACATGTCTGAAGGAATTTTTAAACTGCGATAATTCTCATAAAGAAAAGGTCGGGCAAAGGAAACTGCATTGAGATCTTCTATTTTATGCTCTTATTTATGTTATTTCCATTTTCTATTCTCTAATGAGAATAATTGTACAATATTTTAAAATTAAATTGTAAATATAATTTATATAAAGAAATAATTACTACAAAGATAATGACCATGATAAACTATGTAATATATATTTCACTAAATTAACTTTACTACAAAGTTAACTCTATTTTCTAATTTTGTCCTAGAAATTTAAAATTACTTTTAATTTTCCTTAACTAAAATTATAGAATAACCTCAATAGAATTGAAGTTTTTCACTTTAACAGGAAACTTAATTATTTTAATTTGGTCCCTTAGGTCTAAAATTACTTTTAATTGGATTCCTAAACAAAATTATAATATAGTATTAATAGATTTCAAAATTACTTTCACAAGGGTCTCTAGCTAATTGTAGAAATTTAGTTATTCTAATTTGGTCCCTCATATTAGAATTACTTGCAATTGTGTCTCTAATTGAAATTACATAATTAGCTTAATAAATTTAAAATTACTTTCAATTTGATCCCTAAATGACTCATAAGTTTTTTGAATTCTTCTATAACACCATAATATAGCAATTTGTTGCCCATGAAAAATCTAGTTCATGTCCCCATATTCTCTTAAAAAGAATTAGTTACATTTCTTCATTATTTTTGTAGTTATTCTAATAAAAATCTACACTCATTTATTCAACATCTTATTTGTATACTACTATACATTATTTGTGTATGGTTTTAGTTACTTGTAAATTTTGTACTCAAAAAATATATAAGTAACTTTTAAATTTTGATATGACGTTAGTAACTATATTAATACAAGTATGTATGCTTTTATGGATTTATCTAAATAAATTTCAACATGCCTCTATTACTACATGTTATAATGTCCTATTGGATAAAGGAGAAAGAAAACATCTGTAAAAATTTGGACAGAATTTCCTTTGTTTATAGATTGATACCACCTGTCAACAACCCAACACAAGCCACAAAAAAATGCACAACATAATATATTTCAAAGTTTGCACCCAAACGAGGTCACCATTACGCACGATACATAATATAACATAATCAGCATTAATTTGCTACTATCCTAAAATAAAGTACAAAAAAACAAATCCAAGCTAGTCCAAGTTCGTATTGTACTTTTCATTCTGGTTTCTTTACCACTAGCACAGAGCATTTGGCATTTAGAGCACAATAGTTGCTCACACTTCCTAGCAAAATATGCAAATCCCAATTACAAAATATACAGAAAAAGGGGCAGAAACAAAAGCTAACTGCCTAAGCTATTACAAAAGCTACTTCTTTCTCCCCTGGACCGTCAAAGCTTCAATACCCACAGCAAAATAAACAAACACAACCCTAAGATCATATATAAATCCCTTCTGCTTTGAATTGACCATTGATGACGTGCAAGTCAATTCTTGCAAGTCTTTCAATTTTTGCTTTAGGCGGTAGAGGCTTGATTATCCTCTTTTGAGGCAACTGTGCCTCTAAATCCATAGCTTCGGATGTGGGGTTATGAAGAGGGGAAGAAGGAGAGACACCATTGTCGGGAGTGCGGAAGAAGTAGCTTGTGATATTCGACATCACAAGTAGAAGCACGATACAAGCGATCACAGTGAACAACAATAGCTGATAGATCAAGAAACACAGAAAAAAACAAGTTATGAATAAAGAAGCAAGAAAGTCCTTTAAATTAATCTCCATGCTAAGTAGCCCCTCATGTCATGTGTACATCTTCATATGCAGTTCAGTCATTTATAAAAACTAAATCACTCTAAATCCAAAATCAGTCATTTATCTTCTGTTTTTTTTCAACCATTAGAACATTTGACTTTTTAAATGAAAACTAAGTACTGAATCAAAAGATGATAGTAGAACTCCAGCTTTTGATAGAAAAATACTTTCTGTTCTTTTCAATCTCAATGAGTTAGAAAAATTAATTAAAAGGTTTTCTTTATAATCAGAAACTTACTGTACCAAAACCTGTGGATCAAGGTTCAACAAGTTTATTATTTCCTCAAGCAATAATCATTAGATCATGCATAATAGATATAGGATTAATGCACAATTTGTTGGGTTTTAAATTTATTCCGTCTTTAAATGTAAGAAATTCCGAACATGAATTTGATTTGAAGTCATGATTCTAGGATTTTTTATACCTTACGATGAGAAAGTTGGAGTAATTGAGACAAAAGAGAAGTTAATTCAGTACTTAGTATTCATATTCTCCCCCTTCCTTGTTGTGCAGAGTTGTCATATGGTACTAGGAATATTATGCTTCACATGCACACACATTTGCACTGAAAACGTAGTATTCCTTTTTCTTCCAAAATTCTCTCCACTTTTAATGTTCCAAATTAAAAACTTACGTTGAAATCAGTTTTGGATCCTTTTTCTTTATGAAAATGCAATCTAATCTAATGACTGCTTTAAACTTTAAACATTCACGATAATGAATGAAAGGCAACTCGTTGGTGCTCATGAATTCGCTTGGAGGTAAAAACACATTAATAAAAGGCAACTCGTTGGTTTCAGTGACTATAATTAATTGTAATTTGTTAATCCCTGAGCACACATCCATGGATGATCTGGAATCATCTTGATATCTAAAATTATTATTATTATTATTATTTTAATAAAAAAAATTAGCATTTCATATATGTTTCAATCTCGATCATACAAACAAATAAGAATTTTTTGGCAGCATCAGATGCCCACAAGAATCAACATCAAACAACAATTACTTGAGCTGACTAGGACTCTCAAGACAAATTTTCCAGTTTTCGTAAAAAGGATGCCCTGCCCGGTGTGAATGAAGAAAAGAATCTTGTCAAGAAAAGAGAAAAAAAAACAAATATATGGAGGGGAAAGGAGAAGAAGATACTAACTAGTTGAAAGAGATCCATAAGGAGAAGAAGAGTCTCCAGTCCAGTCGTCTGTCCTAGCCTAGCCGAGAAGACAGTCCTTGAGAGGAGAAGAAGAAGAGCCGAGAAGACAGTCCTTGAGAGGAGAAGAAGAAGAGCCTAGCCGAGAAGAGAGAAGTGGAGAAGAAGAGCCTAGAATGGAGTACAGCCGGCTATATGATTTTTTTTTAAGTTTGATTTGATTAATTTAAGATATTAAAGGCTAATGAGTTTTTTTTACTTGAGTCAAATCAAAATTTCATTAAAACACGTGCAAATCACAAATCACAAATGTTCATGTTTAGGGCTGAGAACGAACACGAACGTTTACGAACAACCTCGGGTTCGACTCGATAAAAGCTCGACTCGAGCTCGTTTATTTAATAAATGAACGAACACGAACAGGATTTTAGGCTCGATTAATAAATGAACAATAAATAAACATATGTGTGAAAGCTCGTTTACGTTCATGAACAGCTCGTTAAAAAGCTCGTTCATAACTCGATTAAAACTCGTTAAAAGCTCGGTTAAAATATTAATTATATAATATATATATATTGAACTTATATACGAAATAAAAATATTAAACAATAGAAATATATAATTGGGTTTTTATATATATATATATTTATTTATTTATTGACACACAAATCACATTATACGGTGGTGAGAACGAACATAAAACTTTATAAACAAGACCGGTTTCGATTAATAATGAATAATAAATCAACAAGCAAGTGAAAGATTTGTTTAAATTGGTCAACAACTCGTTAAGAATTTATTTAAAATATAAGTGGTATTGTTGGTGGTTAAATTGAGATGTAAAAAATTTACGATTTAAAATTTAGATAGAAATGTAAAAATATATCTCTATTGTATAATATATTTGAATTGAACGCAAAATACCACAAGATATATTTTTATTTCCTCTTTTCTTTCGTTCTTCTAATTTTCATTCTTAACTGAATATTTTCCATTTGTAACTCAATTAAAAATATGTCAATTAATAAATTATGGTAAAAAAATGAAATAAAAAATAAAAATTAAAAATTAAGATAGAAAAATAAAAATACATCTTAAATGAATAATATATTTGAATTATTTGTGGTATTTTTGGTGGTTAAATTGAGATGTAAAAAATTTACGATTTAAAATTTACATAGAAATGTAAAAATATATCTCCATTGTATAATATATTTGAATTGAACGCAAAATACCACAAGATATATTTTTATTTCCTCTTTTCTTTCATTCTTCTAATTTTCATTCTTAACAGCATATTTTCTATTTGTAACTCAATTAAAAATATGTCAATTAATAAATTATGTTAAAAAAATAAAATTCAAAATAAAAATTCAAAATTAAGATAGAAAAAATAAAAATAAATCTCAAATGAATAATATATTTGAATTATTTTTGGTATTGTTGGTGGTTGAATTGAGATGTAAAAAATTTACGATTTAAAATTTAGATAGAAATGTAAAAATATATCTCCATTGAATAATATATTTGAAGAAATTTGCATAAAGGATAAATGAGTCTTAAAATAAATTTTATTTTGAAGAAATGTCCATCAAAGTTTGTATAATCATCATCGCTCGTGCATATAAAATTACTTAAATATAAAATCTCTCATAGTAAAGAAAACTAAGGAAAGAAAATTACTATGCATATAGAATTACTTAAATATAAAATCATTATAGGACTACATAATGGCTCATTTGGTTGACAGAAAATTAAGTTTATTAAAGTTATGATTTTCAAAATTTTGTTTATATAGAAAAGAAATAAAGGACAAAATACATTAAACCTTGTATTTGTTCTATATTTTTTTATTATTGATAGGTTTAGTTATAATAATTAAGTTTATTAACTTTTCAAATTAAAGAATATTAGCAACAATGTTAAAGAAAATAAATGAAAAGATAATTTTAACTCGGTTAAAATATTAATTGTTCGATAATTATATCATCCAATTAAACTATAAAAAAAGATGATATGAAATTAGTTGGCATGAAACTCATTAGCAATAATTATTTTTTTAGTGTTATTTTTTTATTTTATATTAAAATCAAGTACTCAATTAGATATTCATATTCTAGTAATAATGATTCTAAGCGCGCCCTCAATAGAAATTTTCCCATTATATTACTAGTGTTCGTAAGGGATAGTTTGAAATTTCGATTTATTATTTTAAAATTTTTGTTATATTTTTATACATATAAAACAAATCTAATCAATATAATAAAATTATATACTAATTGCTATAGGGTGCCAAAAAAACATTGGAAAAAACAGATTGTTGCAAACCCGAGCACCATGTGGAAGGAAGAAACAACTTCCTGGGCTGAAAATCATAAGATGTATCGAGTGGTCATTTTTCTTTGCCTCTTCCAGGTTGAACAGGCTAGTCGTGTACCCTCAATTTTACCCTAAACACTAATGTAGTAGCGTGAGTAGGGATCGTATCCACAGGGAAGCTGTAGAGTTCAAGATATCAAGAATTGTTCCAAGAGTTATCACAATAATCAAAACTCAAAATTAAAACTCGTAAAGAAGCAAAAATCAGTGGAATAAGAGGAAAGCTACAAACAAGTAGAAAACAGATATCTAAGGATTCTTATGTCGGATGAACACAGACCTAGCCGATCTATGCTATGCAATCAACTAGTGAGGAAAGCAAAACTCAAGGAGACTTAAATTGCCTAGAAGCTCAAGTTATGGTTAGCATGGCGACCACACCACTCCCTGCACCTCTTGACACCATCCTCTCGCATGGCGAGGCCTGAGAATGGTGAAATTCACTCCGCAACGTCTCAACTCTCTAAACTAACAACTCTAACATGCAAAACCTAGGAAATCCCATGGCGAGGCCCGACCTAAGCTTCAAATGTCTTCATTGTTAACACAAAGAGCTTCTTTAACACTTTTCCTAATGTCTCAATTCATCAAACTTCCCATGGCGAGGCCTGATTCTCAAAAATGAAGTAATCGTAGAAAGCAAGTGTAAAGACTCAGACAATCACACTTTGGTTCTTATCTCATGCATTTTCACTAACATTGGTGAATCAATCCTCAACTTGACATGGCGATAACAATCGAAGGTTAATCCATTCAAAATCAGTGTAGAAATATGAAATTAAACAGATTTCATGTAGTAAATTCAAGTGTAATTTCATTCTTCATCATTTACATCAATCGCATAGCATTAAATCTCCTAAATCATGTATTCATCCATTTAGAACCCTAAGATATCACACTATTAGCCAGAAAACTCCATATTCAACTCGTAAGCATGAAATTCCAACATAAAGCAATTGAATTCCATCAAATTGAGAAAATTCACCAATTGAAATGTAGAAGGAAGTTCAATAATGCTTCGGTTGAGTTCAATAAGTATCTCTGGTTCACAATCGTGATTAGAAATGAGATCGGAGAAGAAATGTTTAGTGAGAGAAAATAGATCTAGAGAGAGAATGAGGGGAAGATGAGAATTCCCGCTAGAATTCAAAAGATGGTTTTTCTAATCTAGAATATTCTCCCTTCACATATTAGCTACATCTCCTATATATAGAGCTAAGAAAATGTAACTAATACGCAACCGTAAAATATCTAAAGTGTTACAAAAGTGTCCTAAAAAGGGAAAGACCAAAAATCAGCCTTTGTAGTGAAAATTCGAAGTTGAAAAAGTCATTCAGCATTCCAGTGCCTTTAAGCCTGCGTTGTCGCGCCTCAGTTCAGCTCCCACGCCTTTGGGCCAGCAAGCTTCACGCCTTCACTTCTCAGGAATCCAAGTGAAGAATCAGAGTCGAACCACGCCTTCAAGCCTAAGTGTTTCACGCCTTCAGCCTTCGTATGAGTCTTCCTGCAATCCAGCCTTCGAGAGTTCACGCCTTTCCGCCAAGAAACTCCACGCCTTCAGCTGCATAGTGAAACCTGAAAATCAGAAGTTCCACACTTAGCCAATTTCGTGGAAACTCAAGAACAAAATGCTTTATGGCAGCAACTTCCAGCCAAGATTTAACCATGATGTACTGTGAATTAGGGAAATCTTAAAACATGAATGTCGTAACCCTATGTCTTAGCTTTCCATAGCCATTTAAAACACCCAATTCGGAGCTAAGACGAAGGAGTTACGACCCAATTATTGAAGTGTGTAAAAGCTAAAAACTCATGGAACAATCCTTCCAACACTTAGCCATTTTCAGTTGCTGAAAGAAAACTACACTCAAAGGCAGTAGGACAACTAAAGCTACGATGCATCGTGGCGATGCATCGTAGGCTTAACACATCAAAGTGGCGATGCATCGTGGCGATGCATCGCCGTGTAGTGTGAACTTCACCACGATGCATCGCTACGATGCATCGTGGTGTTGTTGTGCAAATGTGTCAGTGAAGTGTTCGTGTGATGTGTAGTAGAGTGCTTGAGGTGATGAATGAATGGAGTGAAGAGGTGAAGAGGTGAAGTGAAATGAAATGAAAACAATGAAGAATGTGAAGAAGTTTGAATGAATGAATTCAAAACTTATGAACTTTATCTAAATGCCATGAATGTAATGTTTACCAAGTGATGAATCCTGCAAAAACAATGAAAGCAAAGCAAATTAATATGTACATCCAAGCTATTGTGAATTGAGTGAGAAGTGGTGTGAGCAAATGTTTAGAAACTGAAATGAACAAAACAAAGATGCAAATGAGTCAAGTTGGAAAAATGAAACCGAATGCATGAAATGTGTTGTGAATTCAAGTGTAGCAAGCACAAATGTTGTGAAGTGAAAACTAACACTACGATGAATCATGGTATCAAAATGTGTGTGTATGAATTCGCACTATGATTCATCGTGGTGCAAATATGTGCTGGGCAGAATTGCACTACGATGAATCGTAGTGAAAATCTACACACTTATGCACAAAATTCAGTAATCTTCCACCCGAAATTCAACTGCGATGCGTTAGGCATTTGAAGAACCTTAAAGAACCAATGTTGTAGCTCTTGATCTCAGCTTTCCATAGCCGTTTGATTCATCCAAATCGAAGGTCCGGTGAGAGAGTTATGCCCAAAATACTGACGCCTGGCTAGAATGTGCATTTAAGCCTACGATGCATCGTAGGCTTAAAACCCTGATTTGATTTTGCCATTTCCCACGTTGAATTTCTAACTTTTCTTTCAGCACTGGCCTTCACCTTGAACACCAAAGTTATAGATCTCTCTCTTAGCTTTCCATAGGCTTTTGAATCACCCAAATTGGACTCCAGATGAGAACGTTATGGCCGAAATACCAAGACATGGCAAAACTGGACATTTGCACTACGATGCATCGTAGTGCAAACTTTATCTTAGCACTTCATTGCGATAATTCTCCCTTTTCTCCTTCAAATTAGAACTTGAGCTCAACATACAAATTGTAGAGTTTCCTCTTGCCTTTCCATGAGTACAAGAAACAACGCCATTGGACCACTAGAGCTCAAGATATCAGCAATCTCCCAAGCTGTGAATTCAATAACTAAATCCTGAAGTAGCAATCATAAAGATGCCTTCGTTTCTCATATTTACACACAGAGTTAGAAGAATGTTAAAACATAAGAATCGAAGACAACGCAAAGAGCTTTCCCGAACATCCAAGATCTCATCAATTGGATTAGTAGTGAAGAAGTTATACTCAAATGAATTTGCACAACAAAGCTGACCAAACCCTAAAATAGGCATATTGTGCACTTTAAGTTCCTTCATTTTTTCCTTAAACACATTTCACTCCATTTACCATCATTTTGCACTTTTTGCACCATTTACACATTATCAACTATCAAACCACAGTTACGCATTAAACCACATGAAACACCACACAATAGCATCATATACAAGCTAAAAGCCAAGAGATTTTACACAATGTAGTTGGTATAAAACCAACTCATCAAATTCCCCCACACTTGAACCTTTGCTTGTCCTCAAGCAAACTCACACTTCACCAACACTTAATACTAGACTTCACTCCTCTGTCAAACTTGTTCTCATTTGAGTTCATCAAAACAAATTTTTCATGCATGAAATTCATATCTTGTCTTTAATCCTCACCTATCAAATTTCAGCACAAGTTATCAATCAAGGCACGATGAATAAAGACCAAAATGTCATGGTGCAAGTGTGTGTGAGGAATCCTAATCCATCCATTCTTATGCATGCATTATTGCTTTTGTTCCAAAACATTTCTCTGCATAAACAATCATAATGTCCACACTCAAGAACTCAAAATCACACAAGATCAATGGTGCATATTGGTGCTCTTCATATTTGATTTCACATTTCACTTGCTTTTGCACTTTGGTGCTTTTCTTTCTTTCTTTTTCTTCATTGCACACATTGGTGTGCTTGCCTTGGGTCTTATGGCTTCTTTTTCCCTTAAGCTGCATGAGTTTTATGGCTGTTTTTTCTCAATTATGCTTGCCAAGGGTATTTCGACTTTTCATTCCCAATTGCCAAAGGCTTTTTCTCCATATCATCTCTTGTGTGACTAAAAGTTCTTTAATGTCTCTAAAAGATTATGCATGCAAGAGCATCCAAAACATCCGAGATAATGCCTTGAATCATTTTCCTCCTATGTCCAAGAACCAGTTTTCATGGCATATCTATCTTACATTAACATGATGCCTTGACCAACAAAATGCACTAATTTTATCAAGATTGGATGTCCTGAAAGTTTTGAAACAAATCATTTGCTCATAAATTAATAAATATAAGTACGCAAAACTCTGATATGAAAAAAACTCCAACTGAGAGAAGTTTGATATTAGTTGAATGAACACAACATGCTCTTTTATAATTTTGAGCAAATTATACTTTCAAACACATTTCCCGAAAGGTCTCTTTTTTCTACAAGACAAAACAGGGCTCCTATTTCCGAATCCAACCAACTTCAAGTTGCTCACATATGATAAAATTTATAAAAATTAAAAAATAATATTTGGAATAACTCTCTTAAAAAAGCCCGAAGCTTTTTAAATATTTTCTTTGGAAATATGAACTTTAAATTTTTTCTTATGCATTAAAACAAACATAATCAGACGAAAGTGCAGGACAGATAGTATAAAATTTTGAAGCCTTAGAAAGAAGAGATTGGAGATGTACCTGAAATAAGAATAAGCAGCACAAAGAAGGGAAATGAATTGATGAGATTATGACTCCTTTTTTACTCCCATGAATACAGTGGGAAGTATGGCCAATTCTAAGAAAAATAAGAAATTGAACCTAACTTCTGAAAAGTTGTTAAAATCAAATGGTCAAAAGTAATTGACAGTAGAAATACTGAAGATCTAATGGTTGACAGAGTTTGCTTGAAAAAGAAATGACAGCTTTGAGGAATGGTGAGGTAAGGGTTTGCCGGAAAATCGATAATAAAGCGGAGAAGGGAGGATTAGCAGAAACAAACTGGTTTAATTCTCAGTACAGTTCAAAGTAAAATTATAATTTAGATAAGCGAATTAAAATTGATATCACGCCCTAAAAGGTTGAGCCGGGTTAAGCAAATGGGCAAAAAATGGAGATTATAGATAAGACGTTTAATTTGCCTCTTTTGTTAATTTAGATTTTAAGGGAGTAAAGTCATTAAAACAAAGTGCCATGTGGCAGTAGAAGAAATCAAGTGTGTCTTTTTATATATAGGAACATATATATATATATATATATACTTCAAATTAGTGTCACATTCAATCTACTAATTTAGGTTATATACTAAGAATTCCTACAGGGTTTGGTAGATTTTTCTTATCAAAATTGTAAACCTTTGTCAATGATGAATATATAGTTCTTCTTAATCTAGTAAAACCTAAATAATGACATTTTTATTGAACGAACTTTTTTTAAGGCAACGTCTCTTAGCGGGTTGGGGATGTCAGTCCCTCATTTTATTAATTTATCAATATTTGAGGTGCAACCTGGTACAACTTTGAGCACAAAACAAACAAAAGTAAATTAGGGATACTATCCCATTACACAACCCTTTTAGCTCTAAAGCTAGGTATTTGCCATCTATCCAAATTAATACATCCTCTAACCATTCGAGGCAGTTCCATAAACCTTGTATATGTATATCCATCTTCACATAACATCCATGGTTTGCTAGAGCATCTACTGTTTTATTCGCTTCTCTATAAACATGATCAATGGGCTGAATATGTAGAGGAAAAGAATGAATCCTTGCCATTAGCTTCTATAACTTCCAAGGTATATTAATAAGTTTTTTTATCATTTGTATCAAAATCAACGAGTCAGGCTCAATATGAACCACCCTTATACTCAAAATAATGCTAAGGCCTCAACCTCCAAATTCGTGACAAACTCAAAACCAAGTGATCCTGCTCCCAACAGATGACCTCTACTGTCTCGAATCAAAACCCTACCACCCCCGACATTAGAATTCCCTTTGGAACATCCATCAACATTTAATTTAAATTCACCTTGTTTTGGCTAAGTCCACAACACCCTTGTATATCTCCATTGTTTCAGAAAAGACCTAAACTCCTAGATTGATTTTGCCCACGTTTGACCCATTTCAAATTCGGAAATTGGATAGATACAAATTGTTGCACGTCCAAGAATACTTTTGTAGGAATCTGTTCAACACTTCGTAGTTTGTTTTAAAAAAACCTCAGATTCCTTCTATACTATAACTGCCAAACAATCACACATGGGAGCAAACCAAAAATGAATTTGCAGTACTTATTCCCCATCAAGTTCCACCATTCCAAAAATCAAGCACGCAACCCTTTATTCCAGAACACTAAACCACAACACTGTCCAAAAGAATTCCACAATGTTTGCACAAAATTTCCAATGAAAAACACATGGTCAATCGATTCCTCAATAGGATCAGGACAACATAAACAAGGAAACGGACCAACAATTCCTAGATGCCACAACAATTCCAGAAGTGGAAGTCGACTCCACATAAGCCTTAAAACAAAGAAAAGAATCTTCACAAGAATATCTTGTCGTCGTAGTTTGTCAACAAACTGAGAGTAACCAGCCCTTGCCCAAACCAAAGAAAGCATCCAAACCCCTCGATTTTTACCCAACAATGATCTACAGTTAAAATTTCTGATGCTCTGAATGATAGCCCCCGGCAGTACCTCTCTAACCTCCTCCAAGTTCCATCTCCCATTTCTCCAAAACTCTCACAAGGAACAATAACCTCTACTATGATTAAACTGAGATAAAGTTCCTAGTAATCTCCAATTAACATGATAAAAGTCCACCTCCCCATCTCCCAAAAGCCAACCAATATGTTGTTCTACCACTACTTTGGCTTCCAACAATCTACGCCAACCATGAGATGCAGACCAAGTCCGACAGACCATTACTGGATGCCTTACCTGGCAATACCGTAGGTGCATGAACTCAACCCACAAGGATTTTTTCATTCTGAATTTCCACCATAGTTTCACACTAAATGCTGCCACCACATCTTTCATGCAATGTATGCCAAGTTCACCTTCGTCATAAGGTACACATAGTTGTTTTCATGCTATCCAATGAGTCTTGTGTGTCTTCTGAGTTCCCTGCTAGAAATATTTAGCCATCAACCTATTCATATCCATAATAATCTGAGATGGCAGATTAATAATTGCCACTAAATGTATAGGAATAGATGCAAGAACATGTTTCACCAAAATAAGTCTGCCCTCAAATAATAACCACTTATTAAACCAGCAATCCATTCGTTGTTGCATCTTGGCTAATAAGAACAGAAAATACTCAACCTTTTTCCTCCCAAACAAGGTTCTATGTTCTTGTTCTTCATAATCATTGACCACTTGAGCATGATTTTCCAAGGCCAGACACTCAATTGCCTTCCCCTTCTCCATTGCCGAATCATCCTTCTTTGAATTTTCCACCCTCGTCTTTTTGATCCAGACTTTCTTCTTCAACTGACCATTAATCTGCGTATTCTATTTATCCCTGTTATTGCTGCTATCTTAAAACAGTTACATGAAGTATCATCATGCCGCTGTCAGAAGCATAGTTTGCAATACAGCGATAAATGTTCTGCCACTATAAGCTGCCAAAAGCCATATTCCATATCTATATGCTGTATCCATACACACTTTGGAAGCTGATAAGTTGGTTTTATACCAACTTAAATGGCTTAATTCACTTAGCTTTTGACTTTTTTTTCATGAGTTAGTGCAATGTTCTGTGTGTTGTTGTGCATTTATGTGGTTGGCAATTGGTTGTACTAAAATTGTTAAAAGAGACAAAAAAATGATGATAAACTTAAGCAATTGTGTGTTTGATGTTAATTGGCAAGGTTGAGAGATCAAAACAACTAAGAGGATGGATGAAACTGAAAGGAACTTAGTAGACTTAATTTAGGGTTTTGGCAGATTTGGTTAGTGAAGTTCATCTGGGCATAACTCTCTTGATATTAATCCAATTGGTGAGTTCTTTGGTGTTTTGAAAGGCTCTTTGAATGCACTACATTTCTTATGTTTTAACTATTTTCCAATTGTGTGTGCAAGAATATGAAATATGAGTTTCTTTGCGGAATATCATTATAGGGTTTTAGGGTTTTATCTGCCTGCCACAGTTTGGTGTTTTGATGATATCTTGAGTTTCAGGTACCTGATGAGGCTGTTTCTTGATTAATTGTAAAGCTAAGAGGGGGATCTAGAATTCTTAAGTTCACCATCAAGGCTGATTCAGAGGCTAGCACACACTTATTTGGCATGAAAGTAGGGTGTTGTGCTGGAATGGATATTTTGCCAATATCTTTGCCAACTCGGCTAACTTATCTTGCCAACACCTAGCCAATACCTTGCCAAGTTCTGCCAAACCAACGTGCCAAGACTTGCCCAAACCAATGTGCCAAGACTTGCCAACCAACTTGGCCTACACCTTGCCACACAACCTTGCCACCACAATGCACTTACCTTGCCAAGTATTCAACACACAACCTTGGCATATTTTTTGCAATTTTTGTACAACCTTGGCACACCACTCGTTCACTTTGGCACGAACACTTGCACAATTCACTTGGCACGACACCTTGCCACACCACTTGAGCACGACTTGACACATTCAGCAAGTAAAGAAGGGAAATTGGCCTACGACATGTCGTAGGACAAACTTGGAAGGAAAAAAAATGGCTTACGAAATGTCGTAAGCCATTCTGGAAGAAAGAAAATCGTGGGCAAAATTTTGGAAGAAGGATTTTGGCCTACGACCCAAGTTTGAAACAAGAATTTTAAGCCTACGACAATTGCTTGATGGGTGCTGAAAAAATGGCAAAGTGTTGGAAGAGTTGCTTCATGGGTTTTCAGCTCTGTTGCACTTCAGTAGTTGGGTTGTAACTCTCTCGTTTTAGCTCCAAATTAGGTGATTCAAATGGCTATGGAAAGCTAAGATAAATGGTTACAACTTTCGTGTTTTAAGATTTTTTTAAGTCACAGTGCATCATGGTAAAAGTTTGGCTGGAAGTTGCTGCCATGAAACATTGTGTTCTTGAGTTTTCAGGAAATTGGCTAAGTGTTGGAACTTCTGATTTCAGGAGTTCAGCAAGGCAGCAGAAGGCGAGACGTGTCAAGGCGAGAAGGCGTGAATTCACAAAGGCAGGACTGCAAGAAAGTCTGCGAGGACGCTGAAGGCGCGATTTCTGTAGGCTTGAAGGCGTAGTTCGACTCTGATTCTTCTATCTGGAGTGCTGAAAAGTGAAGGCGTGAGAGGCAGAAGCCCAAAGGCGCTAACGCTGACTTGAAGGCGCGGCACCGCAAGACTGAAGGCTCTAACGCTGACTTGAAGGCACGACACTGGAAGACTAAAGGCGCTGGAATGCTGAACAGATTCTTCAACTTCGAATTTTTCACATGTTTTGGGCTGATTTTGGCTTTCCCAGTCAAGGACACTTTTGTAACACTTTATACATTTTATGTTGCGTATTAGTTACGTTTTCCCAACTCTATATATGGGGAAGGTAGCTAACATGTAAAAGGATCGGATTCATTATTCACTATTCACATTTTTCCATATTGTAACCGACTTTTGATTTTGAAGGGCGGGAAGTGTTCTTGAGATCTACTTTATTTCTCTAAGTTTGTTGCTTCATTTTGGATTCCGATCAAAGTTTTGCTCTCATCATTGTACATCTCCTGGAAATTGAGAAGAAAAGTGACAATTCTCTCGGCATTTAGAAGCTTTTATGACTCTTAATTGGTAAACTCTTCCAATTAATGATTATGAACTGTTTAACCTTCCAATTTGTTGATTGTGAAGCTGAAATGGAGATTTGTGGCTAATTGTGTGATAATCTAGGATACTGAGGGCAAATGCTAGGTTGAAATTGTAAATGTGCAGTAGAACTAACAATCTAAATGTAAATTCTCAGCACTGAATTTGTAAAACTTGTTAAGTGCATGCTTTTGATCTGAATTTGATGAAATAAGATTTGATTGCAGTCGTCATGCTGAATTGAGTCTTCTTTTGTAAAATTTGGATGAAAATCATGGATAAGTGAGCGGGTGTCGGTCGCTCGACCTCGTCAAAAACACAAACTTACTCAACTAATGTAGAGGTGGCAAGTGGGATCGTATCCACAGGGAAGGTTTGGATGTCAAGAGATCACTTGTTCAAGAAACCAAAACAAATGGGACAAATGCAAGACAATATGAATGCAAAAATGAGAAATGCAAGGTTAGTATGCAAGCACTGCCTTGAGGATGAACCAATTGGTATGGATATCAGCCTATTATCGTTGACTTGTGTAAAAGCATGAATGAGGGGGTCGACCTTCTAGCGAACTTAGGGTTGATCTCCATATAAGACTCACAATCCTAATTCACCATGCTCCTCTCATCTTCCCTTGGTAGGGCAAGACCTAGGCTCGGCTTCCTAATTCCCGATCCCTATCCGACACTAGAACCCCAACTCCCTTGGACAAGACAGTCAACCAAAGTCCGAGTTCTAATGTTCAAACAATCCTAAGTCTTTCCATTATATTAACTTCAATTGTCAGTGGTACTGCACAATTGACGTTGCATCCTTACACAGATCATAGGACTCATCCAAGTTGTTCCCTATTCTAGTGATGTTATTTCAATTTCCATTGATACCACTAGATTGACCTCAGTGGTACTGCAAGTCATATGAAGGGCCTAGGCGTGAGTGAGTAATAATTGGAATAAAGCATCAACAAGATATATGAAACAATATCAAACACATGATGCGCAATACGAATGTCTCAAATAAGATAAAGATCCACACAATTGATCCTCAAGACAGTATGATCTAAAGAAGGAAAAAGAGAGAGAAAATCCTAAGCTAAACTATGAACCCTAATCTAAAGAATGCTATGCTGTGTTGTGTTGTGCGGCCTCCGAATAATAAGTCCCCCTTTTATAAATTTCTCCCCGTGGAAATGTTGATGATTCTTCTTGGAAATTTCCTCCTTCCGCGGGGAGAGTGACGCGTGTCCTTTGTTGCTTTCTGGAAACTTCTTCCTTCCTATGGGGGAATGCCAAGTGTCTGAAAAAGTTCAGTCAACAAAAGTAGTGAGGTCAACTGATAACATTGAATGTGCAAATTATCAAACAGTTGGTGCCTTCACATGGGTGAGCATGCTTGTCTTTAAATATGCCGATGCGAGTGAAGCTTGGGAGCACGAGTGGGGTGAGACTCAAAGCAATTTATCTACCTAAGTGTGAGAATCACAGTGTGTACAAGTGCGCGGGTGAAAATGTGTAAAACGATATGTGCAAGTGTGCGAGTGGCGGTGCGGGCGCCTGTGGGCGTGAGTGAGTGGGCTGTGCGGGCACATGGCGCCCGCACAGCCGTGCGTGTGTGTGTGCTATGCGTGTGTGTGTAGCTGTGCGGGCGCCAGCGTGCATGGTGTGTGGCTGTGCGGGCGTCTGGCGCCCGCACAGCATGTGTGCGTGTGTGGCGGTGCGGGCGCCAGCTTGTGTGCGTGTGTGGGTGTGCGGGCGCCCAGTGCATAGTGTGTGTGTGTTTTGTGTTTGTGCTGTGCGAGTGGGATTTGGTGTGGTGCGTGATCAAGTGTGCTTCATAACTCAAAAATGATTACTTTCATAACAAAAATGCTACACTTAGCCAATTCTCAACATTTCATCGGATTGAACCATTTCCACACATACTTGTTCATCTATCATAATTTTTACAGAGAATTTATACAAAAGATCAAACAAGTTAAACGAATAAGTCGGTACAAACCCGACTTATCATCCCCCACACTTAAATCTTTGCTAGTCCCGAGCAAAGTAGCACACAACACCTAGTGATTACCCTATCTACATTCAACACTCACGACATCATCAGCTATCCATTATAAACTTTTTAGCATGCAAAGGGAATTATATATATGGGCAAGCTTATAGTTTACTGCATTTACACAATTTGTCGAGTAAAGGGAAACGAATAAAGACCAAACCGTCAGCGTGCAAGTGTGTGCTGAGGGTTACTTATGATCCCTACACTGTCTATGCAAAGTACTCAAGTAAACACTTAATCAGAAATTCTTGCACTACAGTCCTTTTGTCCACAGACACGAACACTTAAACATAAACATTGTAAAGAAACTATTTCGCACATTGGTGTTCTTGCACATCGGTCCTTATTTGTAATTCATGCCGCACATTGGTGCTTAGCTGCCCAGGGTTTTGTGGCTATTTTTTTCCTTTATTCGCCCATTGGCTTTTTCTTCACAATTGCACTATTTCAAACAACAATTCGTGTTCGTGTGAGTCTTCAATAGACTATATAATCAAAATACAAGAATAAGTGTTTACGAGTAGAAGGCACATACACGCAAGGAATCATAAAGGTCCTCCTATGTCAAAATTTTGCTGGCGCTTCTATCTTACTTTAACATCGCACTTTACTCAGCAAATTTCACGCAATACTTGAAAACTGCTAACTCGCAAAAAAGATTTTTGCATACATCACAAGGGTGACATTTATGAATTTGCTGATGAGATCTTTGAGTGTGAATGTAAATTGGGCGTGCGAGTGTGATGAGTGGATATTGGCAAATTTGGCACAACACAATCAACACTTTCACATTAAAACTTAAAGAACACTACATCACAATTGGAATAGAAAGCATGGTACAAGGTCAGTGCTAGTCACTGCCTCGTTTTTCATTCCCACACATCAACACTAGACAAATAAAAATACACCACCTACTACTAATATAATAAACACTAGCACTGCACCCTGCAACACATCACACAAGGCATAAGAAAATTAACACACATTCAGAATAATGCAACCAAGGCACATTCACACAAGCATCAACTTTATCATGGCCGGGCCTCCCCCCACACTTAAAATTTACATTGTTCCCAATATAAAGAAAATGAGTAGGTTCAGGAACTCCCTTTTTGTTTGTAGCCTGTAGGTTCCAATGTTCGCTGGGTTGAGTGCCTTTGTCCTCAAATTTTCCATTCATGACTGTAGACCTTTGAGCACCATTTGCACCATGCTCATCAGCTTTTGCTGTTCTTGAATCAGTCTTTGCACTTGCAGCTCCCCCCACACTTAGACTCATGTATCCTTGCATCAAAAGCACACAACTCACAATTTGGATAAATCATACATTCATATAGCACACTAACCATGTTTTTCATCCTAGAGTAGAACTCCATGCAATAAAGGCGTCCCAATAATGCACTATGTTCATGGCAAATTAAAATTTCACACATGGTCACCACTTCACATTTTCTATGATATGCATGAAAACCCAACCAACTAGACAACATTCACCTCAAACAAATTATGAAAGTTCAAGAAGGTATTTCCCACAGAGAATGGAATTCAATAAATCACAAGGGAATGAGCTCATACCTTATACTGTGCAATTATGGGTGAATAGTGACTTTTTGAAAACTTTGTGTTAAAGTGGTGGTGCTACTAACCTACTGTGCGAGAGTGTGAGATTGTGACTTGTGATGTGTAAGAGACTAGAGAAAAAATGTGGTGTGCAAGTGAGTGCCACACCATGACCTTGGGTCATGGTGGCGTATGATGGGTCAAGTTAATAGCACTTTGAAGACACCCCCACACTTGGCATTTGAGAGGCTTTTGCTTTAAGCTCCTGCACACAAGAGACAACTATCTACGTAAGGCAAGACCAAAAACAAAAGCAAACTAAAAACTCAAACAAAAATTTATTCACAGAAGGTAGAGCAAATAGTTCTGGATTTATTCAGTCTCCAGCTAGACTTTATTCATGAAGCTTCCTTCTTCAAGATTCAGAGTATCCATCTCTGTACCAGAAGAATCCTTTTTCATGATCACTCTTTTCTCTCCAGTATGGAACTGGACAACTGTTTTTCAGAAAGAGGTGATGGAGCTCATGCACATGGGGAACAATCTCAGCAAACTCCATCTTAAACCATGCATGTTCCCCCATAGGTCTCACCTCTTTCACTTCTCCCACCAACTTTTGCTCTAAAATCCTGCAAGGCTCAACCACAGATTGTGCATCCACAGTCTCAAAAAATTCATCAGTAATTTCAAAAATGGATGCATCAACAAAGAAATTCTCTACCATGTTAGCTATTTCCTTACAAAAAATTAGATCATCATCACATAGATTAACATGGGCATTCTATTGGGGCTCTCCTTTGCTAAAAAAATTTGGTTCACCTTGCACATCAAACAAAGGTGTCTCGTCCTTCTCTATTTGTTGGTCACCAGTTACAGTTTCAAATTCTTTCACAATTTCATGATTTGGTGTCTCAACAAAATACTCAATCAACATGTTGTCATATTCATTAGCATGGGCAACATTGGTTTCATTCATGCTCAAACAATGATTGATGAGATATGTCTCTGTACAATTCACCGGGCATGCAAGGACAGGAGGAGCATCTAAGGGAAGTCTAACAATGTCATCATTCTCATGGAAATTCATAAAGTTGATATAAGACTCGAGATTAGATACACCCTCCATTTTGGCAGTAAGAAACCAAATAGCCCTAAGTTCTTCATCACTAAACTCATCACAAGATACATCATTCTCACAAGATGGACTCAAACGTTCATGCACAAGAATCTCATCAACAAAGCACTCATGCATAACATCTCCAACATTTATAGACTCCAACTCCCTTGGACTCTTTAAACCATGATCAAAAATTGCATTCACATCAAAATGATTTTCCTCAGGAGTGGGTGTTTCAGTAAGGGGAGATATACCTTCTGAGTGGCCTTGAGCATCTTGAATTGGTGTCTCAAGTTGTTCCTACAAGTTGCTCATTAAGGCACTCTTGTGATCAAGTCTCTGTTGTGGTTCTGTAGGCTTCTCTTTCTTTTGAGCCAACCTTGATTTCACTCTATCAGCCTTGTTCAAAATTTTAGACAACATGTCATTTTGCTCTTCTTCTTGATAAAACTCATTGCCTTGCACAGGTCATGCCATGATTCATAGTATCTTGGTGGGGAGAGGTTATCAAATACTCTAGGAGTTGGTCGTGTCTCATCCATCCAATCTGGTGGGTAATCATAGTAAGGCTCAACATAGTCCCCAAACCTCCTGGTCATATTTGATCTATTGTGGTGTGCACAATACAAGTCAAATGAAGTTCCAAATCCCATGCACTTACCACAACTTGAACACAGCAAACTAAAGCTCAGAATAACAAAAAATAAAATTTACTAACACAAATACTAACACACAAAAATGAGAAAATCACACACAAAAGTAGAATGACAAAATCAAAAAAAAATCACAAATCAAGGAAACAAACAATCTCTCACAACCGTGCCTTCCCCGGCAACGGCGCCATTTTGAGCGGGGGTCGGTCGCTCGACCTCGTCAAATACCCAAACTTACTCAACTAATATAGAGGTGGCAAGTGGGATTGTATCCATAGGGAAGGTTTGGATGTCAAGAGATCACTTGTTCAAGAAACCAAAACAAATGGGACAAATGCAAGACAATATGAATGCAAAAATGAGAAATGCAAGGTTAGTATGCAAGCACTGCCTTGAGGATGAACCAATTAGTATGGATCTCAGCCTATTATCATTGACTTGTGTAAAAGCATGAATGAGGGGGGCGACCTTCTAGCGAACTTAGGGTTAATCTCCTTATAAGACTCACAATCCTAATTCACCATGCTCCTCTCATCTTTCCTTGGTAGGGCAAGACCTAGGCTCGGCTTCCTAATTCCCGATCCCTATCCAACACTAGAACCCCAACTCCCTTGGACAAGACAGTCAACCAAAGTCCGAGTTCTAATGTTCAAACAATCCTAAGTCTTTCCATTATATTAACTTCAATTGTCAGTGGTACTGCACAATTGACGTTGCATCCTTACACAGATCATAGGACTCATCCAAGTTGTTCCCTATTCTAGTGATGTTATTTCAATTTCCATTGATACCACTAGATTGACCTCAGTGGTACTGCAAGTCATATGAAGGGCCTAGGCGTGAGTGAGTAATCATTGGAATAAAGCATCAACAAGATATATGAAACAATATCAAACACATGATGTGCAATACGAATGTCTCAAATAAGATAAAGATCCACACAATTGATCCTCAAGACAGTATGATCTAAAGAAGGAAAAAGAAAGAGAAAATCCTAAGCTAAACTATGAACCCTGATCTAAAGAATGCTATGCGGTGTTGTGTTGTGCAGCCTCCGAATAATAAGTCCCCCTTTTATACATTTCTCCCCGTGGAAATGTTGATGATGCTTCTTGGAAATTTCCTCCTTCCGCGGGGAGAGTGACGCGTGTCCGTTGTTGCTTCCTGGAAACTTCTTCCTTCCTATGGGGGAATGCCAAGTGTCTGAAAAAGTTCAGTCAACAAAAGTAGTGAGGTCAACTGATAACATTGAATGTGCAAATTATCAAACAGTTGGTGCCTTCAAATGGGTGTGCATGCTTGTCTTTAAATATGCCGGTGCGAGTGAAGCTTGGGAGCACGAGTGGGGTGAGACTCAAAGCAATTTATCTACCGAAGTGTGAGAATCACAGTGTGTACAAGTGCGCGGGTGAAAATGTGTAAAACGATATGTGCAAGTGTGCGAGTGGCGGTGCGGGCGCATAGGCCCCCGCGTGTGTGAGTGAGTGAGTGGACTGGCGCCCGCACAGCCTTGCGTGTGTGTGTAGCTGTGCGGGCGCCTGGCGCCCGCACAGCTTTCATGGGGTGTGGCTGTGCGGGCCCCTGGCACCCGCACAGCTGTGCGTGTGTGTGTGCTGTGCGGGAGCCTGGCGCCCGCACAACGTGCGTGTGTGTGTAGGCGCCCGCACAGCTTGTGTGCGTGTGTGGGTGTGCGGGTGGGATTTGGTGTGGTGCGTGACCAAGTGTGCTTCATAGCTCAAAAATGATTACTTTCATAACAAAAATGCTACACTTAGCCAATTCTCAACATTTCATCGGATTGAACCATTTCCACACATACTTGTTCATCTATCATAATTTTTACAGAGAATTTATGCAAAAGATCAAACAAGTTAAACGAATAAGTCGGTACAAACCCGACTTATCAATAAGAACCTGAGAATGCATGAGTTCTTAAACCTGTTTGAATTTGCACAGATCTTAAGGCTAGACCTCACCATAGGAATCTTTGAGTCTGTATAATCCTGAGAACAAGGTGATAAGAGATTCTCCTACTTAAATGATGAATTTACATGCTAGGATCGGGCCTCACCATGGGAGATTCTAGATGTTCATGCCTGAGTAATTTGAGTGGGGAATTGAGATAACACGGTTTTACTTCACCATTCTTAGGCCCGATCACAAGATAGGATGGTGTCGGGAGACTAAAATTGTAGTGTAGTAACCATGCTAACTATAATTTCGGTATCCATTTGTGATTCTCCTTATCTGCTTTGATTGTATGTTAGTAATACTATATGTATGAGAAGTTGCATTCACCCGGAAGTAACCTAGATTATCAGCTTAATTTTCTTGAGAACTTTTCTTTTACTTATTTGAGTCTTACTTGTGTATTCATTTCAATTTGTATTCGTGTGGAGTTAAACCAATTTACTTCCTGTTAAATTTTGTAATCAGTATTCTTTTAGTCTTGTTATATTTTGGTTACATAATTGAGCATATCAAACTTCTTGAATCGACTATTTCCCTGAGGAACGAAACCTAGCTCACTGCTACTATATTCAGTGAAATTAGGATAAATTGACGAGCCACGACACTCGACATCAATTTTTGGCGCCGTTGCCGGGGAATTAGGCACTGTTCTTGAAATTTGCTTTTGTTCTGTTCTTAGTGTGTGTGGTTTCTTGTTGTGATTTCGTCTAGTTCTTTTCGCCTAGTAAGTGTACTTCTTAGTCTGAGTACATTGACTCATTACTGTGTGTTGGTTCTACTACTTTTATCATCTTGTATTGGTTTGATTTACAGTTTGATCCATTTGTTCGGTTTCATTTGGTGTATTGGAGTGTTGAATTTTACTTCTCTTGATTTGAGTTTATATTGCTGTTACCTTTGTAGTTAAAATTTGGAATCCTTATTACTGTGTTTGTTGTTGTTTCTTTTCTCGATATCACTTGCTGTTTTTGTTTGTGTATGCCCAGGTCTGTAAGATCTAGAATTTGAATTGGGCCTTGAATTGGAAAGAACTCTAAGGATTCAAGCAAAGCAGAGAGATTTGGCAGCTCAAGGAGCACAAGCACCGAGGTTTGGAGACCACTATGCAGTAAATTTTGACAATCGATTTGGTCATCAGGACATCGATGTGAAAAGTTACCACATTCCTCCACAAATCGTTTCAATGATCACCCAGGGCCAATTCTTCCAAGGTCTTGACAACGAGGATCCTAATGACCACCTTGATTGGTTTCTTGGGTTATGTAGCACTTTTAAGTTGCCAAGGGTCGATAGGGGTGAGGTTCACAGAATTTTGTTCCCTTTATCTTTGTGTGGAAAGGCTAAACATTGGTTCAAAAGTATTGGGGGAGCAAATGCTGGAATGTCATTTGATGATCTACAGAAAAGGTTCTTGTCAAAGTACTTCCCTCCAGCTAAGCTTGAAAAGAGAAGGTTGGAAATTATGAACTTCCAACAACAAGACAGTGAGTCATTTAGGGAAGCTTGGGAGAGATTCAACGATTTGATTAAGCAATGCCCCAATCATGAATTGGGCGAGATTAGGGAATTAAATACCTTCTTCAAAGGCTTAACTCCTGAATCCTCTTTGATGGTTAAAGCTTGTGCTAATGGGGCACTTAACGACAAATCTGTGCCTGAGGTGCGTGAACTGTTTAACCAGATAGCTGAGGGTGAATACCTTTTTCCAGAGACTAGAAAGCCACATCTCAGGAGACAAAGAGGAGTTCTTGATGTAGATGAGGAGACTTCACTTAGTGCTAAGTTTGAAGCATTGGCCAAGCAGGTGCAGACTTTAAAGGCGACTCAAACCAATGCCCCAGTACTTTTATGTGGACTATGGAAAGGGGAACATCAAACGAATAAATGTGCAATCACTACTGAATCCATTCAGTATGTGAATAACTACACTAATAAGCCCCAATATGCTGGAAACTAATCTGGGAACAATTACAATGGAGGAAACAGACAATATGGTGGAAACCAAGGCAACTGGAATCAACAGCAGAACCAAGGAGGAAATTACTATCAAGGTAATGACTCAAGGAGAGCAATGAATCAGCCACCTCCTGGTTTTGATAATCAGGCTAGCACATCAGAACAAAAGAAGCCAACTGTAGAAGATATGTTTCAAAAGCTGATGGAAAAGATGGATAAGAACGAACAGAGATTCGGAGGTTTGGAGTCCACTGTGAAGCATCACGAGGCTACTTTGAAGAATATCGAGATGCAACTTGGTCAGCTTGCCAATGCTGTACACCAGAGGCCAAAAGGAGCACTTCTGAGTGACACAGTACCAAATCCCAAGGGAAGAGAAGCATGCAATGCTATTACTTTGAGGAGTGGAAAATTGTTGCCTGGAAGCAAACATGCAGAAGACAAGAGTGATGGCTTAGAGGAGGACCAAAAAGATGAAGCTGAGGAAGTTTTGGAACCTGAGAAGAATGGTGAGCAAGAGGAAAATAAGTCTAATAGGAAGGAAATACCAGCAAGGGTGGGGAATGAGATTCAAGAAATTCCAATCCTTATAATTTCCCAGATTATGCTCCAAAAGCTCCATTTCCAGAAAGGAAGAAACCTCCACCTAAGAAGGGACCTCAATTCAATCGTTTCTTGGATATGATCAAACAAGTGAATGTCAATGTTCCTTTGTTAGATTTGGTGACAGTCATGCCTAAATATGCTAAGTATTTAAAGGATCTCATTTCAAACAAGGAGCAAATCTTGAGATGTGAAGTTCCAATGATGCTATCAGAGTACAGCCAAGCATGGATGGTTCACAAATTACCTCCAAAGCTTAAGGATCAAGGTAGCTGTACCATCCCCTGTAAGATTGGAACCAGATATTTTGCAAAAGCCCTTTGTGACCTTGGAGCTGGAATCAACCTGATCCCATTATCTATTGCAATAAATGTGGGGTTGAGTGAAAGGATTCGACCAGTTGCAGTGACACTACAGTTGGCAGATAGATCATTGGTGACTCCTACAGGCTTGGTGGAGGACGTGTTGGTAAGTATTGATAAATTTACCTTGCCTGTTTATTTCATTATACTTGATATGGAAGAGGACCCCGAGGTCCCTCTCATTTTTGGTAGACCTTTTCTTGCTACTGGTGATGCTTTAATAGGTGTGAGAAACAAGACAGTCACGTTTAGGATTAACAATGAGGAAGTGGTTTTTGATGTAAACTATGCTATGAAGCAACCTCTAAATATAGAGTCGTGTTTTGCTATCAAAGCCATAACATATTCTTCTTTGAATAATTTGAACAATATGCATGATTTCTCTGTTGTTGATGAGTTAAGTGTTTGTGAGGATCATTTTGATGGAATTGACTTAGATGATGAGGACAAGAAAATTATTTCTGAAATTGAGGATATTATTGAATGTTGCTATTTGGAAGAATCGATTTGTGAAATGCAAAGTGATGTTGTGGAAGTTAAAATGCATGAAACTGTGAAGGAAAATGAACATGATTCGTTTATGTTGTCACATGTTTTGACTAATGAAATTTGTAATCCCACTGAGGTGAGGAAGGAAGAATTTCTCTGCAGGAATGAAAAGCTTTTACCTTCCATTGTGGTGGCACCAAAACTTGAGTTGAAACCACTTCCACCTTATCTTAAATATGCTTTCTAGGGAGAAAATGAGACATTGCCAGTTGTTATATCTTCAAAACTTGAAGGTTGGCAAGAGGAAAAGCTTTTGAAAGTTTTGAGGAAACATAAGTTGGCTATTTGATGGACAATTGTTGATATAAAAGGCATAAGTCCAGGTTTATGTATGCACAAGATTTTGCTTGAGGAAAATGATGTGCCAGTACGGGATAGACAGAGAAGACTAAATCCCCAGATGATGGAAGTTGTGAAGAAAGAGGTTATCAAATTGCTTGACTTTGGGATGATTTTTCCAATTTCAGACAGTGAGTGGGTTAGTCCTATTCAATGCGTTCCGAAAAAAGGAGGGGTCACGGTTATAAAGAATGAGGCTAATGAACTTCTAGCAACAAGAGTGGTCAGTGCCTGGAGAGTTTGCATGGATTACAGGAAGCTAAATAAGGCAACTAGAAAAAACCATTTCCCTCTTCCATTCTTGGAACAATTATTGGATAGAATTGCTGGCTACCTTTTCTATTGCTTTTTGGATGGATACTCTGGTTACAACTAGATTGCAATTGATCCCAAGGACCAGGATAAGACAATTTTCACTTATCTTTTTGGCACATTTGCTTATAAAAGAATGCCATTTGGTCTGTGCAACGCCCCAGCTACTTTTCAGAGGTGCATGATGGCCATTTTTCACGATACGGTTGAATCAATTATTCAGATCTTTATGGACGACTTCTCTGTGTTTGGAATGACCTTTAATGGATGTTTGGAAAATTTGGCTAAGGTGTTGAGAAGGTGTGAAGAAACGAACCTGGTGTTGAATTGGGAAAAATGTCAGTTCATGGTTCAAGAAGGGATTGTGTTAGGCCATAAAATTTCTCATGCTGGGATGGAGGTAGATCGAGCTAAGATAGATGTCATTGCCAAACTTCCTCCACCAACAAATGTTAAGGGTATCAGAAGCTTTCTTGGATATGCTGGGTTTTATAGAAGGTTTATTAAGGATTTTTCAAAGATAGCTAGACCCTTGTGCAGCCTCCTAGAAAAAGATGTCAAGTTTGAGTTTGGAACAGAATGTGTTGAGGCATTTGAAACTTTGAAAACGAAATTGGTGGAAGCTCCTGTGATAGTCACTCCTCATTGGGGTGAACCCTTTGAAATTATGTGCGATGCCAGTGATTATGCTTTAGGAGCTGTCTTAGGCCATAGAAGAGACAAAGTGTTTCACACTATCTATTATGCAAGCTGGCTACTGAATGAGGTTCAAATGAATTATACAAC
The DNA here is from genome assembly GCA_016586305.1 of Ophiorrhiza pumila. Lineage (NCBI taxonomy): Eukaryota > Viridiplantae > Streptophyta > Magnoliopsida > Gentianales > Rubiaceae > Ophiorrhiza > Ophiorrhiza pumila. The sequence goes on along the minus strand of BLIW01000009.1, from coordinate 34,218,947 downwards.
TACAGAAAAGGAAATGTTAGCAGTGGTCTTCGCATTTGATAAATTCCGTGCCTATCTTTTGGGATCAAAGGTCATTGTTCCTACAGGACATGCTGCATTGAAGTATCTGCTTGCAAAGAAGGAAGCAAAACCACATTTGATTAGATGGGTATTGTTGCTCCAGGAATTCGATATGGAAATCAAAGATAGGAAGGGCTCTGAAAATGTGGTTGCTGACCATCTCTCAAGACTGGAATCAGAGGCTCAAGATGATTCAAATATTTTGGTTAAGAAGCATTTCCCTGATGAGCAGGTTTTCAAAGTGGTTGAAAGGACATTGCCTTGGTACGCTGAGATTGCAAATTTTGTTGTTGCTGGCAAAATTCCATCTTATTACTCCAGTGATCAGAAGAAAAGACTGAGAAGTGATGCTAAATATTTCTTCTGGGAAGACAATTCTTTATATAAAATATGCAGTGATCAAGTGATAAGAAAATGTGTCAATGAAGAAGAAAATGAGGACATCTTAAAGGCATGCCATGAAGGACCCTGTGGTGGTCATTTTGGATCAACTAGGACAGGCTTCGAAATCTTGCAATGTGGGTTTTATTTGCCACATATCTTCATGGATGCCAGAATCTGGGTTGGAAAATGTGATCGCTGTCAACGAACTGGCAATATCTCTTCAAGAAATGAGATGCCCTCGAACAACATCCTGGAGGTAGAGATTTTTTATGTGTGGGGGATTGAGTTCATGGGGCCATTCCCTAAGTCAAGAGGAATGGAGTACATCCTGGTGGCAGTGGATTACGTTTCTAAATGGGTGGAAGCTGTGGCTTTGGCTCATAACGATGCAAAAAGTGTAACTGCCTTCTTGAAGAAATACATCTTTAATAGGTTTGGAGCTCCCAGGGCTATAATAAGTGATGGAGGGACTCATTTCTGTAACAAGCTCTTCGAATCTTTGTTGGCCAAATATGGTGTTACTTACAAAGTTTCCACAGCTTACCATCCACAGACTTCTGGCCAAGCTGAAATTTCCAATCGGGAGATAAAAAGGGTTCTTGAAAAAGTGGTAAATCCAAGTAGGAAAGATTGGTCTTTGAAGTTAGATGATGCATTGTGGGTATACAGAACAGCTTACAAGACCCCAATTGGAGCTTCTCCTTTTCGATTGGTTTTTGGTAAAGAGTGTCACTTGCCAGTGGAACTTGAACATAAGGCGTATTGGGCGATTCAAACATTGAACTTGAATCTGTTTGAGGCTCAATCGAAAAGAATGTTGGAATTGAATGAACTGGATGAATTCAGATTCAATGCTTACATGAGTGCCAAGATGTACAAGGAGAGGACTAAAAGAATTCATGATGCCAAGATTCAATCCAAGATTTTTGTTCCAGGGCAATTGGTATTGCTTTATAACTCTAAACTTAGATTGTGTCCTGGAAAATTGAAATCAAGGTGGAGTGGTCCTTTTAGAGTTGTTGATGTCAAACATTATGGGGTAGTGGAAATCAAGAATGAAAAGAATGGCAATGTGTGGAAAGTGAATGGCCATCGTCTCAAGCCTTACTTAACTTCTCAGGACAAGGATAGCATTAATGTGGAACGAGATCCACATGAGCTATACCTTGATGATCCTATCCCTTCACATTGAGCTATGAAGCACAGTTAGGCTGTGGACTGTAAACCAAGCGCTCCTGGGAGGCAACCCAGTGTTTCTTTCCATTGTTTCTTTTCTTTTGTTTGGTTGGAACTATTTTTCTTTGTTAACTTTTAGTTTGTGTCGAATTTGGTTTCAAATTGTGGCAAAATCTTCGAACATAACTCAGGGTTATCTTTTGGTAGATTTACATGAGGATGATGATGGGCATTATTGCTAAAAGCAGGAAATGAATCTTTGTTTTTTTTTCTATTCAATTGGGTAAATGAGTGTATTTTTCTACAACTCAGGTAAAAGTTCTGATGGTAAGAATTGATTCTAATCCCGTGAACTTGAGAGCATTATTGATGCATTGTTGGTTTGGATGGTTTCAATAATAGAATAATGCGGACAATAAGCTCAAACTTGTAGGCTTTCGTTTTTCAGAATCATTCACATGTGTTTGTTGGGTAGCTAGATGGCAATTCTATACATTGAATATCGTTCTTTTGCATGCTAATTACTCTTCTTTACATTGTTTCTCTTATTAGACATTTTTCATTTCTTGATCATGGCTGATTATTATCCTCATCAGAATCCTTATGAATATGTTATCTTTAGTGAAGATCCAGGAACTACTTCTTCCTCTTCTAATGATGATGCGGTGGTGCTTAATGTTGAACCAGCTAACTTTCCTCATTTTATTAATGCTAATACTGAGAATTTGTACCATGGTTTTAGCAATAGAGCTGTTATGATTGAGAGGCCATTCGAGGTCCCTTCCAGGAGATTTGAGGATGTGACCTTTAGTCAATCGTGGTCTCGTTTTGCACAAGCTTCAGTAGTAGTGAATACGGGTATAGTTAGAGAATTTTATGCTAATTAACGAGCTAATGGTGTTCGCTCAGTGTTTGTGAGAGGAAAATATTTGAAGGTCACCCGACACAGTATCAATATGCTTTATCTCCTTGATGATTTTCCTGGTAACACTTATTGTAGGTTGCTTCGGGCTGACGATACTGATCACTTGCTGGCTTCAGTGACTTTACCTGGTGCTAGATGGGTGAGGAATGCTCGACGCGAGGCTTTATATGTACCTACCAGTGAACTCACGGCCGAAGTAAAATTGTGGTTAATGTTTATAAATTCAAGGCTTTTACCTACTAACCGTGCAGATATCACATCTAGAGAACGCATTCTTTTAATTTATGCTATTTTACATGATTTCTCTATTGATGTTGGGAAGTTGATATTACAGTTTATCAGGCGGGCACAAAGAAGTGAGTTTGTACCGATGTATTTTCCAGCTCTGATAACAGCCATGGCTCATGCGAAAGGAGTTAATATCACTTCAGCTGACAATCCTCAAAATCCTCTTGGTCTGTTGGAACCTCCTCAGTGGCCTACTTTACAAGAGGAAGAAATAATTGCAATACTTTCTCGTGGCTTGTAGAAAGTGGAAGGCCAAGTTCCTTTGTCGTGATTGTTTATTTTATCTCACGGGAACCGTATCTTATTCAAGTGTGGGGGGAAGCTTCGCCAAGTTATCTTGATTATGGTTGTGGTTTGAACATGTATGGTTACCTTGATTATGTTTTAAGGAGATTGTTTGCCATAATGGAAGTGAGTGTAGTATTAGTAGAGTTAGTTTTTTTTAGCTAGGTTGTGGGGTCTAAGTGTTGTGTTGTTTTTGTGTACTTAGTGTTAATGAAGTTTTAGTTTTGGTGATAATTTTTCTCAATTGTCTAGTTGTCTTCGGTTTAAATTTCGCACCCATGCATTGACGAAGAGAATATCTGCATTCCTGAACACTTCTGAACGTGAATTTAATCTTCTAAATAGCTGACAATTGAAGTAAGGATTGGATTACCATGGAGTCATGAATAAGGAATTGACGTAAAGGAAAAAGAAAGCTGACATTTTGTTGGACGTTTCTATGTGTTGCAGGATAAGTTCACATGCAAAATGTAGAAGTTATTTGTTTTGTTTTGTTGTTCATGATGTTTGAGAACATTGTTTAGAAGTGAACGGCTGAATTGAATAGAGTAAGTGGAGCTTTGTGGTTATTGCTTTGAATGATATGAATGCTTTAGTCTTGTCTTGTATTCATGATGTGTAAGGTGAGTTGACCGAAGAAGGTATAGTGTTGTATTGACAAAAATGAATGCATAAGAATTGGTGAAGGCTGAAAAGTTCACATGTTGTTGCATAGGATTGGGTCCCATATGTAAGTGACTTGATTGCATGTTGGTGATATTAGTTGACCGATTGAATGCTTGCATGGTGTCTTTATTTTTGGTTTTCTATAAGTACAAAGAACATTGTTTGACATTTCATTTCAAGTTACCACAAGAAAGATACACACATTTCGGCACTAGTAAGAGCATAGTGTGGACATTGAGCTTCTTAAGTTCATTTCTTCAAGGATTGGGTATTAACTCCCCATAAAAGGTATGTGTTGTTTTTATTTTGTTATCTTGATTTGTGCTTGGTGAATTTTTCTTATGCATCGTACGCTAAATTGTTGATCGTTGTATGAACAAGAAATGAAAATTGTTCTAGGATAATGTAGTTAATTAGTAAACATGACTTGTTGCCTAGCTACATGTTAAGTGTGGAGGTGGATTGATTAGAAATTTGAATCTTCAAGAATTCCAGCTTTGCCACGTTTCTGTTTTTAGAGCATAACTTGAGTTAGGAGTGTTGAAATGAAGTGCTTCCAGTTGCATCGTTTAGCCAACATGATAACCTTCAACGTTTATTTTGTACACTTTTGATAATTGTGGCTGGTACATAGGCTAAAAAGGCTTAGAATGTGAAGTACATGTTGAAATCAGGATTTGAATTTGATGAATCTGCCTAGCTTGACATGTCTCGGTATTTTGGGTAGAAATTGCAAATGGAATGTCCAAATTACATGATTCCAATGGGAGATTTTTGCTAAGACTGTGAGTTACAAAGTTTATGTTTGCCATTTTTACTAGTTTTGCCTGGAATGTAGACAAAAAATAGATGGAAAGGTGAGTTTATTTTGATAAGATTTCTGGGATTTGTGAAAGCTGCCAGATTTTCCACATTTCTGTAAAACAGTCATAAATTGAGCTTGGTATGTCCAATTTTGTTGATTCAAATTGGGAAATTCAGCTAAGAGGAAGGGCTACAATTCTTATGTTATACACTTTTGTTGGTTTTGCCTGGAACATGGTCTAATTTTGAGGACAATGTGTGTTCATGTTCTGAATTGTGAATTGTGGCAATGCTGAATCTAAACAGTTTAATGAATTTCGGTATCTTAGCCATAATTTGGTCATTTTGACTCCAAATTGAGTGATTCTTGTCCTAAACTTTCGTTTTAAGAGTGCTCTACAACTTTGATGCTTTATGTTTGAACTGATTTGCCTTGTTTGTTGAATGATGTTTACTTTCTATTCATGCGGATTTCTAGTTTCAAGAATTGTTAAATATGCGATTGCATAGTGAAAATTCTCAATGCATTTGTTTTGCCTTGGATAGTTTTTGATAAGTTGAACTTTAATAGGAATGGCACCAAAGAAAGATTTGACTTCAAGAAAAGCCACGACTTCAAAGAAAGGAAAAGGAAGAGCTCAAGCACCTGATGAAACTGATTCTGACCCGGAGTATTTTTCGGATGATATGAAGATGTTTGAGGAGCCCCCTCAATATGCGATGCCAGCCCCGACCCCTAAGAAACGGAAAGGAGTCCCTGAGGTGTCTCTGTTCGTTGATGAGGATGCAATGAGACGTTGGGAGCAAGGGTTCAATATGAAATATATACACCTTGAACGCGAGTTCAGTGTGGAGAAAGGGCCGTTTAAGAAGCTGATGAAATTTTACAAATTCCATGAGAGGCTTACGATTGCTCTGAGTTTTGCAATGTGAGCATTGCACAGGAATACTACGCAAATGCAGGGTCTCCAAAGGATGGAGCTGTCTATGTGAGAGGCATTTGGGTTCGAATCACGAGCGAGATTATCAATGCACATTTGGGTACACCTGATTATCCTATCGATCCGATCAAATTCCCAACCGATGAGGCATTGGATGAAGCTTTGATAGAGGAGTTGGCACATCCTGGGGCAATTTGGGAGCTTAATTCAAAGGGTGAACATTTGCATATTCGGAATGAATAATTGAAGAGTGATGCGAAGATATAGCTGTTGTTTGTGCTGTCTCGCCTCATGCCATGTTCACAAAGAACCGAGGTGATTCGGAACCGATTGTTCTTAATTTCTGCAATACGAAGGAAGCGCCGGATCGACGTGGGACGTATCATCCTTGCGAGCATCAATGATGGGACTGCCCAGAACAGTAAAGCACTGTATTTTCCTTTACTAATTCAGGAGCTCTGTGTGGCACAAGGTGTGGATGATCAGCTTGGCGCTTGGGAGAAGATGCAGTCTCCTATTCCTGAACAACTCTACTTAAAGTACTTGGCACAAGACAAGGAACTGGAGCAGACAAGGATTTTGAGTGTGGAGGCATCTCATGGGGGAAGTGGCAATCTGACGTATGTTGAGAGTCAAGAGCAGCATCCTTTTAATTTTGAGTCTCTTCAAGACGCGATTCAAGGTCTTCAGCAATCAGTTGCGCATCGGTTTTCCCACATGGATGAGCAATTCACAAACATGGGTGCCCGATTATCAAACATGGATGAGCGGTTGGAACGAATGCACGAAGGCATGGATAACATGCAGCAAGAATGGACGGCACATGCCTCGACCCTGGATCAGAAGTTCGATGACTTGACTACTGTTGCTCAACAGCAATTTGAGGTACTCTACCACAGGCAAATGAAAATGCAGATGGAGCTTGATAGGTGCAATAAGATGACGGTCTATTACCATTCTGATTCGGGACCTCCAAAATCGACTCCAACTTTAACACAGTTAGTTGGATATCGGATTCCTAATTTGTCGTGCGATATGGTTAGTGGTACCGTGTTCGAGCTCCCACCTGGAGTGATAGCAAGCCCTTCTTTGCATCCGTTACCTACATTTGGTCGTATTCCTCCTATGCCCCACACTCCTACGTTCATCCCAAATTCGTAGTTTACACCCGCTGCAAGATTTCCATTGATAGCCTCGGGACAGTCTCTTCCAAGACCAATTCATGGTCATTTTCATTATAAGGCGCAGCCATTTACTGGTGCTTCATTCGCCACAACAGCATCATTTTCACCACCTTCTTCATCTGATCCGAATTCATCCCAGGGAGCTCCTCAATCTTAACTTTTTTACATTGGGGACAATGTTCATTCTAAGTGTGGGGGGGAGAAAAGACTAAAAATTTTTCTTTGATGCTCTTGATGCTATGTGTGAAATTATTTTGGTGCTGTGTTTTGCTTTGTGAGATTGTGGTGATAAAGTGGTGAATTGAGTGTTGAAATTGTGCTTATATGTTTCGTTCATATTGCTGAAGTATCGTTGGAATGGGGAAGCCAATATGTCAAGCCTGTTACATTATTCAGTTCCGAGAAGGTAGTTGAAGTGGCTAGTTGGTGCGTGTCTTGAAGTTTGATGACTTGTTGACGCATGAAGTTTTTCTTTCTTTGCAAGAATGTTAAGTGGATTTTGTGAAGATGTTGTTTCTTGATGGATTGGTGAAGTATGGTTCTTTAGAAGTCATGAGAAGTGGCCATGAGAGTGTGAAGTCAAGCTGTCTTACTTTGAAGAAAATGAAGAATGAAGAATGGCCGTGAATTACGTTGTGATGTTAAATGTTGTTGTGTGTTTTGAGCTTAGTGTGAAGTTTTCTTCTCGTATTATTGAATGATTAGAAAGCAGTCTGTAGTTTGCTACTTGTAAGGGTTTTAATGTACTATATCTCTCGATTCTGCTTGTGTGCAACAATTTGAATTAATAAAATTAAAGTGCGTAGTGTTGTGTGTAAGGGTTTGAATTGTGATGTGAATTGGTGTGAGAAGAAAATAATCTCGTAATGTTTTGAACCTATCGTCTCGGTAAAACATGGAATGGAACAAAAAGAAAGTGAACAAGGACATATGCTCATGAACCACTTTTGATCACCTTGTCTGTGAAACTTTGTTCTCAGTTCATTTTGGCTTATTCCAAATTCATCACTATTACTTGTTTTGAGTCCTGCATGCGAAAACTTTTGGGTTTGTGGTGTTAAGTTTGAAGAAATTGGTACATTTTGCTGACTAAGGCCCGATGTTAAAGTAAGATAGATATGCCATGCAAAAACTCAATTGACATAGGAGATAATGCGTATGAATTCGGTTCTGTTGTTATGCATTTATCTGGTGTTTCCAGAATTCGTGCATGTTAGTCAATTTGGATTCTTATTAACATGTGCATTGCACAAGAAGATGATAATGGAGAAAAAACCCATATTGGCAACTGGGAAGGAAAAGCCATAAGAACCTGGCAATCAAATTTGGAAAAAAGCCATAAAACCCGGCATTTATTTCAGTCATCAATATGTGCACCAATGATGCAACACTAATGTGCAGAATAAGGGCAATGTCCTAGAGTACCAATGTACGCATAGGCACCATTGATCTTGTAATTGCATGTTATAAGAGTGGAAAAGAGATTGGCATTGTATTGAATGGTATGTGAGACCGCTAGAGGGTGTATAACAAAGATAGATGAAGTTCATGTTCCTCAGCACACACTGGCATGCATGACATTTTGGTCTTTATTCATTGTGCCTTAGTTGATAATTTGTATTGAAGTATTAAGTTTTGTGTGGAAAAATGCTTTGATGAATTGCATGATGGTCACTGTGCGATGAATGAACAACGTGGTTGCATACGGGTGATAAAAAGGCGTTCTTTGTGTGTATCTTTGCTTGAGGGCAAGGCAAGAGTTCAAGTTGTGGGGGAATTTGATAAGTTTGGTTTTATATCCAACTTAAATGGCTTAATTTCACGTTAGCTTTTGACTTGTTTTTCAGAATGAGTCATAGCTGCAATGTTGACTCTGCTGTGTTTGTTGTGCATAAATTGTGGTTGGCAATTGGTTTTACTAAAATAGGTTTGAAAAGAGACCAAAAATGATGATACACATTACGCAATTGTGCTGTTTGATGTTAATTGGCAACGGTTGAAGAGATCAAACAAACTACAGAGGATGAATCTGAAACCGAAAGAAACTTGGTAGACTTAATTTAGGGTTTTGGCAGTTTGGTTAGGTGAAGTTCATCTGGGCATAACTCTCTTACTATTAATCCAATTGGTGAGTTCTTTGGTGCTTTTGAAAAAGCTCTTTGAATGCACTACATTTCTTATGTTTTAACTATTTTCCAATTGTGTGTGCAAGAATATGGAATGTGAGTTTTTTTGCGGAAATAGTCATTAAGGGTTTAGTGTATTTATCTGCCTGCCACAGTTTGGTGTTTTGATGATATCTTCAGTTTCAGGTACCTGATGAGGCTGTTTCTTGATCATTGGAAAGCTAAGCGGGGGGATCTAGAATTCTAAGTCACCATCAACAGGCTGATTCAGGAGCTGCACACATATTTGGCATGTAAGTAGGGTTTGTGCTGGAATGGATATTTTGCCAAGATCTTTTGCCAACTCGGCTAACTTATCTTGCCAACACCTAGCCAATACCTTGCCAAGTTCTGCCAAAACCAACGTGCCAAAGACTTGCCCAAACCAATGTGACAAGACTTTCCAACCACCTTGGCCTACACCTTGCCACACAACCTTGCCACCCACAATGCACTTACCTTGCCAAGTATTTCAACACACAACCTTTGGCATATTTTTTGCAATTTTTGTACAACCTTGGCACACCACTCGTTCACTTTGGCACGAACACTTGCACAATTCACTTGGCACGACACCTTGCCACACCACTTGAGCACGACTTGACACATTCAGCAAGTAAAGAAGGGAAATTGGCCTACGACATGTCGTAGGCCAAACTTGGAAGGAAAAAATGGCTTACGACATGTCATAAGCCATTCTTGAAGAAAGAAAAAATTGCCCACGACATGTCGTGGGCAAAATTTTGGAATAAGGATTTTGGCCTACGACATGTCGTAGGCCAAGTTTGAAACAAGAATTTCTAATGCTTGATGGGTGCCTTACAAAATGGCAAAGTGTTGGAAGAGTTGCTTCATGGTTTTCAGCTCTGTCGCACTTCAGTAGTTGGGCTGTTACTCTCTCGTTTTAGCTCCAAATTAGGTGATTCAAATGGCTACAGAAAGGTAAGACAAAGAGTAACAACTTTCGTGTTTTAAGATTCTTTTAATTCACAGTGAATCATGGTCAAATTTTGGCTGGAAATTGCTACCATAAAACATTGTGTTCTTGAGTTTTCAGGAAATTGGCTAAGTGTTAGAACTTCTGATTTCAGGAGTTCAGCAAGGCAGCAGAAGGCGTGACGTGTCAAGGCGAGAAGGCGTGAATTCGCAAAGGCCGGATTGCAAGGAAGTCTGCGAGGACGCTGAAGGCGCGATTTCTGTAGGCTTGAAGGCGTGGTTCGACTCTGATTCTTCTATCTGGAGTGTTGAAAAGTGGAAGGCGTGAGAGGCAGAAAGCCCAAAGGCAGCTAACGCTGACTTGAAGGCGCCGGCACCACAAGACTGAAGGCGCTAACGCTGACTTGAAGGCGCGACACTGCAAGACTAAAGGCGCTGGAATGCTGAACAGATTCTTCAACTTCCAATTTCTTCACATTGTTTGGGCTGATTTTTGGCTTTCCCAGTCAAGACACTTTACTGTAAACACTTTATACATTTTATGTTGCGTATTAGTTATGTTTTCCCCAACTCTATGTATAGGGAAGGTAGCTAACATGTAAAAGGATCGGATTCATTCATTCACTATTCACATTTTTCCATATTGTAACCGACTTTTGATTTTGAAGGGCGGGAAGTGTTCTTGAGATCTACTTTATCTCTCTAAGTTTGTTGCTTCATTTTGGATTCCGATCAAAGATTTGCTCTCATCATTGTACATCTCCTGGGAAATGAGAAGAAAAGTGACATTCTCTCGGCATTTCGGAAGCTTTTTAAGTATTCTTACATGGGTAAACTCTTCCAATTAATGATTATGAACTATTTAACCTTTCCAATTTGTTGATCGTGAAGCTGAAATGGAGATTTGTGGCTAATTGATGTGATAATCTAGGATACTGAGGGTGAATGCTTAAGTTGAATTGTAAATGTGCAGTAGAACTAACAATCTAATATAAGGAATGTAAATTCTCAGCACTGAATTTGTAAAACTTGTTAAGTGCATGCTTTTGATCTGAATTGATGAAATGAGATTTGATTGCGGTCGTCATGCTGAATTGAAGGTCTTCTTTTTGTAAAATCTTGGATGAAAATCATGAATAAGAACCCTGAGAATGCATGAGTTCTTAAAACCTGTTTGAATTTGCCACAGATCTTAAGGCTTAGACCTCACCCATAGGAGCTTTGAGTCTGTAATCCTGAGAACAAGTGATAAGAGATTCTCCTACTTAAATGATGAATTTACATGCTAGGATTGGGCCTCACCATGGGAGATTCTAGATGTTCATGCGTGAGTAATTTGAGTGGGGAATTGAGATGACACAATTTTACTTAACCATTCTTAGGCCCGATCACAGGATAGGATGGTGTCGGGAGACTAAAATTGTAGTGTAGTGACCATGCTAACTATAATTTCGGTATCCATTTGTGATTCTCCTCATCTGCTTTGATTTTATGTTAGTAATACTGCATGTATGAGAAGTTGCATTCACCCCGGAAGTAACCTAGATTATCAGCTTAATTTTCTTGAGAACTTTTCTTTTACTTCTTTGAGTCTTACTTGTGTGTTCATTTTCAATCGTATTCGTGTGGAGTTACAACAATTTACTTCCTGTTAAATTTTGTAATCAGTATTCTTTTAGTCTTGTTATATTTTGGTGACATAATTGAGCATATCAAACTTCTTGAATCGACTATTTCCCTGAGGAACGAAACCTAGCTCACTGCTACTATATTCAGTGAAATTAGGATAAATTGACGAGCCACGACACTCGACATCAGAAGCTCCTTCAGTAAGTCTACTTCCACCCTAATACGAGCCATACTAGGGTGAAGCGTATTCACTGTAGCGTTATCAATATAAAGTGGAATCCTAACGCCAGCCATGATGGAGAACAAACAACTTTTATCAAATAAATGTATAGGCAGGTTTGGCAAGGTGAACCAAACAGGAACAATTAATGTCTCTTTGTCCACACAAAAAAATTGCATCCACTTGAAAACCCGCATTGGAAATTTTCTAATCTGCATAAGCATCGCGCCCATACTTTTTGGAAATCTTATTCATTATTAAATCGGATCAACACATGTCTATAATCAATAAACCCCACAGTCACTGCTACTTTTAAGTCTAATCTCGGTAGGAATTTCCGAATATCTTCCGATGGAGGTCGACCATGTGAAAATTTCCCAACTAATACCAGCTAAAAATGAGCCGCCAAAGCATTCACTTCTTGTTGTGAAAACCTTATTGCAATTTCACCCTTATACATTCCCAAGGTCTTCAAATCAATCTTGGGGTCATGGTTGTTTTGGAACAACTTGTTTATGTGCTTCATTAGTGTATTTGATAGCTCAAAAAGTGGATATTAGTTGTGATTTAGGCGTGAAAGTCAAACGAGGCAAAGATTGTCTTTTTTGTCCTTGTATGTTGTTGTTTTAGTCTTCCAAGGATTTAGTCTAGATTCAAATTTTAACTTTTATCATAACAAGTCAAATCTAACTTATTTCATATCTCTCATATTGGACTGACCTTGGTTCTATTTAAAAATTAATGTTGAAACTGTAGTCAATTGCTTGCTTGTTCTTTCACTCATTTTACTGAAATCATGTTTGGTTCAAATTTCTCAATGGCAATCGCAATGGAATTCATTGAAGCATTCTCAATGATAATCATGATTGCATTGTTATCGCTTAATTCAAATTTTAGAATAGGCATTATTGTGATTGATTATGCTTGGTTCAACTTAATTTAGCAATGACAATTAGTTAATATTCAAATTTTACCCTAACATCTCTTACCATATAATATAATCTTGTAAATATCCTCCCATGTGTGGCATGTATAAATGTGTATAGTTTTATAAAAAATGTATAATATGTGAAATACGTGCAAAATATGTATAGTTTTGTGTAAATATGTTTAGTATGTAAAAATGTGTAATATTTATAAAAATAATAGTTTGAAAATATGTGTAGCATGCATAAAATACGTGTAGTGTGTAAAAATATATGTAGTATATGCAAAACATATATAGTGCGTGAAAATGTATAGCATATGTAAAACATGTGTAGTGCATAAAAATATGTAGCATATGGATATGTAAAATATGTTTAGTGTGAGTAAATATATGAAAATGTGGATAGTTGTGTAGTATTTATAAAATATATATATATATATAAATAATGTATGTAAAAATATATATAACACATGAAAAAATGCACTGTGTATAAAATATGCGTAGTACTGTGTGAAAATGTATGAACTATGTATAAAATATGTATAGTGGGTGATAAAGTGTATAATATATATATATATATATATATATTTATGTCTTATTTGAAAAAGGAAGTATGATGGTTTCTTTGGTAAGAAAAGAAGGCAAATTATTGAAGAGTTTGATTATAAGAAAAGAGGTAATTAATCAAATTGAGGACATGATTGAGGTATTTTTAATTTCCATTTAACACTATTTACTGCTACCAAAATATCAGCAATTTGAACAATTAAGGAGTGATTCCCATTCCTTATTTCTATTACCCCTTTTCAAGCATCCTCTCATATTATGGTTTTTAAACCTTTCTTGCAAGAATCATCCAATAAAGAACCATATAAAATATAAAGAATTCAAACATAATCCCAATATTAAGCTCATAGTCATTTGTTGTTCCGTATCCCATTGCTACCATAGTCATCTGCTAGAGTTGTAATTATGTTGTATTCAGAAATTCCATCTGTGCTTCACTCATAGAAATTGTTGGCATTGTTAGCATTTTAAGAAATGTTTAGTTTTTCTTTTAGAAGAACATTTGGTTAGGTTATTCTAGATAATAAAGTTTGCAAGGGTTATTTCAATTTTTAGTCATTTTAGGAGAGTATTTGGTTATTCTTAGTATGAAGATTTTTTGTAAATGATCTTTGGTGCAAAATCTGAAACTAGTTTGTTTACAATGAAGATTGATTGGTTGACTGAAGCAGACTTGTTCATTAGATTTCTGTTTTGAAGTTGGAGTTGAAAAAAATTGTTCAATTTTGGCTATACATTTTTCTAATTGGTTAACTAAATAATATGCAATTAATGAGTAGGGCAGTTTTTGTTTATGGACAAAGAAAAAAATACTTGTTTTAAGTAAGATTAAATACATTTAACTCCCTTGAGCTTTGATTAAACTACCAATTGAAATTACCTTTACTTCCCTTATTAGTAATAGTATATGTACTCTATAAATAGAGATAGTCATATGACAACTTTACCTTATTTTTGGATAAATTAAATATTAACAAAAAAGTCAAAATAGAAAAAAATGTTTAAAATAGACAGCTTCCCAAATCAATTCAATACTAAACCCATAATGTTTAACTTAAAATGAATGTAAATTTTTCCATAAAAAAAAGAATGGGAAAAATAGAGAAAATAGGAAGGACCAGGTCATTGAGCATTTTGGAATTTTCATGGAAAAGTTTAGGTGACATCTCTAAGTATAAGTGCTCATTTGTTGAATAACATAGGGGGATCGATATACTTGTTATAATTTTATGAATTTTAAGGAAAGTAAAAGTAATTTGGCAAATTTCATGAGAGGTAAATGTAATTACTAGGAACATTAATGTTGAAAATGCTAATATGTCCTCCTTAGTCAATATTGATACTTGGCAAAAATTGACAATGTAGAATGTTAGCATCAACAACATTGCTCAGATATTTATCTAATGTCTCTCTCGTCAATATCAACATCAATATCATTTTAGTAACATTACATATGGCGTCTGCCATAGGAAAGTTTATATTTGTTATAAAAAATTCTACAAAACTTGTAGTATTACATTGTGTAACAAATTATTGTACCACTTACTAGAAAGTAGAGATATAATGATGTTACTATTCCTGTAAGATTAGTAGACTATAACTAACAAATATGAAACAAGTAGATTAGAAAATATGGAGAGAAAAATAGAGCAAACTACAGCAAATGTAGTAAGTATTCAACCCTCCCATTTCTTTAACATAAGCCTCTATTTATAGGCTTGAACTTCACACCTCTATCTTGTAGGTTATAATGTCCTAAATGTAAGTTACATAGGTTACATAGATAGTTGATGATTATGATGAAGAATTGTGTTACATGAGTTACATGGAATAATGTGAAATAATGGGGTAGAACATGGTCACAATTGTCCATAATACTCCCCTTTGGATGTCCATCTTTAAGATAAATACCTCGTTAAAACCTTACTAGGAAAAATACAATCAGATAAAAACCTAGTGACGGAAAAAGAGCTCATTTTTCATATATAACATTACCTCGTTAAAAACCTTACTAGGAAAAACCCTAATGGGAAAAAAACCTTGCTTAAGGGAAAAAGAGTACAATGTATAATAACTCTCCCTCTTGAGAACATCATTTGACTTATTTCAATCAACACATTCCAATCTTACAAAACAACTTTTCAAATACTGAAGCCGATAGTGATTTAATGAACATATTTGCCAAATTGTCACTCGAGCGAATTTTTTGTACACAAATTTCACCATTCTTTTGAAAATCATAAGTGAAAAATAATTTTGGTGAGATGGGTTTTGTTATAAAGCCTTTGAAGTATCCATCCTTCAGTTGAGCAATGCATGCAGCATTATCTTAGAATAAAATAGTGGAAACTTTCTTGTCCAAATGTAAACCACATGTTTCTCGAATATGATGGATCACTAATCTCAACCAAAAATACTCCCGACTTATATCATGAATTGCCAATATTTCAGGATAATTTGAAAAGGTAGCAGCTATAGTTTGTTTCATAGAACGCCAAGAAATAGTTGCACCACAACATGTGAACACATAACCCGTTTCTGAACGAGCATGATAAGGATCAGATAAATATCCAGCATCTGCATAACCTATTAAATCAAACTTGATTACCTTAGAATAATAAAGACCCATATCTATCGTACCATGAAGGTAATGAAATATATATTTTATACCATGCCAATGCCTTCATGTAGGTGAAGAACTATATCTTGCTAGTAGATTCACAGCAAATGAGATATCAGGACGTGTATGACTAGCAAGATACATTAATGCTCCAATAGCACTAAGATATGATACTTTTGGACCAAGTAATTCTTCATCATTTTCACGAGATCAGAAAGGATCTTTATGAACATCAAGTGATCTTACAATCATAGGCATGCTCAAGGGATGTTCTTTATCCATATAGAATCTTTAAGTACTTTAGCTGTATAACCTGATCGATTCAAAAATATGTCATTTTTCAAGTGCTCAATTTGTAATCCAAGACAAAAATTTGTCTTTCCAAGATCTTTCATTTCAAATTCTTATTTCAAAGAGTTGACAGTTTTTTCGAGCTCTTCAGAAGTTCCAATAATATTTAAATCATCATTATGAATTGCAATGACTACAAATTCAGATGCAGATCATTTAATAAAAACACATGGACAAATGTGACTATTCATATAGCCTTATTTCATCAAATATTCATTAAGGCGATTATACAACATGCGTCTAGCTTGTTTTAATTCATATAAGGATTTGCACAATTTAATTGCATAAAGTTCTCGAGAACTGGAATTATGTTCCTTAAGCAAGTTGAATCCTTCAGGGATTTTCATATAAATATCATTATCAAGAGAGCCATATAAATAGGTTGTTACAAAATCCATTAAACGCATTTCAAGTCCTTCATTTGCTGCTAGATTAAGCAAATAACGAAAAGTTATTGCATCTATCACGGGAGAATATGTCTCTTCATAATCAATACCTGGTCTTTTGGGAAAAACGTTGTGCAACAAGTCGTGCCTGATATCGCACAATTTCATTATTCTAATTTCGTTTTTACAGAAAGACCCATTTATAACCCACTGGCTGCACATCTTCATGTGTGCGTATTATTGATCCAAAAACTTTATGATAATGCTCTCGCTACGCTCCTCACGTAGATTGATACGTTGTTGCAGAACAATGTTCACGATCTTTTCATAAATTAATTTGATTAATTCGAATCACCCTATCTTTGTGGGATGACAATATGCACGGTTATATGGTGACTCCTCACAACAAATAACGAGACAATCAAGCAAAGAAAACTCCCTCCTCAGGAACAATCTTCACAACAAGAATATAAAACCTCCTCGGATTCTACCCCTTGAAAAGAAACAACTCAATGTTCTTTATTTCTCAAAATTCTTCTCTCTCTATTACAACTGAAAGAAAATGCCTATTTATAAGCCTAACACAAACCCTAAATGAAATAAACCATAAAAGGAAACTTTAATAACCTAAAACCTTAAAAATACAAAAATAAAAAATAATTCACACTAATTATTTCTACACGTCGCGACGTGGGGACATCCTAACATCGCAACGTCAAGGAACAAACCCTAAAATAAAAAATATAATTTCTAGACGTCGCGACGTGCGACGCTGGACGTCGCGACGTGCGACGCTGGACGTCGCGACGTCTGAGGCTCTCCACGTCATGACATTGGAGGCTCTCCACGTCACGACGTGGCTTGCTGTTTTGCTGCCCATGTCAAAATTCCTCCATTCTTCCTAAATTTTAGGTCTCCAAATGAAGGACTCGTCTTCTACAACTGGAATGAGCACTTTGGATTTATCGGACTTGACATATGATCTCAATTTCGTATCATTCCCTCCCACTTGAAAAAGATTTGACCTCAAATCTTGTTGATTGGTAACAAAGAAATCCGGCACAAAATTTGTAAAATTATCAAGACAAAAAGACAAAATATATGGAAATTCACACTCATTATTTTTCTCCTCTTTGCCTTTTTCTACAAACCTCATCTCAAGGCTTTTGTCATTCAAATCATTATTCAATTCTTTTTCTTGCTTCACATGATAAACATCATTAATAACAAGTAAATTACATTCATTTAAAGCAATAAAAGGATTTAACTCTTCACAAGATTGTTCTTCAAGCACATCATGTGAAACCTCCACTATGGGTGATTGAATATTCTCCAAGGTTTCAATTACCTCAAGCTTGATGTTATCTCCATTCGCTTCCACTTTATCTTGCACATCTACCTTAGGGCTGTTAACCGGTGGTGAATTAGCTACCGTCTTCTACGGTGAAGTAGGACTAGGTCCCGATGTCCTCTCAAGCATTAACTGCTTCTCCACTTCCTTGGATTCGTTCTCCTCAATAGTAGGCTCAATATCCTCCAAAATAACCTTTGGCCAAGGATTCTTAGGTGGAGTTCTCCTTGGAGTACCCGCTCAAGATCCCGACTCTGGCTATTCAAACCGTTGCTTATACTGCTGATTGTCAGCTAATATCTGTCGTAACTGTTCACTTATAGTAGCAAAACATACTTTCTAGATTTTGGTTGACACTAGCATCTTCTGACTGTTTACTCATATTGACAATTAACCAAATTTCTGAAAGATAATGTCCACGACAATTGCTACGACAACAATAACCCACAAATATCCAACTTAATCAAACCAAACAATCAATCAACAATTCAACAGGATCAAATTCTCACAATACCAATTAAAAAACAACAAAAGATATAATTGTTGTAACCTTCTCACAATAATCAAATCATGCAAGGCTACGTATAACAACAATTTAGGGTTTCAATTTTAAGGAAAACTGAAAACCTGATTTCAAAAATTCCTTGAGCTCTGATACAACTTTATAACGCTCTCGCTATGCTCCTCACATAGATTGATATTTTTTTTTTGTTGCAAAAACTCTATGTCGAGGTGGGGCACCTTATGTATTAGATAATTTGTTGAGTGATGTATTTACCCTAAAATCACTCATTTATCAAAAGACCTACTTGATCACGTTCCCATTTACAAGCTAAAGCCTAATGGGAGAATGATCAAAAGGGATGCAAAAATTAAATGTGGAGGACTCCTCTATTTACATTCGATCCTGAACTGTCTTATCATACAAAAGCAGCCTATAGAGCTGTACAATGGGAGTAAGATCAAAAGGGATGCGGAAATTAAATGTGGAGGACACTTCATTTACATTCGATCCTATACTAACTTATCATACAAAAGCAGCCTATAGAGCTGTACAAAATATCACCAGTAGTGATGAGGATATGGCCCATGGTCAGTCCAGGGGTTCAAATCATGATCCCAAGATATGAGGTCAGCATATGATCAAGAAGAGAATAAATCATCCTAGATTAGCCCACCAGTCTTTTCACCCCTTGCTAGAGCCTTTCCTGATAGGTTATGCTCCAAGTAGACAACGTTTTCATTGCATGATAAACCTCTTCTACGCCTTGATTATTCCTTGCAACACTTGGGGAGCTCCACTTCAAGAGCATTCTGGGAAGAATCATTCTTAGCAGCAGTAGATTGGTGTGCTCAGATTTCCAACTTCGCCTTAATACACCATTGATCATTCTTTTTCCACATGAGACAAGCAGCCACCAGAATATAACATACAAGACAAGAAATATTTGGCAAACCAGTCCTAGCACCAGCAGACTGGTGGACTCAACTAAAGGAATAACTAAACAGCAATCCTATCCTAACATCAGTAGACAGGGGCACTTATCAAACCTAGATTTGGGAATAAACTTCATCAGTTGGAGATGTAAATTTTGGTCCTTTTCCTCACAATGATAGGTAGATTCATTTAGCTGTCGGTTCAATTGAGAGACTAGCCTCCTTGCTGGGAGATTACCTTCTTTAGAGATTATGGAAAACTTAGCTTGCTCTCTAATGCATTTCAGAGAATCACTGAACTTCCAGGACCTCTATGATGCTCCTTCCAAGCCCTTTTGAAGTTCTTTGGAATCAGCTTCAATGAGTATCTCACAAAGGCCCTGCTCACGAGCATTGGAGATACACCAAGTATATGCCATAGCTTCCACTTGCACCTTAGGGGTAATCAGATGGAACGATAGGACAGGAATATTAAAAATTACCTCACTTTTGTAGTTCCGTGCAATACCACCTGCCCTCCAGCTATTACCAAACTGAATTGTTGCAATGTTGATCTTAATAACAAGGGGGTCAGGGGTTTCCACTTGATGAAGAATAGTTTTGGTTTACGCCTGATTTTGTAAATAGAAGACCAGTATTGGCCCCACTCTAAGTTTCTCAGGTGTCTCTTTTGAAACTTTAGTAAGGATAAATTCTTAATTAATTTGAAGATGGTAGGTATTATGGCTTCTATCCCTGGCTTAGCAGTGTCAAAGGTAATTTTGTTCCTCAGTTTCCACAAACTCCAACAGTTCAAGGCC
Organism: Ophiorrhiza pumila; assembly: GCA_016586305.1. Classification (NCBI taxonomy): domain Eukaryota; kingdom Viridiplantae; phylum Streptophyta; class Magnoliopsida; order Gentianales; family Rubiaceae; genus Ophiorrhiza; species Ophiorrhiza pumila. The sequence continues at coordinate 34,198,844 of BLIW01000009.1, read as the reverse complement.
GGAACAATCTTGAGGATAAATTGTGTTGCTTCATTTTTAGGCTGCCCCTTCCACTATGTGTCAAGAGTACAAAGAACATTTTGGTCCAGTGATGTAACCCCTACTTCTGCCCCATATATTTTCCACACCTCTTTTTCAAAATTACATGAGATAAAAGTGTGGTTTAAATTTTCCTCATTAGAGCAGCACCATGGACAGACAAAATGACCATTAATGCCCACTCTATGAAGGTTGTTTCCCAAGGGAAGTTTATTCCTAATTACTCTCAGCATAAAGAAAGATATTTTTACAGGCATGTTTGCATCCCAAATGTGGTTAACATATGTGAAAAAAGGGCCTGTGGTTCATTTTATTTCTTTATAGGCAGATTGCAATGAGAATTCCCCGCATTCTTTCAGATTCCATATCATTTTATCCAGTAACAATACTCTGATTGGAGTTTCTGTGAAATAGTGCAGAGGAACCTCAGGGCATAAATTGTTAGCTTTCTGAAAATCCCATCCACTGTTTCCTAAGAGAGCTCCCACCTTTTGATGACCATGGCAATTTAGGAGGTCCCTTAACCTGTCTTTCCCACTCCAATTGTCTAGGTATAGATGGCACTCACCACTTCATATCTGAAATTCAATGTAATCCTCAGCTAGGTGAGCTATTTTAATGAGTCTTTTCCAATTGAGGGAGTCTCCCCTACGGGACTGGATTTCTAGTGGATGTTTATCCCTACAATACTTGGCCCAAAGGAATCTAGACCACAGTGTATTTCTCTGCCTAAATCTCCACCACATTTTGTACGATTGAGCAAGGACGACCAACCTAAGGTTCCTTAAACCAAGGCCACCCTCTTCCTGATCCAAACATAAGTCTGCCCAGCTAATCTAGTGATGCTTGGCCTTTTTATCAGTCCCAGACCACAGAAAGTTGGCACACATTGCTGCTATTTGGTTGATCACTTTCTTTGGAGGATCAAGGCTCATTGTTGTGTAGCATGGAATTGAGGACAGTACACTACGAATTAAGGTAATTCTCCCTCCCATAGTTAGAAATTTAGAACTCCAGCCTCCTATTGTGTAACTAATCTTCCCAACCAGATTGTCAAAATGGACAGTAGACACTCTTTTATAATGTAGAGGGATACCAAGGTATTGAGTGGGAAAATCCTCTAGAGAACTTGGTAATCTTGCCTATCAAGTGTTTTCTAGACTGAGGGATTTTACTATGAACTAGAAAACAGCTTTTTGCTGTATTTACTTTCTGGCCTAAAACCTCTTCATAATGCCTCAATTATTCCATGATATCCACTTATAATTTGGGGCCTATAGGAGGAAAATATGATAAGATCATCTGCATAGGTAAGGTGGGTCACCATTGGGCAACCCCTAGGGACACAAAACTCTAATCCCCTTCCATGGTTGCTATTAAGATCCCTAGTAAGATATTCTGCCCCTAACACAAACAACAAGGGAGAAATAGGGTCACCTTGCCTCAATCCTCTACTGGCTTTAAACCAGACTTTTGGTGACCCATTGATAAGGACAGAAAACCATACATTAGACACTAGTCTCCAAATCAAATCTATCCAAACTTCACCGAAGCCCATCATTCTTAATACCTGATGAAGAAAAGGCCAGTGAACTCTATCGTAAGCTTTTTCCATATTCAGTTTGAAAGCTACATTTCCTTCCTTCCTTTTCCTATTGATAGCTGAGATCAATTCACTCGCTAGTAGGTAGTTATCAGTAATCATTCTACCTGCAATAAAACCACTTTGGTTTTTGGATATGAGCTTAGGTAGTAGTTTGGCTAACCTACTGGCTAACAGTTTAGACACAATTTTATTTAAAAAATTGCAAAGGCTGATTGGTCTAAAATGCTTAAAAGAGGTGGGACTTTGGGTTTTAGGGAGAAGTACAATAGATGTGGTAGTCATAGAACTAGGCAGCTCCCCCCCATTCATAAAGTATTGGATAGCTGAAAGTAGGTCAGTTTTGATTATTTCCTAAGCCTTACAGTAGAACAGTCCAGGGAAACCATCTGGCCCTGGTGCACTGTCACTGTTCATGCTATGGACAGTGGTGCAGATTTCCTCTATGTCAGGTAATAATGTGAGTTTCTTTCTATCTTCCTCGGTCAGCACAGGAGGAATCAGGCTACCCTTTAACCTAGACTCTATATGCTCAGTTATGTATAGGACAGAGAAGTACTGAACAGCTATTTCTCCCACTTCCTCCTCCCTTTCTATCCAATCACCATCTGAATTCTGAATCCTATGGATATATGATCGGGCATGTCTGTTTTTCACATATGCTTGGTAAAACTTGGAATTTTTGTCCCCCTCTTTTAGCCATTTTATGTTGGCCTTTTGACACCAATATTGCTCCTCCACACCTAAGTGGAATTTTGCTTTAGCAGCTGAAAGACTGAGTTGTTCCCTAGATATTTCATTTTCCTCATCTTCCTTTTCCAGCCTTTCCAACTCTGCCTCAGCTAGTGCAGCTTTGGAGAATATGTTACCATATGAATTTTTATTCCAGTCCTTCAAAGCTTTCTTCACTAACTTCAGTTTAGCAGTAAAGGACTTAAGAGGATTACCTGAAATGTGACTCTCCCAAGCCTTCTTAATAACAGGGAGGCACTCCTCATGGTTTAGCCAAAAGCTTTGGAATCTAAATGATTTGACTCTATTAACCTCCTCGTTTTTAATTTCAAGCACTAAAGGAGAGTGGTCTGAGGGGAAACGTGTCCACGATCTTTTCGCAAATTAATTTGATTAATTCGAATCACCCTATCTCTGTAGGATGACAATATGCACGGTTATATAGTGGCTCCTCACCAACAAATAAAGAGACAGTCAAGCAAAGAAAACTCCCTCCTCATGAATAATCTTCACAACAAGAATATAAAACCCTTCTCGGATTCTACCCCTTGAAAAGAAACAACTCGATGTTCTTTATTTCTCAAAATTCTTCTCTCTCTGTTACAACTGAAAGAAAATGTCTATTTATAGGCCTAACCCAAACCCTATACCAAATAAACCATAAAAGGAAAGTTTAATAACCCAAAACCTTAAAAATACGGAAATAAAAATAATTCACGCTAATTATTTCGCGACGTCAGAGGCTCTCCACGTCACGACGTGGCTTGCTGTTTTGCTGCCCACGTCAAAATCCCTCCCTTCTTCAATTTCAGGTCTCTAATTAAAGGACTCGTTTTCTACAACTGGAATGAGCACTTTGGATTCCTCGAACTTGACATATGATCTCGATTTCATATGACTTTATGTTTTGTCAAAACGAGTCTAACTCTGCTTGAATTGCGTTCTTTCATTTTGGCCAATTATTTCTTCATCTGCATTCATCTACATACTTTGGTTCATGATCCTCGTTTTCATTCATGATAGTAACTGTTGCAGCGTAGGCAAATTTATCATCGACGTCGATTGTATATCGATTCTACCTTTCTCCAGTCATAACATAATTTATTGAGATCTCATGATTATTAGAATTTTTAGGTACCTGAATTTCTTCTAGAAATTAATTATCTGTTATGTTAGGAATTTTCATTTTTTAAGATTCTTTTGAAACCTCAATTACCTCGATTTTGCCATCATTATTATTTGCTCCTTTTCTCTTTCGAGGATTTTTGTTTTTGGAACTGATTGCTCTACCATGTTTCATGAGTGCCTTTAATTGATTTCTAGCAGTATAAAGTCCTTCAGGGACATCAACTCGTATTGGAGCATTAATGATGTGTGTCGTCTCACAATCCAATTTTACCTTATAACTAAGTGTAGTAGTATGATAGGGATTCATTCCTCAGGGAAGGGGATTGTTTCAAGATCTCAAGTAATGCTGCACAATTGTCACAAAAACAGAACAAGAAGCACAGAAAAAATGAAGTCTAAATGCAACAATAGGAGAGGTGATGCCCTAGAGTTCCATAACTGGATGAATACACATTTAGTCACTCACGCGGTGCAACAAAACATACATGCTAATCAAGAGGGGAACTTCATTGCCTAGAGTCTTTGGCCACAACTGGCATGTGGACCACACTGTGTCTTAATCCTCCTGACACCATCCTATCCCATGGCGAGGCCTAAGGACGGTGATTTCATCCTGCAACATCTCAATCCACTGTCATTAACAAGTTTAACACTCGACTCCTAGAAGTTTCCCATGGTGAGGCCTAAATCTAAGGTCTAATGGTGCTTGTTAACAACAGAGGACTTCTTCTTCACTCCTTCCTTAAGATCTCATAATCTATGATCGGCATGGCGACCGCATCCTAAAAGACGAGCTTGCAAAACGAATGAAAAGACTCGATTCATGTTCATTGTTCTCATTCCATAGAATTCACAACAAGAATAGATGTATTAAGCTTAGACTCAGTATGACGGCCGCAGTTCAAGTTCAATTCAACTATTCTAGCAAAAATTCATGAAACTCAACTGATAATTGCAAACAAAGCAAGTTGTGAATCATTTCTTCATAGATTACATTTATTGCACAGAATCAAAGTATCTAAAATGTACATTCATCCATTGGAACCCTAGGTCATCACTCGATTAACCAGAAAAATCTTTCCTCATCTCAATTTCATCAAATTGCAATATTAACGAATTCATTTCCATTCAATTGAAGGATTTTACTGATTAAAGTGCAAAGAATTGTCAATTCTTTCATCAATTGAGAATAAGGAAGTAGTTTCCAATTCACAGACGCGATCGGAATCGCAATCGGAGTACAATTTTTAGAGAGAGAAAGAGAGTATAGAGAGAAAGTTGAGAGAGAAAGTTCCCGCTCACAAAATCAAAAGTCTGTTATGTTCTAAAATGATCGATCCCCTAAAATGCTGACTAAATCCTCTATATATAGAGATTACAAAATACGTAAACAATACGCAAACGTGAAATGACTACATTATTACAGAAATGCCACTGCATTAATCAAATGGTCCACAAGTCAGCTCGCACAATGCATCACACCACTCCTTTGAGCCTTGGGACTCTACACCTTTGTTCCTCACCAGAACGTCTCCGAGCCGTCCACGTTCACGCCTTACCAAACCTGCACACAAAAGAGCAACTCCAACACTTAGCCAAAATTTTGGCATTGAAAACAAGCAAAACAACTATGATGCATCGCAGCGATTCATTGTAGCACACCCACTGTAAGGCTGCGATCCATCGCAGCGATGCATCGCAGCACAACGCTACAAGGCTGCGATGCATCGCAGCACATATGCCCTTCACCACGATACATCGTAGCGATGCATCGTAGTGTAAACTCCTACACATGCGATGCAATGCTACGATGCATTGCAGTGCAATTATGCTAGTGTGCAAGTGTAGTGCTATGAAGTGAGTAAAGAATGTTGTGAGATTTGTGAGCTAGGCGTGTTGTGAATGTTGTGAGCTAAAGAGAGTTATGTAGGCATGTTGCGTGCTTGAGTTGGTGCAAATGAAGTGTAGTAAAAGTGAGCAAGATTTGTGCATGAGGTATTGCATAAAATGTGCTTTTTGGTGCATGAATCATGCATGAAATTTATGCACCAAATGCATGGTTCATGCATGCAAAGTGGTGAGTGTTATACATGAATGTGCTGAAAAAGTGCCCATATGTGTGCTGAAGTGATTCTGTGAAGTGCCCATGTGTGTACTGAAGTGTGCTGTGAAGTGCCCATGCTGCAGTGCATGCGACGATGTGTAGCACTTGTGCGTGCAAGCTGTGCGGTGATGTGTGTAGCTTATGCGACGATGTGTGTGCCTTGTGTGACGATGTGAAATATGTGCATGCATTCGAGCATCAACTTGTAAATGTTTAGCAACAAAATATGTGCACCTAATTCACCTAAAAGATGCAAGGAAAACACAAGCAAAGATACTTGGAACTTTTTACCTCTCAAATTTTGGAAACTTACAAACCGTCACCTTGAAACCCAATTCTGGCCCTGATGCGTTGTGAATTTGGAAACACCTAAAGCATGAAAGTTGTAGCCAAATTTGAAATTTTGGAGTATACAGAAGAAGAAACAAAAAAGGTAGACAAAAAACAAGTCTTAGCTTTCCATAGCCTTGTGAATCACTAAATTCGGAGCTTGGACTAGAAAGTTATGGCCAAAATACTGAAGTGCAGCGAGAAGGACTTTCATGGCGATGCATCGCCGTGAAATCTGTTTTCATGGCGACGCATCGCTACGATGCATCGCCCGTTTTCACTTCAGAATTAGAGCTTGGGGTCAACATAAGAGTTGTAGATCTTTCTCTTGGCTTTCCATAGGTTCACGAATCAGCATCAATGGAGGTCTGGAACTCAAGAGATTAACATTCTATCAAACTATGGCAGTGAGTTCAACAATGGAAAACTGAAGTAGCAATTACAAAGATGCTCCCGTTTGTCATACTTGCACACAGAATTGGAAGAACGTTAAAACATATGAATTGTAGTACACTCAAAGTGCTTTCCATAACATCCAAGATCTCATCATTGGGGTTAGTATTGAGAAAGATACACTCAGAGGAAGTACACTAACTATTCTGCCCAAACACAAAAACAAGCGTATTAAAGCACTCTTTCAAGCCTTTTTGCATCTTTTCTTGTTCCTTAACTTGAAACACACATTTGTCTCATTTAATCACATTCTTGGTCTTTTTCTTCATTTTAGCACTCCAAAGTTGTCAACCACATAAATGCACAAAATGTCACATAACACTACACAATTGCATGAAAGACAAGGCAAAAGCTAAGTGAAATAACACATATAAGTTGGTATAAAACCAACTTATCAAATTCCCTCACACTTAAACTCTTGCTTGCCCTCAAGCAAGGCCACAACAATGCACTTACACTACAATACACTTACACAACTCTTGCACAACTCAAGCACGGTCACAACAATACACCAACACATAACACACAACTCTCAGCATAATGAACTTTAACAGAGAAACCTATCTATCTACTTCAAGAATATTTCACACTAGTATTGGATGTGCATGTTTCTTAGTTAACCAATTGCATTCTAGTGGTAAGGATATGCTCAATTCTTCAGGGCAATCATCAAAACCAAGATGTACTTATTTGAAGCTTTAACATAGATGTGTGAGTGGTGTGTGCAAAGGCTTACATACAGCTCAAGTCTCACTTTTGATCAAAGCAATAGTCGAGAATGCAAAGACTTTATGACTACATCTTTTCAAGTCCTCAACTTGTAAACACTGTATAGACACAAATGCACCAATTTAAGGATCATTTGTAACGCCCTGCCCAATTCCCTTATACGAAAACGTGACGGAGACGTTAGATTACGCCCGACTCACGTCTGAGCCATAACCTTTAACATTAATAAATTATAACCTGAAAATTTCAAATAACCTTTTTGACACAATATTCACCTTACCTTACATCCCCAAAAGACAAAACATTCAAAATAATAAACTTTTGTTTATCAACGTGATTACAATCCAAACCTGAACGATTAAAATACCTTAACCTTCTACACTCCTATTACTTCAGCATATCTGAAAATCCAGAATTTTGTTCACCGTTTAACTTGAGTCGCCTTGAAAATATTTTCATAAAATGGGTGAGCTCAAAATAGCTCAGTGAGGGAGTAATGGATAATTTTTAGAAATTAACTTTAAGAAAGCACCATTTCAATTAATATTTTTCCAATTCAAATAACCATATGACAATCGTTTTTCCAATGCAAATAACCATATGACAAAGTCTCAAATATCACATAAAAGACTGTGCAAGGCACATATCCATATATCACATGACTTTGTCGTTAACTCCATATAAAACATTAAACATATAATCGGTACCTATCACGATCGGCCTTGCCGACCTTTACCAACCTTATATCCCCAAACAATTCATTGTTGCGTGCACGACTTGAGAAGCTACCTTATCCTTCCTAATGGTCAGTGACCACAACGGCCCCACAGGCCTAACGTGGCATCCTGATTTGCCACTCCGACTCACGTCAACAGGATTAAAAACTCCTTAATCGCGTGACGGGGCTCACCCGTGTGGTCTTGGAGTAATCGTCGGCCCGATACCGTCTCGATCACCCTCCAAGCCAACACCTACTAGGGGCCATGCAATTCAATACAATATAACACGTTCACACAATTCGAAAATCATATAACAGTCACGTATCATTCACTTCCCATGCTTGGGCACATGTATATTGTCACACTTTTCACCAAGCATATCTCAATTTCTCAAAAGTCACTGGTAACGTTGGACTCTAGAGGTGGCTCGTACGGACTCTAGAGGTGGCTCCCGCCTTTAAAGTGGCGTAGCACTTAGCTCCGTATAGCGTTTAGTTCCAATGTACCTAGTTTATCAATACATAATTTATTGACGTGAAGTCCCACATTTACACCGACATATCAATTACAACATATGTCAATGGGCAAATGACGAGAAAAACTCATTTATCAAAAAGTTCAATCTTTAATGCAGGACAAGAGAGTGTTCACAATTCAAACAATGCCCTTCAATTATCAATTGACACGAAAACAAAACTATTTCAATATGAAATGCTTTCAATAGATAGTTCCAAAGTGTAATTTGAACTTCTTATAGCGGAATTCATGATTCCTTGTTTGATTCGAAACAATGTAGCCAGACATCGTCATATCCAATCGATATGAATACATCACTAAATAAAACCATACTTAAATTAAGAAAATTCTTATATTTTATGAACTTCCAAATTCTGCCTTGAAAGTGTTGGAAAGCTGTTCAACATGTACAAGGCTTTAAGGTCCCAAAACAAAGATTCAGTTATATCATATTCAATTCAATCCGTCATAACTCGAGATAAAAGCATTCAAATGATGTGAAATAAAAGCCATTTGAAACCAGCTCTAAAATACTTGAACTTTCATGCTTTACCAGATTCCAAATTAAACATGAAAGATGTTCAATGTTCGTTCCAATAGACAACCTAACATTTAGGTAATAAATTTCAATTCTACTGTTTCCGTTTCAAATTGCTATAACTTCTCATCTAATGATCCAAATAATATGAAATCAATGCTGTATAAATATAGATTCAAAAATCTAAAACTTTTATGTTTTGACAATCCCCAAATGCATTTTGAAAATAGCTAAAACAAATTGTTCAAACTTCATTAGGACTGAAATCCCGTAACAGATTTCAGTTCTGCCACACTGATTTTAAATAGTCATAACTTTGTAATCAAAGATCCAAATAATGTGAAACCAAAGCCATGTAAATCTAGGGAAAATATTCTAAATCTTTTATGTTCTATAAAACTCCGGATCAAGTATAGAAAGTTGTGTAAAACTGGACATAATTTCTATAATTACAAAAACCTATTAAATATTTCAGTTTTGGCATAGTAGTTTCAAATTGATGTGACTTAATAACTATATGTCCAAAAGAGACGAATCCAAAACTGTGAAAAACTAGACTTAATATACAAAATTTCTTGTACTTTACAAATTTCGAAATTTTGCCTACAAAGAGGAAAATAAAACAATCCAAAACTATTAAAAACCTTAAATTTCTGTCATAAAGTTCTGTTCTGACAGAACTACTTCAAATGACCATAACTTGACAAGAAGATATCGAAATGGGATGAAACCAAAACTTTATAAAAGTTGAATCCGCTCTTTATAAACAAACTTGGGATTTGAAATTCTCATGTCTGGTTCTGTAGTAGAGATGGAATTGCGAAATCCAAAATTTAGAACTTTTGTGTTCTATAAAATTTCAAATTCAATCCACAAGATAGAGTAAACACAGTTCGAAGTTGTACAGATTGAAACTCGATAACCCAGATTTCTAGTTCTATAATAGTAGTTTAAATTGGCTATAACTTTGTAACTACATGTCCAAACGATATAAGGCCAAAACGGCATTAAACTAGACTTGACACACTAAATTTCTTGTGTTTTGAAGAGTCCAGAATTCTGCCTACACATAGTAAAAACAAAACATCCAAAACTGCTGAAAACATTAATATTTCATGACAAAGTTCTGTCTTGGCAGGCCTGGTTCAAATACTTATAACTTTGCAGCCAAGAATCAGAAAAACGTAAAATCAAAACCATATAAAACTAGATTTATAATACTAAAACTCTTTTGTTTTACTCAGTTCCAAATTATGCACACAACTAAGTCGAAAATCAGTTTGAAATCGACAGGTATGCAATTCCATTATGAATACAGCTTTAAAGTTCAGCTCTCACTTCCTTTAGGCATTACGCCGAATAGGTTAGAGGCACCAGTAAGATTTCAAACCCATAGAGCATAACCGATTCTTTAACACATTGATTTCAAGCCAAAATTAATCCAATCACCAGAAATTCCGTAATCAATTTCCAGTTTAAGACCGTGCAACTAATCATATCACTTTACAATAAATTTATATAAAAAGGAGAATAACTTAGTCACAAGAACAATAGATATAGTGATGTATAGAACAATTTTAAAATCATGTATTTACTCACAGCAACCAAATTAATCAAAATTGGAACTCTCAAAGTTTCCATAAATTAGAAAAACCCACGAAATTATAATTTAGCAACATCCTTGGTTAGCATAAGGATATTTCATTCAAATCTAAGTTGTAAAACATATAAATCCTTTCACTCACCATGATAGGGAGTTCCAATGGCTTCCCTTGTACCTTTGTATTGGTGACTGCTAAGATTTCTTCCCTTTTTAAAACCTCTGAATTAGCATACCTCACTTTAAATGCAGAAGATTTAAATTAAAAGCTAGGCATGGAACAAAACATAGCGGGGATCGGTTCTAAGAGACTCCAAGAACATCCGATTTTTCTTCAAGAAAATCAAGAGAGGAAGCTCCAAGAAAACCCAAAAATGCTTTTCAAAATCCTCAAGGAGATATGTAGCACTAATTTCGTCAGTTTGCAAGTCCAAGGAAAGCCAAAAATCAGATTTAAGTAGTCATGGAAAAACGATGAACAATATTTTGGTAATCTGCCCAAACGGATTTTTGGCCAAAAACACACCAAAAACAGCCCTAAAAATTCCCCAAACTTCACGAAAAATCCCTAATAATGTATGAAATATATTCCATGAATTAGAAGGGCCCAATCGTGGATGAAAACCGAGCTAAAATCGTCCCAAATCAGGATCCTACACATATATGTAAATATATATACATACGTTTGCCCTCAAGACTTCTTAGCCGCCACTCTGAATTGTTCAGCTGCTTAGGCTTTGAGCTTTCCTATTGCTTCTTGGAAATTGCAGAGTTGAAGTTTTACCTCCTCTCTCAAGAGAGTAACGCGTCTTTGACCCAAATTCTTTATTTGATTTTTTTTTTTAAACTCTTCAAAGTTGCCACTTGGTCCTTGGAGTTTAAAGTGTTTAACTAGAAACCACAACATTCCTTTTTACTTATTTGATGTGTAATTTTATGAAGCAGCTAAATTAAGTCCCTAAATATTTTACAATTAAATTACAGGATTTTTCTCGTATTGACTTGTAAACCCACAAATAACATTTAACACATGATCCCATTTAATAATCTTAAATAAAAATTCTTATCCGTTGGCAGAATCACTTAAATATATATTCGTTTCTAAACTAAAATTCATATGACGAAAAACGTAACATTTTAAACTATAAAATACAATATTTATTTATATGAAAATTTCGGGGTTTCACATCCTTCCCCCCTTAAAGAAATTTCGTCCTCGAAATATTTTTACCGTTTGTTGAAAATCGTTTAGGGTATCCTTCTATAATCCTTTCCTCAATTTTCCATGTAACTTTCTCAACATCATGATTCTTCTGAATGACATTAACTAGTGGGATTTCTCTAGATCAAATGTGCTGAAATTTTCGTATCATGTGTATCATTCCTACCTTTATTTCCTCAATACATGGTATTGTCAAATGAAATTATTTCCTTAAATAATCACTTCATATTAATTGTAAGCATCAGTTAAGTGCCTTAGTCACCAATAATATATTTTCATTCAACATCAACTTTTTAACTTTAAAAAAATATAGATACCTCGAGTCATATTTGATCATATCTCTAAGCCACTATACCCTTCCTCCGAATTCTATATTCATCTTTGACATATACTTTAATGTGCAAAAGTCGTCTCTTTCGTTGTTATCCTTTTAGCTCTCATTCATTCTTCAAAAATCTCCCAAACATGTAAATCTATTACACTATCAAATTGTTGCACATTGACTAGTTCACATAACATTTAATATCTCATGGTGGGAATTTCTCATAAGGATGTAAAGCTTCACACAAGTGTAATACTATCAACGACTTCTTACCATTTAGATCATAATACTAGAAAAGAATTATTAAAAATGTATGTCAATACTCTATTCTTCAATTTAAAATAATTAATCATCCATCCATCATAAGCTATATCACACTTATATTCCCATTAGAAAATTCTAATTCAGTTCTTAATATTTAATCTTATGTATCCCGTGCACACACCAATTTCAAATAAATCTTTTTGTGCATCATTAGTAAACACCGATAATTTCCAATTGAAAACTTCCATTACACTTTTTGTTTTTCAAATCTAAGCATCCAATGTTCACATTGACTCCCGAATAAATTTCCCTATTCAAGATAAGTAACACCAATTGTTTCTCAACAATAATCTCCCATTGTGGCATTTCAATTGATATAGAATCAATCACAATCCAAAACAATCATTCACTAATGATTCTTAATACTAGCCTCGACTTAGTTTCTTTAGAGTATAATAATCATGAAAATCCTTAATCTCTTTTCTAGTAAATCGCCAAATGTGAATTCTTGCCAACTTATATTGTTTAGGCAGTCTCTAAATGTAATCTTAATTCAGGGTGCGATATCTATTCTATTTTTTTTTCAGAGCCCACTACGCGCTTATGGAGCTAATCCAAAACTTTAAAGTATACATATGACAAAAGATTTCAAAAGGAAAGAGAGTCATTTCTTACTCAATTTTATTTTATTTTTATTCATGGAAAACTTTCATACGGTCATTAAGTGTTCAAGTATGACTCGTAAAATTTCTTGCATCATTATATATTTTTGTATCTCAGTTCAATTTTATTTGGTCAAGTCATACTTAAATCATAAATTCAAAGATTTATGTGTACCATATTTTATTTATTATCCCATTAACCGGTTAACACAATTTCTATTCATCAACCTTTTCAAATTGGTAAAGTCAATTTCTTAGTATTACACCAAGAGTATCACAATTTTAAGAATTCAGCTTAGGCCAACACCATTCATCAATTTAAAAAATTGATAATTCTCATGTGTTATAATTAACAGACAACACTATTAATATCTTGCTTTGGATTTCTCCATTATCAATGAACATTTATTCAATATTCTTATATGTTCACTGATATCACCAAAATAAAGCACAATCTCTATTATCCCGAATGTGAAATTTTATCACATTCTTCAATTCTCCCAACAATTCTTTGGTTTTACATCACACCTCAATCTTGGTAATACTTCAACATAGAAAATCAACTTTATATCTTTCTCTATTCACGGAGTCCTCTAAAATTTTTCTTACGATCATAGCTTAAGAAAGGGTTTAAAAGAATCCCAAATATAAAGTTTAACAATCACAACCGAAAATAATCCAACGGAATCAGGATTCAAACTTAAATTTTAACACTCTTTCTTAAGGAATTCATTCCTAACTATGAAACCAATAATGTCCACAATGTTTTCTTTAACTCTTACCAAACACTTCTCATCTCAATTCAAACCTAGTAAATCATAATTTCAAAGTCCAAGAATCTTATCCTGGCTTACGAGCAAAAATGCTCTGATACCACTTGTAAAGCCCCGCCCAATTCCCTTATACGGAAACGCGACGGAGACGTTAGATTACGCCTGACTCACGACTGGGCCCTAACCTTGAACATTAATAAATTATAACCTGAAAATTTCAAATAACCTTTTTGACACAATATTCACCTTACCTTACATCCCCAAAAGACAAACCATTAAAAATAATAAACTTTTGTTTATCAATGTGATTACAATCCAAATCTGAACGATTAAAATACCTTAACCTTCTACACTCCTATTACTTCAGCATATCTGAAAATCCAGAATTTTGTTCACCGTTTATTTGAGTTGCCCTGAAAATATTTTCATAAAATGGGTGAGCTCAAAATAGCTCAGTGAGGGAGTAATGGATAATTTTCAGAAATTAACTTTAAGAAAGCACCATTTCAATTAGTATTTTTCCAATTCAAATAACCATATGACAATCGTTTTTCCAATGCAAATAACTATATGACAAAGTCCCAAATATCACATAAAAGATTGTGCAAGGCACATATCCATATATCACATGACTTTGTCGTTAACTCTATATAAAACATTAGACATATAATCGGTATCTGTCACGATTGGCCTTGCCGACCTTTACCAACCTTATATCCCCTAACAATTCATTGTTGCGTGCACGACTTGAAAAGCTACCTTATCCTTCCTAGTGGTCAGTGACCACAACGGCCCTGCAGGCCTAACGTGGCATCCGGATTTGCCACTCCGACTCCCGTCAACAGGATTAAAAACTGCTTAATCGCATGACGGGGCTCATCGATGTGGTCTTGACATAATCGTCGGCCCGATACCGTCTCGATCACCCTCCAAGCCAACACCTACTAGGGCCCATGCAATTCAATACAATACACGTATAACACGTTCACACAATTCGAAAATCATATAACAGTCACATATCATTCACTTCCCATGCTTGGGCACATGTATATTGTCACACTTTTCACCAAGCATATCTCAATTTCTCAAAAGTCACTGATAACGTTGGACTCTAGAGGTGGCTCGTACGGACTCTAGAGGTGGCTCCCGCCTTTAAAGTGATATGAATGGTCGAGGCTCTATCTCCTGGACCAAATAATCACCACAAACTTTGGACCATTGCTGCACAAAATTCACGAACAAGAACACAAAACAAACCGGCGGAAAAGTAATCAAGGGGAAACCTAGTCAATTTGGCTTGTTCTTTAAATAAAGAACTTGGGTGAAGTCTCCTAAAGGTCACGCTAAAGGAAAACTTGCTACAATGAAGATCAAACTTGAGCTTCAAGGCTTTGAACTACACAAGGTGTAAATTTTGAATTTAGCAAAGCTAAAAACTTCTTTCATTCATCATTCAAAAAAAACGTTACAAGACTTTCTCTTTATATAGAGAATAGTTTCGGCCATGCTTAAGGAATAAGGAAACAAAACCCTAGAAGTTGCAAAGTACAACTTGACTTCTAAGCTAACTAACTAACAAACTTGTTTCCTAAACTAACAAGACAAAGTAAAAACGTTTTTACCTTCTAGAAACAAGACAAAAACAGCTCCCAAAAAGTAGGAATGACTTTCCTAAACTTTCCTATAAAATAGGAGATTTCTTAGTGGATTACTTTCCATAATCATGCAAGATTATTGGATCAAGTAATGAGATTTATTAAAAAGAAATTCAAGCCCAATTAATTAAAGTTAATGGACTTATTTATCACAAAACAAAATAAAGCCCTAATGAATTAAAATAGGTGTGATCCATTGCAAAGCCCAAACAACATGCCTTCTCCTTGGACTTGATCATTCGGCCATGCAAGCTTCTTCAAGGTGGAATTTCCTTAAGTGTTAATGAAGGAACTTGCCAAAGAACTTCATGTAAGGATGGTCTCCATGGTTCGGCCTCCATGTGATGAAAATCACCAAAAGTTCCATAATGTCTTGATAACAAATTGTACTTCTCCAAGGGATTATATGAACTCGGCCTTAGCACCACGAACATAGAAGGATTCCTATCATAAAGTGGCGTAGCACTTAGATCCGCACAGCACTTAGTTCCAACGTACCTAGTTTATCAATACATAATTTATGGACGTGAAGTCCCACATATACACCGACATATCAATGACAACATATGTCAATGGGCAAATGATGAGAAAAACTCATTTATCAAAAAGTTCACTCTTTAATGCAGGACAAGAGAGTGTTCACAATTCAAACAATGCCCTTCAATTATCAATTGACACGAAAACAAAACTATTTCAATAGGAAAAGCTTTCAATAGATAGTTCCAAAGTGTAATTTGAACTTCTTATAGCGGAATTCATGATTCCTTGTTTGATTCGAAACAATGTAGCCAGAGATCGTCATATCCAATCGATATGAATACATCACTAAATAAAACCATACTCAAATTAAGAAAATTCTTATATTTTATGAACTTCCAAATTCTGCCTTGAAAGTGTTGGAAAGCTGTTCAACATGTACAAGGCTTTAAGGTCCCAAAACAAAGATTCAGTTATATCATATTTAATTCAATCCGTCATAACTCGAGATAAAAGCATTCAAATGATGTGAGATAAAAGCCATTTGAAACCAGCTCTAAAATACTTGAACTTTCATGTTTTACCAGATTCCAAATTAAACATGAAAGGTGTTCAAAGTTCGTTCCAAAAGACAACCTAACATTTAGGTAATAAATTTCAGTTCTACTGTTTCCGTTTCAAATTGCTATAACTTTTCATTTAATGATCCAAATAATATGAAATAAATGATGTATAAATATAGATTCATAAATCTAAAACTTTTATGTTTTGACAATCCCCAAATGCATTTTGAAAATAGCTAAAACAAATTGTTCAAACTTCATATAGGACTGAAATCCCGTAACAGATTTCAGTTCTGCCACACTGATTTCAAATAGTCATAACTTTATAATCAAAGATCCAAATAATGTGAAACCAAAGCCAAGTAAATCTAGGGAAAATATTCTAAATCTTTTATGTTCTATAAAACTCTGGATCAAGTATAGAAAGTTGTGTAAAACTGGACATAATTTCTATACTTACAAAAGTCCTATTAAATATTTCAGTTTTGGCATAGTAGTTTCAAATTGATGTAACTTAATAACTATATGTCCAAAAGAGACGAATCCAAAACTGTGAAAAACTAGACTTAATATACAAAATTTCTTGTATTGTACAAATTTCAAAATTCTGCCTACAAAGAGGAAAATAAAACAATCCAAAACTATCAAAAACCTTAAATTTCTGTCACGAAGTTCTGTTCTGGCAGAACTACTTCAAATGACCATAACTTGACAAGACGATATCAAAATGGGATGAAACCAAAACTTTATAAAACTTGAATCCAAAATCTAGAACTTTTGTGTTCTATAAAATTTCAAATTCAATCCACAAGATAGAGTAAAAACAGTTCGAAGTTGTACAGATTGAAACTCGATAACCCAGATTTCTAGTTCTGCCATAGTAGTTTAAATTGGCTATAACTTTGTAACTACATGTCCAAACGATATAAGGCCAAAACGGCATTAAACTAGACTTGAAACACTAAATTTCTTGTGTTTTGAAGAGTCCGGAATTCTGCCTACACATAGTAAAAACAAAACATCCAAAACTGCTGAAAACATTAATATTTCATGACGCAATTCTGTCTTGGCAGGCCTGGTTCAAATGGCCATAACTTTGCAGCCAAGAATCATAAAAACGTAAAATCAAAACTCTTATGTTTTACTCAGTTCCAAATTATGCACACAACTAAGTCAAAAATCAGTTTGAAATCGACAGGTATGCAATTCCATTATGAATACAGCTTTAAAGTTCAGCTCTCACTTCCTTTAGGCATTACGCCGAATAGGTTAGAGGCACCAGTAAGATTTCAAACCCACAGAGCATAACCGATTCTGTAACACATCAATTTCAAGCCAAAATTAATCCAATCATCAGAAATTCCGTAATCAATTTCCAGTTTAAGACTGTGCAACAACTCATATCACTTTACAATAAATTTATATAAAAAGGAGAATAACTTAGTCACAAGAACAATAGATATAGTGATGTATAGAACAATTTTAAAATCATGTATTTACTCACAGCAACCAAATTAATCAAAATTGGAACTCTTAAAGTTTCCATAAATCAGAAAAACCCACGAAATTATAATTCAGCAACATCCTTGGTTGGCATAAGGATATTTCATTCAAATCTAAGTTGTAAAACATATAAATCCTTTCAATCACCATGATAGGGAGTTCCAATGGCTTCCCTTGTACCTTTGTATTGGTGACTGCTATGATTTTTTCCCTTTTTAAAACCTCTGAATTAGCATACCTCACTTTAAATGCAAAAGATTTAAATTAATAGCTAGGCATGGAACAAAACATAGCGGGAATCGGTTCCAAGAGACTCCAAGAACATCCGATCTTTCTTCAAGAAAATCGAGAGAGGAAGCTCCAAGAAAACCCAAAAATGCTTTTCAAAATCCTCAAGAAGAAATGTAGCACTAATTTTGTCAGTTTGCAAGTCCAAGGAAAGCCAAAAATCAGATTTAAGTAGTCATGGAAAAATGATGAACAATATTTCGGTAATCTGCCCAAATGGATTTTTGGCCAAAAACACACCAAAAACAGCCCTAAAAATTCCCCAAACTTCACGAAAAAAATCCCTAATAATGTATGAAATATATTCCATGAATTAGAAGGGCCCAATTGTGGATGAAAACCGAGCCAAAATCGTCCCAAATCAGGATCCTACACATATATGTAAATATATGTACATACGTTTGCCCTCAAGACTTCTTAGCCGCCACTTTGAATTGTTCAGCTGCTTAGGCTTTAGGCTTTCGTATTGCTTCTTGGAAATTGCAGAGTTGAAGTTTTACCTCAGCTCTCAACACAACAATGCGTCTTTGACCCAAATTCTTTATTTGATTCTTTTTTTTTAAGTCTTCTAAGTTACCACTTGGTCCTTGGAGTTTAAAGTGATTAACTAGAAACCACAACATTCCTTTTTACTTATTTGATGTGTAATTTTATGAAGCAGCTAAATTAAGTCCCTAAATATTTTACAATTAAATTACAGGATTTTTTTCGTATTGACTTGTAAACCCACAAATAACATTTAACACATGATCCCATTTAATAATCTTAAATAAAAATTCTTATCCATTGGCAGAATCACTTAAATATATATTCGTTTCTAAACTAAAATTCATATGACGAAAAACGTAACATTTTAAACTATAAAATACAATATTTATTTATATGAAAATTCTGGGGTTTCACATCATTGGTTGCCCTCGTTTCTTACCACTCTTTCCCCCAGGTTGTCATCCTTTGGTGCTTTACCTTTGTTTTGCACATGACATTATTACACTGGGGTACTCCTTGGCCTTTCCAATTATTGCCTTGGGTTTTATGGATTTTGAATTCCATCCCCACTCATGCGGATTATTCTCTTAAAATACACACTTAGTGTGATAGAGCAGTCCCGCAGAGGAGTGGTTCATAAATGTGTGCTTTTGGAATATTGTCCCTGCACTTAGCATGCAACAAATTTCACATTGGCATAACCTGCCTTTTTCCCCAAATCATTTCCCCTGGTGCCTAAATGTCATTACTGGTTTCCAAGGATCACTCATCATTATTCAAGAAAATTTTCAAAAAATTCTCTATTTCTCACATTTTCACATAAGTTCAACAATCCTTGTATGTAATCCATTTTAGTGCTTGAAAACAACTATGTTAAAGTTCAAACTTTCCCACTAAGTTTTAACTCCTACCACTTAGCATTGAACTATCCTCACCCTTGAGCATTTTTATTCAAGTTTTCAAATACATCCAACTCTAGTGCTAGTGCATTTTCCATGGATAGACAAGTTCTTCCACAAAAATGTCAACTACACATAACTTATGTTCAAAAACATCACTTATTCACAAAAAGTTCAAAAGTTCACCGAAAACTTCACAAAAATTTTCAAAATGTCAAAATGTCACAAAAAACTTAAACTTTGCACAAAACATGAAAAGCACACATATACAGGATATAACATGCAAAAGCTCAAAACAACACAACAAAACTAAAAAAAAAGCATGCTTGACATCACATAGCACAAAACACATACATTGAAAAACTCAGCATATACACTCAAAACTAACAAGTAGCATGCTTTGAATCACATAGCACAAGAAATTTCATTCATGAAAGAAAGTATGCATATAAAGTTCAAGAGACACAAACCATAGCAAACATTCACTCCCCCACACTTAAAACTTACATTGTCCTCAATGTAAAGTAAAGATAGGTTTAGGAGCTCTCTGGTGTTTATATGACATGAATTCCAATGTTTGCTTGGTGGAGTGTCTTTGTCCATAGTTCCCTCTTGGATGAAAACGTCCTGCACATAGTGAAACAAAGCTTATTAGAAATTACTCACTCGAGTACACCACATGTTGATGCAAGATAAACACGACATGAAAGCAGCATGGAAGCAAAGTGTCGCACCATGACTAGAAGTCATGGTGGTGTAAAAATATGTAACTAGCAACAATAAATGGCACATGCACAATTCATGCTTGAAATGTAAAATAAAGTGATTGTGTTTAGCATGGGAGTGGTCCATGGCACCACTCCCCCACACTTAGCCTCATGTGTGCAGTGGTTATTTCCCTTGCAACTTCCTTCATGTGCAGGCCCCTACAACATGAGTGGCCTTAGTGAGCATAACAAAATGCAAGAAACATAAACTTAACCAAAATACTTCATTGAATGTAATATGAGAAAGAAGTAGTAGTTCTGGATTTCATTAGTCTCCAGATAGACTTTATTTCTCTAAATCTTCTCTCTCAAGATTCGGAATATCCATCTTTGTACCAAAAAAATGATCTTTCATAAGCACTCTTCTTCCTCTTGTAGGGCACTTGAGGAATATTTTCAAGGAAGTGCTTAAGCTCCTGTACATGGGGAGCAACCTCTACAAATTTCACTTTGAACCATTGAGGCTCCCCCATGAGAGACACCTCATTTAATTCTTCCACCATTGGAGGCACATCATTTACTTCTTCTACCATACTAGGCATTTTAATCCTGCACGGCTCAACCAAGGGTTGTACATCCATGGTCTCAACAAACCCATCAGTAAGTTCAAAAATTGATGTATCAACAAAGCAATTCTCAACCATGTTAGCTATGTCATTAAAAATTCTCACATCTTCTTCGTCTAGACTAACATCAGTAAGCTCAAAAATGGATGTATCAATGAAGCAAATTTCCACTATGTTAGCAATGTCATTCAAAATTTGCACATCTTCATCATCTAGACTAACATGTGGAATTTCTTGAATCTTTTCTTTGTTAACAATACAAAAAAACATTATCATCAATTAACAAGAGTATCTCATTTTGCACTTCTTGTGAGTCGCCATTAAGACATTTAGATTCAATCACCATTTCAAGAGCTGGTGCCTCAACAAGAGTTTCAAGCAATGTGTTGACATTTTCATTAGCCATTGCAACATTATCTTCATTCAAGATATCACGATGATCATCAAAAAGTGTCTCTGTACAATTTACAAAGCTATCAAAAGGAGACGACTCTAATGAATGGTTATCAACATCATTTGACTTATAGAATTTCATAAAATTAATGCAAGACTCAGAATTTGACACATTTCCCATCTTGTCACTAAGAAACCACAAGGCTCTAATTTCATCAGTATCAAGCTCATCACAAAAGACATCATTCTCGATAGAATAGCTAAAATTTGACTCATGCAACAAAGGTTCATCAACAATGCATTTTTGTGAGACAACCTCAATATTTGTAGATTCCACCTCCCAAGGATGTTCTTCACCACATTCGACATTAGCTTGCATTTCAAAATGATGATCCTCAGGAGTTGGTATTCTAGAAATTAGAGGTGTACCTTGTGGATAGCATGGTGCATATTGAATTGGTAGCTCACTATGTTCGTCCTCATTGCTCCATAATGCATCTAGTTGAGCACTCCTTTGTTGGCTTCTTGAAAACTCTTCTTCTTGAGAAAATCTCATTTCTTCCTTTTGTGAGCCTCTATCAAGTCTTTCTAACATTAGAGAAAACATGTCTTCCACAGAGAGTCTTTGGTTTCCAATGAGATACGACTTGTTGCTTTGTACTTGATTGTGCCATTGCTCCTCATATGGTGGTGGAGAGAATTCCCCAAACATTCTAGGTGTTGGTCGTGTGTTGACCACCCTAATTGGTGGGCAAAAATGATAAGACTCAAAATAGTCCCCATACCACCTAGACATTCTTGAGTACTTGTGATGTGCACTTTCCTTTTTCAATTGAGTTCCAGGATCCTACACTTGCCACAAATAAACCAAAGTAGACAAAAAAAAACACAAAAACAAAAATAACAAAATTTCACTAAGTGAAACATAATAGAACTACTAATCTACAAAGAGAAACAAAACAGAACAAACTAGAAATCAAGAAACCGTGCCTTCCCCGGCAGCGGCGCCAAAAATTAAGGCGTGTTGTCTCGCAATCCAATTTTACCCTATAACTAAGTGTAGTAGTGTGATAGGGATTCGTTCCTCAGGGAAGGGGATTGTTTCAAGATCTCAAGTAATGCTCCACAATTGTCACAAAAACAAAACAAGAAGCACAGAAAAAATGAAGTCTAAATGCAACAATAGGAGAGGTGATGCCCTAGAGTTCCATAATTTGTTGAATACACATTTAGTCACTCACGCGGCGCAACAAAATATACATGCTAATCAAGAGGGGAACTTCGTTGCCTAGAGTCTTAGGCCACAACTGGCATGTCGACCACACTGTGTCTTAATCATCCTGACACCATCCTATCCCATGGCAATGCCTAAGGACGGTGATTTCATCCTGCAACATCCCAATCCACTATCATTAACAAGTTTAACACTCGACTCCTAGAAGTTTCCCATGGCGAGGCCAAAATCTAAGGTCTAATGCGCTTGTTAACAATAGAGGACTTCTTCTTCACTCCTTCCTTAAGATCTCATAATCTATGATCGGCATGGCGACCGCATCCTAGAAGACGAGCGTGCAAAACGAATGAAAAGACTCGATTCATGTTCATTGTTCTCATTCCACAGAATTCACAACAAGAATAGATGTATTAAGCTTAGACTTAGTATGACGGCCGCAATTCAAGTTCAATTCAACTATTCCAGCACAAATTCATGAAACTCAACTGATAATTGCAAACAAAGCAAGTTATGAATCATTTCTTCATAGATTACGTTTATTGCACCGAATCAAAGTATCTAAAATGTACATTCATCCATTGGAACCCTAGGTCATCACTCGATTAGCTAGAGAACTCTTTCCTCATCTCAATTTCATCAAATTGCAACATTAACGAATTCATTTCCATTCAATTTGAGGATTTTACCGATTAAAGTGCAAAGAATCGTCAATTCCTTCGTCAATTGAGAATAAGGAAGTAGTTTCCAGTTCACAGACGCGATCGAAATCGCAATCGGAGTATAATTTTTAGAGAGAGAAACTAGAGAGAGAAAGTTGAGAGAGAAAGTTCCTGCTCACAAAATCAAAAGTCTGTTATATTCTAAAATGATCGATCCCCTAAAATGCTGACTAAATCCTCTATATATAGAGGTTACAAAAAACGTAAACAATACGCAAACGTAAAATAACTACATTATTACAGAAATGCCACTGCATTAATCAAATGGTCCACAAGTAAGCTCGCACAATGCATCACACCACGCCTTTGAGCCTTGGGACTCTACACCTTTGTTCCTCATCAGCTCGTCTCCGAGCCGTCCGCATTCACGCCTTCCCAAACCTGCACACAAAAGAGCAACTCCAACACTTAGCCAAAATTTTGGCATTGAAAACAAGCAAAACAACTAAGATGCATCGCCGCGATGCATCGTAGCACACCCACTGTGCATCGCTGCTATGCATCGCAGCACAATGCTACAATGCTACTATGCATCGCAGCACATATGCCCTTCACCACGATGCACCGTAGCAATGCATCGTAGTGTAAACTCCTACACATGCGATGCAATGCTACGAGGCATTGCAGTGCAATCGTGCTAGTGTGCAAGTGTAGTGTTTTGAAGTGAGTAAAGAATGTTGTGAGATTTGTGAGCTAGGCGTGTTGTGAATGTTGTGAGCTAAAGAGTGTTGTGTATGCATGTTGCGTGCTTGAGTTGGTGTAAATGAAGTGTAGTAAAAGTGTGCAATATTTGTGCATGAGGTATTGCATAAAATGTTCTTTTTGGTGCATGAATCATGCATGAAATTTATGCTTGAAATTCATGGATCGTGCATGCAAAGTGGTGAGTGTTATACATGAATGTGCTGTGAAGTGCCCATATGTGTGCTGAAGCGATGCTGTGAAGTGCCCATGTGTGTACTGAAGTGTGCTGTCAAGTGCCCATGCTGCAGTGCATGCGACGATGTGTAGCACTTGTGCGTGCAAGCTGTGCGGTGATGTGTGTAGCTTATGCGACGATGTGTGTGTCTTGTGCGACGATGTGAAAATATGTGCATGCATTCGGGGCATCAACTTGTAAATGTTTAGCAACAAAATTTGTGCACCAAATTCACCTCAAAGATGCAAGGAAAACACAAGCAAAGATACTTGGAACTTTTTACCTCTCAAATTCTGGAAACTTACAAACCTTCACCTTGCAACCCAATTCTGGCCCTGATGCGTTGTGAATTTGGAAACACCTAAAACATAAAAGTTGCAGCCCCAAGGCGTAGCTTTCCATAGCTGTTTGAAACACTCAATTCAGAGCTTGGACGAGAAAGTTATGGTTAAAATACCAAAGTGCGGCGAGAAGGCATTTCATGTCGATGCATAGCCGTGAAATCTGTTTTCATGGTGACGTATCGCTACGATGCATCGCGCCAGTTTTCACTTCCGATTTAGAGCTTGGGTGACACATACGAGTTGTAGATCTTTCTCTTCACTTTCCATAGGTTCATGAATCAGCATCAATGGAGGTCTGGAGCTCAATATATTAACATTCTACCAAACTGTGGCAGTGAGTTCAACAATGGAAAACTGAATTAGAAATTACAACGATGCTCCCGTTTCGCATACTTGCACATAGAATTGGAAGAAAGTTAAAACTTATGAATTGTATTACACTCCAAGATCTTTCCATAACATCCAAGATCTCATCAGTTGGATTAGTATTGAGAAAGATACACTCAAATGAATTACACCAACTATTCTGCCCAAACACAAAAACTAGCATATTAAAGCACATTTTCAAGCCTTTTTGCATCTTTTCTTGTTCCTTAACTTGAAACACACATTTGTCTCATTTAATTACAATCTTGGTCTTTTTCTTCATTTTATCACTCCAAAGTTGTCAACCACATAAATGCACAAAATGTCACATAACACTACACAATTGCATGAAAAACAAGGCAAAAGCTAAGTGAAATAACATATATAAGTTAGTATAAAACCAACTTATCAATTAACAGCTGGTATATGTGACTTAGTTGCACATTTTGGGTCAATAAAAGCATCTGAAAATTGATTTGCTAAACGTTGCAAATGAATTATCTTTTGAGCTCCCAGGTCACATTGATTTGTACGAGGA
This sequence comes from Ophiorrhiza pumila, assembly GCA_016586305.1. Classification (NCBI taxonomy): domain Eukaryota; kingdom Viridiplantae; phylum Streptophyta; class Magnoliopsida; order Gentianales; family Rubiaceae; genus Ophiorrhiza; species Ophiorrhiza pumila. Next base: position 34,173,390 of record BLIW01000009.1, on the reverse strand, counting down.
TCAAAATGAGATAATGATAATTCATTCCAACTAATTTTCTTAACCAACTGTTTATTTTCTCCCCCTAATGTTAGAAAAACTGATTCGTCAAAATGATAATCAGTAAAACAAGCCGTATATAAATCTCCAGTTATTGGTTCAAGATATTTCACTATAGATTGAGATTAATGCACAACATATATTCCCAACCTCCTTTGAGGTCCCATCTTGGTGGGTTGTGATGGAGCAATTGGAATATAAATCACACATCCAAAAATTCTAAGATGGGCAATATTTAGTTCATGACCAAAAACCATTTGTTAGGAAGAGAAATCATGATAATTTGTTGGCCTTATGTGAATTAGTGTTGCGGCATGCAAAATAGCATGTCCCTAAACAGTTGTTGGGAGTTTAGTTCTCAAAAGCAATGGCCTTGCAATTAATTAAAGGCGCTTAATAAACGATTCTGCTAAATCATTTTGTGTATGAACATAAGCGACAAGATGTTCAACACTTATCCCAATAGACATACAATAATCATTAAAAGATTGGGATGTAAATTCACCTAACTATCAAGACAAATTGTCTTGATAGGATAATTAGGAAATTGTTCTCATAACCAAATTAATTTTGCAAAACGCCAGGTTGCAAATTGATAATAAAAATACATGTGACCATCTAGTTGATGCATAAATTAAAACTATAAAATATCTAAATGGTCCACAAGGTGGGTGAATAGGCCCACAAATGACATTATGTATTCGCTCTAAAAATGCAGGAGATTCCGTACGAATTTTCATTGGTTATGGTCTTATAATTAATTTGCATTGAGAACAAGCTACACATAAGAATTCATTAGATTGAAGAATCTTCTGGCTCTTCAAAGAATGACTATATGAATTCTCTAAATATTCTTCGCATCATTATAGAACCGGGATGGCATAACCGGTCATGCCAAACAATAAAATCATTATGATCAGTAAACTTCTGGTTTACTGTTGCATATATTTCAACTGTAGAAATATATGTATAATATAATCCAAAAGAAAAAGAAGGTAATTTTTCTAATACAATTTTCTTTCCAAAATCCATACTTGAAATATACAAATATTCATTATTACCTTCACTTTTAATCTCAATATGATATCCATTTCGGTGAATATCTTTAAAACTTAACAAATTTCTTTGAGACTTAGAAGAATATTTTTTTTAAAACCAATTTTATATACAAAGTGGGCAAAAGATGATGCCAGACATACCCAACAGCATCGTTACAGAAGAGAAAATAGTAAATGTGGAGTACTACTGATGAGGAAGCTAACCCAAGAAGCTTTGTGGATGATCCATTGCAAGGAATTGGAGGACCTTTGACGCGTTCGAGGACTAAGCGTATGAGGAGTGCACTACATGTGTTGATTAAGGACATGTTTGAGAGTGAACTGGTTCGTGAAGTTCGTGACGAGGAGTTAGAGTTCATTTCATGTTTGGAGGTGTCTCAAATGGAGAACATTGTGGTGGTGGATCGAATTGGAGCTTTGGAGGCAAGAATGGTTGAAGATCTTGGACAAAGAGCATAAAAAGCTCCACGTCGCGACATCCATGGAGTTCCACGTCGCGACGTGGAGAAACGCAAAATAGGAGTTGGAGTAAATCGCCAACGTCGCGAAGTGCGTCCATAAACATCGCGACGTGCACCGACGTCGCGACGTCCAGGACCCTTCCACGTCGCGCGACGTAACTCTCTGGAAGTTTTCAAGTTGGAAGAAAAATTCACCAAAAATTCGACATTAAATCAAGAATAATCCCCACGTCGCGACGTGCGATCACCAACGTCGCGACGTGTGGGAACGCGGACATGTTTGTTTGAATTTTTCAGCCGTTAATTTTCTTTAGGGTTTTAAGCCTATAAAAGGCAACTTTGTGAACGTTTTTAGATTAGACTTTTGACATTTTGAATTTTGTGAGTTTTTACAAAACTTTCTTTGGTTCTTTGTGAAGAACAACAATTCCATTCCATCAAGTGTTTGATTGTTTGGATTCTTGGATAGTGAAGGTTCTAAGGAGCAGGTTTTCTTAGGGTGTTCATTACTTAATTTGATAGGTACGTTTCAATTCATTATTGAATTTGGGGCTGCTTCCTTTTTGTTACTATTTGATTTTATTCAATTCATTCATTAAATTCCTCAATTGATCTTGGGTTTGCGTTCTTAGAGTCTTACGGGTCTAGGTTCGTATCAGATTGGTATCAAAGCCAATTTGGGGAAATTTTCATCAAAGAATTGCATCTTTGATTGTTTGTGTTTTGAATTTTCTATATTGTTGTTCTTGTTTGGTATTGTGATCTTCTTATCATTGTTTGATAGATTGTGGCCAAGTACAAAAAAAAAATTGCAGAAAAAAAAAGTGCAGAACGTTAAAAAAAACCAAAAAATGGGCCAATTTGAGTTTTGATTCTTATGTTTCAGCTTGAAGTTTTCTAGGTAACATCTTTGCCTTGATTTCTTGAAAAGTTTCTTGAATTTGTTGAATTGCACAATTGTGCAGAATTTCCTTATCAACATATGATTATAAGTTGCTGCACTAAGTCAATTTGGGTTAGTGCAAAGTTTTTGTTGGTATTGGGAAGTTAATTGAGTCTTGCCATCATAAGCCATTGTGTTGCATTTGTGGGAACGTGGTATTTGGACATTGCTGAAATTTGTTTTGGTTTAAGCCAACTCTTGTGTCCTATCATTGTGAAACCATTGTTCCATCACTTTTGCTTAAACTTTTGTGAGTCTTTATTTTGTTATTGGGTAACTTTCTTGTTCTTGTTGCCTGAACTTCATTCCATTGTTCCAGAGTTCTTGTATTCATTCTTGTTCCTTAGAGTTTTCTACTATTCTTTAAACATTCTTATTCAATTGGATCCTTGGTTGATGTGTGAGTGGTTGTTCAACTCAAAAACTTGTAAAGAAGGTTAAGAGAGTTTCACAATATATTGAGTGATACACGAGAGTGAGAGTAAACACTTAGGGAGTGGAAAGGATAACTATATTATTCCCAAAATTCATCATGAGTAGGGAAGGAACTAGTGGATCTGCACTCAAAGGTACTAGTGAACCAACATTCAATATTGAAACTGTTTTTAAAGCTATTCAAGCACAGTTTGATAAAATCAATGTTAGGCTTGATTTTCTAGAGTCTAATGAACCAACAACTATGGAGAGAGCGGGTAGGAATCCATTATTTGAGGGGGAAGATTATGAGGAAGTGTCGGAGAAGGAAGAAGAAAGGACATGAGGTCGAGGTAGGAATAATAGAAATAATAGGAATGATAGGAATGATAGGAGAAAAGACAATCACATAGGATCTATTAAAATGAAAATTCCATAATTTCAAGGGAAGAATGATACTGAGGCTTACCTAGAGTGGGAAAGGAGGGTAGATCATGTTTTTGACTGTCATGACTATTCGGAGGAGAAAAAGGTAAAGTTAGCCGTAGTGGAGTTTACCCATTATGCCTCATTTTGGTGGGACCAGTTAGTACACAATAGGAGGAGGTATGGAATGAGGCCAGTTAGGACTTGGGCGGAGGTTAAGAGGATAATGAGAAAGAGGTGCGTCCCTACTCATTACCAAAGGGACGTAGTGAGGAAATTGCAAACCTTGAACCAAGGTAATAAGAGTGTGGAGGAGTATTTTCAGGAGATGGAGTTATCTTTAATTCGGGCCAATATAGATGAGGACCCTGAGTTTACAATGGGTAGATTTGTGGCGGGGTTGAATAGGGAGATAGCTGATGTGGTAGACTTGCAAGAATATAATGACATGGAGGAATTATTGCACAAGGCCTTGAGTTGAGAGGATTATTAAGGGTAAAGGGAAGAGTACTAGGAAGAGTGCTTGGAAGGATAGTAAACTAATATCGACCACAAAACCTGGAAATGCTAATGTTAACCCCAAACCTACGATAGAAAGGAAATGGGAAGCCGAAAAGGAGAAGGTTGAGATGAAAACAAATGTGAGGAGTAGAGACATAAGGTGCTATAAGTGCTAGGGTATAGGGCACATACAAACCGAATGTCAGAACAAAAGGACAATGTTCTTGTTACCTAATGAGGATTATGAGAGTGCGCATTCCGATGATGAGGATGATATGCCATGTGTTGAGGAGAGTGATGGAGAGGATGAGCTACCAATGGGGGGAGAGGCACTTGTCAACTCAAGGGTTCTAAATGTCCAATCTAAGATAGAGGGAGAGTTAGTGCAAAGGGACAATATCTTCCATACTAGGTGTCATGTACAAGGAAATGTGTGTAGCTTGATCATTGATAGTGGGAGTTGTACTAACATAGCTAGTACATTGTTGGTAGAGAAGTTAGGGTTAAAAACGCTTAAGCATCCAAAACCCTATAGATAGCAGCGGTTGAGTACTAGTGGGGAGGCTAATGTGACCAAACAAGTGAAAGTTGAATTTGTGATAGGTCGGTATAAGGATGAAGTGATGTGTGATGTGGTGCCTATGCAAGCTGCCCATATTCTTTTGGGGCGTCCTTGGCAGTTTGATCGAAAGGTAGTGTATGATAGGTACACTAATAAGTACTCATTGGAGATGAATAATCGAAGGCATACATTGGTGCCATTGAAACCTTGGGAGGCACATGAAGATCAAGTTAGAATTGTAAAAGATTTTGGAAAGAAAGAAAAAGGCGAATCAAGTGAGAGTAAAAGTCGAGAGGAAATCATCAAAAGTGAGAAAGAAAAATCAGAGAATGGAAAACAGAAATTGAGTGTTTTTGCAACAAAAAGAGAGATAAAAGAAACATTAAGTGAGAGAGAGAGTGTATTTCTTTTATTGTACAAAGATGTGTTTTTGCTTGATGCTAAGATGCTTGATCTTTTGCCTCGAGATGTGGTGTTTTTATTGCAGGAGTACGAGGATGTTTTTCCCGAGGAGTTGCCTGCAGGACTTCCACCATTTGCGGGGGATAGAGCACCAAATCGATTTCATTCCTGGTGCTTCTATACCAAATCGACCAGCCTATCGAGCTAATCAGGAGGAGTCCAAGGAGATTCAAACTCAAGTGGAGGAGTTGTTGCAAAAAGGGGCTGTGAGAGAGAGCCTTAGTCCATGCGCGGTGCCGGTCATTTTGGTACCCAAGAAGGACGCGAGTTGGAGGATGTGTATGGACTGCCGAGCCGTCAATAAAATAACGGTAAAGTATCGTCATCCTATTCCTCGACTTGATGATATGTTGGATGAGTTGTATGGTGCATGTATATTCTCTAAGGTTGATTTGAAAAGTGGTTATTTCCAAATTCGCATGAAAGTGGGAGATGAGTGGAAAACCGCTTTCAAAACAAAATTTGGTTTATATGAGTGGAGGCTTGTCATGCCTTTTGGTTTGACAAATGCGCCTAGTACATTCATGAGATTAATGAACCATGTTTTGAGATCTTTCATAGGGAAGTTTGTTGTTGTTTATTTTGATGACATATTAATTTACAGTAAGTCATTAGATGAACATGTGTTGCATTTAAGAGAAGTTTTCATTGTGTTAAGAGAACATAAATTATATGCTAATTTGAAGAAATGTTCTTTTTACATGGATTCTATTATTTTTCTTTGTTTTGTTGTGAGTGCTAACGGCATTAAGGTAGATGAAGAGAAGGTTAGGGCAATCAAGGAGTGGCCTACACCAAAGAATGCCAGTGAGGTACGGAGCTTTCATGGTTTGGCGGGATTTTATCGCAGGTTTGCTAAAAATTTTAGCACTATTGCCGCACCATTGAATGATCGTGTTAAAAAGCATGTTGTATTTAAATGGGAAAAAGTGCATGAAAAGACTTTTAACATGTTGAAGGACAAACTCACACAAGCACCTATTTTAATGTTGCCTGATTTCAATAAAGTTTTTGAAGTTCAATGTGATGCCTCTGGGCTTGGGATTGGAGATGTTTTGATGCAGGACTCGAAGCCGATAGCGTATTTCAGCGAGAAAATGCATGGGGCAGTCCTGAACTATCCAACGTATGACAAAGAGCTTTATTCTCTCGTGAGGACGTTGCAAACTTGGCAACATTATTTGTGGCCAAAGGAGTTCGTTATCCACTCCGATCATGAACCACTCAAGCATTTGAAGTCTCAAGGGAAGCTGCATCGAAGACATGCTAGGTGGATGGAATTCATTGAATCTTTTCCTTACGTCATCAAACACAAGAAAGGTAAGGAAAATGTATTGGCAGATGCTTTGTCACGAAGGTATGTGCTTCTTACTTTCTTGCAGTCGAAGTTGTTGGGATTTGATTTACTTAAGGGGTTATATGCGGGTGATAGTGATTTTGGTGAAATCTTTGCTGAATGTTCACAAACTGCATGGAATGATTATTTTCAGCATGACGGATTTCTTTTTAAGAAAGGAAAATTGTGTGTGCCTAAGAGTTCTTATCGTGAATTGCTTGTTAGGGAGGCACATTGTGGGGGTCTTATGGGGCATTTTGGTATCACAAAGACACTAGACATATTGCATGAATATTTTTATTGGCCAAAAATGCGAAATGATGTTCAAAATTTTTGTGCAAAATGTATCTCATGTTGTCAAGCAAAGTCTAAGGTCATGCCTCACGGTTTTATACCCCATTACCTATTCCTAGTCATCCATGGGTCGACATATCGATGGATTTTGTGTTAGGGTTGCCTAGGACATAGTCCGGTCATGATAGCATCTTTGTGGTAGTCGATCGCTTTAGCAAAATGGCGCATTTCATAGCATACAATAAAACTAATGATGCATCTCATATTGCTGAGTTATTCTTTCGTGAAATAGTTAGATTGTATGGAATTCCGAAAACCATTGTTAGTGATCGAGATGTGAAGTTTTTGAGTCATTTTTAGCGCACTTTGTGGTCTAGATTAGGCATGAAGCTTTTGTTTTCCACAGCCGCACATGCACAAACGGATGGGCAAACTGAAGTTGTCAATAGAACTTTAACAACATTGCTTCGGGCATTAATTCAAAAGAATTTGAAAGGTTGGGAAAAATGTTTGCCGCATATAGAATTTGCATATAATAGGGCCATGCATTCTACTACATCTTATTCTCCGTTTGAAGTGGTTTATGGGTTTAATCCACTAACACCTTTAGATGTATTGCCTATTTCTACTAGTCACATTTTGGATTTAGATGGTAAGCAGAAGGCGGATAACATTAAGGAAATGCATGCCAAGGTTCGAGCAAACATTGAGCGTCGAAATGAACATGTTGCTAAGAGAACAAATCAGGGGAGAATCAAGGTTTCTTTTGAACCCGGAGATTGGGTGTGGGTTCATATGCGCAAAGAACAATTTCCACATCAGCGGAAATCAAAGCTTCAACCAAGGGGAGATGGTCCATTTCAAGTTTTAGCCAAAATTAATGATAATGCATATATTATTGATTTGCCTAGTGAATTTGGTAATATTTCTAGCACATTTAATGTTGGTGATCTTTCTTTGTATGACCTAGGTGATTTGAGGACGAATCCTCTTGAGGAAGGGGGGAATGATGAGGAAGCTAACCCAAGAAGCTTTGTGGATGATCCATTGCAAGGAGTTGGAGGACCTTTGACGCGTTCGAGGACTAAGCGTATGAGGAGTGCACTACATGCGTTGATCAAGGACATATTTGAGCGTGAACTGGTTCGTGAAGTTTGTGACGAGGAGTTAGAGTTCATTTCATGTTTGGAGGTGTCTCAAATGGAGAACATTGTGGTGGTGGATCGAATTGGAGCTTTGGAGGCAAGAATGGTTGAAGATCTTGGACAAAGAGCATAAAAAGCTCCACGTCGCGACATCCATGGAGTTCCACGTCGCGATGTGGACAAATGCAAAATAGGAGTTGGAGCAAATCGCCAACGTCGCGACGTGCGTCCATAAACGTCGCGACGTCCAAGACCCTTCCACGTTGCGACGTAACTCTCTGGAAGTTTTCAAGTTGGAAGAAAAATTCACCAAAAATTCGACATTAAATCAAGAATAATACCCACGTCGCGACGTGCGGGAACGCGGACATGTTTGTTTGAATTTTTCAGCCGTTAATTTTCTTTAGGGTTTTAAGCCTATAAAGGCAACTTTGTGAACGTTTTTAGATTAGACTTTTGACATTTTGAATTTTGTGAGTTTTTACAAAACTTTCTTTCGTTCTTTGTGAAGAACAACAATTCCATTCCATCAAGTGTTTGATTGTTTGGATTCTTGGATAGTGAAGGTTCTAAGGAGCAGGTTTTCTTAGGGTGTTCATTACTTAATTTGATAGGTACGTTTCAATTCATTATTGAATTTGGGGCTGCTTCCTTTTTGTTACTATTTGATTTTATTCAATTCATTCATTAAATTCCTCAATTGATCTTGGGTTTGCGTTCTTAGAGTCTTACGGGTCTAGGTTCGTATCAACTACTCCATTACATGGTATGTGATTGAAAGAAAACAGGGAAATAAGAAAGTGTTTACTCTAGGACAACTAGAGTAAGTCTTTCTATTTTCCAAAAACATAAACACCTATCCAATTACAAAAGATCTGTATGAAAAAGTGTACCTAAACAAAATGTAATCAACATAATCTTATACACAAAATGTATACAGATTTATACCGATTGCGCTCCATTCCAAACCACAAAATGCACTTCATCTAATCACATGACTAACTTTGCACAAAATATGTCAGATCATGCATCAATTAAGCTACATAAGTCCCACTATAGTATATAAGCCTCAATCAAGTTCAACAGCAGGGCCAAGACCAACACCAATCAAGCAATACTTTAAGGCAAATTTAGCACCATTATCATGTCAAAACAGCCTTTTCACTAAATCCAAAAGTAAACTGACCACAGCCCCTGTTGCCACCAAAATGTCCACAATTCAACCAGCCAAAACTTTGCACAAAATATGTCAGATCATGCATCAATTAAGCTACATAAGCCCCACTATAGTATATAAGCCTTAATCAAGTTCAACAGCAGGGCCAAGACCAACACTGATCAAGCTATACTTTAAGGCAAATTTAGCACCATTATCATCTCAAAACAGCCTTTTCACAAATTCGAAAGTAAACTGACCACAGCCCTTGTTGCCACTAGAATGTCCACAATTCAACAAGCCAAATGAAGTTCTACTCCATAGGGATAAAACAATAACAACTAATCTATCCAGAGCTACTATGTGAGACCCCAAAATTTTAACATATTAATAATATTATTAATATTAAATATAAGCAAGTAATTGTGATTTTAAAATTAAAATACTACATTGACGATAAATATTGCAGTGATAGTTAAGATTCCAAAATTAAATACCACGTCATTATAAGCATTATTGTGAAAATTGAAGATCACACAATTAAGTACTAAAATTAATTATTAATTTTATAGTCTTAGTTACAATTTTATAAGATTAAGAATGGTGTAATTGCATAGCTTAATAGTAATTTTGGGTTTTGTTGGACTTTACCAAAATTCAAGGGTCAAATTATAAATTATAAAAAAAAGGGGACGCTTTAAAAGTCTTCACCTTTGTCGGCAAAATGATAAGGATCAAGGGGAAATAGAAAAAAAAAAGAAAAGCAAAGAACGAGAGAAAAGCAGGAAAGAAGAACGGGAGAAGAAGGAAAAAAAAGGGAAGAAGAGAAAGGGAGAGGGCAGCGGGAGAAAGAAAAGAAAAGGAAGAGGAAGAGAGGAAGGAGGATGAAAATCTTGGCAATTCAATCTTGGAGAAATTTGAGAATTTGAAAAGCTAGTGCAGGTGGGTAAATTGATTTTCGAACAGTAATATATGTGATCTTGATGGGTTAAAAACATAAATTTGATTTGTTACTCTATGTTTGCGTTATGAATTAATTGTATGAGTCTTACTAGGGGGTATTGATATGCCATGGAATCTATTACTGTTCTGTGGGTAATTGAGTTTTGAAATTCTTGGTTTTGATTGTTTGATATATGTAGAGGTGAACTTTGGGTCTTGCAACTTTGCTGGAATTTTTAAAAAAAGATTTACCTACTGCTTTGTGTTTAATTAGTAAACGTTTCTGTTTCTTGTTGGGATTGAATGTGAGAGTATTTGAGAGTTGGATTGAGCTCTTAGGATTTAATTTTATGTAAAGATTTGTCAAAATGTTTTGCGCCTACCAACTGTTTGCATAAAAGCCCAAGAGAAAATTGAAGCTCCGAATTGAAAATGGAATAGCTTAGAGGAATTGTATGTTAGGGTGTATTTGTGATGGTTTGAGAGGAAAATTGTGTGAACCCTTTTTCCTAGATTTTTAGATGGGGTTATAAAATCATTGCATTCCAAAAGTTCCATTTTTATTAACGTAAGAACCCTTTTGATGCCTATAATCAAAATATTATTCTTTTAGAACAATTTAGTTTAATTTCTTTTCTTTCCCTTTAAAAATGCGACGTGATGATGATATGAAGTGGGTGTGCTTTAACTTTTAAACCTTTGGCTGAATTTGTATGGAGTACTTGATCTTTGTTTTAAAGTTCCTTTTCATGAACTGATGAATTGTTAAATTCTTGTTAAGTTGAATTAATATATTGTAAAGAAAGTTGTGGTTTGTGGGTAAAGATGAAAATTGGAGTTTGGAAGAATTGCTTGAATTGTTAATATCTTGATTTGTTGCTATTCCGTGGGGAAGTACTTGGAAGAATAGTTGTGGTTTATCTTCTTTGTTAATATGTATGGTTTGTGGTAAAATAGAGTGGTAACTGGGAATTTACAATCCATAAATTTGTTCTATTTTTATATATTAGTTGTTTGAATTAACTAGTATTGTGTGAATTGGATGGATTGAGCTGATGAAAGGATGCCTTTCCCTGAATTGATGGTGATTTTGGCAGGCTAAGATTGGCTTCGTTAGTGGAGTTCTTGATGCTGAATCTGTAGGTTGAACTTTGATTTTGTTGGAAGCACAGGCTTCAAATCTTCATACAGTGCTTTGCAATAGTTGTAATGAAGAAATCTGGGAAAAGCCGTGCAGGGAGAAGAGAGAAGCAAAATGAAGGTTTACTAAATTGGTTATAAGCTTGGGCCTCAATAGCTTTCTTTAAAAAAATGATAGAAACCTAGGGTAGGTTAAAGAAATAAGGCCCAAAGGTAAAAGGAATAGAGCTGGACTAATTCAACCCGTTTTGGGCCTTATAACCATTTTGTAAGGATAAAAAGTGAGTCCATTAAGATTGGGTTTCAGAATAATAATAGAATGGGCTTTAGCCCAACAGTAACCAGAAGTAGTGGTAAACTAAATAGGATGGTGTGGGTAATTGAGGAGGGGCTTCTAAGATTAATGTGGAGTGGGCCTTTTAAGAGTGGGCCTTAGTTCATTATCAGTTTGGGATATAAACATGCATAGAATTACTACACAAGTACTCTTAATGGGTTTGGTAATAGTATATAAATTTAAATCTTAAACACTAAAAATAGTGTTTTATTTAAAATCTAATGCCAGCTTTTAAAGAAATTTATGACACCTTAATTATGTAAGAACTTTGTTTTTTTTAAAAGGCAATAATATTAGTAGGAAGAAATAACCTTAATACCAATGATAATGATCTTAATCGAAATAATATTATTTGGAATTCTTAGCCGTTTAAGACTACACTAGCAAAGCTGAAATTGGAACTTGGCATTTTCCTGTTTAGTTTTACTAATTGATTATCTCTTTATGAGTTTCATATTGAATTTGAAACTCTGTAAAACATTAATGTTTCTGAGTTATGAAATATGGTAATATGCTTATGTTGGTGTTACTGGAATGATTGCCTGGATTGTATTCAATCCCAACTTGCAAGTTGCAAGGGAAAATGCCATGTGATGATTGAATTTCCTAATTTTGTGCCAATTTGATTTTGAATTGATGGTATCGAATAACTGTGGTATAATTTGGATATTGGATTTATGTGCTGTGGAACTAAGTGCTATGTCGATTTAAAAGCATGAGCCACCTCTAGAATCCGTAAGAGCCACCTCTAGAATCCACATGAGCTTTGTTGGCTCTAGCACTTTGACATTATGAATCGTTGAAGTTTGGCACAAGTGGATGAATTTACCTAATTAATTGCCAACTTGCATTGATTGTATGTGATACATGTATTGTAATGAATTGTTTGGGCCCTAGTAGGTGTTGGCTTGGAGAGTAATCGAGACGGCATCGGGCCGACGATTACGCCAAGACCACATCGGTGAGCCCCGTCACAGGATTAAGGAGTTTTTAATTCTGTTGACGGGAGTCGGAGTGGCAAATCCGGATGCCACGTTAGGCCTGCGGGGCCGTAGTGGTCACTGACCACGAGGAAGGATAAGGTAGCTTCTTAAGTCGTGCACGCAACGACGAATGGTTAGGGGAAATAAGGTTGGTAAAGGTCGGCAAGGCCGATCGTGACAGGTACCGATTATTTGATTAATGTTTGACATGACATCCATGTTAAAGTTTTTGCGATACATGATTATCTGTATTAAATTGTATATTGGTACAAGTACCAAATATATGCCTGATGTTTAATTGGCATCCACTTGAATTTGATGACACATGGTTTGTGCATTGCAATTCGTTCTTGGAACAGTATTTCGTTGAAAATTATTTTTTCAATAATGAAGCCACTATCCTCACCCACTGAGCTATTTTGAGCTCACCCTTTTGTAAATTATATTTTTCAGTGATTCAAGATGGATTAGGCAGTCGACAGGATTTTGGTTTACATACTTAAAGGAAGAGGTGGGTGAATAGAAGTTCAGGAGTTTTAATTGTCTTGATTCGGATTTTAATTATGGTAATGAGGCAATTTATTTTTTTTATGTATCCATTTTGGGATGGAACATTAATATGTATATTACCTTATCTAGTTTTAAATGTAAATTATGACGGGGCATTACAAGTGGTATCAGAGCATATATGCTGATAAGCCAGGATTGGATTCTTGGACTTGGGTGTGATAGTCCATATATGGTTAAAAGCCAGGATATGATTCTTGGATTGTGGTATAGTGCCCACTAGGCTTTAATTAAATTCATAGTTATTTTGAGAAAAGTTCAACATAGTGTTTTAAAAATTACAGACTCAATTATTGGGAATGAAAATCTTTACGGGAAAACACAATTCTAAAGTTAGTTTGATTGTAGGATTAGATTGATCCTCTTAGGACTGATCAACCTAAGATTAGGATCTTTTTAATTCTGTCTCTCAAGCTATGGTTATAAGAAAATTTTAAAAGAATATGCGAACGGTGGAAAGTGGAAGGTATGAAAAAAAAGGGGATTTAATTTTAAAATCCTACTAAGTGTTTAAGTGTAATAGCTAATACACTTATACAAGATTTTTTTTCTTTTGTTGCCTCGATTTTAACTTTAATTCGGAAACACCTTAATCTTATTCCCTTAGAAAAAAAGTTTGATGATTTTTGTATGAAACTGTGACAATGCTAAGTGATGTTCTTATTTGAGATTATATATTCTACGTTGATTTGTGACTTCTATAGTGATTTGTTTTTCAAAATATTGATTTAAGAACATGTTTGTTTGGGTTTCACTAGAGTAGTTGTGTAACATGACTTGATGATAGCGTGTGTAAATTTACAGATTATGTGGGACACTATTGAATACTTATAGCTTAATGGCTTTGTGTAAGACTAGATTTTAGAAATTCGCTTCAAAAAAAATTGAATTGATGTTCTGCTTTGTATTTGCCTTACTAATTGACACCCACGTATGAATCCTACTTGATTTGTATTTGAAATTTTGTGAAAGTTTATCGACATGCGTAAATTTGTGAAGAAGAAATGTGGGTGAGTTTGGGTTTTACAACTTTGGTTAAGTTCTTGGAAAAGAAGATGAATTTGGCTTATTGTTTCATAAATTAATTCTTTTGTATATTATCTTAAACTAATTTCTACTGAAATCAGGTAAAGCCTGTTAAGAATTGGATGCCAAATTAAAGGAAGTGAACATGGGTGAAACGGTTTTCAAATTGTAAACATTCTATGAGATATGTGCATGTGTTCTTTGTGAGTACATTATCTAAAGCTAAATTTTAGAATTTGTGGGATTATGGTTTATGACTTAAGACACCATTTTGGGGTATTGTTTTCTATTTCAAATTTTGTGTGATAATCCGTTTTGTGGTCTTGATAAAAAGGAAGAATATTGTGTGAACAGTTTCAAATACTTGATTGAATAACATGAAATTATGTGAGAAAATTCTTCGAAGCGAGATTTCAAGATTTATGTTAAACTGAATTATGAAGACCTGAAAATGTGACAATATTTTGTGTCATTTGTGATTGATATTTGGTGTATCTTAGATTATTTAAAGCAAAAACTTTTTAATTGGACAAATGAGTGAATAAATTATTTTCATAATCGGATAATTGATTCATGATTTATTTTATTTTATTTTATTATATGAGTTGAGCGACTTAAGCATGCAATAATAGTTCTAATTGTTTTTGGATCCCACTGTATTCTTGGTTTGAATAGCAGATTTTGTCTCAACTAAATTGTCACTTGAATTGTTGTTGGTGTCACTTGCTTAAATTTCTTGAACTTATTTATGGATCTCTTAGGACACAATATGGAGTGAGTCAAAGTGTGTTGCAAAACTTGTGAAAATAGAAAGGTATAAGTGTGTTTGCAAATGTAGAGGCCACGAAATAAACCTGTCTTTAAATAAGTTCAATTACAAGTACCGTCAGGAGTAAGTGAAATACTTGTTTATATAGTCATTTAAGGTAATATCATCAGAGAGTGATTTTGAATTGTGAGGACACAATTCTCTTAAGGAGGGAAGGGTGTGAGACCCCAAAATTTTAACATATTAATAATATTATTAATATTAAATATAAGCAAGTAATTGTGATTTTAAAATTAAAATACGACATTGACGATAAATATTGCAGTGATAGTTAAGATTCCAAAATTAAATACCACGTCATTATAAGCATTATTGTGAAAATTGAAGATCACACAATTAAGTACTAAAATTAATTATTAATTTTATAGTCTTAGTTACAATTTTATAAGATTAAGAATGGTGTAATTGCATAGCTTAATAGTAATTTTGGGTTTTGTTGGACTTTACCAAAATTCAAGGGTCAAATTATAAATTATAAAAAAAAGGGGACGCTTTAAAAGTCTTCACCTTTGTCGACAAAATGATAAGGATCAAGGGGAAATAGAAAAAAAAAGAAAAGCAAAGAACGAGAGAAAAGCAGGAAAGAAGAACGGGAGAAGAAGGAAAAAAAAAGGGAAGAAGAGAAAGGGAGAGGGCAGCGGGAGAAAGAAAAGAAAAGGAAGAGGAAGAGAGGAAGGAGGATGAAAATCTTGGCTATTCAATCTTGGAGAAATTTGAGAATTTGAAAAGCTAGTGCATGTGGGTAAATTGATTTTCGAACAGTAATATATGTGATCTTGATGGGTTAAAAACATAAATTTGATTTGTTACTCTATGTTTGCGTTATGAATTAATTGTATGAGTCTTACTAGGGGGTATTGATATGCCATGGAATCTATTACTGTTCTGTGGGTAATTGAGTTTTGAAATTCTTGGTTTTGATTGTTTGATATATGTAGAGGTGAACTTTGGGTCTTGCAACTTTGCTGGAATTTTTAAAAAAAGATTTACCTACTGCTCTGTGTTTAATTAGTAAACGTTTCTGTTTCTTGTTGGGAGTGAATGTGAGAGTATTTGAGAGTTGGATTGAGCTCTTAGGATTTAATTTTATGAAAAGATTTGTCAACATGTTTTGCGCCTACCAACTGTTTGCATAAAAGCCCAAGAGAAAACTGAAGCTCCGAATTGAAAATGGAATAGCTTAGAGGAATTGTATGTTAGGGTGTATTTGTGATGGTTTGAGAGGAAAATTGTGTGAACCCTTTTTCCTAGATTTTTAGATGGGGTTATAAAATCATTGCATTCCAAAAGTTCCATTTTTATTAACGTAAGAACCCTTTTGATGCCTATAATCAAAATATTATTCTTTTAGAACAATTTAGTTTAATTTCTTTTCTTTCCCTTTAAAAATGGGACGTGATGATGATATGAAGTGGGTGTGCTTTAACTTTTAAACCTTTGGCTGAATTTGTATGGAGAACTTGATCTTTGTTTTAAAGTTCCTTTTCATGAACTGATGAATTGTTAAATTCTTGTTAAGTTGAATTAATATATTGTAAAGAAAGTTGTGGTTTGTGGGTAAAGATGAAAATTGGAGTTTGGAAGAATTGCTTGAATTGTTAATATCTTGATTTGTTGCTATTCCGTGGGGAAGTACTTGGAAGAATAGTTGTGGTTTATCTTCTTTGTTAATATGTATGGTTTGTGGTAAAATAGAGTGGCAACTGGGAATTTACAATCCATAAATTTGTTCTATTTTTATATATTAGTTGTTTGAATTAACTAGTATTGTGTGAATTGGATGGATTGAGCTGATGAAAGGATGCCTTTCCCTGAATTGATGGTGATTTTGGCAGGCTAAGATTGGCTTCGTTAGTGGAGTTCTTGATGTTGAATCTGTAGGTTGAACTTTGATTTTGTTGGAAGCACAGGCTTCAAATCTTCATACAGTGCTTTGCAATAGTTGTAATGAAGAAATTTGGGAAAAGCCGTACAGGGAGAAGAGAGAAGCAAAATTAAGGTTTACTAAACTGGTTATAAGCATGGGCCTCTATAGCTTTCTTTAAAAAAATGATAGAAACCTAGGGTAGGTTAAAGAAATAAGGCCCAAAGGTAAAAGGAATAGAGCTGGACTAATTCAACACGTTTTGGGCCTTATAACCATTTTGTAAGGATAAAAAGTGAGTCCATTAAGATTGGGTTTCAGATTAATAATAGAATGGGCTTTAGCCCAACAGTAACCAGAAGTAGTAGTAAACTAAATAGGATGGTGTGGGTAATTGAGGAGGGGCTTCTAAGATTAATGTGGAGTGGGCCTTTTAAGAGTGGGCCTTAGTTCATTATCAGTTTGGGATATAAACATGAATAGAATTACTACACAAGTACTCTTAATGGGTTTGGTAATAGTATATAAATTTAAATCTTAAACACTAAAAATAGTGTTTTATTTAAAATCTAATGCCAGCTTTTAAAGAAATTTATGACACCTTAATTATGTAAGAACTTTGTTTTTTTTAAAAGGCAATAATACTAGTAGGAAGAAATAACCTTAATACCAATGATAATGATCTTAATCGAAATAATATTATTTGGAATTCTTAGCCGTTTAAGACTACACTAGCAAAGCTGAAATTGGAACTTGGCATTTTCCTGTTTAGTTTTACTAATTGATTATCTCTTTATGAGTTTCATATTGAATTTGAAACTCTGTAAAACATTAATGTTTCTGAGTTATGAAATATGATAATATGCTTATGTTGGTGTTACTGGAATGATTGCCTGGATTGTATTCAATCCCAACTTGCAAGTTGCAAGGGAAAATGCCATGTGATGATTGAATTTCCTAATTTTGTGCCAATTTGATTTTGAATTGATGGTATCGAATAACTGTGGTATAATTTGGATATTGGATTTATGTGCTGTGGAACTACGTGCTATGTCGATTTAAAAGCATGAGCCACCTCTAGAATCCGTAAGAGCCACCTCTAGAATCCACATGAGCTTTGTTGGCTCTAGCACTTTGACATTATGAATCGTTGAAGTTTGGCACAAGTGGATGAATTTACCTAATTAATTGCCAACTTGCATTGATTGTATGTGATACATGTATTGTAATGAATTGTTTGGGCCCTAGTAGGTGTTGGCTTGGAGAGTAATCGAGACGGCATCGGGCCGACGATTACGCCAAGACCACATCGGTGAGCCCCGTCACAGGATTAAGGAGTTTTTAATTCTGTTGACTGGAGTAGGAGTGGCAAATCCGGATGCCACGTTAGACCTGCGGGGCCGTAGTGGTCACTGACCACGAGGAAGGATAAGGTAGCTTCTTAAGTCGTGCACGCAACGACGAATGGTTAGGGGAAATAAGGTTGGTAAAAGTCGGCAAGGCCGATCGTGACAGGTACCGATTATATGATTAATGTTTGACATGACATCCATGTTAAAGTTTTTGCGATACATGATTATCTGTATTAAATTGTATATTGGTACAAGTACCAAATATATGCCTGATGTTTAATTGGCATCCACTTGAATTTGATGACACATGGTTGTGCATTGCAATTCGTTCTTGGAACAGTATTTCGTTGAAAATTAATTTTTCAATAATGAAGCCACTATCCTCACCCACTGAGCTATTTTGAGCTCACCCGTTTGTAAATTATATTTTTCAGTGATTCAAGATGGATTAGGCAGTCGACAGGATTTTGGTTTACATACTTAAAGGAAGAGATGGGTGAATAGAAGTTCAGGAGTTTTAATTGTCTTGATTCGGATTGTAATTATGGTAATAAGGCAATTTATTTTTTTTATGTATCCATTTTGGGATGGAACATTAATATGTATATTACCTTATCTAGTTTTAAATGTAAATTATGACGGGGCGTTACATACTAAGCTACTGATTTAATACTTTGTTGATCTTCGAATCAAAATCTTCCAGTTAAAATCAACACAACTACCATATCACAGCAGCAAATTCCTAATAATGCAATGAAGGCATTCTGTTACCAGCAGTAGGGATAGCCACAATTCAACAAACAAAATGAAAGCGCGGCCTCTCAAGTATCACACACTAAATATCTAGCCATTCAGAAACGGAAAACATCAAACTATAACCCATGGCCAAACTGATCGAACTCCGGTAATCAGGGGCCAACACAACCTATACATGACTTACCCAGGATTCCACCGTTTACCTTCCGAATAGCAAATGAAAGGGTTCCTGTCCCTGAGCTTTCTAGCAGACGGCGCATTTGCTTTGGGGCTGATTAATGCCTCCATGTATTTCGATTGCTTTGAAGGTTTTTGGCATTTCTCCATTTTCGCGAGGAACTTGCATAATTCGTCTTCATGCTCGTCCTCGTAACTGTTCTCAGTCCATTGGTCCTCCCCATCGTCCTCGGATTCTGATTCGGTTGGGATGTTTTGTAGGACAGTTAGATTGAATAGTGAGCCGCATTTGTGCATTGTTGATGGCTCCCCTTTCTCCCAGTTGACCAACACTTTGATGGCCTCATCCTTCGGCTGTTGTGTAATCTGTTCCAACACCTTTTCTATGACAGTTTGGGGATAGGATTCCCTGCTGTCCTCTACCTCCAGGCGGGTGTCATCAGTCAACCTGTCGCTATGTATCGATTGGACCATCTCCGCTTCTACATTAGGTAGTTCATCCGGTACATCCTTGAGACTTAGAAGAATATAATGCATCTTTAATGTAAAATTTTTTTCCTCTTGGTAAAATTATGATTACTCTTCCAGAGCCTTCAATAAATTTTGTACTATCAGATATAATACTAACATGAGTTTCTTTCATGATTATATAAGAAAAATACTTCTTATCCTTTAGTATGAAATGTGTTTTTGTAATGTCTGCGAGACATAATTCTTTGTCATTGATCATTGAAATGTCCATTTTTTTTACAAAATAAAAATTCCAAATGACAATTGTTTTAATTTTTTTAAGTATAAAAGAAATATTGAAAACAAATGCATTAATCATAAATATTTTTATTTTAGAATATTTAATGTTAATATTTATTCATTACATCAAAATAAACAATTAAAATATTTATTCATTACATTAAAGTAAGTAGCTAAAATATTTATTTTTAGACATTTTCATTACTAATCAAGTGACTAGTATCACCTTCGAGGTGATCGACAAAGAAATCTACAGAGTTTGATTCCAAACATTTGGTATTTATTTTTCTCCAAGAAAACATACATTCATATCTTCTTTAGGAAGAATTTGAGACATTATAAATAAACATTAATCAATAAACATAAATAAATTGCATAATTTAAAATTTACATAAAAGATACAAAACAATAAAATTATGTAATCATATTACACATTGAGGGTGTTAAATAAAATATGATTAAATTGCACCTTCATGGTGTTCAAAATAATATAATATGTTGAGATCATCATATTAGTATTATCATCATGTTTTATCAATAAAGTTTGTCTCAATATCGTTGCATTTCTTTTTCAATGATGTTTGATAAAGCTTAACAATATGCTCTGCAGTACGACAGATACGAGTCCAATGATATTCTATACCACATTCGTAGTAATTCTTTTTGCCATTTTTCTTTCTTTCAATTTCTTTAACCCACTTCTGGAATTATTTTATTTCTTATCAATGTAATCATTATTTTGATTATATAGCATATTTTTATCAAACATACCGTGCTTTTGAAATGACAACCAACTTCAAGTGGTTGATTTTTTCTTCCAAATTAATCAATATATAATATTCATGATATTATATCCAATAGTACAAATTCATAGTAGAAAATAAATTAATTGAAAATAAAAAGTATTACCATATGAACTTACTAAAAGTACAAACATATACTTAACAATTCTTTCAATATGCAACTTGAATTTGATTTGCTCCAACTTTGTGTAACAAATTATTATACTACTTACTAGAAAGTAGAGATATAATGTTGTTAGTATTCCTATAAGATTAGTAGACTATAACTAACAAATATGAAACAAGTAGATTATAAAGATAGAGAGAAAAGTAGAGCCAATATAATAAGTATTTAACTCTCCCATTTCTTTAACATAAGCCTCTATTTATAGGCTTGAACTTCACACATCTACCTTATAGGTTACAATGTCCTAAATGTATGTTACATAGGTTACATAGGTAGTGGGTGATTATGGTGAAGAATAATGTTACATGAGTTACATGGAATAATGTGAAATAATGGGATAGAACATACGGTATATGAATGGACATTCACAATTGTTCATAACAATATTCACCCATTTTTCTGTTTCATTATTTATAGCAAATTTTGACCAAAATTTTGAACAAATTGTTTTTGCAAATAATTTGATTTTTTCTATAAAGGAAACTAAAAACCCGTGTTATATATATACACGTATAAATATTTGAAAAAAACAGTTAGTACCAAGTACATTTTTTTTAACTTAATTTTAAAAAGAGTCATAGTTTTGAACTTATTACACAAATAATTTAATTGATGTGAATAAACTTAGTTACTTGAGGGAATTACATCTACCTCTCTTATGATTAAATTATATTACAAAATTATCCTTATAATTTTGCCATATTACGATTACCCTCTCGATTTAACCACCATCTAACAAAAAACCCCATGCCATAAATAAATCAACAAAAAAATGATTGAATTTTCAAAATTTTCCTTATTCTAAATGGATAAATTTGTTTACATAAAATTACCCATTTCACTATATTAAAAGTTTAAAACTAATAAAATTTTTAAAAATTTAGACAAAGACACCATTAGCACCATTACATCACTAGATTGAATTTGAATTAATTTGGGTTTATTTTAATTTTATTTTTTCATTTTAATTAAATAAGTAATTGTATTATTTTTCTTTTATTTTTTTATTAGATTAAATAAACAATTAAAATTTAAAAAAAATTGGTCAAAGGCATTGTTAACACTATTGACTCACCAAATTAAATTAGAATTAATTAGAATTCTTTTTATTTATTTTTTTATTCTAAGTAAATAAAAGTTACTTTATTTTTATTTTAATTTTCACCATATTAAATAAAAAGAAATATAATTAATAATTTTTTGTCAAAGATATCACTAGCATCATTAACTCATAAGTTAATTAAAATTAATTTTTGGTTTTTTTTTTATTTTTTTATTTTTAAGTAAATATGTAATTAGGTTATTTTCATTTTATTTTTTTCAAAATCATAAGTTATGACCTTTTTGATAATTTTACTAGATTTGTCAATAAAAGTTAGGTCAAGGGAAGGGGGTGACCGTAGTATGACGAAACTATAGGGACCGATCTATAATATGGCTTTACCACGAGGGTGGTAAATGTAATTCACCCTAGTTACTTTATTAATGCCTTTTTTTTGCGCTTTATTTATTAGTTGGGTAAAGTATTACTTATTGGGATGTTTAGCTTTTCCCATTTGTTATTGATATTTTTGCCTCTGATGTTGAGGTTTAATTGGAACTATAAGGATGATTTTTAACTTGGACTACAAGCATTAATTTAGTTTATTATTTTTGTTTCATTCTTGGAAGAGAAGTGGTTTATATTAAAGATTTGATAGACAATTCAAAATTAATTGTTGAAATATGGAATTTTAATATTATTTGTTACAATTTGATTTTGAGAATTATGCTTCCTGGATGTCACTTAATTATTGATTTATTATTAAAGGACCTATGCTTTATTTTTAATTACAGATTCTCTATGACAATGTGTAAGAGAAAGAACTATAACGTTACCAGAATTGTAAATTAATGAGTGGTATTATTAAATAGGATAAATTAAAAAAAAAACCTTTTGTGATTTAAAATTTTTTAAGTATCACCCCTTATAGTTTAAAAGCTTAGACTCTATTTGGTTGTGTAAAATTTTATGATTTATTTCATAAAACCAAAATGCCATGTTTGTTTTACTCATTTTTTCTATCAAAATTTTTAAAACAAAAAATAATGCTACAATAATTATTTTTGCTACAGTATTTTCTATAAATAAAATATTAAATTTGAATTCAAAATTTAAATTTTTAATAATAAACAATTCTTTTTAACACAATTCCCACCAAAACAAGCATATAAAATATTAATTCAAATTTAAATGTCAAACTTTTATTAGTAAAAATTTTTCCAATGCCAATCCCAATAAAACAAAATCATCAATCCAAACACTCCCAAAATATTCTTTTCTTATAATAAATTCCAAGAAAAAAAATTCTATCATAAAATCCAAAAATACCTCATCCAAATGCAGCCTTATATTTTACTTCTTTGTGGTATTGATTTTTTTTTTAGAAAAACACAAAAAAATATATAGATTTGAAATACTTATTTTTACAAATATATCTAATCCAATACATAGACATAACTTTCTATTTTATTTTTTTACACACTTGCATCCATTAGGAATCGAACTCTAAATTTGGAGGTCGAAACTTGATTGTTAATTTAAAGTAAATTGTACTATGTTTCAAAATCATCGATTTTTTTTCAACATTTTTCAAAAAGACAAAATACAGAAAACTCTTTTACAGGTTTTTAAATCATATGGAACTACAAATTTTTTTTTAAACAACAATTTTTAAACTATTATAATATGAAAATTCCTTAAATTACAATTTTTTATTTATAATTTACCATTATGACATGTGGGCCTAATGATAATGATTTTGCCACTAAGGATGTAAGTTGGATCTTAAGATTTTTGTCTAGTGTTTTGTAGAATCTCAACATGGGGTTGTTTTAGAATGGAAATGACACTATTATGATTAATGACAAGATATATATGATAGTTGAATATAACTTTTTCTTTTTGATGTACATGGTTTAATCAATATATACACCAGAAATTTGAAAATGTAAATTAACCTCAATCCTATTTCTAATAAAAGTTGTAGTACATGAGCTTACTGTTGTACATAAATTGTTTTGGGAAATTATCCCTTTACAGTTTACACTGCCAGACATTGCTGAACCTCAGATTATGGTTTTTGAAACCTTTCTTGCAAGAATCGTCCAACAAAGAGCCCTATAAAATATAAAGAATCCAAACATAATCCCAACATTAATCCCTCTTGTGTCTCTATCAAGTCCTCTAATCTTCAATACATCATTTCCTGTAAGCACACATTGTGTATAATCTGGTGTAGTTGTCCAGGAGAAACATTCAGTTCTCTGACTCCAATATTCATTTATAAGAAGGGAATCTAATGGATATCTATAAAGGGAAACATAATACATGAAGAGCCAATATTTTGGTATGGAATCTTTTGGAATGAAGTAGCCAGAGAACAAGAAGAAAGCTCCAAGTACTGTACAAATCAAAGAATTCCCTGAGATGAAATCTGGAGAAATAGCACTTAGGAAGAGAACCATGGAGCTGGCCATGAGCACAATTAGCCAAACCACAAAAATGAAAAATGCAAACGCTGAAAATGAAGGATTGAGCCCTACAAGCCAGTAGACAGGGAGAGCAAAAAGAAATGCAACTGCAAATAGAAAGGGGAGGAAGATGATTGTGTTGGCAATCATGTAAGAAGAAACTTTGTAAGCACCTCTTGAAGCTTCTTTCATCAGGACACGCCTTTCTTGAAGATATATTGGAAGTGCTTCAACTGTGGAAGAAAGAAGAAAAGAAAGACTAAATGCAAATAGGCCTAACCTTTCCGCGACTCCTTCTCCATCGTTTTTCACGTTTAGATAGACAGTTCCCAATCCAAATCCTCCCACCAGAGCTTGCATCGTTCTTGCGAAGAAAAGCTGCTTTGTTCTGTAAATTATTTTCAAAAATCTTATGCAAAGAACCATGATTTCATACATGTTTCGGAAAAACCAACCTCCTTTTACTCCATTATGATTAATTGGAAGCTGAACTTGATCTACTGGCTCCTTATGATCCACTAAATTTAAATGATCATGATGTTTTGAATATGATTCCTCAAGTGCATCCATGATCTCCATAGAAAACTCAAGAGCATTAATTTGGACAGGAATTTGAAATCCCAATTTACTAATAGTTTTCTCAAGTGATATTATGGAACCATTATGGATAACAGAGCCGCGAGAAAGGATCAAGAAATTCGATATATGTTTAAACATTCTATAACTTGGCTGGTGAATGGACAAAACTAAAGTTCTTCGCCTTGATTTTGCCATGGATGAAAGCAACTCAATCACTTGAAGAGCTGAACTGCTGTCTAGGCCTGAAGTTGGTTCATCAAGCAATAAAATTTGCGGACCATGAATCATTTCAACTCCGATAGAAACCCTTTTTCTTTCTCCACCAGAAATCCCTCTATTCTCTTCATCACCAACAAAGCCATCAGCAACATGAACAAGACCAAGCTCATTCATCAAGCCATCAACCCTCTCTTCTCTTTCTCTTGCAGTCATTTCTTTTAGCCGAAATTTCGCGCTAAACATCAGTGTCTCCTTTACAGTCAATAGAGGAAGTAAGTCATCATCCTGTGCTACAAATCCACAAATTTTCCTCAGCTGAGCAGGACTAGTTATTGCATTGCCATTAAGAAACACACTTTTGGGATCAAAATGATTGTCTTTCACCCTGCCTGAAATAACTCGTAGGAGCGAAGACTTGCCAGTTCCGCTTGGGCCAACTATTGCTAATAATTCTGAACTTCTTGCTGTGAAGGAGACTGATTTCAATATTTCAATGGGAGACTTAGTTCTCCTTATTCTCCTAAAGGAAAATGATCCCTGTTTGTTTACAGTGTAAGACAATTTTCTTATGCTGAGGTCAAAGGCTAGATTTGAATTGGATGGATTTGCTGGTGATGAATGATGAGAAGAAGAAGAAGAAGAGGAACCAGAAGTGGATCCTCCAGGAGATTCAGATGTGGAGAAGAGTATTGCTGAATCTTCTTCCAGGTTTAGTCCTTTTGGTTGGAAGCATGATGCCATATTTTGTTTCTTCTTGGAACTAATTAAACTACTTTGAAATCTGAAATTGAATAGGGCGAGAGTTAAGATGGAAAAGTGTTGGTTTCTATTTGAATGGAGGTTGATCTAACCACATTGAAGGCTTTCAATATAGGTGAAGTTGGTATATCATCCAGCAAAGTTTGGTGAACTGAGAAGTTTAATTAGGACTATTTATGCCCATCCAAAATAGTAGGCCTAATGTATCAAACATGACGTAATGATATGGATAACCTACTACTATCTGAACTCACATTTTAAAAGCATTTTCTTGTTCATGCAAAATAAGTATCATTTTTCGTTCTTGCATAATAATCTCTTTTAATTACTTTAGTTCTTTTTTTTTTAATGCAATTTAAAGTTTAGTTCTACTATTTGAACAACTGAAATAGTCACTAGTTGTTCTATGTAAAAAATTTCCACTACAAGATGTAGGTTCTTTATGGAAACATAATAATAGAGTAATAATGTACCTTTTCTTTTTTTATTTATTTATTTTCTGGAAAATTCATTACCAGCATAATGGAATAGTGTTTTAGTCTTAGTTTAAATTGATTATTACAACAGAGAGGATATTGGGTAAACAGAGACCCAATACTCTCTTTAAAAGAAAAAAACTCTAAAAAAACAAGATAATCTAGCAATTTCCCCCACACATTACCCTACCAAATATAATTACATACCCAATTAAAACTCACAATGCACTTCGAATACTTATCCATGTTAGAAATTTTACCCTACACAACTGGTTTTGAACCAGAGCGGTTGTACTGAGAGAGATTCCTATCACTACAGAAATGACTATGAGAATAAAATACCAGACTGCAATGGGTTTAGGCCTGAAAGAGGCGCCGATCGTGAGGGGTGATAACAGTGTGGAATTCACAGTTATCATTATTTTATTAGCATAGAGTACGTATGCTGGCGGGGCTTGAGCGGCCATATTTTTCTCGAATATTTACCATATTTTATTATAATTAAAGATATGTAGAGTAAAAAATTTCAGTGAAAAGCTAAAGTGAATTACGTGAATCAATTAGTGATACACACTAGTGGGTCATTACTCATTAGTGATAAACACTTATCACCAATTAGTCCATGTCATTCATTTTATGTTTTCACTAATATTTTTCGGTCTATATATAATTACTCTATTGTTATATTATGTGTGGTGTTATGAACAAATTGTGAATGTCCATTCATATATATCATGTTCTACCCCCATTATTTTTTATTATTCTATGTAACTCATGTAATACCATTCTTCATCATAATCACTCACTACTTATGTAACCTATGTAACTCTTGTGACTTACATTTAGGATATTGTAACCTACAAGATAGAGGTGTGAAGATCAACCATATAAATAGGTGCTTATGTTAAAGAAATATTGATGGTTGAATACTTACTACATTGGCTCTACTTTGCTCTACTTTTCTCTCCACCATTCTAATATACTTATTTCATATTTGTTACTTGTAGTCTACTAATCTTATAGGAATAGTAACAACATTATATCTCTACTTTCTACTAAGTGATATAATAATTTATTACATAATATAATACTACAAGTTTGTAGTATTTTTATAACACGCACGAAACTCTACCGATTGAGAAAGTTGGAGCAAATCAAATTCAAATGGCATATTAAACAATTGTTAAGTATAGGTTTGTACTTTTTGTAAGTTCATATGGTAATACTTTTCATTTTCAATTAATTTATTTTATACTATGAATTTGTACTATTTGATATAATATCATAGATATTATATATGGATTAATTTGGAAGAAAAATTCAACCATTTGAAGTTGGTTGTCATTTGAAAAGTACGGTATGTTTGATAAAAATATGTCATATAATCAAAATTATGATTGTCCTGGCAAGAAACAAAATAACCTCGAGAACTGGGTTAATGAAATGGAAAGAAAGAAAAATGGCAAAAAGAATTACTATCAATATGGTATAGAATATCATTTGGACTCGTACATGTCGTACTGCGGAGTATATCGTTAAGCTTTATCAAACATTATTGAAAAAGAAATGCCATGATGTTGAGACAAACTTTATTGATAAAACATGATGATAATACTAATATGATAAATCTCGACAAAGCAAATTATTTTTTGAACACCCTCAAGGTGCAATATAATTATATTTTATTTAACACCCTAAAGGTGTAATATGATTATATGATTTTATTGTTATATATCTTTGATGTAAATTTTTAATTATGCAATTTATTTATATTTATTGATTAATGTTTATTTATAATGCCTCAAATTCTTCCTAAAGAAGATTTGAATGTATGTTTTCTTGGAGAAAAATAAATACCAAATATTTGGAATCAAATAATTTGGATTTCTTTGTCAATCACCCAAAAGGTGATACTAGTCCTTGAATAGTGATGAAAATGTCCAAGAAAGATATTTAGTTGCTTACTTTGATGTAATGAATAAATATTTTAGTTGCTTACTTTAATGTAATGAATAATGGTTTTTATTAGATGTTCTTAAATAAAAATATTTATTATTAATGCATTTGTTTTTAATATTTCTTTTATTCTTCAAGAAATTAAAATAATTCTCATTTGAAATCTTTATTTTGTGAAGAAAATGGACGTTTCAATGATTAATAACAAAGAATTATGTCTCAGACAGTGCAACAACACATTCCATACTAAAAGATAAGAAGTATTTTTCTTATATAATCATGAAAAAAAACTCATGTTAGTATTATATGTGGTAGTACAAAATTGATTGACGACTCCGGAATGTTGCATTGAAGATGCTTTTATATCTTCTAAGTCTTAAAGAAATTTGTTAAGTTTTAAAGATATTCACCAAAATAGATATCATATTGAGACTAAAAGTGAAGGTAATAATGAATACTTGTATATTACAAGTATTGGAAAGAAAATTGTATTAGAAAAATTACTTTCTTATTCATCTGGATTATATTATACAAATATTTCTACAGTTAAAAGATATGCAACAATAAATCAGACGTTTACTAATCATAATAATTTTATTGTTTGGCATGGCCGGTTAGGGCATCCCGGTTCTATAATGATGTAAAGAGTATTAGAGAATTCATATGGTCATTCTTTGAAGAGCCAAAAGATTCTTCAATCCAATAAATTCTCATGTGTTGGTTGTTCTCAAGGCAAATTAATTATAAGACCATCACCAATGAAAATTAGTCCCTAATCTCATGTATTTTTAGAATGCATACATGGTGATATTTATGGGCCTATTCACCCACCTTGTGGACCATTTAAATATTTTATGGTTTTAATTAATGCATCAACTAGATGGTCATGTGCATGTTTATTGTCAACTCGCAATTTGACTTTTGCAAAATTACTTGCGGAATTAATTCGGTTACAAGCATATTTTCCAGATTATCCTATCAAGATAATTCGTCTTGCTAATGCTGGTGAATTTACATCCCAATCTTTTAATGATTATTGTATGTCTATTGGGATAAGTGTTGAACATCCTATCGCTTATGTTCATACACAAAACAGTTTAGCATAATCATTTATTAAGCGCCTTTAATTAATTGCAAGGTCATTGCTTTTGAGAACTAAACTCCCAACAACTGCTTGGGGACATGCTATTTTGCATGATGCGATACTAATTCGCATAAGGCCAACAAATTATTATGAATTCTCTCCCCAACAATTGGTTTTTGGTCAGGAACCAAATATTACTCATTTTAGAATTTTTGGATGTGCGATTTATGTTTCAATTGCTCCACCACAATGCACAAAGATGGGACCTCAACGCCGTCAACAGAGGTTGAGAATATATGTTGGGTATGAATTTCTATCTATATTGAAATATCTTGAACCAACAACAAGAGATTTATTTACGGCTCGTTTTGTTGATTGTCATTTTGACGAATCGGTTTTCCCAACATTAAGGGGAGAAAATAAACAATTGGTTAAGAAAATTAGTTGGAATGAATTATCATTCTCATTTTGATCCTCGTACAAATCAATGTGAACTGGAAGTTCAAAAGATAATTCATTTGCAATGTTTAGCAAATCAATTGTTAGATGCTTTTACTTACCCAAAACGTGTGAATAAGTCACATATACTAACTGTTAATGTTGCAATTCAAATTTATGTCCCTAAAGGACCTCTACCACTAGTAATCAATTAAAGGCACCCATGAAACGTGGTAGATCAGTCGGTTCCAAAGACAAAAATTTTCGAAAGAGAAAAGAAGCAAATAATAATGATGATGAAATCAAGTAATTGAGGTTTCGGAAGAATCTTCAAAAATAAAAATTCCCGATATGATAGTGGTGAGGAGCTGTCGCAGGCTCGCCAATTTTACCCAAACCTCTAGTAGTGGTGATGGTATCGTATCCACAGGGAGAGGGATATGTCACGGTTGTGACGCCCCAACCCACCCCCTAAACCGGAGCGAGTTGGTTTGTCAAACCTGTACATCACATCAAATATAATTCACCCTTAAATCAAAATACGAACGTCGTGAATATCACACACAATCTTGTTCTTAGATTAAATACCAAAAACACTTGTTTACACAACATCAAACGCACATTAATATCTACAACATCAACATTCTATAACACAATGTCACAAAAGTCTTCTGTACAATCCCCTACAACAAAGAAAAACATATTTAACTTAATATCCGAGCATTCCTTGATTTCGCAAGATATTCCAACTGCAAAGTTTGTCTAATAGGCTTGGTAACCCCACCTTCTTCTAGTCTCACTAATCCAGCCACTCCTGACCAATTTCCTCAGTGTCTTCTGAAACAATAGATTTTTGATAATGGGGGTGAGCTATAATGCTCAGTGGGGCGGCAATAGGATCACATAATGTCAAAACGTAGTAAATTCTCACAATTACAATTCAACATAACAACTTAACATGCCAATCTCATGTATGTAAATATTCCAAGTGGAATATGCATAAATAGTAAAGGTGTCATATAAATTGAACAGAAAACATTACCAGTCCAGTACTAGCCTTATATCACCTTACGATCAGTGGTTGATCAGACCACTGTTGAAGCTACCTTATCCTCCACAATCAAAGTTTGCCTTGCAGGCACAATAGGATATATCCAGATAAACAGTACCCTTTCTCATGAAACTAAAACCTCCTTAGTTCCACTTGACAAGGGTTAAATGTCACGGTGAACTTATGATGAACTCGTCGGCCTTTGCCTTCCCGACATCAATAAGCCATCATGACTGGGCCCCAATCAATCAAACAATCGCAGTATAGGCAAACACATGCCACACAAATATTTCATATCAAATCACATATATACTAAACATAGTAAAGTCAAGTTGGTGCAATACCATACATCTAACAAGTGCAAAACTGAATTCCAACTTTATTAGTGTAGTCTTAAATGGCTAAGAGTTTCAAATAGTGTCATTTCAATTATGGTTATTATCATTGGTATTATAGTTGTTTTCTTCCTACTAATATTATTGCCTTTAAAACCAAGTTCCTACATAATTAAGGTAACGTGAATTTCTTAAAAGCTGGCGTTAGATTTGAAACAAAACATTATTTTTAGAGTTTAAGATTTTAAAATTAAACACTATCACCAAACTCCATTAAAAGCATTTGTGTATTAACTCTATTTATGTCTATAACCCAACTTGTAAGGCCCTAAAACCCACTCTGTATTAAATTTAAAAGCCCATCTTCAATCACTCACACAATTCCATTTAATTCATCACTACTATCAGTTACTGTTGGGCTGAAGCCCAAACGATTATTGCTCTGATACCCAACCTTAATGGATTCGCCCTTACAAGATGTTTATAAAGCCCAAACTAATAAAGTTCTAAGCCCACTCTGATATGGTCCATTCCATAATAGACTTTAAAACCCCCATTAAGTTTTCTCACATCAACCTCATTTATTCACAAGCATTACTAGTTCTTGTTGGGCTGAAGCCTAATCGATATTACCCTGAGGCCCAACTCTAAGAGATCCCCTTCACATTGACTCTAAAGTCCATTCACATTATCATCTTCTTTTCCCATAATCTATTACCATAACCAGCTCTTGATGGTCTGAGGCCCAAATTGATAATAAGCTGAGACCCATTCTTAAAAGCTCACTTTACATTAAACCCTACTTCCTACTAACCACACTTATTCCATTAATTCACAATCATTGCTTACACCATCACAAAACGGCCCCACTATATATTACCATAAAATGTGAAGTCAACACTACTTCTTTTGCTCCTACTTCCCACCAAGCTGTACAACAACAAGCAAGGTGACCCCAACTCTCAATCTTCCTTTATCTTTGCACTCTTAAACTCTGTTAATCTCTCTCACAAATACTGAAGTCCCACCATAATCGTATATAATAAAATGTAATTAAACCTCTCAAACAACAAAAAAAATCATCACCATAATTCTCAAACAACCTTAAAAGCAATCTTTTCCTCTTTACGGGTTATACTTTTCTTTTCCCCTCCCTTGCAGAAACATGAGTCCTAGAATGAAGAATTCATTAAATATGTACACATAATTTTACACAACAAATTGGAAATCAAATTAAAAACCTGTAACAATTTCTGCAATCTACAAACTTGCAACATCAAGAGTAACCATCTATAATTTGAAACAAAACTTATCCTTTTATGTGAACTCTTTTCCATCTACTATCCAGTAAATTTCCCCACCTGTTGAAGACTTTTCCAAATTGCTTTTGGTTTCTTTTCTTTTCTCCTTCTTCTTCTTCTTCTTTTTCTTTTTCTTCTTCTCATTTTCCTTCTTCTTCTTTTTTTTCTTTTTCACCCTTCTTCTTCCTTTTTTTTTCCTTTTCACCCTGATCCGCTCCCTTTCTTTCTCTCTATTTCTTCACTGCTTTTTTTCCTTCTTTTCTTTTTCCCATTTCTTCTGGGTCTTCCCAGTTATTTAATGTGGAGGCTTCTTTCCTCTTGAGTCACCAAAGATGAAATACGTGTAAGCTATTAAGCTTACACGTATTCCACGTAATAATTACTTAATTTTATTATTATTTATTATTATTATTTTTTTATTTTTTTATTTTTTTATTGTTATTTTTTTTAAATACTATTTCCCTTAATTTATCTTTACATCCTTATTTCTCTATAAATACTCTTTCAGTCCCAAACTTAAGAATAGCTAATATAATCTTCCCTTATAATTTCTAAAATTGACAATTAATTCCTTAAAATGAATAATTAATTTAAAGTGCATACTATTTAATAACCATTTCCACCAAGTGCTATAAATTCAAAATTTATATTAATATGAAAATTAAAATAACTATGAGATAGTATTACTGGAAGAAAATTCGGGATCTCACAACGGTTTTGATCAGTGATAGAATGCAACAGTAAAATGTTATAACTATAACAAAGGTAAGAATCGAAGGTCTAACAGGAAATCGAATCAATGAGAAGGAATTGTGTTGTCTCGAGGGGGTGCAATTAACATGGATCTCAGCTTATAATCCTTGACTTGTGTGTGCTCATGTGAGGGGACTAGACTGCTAGTGTCCTGGACTTGATCAACTTGGTGGTTCTCACAACTCCATTTCACAACGCTCATTGAACTTCCCTTGGTAGGGCAAGTCCTTGGCACAAATTAAGACCCCAGATCCTTACCTTACAAAACAATCCTAGTTTTATTCCCAGTTATCTCTCTTGGTAGGGCAGCTAAATGAGGCAAGCATTCAGACTATTCTATACAAATAAACTCAAGTCATTTTCATAGAATCGATTCTAATTGTCAGTGGGTACCGCACAAGTAAAATCACAAAGACAACTGATCTTGAGACTCACAGGAGTTTGATTTTCAATTCAATTCATGTAGATCCAATTGCCTTTGGTAGATCCACCCAAATCTCAATGGGTACCGTAGACCAAATGTGGACTTAAAGAAATTTATGCAAACACATTGAGATAAAACATGTAATGAACATCAATCAAGAATGAACACAGATAATTCCATTTCAAATGTCTCAAATAAGCTGAAGATCTATACAATTGACCCTCAAGACAACACCCTAAATCTAGCCGATCATGGTGATCGGCTGATATCCCATAATTACAAAGAGTAAATTATGTATGTAAGCTATGTTGTGCTGATTCCTCTCTGTAATCTCGACTTAGGGTTTTTCTCCCTTTTTCTCTCTGATTTTCTCCCTCAGATCCGATCTCCCTTCTTTGGGCTGCCTCTCTGCCTTTTATATTTTTTCTTGATGACTTGGCTCCGTAAAATTCTCGGAAGTTTCCTTCCTTTGCGGGCAGGTCGCTACGTGTCTGCAAATATATCGATAAAGGCTGAAGTGAGGTCACGTGGTTAATTAGAACAAAACTTAACAACAAAGAATTTACAATGCAATTCTACAAACATTTGGTGCTTGTATGAATGATGTATCAAGGGCCTGCTTGTGTGAGTTAAAGCTTGTGCGCGCTCGTTGCTATGTGTGCTTGGTGCAAGTGTGGAAGCCGAATTCAGTGTATGAAGTGAGTGCCGGTGTGCAAAGTGTATGCATGAAAAATGTACAAAAAATGCATAAGTGCAATACATGAAAATGCAAGTGTGTGAATGTGCATGTGTGCGTGTGTGTAGGCGCCCGCCGTGGTGAGTGTGGTGGGCGTCTATGGCACCAGCCGTGTGCATTCGTGTGCGCCGTGTGTGTGAGTGGCGGGCGCCCATGAGGTGTGTGTGTGTGGCGGGCGCCATGTGTGTGCGTGTGTGTTGCATGTTTGGTGTGTTTTTGTGTTTGTGTTCTAGGACTTTCATGTGATTCTTGAGACTTGGACGCCAAAATGGTTGAGTATGTATTTGACTCTCATTCATGTGTAAATATAACACTTTCACATACTATTTTCACAACACTTCACCAGTTTACTCAATCTACATATTCTAAGCATATATGCATACAAAACATCCATCAAGCATCATTCATCTTGTAATTTCATGCAAAAGACAAAGAAATTAGAGCAATTAAGTCAGTACAAGACCGACTTATCAGACAGATAATAAACTTTCAGAAGAAGTTCAGGTACTTTACCTGAAAATTTTGATAATCATGAGATCTCAATAAATTATGTCTTGAATTGGGAAAGGTAGAAACGATATACAACAAACGTCGACGATAAATTTGCCTATGTTGCAGCAGTTAGTGTAATGAATGAAAACGAGGATCATGAACCAATGTCTATAAATGAATGCAGACATAGAAATGATTGGCCAAAATAGAAAGACGCAATTCAAGAAGAGTTATACTTGTTGGCAAAACGTAAAGTTTTTGAACCAGTAATACGCACATCTAAAGATGTGCAATCAATGGGTTATAAATAGGTCTTTGTGCGAAAACGAAATGAGAAAAATGAAATCATGCGATATAATGCACGACTTGTCGCACAAGGTTTTCCTCAAAGACCAGGTATTGATTATGAGGATACATATTCTCCCGTGGTGGATGCAATAACTTTTCGTTATTTGCTTAATCAACAGTAAATAAACGACTTAAAATGTGTTTAATGGATGTTGTAACAGTCTATTTGTATGGCTCTCTTGATAAGGATATTTATATAAAAACCCCTGAAGGATTCAAGTTGTCTAAAGAACATAATTCCAGTTTTCGAGAACTTTATTCAATTAAATTGTGCAAATCCTTATATCGATTAAAAGAAGCTGGACACATGTGATATGATCACCTTAGTGAATATTTGATGAAACAAGGCTATATAAATGATTTCATTTGTCCATGTGTTATTATTAAGAGATCTGCATTCGAATTTGCAATCATTGTAATTTATGTTGAAGATTAAATATTATTGGGACTCCTGAGAGTTGAAAAGAAACTGTTAACTCTTTGAAACAAGAATTTGAATGAAAGATCTTGGAAAGAAAATTTTTTGTCTTGGATTGATAATTGAGCACTTGAAAAATGGCATATTTTTGCATTAGTTAGGTTATATGGTTAAAGTGCTTCAAAGATTTTATATAGATAAAGCATATCCCTTGAGCACGCCTATGGTTGTAAGATCACTTGATGTGCATAAAGATTCTTTTCGACCTCGTGAAATGATGAAGAATTACTTGGTCCTTAAGTACCATATCTTAGTGCTATTGGAGCATTAATGTATCTTGCTACTCATACACGTCCTGATATCTCATTTGCTGTAAGATCTAATAAGTAAATATAATTTTTCACCTACACGAAAGGCATTGGAATGGGCTTGGTAAACATATATTTCGTTACCTTCAAGGTACGATAGATATGGGTTTTTATTATTCTAAGGCAATCAAGTTTGAACTAATAGGTTATGCAGATGTTGGATATTTATCTGAACCTCATCATGCTTGTTCACAAACGGGCTATGTGTTCACATGTGGTGGTACAACTATTTCTTGGCGTTATATGAAACAAACTATAGATGCTACTTCTTCAAATCATGCTGAAACGCTGGCAATACATGAAGCAAGTCGGGAGTGTTTTTGGTTCAGATCAGTGATCCATCATATTCGAGAAACATGTGGTTTGCATTTGGATAAGAAAATTTCTACTGTTTTGTTCGAAGATAATGCTGCATGCATTGCTCAACTGAAGGATGAATATATCAAAGGCGATAGGACAAAACACATCTCACCAAAATTCTTTTTCACCCATGATCTTCAAAAGAATGGTGAAATTTGTGTACAACAAATTCGCTCGAGTGACAATTTTGCAGATATGTTAACTATATCACTACCGACTTCAACATTTGAAAAGTTGGTTTATAAGATTGGAATGCGTCGATTGAAAGATGTCAAATGATGTGCTGAAGAGGGGGAGTTATTATACATTGTACTTTTTTTCACTTAACCAAGGTTTTTTTTCCAATTAGGGTTTTTTCTGGTAAGGTTTTTAACGAGGCAATGTTATATATGAAAAATGTACTCTTTTTCCTTCACTAGGTTTTTATCCCATTGTGTTTTTCCTAATAAAGTTTTAACAAGACATTTATCTTAATGATGGACATCCAAGTGAGAGTGTTATGAAAAAATTGTGAATGTCTATTCATATACCCCATATTCTACCCCATTATTTTCCATTATTTCATGTAACACCATTCTTCACCATAATCACCCACTACCTATGTAACTCTTGCAACTTACATTTAGGACATTGTAACCTACAAAGTAGAGGTGTGAAGGTCAAGCCTATAAATAGAGGCTTATGTGAAAGAAATGTTGTTGGTTAAATACTTACTACATTGGCTCTACTTTGCTCTACTTTTCTCTCCTGACATAATATAATATTACAACTTTGTAGTATTTTTATAACATGTGGCAAATTTATGACACTTCTTTTAGATCTTAATGTCTACTAAAATAACTATTTAATTTCATATTAATATCTTATTTAACTGTCAAGTATTTTGATTTATTTCACGCAAATAATCCTGCAAATTGAATATAGAAGCCACTTGGTATTTCAAGTACATGGTAGTTTCTTGAAACTTAAGAGAGCTGAATTTTCCCCCTAAAACTATGGGTATTAATTCTCTTAGAGTTGTTGGTTTTGGTGAAGACTCATATAACTTGTGACATGACATGATTATATACAGGGTTAATTTAAAAAAAATGCTAATATTAGGACAAATATTAGCTTTGAGACCAACAAACTACTCATATGCCCAATTTACCTTTAATGAGTCAAATCCTTTTATCTTCTCTCTCCACCTTATCATTCATTACTCATAAAACCAAACAAAGCCATGCAACTTTCGAGCCTTATAGCCATGCTGGTGCAACCACCTCTGCAGAAAGCAAGCTCTATCCGGTTTTCCATAGAATTGGGATTAGCAATTATCAATGGAAACAGTCAATGCAATCCTCCAAAACATTCAATTTCCACGAGCAGTGGCAGTAAATATTGCCTGCTAATGGTAACTAAAGCTGACAATAAACTTTTATCTTATTGACTCGTATAAACAGATATTTTTTATAAGAGAAACATATAATGTCATACATAATACAAAAGAAACTCAAAAAGGAAAAAGACTCCCCAAAGTTCAGAACAAAACAACCAACAAGATCAAAAAGAAAGAAAAATTCAACCAGGATACACAACTAATGTAACCTTGTCATCTCTTCCACTCTTTTCATAAGTTCCTCCACTGGTACATTCATTGCCTTCGAAATCTCTTCCATCCTATTCCGGCCAAGATCAAGGAATGACTCGATGAGGTCTCCATCCAAGAAATTTTTAGATTCTACTGACTTCTTTTCATTCAAGAATGATCTCCATTGTTCATGATTCAACCCTCCCACACCCTTTATCACTTTCCTTAAGGTCATCTGCAGCCTCTCCAGGAAAGTATACTGGTCAATAGGAAGCGAGGCAATTATCCCAATAACACCATTGACTGTTCCAAAAATGACAGTTGGAATCTGCCCAACATCAGAATCTGGCAACCGCATGACAAGTGATCCATGTCGGAACCGATTCACAAATTCACCAAGGTGGTATTCACCAGCCACCTCAAGGCGGCCACGCTCCTCATCGGTGGCTCCTTCACTGTTTTTGCGCACGGTGAAGAGGTTGAAATTGTTTTCTGCGCCTAGATAGATGTCATCATCAAGAATCTCGACAGCTGACATCCAATTTGCATTGTAGTCACGCGCTCGCTCCTCAATGGCACCCTCCTCGTGCTGAGATGTGGAACGAAATCAACACATATCATAAGCATGAAACAATAAGAAATCCACAAAGAAACTCATTGGACACAGAACACAATGAGAAATTCAACAATCCACATGTCATGGATGAACAGGGACAGTTGTGTAACACACTCAGTAGCTAGTTATGGATAAGGGGGACATGGAATACATATGGTGAACTACAACAATGGTTAGAGAGCCTAACATAGCTATGGTAAGAGAAATTGAGCACGCCATGATGTTGTTAGGATCTCATATAGTCCTTGTTGTCCTGGCTGTATGGTTGGGGTTAAACATGCGACCAATGGAAGGAAAGGTTATCTACAAACAGAATATTCACCAAAAGGTGAGTAAACAATATATTGAAATGATATCTCACCTTGTAAATTAAAAGTGAAATTGATTTCATTAGATCACCTACAACAATGAAATCTCCACGAGTTTGTACATATAGAGCAAGAATGTGGCCATGATGTCCACATTCTGACTGCAATTCACGGGTACCATCGTCACGGAGCATCCACTTATACAACTGAATCTTCTGATTAATAGCAGCAAGCAGTTTCCCATTAAAAGCGTTAAGAGAGTAAACAGCCCCTTTAGTCTCTTTTTCAGATATTAGCTGGAGTTTTCCATCTTCAACAACAAAAACTAGGATACGGCCCTGCGATCATTCAAGACCAAAATTTAGTAAAAAGGTCAAAGAACAAACCTTGAAGAAAAAAGTATTAAACCATCAGCAACAGATTAAGTAAAAACCAACATGCCCATGCTGATTGCTAAGAAGTGTGACACAAGGTGGAATGAGATCGGAAGAATAATTTACTTACTATCATAACCTAGGTAACTCCGCTTGCTATTAGTATCCGGTCCCAAACCCCGGAAAAGGAGGGTTGAATTAGGTTGGCAATCAGCATAAAACTTCGCCACTCTAATGATATAGATCATACTAGAAATCGTATAGATAGGATACAATGGAGAAGTATGATCCATATAGCCGACCCCATATACTGAGATAAAGGCTTAGTTGTTGTTGTTGTTGTTGTAGTATCATAACTTAGGTCAAAATTGGGGATGATTTGACAGGAAAGCCCTGGTTCCAGTAAACGAATTTAAAATGGAAGCCATCTGAATCAATTATCAAAATTGAGACTTCCACCAGTACACTAAGAACTAAAAACTAGCTTTAGCCAGTCACCAAACTTGAGAATAACGAAGTTAGAAGTCCTGGCCCTTAAGGTTGTTGGACCAATTAGGAACCTAAATACACTAGAATCTCAAAACTAACCAGAGAAAGAAACAAAAATGAAGTCCCAAAATAACTAAGATACTCCAATACTACAGCCTACAGTAACAGTAATAATGCCGTGGACAATAACACAATCACCAACAATTATCCTCGTTTATTTATGTCCAGAATTTTACTCTATAAATGAGTTACCTTACCATAAGAATAATGTCCAAAGATGTGGCATCAATTCATTCAAATTGAGCATATTTACTGTACTTCTAAACTAGAATCAGAGATGGTTCCCTAGAGATGCTTGTGAAAACAGCTTTTGGTTTTCAAAAATCTCCAAAAAGAGTAAATACACTTCCAATTTCATAAGCAGCTTTTGTAGTAATCACTTATGCATGAAAGGAGGAGATTTAAACAAGCTGAAGCAAATGAAATAGGCGCTTACATCAATGAAGTAAAAGAACAAGCTAGTATAGAAGATACAAGAAAAATCCTCAAATCAAGTTGAAGCAAATGAAATAGACACTTACATCAATGAAGTAAAAGAACAAACCAGTATAGGAGATACAAGAAGAATCCTCAAATTAATTGAATACCCTAATAGAAACAGCCTAGCCAAAGTACCTCTTGACTGCAAAATATGTAAATACTATACAAAATGTGCTACAAGGCTCTGGCTGTATATCAGAGCAACATATAACGCTCTGGCAAGGGATATAAACGTGCTGAATAACAATTGGGGTACGAAACTACGAAACAACAAACTTAGAATTGTCTTTTTGGCTAGCAAGTTTTGAAGACACAAACAAACTGATACACAGACAGAGCAAAATGCACAGAAAGACGTATCAAATACAGTTGAATGGTTTTTCCTTGTGGAAAACAGAATAACTCAGCAGCAATAGAAACTTTACATTGGTCTCTAAACATTTTTTACTTCGTCCAGGTAGAAAATATGCTAAAGACATATCTAGTCACAATACTTTCTCACGTATATAATATTCATACGAGAAGAAATCAAACTTGAATAAACTAGCTCAATACGTAAATAGAGAATGAGATCCATAACTAACCTTGGTTGGTTCATTCTCCTCTGGCATAACATATGCAGTACCGACACAGTAGTAAACATTATTATCATCAGAAAACGAGCAGCTGAGTATGGAGCAACCATACTCAAAGTGGTCAAGTGGGTAAGTAGACATGAACT
The DNA here is from genome assembly GCA_016586305.1 of Ophiorrhiza pumila. Taxonomy (NCBI): domain Eukaryota; kingdom Viridiplantae; phylum Streptophyta; class Magnoliopsida; order Gentianales; family Rubiaceae; genus Ophiorrhiza; species Ophiorrhiza pumila. The sequence goes on along the minus strand of BLIW01000009.1, from coordinate 34,132,673 downwards.
CAAAAGTTTGGTCATCTATTAGGCGGACAAGATGCATTTCTGCCTCTTCTGTACTAGATTGATTATACTTCAGGCTGCATACAGCAAAGGTCCTGGTCTGCTCCTGATGACAGATGCGACGTGCTTGCTCTCCTAGTGGAATGGAGCGTATATGAAGCTTCTGAATGTCATCTATTGTTCCAATTGTTAGCTCACCTTCTCTTGCAATTGCAAGGCTGTTACAAAGACAAGTTGGTCAATGAAAGACACAATCACCAAACTGATTAATTTTATGTAATGCAATGGTCTTCATTTACCAATTTTACCATCTTTCCTCAAGAACTTCAGGGTTTTCCCTACCACTTTTTGTCTTGGGTCAAAGGGAACAAGGGAGTTACTAGTTCAGGAATGTACACAACAAATCCCTATGATGCACCATAATTGCAATAGAAATGAATTTGCTCAAAAATTTAATAACTCATATTGAAAGTCAAATGTTGTGAGTGGAACTTGTTCTATCGATGTGCAAATCCCTGTAGAGAGTATTATACAGGAGGACACCATAACAAGTGAAATGCAAATACTTAATGCGTTTGTAGGACAAGAGGAAGAAGTGAACATCCTTTAAAAACAGGCACTCATATTCCACAGATGAAATCATAAAATTGATACATCTTTTGACCGTTCCAAAGAGACAATAGAAAATTTAGAGGTCCCAGATACTGGTTATTTGTCTCCCAAGATGATTAATTTCTTATCTGCTTGTTTATAAGAAGGCTCAGTTCTTCGATATTCAACACAAGCACTAATATGACAAGTCCCACACAAGCTCTCCTAAAAAATATGGAGTCTTGATACTCCTACCACAATAATGCATTAAAAACCAAAGATTCTTGCATTATTTTCTCAAACATCTACTTTTATATCTTCTCGAAAGAAAAACATCTTATCAATACAACTAGCCATACATTGATATATTCACATAATTTGCCAAGATTCTGCAATATACTCATGTGCACTAGTCTTCCACTAAACATCATTTTCGGACCCTTGGAAAAGTGGTATCACCATCCTACTAAGACCTACTTAATGCACTAACTGAATATGACAACGAAAAGAACATTTAGATAATAGTTTGGGACAGCTATACAAGCTTGCACCTTAGGTTGAAATTTGGATGTACATTCACCAGAATAAACTGACGTTTCAAACAAAATATTAGAACACAAACCTATCTGGAAAAGCTGCAGAGTTGAAAGGACACATGTGACTGACTTCTTTCAGGTTTACATTGCTGTACAATAGTTTCTTGTTACTGCTGTAAATTACAGTTGGTCTATCAGAAGCAGCAAATACATGTGTGGCATTCTTTGATGAGAACGTGCGAAGCGTTATAGGTTGTGTTCCAAGTGAAACCTTTTTCCGATCTGTTAGCTCGCCAGTATTCATGTCCAAGACAAAGTTCAAAAGATGACCATCTCCAAGGGCACATAACAAGTAAGACACCTGAATGATACCAACCAAAGCTACTCAGATAGAGATATCAGAAAGAGAGAAAATAAGAGAGTTACTAAAAGAGACCAATGTCTGAATAACATCCCGAAGTATAAAGCGTATTGCATACTCAACTAAAGAGATTTCAAATATAGTTCAGGAAGCGTGTAAAGCAAATATATTCATTATAATTCATACTTTCATCTGTACAATAACAACCTGATCCCAACAAATTATGTTAGGTGCTTTGTTGAATATAAACTGAGCACACACACAAAAAAAAAAAGTAAAAGTGCAATGAAAATTCAAAATAAACAAAATCAAGAAACGAACATACCCCTTCAAAGGAACATAGAAGAACAGAGCGAGGGATAATCTCCCCTCCCAAATGCTCCTTTGTAATGAGATTCAAATCAGGAAGTGAAAATATTCTCACACTTATGTCTGTCCACATTCCAACAGCAGCTAGGTGACTATGATTTGGATTCTCGTCAATTGGATTTATGTCCAAGCATGAGATGTCATACTCCAACTGAGCGTGCTTTAATTCTCTAAGCACTCCATCACCAATTTCGAAGTACACCAAATGGCCACCACCAGTAGCCAGTAAAACCTGTTAAAAGCAGTCACCCCAGCAATTGAAAAAATTATCAAAAAGCATCAAAATTAGAACTAGGAAAAGGCCAAAATAAAACTTAAAATTGCCCATTTGATCAAAAATTATCCCAAAGAGATGAACATACATGAAAATGAAAGAAACCAATCCAAATCTCTAGCAGTTAAATAATTTGATCATGTCCCCAATACAAGTTTCACAAAAATTTCATTGGTGCCATAGTCTAGAGTCAAATTCAGTCACAGTGCAGAAATAGTGTATCATGAGAAACTTTGCTTAAAACTACTAGGCAAGAGAGTCATCATCTGAAAAGATCAATGCAAGGCTCAGGAGTCTGGACTATAGGCTAACTTGAGAAAAGTAGTTCAATGAAACACATCTTGTCTCAACTATTAAAGCAACAAGGTTGCCCGTCAACAATTTTTCTTCCACCTATTATTTGTGTTTACGTGTTCAGGAAAGAGAAAACAGCATTTTACCTTTCTTCCAATTTCAAAATCATTATAAATTCTATTGCCCACAACTTTAGCGGAAAAGAAAATAAGCACCTTGTTTCCCTAGTTTAAAATACAGAAAAATGCAGTATTAATGCTGCTAATATACTAAATCACAGTTCTATCTATTTTATTAGCAAAAGCACCACATATTCTACCTGAACAACTAATTAATCATCAAATCTTACCACTGGAAAAGAAGCCTTCATTTGAAGGATCGCAAAAGTAGCAAGGGAATATTATTCAGAAAGTGCAAAAAATGTCTATGTTCAACCTGAGTGGCATTAGCCGTGGCAACATTGACTGAAAACCCAGCAGGAGCATGCCATTCATGCCGCAACTCTCTAGACGTAGAGCTTACCAGTCGCACAGAATTTGAAGTGACCTACAGCAGAATTCGCAGTTAACATCTCAAAATAAAGAATATCGCATCCGAAGAACTGTTCAGAGATTTCTTGTGCGGAGGTACAAGGAAACAGACACGTAAACGGCTGAACAGCAAGTGATAGCAGGACCACATCATAGAGAAGCAGTAGATGTCTAACTATAATTGGCAAAAGCTTCATTATCCAAAACATAGATAAAACAAAGATCCATTATATTCCCTCTTTCCAGACATAATGAAAGTATGATAATGACCCCACTTGGTGGGATAAAGACTTGTAGCCGCTGTTGTAATAGAAATATCATAATGGGGCAAATAAAAGACTTAAAATAAAAATTTGTAAACCCCAGTCATTTAAAGCACACCATGAATCGTTCAGACACATTGAGAGATGAAGATTGTGATACGAAACACAGAACAGGTACAATCTATTTTCAAACACTCCCTCTGAACCAAATAGGTTATCACCCCCTGAGTTTGACACAAAGCTCAAAAACTTTTTGAATGATGTAATGTTTCATAATTGTTCCCAGGTTGTATAGGTGAGATAAAACATTGATGAGATTGAGGAAGGCTATTATTGATAATGAGAAGTAGATCATGTTACGTTTTGGTGAAGGGGAATAGTTATTTTAGGATGTCCAAGAATAGCAAGTCTTTTGTACATGAGCATGCCAACCCTCAAACAAGTGGCACAGATAATGTTTTTGGTACAGCACATAATGTCATAGGCATAGGTAAGATGAAAATATTCAAGAATTTGTGTATCAGAAAAGGATATCATAACCAATATATGATTTACAACTATGGACATCCAACAATGATTAGTGAAACTTTTTACACTAAAATAGGGTATCGGGAATTGGCAGCTCGGAGAAAATGAAATTGTGCCATAACAAATGTAACAAAACAAAGATGCCGGTTACCCCTATAATCTAGAACTAGTAGCCCCCATATTTATCCAAAGGAAGAAAGAAAACTATCGGTTACCTTCCCACTAAAATAGGGTATCGGGAATTGGGAGGGTATGAATTATGGCTTGTGAGCTGATATGCTTGTTTGATTTTACAGGGTAATCAGCGTAGTTGCAATTTTTACAACGGGTGGTTAAAATTTTGCATACAAGTACAAGGCTTTGAGATGGCAACTAACGAGGCATGAACAATAATCATATATCCATGGCACAGCAACCATAAAATATCCCAAAAATAAAATAATCTAATGATCAATAAAGAAAAAGAAAACAATTCCACTTGGTTTATTCAATTAACATAAAATACCTCAAAAATAAAATAACCTGATGATCAATAAGCAAAAAGAAAACAATTCCATTTGCAAGAACCAAGTACGAAAGCTTCAATAAAATGGCAGGAAACGATCAATAAGCATGAATATTAGTTTCAAAAGAAGGTGAAACATAATAATTTAAATGAATTAGGCTGTCATTTGATACGGTAAACTTACTACAGAGAAGAATTAATCCAGTTTTGAACATGGACATCATACAATTTTAATTCTAAATATCGTAATTTCTTTTGACCTGAAATGCAATCATGATAGATGATATACAAAAGCAACAATGTTCCAGAAGCTTTGACAGACATATTTAAGTGCGAATCAACCAAGATCTCACAGAAAGCAGCACACAACTGGAAAGAGGATATAAGGAGCAGTCTCATACCTGCACTAGTTGATTGCAAACAGCATCATGGCAAAACAATGTCTGAACTTCAGAAAAAAAACCTTCTATCTCAGTTTCCTCCAACTCATCTTCAAGATTCATTGCCAAAATACGTGTCTCACTAATGAAGCTAACTACAAGGAAAGTATCATAAGGATCATCAGTTGCTGATCTTAGTGACCACATTCCTTTGATGCCTTGAAGTTCAACAGATGCCTAAAAGTGAAAAAGATACAGCACTTTAGCTTCACAGTGAAAATTTCTGGAAAAGAAGCCCAATTGTGTAAATTCATAAATAGGGAATAAATTTAGGCTACCTATTATAAAAGGCCTTTGTACTAATGTATGTACAGAATGTTGTGTGATATGCAAAACTTTTTTCATTAAAAAAAAAGTCCAATCTGTACATAAATCAGTATACTTTTATAATAAATTAGTAACTTGTGCCCTCTTATTAATTCACAATCCAAGCGCCCTTTTAACAAATTTTTCAAAATAAATATTCCATAAGATAATTGAATTGTTTTGATACACCAAACCTGTTCATTAATGCCAATTCCATTTCGCACGATACGGAGAGAACCATCTTTGTAGGCTCCTGAGCAAGTTACAACCTGGCCCTGACCTTGCCTCTCAAGATCAACAACACAGAAATCCGAAATTGGCCCCAAATTTACGTATCTTTCCAAAACTTCTACATAGGAACCTTTTGCATCAGGTTGAAGGTTTAGCTTTACGAGCTGAATTAAAATCCATGGGCACTAAGTCAATTTCATGTCCATTGTAATTGGAAAACTTGTCAAACTGAAGGCGAGGCGAAAAACTTCATCCAAAAATACAAAGTGCCATGTGCTGATTGGAATACGCGGACAGGTAAAATAGAGATAGCACGACAGATGCAAACTACTTTAGCCCACATGAAAATAAAAAATTGCATAATTCCCACAAGATCGTTGCTCATAGCACATTGCTGCATTGAGGGATTGCCACAGCTAACATTCTAACAAAAAAAATTACTAAATGTGTTTTACATCATTATTAGAAGCAACAAAAAAATTTTGATTCTTTCAAAAAGTAAGCTGTTCTAAAATATCAAGATATCGCTTCAACTTTTATTAAACAAGGAAAAAATTCTAAAAACTCGAGGAGCTGGAAAGCTAAAACTTTAAAGGAGGCAAAAGTTGCACAACCATGTCCACGTAAGAAATGAAAAGCAGAAACTTTCTTTCTTGCACCTTCCCATTCCTTGAATCAAACAATTAAATTTCTTATGTCTTTTAAAACTCTCCACCAAAACTTTTTTGAAGCTAGAGATGTCCAAACTATCTCATACTCCAATTATCATGAAAGAATTATGTTGAAACAGAATAATATCCTAGAGTAAAAAGAAAGTCAAAGCATAATTCATTTTTCATAATTAAATTATGGGACAATTTATGCAGAAAAGAGTATTCGTTTGGCTGCCCAAATTTCGAGTGAAAATCAACTTGACATGCATACCTGTGAATCTCCATAGCTTGAGCCAATATATACAAATGCATTGTCAAGATACGAGATTGTTGATGCGATTGAAGTTTCCCCCAACAGCTCGATTTTGAGTCCAGTAACTCTATTAACAAATCAATAACTCATACTTTAGACAACCAAAACAAAAATGTTAAAACACATGGAGCAGGTCTCTCCATCAACAAATGAGTCAAATCCCATTGGTTAGGAAATAGTGAAAACAAAAAACCGGGTTGAAGAAAAATCACCCACTTCTCTTTCTCATGAGTTATCACCAACAAGTGAAGCAGACCATTATGATCTCCAAGCAGGTATCGGGAACCATCAGCATCAACCCTTCCAAAGGACTTTGTGATTGACTTAAGAAGAAAACAAGCCAAAAAAATAAAAACCAGCAAAAGTTGACTTAATGGAAAAAATTACATTTCAATGATTCTTGAGCTCCTCTTTTTATCGTTTAGTCCCCCAGATGGGGGAGCGTGCTTGCATAGTATAAGAATACCAAATAATTTACCAGGTGGGGTTGACAACTTACAGGTCTAATTGGGATTGCTTTAAATGCAGTGGCACTACAATACACTATTGTTTCTTCACCAATAATCAGCACCCCACAAAGAGGAGGCGGTACAGGTATCAGTATATCTGCACCATTATCAAGGTTGGTCTGAGACCATGGCCCTTCGACAAAATCTTTATCCTTCATGCCCACCTCGTATGTTTTGGTATGACGAGTATCCTTGTTATCCTGCCCAATAACACCATGAAAACACCAAGTGTAATCATTCTGCTACAAGCAATAATGGTACGTAACAAGATATCAAAACATGCATCTTCTATGCAACCTCTGATTGACAACCTCATAACAGTCACAAAAAGCGAAAAACCAAATCCTAAACTGCTAACCAAGACAAAATTCATCCACATACAGCACGGAGGCAACAGAACTTAAATAGACAGTTTTCAGAAACATTCAACAGAATAATGGTAAAAAATATTGAAAATGCAAAAGCAGAAACCTGGTAAAGAACAACAATTGTGGGCTTTGTGCAACCATAGAGAAATTTAATATCCAAAACTTGAAGCTCCTCAAGCCTGAAGCAACCAAAGATACACAATTACAACCAGAAACCCCAAAGCCAATATTAATACATTACATCATCAACTATCACATATGCAGCTGAAAATTTGAAAATCACGGATATTGCATTATACAATTCAATTCGAACTCAATGGATTCCAAGCAATATTTGTTAGATAAGTTAACCATGTATAGATTGACATCAATGACATAATATGCATAACTATACATTATCTATTCTCCAAAAATATTTATCTAAATCAAGGCATAATCAATACCACTTTGACCAAGGGACTTGTTCGAGTTACAGATACGTAGGAAACAAAGGTGGTTTTTTCTAATCTTCACCCTCGTAGTTCTTTTAAAATAACCATTACTTTTCGGAGTAAAATATCCTTTACTGGTTCCTTAAAGCATGATCTCCAAACTGGAAATCATTGACAGTGATGTCAGAATCTTTACATAGACTAATTTCATTCTGCCAACCACAAAAGGGAATTAAATTCAACAAAGAAAAAAGACTAATTTCCAACATTTTTCCATGTCTTGCATGAAATTACCAGTATGCCCTTGTGTAGGTATAACCATGTGACACTATCCAAATAAACAAAACATCAAAACAAAACCAGTAAACAGAAATCCTTTGTGCAGAACTCAATTGCTAGAATATCCTATTCCATTACAGCAGTAACTATCCTCCATTAAACCAATTTCAGGAAATCAAACTAATGATCCTAAAATTCCAGCCACTCTCAATAGTGGAAAAGGTTTGCTTCAACAAGCAGACTGTGGGACATCTACAGAAAAATACGCATACAATTCTAAAATGAGGGAGGACCAAAATAAGGAAAAAAAAACTTCTTATTATCCCAAAACCCTCTTGTAAAGATAAACTTTAATGCCAAACCCGGCAACCATCTGGTTTTGTATGCCACTCATACTTGACACTTGCTGGTAGGAATCTGTTTAAAATAAGCAACAGATTTTATCAACAAGCACCAAGAATATGCTAAAAATGCACATTAGCAAACCTCAGCAATGACAGAAAGAATATCCAAAAACTTGGAAGAGTGGCGTATGAATATCTTTCTGATACGAAAAACATCCACTTTACAATTATGTCACTACCCTAGGGAATTTAAACGTAGATTTTGAAACCATGGGGGAGATATGAATAGATGCACTATACCATAGGGGGTATACAATATTTACCCTTCCATACCTCCACAAACTCTCAACTGTGTTAAAGAGACAGAAAACACCTCAATCAAACGAGATTTCCTGAGTCATTTGCTATTATTCTCATGTTCGTCAATAACTGCAAACAAAAGAAAGCCAGTTGCTTTTTCCATTGCAATGGCTAACATGCTCATTTATCTTTCTTAACAGGGAGATATCCTTTTGAGTATTTTCATCATTTATGTTGCAGTAGCAAGCAGGATGAACAAAGATAACATAGGGCAAACTGAGTTTCCCAAGATTTTTTAATATAGAATTTCAGATTCAGGTTGTTTGAAGCATCTAGGAAAAAACAGTGCCCAGATTACATCTAAGTTATCCACCATTTCCTTTCTAAGAAGGAAAGATGATAATCTTTGAGAAGAATCGTGTTTGACCGAATAGCTTGTTATATTTGAAAACCTTTTATAGCTACTCCAGATATAAACATAGAATATTCAGATTACCATGACAAAGAGAACTGCAAAAGCTCTCAGTTTCATCCTGCACAAAAATCTGTATAATTTGTCTTGAAGCAGCCGAGTCCATTCATCATTGTAAAATTTGTTAATTGAGAGATGAATACCTTATATTAAACGCTTCCTTGAGCTGGCCTCTGCTATCAAATGGAATAACCTGATTAGAAAACAAAAGAAGTGTGAAGATAGCAAGTTTTAGACAATAGAGACATAAATATCAGTAATGAGCACAACAAAAAAGCTACAACGGGAGAGATTCCAAAATTAGATCAGAGTTGCATTAAATACCTTAAATAATCCATCATACAAATGGAGACCAATCAATCTGCAATCCGGGTCAATTATGCCAATCTACCCAAAATAAGAGAGCAACTCACATTCGTATGGAAAAAACTTAACTTTCACCAAATTTGTATTTTTTATGTGAACACCAAATATGCATTTTAAGGCAATTTCAAATAGTTTTCAAAATATTTCATGTGCAATTAATATTATACCTGACCATTGTCGGTAGCCCGTCCTATTCGATCCGATACATCACCCATAGCTCTATTAGGAACAACAGAATTAATTCATTCAGCAATATGTTTCATAGTATTTTGTTGCATCAACCATAATAACATATTCGTTCTTGGCAATTAATCACGAGAATTACTTCACAAGGCATCACTCTTTAGCCATTTAAATTCAAAAATCACACATTGATTGGGAACTTGGTAAAAGAACTATATATTTTCTTCTTCAGATCAAATTATTAACAACTGCAATATCAAAATCCACAACAGAAAGAACCAATTTTAGCTATCTTACCTTGTAACAACTTCCGCTGCCTCAGGATCCCAATGAAGAACACAAAATTTGTATCTTTCAGTTGCAATGAAGAGAAGATCTTGTGCTTCACCCTTTCAGTGCATTAGTAGAACATATTACCGTAAGATCTAACACACTCACGAAATTAATTGCTTATGGAAATTCATAAAATCAAAGTTTCAAAACTTACATGTGGGCGAAAAAGCTCAAGCGTTGCAATTCTCCCATAGATTGGCACATCCAACATAGGCTGCATATAAACAGGCAATCAACCTCACTTCTACAATTTCATCAAATTCGAAGATCTCCAGGCTAAAAAATGACAATGAATATTGTGAACTTCAAGACACATAAACTGACCCCTTCCATTTTCCTCTAAACTACCATTAAATGGATAACTTGAATATTTTTTTCAAAGTCTTATATAATAGAATGACTGTATTGGAAAAAGTACAGAGATAACACAAAAATATAGAACTTCGCAAGCTTAGTAATACTTAGCTTTAGTAACGAAACTCCTAACCAGATTCATTTTCTCTAAAGTTACCCAAGAGTCAATTGGTATCACTTAATTATTAAGGTTGGAACATAAAACTATAGGTAACTAGAGTGACTCCACCATCATTGTCAAAATTCTCCAGTGTAGAGAACTGTACAAGAAAAGCGAATTTCTCAGTTCTTCTACTGCTCCCCTTCAACTGTTCTGTTGAGTAATACATGGTAAACTATTAATTTGATAAAACGTCCTTTTCATAATTTTCAGAAACAAACTAAAATTATCCCTTCATAGTTCCATGCCATGTTACATAGACCCCTTATTGACCATCAAATCCCTAAATTAACAGGCTATGACATGGAGACCCAGGTGGGTATGGGTCACATTTGGCAACTATCCTTTGGGGTGAAGCAATTAAAGAATGGAAGTAGGATTTTTACTTTTGCTGTTTCTTGAAAGTTCTTATTAAACATAGAGGGGAAACGCTTTCATCAGAAAGTCAATAAATAGAAGTGTTATGTGGCAGCTATATCTAAATCAGGGCAAACATTGCTAGTGGCATACTGATATGGTAAAAGGTTAGCAGTACTACCACAATCAAATTTCGAAAAATGAAGAAATGCAATATCTATTGCACTCATTCTTCTTGAAAGATAGATTTTAACCCAAAAAAAAAATATCAATGGCATGTAGTGTCTGGATATATGCTCTCTGCCAAATAAAGGACAACACTTTTTAACTGTTATGCATGCTAAATGAAGAAAAGAACAGCCCATGCATCACAGAAACTCACAAAGTCAATAAAAAACTTTTGGATAAACAAAACCGGATTTATATGCAACTATGCAATTGGCAATTTTCTGAATAAAGATTTCTTAACTTTCCCACACATTAGCACCATAACCAAGTACCCAGTATTGAAACTCAGATGAGTCCAAGCAATATCAACTCTCCAACAACTTCCTTTGTTTAGAATCAATTTTTTTCCCAATAGCAGGCTATAAGTATAATTATAGGACATTTATGTAAAAGGAAATGTACAAGACTTGTTGAACCATTTTGTAATAAGTCATGCCAATTTTTTCAGTAAGATATTGTAGGCAACTTAAATCGTTGATGAAGCACGTTTGCTTTTAGAGAAGGAATAAGACGAAGTAGACAATTCAAAGATAGAGTACAAAGATGTTATACAAGGAAGAAGACGAACTTCTTCACAAACTCAAATGTAAGACATGAAGATCTACTTAGACAACCACCGTACCTGCAAACCTTGAGGAGTGAGTAAATGAATCTCGATTCTCGTGCATTTCCTGGAAGCACAGGGTAATGAGTAGAGCGTTTTAAGCAACAACGGAAAAATGAGAAATGTAACCTCCATTCTAACCCACACAGCTGACTACATCAATACAAATGTGGCTCACTGGCATCCAGAAAAGGTAGAAGACCAGCAACTACTGAAATTATCTTAATACATCACCTAATTAAACCTGATATAATTTACTCTCTCTTAAGAGAAGCTAATATAGATAAACATTATTCCAGACAAAGAAGAGCAATAGTTGAGACATTTACAAATATCACATTCTCGTTGTCAGCAGGCAGCACAAATAGATTTGAGGACATACTCTAAACCTACCGCCTGTTAAAACAAAAACCAATAAAACAAATTGACTTAAACGGAAAACTAGAGGAGTTGTTATATAAGGGTGCCATTCAGAAAAATTATGTCTTTGTGCCTTTGCTACCTTGTTACTAACAGAAGTATGGAACTCGGCAGATATAACTCAAACTAGATACCATGCTCACGTCGATGATTTTGACTTATTACTTGATGATTTGTTGAATAAGATTGTAGCTGTTTTCATATCTCCATGATTTATTTATCTGTTTTCCAAACTACCAATTGCTGAACTCAAAAACAATAAATCCATATGTAGGACCACACACACAGTCCATCCCAGAGTGTGATGTGCTTGTGAACACAGAAACCAACTAATACTATTCCAATACCTACCCAAGATTGTCGCACTGCCAAAGCCAAAACAGTTGCTTAGAAACTCTTACTAAGTATTGCAATTAGAATTCTTTCTGATAGAAAGCAGCTGAATTTCTATAGGATACAGTTCCAACTCCAATCCCAAGTTCTCATTAGAAACCAAAAACATTCCACGAAGATTGTCTAACTAGCCAAAATTATAAGTGCAAAACACTTATTCAGACACACCAATATATGGTAAATATTACTTGTGCAACTACTCAAACACATATAAGTCAAAAACAAATCGAATTCCCTGAAAAGTGAATCCAACAGCCAAAAAACCACACACACACACTTTCATAACAAGGAAAAAAAGCCATAGAAATTCAAATTAAAAAACTGCAGGAAAAAAAACAAAAAAACCACATAAAAGGCAAAAAGCAGTATAAATTCAGTAAAGATTGTTCCTTTATTCCTTTAATTTAGTTAAAACAAAACGAAAGAACAAGAATGACGAAGAGGCACAAAGCTTACGCAATAATGAGATTAAGCTCCTGCGGACCGGTGAAGTTGCCGACGCACGAATGCGTTACGTTCGTCGGCTTGTGCGCCGTCACCACATAGTTCCATGTACTCATTCCTCTTCCTTCTCTAAGTTAATCAAAAACCCTAATTTCTACCGCTTATTCTCTCTTACTTTCTCTCTCTACAATGGAACACATGAATACTACTACTAGTGTGTGACTGTGTGTGAAGTTCAAGAGTGTGAAAGTTTCATGATTTAGTAAACAGACGCAGACTACAGCAAATGCAAGATTTTCTCATTTTTGTTGAAAGGAAAAATAAATAAATAAATTGATTCATGAGGAGACGGATGACACGTCACGCAGGTTTTAGAGAGATTTAAAACGATGTCGTAAGAAATATTCAGAATGGAAAATGGCTTTTCTGAAATGTTTGGGTTTGGGTTTGGGTTTGGGTTTGGGTTTTATTTGGTAATGTAATTAATTGGGTTTCAGGAAATGGTCCATTGAATTTATCTAACACTAGTTGGCAATCAGCGAGCCAGCTCTAATTATATGTTATTTCCCTTTATAATTTTAATTCAATATAATAGATATAAGTAATATAATATTTGTTGCACAATACATGTACTAACATTTACAGTTAATATTTCCACAAACAAACCCATAACTTCACTTGCTATACATGTCTATACATATTTAAACATTTTTATAAGATACATGGTTGCCAATACTTGTACACACACTTATACATATACATATATATATATATATATGTATACACTATTCGCACTTTCGAATATTTTTATATATTATACTTATTTTGACACTATAGATTTGTACACATTTTGCACATAATGTGTACACTATATACATATACTATATACATTCCCACACATTATAAATATTCGCAAATTTTTCTTACATCTGCACACAGTACAATGTATATAGGCTTGATATCGAGCCGAGCCGAGCTCGAGCTTCGGTGGGCTCGAGCTCGGCTCGTTACATTTTTCTCAGGAGCTCGAGCTCGACTCGAGCCCAAAACTCGAGCTCGAGCTCGAGCTCGATTAAAAATTTTAAGCTCGAGCTCGGCTCGGGCTCGAGCTCGAGAAAAGGCTCGATTCGAGCTCCAAAAAAGTGCTCGATTAAAGCTCGGTTAGAGGCCTTTTTTTTGCTTTAGTTTTTTTTCACAAATTATTAAATCACAACAAATTTGATTGTTTTGATAATAGTTAATATGGTGTACTGACTTATCACCAAACTCAAAACCAAATAATCAACAATAATAAATTCAAACATAAATAAAAACAAATTACAATATAAATTGTTTAAAGACACAAAACTAGATAAAAAGATAACTATTATCCTTCTTCATCTTCATATTGCAAGTCTTGAGCCCTTGACCATTTTGCAAAATTATCATCTATACAATATAACAAAAATAGTGAGAGATTTAAAATAAATATATACATTCTGCAATATAATTTTACTTTCTTTTTGAAAAAAAATAAGACTTACAATAAAGCTCATAAGACCATTTGTTGCATCTTCAGTTCTAAAGGATAGATATTTCACTGATATCATCTACCTGTTTGAATATACAAACAAATAAGATATAAAAGAAGACTAACCAATTATGTTTCTTAAAAAAATGAATGCAAATAAGTCATAAGATATCAATTATTTACCGCTTTCTTTCTGTTTATGCCATAGAAGTTTCTTAACCAATCCTCCCTATACAACAACATTTGCACAGTATAAGTACTCAAAGAAGATCGATAAGGATCAATCACCCTTCCACCTGCACTAAATGTGGCTTCCGAGGCCACAGTAGTGATGGGAATTGAAAGAATATCACAGGCCATCTTATACAATATTCTAAACTTCAAATTGTTTGCTTTCCACCACCATATGATATCAAAATGTCCCAACGACTCGGTATTACAAATATAGACCCCCTCCTCAAGGTAGATATCAATCTCAGATTTTATATTTTCAACAGTATCTTGCTGCATGAGACTTTGAAATCTCAATAACCCAGGAGTCAAGAATCGAGGAGTCAAAGAAGAAGATGTAACACCAGTACTTTGTACATTATCACTTGAAATAGAAGAAGCATTTCCACCAACACTTTCACTTTGCCCACAAATATGAAGGTCAACATATTCTTGGTACAATTGTATCAAATGTTCACGTACCGTAATGATGTGGACAAAAGCTTCACTTTTGGAGTACAGAGATTTGAAAATGATTTCAATGCACTTCATCTTCAGTCTAGGATCTAAAATCGCAGCAATTGATATCAATAGATTGCAATCACCCCAATACTTATCAAACTTTTCTTTCATCTTTGTAGCCACTGATTTCAAATGCACATTATTTCCATTCACTTCTTTGTCCAATAACTCTTTTATGTCTCTCATCTCAGTAAGAAACAAATTGGCAGTGAGATATTGAGAACCTGAGAAAGATTAAAATTAAAATTTTTGTAAATATAACTTAATGCGAACAATTAAAATAAAATAAAATATGTGCATAATATACCTGAAATGATATTTGTAACTACTCTGAAAAGTTCTAAAAACTTGCAAACTTCCTCAGCTTTTTCAAAATCTTCTTCAGTTGGCAAAGTCTTATAGTGAAGATCTCTTTGTTGGTATCGAGGAAAAACTTTCTTGAACTCCAAAGCACATGAAAGCATAGCATAAGTTGCATTCCATCTTGTCGAACAATCTAAAATCAATTTCTTACCCGGACAACGCAATTGCTTTGCAATTTCACTAAAAATGGAGATGCGTCCAGGGGAAGCTGTTATGTATTTAACACTCTCCCTAACATTCTTAATAACATCATCAATTTCATCCAAACCATATTCAACAAGAATGTTTAAAACATGTGCACAACATCGCGCACATGAAACAATCTCCCACCACAGTAAGGCAAAGTTCTTTGCATTGAAAGATTTTCCTTCAACATCCTCACAACAACATCATTATAAGATGCATTATCTACAGTAATCGTTGCCAACTTATTTTTCAATCCCCCATTCCTCTAAACATTTATACAATGCATCATATACTGCTACTCCCGTATAAGGATGAGGCACATCAACAAAATTTAACACACGCTTATGCAATTGAAAGTCACTCATAAAGTGACATGTCACAACCATATACTCAATCTTTTGGTGCTTAGATCTCCAAATGTCAGTGGTAATGCCAACCCTACTAACATTTTTTAAGATATTCAATGTCCTTTTCTTTTCAATCTCATAACTAGTTATGCAATCATTCTTCAAAGTAAATCGTGATATACTTTTAAACTCAGGATAAGTATTCTTTATCAAAAGATTGAATAACTCATATTCCACAAAAAGAAAGGGCAGCTCATGCACCATAATCATATGAGAGAGAATTTCTCTAACCTTTGACTGATCAAACTTCCAACCCTTAAGACCCACGCTTCCTGACACTGAACTTTCTGTCATAGGAGTTGATGTTGTTACACCAAGTAACTGTTGGCCCTTAAAGTTTATTTGACGTCTAGGACATGATTTTAAATGCCTTTGGAATGTATATGTAGCCCCACTTTTAGGTTTCCTCAAAACAGCATTGCAATGAATACATTTAACCTGTTCTGCACCATCACTAGAACATCTTGGAAGTATTTTAAAGTCATTCCAAACTGTAGAAGTCTTCTTTCTTTTCCTTCTTCCATAACCTTCTGTCTCATCCACTTGTCCATCTTCATTTGTTAAATCCACTTGATTTTCTTTCTCTTTATTTTCACTATCATCTGGCACATCAATATGATCCATTGCTGCTGTAGAATCAGAGCTAGAGGAAGCACTTATAAATCCTGCATTGGTATAAAAAAAATAGCAAAACCATACCAAAACTCAAAATTTCTTCTATGAATACAATCAAATTATCTACTAGTCAATAGACTTATTAAGCAAATAGCACAAAAAAACACATGTACATCAATCAAATAAATTACATAAGTAATAAAAAATGTTACAATTACCTACAAATTATATAATTAAAAAATATGTCATAGACATTATATTCAATTAATAAAAATAATACTTACCAAGCAACATGCTTATTCTGCTTCCTTCAAAAAATGAGGTGAGACAAGCTTATTTCGCTTTTCAGAAAAAAGAAATTAGTTCATCCCAAGCAATTATGAAGAAGAAAAGATAATTACTACTCTTAAAAAACTAGTGATCATTACGAACTAAATTCGTTCACCTAATTCATTAATTTGACATATAGCAGTAGTGGAAAAATAAAAAAAGTGAACCAATCTAAACACCAAGTGAATTTGAAGAAAACACAGCACTATGTTTTTCCACACACATTCTGTTTTCACAAAAAAATGTGCACAAGTCACCTATATAAGAAGAAAAAATTCTCACTTTTACAACTCAAGAAACCTCACAATCTAATTTCTGTCACACACACTACCCTCCTTACTGCTGGTCAGTGCTTTGAATTCAAGAAAGAACGAACCCGAGAGGAAATACCCAATTCTTTCTTCACCGGAACCCTTTACCACGGGATGCCAGTGGACTAAAAGTATCTTTCCAGCAAGCTTAGAGGGTGTCGTCTTGAGCTGTGAAGATGCATCAAAGATAGATGTGATCCCAGTATAAATAGCATGGGTTTTTTTTTTGTTTTTTTTTTGTTTTCTTTTCTTGGTTACAAATCTTTGGTTGTTGGAGAGAAGATAGAGATGATGGGATGCAAAGGAAAATAGTTAGGATAGATTTGTAGTGCAAGCTGCTCCAAAACAAGAGGCAAAATCGATTTTGCAAGAGACCCAAGAGACTGATGAACAGTATTTTCCAAGGCTCCCCAAATTGATAATTAGATGAAAATCCAGTCAAAACATGTTGGAAAAATCTGAGAATTTTACCACACAACCCCCATAGTATGGAGAATATGTTGTAACAATGTTAATGCCCGATCCGTGGCCAAAACGATCAATCCAAGCTTCCAAAAAATTCTGAAAATCGAGACCAAGGAGCACGAATTCCGGTCAATCTCCCCCACTTCCGGCGTGAGTCCAGCCAAGAAAACCAGTAGCCGAATGTGGTATCACAATATTTGAGTAAGAAATCCAAGAATTCCAAGCAATAGAGGTCCTAGCGTGAAAGCAAACCCAAGGGGGGTTGAGAGCATTTCCTTCTCCCTAACTTCCACAGAAGATAGAGATGATCTGTGGGTGAGCCGTGACGACTGACGATGACGGTAAGAGTGTGGCCGTTTGGGTGTGACTGTAGAATGAGAGATGCGCCGCTCCTCAATCCTCTATAGAAAGAATGATGAAAAGAGATAAAGAGATGAGGGTCTTTAGGGTTAGAAAATGCTTTTAAATTTTTTGTTTTAAAAAAATTCAATTTAATGTTTGACTATGTTGCTGATGTAACCGTGTAAGTGTGTAACTGTGTAAGATATTAAAAAGGCATTATGTTTTTCTTTTTCAATTTCTTTAAATTGATAATTATTTACAAAAGCCTTTACTTGTATAAATAAATTTAATTTAAATTCATATTGTAATTTTGTATCAATAAATGTATATAAAAATTCAATTATTTCTATTATTTGATATTTTTATTTAATATATACATGTTCTATATATATATATATAAATATATATATATATATTATAATTAATATTTTAATTGAACTTTTAACGAGCTTTAATCGAGCTTTGAACGAGCTTTTTAACGAGCTGTTCATGAACGTAAACGAGCTTTCACCAATGTGTTCATTTATTGTTCATTTATTAATCAAGCCTAAAATTTTGTTCGTGTTCGTTTATTTATTAAATGAACGAGCTCGAGCCGAGCTTTAATCGAGCCGATCCCGAGCTTGTTCGTGAACGTTCGTGTTCGTTCTCAGCCCTAAATGTATATGTGTTACATACTACACATATTATACATACTTATACACACACTTATACATACTACGCATATATGTATATACTAAACATATTTTCATATATTGGCACATATTTAATTATTTATCACACTATAATTTTTTACTTATTTTTCACATACTTTCGACGCTACATATATTGCATATAATATTTACGTTTGCACACACTTTAAATATTTGCACATTATTCTTACATTTTAACACATTTCATATGTGCACATTTTTACACATACTTGTAGACACAATTATTCATAATGCACATATATTTATACACTATACATACTTCCACACATTTTACACATATTTCTCACACATATTAACACGTGCTTTACACATTTTTACACACTATACATATTTATATATACTACACATATTTTCACACATTATATATTTTTACACGCTACATATATTAATACACACTACACACAATTTCACAAACTCGATATATTTATACATACTACACATATTTTCATATGCTATATATTTATGCATATTTTCCACAATATAAATATTTGTACATAATACACATGTTTTGAAACTCTATATTTGTGGACATACACGCATATTTTCATATGCTATATATATTTATACATAATTCATAAATTTTAATACACTATGCATATGAACACACATTTTCACACACTATACATTTTATACATATTGCACATATTTTTGTACACTACATATTTACACATATTACACGTATTTTCTCAAACTATACATTTTTATACATACTGCACATATTTTTGTACACTACATATTTACACATATTACACGTATTTTCTCAAACTATACATATTTGCACATAATTTATATATTTTCACATATTGTACATATTTACACATACTACAAATATTTTCAACCGCTGTAATAATTTATACATACTATAGATTTTTTCATATACATATATCTACATATATTACACACATTTTCAAATAATATACATATTTATAAAAATTTCAAATATTTTCTCACACTATACATATTTAACGTATTTTCACACATTACACCTATATTTTCACACATTAATTATATTTATATATATATACACATTTTCAACCACTATACATTTTTACAAATACTTCACACGTTTTCAAACACTACATATTTACACATAGTACACATATCTTCACACATTATACATATTCATACTACATATTTTTTCACACACTATACATATATGCACACATTTAATACACGATATGTATTTACACATACTACACATATTTTCACATACTATAAATATTTATACACGCTATATATATTTATACATACTATAGATTTTTTCATATACATATATCTACACATATTACACATATTTTCAAATAATATACATATTTATAACAACTTCAAATATTTTCTCACACTACACATATTTAATGTATTTTTACACATTACACCTATTTATATATATTACCTATACTTTCTCACATTATTTATATTTATATATATACACACTTTCAACCACTATACATTTTTAAAATAGTTAGTTTCACACTATAATATTTTACACATTTTGCACATATGTTTAACTGTACGTAATTACACATACTATCTACTATGAATATGTACACATTATAAATATTTGCACATTCTCCTTATATTCACACACACTATATATGTTCGCATACCTTTTTACAAATATACACATATATATATGTATACACTATACATACTTATATATATTTGCACATATCACACTTATTTTAACACTATAAATATATACACCTTTTGCACATATTTTCAACACAACATATAATATAAATGGTTGCACTCATTATATATATTTCCAATTCCCTCTTATATTTTCCCAAACTCCATATGTACAATTATACATACTTGTACAAACACTTATATTTATTACACATATATGTGATAAGCACGAAATAGTGCGGTATTTGTGTATGCTTTTATGTGTTTTGTTGGGGTAAATTTGGTGCTTAATGATGATAATATTTGCAGAATTTGGGAGTTTCTTGTTGAGAGCAAAACAAGAAGGAAGATGACGAATTTGAAGGAAATTCTAGAAGATTGGGGCTGAAGATTGAGTTGAAGACATTTGGAAGGAAAAGGAGTTAAGGCAATTGCCAAAACAGTGGAGGAAGTAGATTAGGAAGCTACTTTATTAAGCCGCATATGGTTTATTGATATTTTGAAACAGTGAAGATTCCTTATTTGAGTTAGTTTAGGAAGTCTTATTCTCTTCCCCTATATAAGGGAAGAGGTTAATTAGGGTTAAGGACACTTTTCTTTATAGCTTTTACTTGACGTTTTAGAAGTTTTATCACAGCTGGGTCTGCACTGCAGCAGCCCAATTTTTTCAGAATTCAGAAGTCCGTCGTTCGACCGAACGACGGGCGCCTAATTTGCAATTTTCAGTATTAATTTAATTTTCTTTTATTTATTATTTTGCGTTGTTTTTAATTATGTTTAGTGAGTAGTTCATTATCTGGCTTTAGTAATGAAGCACTAATCATGCATAAATTGTGAGACCGAATTATTCTTAATAACTTTCTCTTATTTAACTCCAAGAGTTTTCTAAGCCTAATGATAATTATCTAATTTAATTAAAGACTGATCACCTTTAATCTAATTAGATAGAGCCAATTAATCCCTTGTCAAATCACTGGATTTGATAAGTAAGATTAATTAGTGACGAAGCTACTGTCTCGGTAGACGGAAATAATTGGTTAACAAGTTGTTGCATGCTGATCGTGATATGATTTGTTAGAGTTAGGTTCTTCACTTCTTAATGCTTTTATAACATTAAATCTGGTGTTCGGCTGATTCCGGCCGGGTTATGTTATGAATAGTGAATTAATTGATTAAGCAGATACTTGTCAATTAACGAACAACTAAGGAAGAATTGGGTTATGTCAGAGCTGATTCTTGGTAACTTATAACTGACTGATTAAATAGAGATTGTTATCTTTGAGTCGATGAACAATTGGAGAGTGATTAGTGTGGATTTACTATAGCTAGATCTTTTCCTTTAATTAATTAATTTCTCAATTTTCTTATTTTATTACTTTATAATATTCGTGATTTGAATTCTTTTTATTCACTTGTTTAAATCATTAATTAAACTGTTGTTACACTTTGCGAATTAATGAATATAGAGAATATTGTTATTCCTCGTGGGATCGACCTTACTCATATTATACTAAAATTATCTTTTGAAGAGTAAGTAATTAATTTGGTATAAAACGACATACCAATATGTCCACACTATAAATACTTCTATATATTTGCACATATAATACTTATTTTCAAACTATTAATTTGTACACATTTGACAAGTTTCTTCAACACTACATAAGTTACACATACCATATACAATTTCGCACATTATAAATATTTTTGAATCATTCATACATTTTCACAAATTATATATGCACACACTATAAATACGTCCATATATTTTGTACATATAATACTTGTTTTCAAACTATAAATGTGTACACATCTTGCATATGTCTTCAACACTACGTAAATTACACATACCTTATACAATTTTGTTCATTACTTAAATTACGCATACTTTATTTACATATAATATATATTTCACACACTATGCATATTTACAAAAACTATATATATTACATATATGTCACATTATGCATTCTCTTACATATTAACTCATGATTTGTGTACATTACATTGATTTACCCATGGTACATACATTTCCTCACAAAATATATAGTAACAAATTTTGAAATACTTGCAAAATACTCTTCATATATACTTATTTTCCAATATTAATCCTTCATAATTCTCTTTATATAAAAACCATATATTTTAATTAAATTGTGACTACTATTGCAATAATATTATTATATTAATTATGTATTTATTTATATTAATTGCATGCTTATTATTGGAATATCCTTATTGTTTTAATATATTTATTTTTTATTTATAATTACTTTCTTTACATTAATTGTCACACACACAGACACATTTTTTAAATTACATTTCTAAACTATCTTTCTAAGTTATCAAAGTTTTTTATAATGGTTTTAAACATTATCAATTGATAATATGGATTATTTTCCCAAAAGAGAAGAATTTGGAAGACATTCAAATGTTAGGGAGAAAAACATTTCTCAAAACTCAAAAGTTTGACTTGTTTTATGGGAGTCTTGAATCCACGGACCAAAGATAGTTATGGCCCATCCAATACACATCCTTGATTTCTCTGAGACATTTCATGTTTAACAGCTTCGTAGTATTGCAGCTTGTCACGCAACCGATATATTTCCTATTCTTTGGACTGAAGGATTGACTCTGCAGCTAGTTCAGTTTCAGCCCGTGCCTGAGCTTTTCCTAATGCCTGGGCAACATATCTAGCAACAATAAGCTTTTGAGAAAACCCCTCAATTGCAACATCTTCCAGCTGAATACTCCCACTCGATTTTGAAACTATAGGCAATGTGAATCCAATGTCTGAAAGCAGATCTGCAATCCTCTGCCACTGACAATGCATTGAATTAAGAGCATCCTCTGCATCTTTGCGCCATTCAATCTCCTCAAGGAGACTAAGCCTTGTATTTATCTAAATTTGAAGATCCCAATTCCACAAAAAATGTCAAGATAATAACATAATTTGATGGAAGTAAACAGAAGTAACATTTATACAGACTTTGCATACTTCAATAACTCATATCATTCACTCATTCAAATTTGTTGTCATTTTTCAAATTTCAAAAATTCAGGCAACAAAACGACATGAAGGTTCACAGTAGCGAATGCTGCCACAGCTGACATTCCATTTATTTTGTAATTCTTAAAGCATCATTTAGATGAGGCAAAGAATCAAAAGAAAAACACACATAACAAAGAAGAAAAGGCATGCATAACCTAGAAGTTTACAACCAAAGGATTCATATAGCTCAAATAAACACATTTAATGTCACATCTTCAATTTGGAGAATAACTGTTAACACAACCAATGAGCAGCGGAATTGAAGATCTATTTAGCTGAAAGTATCATTATCTACTACATCCCTACTTTGTCTTCTCTCTAAGAAACAAAAGGCTCATTTAAGTGTTCCACTATCAAATTTTACATCCAAGAAAGATTCCAACAAAAAAAATAGTTTTTGCTTTTCAAACTAATGACAAATGAATCGAAATTAAGTCTCCAAACAAAACCACAGCTATTGGCAACAAATTATCAGAAAGCATACAAGTAAACGTAGAATTATTTTAAAGTAGAGCAATATTAGGTTAAAATCAACCTTCAACGGCATCAAAGAATTCCCCATGAGTCAAGGACACAACCCCCCCCCCCCAATTTCTTAGAACATTACCAATGAATAACCGGTGTTTTTCTTGAGATGTAGAACACTTCAACTTTCTTCCCTGACATCATAATCTAGAAATGGAGCACAAGTTATAACACTCTTGAACCGTATGGCCACATAAAAAGAAAGCACATAACAGGAAAGTAATGTTGACCAAGTCTATAAGCGAAGTTATTCCTCGGGAAAAAGGAAAGGTTTCAAGGCTGCTCTGCTTACCTTTAATTCAGTATTATTAAGAAACCTAATGGCCTCAGATGCCATTTCTTTTGTCATGAAAGTGACAAATGCATCTCCTTTGTTTTCATTTGAGGCCCTTCCTTTCAGTATCCTAACCTACATTTTTGCATGCACAAAATCTGCAGAATAAGGCACTCAAGCACAGAGTATTCCCCAATGCTCAGCAAAAGTACAGAAGATGTGGACCAAGAAATTTTATTGACCATCAATTTGAAGAAAATTTATGTTCTGAGTGTCACAAAACTTAATGTGCAGAATTTCTTCCCTTGCCCTCATCTCTGGTTGCCTCACAACAATAACTGTCATCAGAATGATTGAAATTTATGTAAGCTAAACGACAAACTCCTCTTTTAATTTATCTCCAATACAAATGCATCCTTGATTTGAACAGTGTATTTACAAATAAAACAAGTAATCAAAAGCACTGTCAGCTCAAGAGCCAATCAAGGCAAAAAGAATGAATTTTGATGACTCTGTCATCTTATGAAATCAGAATCAAATGCATTATTTTCAATAAGATAACATAAGCATATCAATCTGATGCTACTGACTTGCTTTCTTCAGTTTAAGCAAGTCTAAAGCCAAAAATATCAGAAAGTCCACATTTCTGGGCTAGCTGCTCAAGCTCTTGCATCTTGCTTTTTAGAAGCTCTACCTCTCTTGCCAACTTTTCATCTCGTTGCCTTATTTCCTGAAAACCATGACAAGTACAACTACGAACTAAACTTGCCCAAAAATTCAACAAATAAGCCTGATCCAAAATTTTGATCACCAAAACTGATCAGGGTGAAAAGAAATTGGAATAGGCAATACCCCTCATTATTCACACTTATAAAGGTTTTAGTTAAAGTAAAGCATGTTAGCTTAACTCAACACATTCAGATTTAAGTAAAACCATAGCAATGCATCAATCAATGTACAATTATCCGCAATAAGAGAATTTATGTGTTCTAAAGTTTGAAATGTTATTCCACGCATATTAAAAGTATCAAGACAAAGTATTAAGGGAGTAAATACAAAATTATTCCCCAAGAAGCTTTAACTGCAAGGTAATCTAGTGCTGGCAATAAACTATTACTCAAAGTATCTTTGAAAACTTCCACAGAACATTTTAAAATCTCTATTTATCCATATTAAAATATCAAATGCAATCCCCTGGCAAGATCCTTTAAATCAGCAAATTATTAGGTGATTGTAAGAAGGAAGAGAAAACCCTAAATGATGACCTGCTGAGAATGAAACATAGGGCCTTACTATATGGCAAGCTGAAGACAGTTCCCCCTTCATTCGAATTCTAGAGTAAAATGCCAAACACAGGGCAAAACACTTCTTTACATATAGATAGCTGTTCAATCAACTTAGAAGAATCACAACATATCAGGTGACCCGTTAAATTGTGTGCTAGCTTATGTTTGATATAATTATCAAGATGAACATGCAATTCAATGGGCTTGTATTAGTGAATTTAGACAAATAGCCAATTTAAAATGGCCATATTCGGGCAATAACAAAACAGAAGCTAGGCTACATCTCCTCAGAAATGGAACCAAATAGAAGCAAAAGAGAAAAGCCAATAAATCTACCCCGTGCTATAAAATCTTTGACTATCCATTATAATTTTAGAGTACCCAGAATTGTATGCAACATGATAAATCATTTCTAGCAAAGAAATAACCTAAATGTTTTGAAGAATGCATTATCATGGCACCAAGTTCTAAACACAGAAAACACCCAAATGAAAATATTACTTAATATTTGAGATAAAAAAATAGGAGTCCAAGGAACAAAAGGGGCACTAAATCCGTATTTACCTCTATTTCTTGCCTGCGAAGCTCCTCTTTTTTAGCTTTTGACCGCGAACTTCTTTGATACTCAAACATCAGAGCAAGTCCAGCAACCTAATGAATTAGCGATACGAGTGTCAAAAGGCTGATAATAATTGTTATCTTTTAGAAAGGAAAAGTGCAAAATGAAGCAATAGGAAGGGGCATAGGGACGACAATTGAACACAACCACTCAGCTGTATCCACCATTTAGACATATAACAGTTATTTCCGTGTAGGATCATGATTTCTTGTGGTATACACCAATACAAGACAAAGCTAACCTCCCTATGTGCCATGTTGAAACGTACGAGAAGGTTTTGGGTTAATAATCTTACCAGGCCAATCCCAAACTGTTGGAAATTGTAGAATCATTGTGGCTCATACAGTATGAAGCATTGGCATTAAAGCAATAGATCAAGAAAATGGAGGCAGATTCACCAAGCATCCCACATTGACAAAAAAACTGACACTTATCCTGTATCTTTTACAGAGGTTAGACACTATAAAGTTACAAAAGATCTAGTTCTCTCACTTTGACCCCAAAACATGAAGCACACTGAAGAAGAAAGGATGAAGGTCTCTGCAGGATGTTTTACTGGCTATCCTACATAAATGCAATAAGTTGCAGATGTCCAGAACTAAAAACTTACATTGATTTCTGACAGATGAGCAGATTTTAAATCATTTAGCATAAGTTTTTTTTTAATCATTTAGCATAAGTTGTTACCCATAAATAGCAACAATTTATTAAAAAAAAAGAAAGAAAGAAAATTGAAGAA
Organism: Ophiorrhiza pumila; assembly: GCA_016586305.1. Taxonomy (NCBI): domain Eukaryota; kingdom Viridiplantae; phylum Streptophyta; class Magnoliopsida; order Gentianales; family Rubiaceae; genus Ophiorrhiza; species Ophiorrhiza pumila. Next base: position 34,105,839 of record BLIW01000009.1, on the reverse strand, counting down.
AAGATCGCAATCACATTCTAGATAGAGTAGGCTTCAGAAAATATATCAATATATCAATTCAAAGCAGTTTTTATCCATTAGTTTCTAAAGTCATCCATGTGAAATATTTCCATCACCTTATTAATCGTCGTCAATTTTCTACAACCACCCACTCATTTGGTTTTGAAGCCATTCATGTAGGTATGTTTCCTCCACAAATTCATAAGCAAATATAATGAATCCATCTAAGTTAATAACAAAATCCTATAAGTAAACAGAAGCTTGTCATATTCAGTGAAAGTTTTTGTCTCTTTGTTATCCATATAGGTTGCAAACCTGCTCTTTTCCCTGGAACATTAAGTTCTGTATTATTTTCTGATTAGACCCAAAATTCTTTCTTGAAGATACAGGTAATTAATTTTTCCATATAGAAGAAATGCACTATTTTCAACTATGACTTATTATATGCGCATTCATCTAAGATGAAGAAAACCTAGTAATCACACGTGTACGTTGCAAAAGTAAGTGCAGTACCTATGAATTCCATAACCAGAACATGAAGCCTCAAGAGAAGTGGAGCTGGACACCTGATGCCTGCCTCCTTTAGCCTGCAGTTAGCCATGAAATCATACTCAAATAGGGAAAAATGTAAACATTGGTTTTCTTTTCCAAACAAACATTCTTAATAGTGTTAATGCAACTGCCAAAGACAACATCAATTCCAAAATTTTTAACTTGACACATATGGGAGTTGCTGTTGATGTATGGGAAGAAAGCTTATATTCCTTTTCCAGCTAGCTTGTATTGACACAGAAAATGCAACAAAAGAGGAGCTCTTTTATGTTAAAGAAAGCATAGAAATAAGCAAAAATAACTATTTTGAAGAAACACAACTAAGAAGGTTAAATGAGAACTAACAAGTGGCTGATTCCTTCCAGCAACAAGCTGAATACATTTCAAGAATCACATCATTGTTTTTTCAGTCAATTTTACACCAGGCTTCCCTTAAATGTTTGAATGGACCATTTCTTTTTTTTTGAATGGACCATTTCATCAAAGAAAACATCTAACCAAAATATTATTTCGAAGAGTGGTGAGGTCATTCTATATTTAAGAAAATACTACACAAACAGAATAAAAAGAATGACAACAACTTATGAGTAATGGATATAAGAAAAAGCTTATGCAGATCATATTATATGAAAAGGAAGCATAGATATGCCCATCCATGTATCAGTAAGAATTCCCAAAACTGAAAATGCACAAAAAAATAAAAAACAAAAAACTCACTGCAGCAGCAAAAGAATTTTTCATAACTTAAAAAGCCAGGAATATATCTAGAAGAGTCAAAAAGTGTAAAGCAACACCTCATGAGATTCCTCATTTATTTTTCAGCCCACGTCTTAACCATTTTCCTGGGGTTGTGTTTGCAGTATCCATATCTGAAACGGTAATCACTTTGAACATACCAATCTCTGTCCCTGTTGTTGAACATAGCAAAGCAAAGGACTAAGTTGTTTTTATATGTCTAAATGACAAGGTGTAATACCTCAGTGATGAAATTGTGACATAAGTTCACAATACAAACATATGGCCAAAAAAGGAGAAGAAAAGGCATAATAATGAAGAACTCATTCAATGAAATACACCAAGAGAATCCTTGGTCTCGATGTACAATAACAGAGTTCAATTATTTTCTTGCTCTACATGCATAAACCTTAGTCAAATTCTATTTATTTTAGAGGCCCTAACATCAATTAGTAAACTTTATAAAGAAATATATTAATAGAAACAAACCAAGGGATCAACACGCATACTTGAATACAATAACTGAAGTCTTGTAAATTTTAATGGCAAGTTCAGCACCATCAGATTTTGTAGCATGGTAAACATTGGCCTGCATGGATGGAGGGGTGAAAAAAAGATTAAAAGGCAAATGTTGAGAAATGATCAAATAGAGATTGGAAAACCCAGAGAAAGTTCAACTACGATTTGTCAAGAAACAGAGATATAACATTTTCATTCTCAGTTCTGGGCTTCTTTCCACTCCAATTCTTGCTCTATTTCCATAGCGGATCTTCCCCTAATCAAATACAACTATCATATCAAATATCAATCCTTAATTAACTTAAGATATACACATATGTAAAAAGGAAAAAGGAAATATTACCATCGAAAAAGAGTTTTGAGTGTTTGAGGGTATGATATCGCCGGAAAATCTAACCGGAGATTGTGAGAAAATGCAATAACTTGTGAAAAGGTTGACGCTTCTTGCAGTGTACAAAACTTGTAAAGATATTTTATGATTTACAAAATTTCGCCAGCTAATGTTGTATTCCCTAAATTACTTTTCATTGTTCCATAATTTAGCTTAGTTCATAACCTTACATTTTATACAAACAACAAAATGAGAACATGTTTTCTAGAAAATGTTAAAGCAAGAAAAGAATCCTCCACTATCCAACCACCAGCCACCATATGAGAAAAACACTCGAATCACACAAGCAAAATTCACCAAAATTCCAATAAAGCACATACCTTTGCGAGGATGAGATCCAACAGCTCAGTTCCACCTTTTGCAAGAAAAGAATCCTCCTGTTGATGACTGTTCAAATTCCCACAACGAAAGCAAAACCCATCACTAAGCAAAAATCAAACTTTTGGAGAAAGAAGAAACAAAGAAAATTGACATACCAAATAAGACATAAAGACATATACTTGAGGGGGAAAAAAGGTACCTTACATGCCATCGCAGGGGCCTGAAAGGCTCAGCCATAGCATGGGGATTAAAGGATCCAATCCTCCTTGGCTTTGGGCAAACCACAGTATCCCTATCCCTTCAATGACCAAAATCTTGAACACAACGTGGGACAGAGATAACAACAGAAGCCGTCATCTCCTCACAGGTAGCAAAAGCCTTTTGCTTCATATTTTTTTGGTGCCCTCCTTTAGATGTGTATAATTAACGCCTCACCTGTGAAGGAAAAATATAAGATATCACTTAGAGATATAATAAAAAGGTTTTCAAGACAAACACGTAGAGATTTAAGATCAAGAAGAAGATAACAAACTCCCTAGGGAACTTTTGATGAGAACAATTATGAGTAAAATCAATGAAAAGAAAGAACCTGAGCACCAAACAGAGCGATGCAAATTAGGCCCATCCATGAATGTAGACTGTAGAAATTGGCCACAATCCCTTCTTGGCTATGAAACTTCATCCAAATTCCAAAAATCCCAGAATCTAAAGCCAAACCGTGAAGGCACAAATGTACTGATTTTTTCAAATTTCCTGAACCAGGCAACCATTTGTGCACTAAAATGGCTGTAAAGACAAACAACAAGATAAATATAGCCCACTTCAGAAACCACTTTTCTTGCTCAGAAAGATCAAATCCCATAAACAAAATTTGCATTCTAGATCAATGTCACCATTGATTGATTACCTTATCCACTAACAAGAATAAAACCAATCACTATTAACAATGGATGAAGCACCTTCAAGAAATAGCAAAAACCCACTTCAAATTTAGTTGAAAGTCACATCAATACATGTAAAAATTCATGCTTTATCAAAGACATTACTGGCCACAATCCCTCTTGGCTATGAAACTTCGTCCAAATTCCAAAAATCCCAGAACCCAAAGCCAAACCTTGAAGGCACAAATGTACTGATTTTTTCAAATTTCCTGAACCAGGCAACCATCTGTGCACTAAAATGGCTGTAAAGACAAACAACAAGATAAATATAGCCCACTTCAGAAACCACTTTTCTGTTCAGAAAAAGCAAATCCCATAAACAAAATTTGCATTCTAGACCAATGTCACCATTGATTGATTACCTTCTCCACTAACAAGAATAAAACCAATCACCATTAACAATGGATGAAGCACCTGCAAGAAACAGCAAAAACCCACTTCAAATTTAGCTGAAAGTCACATCAAAACATGTAATAATTCATGCTTTATCAAAGATATTACAGCATAAATAAGGTCTTCTTGGGTAAAATAAAATACAGAATCAGCCAAGTTGTTTTTCAGGAAAATACAAAATGATAGTGGATCTGGTCACTATAATAGTGAGTGAGTGAAATCAAGATCGAAGAAGAAGAAGAGGAAGAAGAAGAAGAAGGAGAAGAAGAGAAAGAAGAAGAGGAAGAAGGAGAGGAAAAAGAGGAAGAAGAAGAGGAGGAGGATAGCGAAGTAGCTGGCTAGAGGAAAGAATGGGGGCAAGCGGCGCAAAAATGAAGAATGGGAGATAGAGATGTAACCCTAAAGCAGGGCGCAAACGACGTCGTTTTTCAAGTAGGAGGACGTTTCTTGAAGAGCGCACGTGACCAAAGCTGGTGGCATGTGCCGTGGTCGTCCATCCTTCCATGGTTATACTATTTATCTTAATAAAGTAATAAGCACCCAAGCTCAACCAGTGGTCATCCTCCCCATTCACGTGCATGGTTCAAAGCAAAAAAACCCCACTTTGTTAAGATAAAGTAATAAGAGCCAAAGACTGAACAACCACGACACGCTCCCCAAGCTGCAGTCACGTGCGCGTCTCAAAGGAATGACCGCCTTCTTGCCAAATGACGCCGTTTCCACCACCTCGCCTTGTGCTACTGGCCTCTGTTCCTATTTCGTGCCTGTCGCATCCTAATTAATGCTACTGTAATTAATGCTCTTATTCAGACAGCTAGCGTTTGGTTCAAATTCTTCAATGGCAATCACAATGGGTTTGATTGAGGGGTCAATAGTAATAGGAATTATGATTGCATTGTTGATGTTTGGTTCAAATCCTATAATGGGTATTATTGTGATTGATGTTGTTTGGTTCAAATCAACAATAGTAATAGGAATCAGTCAAAATTTCTATTTTACCCTTATCAGACTTCGCATCTTTATTATTATTATTACTATTATTACTATTATTAATTAGTAATAATAATATAATTTATTAATATTACTATCATTATTACTTACTAATAATATTATTAATATTATTATCATTATTAATTATTAATTTTTGTTATCATTATTTATTATTAATATAATTAACTATTATCATTATTAATATTATTATCATTATTAATTATTAATATTAATCATTAATAATAATATTATTAATTAATAATAATAATTATTAATTATTAATTATTAATATTATTATTATTAATTATTATTAATATTATTTTTAATAACTATTATTACTATTATTTTTAATAATAATTTTTAATATTATTATTTAATAATAAATATTAATATTATTATTTAATAATAAATATTAATATTATTATTTAATAATAATAATTATTATTAATTAATATGAATTATATTAATAATAATATTATTAATAATACTATTTTTTAATAATATTATTATTTAATAATTATTATTAATTATTAATTATTAATATTAATGAATTATTATTAATATTATTTATTTAATATTAATAATAATAGAAAAGAGCCAGAGAGGGAAGTGGGCTGTAACTTGTTGTTTCATGATAAAATAAGTATATCGGCTGGAAACCAGAACTGTCAGAAGAAAAGGAGATTTTTATCTCCGTAGATCTGGTGTAAACAACGCCACGTACTTATTTTCTGTATTTAGATCTTGCAGATCTGCTAACTTGCAGGGTGAATTTGAGCTTAAACTTGGTGCCTGTTGTTTACCAACACGGATCTGAAGCCGTATTGAGATCGAAAGGTGAAAAAGATCGTGTTGAGAGTACCAGATCTGATCTGGTATGGTAACAAGTAAAAGTATGAAATTCACACTATGATTTACTAGATCTACAAAATCTCTGTCCAGAAATCATGAAACACCATGTTAGATCTCATGGATCCCGACGGTGATGTGCCAACCGGAGGGATTTTACAACTGATTTGTTAAAAGCTTTTATTATTTATTTGTTTTCCTATCATTTAAGTTTATATTTCTGTTTAAACATTTACTACTTCTATCTTTAATATGTCTCCAATTTTCAATCGTTTTTCAAGAGGATCTTCTAGTTCCTCTTCAAACGCTTCGTCTTCAAACTTTTCAAACAATGTTATTTTCAAGGAAGAAGTAAATCTTGAAAATATTGAACAATCAATTGATAATTGGAAAATTCCTAAAAAACCACCAAGTGAAGTTTATAAAGATAAATGGAACTTGGTATCTGACTATACTGTTAAAACAGTAGAACAAGCTGTTACTCTTAATAATGATTATGAAAACATAAAATTGCTCTCTAAAAGAATAATTGAAAAACATAGGCAAAAATATAATTATTTGCATTTTGGACTTGTTCAAATAGCTGCAAAACCTCTAAATAGAGAAGGACTGGATACTTCTTTGCTTCTTTGTCTTAGAGGTTGTAGATTTTTGAATTTTGATGACTCTTTGCTAGGCATGATTGAAACTAGCCTATGTGAAGGTCCTGTTTATTTTGATTGTTTTCCAAACTTTACTGTTTCTTTACAAGATAGGAACATACTTGATGCTTTAACTTTAAATGTTAAAGTTGCAAACTTTAAAGCAAAAACTGGAACACTTCCTATTACAATTTTGTTTAGAATACAATACAAAGCCATGAATTCAGCTTTCAATACAGGAGCAGTCAGTGCTTCTAAAAAAGGTGAAACGGTTATGTTCCAAACAGATTTGACTAAGTCTAGGTTATCTATTCCTAGAAACATAAAATGGAGTCAGGTAACCTTGCCCGAAAATTGGTTTTTGTCAGAAGCAAATCCACCAGTACCAGTCCAAAATTCAAATATTAGACAATTTCCTAATGGAGGAGTTCAAATCACTTTTGATAGAACTCAAAGCCTTAGGATCTCAAACACAGTAAATAGTCATACAGGTAGAAGATCTTTTGAAGCCCAATCTTCTAGACAACCAGCAAGAGCTTCAACATCTTCTGTTGATACACGTATCCATGGTTTAGATAATTCATCTAGGATACCACAAGCTAGATATACAGTAGAATCTCAAATAGATTCCCCTGAACAAAGTGAAAGTAATAGCCTTCCTAGATCACCTACATATTCTACTATGACAGATAATGTAGGAGAATTAAGGATGCTCAAACAAGATTTTACAATAGACAAAGAAATACTTAGAAAAGAATTTTATAGTAAAGAAAACCAAGAAAAAAGAAAATGGTTTTTTGAAAACTATAAAAATGAAAATAGAAAAGAAATACAAGAAAAATATTATGATTTCTTGAAAATAAACGAGTTGCATGTAGCATTTTTTGCATGGTTTGAACATTATGCAACTAACAATTGTATAGATTATCCTTTTTCAAATGAAAAAGAGATCTGTGTTACAAAGACTTGGCAGGTTATTGATGGTAAGACAGTAAGGTCAGAGCTGCCGCCATCATTATCATTCACTACTTCATACAAGTCAGTGGAAATCAAAGCAATTCCTTTCAAACAAAAGGAAGCAAAAGATACAGGTCCAGTAAGTGCAAGAGATATTCAGAGCATTTACGAACAAAACAACTACACTAACAAATATCTTCAAGCTATTGGAGAACATCTCCTTACCAAGCCTATCCAATCAATATCTACATCTTCATATGTATCAAACACTTTCCCAAATAAACCTCTCTTTAAGCCACATGAAATACCCTCCAAGATAGCTAATCAGTTAGCAAACAGACCTCTAACCGGTTAGAAAAAAGGATAGCAAAGATTGAAGAAACCTTTACTACCCCAAAATCGAAGCAAAAATCAAGTGACCCTGCTTCAGCATCTGCTTCGGTAAATCAAGCTATGTGTGCCTTGGACAAAAGAGAAATATCTGAAGATGAACAATCGCAATTAGAATCTCCAGTGGTAGAGATTGCTAAATTAAGATATTGAAGTTCACATGGTGACAAACAACTATCAAACCAGAAAAGGCCTCAGAAGTTGTACTATCCCAGGGCAACATATCCAGACATGGTGTTGGAAGAAAGACCCAACATTCTCCAAAATAGCTACAATGCCAACAATATTTATGAGTGGAACATAGATGGACAGACGGAGTACAGTATGATGACTATTCTCCAACAGATGACAATGGTGGCAACATCATACAGAACATCTCAGGCTTGTACAGACCAATTGGCAGCACATATTGTAGTTGCCGAGTTTACAGGGCAATTAAAAGGATGGTGGGATGAACATCTCATTGAAGATGACAGACAAGGCATCATGCACTCAGTTAAGATTGATGATCAAGGAGAACCAATCCTACAAGACGGTGATACTATTTCTGATGCTGTATCTACTTTGATATTTACTATTGCCAAAACTTTTATTGGTGATTCAGGTATTTTTAGAGACAGATCATCAGAATTATTGAACAATTTGAAGTGCAAAAACTTATCTGATTTTCGATGGTATAAAGATACATTTTTCACCAGAATATATGCCAAACCTGATGTAAATCAAGCTTATTGGAAGGAGAAATTCCTTGATGGACTTCCAAAGTCTTTAAGGGATATGGTTCAAGAAGAACTCAGAAACACATATAATGGAGTGGTTCCATATTAACAGATTACATATGGACAACTGACAACACAGATCCAATGGGTTGCCTTGCGAATCTGCAGGCAAGATAAAATGCTCCGGCAACTGGCAAAAGACAGGGCACAAAGGAGGAAGGATCTTGGTTCTTTCTGTGAACAGTTTGGACTTCCCAGCTGTAGCCAAACCCAAAAACCTAAACATCATAAACATATATCCAAACCCAGATATGCCAAACATTTTCCCAAACGAAGACTTCCATATAGACAACCAAAACCATTACCACAACCAATCAATACACAGCCTAAACCATACCAACCTCCAAGACTAGCCTTGCCCAACATTATTTGTCACAAATGCCATAAACCGGGACATATAGCAAAATATTGTCGTCTCAGAAGAAGAATTCAGAATTTGGAGATAGATGAAAATATTCTGAATCAAATATCAAACCTTCTTGCTGAAACAGAGGATGAGGAATCAGGATATAGTGAGGACAATCATATCAACCAGATGGAAGATGATGATATTAATAGTTCTTCTTTCAGCGATGATTCAAATCCAAAAGACCCAATTGTTAATGTCTTAACCAAAGAACAGGATTTACTTCTCGAAATGATTGATAATCTGGAAGATCCAGAATAGAAAAAATACTATCTCAGCCAGTTCAAAAAAGCAGCCAGTGATCAACCATCTACCTCTAAATTCAGAAGTGACAATCCTGCAAATCACCCGAAGGTACTCAACACCTATAACCTTACAAACATCTTCAACAAATTTCCTCAAAAATCCTCCAAATAGATAACAGTACAAGACTTGGAAACTGAAGTTGTAAAACTTAAAATGGAAGTCAGAGAGATCAAAGCTCGATAGGAGCTTGATCAATTGGTTTTGCAAAACCTGACAGAACAGCTAGCACAAATAGATAAGGGTAAAACAATGGAAGAAGAAGTAGAAGTTGAGCAATTCCTCGAACCCTTAAACTCTGAAACTCCAAAAATTCTGTCTGCCATCACTTTTAGGAGACATGATGTCTGGATTAAATTGGTGGTACAAAATAATTTTGTATTAGAAACAGTAGCATTATGGGATATAGGAGCTGATCTTAGCTGCATTGATGAAGGAATTATTCCGTCAAAATTCTTTGAGAAAACTAAAGAAGGACTTCGTTCAGCAATCGGATCTAAGCTCAATATATCTTATAAGCTTACGGATGTTGAGGTAAAGTTTTCTTCAGCAGCAGTTAAGGTATCGTTCCTATTGGCTAAAAATCTTACTCATCCAGTTATTTTGGGTACATATTTTATTATACAATTGATGCCTTATATGACAACATTCAAGGGAATTTTGCCACAAAATCTGGGAAAAAATGTTCTTCTTCCTTTTACCAAGCCTCCAGTACACAAGGAGCTGAATTCTTTGTCTAACAAGATCAAGCGGATTAATTTCTTGAAGGAAGAAATTGAGTATAAAAGGATTGAGGCACAATTGGCTCAACTACTGATTCAGAACCGAATCAAGATACTGCAAGAGAAAATTGAGCGGCAAGTTTGTGCTGAAATACCAACTGCTTTTTGGAAAAGAAAGCAACATACTGTTTATCTTCCCTATGAAAAGGACTTTAAGGAGAAAGACATCCCAACAAAAGCTAGACCAATTCAGATGAATCAGGAGCTTCTGGAGCACTGTAAGTCAGAAATTAATGATCTTCTGAAGAAACATATTATCAAGCCTAGTCAATCTCCATGGAGTTGCCCGGCATTTTATGTGAACAAAAGCTCAGAAATTGAAAGAGGAGTACCAAGATTGGTAATAAACTACAAAGCTCTAAACGAAGCTCTTCAATGGATCAAGTATCCAATTCCAAAAAAAAGAGATCTTTTGCAAAGGCTTAATACAGCAAAGGTATTCTCTAAATTTGACATGAAATCTGGATTTTGGCAAATTCAGATTAACCCAGCTGACAGGTACAAAACAGCTTTCACAGTACCATTTGGGCACTATGAATGGAACGTTATGCCTTTTGGCTTAAAAAATGCTCCATCAGAATTTCAAAGGATTATGAACGAGATTTCTAATCCTTACTAAAGTTTTACTATTGTTTACATAGATGATGTCCTAGTTTTTTCTAACAACATAGATCAACATTTTAAACATCTAAACATCTTCTTACAAGCTGTTAAAGAAAATGGTTTAGTTGTATCAAAAAAGAAGATTAGTCTATTCCAGACTAGAATTCGGTTTTTAGGACATTATATCCACTTAGGAACAATTATTCCTATAGAAAGATCTATCCAGTTTGCAGATAGGTTTCCTGATCAAATTCTAGAAAAACAACAACTGCAGAGGTTTCTAGGATGTTTAAACTATATAGCTGATTTTATTCCTGAATTAGCTAATATTATTAAACCTTTGCATGACAGGTTGAAGAAGTTTCCCCCACCATGGACTGATGTCCATACAGAGGCGGTAAGAATGGTGAAAGCCCAAGTCAAGGCCCTGCCTTGCTTGATTCTGCCAAACCCAAGTCTTCCAAAGATCATTGAAACTGATGCATCTGATTTGGGTTATAGCGGGATACTTAAACAAGTACAAGACAACAAAGAAAGAATTGTTGCCTTTACTTCTAAACATTGGAATAGTGCTCAACAATACTATTCCACAATCAAAAAAGAAATGATAGCTATTGTTTTGTGTATTTCAAAATTTCAATCTGATTTGCTTAACCAGAAATTTCTTGTTAGAATAGATTGTAAATCTGCAAAAGACATTTTGAAAAAAGATGTTAAAAATCTTGCTTCTAAACAAATTTTTGCAAGATGGCAAACTATTTTATCTGTTTTTGACTTTGATATTGATTATATTAAAGGAGAAGCAAATTCTTTGCCTGACTTTTTGACTCGTGAATTCTTGCAGGGTAGGTAATGCCTCCAAGAAAGAAGAAAGAAGAAGAACCACCCCCAATGCCTAAGCGCATTGTCCAAAATCTTCAATCCAAACAAATTGAAGCCTCCACTTCAAACAAACAAACCAGATATTTGCAGGCAAACAGCCCAAAGACTATGCTTTGAGCCAAATCCAGTTAGAAACCATAAAAACAGAAACCTCAAACTTGCCCATTTGAATTGTCAACCCAAAAATTTGGGCCGAAATGGTAGAAGAAAATGAAGCAGTCGAATTGGAGACTATCCAAAAATGGGCTGCATCAGTAGGATTTCAACTCGTGAAATCCCCACAAACTTTAGTAGTGGTTTCAAACCCTACTAATTTGAAAAATACTCAAACTTCTGTAGTGGTTGCAAGCCCTACAAATTATTCAATGTGGTGGCATCTAGCTCCGCACAAACAAAACAAATTTCGAAAAATGTTTTGCAAAAAACAGTTTTGAAACAAGAATATTTCAAAAATCAAACTTATGCTTTTGTTTGCCAAACAGAACCTGATTTCTTTGTAAACAATCCAAATGAAGTAGCAGAGGCTATTCTTCCAAAAACCTCAAATTTTTGAACAAACACCAAACAAAACCCAAAATTTCTACGAGTTTATTCTTGTAGATACTAAATCTATTGCTTTGAAACACTATCTTGACCAAAAAGATAGAACATTGATTACCCATTCAACTGCCCAAATCCTCAAAATCCTCAAACCATCAGACTGGGGAACCAATTTGAATACACCTCGAAATTTTTCACAACCCTTTTCTCCCCCAGGATTTACATATTGGGATTATAGGCAAGCTTGGTTTAATACCTTTTCAAAGCAAAGCCAAATAAACAAACACTCCTGGTTTTTCTATTTTAAAAGAGGAACCAAATATGATTTTCCAATCTGGTTTATTCAATGGTGGAATTGTTTTGGACCAAATCCACAAATTCTTCCAGCAGAAACTCAGTTGGGATTACAAAAATTCTCAGAAAAATTTACAACTACTGAAATGCATGTTCCACTATTATTGCATTTCTATTCAATCTTTTCTTTGTCATGGATTTATGCTTGAAAATTTGAATTTTCTAAGCAGGAGAACAAATTTCCTCCACTATTGATCAGACAAGGATATACAAAGTGGTGGAAAGATTTTGACATTGGGTGTGCGCATCCTCACAAGATTGATGTATGGTTTCAAAAGAATCCACAATTCCTCTCATCAGCGGACCCTAAAATATGCCAGTTTCTTCAACAGAAATCACTAACAGCTTCCAAATTGGCAGTAATTTCAAACAAGGACGACTATGTTAAACAACTTGAGAACTTGTTAGCCCAATTTAAACAAGCTAGCAGTGAAGAACCCAGTACATCAAGCACTGGCCAACACAAGCAAGCCCAATCTCGGGAACAGACGAAGAAGACTTGCTAATTGATCCAAATCAAAATGAAGATGACTGTTATGGTATATTTTCTCAAATACCATAAATGAAGATTGTTTGACTGTAATAGTTTAGTCAAATATTAAAAAAAAAAAAACGGGAAAAATGCTATAAGTATTCCCACTTTCAGCACATAAGGCAGACTTTGGAGACCAAAGCATAGAAATTTCCTCTATTCTCTCCCGTAGCAAACTTTCTCTCTTATTTCTTTCTTTTCTTCTTAAGCTTTCCAACTTTTCTTTTTTTTGTTTCTTGGAAGATTTCCTAAGCTTGGATACCTTTGCTTGGATCCCTTGCTTAAGAACTTATTGGAGTTTGATTAAGGACCAAACTTGTGTAAGGACCTTAATCTTATGAATTTAGTGTAATTTCTTTTATGTACTTTAATTATGAATTTCATATCTTGTGTTCATATCTTGATCTAACTTTCTAACTTCTAACTTTTAATTTTATGTTATTTACTTTCTTGCTTTTACTTTCAGTCCTTTAATTTATGCAAGCTAGAATCTAACTGATCTAATTCAGTGGCAGTCCGTCTGCGACCCACTTTCCTTTATGCAATTTTTATTTTAATATTATTTATTTAATATTAATAATAATAATATTATTAATTATAATAATAATAATAATAATATTATTATTATTAATCTTACTATTACTATTATTATAATAATAATAATAATATTATTATTATTGTTATTATTATTATTAAAGTACACATTGGAGTAGGGAGCTATTTAGTAGAGTTTGAGAAAATCGATTGCCCAATACAGGGTAATGGATGATTAATGGGGGGAGACTAGGTAATCATCCATTGACTCATTTTAGGTAATCAATGATGAATAGTCATTCCCATTACCTCTTCCCAAACATTAACAATGGCAATCACTTTTGTTGATTACCATTGACCCCTTCTATTCCCCCTTACCAAACGCCCCCTCAATGTTTGACAGCATTTAACTAATGCTCTTCTCTCATATCTCACCTCTTCTCTACTCACAAACATCTCTGATCTCTGACCTCTTCTCCACTCCCAAATGCATCTCATCTCTAATTTGGTTTTCTCCGCCGCATTAACATTGGTTATGTCAACTTCTTTCTAATGGAATATCTTGTCATTGTGTTGCTCGAGAAAGCATCTTTCTTGGATTCTCGGGTTTCTCCTACCCTCTAGGCTCTAACGGGCTTTCTATCTCGGTTAATATGCCTGTGTTGCGTTCTAATGCCGTCGAATGCTTACAGACTTGCGGTAATGTCACCTGTCAACTCAAGGAATGGGGAAATCCTCTTCCCTGAATATTTAGCTTTTTTTTTCCTATCTCATCAATATTTTGTTATTACTGTTCTCTTCCTGATTTCTTTTGTTATCCTTTTTCTCTATTTTTTGAATCTTGTATATCTTCTGCCTCCGAGTTTCTTCGGCTCATTTTTTGTTGGCCTGGTTATCATCATCGTCGTATGTAACTGTGTTCCGATACGGTTGTACTCCTTCGAATTTTAAAAACACTCATATTTTAAATAAATTGGAATTTTCGTGTTGGCTACCGCGTTCTTCTGGCTTGTTTCTTCCCTGTTACTTTGGTATTTCTACTATTTCTTTGACTGATCTACAATCTCTCCTCGTATATTGTGTGTGTTTTGTTGTTGTTCGTGCTCTGTGCTGCTGCGCCAAGTGCTTTTGCTTTGTTCCTGCCTAAAGATCCCGTCAATTTGTGGTTTCTTCTTTCTTTGTTTCGTCTGTTTCTCTACAATATCTCCTTCAATCTCGTTTGCCTTTTGTGCTTTGTTGTTGCTGCATATGATGCTCTTGCCTGGTGATTCCGTTACTGTTACGTTGATGTTTTGTTTGTCCCATCTATTTATTCGGTTGCTCTCCTTATCACTATGTGCGATTTTTTTGCCTTGGACCTTCTGTGTTGTGCATCTCCATGTAATTACAGTTATTATTGTTCTAACATCTTTAGTAGCTTTGTTTTGCCCTTCTGCACATCACTCGATATACACTCTCCCTTTGTATATTGTATGTATGTAATGAATGTTCATGGTGAACCTTATTCACCCTCCCTTGTTGCTGCATTTAATGCTTTTGCTTGTTTATCTTGGGGCTTCTGTGTTGTGCATCTCCACATAACTATAGTAATTGTTCCAACATCTTTGGTATCTTTGTTGTTGTATTGTGCACATCACCCGATCCACGCTCCCATATGAATTATGGTTGGTCATGGCAAACCTGGTTCAGCCTCCCTTGCTGCTGCATTTAATGCTTTTACTTGCTTATTGGCTAATAACGATTCCGTTAAGGTCTTGATGGTGCTCTATTTGTTTCACCTGTTTAATGTTATGTTCTCTACTTGTTGTGCTTTCCACTTGAAATCCATATGATCAGTGTTCTGTTATCTTGGGGCTTTTGTGTTCTGCATATCCACATAACTACAGTAATTGTTCCAGCATCTTCAGTATCTTTGTTGTTGTCTTGTGTACATCGCCTGATCCACACTCTCCCAATTGATATCATATGAAATTAATGGTTTGTCACCGCAAACTTGGTTCAGCCTCTCTTGCTGCTGCATTTAATGCTTTTACTTGTTTATTGGCTAATAATGATTCCGTTAAGGTCTTGATGGTGCTCTATTTGTTTTGCTTGTTTATTGTTATGTTTTTCACTTGTTGTGCTTTCCACTTGAAATCCATATGACCAGTGTTCTATTATGCTTTCAATAGGATTGCACTTCTCCCTTCATCTACGTATATTCTACCTTCTTTCAAGGATTTGCGCTATCATATGACCTATAGGTAAGATGGACCTACGTTAATGGTGAGCTGTGAGGGGTGGTGCTGTTGAAACTACTTCCTCTTCCCCTACTAGTTGCTGGTGCTTAGTTTGTTGTTGCTACTTGTGTGTTTATCTCTTTATATATATATATATATATATTAATATTCGTTCCCCCGTAATTGATTTCTACTTGCAAGTAGCCATCTGTGTGCTCGTGTACTCTTTACCTGATGCAATTTGTTTGTTTACTCCGTACCAGTTAATTGTTCTTAACCCTGCTACTACTTTTAGATGGATAAAAATGGGCTGCATCGGCGGCGTTATGCCCAATTGCCACAAGAGTAAAAAAAAACTTTTGGTGCGGTGTAGTCAAGCGAGAGCGGTAAAAAGGCAGAGGCTGCTTAGTTAGGGAAATGATAGCGCTTGCTCTACGCAAGGAACTAATTACAATAGTACTTCCAATAATCGTGGTTCTGCTATGCAGGGTGAGAAATGTGATTGTTCACATCTCATGTAGTGTATAAGCTGAAATATATGTCTTGTTCGCATTGCTATATGTGTTAATTGGTCGCTTTTTCGGTGCAATAAGCTTATCTTTCGCTGAGACAATAAAACTTCTACTCACTAGTACAGTTGATGCATTACTTTTTAGCTCCAATAGGGATTTAAATATGGGAGATGTAGGAGTGAGTGGGAGAATAATGGCACCTGCATAGAATTGTCAAGGTAACTTGGATTAGGATTAAGTTACAGAAATTGGCGTATTTGTTCTATTGTAAACTGCCATCTTATACTATAATATAGTAAATTAATATTGTAGGTAATCAGAGCATATGAAATGCGTTTCTGCTGCAAGAATGCCTTCTATCGGTCTATACCTTGTGCTACATGCTTTTTGTAATTATTATAATTATTATCTTAGAATATACGCATAAGGTCTGCCAAGATAGTTTTGGTTTCGTTGTTGCTCTCCAACTAGGAAATAGAGCGTGTTGTTTCCTTTATCTTTCCAAAAACGTTTTCTGTCGGCTCCTTAAAAAGAAAAACCTTATGTCGTATGTGTTGCTTTGTATGTTGTACTGCCCTTTTCTTTTCTGTGTTTTGGAAAAATATAAAACATTTTACTGTACGTGTTGCTTTGCATACTGTCCTGACATTCTCTCTGTGGTCAGAAACTCTTTTTCCCCTGATGACTGTGTGATCTTCATCTTTGTTTTCCTATACCTGTATTTTATGTTCACCTTTAAATTATATTGGTTTTTTAGTATTACATAGTTTTTGCCTATGGCCAAAACCACTCATGCACAAACTGCCCTTTTACTAACACTGATAAAATCATTGTTGTTGCTCCATGTTTAAAACGGAGATGCGTTCCTACTGTGTTATTTTCAAATGTCATTTCTCCTTACTGTTCAGATCAACCCATTCACTGTGATATCGTTTTGGCGATATTATATTATTACAAAAAAGGACCTTCTAGCTATGTTTCGCTGAAATGATTTCCATTTTTTCTGTGCATACCAACTGATTCCCAATTCTTTTACTTGTTGTCTTTTCTTTGTTTTAAGTGACATCCAAAAGTTTAACCTTTTCTTTGTGGTCAGAAACTCTTTTTTTCGTGGTGACCGTGTAATCTTCATCTTCATTTTTCTGTACCTGTATTTTATGTTCACATTTACATTATATTGGTTTTTTTGTATTTCATAGTGTTTGCCGGCCAAATCCACTCATGCACAAACTATGCTTTGACTAACACTGATAAAATCATTGTTGTTTCTTGATGTTTACAATAACGATACGTTTCTACTGTGTTTTTTTAGTGTTGTTTTGCCTTACTGTGTAGACCAACTCATTCACCGTAACTGTGTTTTTGCGATATTGTATTATTACAAAAAAAAGACCTTCTAACTATGTTTTGCTGAAATGCTTTCCATTTTTCCTTTTCATACCAACTGATTCCCAATTCTTTTACTTGTTGTCTTTGTTTTAATTGACATTCAAAAGTTTGTGCAATTTACCATTTCAATGTGTCGCACTTGGTGTCATTTTAATAGTAGGCTTTTTGCTGCAGAAAGACGTGCTCTGAATAGGAAAAAAATACCTACGAAAAGTTTGTTACTCCCCGCTGCCATGGACTGCGAACATTGTGGCGCTGCGAGGTTTTATTTGGAACCCCCTGGTTTTTGTTGTTCTGAAGGGGTGTTTCTTTAGTAATTACGCCATTACCATATCTGCTATGGGTTTTATTTAAGGGGAACAGTGAGCAGTCTGTCCAGTTCAGGAAAAATATTAGATCCTTTAATAATAACTTCGCGTTTACATCTTTAGGGGGTGAAATATAATAAGGAACTAACCAAAAATAGATATGGGATATACACGTTTCCTGTGCAGGGCTAGGTATACCACTTTTTAGGTAGTTTAATCTCGAGTGATAACAAGTTAACTGGTGTGCAGTTTTACTTTTATGATACTGAAGAGGAAATCAATAAGAGGTTTAATTCTTCAGATAGATTTCGTGAGATAACATTAAGGCTGCTTGTTGATGCCATTCGCGATAACCCTTATACAAAATTTTTCAGGAATCTTAGGTATGTTTTAGACGTCGAAAAACATACTATAGTCTTGAACGGGTATCCATGTTTAGAGCAGCGTGAGCATCGTGTCTATAACCTGCCTTCTGTTTCACAAGTTGCGGCTATATTCCCAGAGGCCCACCTCGATGATAGTTTTAGAACCGCCCATATACGGGTTTATAGCCATACGAATGTCTCTTATACAATCCAGCATTACTATGCATGTTATGACAGCCTTCAGTATCCGTTGTTGTTTCCACGTGGAGAGTCAGGTTGGTATTTTGGAATTAAAAAAGTTCTCAGATATAACTGGCATCGAGATTCAGGTCCTCCACAGGAAAATGTTGCCATTAATCCATCCTTGGTACATGATCCAGCTGAGTTACTATATTCCAAACATAAAGGTGTTTAGTTATACTATAATTTCGCCCAATTCCTTTCTTCATTTGATATGTTTTTTAGACAATGCTATTGATTGAAGCGGGTTACTGATTACTACATTTTACTTTTTGTAGCTGCTGTTCAAGAGAGTAGGGTTGAACACTGTGTATCTGCAAGAGAATACAATTGTTACAAACTTCAGATGAGACAAAATGATCAATCGATGATTCTGAATTTTGGTAGGCTTTTGCAGCAATTTGTTGTTGACATGTATGTAAAAATAGAAACGACACGACTAGATTTTGTTAGGAAAAATTAGAATGAAATTAGGTCCAAAATGTTAAATAGTACAATGGACAATGTTGCTGTTGGTGAATGTGATGGAAAACGGATTGGTCGTAGGGTCTATTTGCCTTTATCTTTTATAGGTGATCCTAGAGATATGTATAGAAGGTATTTGGATGCAATGACCTTGGTGCAGCAATACAGTAAACCATATCTTTTTTTAACTATGACTTGTAATCCAAACTGGAAGTAAATTCAGGATAACTTGCAATGTAATCAGAATGTATTTGATCGTCCAGATTTGTTATATAGGGTTTTTAGGGCTAAGTTTGAACTTCTTAAAGTTGAAATTGTTAAGAAACAATTGTTTAGGGAGGTTGCTGCATTTGTTTATAGTATAGAATTTCAAAAGAGGGGCATGCCTCATGCTCATATGTTGTTAATTTTAAAACCTGAATTTAGGTCTTTGAACTCCAAAGTTTACGATTGTATTGTTTCTGCTGAAATACCTGATTTTGTTTATGAATCCCATTTATATTCTATTATAGTTAGGCATATGATGCATGGTCCTTGTGGACATTTGAATAGCCAAAACCCATGCATGAGAAACGGATATTGTAAAAGCAAATATCCTAAAGAGTTTGTCCCTTATACCTCCCATGTCGATGATGGATGTCCACAATATCGTAGACGAGATAATGGTAGAAAGGCTATCGTGCGTCGTCATGAATTAGACAATCGATGGGTAGTTCCATATAATCCTTATTTGTTAGCTCTTTTTGATTGTCAAATGAACTTGGAAATTTGTGCGACTGTTAAGATGGTCAAGTATATTTATAAATATGTTTATAAAGGACATGATCTTGTGAGTTATAATGTTGTTGCCCAGAATGAAGGGCAACCCATTGCTGAAATTAAGAACTTTCAAGATGGGAGGTGGATTGGACCGCCCGAAGCAATGTGGAGGATTTTGTCTTTCAAATTAAGTGAAATGCACCTTGTTGTTTATACACTTCAGGTTCATCTTGAGGACTCACAGGTAGTCTGTTTTCATAAGAATTCTTATCTTAGATCAATGGTTCAGTCCGATAAATTTTCAAAGTCTATGTTAACTGAATTTTTTTATGAATCGTACAAATGAAAGGGCTATACAATTAAAATGTCTGTGTAGGGAATTCCCTCAATTTTTTGTATGGAATAGCAAGAATAAACAGCGGACAGAACAAAAATGTAGGTCTGTAATTGGTAGAATGGTTAGTTTGAGTCCTTGCGAAGGTGATCGTTATTATCTAAGATTATTACTCTCGCATGTAAGGGGTCCGACATCTTATTCTAATTTGCTTACTGTTGATGATAATTTGTTGTCTTTGTTTAGAGATGCTACTCTCAAAATGGGCTTCTTAAATTCTGATAATTACATTGAGGATACACGTGATGAGTGCTCTACTTTTCATATTCCATCTACCTTCAGATTTTTGTTCGCTATTTTATTAGTATATCGTTCACCAAATGAATCTAGAAACCTGTGGAATAAATTCCAAGCAGAATTGTTATCGGACTACAGTAATGTTAGTGTGTATGGTGAACTTAGTGATGTAGAAATTATAAAGCTTATTTTAAAAGATATAAACAAAACTTTAGAACAAATGAGGAAAAGTTTGGTTGACTATTGTTTAGTGCCGACATAATTTCTTATTTGCAATTATGTGGAATGGCTAACAAGGGAACTTGATAGTGAAATTAACATTCAGGTTACCCCTGAACATGTAGAACTTTGTTCTCGACTTAATGCTGATCAAACAACAACGTATAATTTAGTGGTAGAAGCTGCGTTGTTGGGTCCAACTAGGTGCTTCTTTGTTGATGGCCCGAGGGGAACTGGCAAAACATTTTCGTACCGTTCTATTCTGGCGACTATAAGAAGTAAAGAATTCGTTGTGATTGTTGTTGCAACTTCTGGAGTTGCTACATCAATCTTGCCTAGTGGTAGGACATCACACTCTAAATTTAAACTTCCTTTAGATTCTGGTAGTAGTAAAGTTTGTCAATTGAGTAAACAAAGTAGTGTTGCTAAAATGATTGTTAAAGCTAAATTAATATTATGGGATGAGGCTACAATGGCTGAGAAATTGGTTATTGAAGATTTTGATTATTTACTGAGAGATCTTACTGAAGTTCATGAACCTTTTGGTGGAAAGTGTTTTGTGTTTGGTGGAGATTTTTGCCAAACTTCACCAATCATAGCTAAGGCAATAAGAGAAATGCACGTTAATGCTAGAATTGTGAATTCGTTTTTGTGGCTTTCAATGCATAAGCTATCATTACGGCAGAATATGAGGCCAGCTTTAGACCCTAAGTTTTCTGAGTATTTATTAAAGGTTGGAGAAGGTTTGCTTCCTATGGATGAGGATGTGAATATTACACTTCCGACAGATATAGTTATACCCTATGACAAAGGAGATGCATCGTTGAATAGGTTAGTAACATATGACCATATCTATTGTTACATTCTGTATGTTCATTTTTATATCTTTGATATTGTCTTTTTTGTTCACCTTTACATAATTACCGTTTTAATGTTTTCTTGTTAATAGGTTGTTGGGCTTGTTGGAATGAATGTCCTAAAGACAATCATTTGATGATTGTTTGACATTTTATTATCATGAATATTCTATTAATAAAATGTATTTTATTATTGTCACAATTGTTTATAATTGTTAAATGAATTATTGTAATAATAATGTCCATAGAATATAATGTATATTCTTAAATATCCTTAGTCGAGTATTATTAATAGGGACATTAATAATACGATAAGACTAATATATGGTTGATTAATATGTGATATTAAGGACAATACATAAGTGCATAAATTAGAGAATTCATGTACTGGATCGACCCGCTATGAAATCATTGCATGGATCATGTTATGATAGTCATAAATGATTTCGTAGTGATGATGGTGTTGACTGTTCCTTAGACCTGAGGTCACCATGGTGCCCAACATAAAGAATTGTATATTTTGACTCCATCAAACGTTGCCCTTAACAAGGTGATTATAAATATGGTGACTGGATATATAATAATTTATGTAGTGGGTTGTGAGTGATTAAGATGGGATTTGTTCTTCCTATAACATGGGAATGATATTTATGGACTCTTGATTGAGTTAAGCTAATAAGTGCATGGCCATGCCCAAATGATTTGTTTTTTGTTTTGATTAGCTAATTCAGGAATCAAGAAATAAAGATTAAACTATATGAGAATGACATGTTCATGTCTCATGTTTAATCTAGATATAGAGAACAAAAGGAATTTACAACATGGTAACATCAGTCACAGTTTAGGTTGCTTTGAAGCATTTATTTCTTCGTAATTTGGGTAGTAATGATGCGTTGCTAGATACCTCTCAGTGTTTTTAACAATTATTGCCAACATTACGGGAACCTACAGGGTCGTACACTTAGAATAGTAAGTAATTCAGAACATTTAAATTCATTAGATGAATTTTATTTGAGCAATTGAATAAACTATCCTAGCTAGACTAGGATTAAGTTTTGGTTTTGTCATAATTAATTAATTAATATATATGATATATATTTTAATTAATTTCCTAGTTAGACTAGGATTTGACTATTAATTGGTTTCCTATTTAATTAATTAATGAAGTGTATCAGAATACTATTGAGAATAGGATTCTATTTTGGTTAAGGTTTTATGAAACCCTAAGCCTATAAATATCAACTTAACTATCTACCTCCGTAGATAGGAAGAAATATATGTTTCACCTCAGAGAGGTTTGTGAGACAGGTTATTTTAAAGAATCAAAACCCTACTATATTGCTCAAAGATTAATTCAAGTGTTGAATTAATCAACTAATTAACAAGAATAAAGGGCTAGCACCCAAGTTCTTGTGAGTTCTATCTGGGTTCGTGAGACGAGTTCGGTGATTACGCTGTTCGTGTGGATACCATAGAGACACGATCTAATTGTTCTTGTTCTGTTGATGCTTCTACAGTACGAAAGGCGCACCAAAATGGTATGTTCTGAACATATAATAGATTATTGTTTTAAACTGATCTTGGTTTAGGGAATTAAAATTTTAGATTTCCGCTGCTTATGCCTGTTTAATTCCCAACAGTGGTATTAGAGCCAAGTTTAAAACACTATCTATTATGATTGAAAGTATGTAAATAAATTTTTTATATATGAGATATAATTATTTATTGTTTGATAAGATCAAATTTACATGCTTCCTGAATACACGATTAAACAATTGCATAATTTGGTGTGATTTGCGCAATGTTAATTCATGAGAATGCATAAAATTATAAAAAATGTGTTGTTTTGGTTTTGTTGGTCAACGTATTGAAGTCTGCAGAAAAAGCCGAAATTCTCTATTTTGTTTTTGATTTCTTGATCCACGGAATTGTCAACAAAATGTTTGTTGACCGAATTGTTGATTGGAAATTTGTTGTGCAAATTTAACATGTTGACCGAAATGTGGTTTTAACCAAATACTGTTGGGCCACTTTGAATCAAAAGAAACAAAACTATTACAATCACAAATGTAATCCTGATGTTTATCATTTAATTTAATATTATGAATTGATAAGATTAATTTATAATATAATTTGATGGGCTCAAATTAGATATAATTAATTCATAATATATTTGATTTGATTAGATCGTATTGTATAAAATTAATAAGATACAATTTGATAAGATCAAATAAAATATAATTGATAAGATTAATTTATAATATAATTTGATGAAATCAAATTCTATAAAATTAATATAATGATAAATTATAATTTATTTTCATGCATAATTATTATTGTCTGACAATATTTATTTGGTCTGATAATATTTATACGGTCAATATGCATGTATTACTAATAATTTGATAAGATCAAATTTAATTGAGTTAAAGAGTTTAATTCATGATTTAGTGAGATAATCACTTATTAAAATATATTAAGTTTTTCCTTCCAATAAGTTATCTCTCGTCAAATTCTTGATCGAATTAAAGTAGTTTCCGCCAAAGTGGGGTGATTGATTCTATCTTGAAAAGGCGTAGAGGAAAATGTAGAGTCTACCAAAGCAGTGTACCTTGTTCCATCGATTAACTATTGGGTCGGACTTAACTAGTACAAGCCCAATAGGATTGGGAGTCTAGAGGAAAAGAGTTGGGCCTTCACCTATAAAATGAAGTTAAATAAATAGTTATTTACCCAACTGTTCCAAGAATTGTATAAAAATGCAATTAGCAAAGAGTTGCTTACCTAAATAGCCAAGTTTTGAGTTTTTCAGCCAAAGCTGTCTCAATAATTGGTGAAATATGGATCTTGGCCTACTAGAAAGTTTAGAACTTTCAGAATTAATAAGAGGGATATTAATTCAAATAAAATAGTAGGAGAATTATTTAATTAAAGTCCTATTAAATAATTTAATTCATGATATTTATTCTGGCATATTTTTCTGTTATAGAATAACATGGCATCTAATGCTATAAACAACATATCTGTGCGATCCATCATTGAGAAGGATAAACTGGTTGGGACCAACTTCATTGATTGGTACAGAAGCGTGAGAATTGTTCTCAAACAAGAGAGGAAGTTGTATGTCCTAGAGCAAAAGATTCCTAAGGACCCCATGTAACTACTCATAAGACAGACAAAGATGCTTACAAGAAGCACAAAGATGACTCTGGGGATGTTGCATGTTTCATGTTAGGAGGTATGAACTCCGAGCTTCAGAAGCAACATGAAAACATGGAGGCCTTTGAAATGATCAAGCATCTCAAGCAATTGTTTCAAGAGCAAGCTCGACAAGAAATGTATGACATTTCTAAGGCACTATTTCAATGTAGAATGACAGAAGACAGTTCTGTTAATTCTCATGTGCTCAAAATGATTGTGTACATTGAGAGCCTTGAAAGGTTGGGATTTATATTGAATAAACATTTGGCAATTAACCTTATCATGCAATCGTTGCCAGATAGTTTTAGTCAAATTGTCATGAACTATAATATGCATAGTTTGGACAGAACTTTAACTGAGCTCTATAACATGCTAAAGACTGCACAAAACAAATATGCAAAAGTAGAACCCTAGGTCCATATTGATGGTTCAAAAGGGTAATAGCAAGAAAAGGGGCAAGGGCAAGAAAAGCAAAAATCTTAAACCCAAGGCTGCTGCACTGAAACCTAAACGAGGGGTTACAAAGGATGCAAAGTGCTTCCATTGTGGTGAAATTGGTCACTCGAAGAGGAATTGCAAAGTGTGTTTGGAAGATCTAAAGAAGAAGAGAAGTGAGACTTCTACTTCAAGTATTTATGTTATTGAGATTAATCTCTCAACTCCTACTACTTGGGTATTAGATACTGGTTGTGGTTCTCACATTTGTTTGAATGTGCAGGAACTGAAAAACAGTAGGAGACTTGAAAAGGGCGAGGTGCACCTACGAGTGGAAAATGGAGCAAGAGTTGCTGCATTAGCTATAGGAACATATAATTTGTCTTTGCCCATTGGGCTTGTTATAGAACTTAATAATTGTTATTACGTTCCGTCAATTACCAGAAATATTATTTCTATTTCTTATTTAGATAAGGAAGGATATTATTTTGATATTAAAAATAGAATTTGTTCTATTTATTTTAAATGAATATTTAATGGTAATGCTCCAATGATCAATGGCTTGTATTTATTGGATCTTGACATGCCCATTTGTAACAATAATAAAAGGCTTAAATTAAACAAATCAAACCTGACTTACTTTTGGCATTGTCGTTTGGGCCATAAAAATGAGAAACGCATTCAAAACTTTATAAAGATGGATTTTTGGACTCAATTGATTTTGAATCATATGAGACATGCGAATCTTGCTTGTTAGGAAAAATGACAAAACCTCATTTATCGGACACAGTGAACGGGTTAATGACTTATTGGGTCTAATACATACTGATGTATGTGGACCAACGAGTTCACAAGCTAGAGGTGGGTATTTGTATTTCATTACATTTACTGATGATTTCAGTAGGTATGGTTATGTCTACCTGATAAGACATAAATCTGAATCATTTGAAAAGTTCAAAGAATTCAGAAATGAAGTACAAAACCAACTTGGAAAAAGTATAAAAGTACTTTGATCAGATTGAGGTGGTGAATACTTAAGTCAAGAATTTTGTGACTATTTGAAAGAGTGCGGGATAGTCGCACAGCTCACTCCACCAGCTACACCACAATTAAATGGTGTGTCTGAAAGAAGAAATCGAACCTTGTTAGACATGGTTAGATCGATGATGAGTCACATAGATCTTCCAATCTCCTTTTGGAGATACGCTCTAGAGACAACTTTTATACTGAACAGAGTTCCATCTAAAGCAGTTCAAAAGACACCATATGAGATATGGATTGGGAAGCGTCCTAGTATGTCTTTTATCAGATGTTGGGGTTGTGAGGCTTACGTAAAACATCTAGCTTTCGACAAATTAGCACCAAAATCTAATAAATGTTATTTTGTGGGATACCCTAAAGAAACTAAAAGGTATTACTTCTATAATCCTTCAGAGAACAAAGTGTTTGTTTCTTGAACTGGAGTATTTTTAGAAAAACAATCTGTCTCTAAAGAAACCAGTGGGAGGAAAATAGAACTTGAAATTGTTCAAGAGCCACAAGAAAACATAGAACCGATGATGAATTTTGAGCCAGTTTCACAAGTAGTTGTGGAACCTGAGATAATTCCGCAAGAAGTTATGGAACATGAAATGGCTCAAGATACACAAGGCCCACGTAGGTCACTTAGGTCACGAGGTTGCCTGCGAGATATAATTTTCTCGTAACTCAACAAGGGGACGTGATGCTCATTGATGAAGATGAGCCTACAACTTATGAACAAGCTATAACTGGGCAAGATTCTGAGAAATGGCTTGAAGCCATGAAATTTGAAATGGACTCCATGTATACCAACCAAGTGTGGACTTTGGTTGACCCACCTGAAGAGGTAAAACCCATTAGGTGCAAGTGGGTTTTCAAAAGGAAAACCGACATAGAAGGAAATGTGCATACCTATAAAGGGCGATTGGTTGCAAAAGGCTTCAAACAAGTTAATGGTATAGATTATGACGAAGTTTTTCACTGGTTGCGATGCTTAAATCTATTCGGATTTTACTTCCTGTTGCAGCATACCAAGATTATGAAATTTGGCAAATAGATGTCAAAATAGCTTTTCTTAATAGAAAGCTCCTGGAGGATGTGTATATAACACAGCCTGAGGGTTTTGTGGATCCAAATGCCCCAGGCAAGGTGTGTAAATTGCAACAATCCATTTATGGGTTGAAGCAGGCTTCTCGGAGTTGGAATCTTCATTTTGATGAATCAATCAAAGAGTTTGGTTTCATACAAAATAAAGATGAACCTGGTGTATATAAAAGGTTCAGTGGGAATACCATTATCTTCTTAGTGCTATATGTAGATGACATATTATTAATTGAGAATGATATTCCAGCTCTGCAATCAGTTAAGACTTGGTTGGGGAGTTGTTTTTCAATGGAGGATTTAGACGAGGCTACCTACGTTTTGGGTATTAAGATCTATAAAGATAGATCAAGAAAAATGCTTGGCTTAAGTCAAAGTAAATACATTGACAAGGTTTTAAATCGGTTTAGCATGCAAGAGTCCAAGAGAGGACTACTTCCTATGTCACATGGCATCACTCTCACAAAAAATATGTGTCCAAAGACACAAGATGAGAGAGAACGCAGGAGTAAGATACCTTATGCCTCAGCTATAGGATCTATCATGTATGCCATTGTATGTACACGTCTTGATGTCTCGTATGCACTAAGTGTAACGAGTAGATACCAAGGTAATCCTGGTGATAGTCGCTGGATTGCTGTTAAAAGAATCCTTAAGTAGTTAAGAAGAACTAAGAATGTGTTTTTGGTTTATGGAGGTGATGAAGAGCTCAGAGTAAAAGGTTACACTAGTGCAAGCTTTCAAACCGAAAAGGACAGTTTTAAATCGCAATCTGGATATGTGTTTTGCCTAAATGGTGGTGCTGTAAGCTGGAAGAGTTCAAAGCAAGATACAGTTGCTGATTCTACAATAGAGTCTGAGTATATTGCTGCCTCTGAAGCAGGAAAAGAAGCTACTTGGATCAAGAAGTTCATATCTGAATTAGAGGTTGTTTCTAGCATTGTAAACCCAATTGAGCTCTATTTTGATAATAATGGAGCAATAGCACAAGCTAAAGAACCTCGATCTCACCAAAAATCCAAACACATACTTAGACGTTTCCATCTCATTCGAGAAATCATTAGTAGAGGAGATGTGAAAATATGCAGAGTTTCTACAGACAACAATATAGCTAATCCATTGACCAAACCTCTGACACAATAGAAGCATGATCAGCATACTGAGTCACTGGGTATTAAATACGTAAATGATTGGCTTTTGTCCAAGTGGGAGTTTGTTGGAATGAATGTCCTAAAGACAATCATTTGATGATTGTTTGACTTTTTAATATCATGAATATTCTATTAATAAAAGACATTTTATTATTGTCACAATTGTTTATAATTGTTATATGAATTATTGTAATAATAATGTCCCTAAAATATAATGTATATTCTTAAATATCCTTAGTCGAGTATTATTAATAGGGACATTAATAATACGAAAAGACTAATATGTGGTTGATTAATATATGATATTAAAGACAGTACATAAGTGCATAAATTAGAGAATTCATGTACTGGATCGACCCACTATGAAATCATTGCATGGATCATGTTATGATAGTCATAAATGATTTCGTAGTGATGATGGTGTTGACTGTTCCTTAGACCTGAGGTCACCATGGTGCCCAACATAAAGAATTGTATATATATATATATATATATATTTTTTATTATACCAAAAACAAAATATACGAGGCCGGATATACCCGACACCCCGATACAAAAGAAGCCAGAAACGAGGAGTACTACTCCTGTACAATCTAAAAACCAAAAAGTCAAACTAGGAATATGTGTGGAGATTATGAGTCCAAACAATTTGAAGCCCGATAGGCAAATCAAATTCCAAAGACTCTTGAATCTTGATAAATTACAGATAACCTGATTCTGTTGGCTTATCAGACTTCAGCCCAAACCCGTCCAGTGGCCCAATTAGAGAGACCATGGCCTAAAGGCCCAATTCATCCCAAAATGTTCTATATCTTCAACATGATGCAGCCTGCCATCTTGGTTTCTTCCAAGGCCAAAGAAAAGGCCCAGACCACCTCGGATTTATCCCAAAAGCAATCTAAAGAAGTTCAGCCCAAACCTAGCTAAAAACTACCCAAACCTTCTTGTGCCAATGCCCATCCTTACCGAAGTTGGGCAAGGATCCTGTCCTTAGAAAACAATAACTCCATTCCAAAATTCAGATCGAAAAAGAATGCTCTCTGCATCAAGTCTGCCCCCCCCATTTAGCATCAACAGATGCATCAATTAGGTCCGCATATCAGCAGCATATATAACCACATACCAGTTAACATTCAGCAAAATTGTGGGAAGGATCCAAACAGGACAACATCACAAATCAAAACACAAAGTTTCATTCAAAGCAAAACGAAACTGCGAAGACCAGCAATCAGTAAACTGCCAAGAAAATGCAGCAAAGCCTACTGCCAACTTCCCAACTAAGACTAATGCATCAGTGCCTAACCACACACGATACCAACATATAATAGAAACACAAATCCAATTTGCAGCAGTAGCTTTCTAGTTAGTTCAGCTAACAAACCAACCCCACCAAGCAAATATACCACAACACTTCAGCAGAAACATCAAAATCACAATCAAAGCTGTGGCTACTACTATCCACTTCAACCAAGCAACCAGAAGCAAAGGGGGACTGAACTTAATGAAATTTCTCGTTTTCTGTATTAGCAAATCCCTCCACTTGACCTGCAGAATAAAACTCACCCAACAAAATACATCCAGCTTTCCAACTCCCACAAAATGGAAGTGGAGAAAGCACACTTTCCCCAAAATCATCAAAACAGTTCCAGGTCAAGGCATTCAAAAAACATTACAATGAAGTATTATTTGGGAGCAAGAAACAGTACCAAGAACCCCAATCCTTCAATTAACTCCCAGCAGCATACATTCAGAAAACGTGAGACATTTAAGAGACAAAATAGTAGGCCAAAAGATGTGAATTTCAGTAATCATGGGCCTTCAACAATGCATGGAAATTACCTTTGGTTCAGAAATTTGCTTTCGGAGTAGCATATGCGAGGGTTCTGATCCCTCAGTTTCCTCTCTGAATAGGCAGAAGCTTTAGGACTAACAAGAGCTTCCAAGTACTTAGATTGTTTGGGCGGTTTCCGACAGTTTTCCATTTTTTCGATGAAACTACTGAAAACGTCTTCAGGTTCTTCCCCAAAACTATGTTCCGTCCATTGGTCCTTGCCATCTTCATTATCTTCTGTTTCTGATGGGATAGATTGGAGGGTCGCTAACTCTGAAGTTGAGCTCACTTTGTGTAGAGTCGAAGTCTCTCCTTCTTCCCACACAACCCTCACATTAATTGCCCCTTTTCCCTGCTCTTTGCTAGGCAGGTTTGGTAAGAGCATCTTAGCTAAGTCCCCTTCATCCCAACTAATCGTTTGGATGGCTTGTATGATTTCTAAGTCCGACTTGTAGCCAAATTCACTACTGCTCACTGATTCCCCTTCAACCCTACTTGTTGTCTCATTTAAAGGCTCTGAGGTAAGTATGTTGTTGTTTTCCGAGTCGAGCAGTATATGCTCAAAATTCGTTAAAGGATCAGGAGATTTAAGCTCCTCTTCTTGCCTCTGAATGAGCTCCAAAAACTATCCTAGGTTGGCCAGAAATAGTCCTAAGTTGGATTCTGCAGGGTACACCTGGGCTGTTCGTGGCACTGCCAAGGTTAAAGCCCCAGTACCAGCTTCCTCATGATTCTCTTTGGAGCTCCCCTCAGTTAGTTCCCCTGCTTCTGGTTGGTTCTCAACGATCTTGGGGTTGTCTTGAGGGTGTTCTGCCATTGTCATCAGACCCTTCCCATCTCTAGGAGCCATCTTACTGACAAGCACCCACACTTTTTCCTTCCCTTTTCTAAGTTCCTCAGGCCTGAGTTCCTTACATGACTTTGGGGGTTTACAATTGGTGGCCGAGTGGCCCATTCGTCGGCAATTGGTGCAGTAGAGAGGAAGGTCTTCTATTTCAATATGTTGCCATTTCCCTTGTTCTCGACTGCCTATCCAGATTTGGTGTGGACGGGATTGAAGAACATCCTTCTCCACAAGAACTCTAGCTTCGCTAGGCCTCATGAGTTTATCTGCAGAAGCAGTGGCCCGATCGATTTTGAGAGGATTTCCTACAGCGGAAGTGATGGCGTATAGAGAATCTTTGTCTGAGAAATGTAGAGGGAGCTAAGGCAGTCTAACCCAAATGGGAGCCATCGAGGATTTGACATCAGTGCTAAAATCCGGCGTCCATCTAAAACTTCTTGCCTGAAATCCGAAGAAATTCCAAGTCTTGCGAGACCACATCCTATGGAAATCGTCCTCCACTTTAAACTTGAACAGAACATGACGATAATCCAAAAATCCAGAGTGCACTTCACCAACAAAAGAGGCAGCTTGGATTTCTTTCCTTATAGCTGTCATAGAGGGTTTGCCATGGCTGAAGTTTTCGAATAATGTGAACTGGAAAGGAAGCGCTAGTTTGTTTTCTTCCTCTACTGACACGAAAAAAGCTGGCTCTCCTTGATAAGACGAGAGGGGCTTGTGCCTAGCCGAAGAGAGTGACACATCCACTGGCTCTATAGATTTATTGGAAGGAGGTCAGGCTACAGCTTCCCTATAGGACTTGGACAGGGGAGGTGGGTCTTCCCTTTGTCCTGCCATATTCGAGGATGTCGAGTGTTGAGGGAGAGGAAGGGGGTCAGAACCTGTAGCAGCCGGGCTAGGGTTAATCTGCACAGCTTGGTGAGAAAGAGGTTGGGTCTGAATTTGGGTTATAACTGGTGCTACTCGATGGCTTCTGTTCACCTTGGACACCATCTGAGGGAGGAGAGGCGGAAACGCGCTTGAGAGGAGGAAGTTCGGTGGCGCTAGGCCTCTGTTGAACTGAGAAGTCTTGGCCGTGTAGCTAGCACTGTCAATTTTAGGTGGTAAAACACCACCATCCATACGGGGTTTGGCAATTGCTGCCATTAGAAGAGGTGCGGCCACCCTTTTTGCGCTGGCCACTATTAGGGGCTCCGGCCAAGAGTACTAGGCTGTTACCTTTCTAATTTCAAAGGCTTGAGAGTATTGATCGATAACCAGGTTAGCTAATTAGGGAGGAAGGCGGTTGTTGTAGTGGGCCGATGAGTTGTGTTAGGTGAGTTTGGTCGGTTAGTGTTGGACAAGGTTAAGGTTTAAGATGGGGGAAAAGGAAATTGAAGAGAGAAGGCAGAGCATAAAGAATTGTATATTTTGACTACATCAAACGTTGCCCTTAACAAGGAGATTATAAAGATGGTGATTGGATATATAATAATTTATGTAGTGGGTTGTGAGTGATTAAGATGGGATTTGTTCTTCCTATAACATGGGAATGATATCTATGACCTCTTGATTGAGTTAAGCTAATAAGTGCATAGCCATGCCCAAATGATTTGTTATTTGTTTTGATTAGCTAATTCAGGAATCAAGAAATAAAGATTAAACTATATGAGAATGACATGTCCATGTCTCATGTTTAATCTAGATATAGAGAACAAAAGGAATTTACAACATGGTAACATCAGTCACAGTTTAGGTTACTTTGAAGCATATATTTCTTCGTAATTTGGGTAGTAATGATGTGCTGCTAGATACCTCTCATTGTTTTTTAAAATTATTGCCAACATTACGAGAACCTACAGGGTCGCACACTTAGAGTAGTAAGTAATTCAGAACATTTAAATTCATTAGATGAATTTTATTTGAGCAATTGAATAAACTATCCTAGTTAGACTAGGATTAAGTTTTGGTTTTGTCATAATTAATTAATTAATATATATGATATACATTTTAATTAATTTCCTAGTTAGACTAGGATTTGACTATTAATTGGTTTCCTATTTAATTATTTAATTAATGAATGAAGTATATTAGAATATTATTGAGAATAGGATTCTATTTTGGTTCAGGTTTTATGAAACCCTAAGCCTATAAATATCAACTTAACTATCTGCCTCCGTAGATAGGAAGAAATATATGTTTCACCCCAGAGAGGTTTGTGAGACAGGTTATTTTAGAGAATCAACACCCTACTATATTGCTCAAAGATTAATTCAAGTGTTGAATTAATCAACTAATTAACAAGAATAAAGGGCTAGCACCCAGGTTCTTGTGAGTTCTATCCGGATTCGTGAGGCGAGTTCGGAGATTACGCTGTTCGTGTGGATACTGTAGAGACACGATCTAATTGTTCGTGTTCTATTGATGCTTCTACAGTATGAAAGGCGCACCAAAACAGTATGTTCTAAACATATAATAGATTGTTATTTATTTTGGCATCAGAGCCATTATTCATTCAATCTCTTTTAATTATTTAAACTCTAATCTTTTAATAATACTTAAGTTAATTAATCAACATCTAGAAAAAAGATTTGTAAGGTTTGGTAAGCGGTAGAGTAGCCTTGTGAATCCGTTGGTAAGCCATTGCATCGTCAGCTTAAGATGTTCCCGGTTAGGCACTCCTGTGTTCCCCATACAGTCTGCATTCTTCATGTTGCATTAAGCAACTCAGGTACGTTTAAAAGTTATGAATTTAAATACTTTTAAGAAATTGTTTAATTTTGGTAATAATACTAATATAGTAGATACTGATAATATTAATCAAAGTCATGAAATACAGTTTGATATAAATTCAAAAACATTAAGTTATATTTATCATATAGGTAGTTTAAGTTTCAATAATTCTTATTCAGTCAAAATACATGAACAAGATTTAACATTCAAAGAAACTTCAAAGACAATAAAATTAATGTCAAGTACAACAATTAATAGGTATAAAAGTCAAGGATTTAAATATATTCATTACGGGTTGATAAAAGTAGTAATTAAACCTATGCATAGGATAGGTATTAATAATCCTATTTTTATAGCTTTAAGAGATAAAAGATTAATAGAATATCAAGATTCAATACTTGCTTTAATTCAGACTAATATATGTGATGGTTCAATATCATTCAACTGTGTACCTAACTTTTTAGCCAGTTTAGATGATGAATTGATTCTTGATTCATTAATTATGGATATTCAAATAGATCAACCTAAAATTGATACTAGAAGTCGTAGTTTTGTAATTCTATACAAAGTACGTTTTAAATTACTAAAACTCTAATAGACCCAAGATTAAAATTAGAACAAACAAATACTGAAGAGACAATAATATTTGAAGAAGATTCTACTAAATCATCAGTATATATTCCAAAAACTTTGAAGTGAGATGAAATCACTATTCCACAAACGTTTACAATAATTCTTCAAATTCAATCACGAAATATACAACAAAGTAATGCTTCAAAAATAGTCAAACAAAGTGATGTTAGCTTAGTAATACACTTTGATGAAATAAGATCTAATAAATATAGAGCTAATAAAAGTTTAATTCAGCCTACAAGATATTCAACTTCAAATATACCTACCTTAAGAAGAACTTTTAGTCAGCATACTAATTTAGATACTAATCCAGAAATATATTCAATACCTATTTCAGGAAGCCAAATAATTCATTATAAATCACCTTTACTAGAAATCATTGATACTCAATCATTTAATCAATCACCAACTAAGTCTGATATGAAACCTGATTCACTAGATGGTATTAGTAGAGACTCATTAAACGTAATTAATAATGAATTCACACCTAATTATGATTATTTATATGAAGAATTTAATGATGATAAAAATATACATAAAAGATTTTGGTATAATAAATTAAGTCAAGAATTCCAAGAAACATTAAATAACAAATGGAAAGAAGAATTAATAAAAAGAAAATTCAATTTTCCTTTCTTTTCTTGGTTAGAATATGAAACTCAAAATATAGGAAATACAAAAATGTACAAAATAGAAAGTATAAATGTTCAGACATCACTTTATAAAAAATGGAATATTGTAGTAGGAGAAGTATTAAGTTCGGTTCATCCACCATTATTAAATTTAAAAATTCAAACAAATAAAAATGAAATAATAGCAACACCATTTAGAGAAGCTAGAACAGAAAAAGGACTAGTAGAAATAGAAGATATTAGAAAAGTTAATCAACAATTAAATTATTCAAATCAAATATTATCAACAATTGCTCATCAAGTGGATGTAGTTTCAACAAAAATAGATTCAATACTTAAAGAAAATAATAATGTTATAAAAAATCCTTTTAAAAATGATAATTTAAGCCTTCCAAGTGAAATATCTAAACCTCATTTTCAAGTTAAAGATGCATTTTCAAATATTCAACTTCCACACAAAGACCATGATATATTAAATAAAATATTTAATAAATTAGAAGAAACAAAACCAAGTACCAGTCAGAACTCTGACTCTACATGTAATATACAAAATATTCAACAAGTTAATCCAATACAAGATTCTGAAAATAGTGATAGCAATGATAGTCAAAATAATGAAATTAATGAATTAATAGAAAACATTGAAGATGAATTACAAGATGATAATATTAATAGAATTAAAAACAATATAGACCAAGAAAGTATAATAATTACTACAAATCAACATATGCACCTTATCAAAGAAAAAATTATTACCCAAAATTAACACCTCTAGACCTACAAATAGAAGAAATATCGAAATTTCAAGCTAGTCAATATGATGGAAGAGCAGTCTATGAATGGAATATTTATGGAAAATCAGAATATGAAATATTAAGATTATTTCAAGAAATGGGAATGGCAAAAGTTTCTTATAGGCAAGAAAGATATGATCAAAAAACAACTGCTGTAGCTTTCACTGCAGGATTTTCAGGATAATTAAAAAATTGGTTGGACAATTTAATAACTCAAGAAAACAAAAATAAAATATTAAATCATACTACTGAAGAAGATGAAAAAGATGTTAATTGTGATATAGTAAAAGATGATAAAGGAAATGTTAAAAAAATTAAAGTATCAGATAGTGCTAATTTTTTACTTTATGCTTTAACAGTTCATTTCCTAGGAAATCCTACTACAGACAACAAAAGCTCTCAAGTATTTCTTACTAATTTAAGATGTCAAACTTTAACAGACTTTAGATGGTACAAAGATATGTTTATAACATATGTATTAAAAAGGAATGACTGTAATCAACCATTTTGGAAAGAAAAATTCATTACAGGATTACCTACTTTATTTTCACATAGAATATTCAATGCTATAAAATTAGCAACAGGAAAAGAAGAAATAAATTTTTATGACTGGACTTATGGTCAATTAATTTCATTTATAAAATGTGAGGGTTTAAAACTATGTCAAGTATTAAAATTACAAGCGAAATATGGTTTTGAAAGAAGAGAATTAGGATCATTTTGTGAAGCTTTTGGAATTACAGGAATAAAAGCACCTTCTAAGTATACTAAAAGAATTACATATCCATATAAACCATATAAAAGAAGTAGTAAAAGATATCAACAGAATCAAAATCAAAATGAACAAAGACAAAATAGAGACTTTAAGAAAAAGAAATACAGAAAGAAAAAATTAGTTTGCTACAAATGTGTTAAACCAGGTCATATTGCAACTAATTGTAGAA
The DNA here is from genome assembly GCA_016586305.1 of Ophiorrhiza pumila. Taxonomy (NCBI): domain Eukaryota; kingdom Viridiplantae; phylum Streptophyta; class Magnoliopsida; order Gentianales; family Rubiaceae; genus Ophiorrhiza; species Ophiorrhiza pumila. The sequence continues at coordinate 34,069,183 of BLIW01000009.1, read as the reverse complement.
CTCAAAATAGACTTAATGAAATTTTTAATAAAGATGAAGATAAAGATTTAAGAGATAAAATAATGAAAATAATGATTAATGAAGAAACAGAAAGTGATTCAAATATTAATGAAATATATTCAGATAGTGAAGAAGACTATTCAGATAGATCCTCACCATGTCAATGTATTAATGTAATATCTAATGAAAAAAGTAATAAAGATATTTTATTTGAAATCATAAGTAAAGTTGAAAATCCAGAAGAACAAAGACAATATTCACTAAGACTAAAAGATTTAATACTTCAAGAAGATAAAAAGCAAGAATTCCTAGAACCATTCAGTATAAATAAATTATACACTAAATATTCGTCAGATAAAAATATTCAAGGCACAATTCCTCAATCAATAACTAATTCAAATTTAAATCAAATTTAGGAACAAATAAAAGAATTAAAATTAGAAATAAGACAAATTCGAAGTGATATTAAAGATTTACAACTAAAAGATTTAGAAATAGAGACAAAAATTGTATTAGAAAAACAAAAATTAGAGGATATACCAGAAAGCTCAAATAAAGGAAAAGGAATTCAAATTAATGAAAAAGATGAAGAAGAATATTTAAACATAATCGAAAAAGTAAATATAGAAAAATAGAATGTATTTGTAACAATAGGAGTTCAAAATTATAAAAAAAACCTGTATTGCTATGATTGATAGTGGTGCAGATCAAAGTTGTATAAAATCAGGAATAATACCAACTAAATATTGCTCAAAAACAAATCATAGATTAGTAACAGCAAATGGTAGCCCATTAATAATAAAAAACAAATTACCTAATGGATTCATATGTAATAATAATTACTGTTTTAAACATGCATTTATTATTGTAGAAGATTTAACTCAAGATGTAATATTAGAAAATCCTTTCTTATATCAAATAACACCATTTAAGAAGACTACAGAAGGATTAAGTTTAAGAATAATGGGGAATAAAATAACTTTTGAATTCATTACTCCAGTAAGACAAAAAGAATTAAATTTGTTACAAAATAATAGTATATACTACAAAATCACACAAAAGGAAAATCAAATAAATTATATAAAAGAAGAAATTACATATAATCAAACTGAATTACAATTAAAAAGAGAAGAAGTAAAACAAAAAATCACAGAATTAGAAATAAAATTCAAAGAGTCCATATGGCACGATCATCCATCTGCATTTTGGGCAAGAAAAACTCATATCATTGAATTACCCTATGAAGAAGAATTTAAAGAAAAAGATATTCCAACTAAAGCCAGACCAATTCAAATGAATTCAGAATTATTGAAACATTGTAGAAAAGAAATTCAAGCATTATTAGATAAAAAAATTAATTAGAAAATCAAAATCCCAATGGAGTTGTCCAGCATTTTATGTTAATAATCAAGCTGAGAAAGAAAGAGGAGTTCCAAGATTAGTCATAAATTAAAAACCATTAAATAAAGTTTTAAAATGGATAAGATATCCAATACCGAATAAAAAAGATTTATTAAATATATTATTCAATGCAAAAATTTATTCAAAATTTGATTTAAAGTCCGGATATTGGCAAATTCAAATAGTGGAAAAGGATAAATACAAAACAGCATTCACTGTACCATTTGGACATTACGAGTGGAATGTGATGCCATTTGGATTAAAAAATGCTCCTTCTGAATTTCAAAATATTATGAACGACATTTTTTCAGCATATACATTCATGATAGTATACATTGCTGATATATTAGTTTATTCAAAATCTATAGATGAACATTTTAAACATTTACACATATTTTTTAAATTAGTAACTCAAAATGGATTAGTCATTTCAGCAGCAAAAATGAAATTATTTCAAACTCAAATTAGATTCTTAGGACATGATATTTACAAAGGAACTATTAAACCTATTAATAGAGCCTTAGAATTTGGAGAAAAATTCCCGGATGAAATTAAAGATAAAAATCAATTACAAAGATTTTTAGGATGTTTAAATTATGTAGCAGATTTCTTCCCTAAACTAAGAACAATATGTGCACCATTATATGAAAGACATCAAAAAGATTCACCACCATGGACTAAAAAGCATACAAAAATAGTCCGAGAAGCAAAAGAAAAAATTAAGTCATTACCTTATTTAGGCATTCCACATCCAGATGCATTCATGATTGTAGAAACAGATGCCTCTGAAGTAGGTTATGGGGGTATCTTAAAACAAAAATTAAACAATAAATTGAATTAGTAAGATATACTTCAAAAGTATGGATAGGATCACAAAAGAATTATTCAACAGTCAAAAAGGAAATATTATCTATAGTCATGTGTATTTTTAAATTTCAATATGATATATAATATTAATTTTTTATTAAGAGTAGATTGTAAATCAGCCAAAGATATACTTCAAAAGGATATTAAGAATTTAGTTTCTAAACAGATATTTGCTAGGTGGCAAGGTATTTTATCCGTTTTTGATTTCGATATAGAATATATTCAAGGAAAAAACAATTCATTACCTGATTTCCTTACAGGCAATTCAAGAGTTATTTATCAAAATGGGCCCTACACAATTGATGCTATGGAGGCCTACCAATCAGGAAAAAATTCAATAGTACAACCTTGGTGGAATTATTACTATCACAAAACCAAGAATGATTTTTCAGTCAAATCAACAGTATTTTCAAAAAGCAAAAGTAAAGATTCCAAAGAAAAGTCCATTCAAGAAGACACAGCCATGTGAAAACCTTGTAAAAGAAAGCAACAAGCATTCAAGCATTATTCATAGATTATGACAAGCACTTTCGGATTTCAAAATTCATTCAATTCTATGTAATAGAATAGTTTATTTTATGTCTATAAATTAGAAGGACTTCAATGTATGATAGCTTAAAGTCGTATCAGCTCAATTTTACCCTAAACACTAATGTAGTAGCGTAAGTAGGAATCGTATCCATAGGGAAGGCTTGGGCCAAGAATCTCAATGTTTGCTCACAGAATGTCACGAAAGAAATAAAGCTAGACACTAACTAGTAAAGAATCAAATGCAACAAATAAAGTGTAAAAAACAGGAAGAGAGTGGATGCTCTAGAGTATTTCCACCAGTTGAATGCACATTAGGCCATGATTGCAATGCTCTTGACACACAAGTAAAACAATGAGGAGATCTCTATTTCCCAGAAGGCTAGCTAACGCTTAGCATGACGACCACAGTGTTTTCTATACTCCTTAACATTCCACTTTTCCCATGGCGAGGCCTAAGTAGAACGGATTCAACCCGCAATGTCTCAACTCTCCAAAGTTAGCAAATCTAGCATGCAAATCCTACGGTATCCCATGACGAGGCCTAACCTAGGACCTAGAGTGTTTGCTTACTTTAGAAAGTTTCTTCTCACTTTTTCCTAACAACTCAATGATTCTCCATCGGCATGGCGACTGCATCTCAAATCATGATTCAAGCAAAGCAAGTGGAAGACTCAAACATCATACATTTAGTCTTCATTTCATGCAATTCTCACTGGTATTGGTAAATCTCACTTCAACTCAGCATGGCGACCACAATCAAAGTTCAATTCATTCAATAAAAGTGTGAATTCAAGAAACTCAACAAGATTTAATCATTAAAATCACATATGATTTCATTCTTAAGAAATTATGTCAATTGCATAGCATTGCATAGTCTAATTATACGTTTAACCGGTTGAAACTCTAGAACATGAGAGATCTAACCATAGAACTCCATTACCAATTCACGATCAACAATTTGGAACATGAAACAATTCATTTTCAATACATGGAAAGAGTTTACCAATTGAATTCTTCCAAGAGCTTCCTTAATTGATATGAGAATTACAATAATCGGAGAAAATCTTTGATCGGAATAGAAAATAGAGCTCAAAAGCTAGAGAGAGAAACTAGAGAGAGAAAGTAGATCTTGCAAATTAATTCCCGCTCTCCAGCTCTCAAAAGTTTGTTACAAAATGTAAAATCTAACTAATGGATGAAAAATAATAGTCCCCGGGAACTCCTACACAGTAGCTACATCACCTATATATAGAGTTATGAAGATGTAACTAATACGCATCCGTAAAATATCTACATTATTACAAAAGTGTCCTCCAAAGAAATGAGTAAAATCAGCCCAAGAAGTGAAAAAAATTGAAGTTTGAAGAAATGCCCAGCATTCCAGCGCCTTCAAGCCATCGCAAATCGCGCCTTCCGTTCGTCGTCAGCCCTCAGCACGCCTCCAAGCCCCAGCTCCTCACGCCTTCGTCGCTCAGGAATCCAGGTGAATAATCAGAGTCGAACCACGCCTTAAAGCCCAGCATCTTCACGCATTCAGCAACTCCCCGAGCTTCCAAGCAGACCTGCCGCTGAGGATTCACGCCTTCAAGCCTCAGATCTACACGCCTTCAGCTTCTTGTCCACACCCTGCAATCAGAGCTCCCATACTTAGCCAAAATTTCATCCTTAAGCGCATAATGCTTCATGATAACAAATTCCAGCCAAAATCTGACTATGATTCATCAGGAATCTGGGAAAGCTTAAAACACCAAAGTTATAGCCCTATGCGTTAGCTTTCCACAGCCTTTTGAATCATCCAATTCGGACCTAGGATGAGAGAGTTATGGCCGAAATACTAAAGTGTGTCAGAACTGGATTTTAAGCCTACGACATGTCGTGGAGCAAACTTCCATTCCTCTTAAATAGCCTACGACATGTCGTGGAGCAAATTTTCCTCTTCAAGAATGGCCTACGACATGTCGTAGGCCATTTTGCGTCCTTCCAAGATTGGTAGGCCAAACTTTTGTTCTCAAAGTTTGTCCACGACATGTCAATTTCTTGCTCCAGCAAAATGTCCTTCTTCTATGCAGAATTCGTGTGTCTTCGGCTCTGAATCAGACTTCGTGGTAAACATATAAGTTTTAGAGCTTTCTCTTGGCTTTCCATGGATTCAAGAATCAGCATCATTGAAGGTCTGTAGCTCAAGGTATACACATTTTGTCAAACTGTGGCAATGAGAAGCCAAAGAAGAAAATCCGAAGTAGCAATTACAAAGCTGCTCCCGTTTCTCCACCCTGCACACAGAATTAGAAGAAAGTTAAAACATAAGAAATGAAGTACATTCAAAGAGCTTTCTAAAACATCCATGATCTCAGCAATAGGACTAGTAGTGAGAGAGTTACACTCAAAACAATATACACAACCAGTTCTGCCCAACTCCTTTATGCTGAAACATTAGCTCTAATGTCTAGTCATGTTGTGTATGAATAGTGTATGAAGTGTGTAACAATTGTGTGCATGTGTGCATGTGTATGCATAAGTGCATAACAATCGTGTGCATGGCAAGGTTAGTGAATGTTGTGTGCTTTATGTGACCCAGTGTTGCGCCAAGAGTGCATGAGTGCCAAGAATGTGCAAATGTTGTGCCAAGAATGCACGAGTGGTGTGCCAAGAGTGTGCAAATATCGCCAATGTGCATGTGATTTGTGTGTTGTGAATGCTTAAGTAGTGTTCATGACTAAGCTCACTGGTATGCAAATGAATGCCATGAAACGTGCCAAGGTGATGACTTGTGTGATGTTATTGTGGCAAGGTAAGTGCACTATGATGGCAAGGTGTGTGGCAAGGCTTGGCAAAGTTGTGTTGGCAAGGCTTGGCAAGGTTTGGCAAAGTTGTGTTAGCAAGGCTTGGCAAGGTTTGGCAAGGTTTGGCAAAGTTGTTGTGCCCGATGAGCTCGTGCAAGGATGGCATGCCAAACGATACAATGCAAGACCATGTGTGACTTAGTGTTCATTCCAGCACCAAGCTCCACGTCCATGCCAGATTCATGTGTCTTAGCCTCTGAATTAGACTTAGTGGTAAACATAAAAGTTCTGGCTAATCCTCTTGGCTTTCCAATGGTTCACGAATCACATTAATTGGAGGTCTGTAGCTCAAGTTATTAACAATCTACCAAACTGTGGCAATATGAATTCAATAACTAAATCCTGAAGTATCAATCATAATAATGCTTTCGTTTCTCATCTTTGCACACAGAATTTGAAGATAGTTAAAACACAAGAAATGTAGTGCACCCAAAGGGATTTCCAGAACATGCAAGATCTCATCATTCGGACAAGAATTGAAAGAGTTATACTCAAAACAAGTTGCACCAACATTCTGCCAAAACCCTAATTTGGCCAAAATTGCACTTTAAGTTTCTTGATTCTCAACCTCTGCACACATATCTTTATTTTCCATCATTTTTAACCATTTTGCACCATTTCACACTATCAACTAGCACACCACGAATAAACATAAAACAGTACAAATTACCACACACTTGCACCAAACACAAGACAAAAGCCAAAAGATTTAACACAAATTAGTTGGTATAAAACCAACTCATCAATGTATTCATCAGAAAAAGTTTTAGAAATAAAATCTCATTTGACTCACTCACTTCCCATCTTACTCTTTATCTATATTTTGTTTAATTTCAAGGTACTTTAATATTTTACTCATTATTTTATTAAATCGTCATAAAACCTTTGATTTTTATTGGATCATCTGAAAACCACAAAACAGTATCAGTAAATAAAGTTTGAGTATAATAATTCAAATTAGGAATATCAGGTTTAACTTTAAATTTTGTCAAAATTAAATATTCATATACTTGTTTGAGTTGATATGAATTTGTTTTATTATTATTAATGGGTGTAGTTGTGATGGGTAAAGGAGTCATTGTTCTTAGATTAGAAGTTTGACTATTTGGCTGATTTCTTAATCTTGCGAATAAGGTACTAGCAACTTGAGTGTCGGTGAGTGCTGGAAATGGTGGAAATTCTTCTAAAGGAGTGAAATTGTTTGACACTTGAATAGTTGGTGATAATGGCTTTGGGATGAGTATCTTATTAGTAGCATAATCACTTGGGCTTTGCTTCTTTTGATTTTTGAATGAGGAAGATTCACCTTTGTTCATCATTTTGAATTTTACCTGTTAAGAATTTACGAGTAAGGAAATCAGGTAATGAATTGTTTTTTCCTTGAATATATTCTATATCGAAATCAAAAACGGATAAAATACCTTGCCATCTAGCAAATATCTGCTTAGAAACTAAATTCTTAATATCCTTTTGAAGTATATCTTTGGCTGATTTACAATCTACTCTTAATAAAAAAAATTTATTATATAAATCATCTTGAAATTTAGAAATACACATGACTATAGATAATATTTCCTTTTTGACTGTTGAATAATTCTTTTGTGATCCTATCCATACTTTTGAAGTATATCTTAGTAATTCAATTTTATTGTTTAATTTTTGTTTTAAGATACCCCCATAACCTACTTCAGAGGCATCTGTTTCTACAATCATGAATGCATCTGGATGTGGAATGCCTAAACAAGGTAATGACTTAATTTTTTCTTTTGCTTCTCCGACTATTTTTGTATGCTTTTCTGTCCATTGTGGTGGATCTTTTTGAAGTCTTTGATATAATGGTGCACATATTGTTCTTAGTTTAGGGAAGAAATCTGCTACATAATTTAAACATCCTAAAAATCTTTGTAATTGATTTTTATCTTTAATTTCATCCGGGAATTTTTCTCCAAATTGTAAGACTCTATTAATAGGTTTAATAGTTCCTTTGTAAATATCATGTCCTAAGAATCTAATTTGAGTTTGAAATAATTTCATTTTTGCTGCTGAAATGACTAATCCATTTTGAGTTACTAATTTAAAAAATATGTGTAATTGTTTAAAATGTTCATCTATAGATTTTGAATAAACTAATATATCATCAATGTATACTATCATGAATGCATATGCTGAAAAAATGTCGTTCATAATATTTTGAAATTCAGAAGGAGTATTTTTTAATCCAAATGGCATCACATTCCACTCGTAATATCCAAATGGTACAGTGAATGCTGTTTTGTATTTATCATTTTTCGCTATTTTAATTTGCCAATATCCGGACTTTAGATCAAATTTTGAATAAATTTTTGCATTGAATAATCTATTTAATAAATCTTTTTTATTCGGTATTGGATATCTTATCCATTTTAAAACTTTATTTAATGGTTTGTAATTTATGACTAATCTTGGAACTCCTCTTTCTTTCTCAGCTTGATTATTAACATAAAATGCTGGACAACTCCATTGGGATTTTGATTTTCTAATTAATTTTTTATCTAATAATGCTTGAATTTGTTTTCTACAATGTTTCAATAATTCTGAATTCATTTGAATTGGTCTGGCTTTAGTTGGAATATCTTTTTCTTTAAATTCTTCTTCATAGGGTAATTCAATGATATGAGTTTTTCTTGCCCAAAATGCAGATGGATGATCGGCACATATGGACTCTTTGAATTTTATTTCTAATTCTGTGATTTTTTGTTTTACTTCTTCTCTTTTTAATTGTAATTTAGTTTGATTATATGTAATTTCTTCTTTTATATAATTTATTTGATTTTCCTTTTGTGTGATTTTGTAGTATATACTATTATTTTGTAACAAATTTAATTCTTTTTGTCTTACTGGAGTAATGAATTCAAAAGTTATTTTATTCCCCATTATTCTTAAACTTAATCCTTCTGTAGTCTTCTTAAATGGTGTTATTTGATATAAGAAAGGATTTCCTAATATTACATCTTGAGTTAAATCTTCTACAATAATAAATGAATGTTTAAAACAATAATTATTATTAGATATGAATCCATTAGGTAATTTGTTTTTTATTATTAATGGGCTACCATTTGCTGTTACTAATCTATGATTTGTTTTTTAGCAATATTTAGTTGGTATTATTCTTGATTTTATACAACTTTGATCTGCACCACTATCAATCATAGCAACACAGGTTTTTTTTATAATTTTGAACTCCTATTGTTACAAATACATTCCATTTTTGTATATTTACTTTTTCAATTATGTTTAAATATTCTTCTTCATCTTTTTCATTAATTTGAATTTCTTTTCCTTTATTTGAGCTTTCTGGTATATCCTCTAATTTTTGTTTTTCTAATACAATTTTTGTCTCTATTTCTAAATATTTTAGTTGTAAATCTTTAATATCACTTCGAATTTGTCTTATTTCTAATTTTAATTCTTTTATTTAGAAATAAATCTCATTTGACTCACTCCCCATCTTACTCTTTATCTATATTTTGTTTAATTTCAAGGTACTTTAATATTCTACTCATTATTTTATTAAATTTATTTTATTAAATCGGTCCTGCTCATTTTGGTATCAGAGCCATTAGTCATTCAATCTCTTTTAATTATTTAAAATCTAATCTTTTAATAATACTTAAGTTAATTAATCAACATCTAGAAAAAAGATTTGTAAGGTTTGGTAAGCGGTTGAGTAGCCTTGTGAATCTGTTGGTAAGCCATTGCATCGTCAGCTTAAGGAGTTCCCGGTTAGGCACTCCTGTGTTCCCCATACAGTCTGCATTCTTCATGTTGCATTAAGCAACTCAGGTACGTTTAAAAGTTATGAATTTAAATACTTTTAAGAAATTGTTTAATTTTGGTAATAATACTAATATAGTAGATACTGATAATATTAATCAAAGTCATGAAATATAGTTTGATATAAATTCAAAAACATCAAGTTCTGTTTATCATATAGGTAGTTTAAGTTTCAATAATTCTTATTCAATCAAAATACATGAACAAGATTTAACATTCAAAGAAACTTCAAAGACAATAAAATTAATGTCAAGTACAGCAATTAATAGGTATAAAAGTCAAGGATTTAATATATTCATTACGGGTTGATAAAAGAATGGGCTTCTTAAATTCTGATAATTACATTGAGGGTACACTTGATGAGTGCTCTACTTTTCATATGCCATCTACCTCCAGATTTTTGTTCGCTATTTTATTAGTATATTGTTCACCAAATGAATCTAGAAACCCGTGGAATAAATTCCAAGAAGAATTGTTATCGGACTACAGTAATGTTAGTGTGTATGGTGAACTTAGTGATGTAGAAATTATAAAGCTTATTTTAAAAGATATAAACAAAACTTTAGAACAAATGAGGAAAAGTTTGGGTGACTATTGTTTAGTGCCGGCATCATTTCTTATTTGCAATGATGTGGAATGGCTAACAAGGGAACTTGATAGTGAAATTAACATTCAGGTTACCCCTGAAGATGTAGAACTTTGTTCTCGACTTAATGCTGATCAAACAACAACGTATAATTTAGTGGTAGAAGCTGCGTTGTTGGGTCCAACTAGGTGCTTCTTTGTTGATGGCCCGAGGGGGACTGGCAAGACATTTTTGTACCATTCTATTCTGGCGACTAAAAGAAGTAAAGAATTCATTGTGATTACTGTTGCAACTTCTGGAGTTGCTACATCAATCTTGCCTGGTGGTAGGATATCACACTCTAAATTTAAACTTCCTTTAGATTCTGGTAGTAGTAAAATTTGTCAATTGAGTAAACAAAGTAGCATTGCTAAAATGATTGTTAAAGCTAAATTAATATTATGGGATGAGGCTACAATGGCTGAGAAATTGGTTATTGAAGATTTTGATTATTTACTGAGAAATCTAACTGAAGTTCATGAGCCTTTTGGTGGAAAGTGTGTTGTGTTTGGTGGAGATTTTTGCCAAACTTCACCAATCATTGTGAATTCGTTTTTGTGGCCTTCAATGCATAAGCTATCATTGCGGCCGAATATGAGGGCAGCTTTAGACCATCAATTTTCTGAGTATTTATTAAAGGTTGGAGAAGGTTTGCTTCCTATGGATGAGGATGTGAATATTACACTTCTGACAGATATAGTTATACACTATGACAAAGGAGAGGCATCGTTGAATAGGTTAGTAACATGTGACCATATCTATTGTTATATTCTGTATGTTCATTTTTATATCTTTGATATTGTCTTTTTTGTTCACCTTTACATAATTACCGTTTTAATGTTTTCTTGTTAATAAGTTGTTGGACTTGTTGGAATGAATGTCCTAAAGACAATCATTTGATGATTGCTTGACATTTTATTATCATGAATATTCTATTAATAAAAGGCATTTTATTATTGTCACAATTGTTTATAATTGTTATATGAATTATTGTAATAATAATGTCACTAGAATATAATGTATATTCTTAAATATCCTTAGTCGAGTATTATTATTAGGGACATTAATAATACGATAAGACTAATATATGGTTGATTAATATGTGATATTAAGGACAATACATAAGTGCATAAATTAGAAAATTCATGTACTGGATCGACCCGCTATGAAATCATTGCATGGATCATGTTATGATAGTCATAAATGATTTCGTAGTGATGATGGTGTTGACTGTTCATTAGACCTGAGGTCACCATGGTGCCCAACATAAATAATTGTATATTTTGACTCCATCAAACGTTGCCCTTAACAAGGTGATTATAAATATGGTGATTGGATATATAATAATTTATGTAGTGGGTTGTGAGTGATTAAGATGGGATTTGTTCTTCCTATAACATGGGAATGATATTTATGGCCTCTTGATTGAGTTAAGCTAATAAGTGCATGGCCATGTCCAAATGATTTGTTTTTTGTTTTGATTAGCTAATTTAGGAATCAAGAAATAAAGATTAAACTATATGAGAATGACATGTCCATGTCTCATGTTTAATCTAGATATAGAGAACAAAAGGAATTTACAACATGGTAACATCAGTCACAGTTTAGGTTGCTTTGAAACATTTATTTCTTCGTAATTTGGGTAGTAATGATGTGTTGCTAGATACCTCTCATTATTTTTTACAAATATTGCCAACATTACGGGAACCTACAGGGTCGCACACTTAGAATAGTAAGTAATTCAGAACATTTAAATTCATTAGATGAATTTTATTTGAGCAATTGAATAAACTATCCTAGCTAGACTAGGATTAAGTTTTGGTTTTGTCATAATTAATTAATTAATATATTTGATATTTATTTTAATTAATTTCCTAGGTAGACTAGGATTTGACTATTAATTGGTTTCCTATTTAATTATTTAATTAATTAATGAAGTATATCAGAATACTATTGAGAATAGGATTCTGTTTTGGTTAAGGTTTTATGAAACCCTAAGCCTATAAATATCAACTTAACTATATGCCTCCGTAGATAGGAAGAAATATATGTTTCACCCCGGAGAGGTTTGTGAGACAGGTTATTTTAGAGAATCAAAACCCTACTATATTGCTCAAAGATTAATTCAAGTGTTGAATTAATCAACTAATTTACAAGAATAAAGGGCTAGCACCCAAGTTCTTGTGAGTTCTATCTGGATTCGTGAGACTAGTTCGATGATTACGCTGTTTGTGTGGATACCATAGAGACACGATCTAATTGTTCGTGTTTTGTTGATGCTTCTACAGTACGAAAGGTGCACCAAAATGGTATGTTCTAAACATATAATAGATTGTTGTTTTAAACTGATCTTGGTTTAGGGAATTAAAATTTTAGATTTCCGCTGCTTATGCCTGTTTAATTCCCAACAGTGGTATCAGAGCCAAGTTTAAAACACTATCTATTATGATTGAAAGTATGTAAATAAATTTTTTATATATGAGATATAATTATTTATTGTTTGATAAGATCAAATTTACATGCCTCCTGAATACACGATTAAATAATTGCATAATTTGATGTGATTTGCGCAATGTTAATTCATGAGAATGCATAAAATTATAAACAATGTGTTGTTTTGGTTTTGTTGGTCAACGTATTGAAGTCTGCAGAAAAAGCCGAAATTCTCTATTTTGTTTTTGATTTCTTGATCCACGGAATTGTCAGCAAAATGTTTGTTGACCGAATTGTTGATTGGGAATTTGTTGTGCAAATTTAACATGTTGACCGAAATGTTGTTTTAACCAAATACTGTTGGGCCACTTTGAGTCAAAGGAAACAAAACTATTACAATCACAAATGTAATCCTGGTGTTTATCATTTACTTTAATATTATAAATTGATAAGATTAATTTATAATATAATATGATGAGATCAAATTAGATATAATTAATTCATAATATATTTGATTTAATTAGATCATATTGTATAAAATTAATAAGATACAATTTGATAAGATCAAGTAAAATATAATTGATAAGATTAATTTATAATATAATTTGATGAAATCAAATTCTAAAAAATTAATATAATGATAAATTATAATTTATTTTCATGCATAATTATTATTGTCTGACAATATTTATTGGGTCTGATAATATTTATACGGTCAATATGCATGTATTAATAATAATTTGATAAGATCAAATTTAATTGAGTTAAAGAGTTTAATTCATGATTTAGTGAGATAATCCCTTATTAAAATATATTAAGTTTTTCCTTCCAATAAGTTATCTCTCGTCAAATTCTTGATCGAATTAAAGTAGTTTCCGCCAAAGTGGGGTGATTGATTCTATCTTGAAAAGGCTTAGAGGAAAATGTAGAGTCTGCCAAAGCAGTGTACCTTGTTCCATCGATTAACTATTGGGTCGGACTTAACTAGTACAAGCCCAATAGGATTGGGAGTCTAGAGGAAAAGAGTTGGGCCTTCATCTATAAAATGAAGTTAAATAAAGAGTTATTTACCCAACTGTTCCAAGAATTGTATAAAGATGCAATTAGCAAAGAGTTGCTTACCTAAATAGCCAAGTTTTGAGTTTTTCAGCCAAAGCTGTCTCAATAATTGGTGAAATATGGATCTTGGCCTACTAGAAAGTTTAGAACTTTCAGAATTAATAAGAGGGATATTAATTCAAATAAAATAGTGGGAGAATTATTTAATTAAAGTCCTATTAAATAATTTAATTCATGATATTTATACTGGCATATTTTTCTGTTGTAGAATAACATGACATCTAATACTATAACCAACATATCTGTGCGATCCATCATTGAGAAGGATAAACTGGTTGGGACCAACTTCATTGATTGGTACAGAAGCGTGAGAATTGTTCTCAAACAAGAGAGGAAGTTGTATGTCCTAGAGCAAAAGATTCCTGAGGAACCCCCTGTAACTGCTTATAAGACAGACAAATATGCTTACAAGAAGCGCAAAGATGACTCTGGGGATGTTGCATGTTTCATGTTAGGATGTATGAACTCCGAGCTTCATAAGCAACATGAAAACATGGAGGCCTTTGAAATGATCTAGCATCTCAAGCAATTGTTTCAAGAGCAAGCTCGACAAGAAATGTATGACATTTCTAAGGCACTATTTCAATGTAGAATCAAAGAAGACAGTTCTGTTAATTCTCATGTGCTCAAAATGATTGGGTACATTGAGAGCCTTGAAAGGTTGGGATTTATGTTGAATAAACATTTGGCAATTAACCTTGTCATGCAATCGTTGCCAGATAGTTTTAGTCAATTTGTCATGAACTATAATATGCATAGTTTGGACAGAACTTTAACTGAGCTCTATAACATCCTAAAGACTGCACACAAAAAAATGCAAAAGCAAAACCCTAGGTCCATACTGATGGTTCAAAAGGGTAATAGCAAGAAAAGGGGCAAGGGCAAGAAAAGCAAAAATCTTAAACCCAAGGCTGCTGCACTGAAACCAAAAGGAGGGGTTACAAAGGATGCAAAGTGCTTTCATTGTGGTGAAATTGGTCACTCGAAGAGGAATTGCAAAGTGTATTTGGAAGATCTAAAGAAGAAGAGAAGTGAGACTTCTACTTCAGGTATTTATGTTATTGAGATTAATCTCTCAACTCCTACTACGTGGGTATTAGATAATGGTTGTGGTTCTCACATTTGTTTGAATGTGCAGGAACTGAAAAACAGTAGGAGACTTGAAAAGGGCGAGGTGTACCTACGACTGGAAAATGGAGCAAGAGTTGCTGCATTAGCTATAGGAACATATCATTTGTCTTTGCCTACTGGGCTTGTTATAGAACTTAATAATTGTTATTACGGTCCGTCAATTACCAGAAATATTATTTCTATTTCTTATTTAGATAAGGAAGGATATTATTTTGATATTAAAAATAGAATTTGTTCTATTTATTTTAAAGGAAAATTTAATGGTAATGCTCCAATGATCAATGGCTTGTATTTATTGGATCTTGACATGCCCATTTATAACATAAATAATAAAAGGGTTAAATTAAACAAATCAAACCCGACTTACCTTTGGCATTGTCGTTTGGGCCATATAAATGAGAAACGTATTCAAAACTCCATAAAGATGGATTTTTGGACTCATTTGATTTTGAATCATATGAGACATACGAATCTTGCTTGTTAGGAAAAATGACAAAACCTCATTTACCGGACACAGTGAATGGGTTAATGACTTATTGGGTCTAATACATACTGATGTATGTGGACCAATGAGTTCACAAGCTAGAGGTGGGTATTTGTATTTCATTACATTTACTGATGATTTCAGTAGGTATGGTTATGTATACTTGATGAGACATAAATCTGAATCATTTGAAAAGTACAAAGAATTCAGAAATGAAGTACAAAACCAACTTGGCAAAAGTATAAAAGTACTTTGATCAGATTGAGGTGGTGAATACTTAAGTCAAGAATTTTGTGACTATTTGAAAGAGTGCGGGATAGTCTCACAGCTCACTCCACCAGCTACACCACAATTAAATGGTGTGTCTGAAAGAAGAAATCGAACCTTGATAGACATGGTTAGATCTATGATGAGTCACATAGATCTTCCAATCTCCTTTTGGAGATAAGCTCTAGAGACAAGTTTTATATTGAATAGAGTTCCATCTAAAACAGTTCAAAAGACACCATATGAGATATGGATTGGGAAGCGTCCTAGTATGTCTTTTATCAGATGTTGGGGTTGTGAGGCTTACGTAAAACATCTAGCTTCCGACAAATTAGCACCAAAATATGATAAATGTTATTTTGTGGGATACCCTAAAGAAACTAAAGGGTATTACTTCTATAATCCTTCAGAGAACAAAGTGTTTGTTGCTTGAACAGGAGTATTTTTAGAAAAACAATCTGTCTCTAAAGAAACCAGTGGGAGGAAAATAGAACAAAAAATTGTTCAAAAACCACAAGAAAACATAGAACCGATGATGAATTTTGAGCCAGTTTCACAAGTAGTTGTGGAACCTGAGATAATTCCGCAAGAAGTTAAGGAACATGAAATGGCTCAAGATACACAAGGCCCACGTAGGTCACTTAGGTCACGTAGGTTGCCTGCGAGATATAATTTTCTCGTAACTCAACCAGGGGACGTGATGCTCATTGATGAAGATGAGCCTACAACTTATGAACAAGCTATAACTGGGCAAGATTCTGAGAAATGGGTTGAAGCCATGAAATCTGAAATGAACTCCATGTATACTAACCAAGTGTGGACTTTGGTTGACCCACCTGAAGGGGTAAAACCCATTGGGTGCAAGTGGGTTTTCAAAAGGAAAACTGACATAGAAGGAAATGTGCATACCTATAAAGGGCGATTGGTTGCAAAAGGCTTCAAACAAGTTAATGGTATAGATTATGACAAAGTTTTTTACCGGTTGCAATGCTTAAATCTATTCGGATTTTACTTGCTGTTGCAGCATACCAAGATTATGAAATTTGGCAAATGGATGTCAAAACAGCTTTTCTTAATGTAAAGCTCCTATAGGATGTGTATATAACACAGCCTGAGGGTTTTGTGGATCCAAATGCCCCAGGCAAGATGTGTAAATTGCAACAATCCATTTTTAGGTTGAAGCAAGCTTCTCGGAGTTGGAATCTTCATTTTGATGAATCAATCAAAGAGTTTGGTTTCATACAAAATGAAGATGAACATGGTGTATATAAAAGGTTCAGTGGGAATACCATTATCTTCCTAGTGATACATGTAGATGACATATTATTAATTGAGAATGATATTCCAGCTCTGCAATCAGTTAAGACTTGGTTGGGGAGTTGTTTTTCAATGAAGGATTTAGGCGAGGCTACCTACATTTTGGGTATTAAGATCTATAGAGATAGATCAAGAAAAATGCTTGGCTTATGTCAAAGTACATACATTGACAAGGTTTTAAATCGGTTTAGCATGCAAGAGTCCAAGAGAGGACTACTTCCTATGTCGCATGGCATCACTCTCATAAAAAATATGTGTCCAAAGACACAAGATGAGAGAGAACGCATGAGTAAGATACCTTATGCCTCAGCAATAGGATCTATCATGTATGCCATGGTATGTACACGTCCTGATGTCTTGTATGCACTAAGTGTAACGAGGAGATACCAAGGTAATCCTGGTGATAGTCACTGGATTGATGTTAAAACAATCCTTAAGTAGTTAAGAAGAACTAAGGATGTGTTTTTGGTATATGGAGGTGATGAAGAGCTCAGAGTAAAAGGTTACACGAGTGCAAGCTTTCAAACCGACAAGGATAGTTTTAAATCGCAATCTAGATATGTGTTTTGCCTAAATGGTGGCGCTGTAAGCTGGAAGAGTTCAAAGCAAGATACAGTTGCTGATTCTACAATAGAGTCTGAGTATATTGCTACCTCTGAAGCAGGAAAAGAAGTTACTTGGATCAAGAAGTTCACATCAGAATTAGAGGTTGTTCCTAGCATTGTAAACTCAATTGAGCTCTATTTTGATAATAATGGAGCAATAGCACAAGCTAAAGAACCTCGATCTCACCAAAAATCCAAACACATACTTAGACGTTTCCATCTCATTCGAGAAATCATTAGTAGAGGAGATGTGAAAATATGGAGAGTTTCTACAGACAACAATATAGCTGATCCATTGACCAAACCTCTAACACAATAGAAGCATGATCAGCATACTGAGTCACTGGGTATTAAATACGTTAATGATTGGCTTTAGTCCAAGTGGGAGTTTGTTGGAATGAATGTCCTAAAGACAATCATTTGATGATTGTTTGACTTTTTAATATAATGAATATTCTATTAATAAAAGACATTTTATTATTGTCACAATTGTTTATAATTGTTATATGAATTATTGTAATAATAATGTCCCTAAAATATAATGTATATTCTTAAATATCCTTAGTCGAGTATTATTAATAGGGACATTAATAATACGAAAAGACTAATATGTGGTTGATTAATATATGATATTAAAGACAATACATAAGTGCATAAATTAGAGAATTCATGTACTGGATCGACCCGCTATGAAATTATTGCATGGATCATATTATGATAGTCATAAATGATTTCTTAGTGATGATGGTGTTGACTGTTCCTTAGACCTGAGGTCACCATGGTGCCCAACATAAAGAATTGTATATTTTGAGTACATCAAACGTTGCCCTTAACAAGTAGATTATAAAGATGGTGATTGCATATATAATAATTTATGTAGTGGGTTGTGTGTGATTAAGATGAGATTTGTTCTTCCTATAAAATGGGAATGATATCTATGGCCTCTTGATTGAGTTAAGCTAATAAGTGCATGGGCATGCCCAAATGATTTGTTATTTGTTTTGATTAGCTAATTCAGGAATCAAGAAATAAAGATTAAACTATATGAGAATGACATGTCCATGTGATGAGAATGAGGCCATGTCCATGTCCATGGTGATAAAGTCAATTATTCATCATGAAGGATTCTGCCATAGTTTGGTATTCTTGACATATCTCTTTCGATATAACTCCGTATTACATGATTCAAGAAGCCCTTGAACGATAACAGATAGGGCTAAAACTTTTATGTTTTACATTTTACGAGATTCGGAAGTTAGCATCGTCAAAAGTGCCTACCAAGATGAGTGACGCGATTCTGGCAGATTACCGTCGCGAATCCATGGACTACATTGAAGACCAAGTAATGGCGTATTGGGCTTCATTAATTGTTCACGCCACTTTTAATGTTTTAATTGGGTTTATTTAAGTTGTAATAATTAAAGTCCATTAACATTAATTAATTGGGCTTTAGTTTCGGTTTTTAGGAAACTTACTTGTCCAATTGCCTTGCATGGTAATTTGGAAAGTAGTCTTTTAGGGAACTTTCTTGTTAGTCAAGAAGTCAAATTGTAATTTGCTTCTTGTTTCCTTTTCCTGTTTTGGTATGGCCGAATTCTTCCCTATTTAAGGGTGGCCATTGTAACATTTTTCCCATATATGAAATTTGAGAAAACTTTAGCTTTGCTAAATTTATTTGCAGCTGTGAAAAGTTGTGAAGAACGTGATTATTCAATTGATTTCAGTTGAATGTTCATAAGACCCGCGAAAACCTTAAGTGAGGAGCTTTAGGTTGAGCTTACCCGTTCTAGATTTGTAGAACACGCCGAACTGAGGATGTTTAACTTTTGATTTACATTAGTTGGACTGAATCTATTAGTGTTAACGTTGGGGTTTGGTAAATTTCTTCCAATCCTTCTTGTTCAATATCCTTTATTGTTTTGTTGTCTTGTTTTCACATTGTTCTTCTGTGATTCGTGATTGTTCGGATTAATTGGTAAACAACGATCCAAAGGTTGTGGAATACGTGTGGAATAGAACTCAAAAGCTACTCCATTCGTATCACCATGTCTCATGTTTAATCTAGATATAGAGAACAAAAGGAATTTACAACATTGTAACATCAGTCACAGTTTAGGTTGCTTTGAAGCATATATTTCTTCATAATTTGGGTAGTAATGATGTGCTGCTAGATACCTCTCATTGTTTTTTACAATTATTGCCAACATTACGAGAGCCTACAGGGTCGCACACTTAGAATAGTAAGTAATTCAGAACATTTAAATTCATAAGATGAATTTTATTTGAGCAATTGAATAAACTATCCTAGTTAGACTAGGATTAAGTTTTGGTTTTGTCATAATTAATTAATTAATATATATGATATATATTTTAATTAATTTCCTAGTTAGACTAGGATTTGACTATTAATTGGTTTCCTATTTAATTATTTAATTAATTAATGAAGTATATTAGAATACTATTGAGAATTGGATTCTATTTTGGTTAAGGTTTTATGAAACCCTAATCCTATAAATATCAACTTAACTATCTGCTTCCGTATATAGGAAGATATATATGTTTCACCCCAGAGAGGTTTGTGAGATAGGTTATTTTAAAGAATCAAAACCCTACTATATTGCTCAAAGATTAATTCAAGTGTTGAATTAATCAACTAATTAACAAGAATAAATGGCTAGCACCTAGGTTCTTGTGAGTTCTATCTGGATTCGTGAGACGAGTTCAGAGATTACACTATTCGTGTGGATATTATAGTGACACAATCTAATTATTCGTGTTCTGTTGATGCTTCTACAGTATGAAAGGCGCACCAAAACAGTATGTTCTAAACATATAATAGATTGTTATTTTATACTGATCTTGGCTTATAAAATTAAAATTTTAGATTTCCGCGACTCCATCTTCTCAGACTTACTGTTATTTTTGGCAGATCCTTATCAACTAATAAACATGTGTATTCTTTGCCCAACAAATAGTTTAGTCGATCATATTAATGAAATAATGATAGATAAGTTCCCTGGTCAGCCACGTGTATATACTCGCACGGATAAGACTGTTTATCAAAAGCATCAAGGTGATTTTGAAGATTTTCTGAATTCGTTAAAACCCAAGGGCCTTCCTCCTCATAAATTAGTCCTAAAAGAAAATTGTCCTATCATGCTATTAAGAAATTTAAATCCTGTTGAAGGTCTATGTAATGGCATGCGGTTAATTTGTCGTGAACTGAGTGAGCATACTTGACAAACGATCTCGCCACGTTCCTCACGTACATTGATACATTTTTTTTAGAGATGAAAGGATTCTATTTCAAAGGAATATAATACTACAACTAGCAGAATCCAGAAGATTCAGAACAACATTCCAAAACAACCACTAAAATTGATTCTATTCCCTAAAATCAAAATCCAAACAGTAAATCACAAAACGCATTCATTGATACGTTGTTGCAGAAAAGTGTCCACGATCTTTTCGTAAATCAATTTGATTAATTCAAATCACCCTATCTCCGTAGGATGACAATTTTCACAGTTATAAGATGGCTCCTCAGCAACAAATAACAAGACAGTCAAGTAAGGAAAACTCCCTCATCAGGAACAATCGTCACAATGTAAATCAAAATCCCTCCTCAGGAAAACAACTCACGTAAAAAGAAAAACAACTCTATGTTTAACTCAATTCTCATTAATTTCTAATATGAATAATACGTAGACATAATAGCCTTTTAATAGGTTTAAAAAATAAAACCCTAACTTTCTAAAAAGATAAAATCCTAACTTTCTAAAAGATGGACTAAACAAAAGCCCAAAATTAAAATTCAACTTAAACTCCAACTAAACAATAATTAGAAGACATATTTCTGGGCCCTAATATCTTAGGAACACTTTAGGAAACAGCCAAAAATAACAAACACAAAAAACACACAAAAAAATGAAAAACTAAAAATCCCGAAATTTGTCCGCGTAATGAAATGACGTGCAATTTCATGGCGTGGTTTTCACCTTGATCCTTTCAGAATTTGGATAAATTCAAAACATCAAAGTTTTAGCTCTGGATCGTAGCTTTCTAATGCCATAAGAATCAACACATTCCAAGTTAAATGGAGAGAGATATGGGCAGATTACTAAAACGTGGCAGAATCTCTCAGCAAACACTATTTGACACCTCTTGTCATGATTTCCTTTGTTATCCCATTTTTTAGTCTCGGACCTCCTTGGGACAAACATGAGGCTTATTCTCTATCCTATTGCAGGCCTCCATACATGAGATTCATCTTTCATAATTAGAACAAGTACCTTGGATTTTTTGGAACATGTGATCACATATGATTTCATATCATTCCCTTCCACTTGAAAAAGATTTGTCCTCAAATCTTGTTGATTGGTAACAAGAGAATCCAGCACAAAACCTAGAAAATTATCAAGAAAAAAAGACAAAATATATGGAAATTCACACTCATTATTTTTCCCCTCTTTGCCTTTTTCTACAAACCTCACCTCAAGGATTTTTTTCATTCAAATCATTACTCAATTCTTTTTCTTGCTTATCATGATATAACATAAAATTATCAATTAATGCACAATCACTTAAAACAATAAAAGAATTTACATTACAAGAAGGTTCTTCAAGAATAGTAATTTGATCAACCTCTTCCTTTTGATTTGTCTTTGTTGATGACAAAGCTTCCTCCAATATGGGTGAATGAATTTCTTGCAAAGAAGATTCATCTTTCTTGGATTCATTCTTCTCAATGGTAGGCTCAATATCCTCCAAAATAACCTTTGGCTAAGATATATCCAAAAGAAATTCTCCTTCACATTCAGGCTCAATAATGATCTCTTCAATTATGTTTGCCACAATTGGTTGTGGAATGGCATCAACCCATGCCCATGTAGAAGGATCACCAATAACATAAGATTTTGGATCCTTAAATATAGCAAACCCATCAACAATAACCATTCCCAATCGACTTGCCCATTTAATCTCTGTATGACCATATCGAAGACATTTACCACATCTAGGTATCTTTGGTTTGGGATTTTCCAAGGCACGTAAAACATCTCTAAATTCTTTCTCAATTTCATCATTAGTTTTAGGAGGTAAGGAATACGACAAATACCTCTTCACTTCTACCTGTTGTTGTTCCCAACTCAAATCACTCCAAGTTAAAGCAACACCCATATCACAGTATCCAAATATACTACTTTATGTGTATCAATAAAGACCGAAATTTGTTTGTAATTTTTTTTCCGTTAATGTTCTCGACACAAAATTTAAAGGATATAATTGTTGTAACCAATACACAATTATCAAATCGTTCAAGGCTGCGAATAACAACAATTTAGGGTTTCAATTTTAAGGAAAATTGAAAAACCTGATTTCGAAAATCCCTTGATCTCCGATACCACTTGATAAACGATCTCGCCATGCTCCTCACGTAGATTGATATGTTGTTGCGGAAAAATGTCCACGATCTTTTTGTAAATCAATTTGATTAATTAGAATCACCCTATCTCCATTGGATGACAATTTGCACGATAATAATATGGCTCCTCACCAACAAATAACAAGACAGTCAAGCAAGGAAAACTCCCTCCTCAGGAACAATCTTCACAATGTAAATCGAAATCCCTCCTCAGGAAAACAACTCACGTAAAAAGAAAAACAACTCTGTGTTTAACTCAATTCTCATTAATTTCCAATCTGAATAATACGTAGACATAATACCATTTTTATAGGTTTAAAAAATAAAACCCTAACTTTCTAAAAAGATAAAACCCTAGCTTTCTAAAAGATTGACTAAACAAAAGCCCAAAATTAAAATTCAACTTAAACTCCAACTAAACAATAATTAGAAGACATATTTCTAGGCCCTAACATCTTGAAAACACTTTAGGAAACATCCCAAAATAACAAACACGAAAAAACAAAAAAAAAATGAAAAACTAAAAATCCTGAAATTTGTTTGCGTCATAACGTGACGTGCAACTTCACGGCGTGTTTTCACCTTGATCCCATTAGAATTTAGAAAAATGAAAAACATCAAAGTTTTAGCTCTGGATCGTAGCTTGCTAATGCCGTAAGAATCAATCTATTCCAAGTTAAATTGAGAGAGATATGGGCGGATTACTAAAACGTGGCTGAATCTATTAGCAAATAATATTTGACGCCTCTTGTCATGATTTCCTTTGTTATCCCATTTTGGAGTCTCGGACCACCTTGGGACAAACATGAGGCTTATTCTCCATTCTATTTCAGGCCTCCATACATGAGATTCATCTTTCACAATTGGAACAAGTACCTTGGATTTTTCCAGAACATGTGATCACACATGATTTCGTATCAATACTAATTGTGCAAAAATCGCTATAGGGCAGTATATTGGTAATAGGGTTTTCTTACCAAAGATTCCATTGTTGAATAGCGATGCTGAAATATATGGTGTCGCTTTCAAACCCATTCTGTTTCCTATAACTTACCAATAAGCAGAATAGGCATTATTGGCGTGGGAAAAATATGGTGTCCACATAGCTTTCAAACGCATTCACCATGGGTAAAAGATGATGCTATTGTCTTGCAAAAATGGCAACCAAAGGAGATTAATAATAAAGATCCTGTGGAAAATCGTATGGGAAAGGAAATTGTAACAGTACAGGAGAAGGATAATATTGTGCCCGAGTCCGGATTGCGTCTGACTGTGGGATTAGATCAGAACGCAATGGTTATCCCGGAAAGTTCTTTGCGTCAACCAGTGGAGATACAGAACATGTTGGGAAAAACTGTGCAGCAGGATGTGGAGGTTCTTCTGTGTATCAGAATATAGAGCAGAATATTGAGGTTGCACCACCGACAAAGGATAATCTGGTTTTGAAGGTTTTGCCAGCCAAGATCGATGATGAAATTCTTCCGACTAAGGCTAGAGACCATTTAAATTCAGAAAGTATTTTTTATGCTAAGGTCAATAGGATGGAGATGCAACATAACAACCAGTTGCTTAACAATAAAGAAGAAGAAACAGCTGAAACATCTGGAGAAATGTGTGAAATAGCGGGGCATCCAGTTTCTGTACAATATTTCAAGATTTATAATCAAATTGCGGATGGAATTTCTTTATAGATTGCTGAAGGTCTTCTTGAAAAAATGGCAGAAAAGGTTCTTGCGGAGGACGATGAAGTACTTGATTCTGATGTTCATGCTAACATGGTGAATGAAGTGGTTCAGAATAATAACCTTGATCCAATTATCACAAATGCTGTACAGAATCCAAAAATAGTTCACCCGTCACGTATCTTGCGATCTTCTAAGACAAAATCATTAGCTTCTCGTTCGGGTAAGTCATCATGTTAGGTCTTTTTTGGAATATTCGTGGAATTGGTAATCTGGTTTCTTTATCACGTCTTAGAAGTTTGGTTAAAACTCATTGTCTTTCCTTTGTATGCTTGTGTGAGTCGAAACTTGGTGGTTATCAACAAGTGCGTATAGGGATGAAGATTGGTTTACCTAATATGATATCGAATGTTGATGGAAGATTGTGGTTCTTTTATAATGATTCTATGCAATGTGAACTTGTTCATCAAAATGGGCAGTCAATTTCATTGAAAATATTATTGCTTCAATTTGGAATTTCTATGCTTATCTCTTTTGTGCATGCCTTTTGTTCTCTCGTATGAAGAGAGAATCTCTTTGGGCACATCTTATAGATAATTCTGTTAATGATATTCCATGGATGGTGTTGGGAGATTTTAACTGTGTGGCAAGTTGGGTTGAAAAAAGGGAGGCCGTCATTTTCAAATTCATGAAGGTAATGAGCTGACGGATTTTATGGTAGCGGCTGAATTATTTGACATGGGATACTCAGGTGGATTATTCACGTGGTGTAGCAACTGGAACAATAATCCTAGAATTTGGAAGAGTCTTGATAGAGGGCTGCGTAATCATTTTTGGAATAATAATTTCTCCTCTTTTATCCAGCACCTTAGTCATACATGCTCGGATCACACTCCTCTTTTGCTGACATGGGAGCAAAAAGATATTGTTATTAGGAAACCATTTCGTTATCTCAATTTCTGGACTAAGAGGGTAGATTTTTTGGTGGTGGTTAAACAATCATGGTCCATTCCTATTGATGCACTACCACTGGTGGCAGTTTGCCTTAAACTTCAACGGCTTAAAGGTGATTTAATTAGATGGAATAAGTTATCAGTTGGCTATTTTAGTGCCAGAATTAAGGAGGCTGAACTTTGATTGCAACAATTCGAGAAGGATTTAATGGTGGAGCACTTGCAGTCGGTTCGAGAGGATATTAAAATTCAAGAAAACAAACTTTGTTTAGCGCTTCTGGAGGAGGAGGAATTCTGGAAGCAAAAAGCTCGTGTTAAATGGTTTTCTTTGGGTGAGAGGAATACAAAATTCTTTCATTCTAAGGTAGTGCAAAAGTGATCAAAGTTATTTGTTTGAAGGCTTCGGATTGATGACGGTACATGGATTGAGGAAGGAGCGGAATTAAGGAATCGGGCAGTTCAGTTTTTTGAAAGTTTATTATCGTCTGATCAGAATGAGTTGGGGTTGACCTTGATATTATTCCTAATCTTCTTAATGCTAAGGATAATGATAGTTTGGAGCATTTTCCAACTATGGAGGAGATTCGAGATACTGTTATGAGTATAGATAGGGAAAGTTCTCCTGGTCCAGATAGTTTTTCAGCAAAATTCTTTCAAGAGGCTTGGTCGATTATATCTTCAGATATTTTTAATGCAGTGATTGAATTTTTTTTGTGGAGGCTCTTTATCAAGGGGGATCACGGCTACACATTTGGTTCTTATTCCCAAGTTAGACGTTCCTCAAACATTTTGGGATTTTCGCCCAATTAGTTTGTGTACAGTTATGAACAAGATCATTACGAAGATTATGGCAAATAGGTCGAGGGATGTTCTCCCTAAGATTATATCGGATAATCAAAGTGCTTTTGTTCTGAATCGTTCCATTACTGAGAATGTGTTGCTAGCACAGGAACTTATAACTTCGATTCATTCCAAGATGTATGGGGGTAATGTAGCGATGAAATTAGATATGGCAAAGGTTTATGATCGTGTTTCTTGGATCTTTACTTGTCAAATGTTGCGTAAATTTGGCTTTGGGAAGCAATGGATTGACAGGGTATGGGGGGCTATATCTAATTGCGGGTTTTCGGTTTTATTTAATGGGCAACAGGCTGGTTTTTTTCATTCTTCTCGTGGATTACAACAAGGGGATCCATTGTCGCCAGCTTTATTTATTATTAGAGCGGAGCTTTTTTCTAGAAAGCTTAATAATTTACTGACTATCTCAAGTTTTTTCCCATATAGAGGTCCTCGATACGCTCCTCAGGTTACTCACCTTTCTTTTGCTCATGATATATTAATTTTTTCCTCAGGTTGTCCGATTTCTATTAAATTGTTTTTGAATACCATACATGAGTATCAAACTTCATCTGGTCAGCTTATAAACATTCAAAAGTCGGGGTTTTTTGTTTCCCCAAAAAATAATTATTTGACTCGAATGTTAAGAAGATTAACTGGATTTCAAAGGAAAAAATTTCCTTTTTTATATCGTGGTTGCCCGATCACTATTGGCAGGAGATGTATTGCTGATTTTATTCCTCTTGTGGAAAAAATTAAACAGCATATTTCAGGATGGGATTCGAAGTTTCTCTCAATAGGGGGTCGACTTGTATTGATTTGGCATGTTCTTATGGCTATGCCTATGCATTTATTAGCTGCAATTCAGCCTTCCTGAGCTGTTATACGGATGCTAGAAAAAATTATGGCTCAATTTCTTTGGGGATATAAGGAAGGAAAATCTAAATATCATTGGTTTGCCTGGGATTTGGTATGTAGGCCTCAAAATAAGGGTGGTTTTGGATTGCCTTATTTAGATGTTTCTGTTTAGGCTTGGGCTGCTAAGTTATGGAGGCGATTTCGAGAAGGTGTATCATTGTGAAGTAGGTTTATGAAGCATAAATATTGTGCAAATAAGCATCCTGCTATGGTTGATCACAAATGTACTGACTCGCCTATTTGGAAACGAATACTGAACATTAAGGAAAGTTTTGATGAATGTGTTGGTTGGTTTCCTCAGTTGGATGAAACAGATATGTTTCATGATAGGTGGCTTGGGTCAAATAGGCTATCTCATTTTACTACGGGCAATGGTTATTCACTTATTGACAATTTTATGGTGCTAGGTGCCTGGTCGCGTCATAATCTTTCTCGTATTTTTCCAGCTGATGTTGTTGAAGATATTTTAAAGTTTCCGCTTGGTTGTGCTTGGGGTTGTTTCTGGAGGCTTAATGTTTCTGGTTCTTTTTCTTTATCTTCGGCTTATGAGTGGTTGAGAAAGAAGGGGAGGGAGTACGTGGATATTGGTAAGTTATGGAATGTGGGTATGCCTTTAAAGTTTTCCTGTTTTTTGTTAAAATTATGGTTTGGGAAGCTTCATTTTTTTTGAATGGCTTTATCGTTTCAAAATTCATGGCCCGTCTATTTGTATGGTTTGTTGGTCAGATGGGAGATTGTGGAACATGTATTTGGTTTTTGTGCATTTGCTGGTAGAGTGTGGGAGTCTTTTCTTTTGTCTGATGGCAATGGAGGTGTAATATGAAATATTAAAGATTGGTGCATTTTGTTTTGGAATATGACTGCTAATCAGATTGGCAAATTTGCTTTGTCTTTATTACCTGGTTTTATTCTTTGGCATATCTGGAAAAATAGAAATTTGATGTTTCTTGAGGGTAAATGTTGGTCAGTGCATTGGCTTCATTCACTTATTTGGCAAGATGTTAAAGAGTGTTGTGCAATAAGATTTCCAAGTGTGCAGCTGGCAGGTTCTTTTAAGGATTGTTTGCACTTTATGCGAGCTCCTTCTACTGGTTTTTATATTCTGGTGATCCGTTGGATTAAGCCAAGTTTTGGTATGCGTAAGCTGAACTTGGATGGTTGCTCTAAAGGAAATCCAAAGGATGGAGGTGTTGGGGTGATCGTTAGGGATGATTCAGGGAAATTTTTAGGGGTGTTGTCTTTGGGTTTAATTAATGTTACCAACATGGAAGCGGAAGCGGTTGCTCTCTTGGAAGGTTTGAATTTTTGTGTATCTCATCAATTATGACCTGTTCAGATAGAAGTGGATTCCCTTATATTACAATCTATTATTTTAAAAAAGGTTTCCCCTCCTTGGAGGATTCGGCATGCAGTGGAAGCTATTTGGCAAATGAATTACTGTTTTGTTAGTATGCTACATATTTTTCGAGAAGGTAATGCTCCAGTTGACGCACTGGGAAATGTTGGTTATTCATCTCAGAAGCGAATTGAATATCTTGATTTTATGAAGCTTCCTCAACAAGTTCGGGGATTGGTTAACTTAGATAGGTCTGGATTACCCCAGTTGCGTTGTAAAAAGCTTCAATTATTTTAATGTTTTCTTTTGTTTTGGAAATGTTGTCCTTGTACCACTTGTATAAACTTTATTTATATTTAATAAATTTTGGATCTGGCTACTCCAAGCCTATTGAGAGGGTAATCTTTGCCTAAAAAGAAAAAAAAAAGTTGCATGTGGGAATTTTCGATACGTATTGACTTTTGGTGATGATTGGAATATTTCCCCAGATGTTGAGCTCGTGACGTGTCTGGATTCGATAATACTTGTGAACCCATATGAAGAAGAAGCAATGTGATTAAAAAATTGGTACTTTGCATATTCACTTGCTTACACAATCTTTTTATTCATTGTAATTTTCAAAATTCAAAAAAGTTGATTGTGTCGTGTCAATAGGGCGGCTCGCAATGAAAAGGAGTTGAATGAATTTGTCCGAGCAAAGTTGTATCTCAAATATGCCCCTGATACTACATTGCGCGATGACAAACATGTCACTCTGGTTACAAACATTTTGTCTGCTCAGAATGTTGGTGCAATAATTCCATTTTTAAACTTATTACTTTGGATTTTTTTACTTCCTTTGAGAACTTCACTTTTCTGATTTCTGTTTGTTACATTCATTAGGTTGCATTGGTGAAAGCCAATATATCATTTCAAAATATTATGCAGACTTATTGGTACATAAGCTGCAAGAATTGCTATGCTTCTACATTAGCGTTTCCCGGTTACGAATATCAGTGTAATTACTGCGGTGAAAAACAATTGCCACAGCCCAGGTTTGAGATCAAAAGTTTGTCTATAATAACACAAAAATTTGCTTCCTGATGTGCTTGTCTCACTGAGACTCCTCTAAATGTAGGTGTCGTGTAGAACTAGATTTAACTGATCAGTGTGGGACAATCACTGCCTCACTTTTTGGTGAACAGGCAGAAAAAATCCTTGGGTTCTCAACATTTGATGCAATGATGCACATAGACAATGTAAGGAGTGCTATATAAATTATATTGTGTGGTATGTTCGTTGATGTTTACTAATGTTTGGTTATGTTTAATGTTCGTGTCTTTCTTTTTATGTTGTTCCCTAAGGATAACACTCCTTCTTTGGACTCTGTGCACAAAGGCCTCAATTCGAAGAAGTTCCTTGTTCATGTGAAGCAACGAAAGACAAAAAATGAGGGTTCGTCAAAGCGCTACACAATACTCAACATTTCTGAGATTGGGCAGAGTAGCCCTACTTCCAACTTGACCTTAAGTGACCGTGCTACAGATGCATCAGAACTTTCACGTCCTGAAGTTGGTACAAATGAAACTACTTCTCAAACAATGGATAATGTAGACACCCCAGGTATTCATAGTTGGTTAGTTGTAATAATAATATATATATATATATATATTAATTCATTTGATGATAAACAAGGCAATATATAATTTTGCCTATATTTGAATTCAGATAAGCATACTACAAAATCTAGAGCTCGTCGTTCTCTGGCTGAAATGATGGAGTCAACTTTGACCAATGATGAGAATGTGCTGGAGACTATCGCCGAGGGAACTAGCAAGAGACAAAAAAAGAAGTCTATTTCATGAATGGAACAATGTAGAATGTGTATGCCATGAGGATCAGCTGCTGTTAGCTTTTGCTTGAGGAATCCTATTTGAAGACCTTTTGTTGAATTTTCATCACTTATTATAAATTAATAGTCTGTGTTATCTATGTTATTAGTATGATAATTAAGCAGCTACCTTTCTTGAATTACTGATAATGAAAACTATCTAAGTAACTGTGTTAATGGTACAGTAGTTTTGCTTGCCATGTTTCGCTTATGGCAAAACTAGCAAACAAGTACTCGATATTGTACACCTCTCTAAATTGATTTATTATGCTACATGGAATTGCTAATGTGACTATTCTTCTTTGTTTTGTTGAAGGGGCTATGTTATTCTGAGTTTTGTGCGTCTTTTTTTTCCCTTTCATAAATTATATGTTTTTTTCCTTACTATGATGAGGTATGTAACAGGATTTGAATAGCGTTATTTACATGAAGTATAGATCCAGACAAAAAAATTAAGAACAGTTATATTTGAGCCTTTGTGGAGACAGGCCTCGTTTGAATTTGTTGGTTGAGTTGTGTCATTACCATGTAATGGCCATAGTGCAACTCTAAAATGGGTTGTTGAGTTAGATTCCTTACTTTGTGTTCTCTACAATGACAGCATTTATGAAAGCATGCATTGAAGGACAAAACACATGGTCCACTAATATGCCATGATCATGTAATGGCTATAGTGCAACTCTAAGATGGTTTGTTGAGTTAGATCCCTTACTTTGGTTTCTTGAAACACAATGACAGCATTATGAAAGCATACATTCAAGTACAAAACACATGGTCCAATAATGGTCAGCAACTCTTTATGGAAGCGTGCATTCAAGGACAGAACCTATGTCCCATTCATGTATAGCAACACATGCTTCTGTCTTACTATTGAATGTTCAATAGATTTGATGATTGTGAAATGCAACTTTATCTGCTTTTTATAGAGAAAAGTGGTTTTAGAATCCAATGTCAAACGAAATAGGTGTGCGTAATAATTAATAGATGCAGACCAATTTATTTCAGCTTGTAGACATTGTTCGCTTTGAGGAATATGCATTTTTATTTAATGTGCTCACAAGTAAAATTCATATGCATGTATTCATCAATGGCAAGGAAATGTGATTTGCATTGGCCTTCTTTTCCTTAACTTAGTGTTTCGATTTTCTTACTGCTGTAATTACGTTATGCTTGTGTATTATTAGTAAAGGACAATATCATTTGTTGTTATTTCCCGCAATGTGCAACTACATGGACCAATCTTTATTTTAATTGTTATGTTTTTTAATCGTAAAAAATGAATCACCATCTATCAATCATTGCATAATTCTATATAATATTTACTTTATTCTCTATCTTTAGTACATTAGTTCATGGTACTGCACTACAAGTTTCCTACAGTGCAGTTTTGCTGTCATATGGCACTTAAAAAAAATATTTCCCATGCAATCAATTGTTATAAGTATTATATGAAATGTATTCTTTCTATTTGCATTCATTTGCTCTATTGAAGTGACTGTATGTTTTAAAAGTTCCTCAACAGCCAATATAGAGAGTTGAATTGTCCCATTAAGTAAAATATGCTTTTGTTTGGTTTTTCCCTTGCTGAAAGACAAATATACTGTCGTGTTGTCTATTGATTAGGTACGTATTTATTATTCTTCTGCCATGAATTTTTTTTATTTTTTGTAATGTGTGATAATATAAACAAAATAATTGTATTTCTTGAAGATTACATTAAATAACTCAATGTTTCTATGGGTTTCTTGCAGAAGTTGTTCCATAAAATGAATATATTACGTAATCCATTTGTTAAGTGGAAAAGGGTGGAAAAGTATAATGAAGTCAGGTATTATTTAAAATCGTTTTCGGGTAAACATTTACATGTTCTAAATGCCAAATTTGAAGAAAATGAAATAGTAAATTTTAGACTTTTTGGGAGTTTTTGGGACCGCTATCCATTCTTGAATAATTATTTAGGTGAACCAAACTTTTATTCATTGAAATCTGTAGAAGATTGGCTGCAAGTTATTATTAGAGTAGATCCAATTCCTTTTGCAACTGAACTGGATAATCCAACTAACACTAATTCGAAGGAATTTGAATAAATTGGAAAACCATGGTGTGTTCTACTTGCACTACTACAAAATGGCCTTTTTAAACCTCCCTTTTTAGAGCGGTTAAACATAATCCGGTGTAATTTCTAAAAATGCGGTGGCATTATCGTAATATTAAACAAGAAGGAGAACAATTTACACCGGTTACTGTTATAACCGGTGTAAAAAACAAAACCATTTACACCGGTGTAATAGTAAAATATTTACACCGATTATAAGAAAACCGGTGTAAATAGTTTATATATTACACCGGATTTCTTATAACCGGTGTAAATTCTATTGTTTTTTACACCGGTTATAGAAAATCCGGTGTAAATATTTTACTATTACTCCGATTTTTTGGTTAACCGGTGTAAATAACAAGTTTTAACATAACCACACATTTTTCCTTCTGCTCCAGCTTAAGTCAGCATTATCTCTATCGCGAAGAACTACGAATTTTTTCCAAAAGCTGCGCACGAAATCTTTTTGAAGGCCAAATCAGAAGCTACAAATTAACTTATGTTCATGCAACTCAACCATCTGAGGTTAGCTACTTATATATAAACTGATAACTTTTATATGATTTTTCTTCTCATTCGTCAGAGCATTGACATATATATATGGATCTGCATTTCATTTTTTAAAACAGTTGTAAAATTGTAGATTTCAATATATATGCTTTATATTTGTAATAAAAGTAATTAAAATTATGTTTTGTTATTTTATTTAGGCGTTCATGTGTATATTTTTTAGGTTTATTGATACATTTGCATAATACAAATTTATTAATTATTAATGATTTAATTTTTTCCTTCATTTAATTTGTGGAAGTAAATATTTTTAGCAATATCTATTTTAATTAAAATTAGAAACAGATTTTGTTAATTAATTTATATGATGTAATATTATGAAAGCATCAATTAATGCATTTATTTTGTTGGTTAACTTATTATAATTATTTTTTGTATAATTTAAAGGGTACGATAGTCATGGATCGTAATGATATTATATTTGGTGATCGGACAACATCTGCGTATGAAGAAGAGGTTGAGAAATTTATTAAATCTGCTTATAAAAATGCCAAGTACATCTATTGTCCATGTAAGGATTGTAAGAATTTTGAGTTGTTCGACGACCCTAACACTATAAGAGACCATTTGTATCGGAGGGGATTTGATCATGCTTATAAAATATGGAAATGGCACGGCGAGAGTGAAAATTCATCGAAACAAGAAGAATATGAGGTAGAAAATGATATTGCGATTAAAAATGATTGATTGGATGATATGGTTGAGGATATGGTCGGTAGTATTGCCGATAAGCCTGATATTCTTGCTTCGTTGTTGAATGATAGCGAAAAGCCTCTATATCCTGGGTGTATTAAGTACACGCGGTTATCGGTTACTTTAAAACTGTACAATTTGAAAGCGACACATGGGTGGACTGATACTAGTTTTACAGCACTGTTGAATTTACTGAAGGATATACTGCGAGAAGGTAATGAACTTCCGAATCGCATTTATGAGGCTAAAAAAATCTTGTGTCCTATGGGTATGGAGTATAAGAAAATAGATGCTTGCCCAAATGATTGCATACTATATAGGAATGAATACGAAGATTCATTGTATTGTCCTAAATGTCAGGTTTCTCGTTTCAAAAAGAAGCAAATTGGTAATGGCGTTGAAGATTATATAGATGCGAAGAAGAAATCATCACCGGTGAAAGTGTTATGGTATCTCCCTATAATACCGAGATTCAAGCGATTGTTTGCCAATTCTGGAGATGCTAAAAATTTGACATATAATGCAAATCGAAATATTTCCCCAGTTGACAAGATGATAAGGCATCCTGAAGATTCTGATCAGTGGAAAAAAATTAATTTGGTTTACCCCTTATTCGGTAGAGATGCAAGAAATCTGAGATTAGGATTGTGTACGGATGGGACGAATCCTTATGGTTGTCTAAGTAGTACACATAGCTCTTGCCCAGTAATGTTGGTTATTTACAATCTACCTCCTTACTTGTGTATGAAGCGGAAGTATATTTTGATGTCATTAATGATTTCAGGTCCACGCCAACCTGGAAATGACATAGATGTTTATTTAGCCCCCATAATTGAAGACTTGAAGAAGTTGTGGGATGAAGGGGATTTGATGTTTGATGCACATCGTCAGGAGTCATTCACATTGCGTGCTATGATATTCTGTACTATAAATGACTTTCCTGTATATGGTAATTTATCTGGATTTTCTGTTAAAAGACACCAAGCATGTCCTATATGTGAGGAGAATACAGATTCTTGTCAGCTTGTACATAGGAGCAAGACGGTCTATCTTGGACATCGTAGATTTCTTCCTGATTCTCATTCATATCGTCGAATGAAAAGAGCTTTCAATGGGAAACATGAGTTCAGAAGTGCTCCAATTGCCTTGAGTGGGAAGACATTTCATAATCGTGTGAAGAATATCAATATGGAATTTGGAAAACATAAAAACTCTCGCAAGAATGATAAACGCTGTTGGAAAAAAAATCAATCTTTTTTTATCTTCCATATTTGGAGACACTAGATGTTAGACACTGTCTCGATATGATGCATATTGAAAAAAATATACGTGACAGTTTGTTGGGTACTATTTTGAATATACCTGGAAAAATAAAAGATGGTTATAAAGCGAGACTTGATTTGGTTCATATGGGTATTAGGGCGAATTTAGCACCTGAGATTCGAGGACAGCGCACGTACTTGCCCCCCGCTTGTTATAGATTGTCACGGAAAGAGAAACAGAGTTTGTGTGAGAGTCTCCAGAGCATCAAGGTCCCATCAGGATATTCTTCAAATGTAAGTCGACTTGTTTCGATGGGAGATTTAAAACTGGTTGGATTGAAATCCCATGACTGTCATGTGTTGATGCAGCAGTTCTTACCTATAGCTATTCGATCTATCTTGCCAAAACATGTCAGATACAGCATAACTAGACTTTGTTTCTTTTTTAAAGCGATATGTAGCAAGGTAGTTGATCGTGATAGACTTGATGAGCTACAAGATGAAATTGTCGTAGTTTTGTGCCAACTTGAGATGTATTTTCCACCTGCCTTTTTTGACATTATGGTGCACTTGGTTGTTCATTTGGTTAGGGAGATAAAGATTTGTGGGCCTGTATATTTGCACTGGATGTTTCCATTCAAGCGATATATGAAAGTCTTCAAGGGTTATGTGAAAAATCGCTATCGTCCTGATGCAAGCATTGTTGAAAGGTACATAGCTGAAGAGGTTATTGAGATTTGCACTGGGTACTTGTCTGATACCAATGCTATTGGACTACCAAAGCCTTGCCATGATGAACGGAACAAAGAAAAAGAGACATCGGCAGGTAAGTTGTTTACCCCTTCTGTTGGTGAATTACAAAATGCGCATCTATATATCTTGCGCAATTCTGAAGAAGTACAGCCTTATGTGAATGCTCATATTTGTGAAATAAAAGAAAGCCATTGTTGGTTGGACTGACAGATACGTACTCAATGAACACAACCGAACATCTGTGAATTGGTTCAGTGTTGCTGTTGGAGACCAAACTGTTACAGAGACATTAAAGTGGTTAGCTTATAAGCCCAGTCACGTTGTGCTATCATATTCGGGCTATGACATAAATGGATTTTCATTTGCTACTAAGACTCAAGATGACAGTAGCACAACGCAAGATAGTGGAATCACATTAGTGTCTGAGGCTTTTGTCTAGTTCGAGAGATAGAAATCCAGTGTATGCCAATATGTCTTATTATAGGGTGATTAAGGAGATATGGGAGCTTGACTATATTAAATTCAAAGTCCCAATTTTCAAATGCAAATGGGTTCACAACAACAATGGTGTTCAAATTGACGAATTGGGATTTACGCTAGTGGATTTGAATAGGGAAGGTTTCAAAGGGGAACCATTCATACTTGCTTCCCTGGCAAAACAAGTATTTTATGTCTCTGATCCCATCGACAAAAAATGGTCCATTGTCCTACAAAGGAAAAAATTGTATGTCGGCGATGAAATTGATACTGATAATAATCACGATGTGCCGCCGTTCTCATCAGGTTTTCCCCCACTGAGCACAATTGAAGAAGACCGCAATATGGATGCATTCATTCTCCGCACTGATCACGCGGAAGGCATATAGGTTGATGATCCTTTGTCAAATAAAAGAAAGACCTTGTCGTGAGATATAGTGTGTAAGTTATTATTCACTTTTGTGTAATTAGATTTTTCATTGTACTTATTATTTTGTTTATTTCCATATTTGGATAGTTTTATGCTTCTCTAACTGTTGTGACTTAATTTGTTTATTTTTTTGTTAATTTTTGTACAGGTCAATGTCTTGGATGATATGAGCTTCATGCAACATAGGCTTTACTTATGGCTATTAGGGCATTTTTATTGTTTTACTAAGTTTATTCAATGTACGATGGTGTGTCAACTTAATCATATCTGTTACTGGAACTAGGCTTGTTAATATTAGTGATCGATATTTATTGTGGTATAAAATTGTATACATTTACACTTGTTTTTGACAGGTACATAGTTTTGCTCTTGATATAGGGGATACCATGCAGATTTTTTTTCTTGGTAATTCATGACATTTGGTTTAATATTAAGGGAAAATTTCGATTAAGGGCGCGCTTAATTAGAAGCAGTATTATTAAACAGGGCATAGGATTTAAATACCAAAAATTTAAACACTAAAATATTAATTCATCAACACACTTCTAATTAATCATGTATAATATCAATTATATTCTAATTATGATTGGATTGGTATATTATATACCAAGAATAGGATTTAAAGACCAAACATTAAAACACTAAAATATTAATTCATCAACACACTTCTAATTAATCATGTAGAATATCAATTATATTCTAATTATGATTGGATTGGTATATTATATACCAAGAATAGGATTTAAAGACCAAACATTAAAACACTAAAATATTAATTCATCAACACACTAAAATTAATATTATATTTTAATTCTGATTGAATTTATATATTTTATATACAAAGAATTAATTAATTAAGAAGAATTTTAATAGAATTTAACGACTAATTAACACTAAAACATCAATATATTTTTAATTAAAATATAATGAAATAAACTTGTATATTATTATTTCATTAATCATTCATATGTGATTCATTATATTTAAAGACTAATTAACACTAAAACCGTGGTTGCTTTTAACTTTAAAACAGCATATTTAAAATTGAAAAAATTAATATTTTACACCCTAAACCCTAAACCCTAAACACTAAACCCTAAACCCTAAACCCTGAACCCTAAGCCCTTTAACTTTAAAACAGCATATTTGAAATTGAAAAAATTAATATTTTACACCGGTTACAGTGATAACCGGTGTAGAAAGTATTTTTTTACACCGGTTACGTTAATAACCGGTGTAACTGTCTACATTCTTTTTAAAAATATAGTTAAGTTTTACTATATTTTTTTAAGTTTTAAATATTTTTTTTTAAGTTTTACATAAATAACCAGTAAATGTATAAAAATATAGTTAAAATAACTTACTACACTGGTAAAACGAATAACCGGTGTAGAAAGTTTGTTGTGTTTTACACCGGTTAATTTTAACCGGTGTAGAAGATGGTTTTTGTAGTTACCTTTTTCCCTTTATTATTATTATCCTCCTTCACCTTCCAACAACCAAAAAAAAAAAATCCTTTTGAGGCATGCGTGCATGCTTAATTGATGAGATGCACATGAAAATTTTCCATACAATAGAAACAAAATATTTTGTTGTGTACATTGTGGGGATTGGATGGTATATGGATAACATCTAGTAAAGAGTGAAAAATATATTGGAATCTTGATGTGTGAAAATTGCCTTGAGTTGCAAGATTTTGCCACTATTCTTTTCTATCATCGTATTTTTTTCATAGAGTAATAATGATAAGGAGTGCAGTTTCGTTCAGTAGAAAACAATCTTTCTACACCAGTTATTATTAACCGGTGTAGAAAGATTGTTTTCTACACCAGTTATATGGATAACCGGTGTAGTAAGTGTTTTTTATTCTAAACCCTGGCGCCGTCTCCGAAGTCCTTCCAAAACAAATCGCCGTCTCCAAGTGTTTTTAACCTTCAGCTCCACCTCTATTTTCACCTCCATCCGTTTGAAAACAAATCGCCTCCACCTCCATTTTCACCAAACAACACTGTCAACATTTGACCTACACAATCTTGAATTTACTCTGTCAATCCACAATTCAGTTACTGTTCATAACTCAATTGAACTACATAATCGGGACTTTCTGCCTTTGGAAGGTCTAGTGAAGACTAAGGAGCAGGCGAAGACAGAGCTATTGAGAATTAGATCTTAATTAAAGGTAGCCAAATCTGTGGGGAACTGCCGGTGAATCTGAGAGAGTGATTTGAAACTTCAAGCTGTCCTCCAACTCTGCCTTTTTAGGTAGCGTCTATACATTGTTCTCTCTTTTTTTTTAATATCCTTTTAAAACTTTGGGTTTTCTTTAGTGTTGATCAATCTGAAATGTATAGGGGGAAGATAAAGATAGAAGCTTTAATGGGTTTGGTTCTTTTGGCTGACGGTTTTGTTTAATTTTGTTAATATGTTGAAATAGATTAAGAAGTTTTGTTGCCAGTGAATGCTGGACTCTGGGCTTAGATTGCTTTAATGCTTTTCTGTATATGTTGATTTTGTTGGCTTTTATACTTATTTAGATTAGTGAATTGTTGAAATGGTATTGGTTGTATGGCTGAGAATAGAGTAATTATTTTGTTTGGGATAAAAAGCTGCGACATGCATATGATCATAATTCGAATTTGATCCTTACTTGAGGCTGAGAAATTATAGTTTAGTCAGTGACATGCATATGATCCTTAATTCGAATTTGTATCATGGCCATTTGGCGTGGAAATGAGAAAGGTTTCATTGTTCATGCTCAATGTGACGCTTAAAGTTTTGTTGGCCAATGGGGAAGTTTTGAATTAGATCATAATATTTCAAAACCTGAAAACTATACCCCTGCCAGAATACCATACTTTTTCGTGCTTTGTTCTGTCTTTTACCTTGTATTAGATTTTTGAACATCAAAGTGTGTGTGTGCGATGTTTTCTTTGTAGTTTGTAGGGAAATTGTGTGATAAGATGAGTGTAATGAAATGAGTGAAATGAATGGTGAAAGAAATGAAGTGAGATGTAGTGAAATCGATGAAGAAAGCACAAGGAGATTGAATGAATGAAATAGAAAAACTCATGAATTTAAGCTCACTGCCATGAATACTCACCAAGTGATGGAACATACAAAACAATGAAAACAAATCAAATACATGAGTGTATCCAGTTCATTGTGAAGTGAGTGCGAGACGTAGTGAACAAATGTTGTGAAATTGAAATGAGTAAAGTAGAGATGCAAATGAAAGAAGTTGGAAACTTAAAGCTGAAATGCATGAAATGTGGTTTGGAATTTTAAGTATAGCAAGCATGAATGTATGAAGTGAAAATTAACACTACGATGAATTGTTGTGTTAAAGTGTGTGTGAGTAAATTTGCACTACGATGCATCGTAGTACAATTTTGTGCTTGAGCAAAATTGCACTACGATGAATCGTAGTGAAATTTCCATATTGTGCACACAATTCACCAATCTTTCACCCGAAATTCAACTGTGATGAGTTGAGAATTTGGAGAAACTTAAAGAACTAATATTGTAGCTCTTGATCGCAGCTTTCCATAGCCTTTTGAATCATCCAAATTGGAGGTCAGGTGAGAGAGTTATGCCCAAAATACTGACGCCTAGCAGAATATGAAATTTAAGATCGTAGGCTTAAAATCCTGATTTGGTTTTCCCATTTCCCACGTTGAATTTACAACTTTCCTTTCAGAATGGGCATTCATCTTGAACACCAAAGTTATAGAGCTCTCTCTTGGCTTTCCATAGGCTTTTGAATCACCCAAATTGGACTCCAAGTGAGGGAGTTATGGTCGAAATACCAAGACATGGCAAAATTGGACATTTGCACTACGATGCATCGTAGTTCAAATTTCATCTTAGCAAATTGATGGCGAAACTTCTCCATTTTCTCTTCCAAATTAGAACTTTAGCTCAACACAAGAATTGTATAGTTTCCTCTTGCCTTTCCAAGAGTACAAGAAACAGCGCCATTGGACGACTAGAGCTCAAGATATCAACAATCTCCCAAGCTGTGACAAAGAAGGCAACATCAAAATCTTAATGTAGTGTCTACAAAGAAGCTCTCGTTTCATGACCTTGCACACAGAATTTGGACAAAGTTCAAACATGGCAAATGAAGTTCATGCTAAGAGGTTTTCATAACATTCAAGATCTCACCAATTGGATTAGAATTGAACATGTCACACTCAAAACAATTTGCACATTCAATTCTGCCCAAAAACCCTAATTTAGCCAAGAGATCACATTAAGTTTCTTCAATTTTTCCCTTACACATTTCACTTCATTTTCCATCATTTTTCACTCTTTTTGCAACATTTTAACATTATCAACTTGAAAATCACAAACATGCATAAAACACATAAAACACCACTCATTACATCAAATCAAGACAAAAGCCAAGAGTTTTCAGTACAAAATAGTTGGTATAAAACCAACTCATCATTATGTGAATGCATGATTTAAATTAATTCGTAGAAAAAATACATATTACACCGGGTATAAGAAAAAACCGATGTAAATATAAATACTTATTAGATAGGATACAAGAAAACCGATGTAACTAAAAATACATAAAAACATGTTACACCGGTTATTAAACCG
Source organism: Ophiorrhiza pumila (assembly GCA_016586305.1). NCBI lineage: Eukaryota > Viridiplantae > Streptophyta > Magnoliopsida > Gentianales > Rubiaceae > Ophiorrhiza > Ophiorrhiza pumila. Next base: position 34,027,838 of record BLIW01000009.1, on the reverse strand, counting down.
GTGTAAATTACAACCTGTTACACCGGTTTTAAAATAACAGGTGTAAAAAAATGCATTCTGCACCGGTTTATAAAACCGGTGTAAAAAAGTTGTAACATGTTACCGGTTATTGAACCGATGTAAATTAAAACATGTTACAACAGGTTTTTAAATAACCGATGTAACAAAGATTTTACACTAGTTTTATAAATCGGTTTTAAAAAAGTTGCACATTTTACCGCGCCTATATATAAACCTGTTTATTTTTAAAATAACCGATGTAAATAGCCAGATTTAACCGGTGTAACGGGCTATTTTTGTACTAGTGTTGTGTGCACATATACCAACAAACAGGTAATATATGTCATCACATTTTTTCTTTTAGAGATGCTTATGCTATAATATGTTTATTTTTTAAAATAGGAAATCCCTTGCCAACTATGTGATACGCTTGGATTAACAAAGAATTATGAAGAAATTGAAATTTTTGATGGCATGCAAAAATGGTTGTTAGTCATAAACAATCAACATTTTCATCAAGGATGGCGTGAATATTGTATCGCTAATATCATAGAACCAAAAGATCGTATCTTCCTAAGGTGTCGAAATAAAAATCAATTTGATCAAATTCATATCACAACGTTCAACATTTAGAGTTTTATGTCGTGGACCTCACCACTTGCTATGCTTTCAAATTATAGAAGAGCGATAATTGGTGAGATATATAGATATACACATATATATAACATGATGTGTTATTATTTGTTTGTCTTTTCATATTTGTTACTTCTTCTTTTAGGCCAGCAAAATGGTAATGGCTGCCATGAAATCATTTCCTCCTCAATCCATCCGTTGTTTTGCCATGATATTAATATGAAGTGTTGTTTCTATGTGAAGTTTAAATCAACAAATCAATCTACACTGGTTAGTATTTCTATTTATAGTTCTTTCCCTTTTCTTATTCTAAATGGTTGCTTTTTTCCATTGGAATTGACACCATTCATGAAGCCGATCATTGGAAGAGAATATCCTAAGAGCATCTTGGTCATTGGGGAGAAAAAATATGCCATAAAATTAGAAAATAATACGTTAACGGATAATTGGAATTGTTTTACGGTCGACCATGCACTTACAAACAATGATGGACTTTTGTTTGTTCCACAATGTGTTGATAATGGTGTTCTTATGTATGCTATCGTGATTTTTAGCAAGTACGACGTTGAAAAGTTGTACCCTTGGCATTTTAAATTTATTGCTACAGAGTGAAAAATCTTATAATATTTGATTTTTTATGCTAGCTAAATTGTATATTTAAAATGGTATATGTTATGTTGTATTTCCTTTTAGCATAGTTACAAAAATAATATGGTTACACTATTCACTTTAAAATAATGGTACCTCTAATACTATTCATCTTTAGAAAAGGGTTGTACGTGTGCAGTCTACAAAGACAACGAATAAAACTGTTATTCAATTTCTTTTCCGAACTAATTTCTACAGGAAAATATAGTAATGCATGCATCAAAGAGAAACTTATCAAATATAATATGAAATACTACCTAATTATTAAATTGTTTTTGCAGCAGACCTTGGTTGCCATCGGAAATTTGCACAAAATGATATTTGGGCAAATTGTAGAGTGGCCAACGCATTAACATAGGTCTATTCTAAACTATTATCTTTATTAGGTTGGTTATTACTTGATCCCTGTTCAAAAATGGGCTTTCTTAATCAATTAAAGCCATTGATTACAAAAAAAATAATGCCTATCAACTTCTGAAATAAAGCCGATTTCATATATCACGTCTGAGGAAATAAGTCTTTTTCCAAAAAAATCCCTAATTCTCTATATCATGGTTTGCAGTGAATGAGACCTTCTTCGGTAGTAACGGAAACCATCCTCATTCAACTTATCAAATCCATCGATCTACAACATTATTGTAGATATCGCGTCTATCGTGCAGCTTAATGTGATCAATGGATACATTTTCTTTTTCTGATTATGAATGCGTATAAACGATTCTCATCTTTTATTGTTAGCGATGACTATGAATGCATTTGATACTGGTTAAAATTGATCTGGTAAGAGTATAACGTCTTCTCTTATTTAAAATGGCTATTTATAATATATCAGTTTTAAAACTGAGTGTTTTTCAGAGTAAATGATATTTTTTTAGTTTTTTTAATATCTAATTATTGTTCCATCCATGGCTTACTGAATAGTTACAAGGATGACACTGCTTTCTAGATGCCATATGAATATATAGTTTTCTAATTTGTGACCTCTGTCATAACCATTATGATTTGTCCTCGCTTGAATTTTTTAGTGCATTATTGGCTTGTTTTTTGCTGAAATAGTTGTGAATTAGTAGCTTTCACTGAAATCATATGCTTCGTTTTATTTAACCATTTTAAAATATACATGCTTTCTTAGTTACATTTTATTATTGCCTCAGTAATGTACTTATATTTGCTTGTCAATTTTGATGTGTGTTTACATACAACAATAATTAAAATGATTAATTATAATATTGATTACTTCACAGGATATGGGGGTTAAGTTATAACTACAAACCATAGAAGCTATACAGAATCAACAAATTGATGTTTACTGGGATATATTTGGAGAAATACAATTTTTTCAGGAGTACAAGAGACCGTACCAACAACGCCTTGTGAGTTATGTCTATTTGACTTCTGAATTTATGCAGTTTTCATGTACATTTATAATCCAATCTATTAATTATATTGTATTTCTAAATGTTACATTGTGATCTAAATGTCACATTGCTAAATTTGTTGTGTTTTGAAATCTATTATTGACTCAACCAAGAGATTTAATTAATTATTTATTTTGTAGCCTATCCCTCAATGATTCACTGACAAATTAAAGGAGATATTACGTTCACTAATGTTAGATTTTTTTTTCATAATACCTTTGATTTTCAGTCAACACCAAAACTGAAGAAGAAGTGGTTAGTCCAGGCTGGGGAACGTTGGCGGGGCTGGAAGACAAGCTTGAACCGGTATATATTTGGAAGCCTAAAGGATGAGGACCCATGTGCTATATATCCGTATCTTAGTAGGGATACATGGGAGATGTTCCGCAACAATCGATTAACCGAAGAATGGCATGTAATATATTTATTTATTCAATTTTTTATTCATTGAATGTAAAGTTAACAATTTGAATGATATCTATTTCCTTTTTTTGGACAAATAGGTAAAGCGTGTTGCTAGCCAAGAGAGTTCGAACAAGAACAAACTCCATCACACAATGTCTCGTGGTGGATATTCAAAGTTGCAAAAAAGGATGATGCATGACAAATTTGAGGCAAAAATACAAAGGAAGATTGACTCCGGTATGCCAGAAGAGGAGGCCTGCGGAACAACTTCTCCCCCGTAACCAATTCCTCATCATCTTCTCTTCAAGGAAGGTCACAAAAACAAGCATGGTGACTTTTCAACTGACGCGGCTAGAGATGTTAGTATGACAATTGTAAGTATAATTTATTCAATTAAGTAAAATGTCTATTAGTATTATTTAATAATGTGAATTATATTAAGAATAATGTTGGATACAATTGATTAGGATGATTTGACCAATCGCGAGAGTCAAGGAGAGTCCCTTGGAGAGGGAAATAATGACATTCTTGTCATGGCTATGGGAAAGAAAGATCACCCCGGTCACATAAGGGGTGTTGGGGGTCGGATGAGGACTTCTCAAGTTTTTGGAGCCTCATTGTCTGGTTGTACTACGAATGTAGACAGTCACGCTCAATGCAGAGAGAAAATTAAGTTCTTGTCTGAAGCACTGAAGGACCTAAAAAGAGTTTTGGGCAAACCAGTTCCAGTTTTTCCTACGAGACATGTCTCAAGTTTTCCTAGTACGGAATCATCATTGAAGCATCAAGAATTTTTTGGGAGTTCGAGGTAACAAATTATAATTATTTTCTTTTAAAATTATTTCATTTAACTCATTTATTAATATATACTATATTTTTCTATTATTCACAGGACGGAATAGAATGTCGCCTATTTGTGATTGATCATACTAAAGGGAGGCGTCTTGTAGCTACCGGGAGGCTGTATAATTTATCAATGAATCACGGGAAAGAGGTAACGCAGGACAGAGTGACGGTCAATATCATTACCTCGATCGAACATGGTGCTCTATTGCCATTTCCAGATGATGAGGCCACGACATTTGGGACAGGATTTGGGAATCTGTTAGAGTGGCCAAGGTCATTGGTTGAGATTTGTACCGATCCGAATTTGCAGGTGTAATTATATATGATTTTTTGTGTTTTTTTGTTATAAATTTATTAATAAACATCTCTAATTACTGAGTTATTTTTTAAAGGTACCGGACCCAAAAGGTTCTAAAGGATTGAAGAAATCCCCTCAACCCAGGAAAACAAAAGTGGTGGCCCATCCGCAAGAAACGGATAATCCAGTATTATCTCGACTCGATGGATCTTTACGGCAATTGTGCATATTGGTGAGCAACCATTCGACTGATTCTTTCTACACAATCAAGATGATTGAAGGAATAGTGGGCAATGAGTATTTAGTATATCTTACTAATGAGAGCCTCAGTGATTTCTTGTCGTTTGATATGGTGACGGGTGATTGCATGCAATTGTTCATAAAGTAAGTTCATTAAGTTCGTATATATTTTTAAAGTTTCAACTTTATTTTATTTTTTGGTTAATTTGCAATATAGTTTAACTAATCAAGCGTGTCCTTATATTTGTCAATGAATGTTGTAGGACAATGTATACACTATGTATAGAACAGGGTCAAATTGGGATAGGGTTCCTATCTCCAGATCATATACAACCGTTCGGGAATAAAGAAATATCTAGAGTACTGTACATTGCGTCTACCCTGAAGAATAGAAACAAGAGCATCTACATAGCGCCGTAAAGTAATTAAATTTCAAATAGCTTTACTTTTTATGTTAAATTTCAAATAGCTTTACTTTTTTAACCGCATTTTAAATAGGTTTATTCATTGATAAGTTGGAATTTTTTATGTTATTATTATTTTTCAGTGCACACTGGATGCTTAAGGCAATAAAACCACAGGATATGATTGTGTACTAGTTTGATCCATTACATTCAGGCCCTCGAGATGATGCTACGAATTTGATGAACATGTATTTATATTTCTTCATAATTTTTTGAATATTATATTACTGATACTATCACATGTTTATTTGCTAATTCTTATTTATAAAATTTTAAATGTTGTCTTTTACAGTGCATCGATGGTATATCAGGAACAACTTGAAGGGGTACACTCGTCGACGCATAAACTAATTCAATGGATAGAGATAAATGTAAGCTTGTTCAATTGTTCGACTTAATGTTCTAATGTAAACAATGTTATTTTTTTATGACATTATTATTTAATTGTAGCACAAGAGGCAAATCTCAAATTGGGAATGTGGGTATTATGTTATGTGGTACATGCGAATGATCATACTCCGAGGAGTCATAGAGCAGAAGGATTTCAAGAAGGTTATTGGGTTTTGTTTTATTATTTCATTATAATAGTATTTTGCTACTCAATTTCTTTTTTTTTGCATATGAATTATTAATAATATAATGACTTTTTTTGAATGTATCAGTGCTTCAAAAAAGATGTGAAAGCATTAACATAAACAGATTTGAATATTATTCGACAAGCATGGGCTAATTATGTAATGAATCATGAGCTCCAAGCATTGATGGATGCAAACTGAAATAGATTAGATTCATTATTTTGTTAGGACATTATATATGTAGATGTAAATATATGTACCAAATTTTTGTTACTTGTAATGGAAATTGTTGAATGCATTGTTTTCAATATGTATTTTGGATTGGTATATGTTTATAAACTCTCTGTATTTTGGGCTGTTTTGTTTTGTTATGTGACAGCTTAAAGTCGTATCAGCTCAATTTTACCCTAAATACTAATGTAGTAGTGTAAGTAGGGATCGTATCCTCAGGGAAGGTATTAGTTACCAAAATATTAATGAAATGTTCCAGAAAATTCACAAGTATAGTTTCACAAGTTTTTAAGGACAATAGAAGCAATCGATAACAATTGAAGACTGAAATATTTAACTACAAGTAACACAGAAATGAGATATCAAATGTAAGGAAAATGTCCTAGGGTTTCTTTCCGGATGATCATGTAGATTAACTACGTAATTGCAATACAATTGACTCAAATGACAGATGAGAGGGGATCAAACTGCCTGAGAACCTAGATTATAACCAGCATGGCGACCGCATTATTCTCTATGTTCACTGACTCCATAATTTCCCTTGGCGAGGCCTAGAGTGAAGAATTAATTCCGCAGAATCCCAACCTGCTGAGTTTCACTACTATTTCATGTAAAACTTAGGTTTTCCTATGGCGAGGCCCAACCTAATTCCAAATGTCTTCACAAAACTCCAAAGATCTCCTCTCACTTAGTTCTTAACTCTCATCAAACCTCTACCGGCATGTCGACCGCGTTTTGGTTCATGATCACACAAATCAAGTAAGAGGACTCATTTACCATACTGTATGTTCTCAATTCAAGCATTATAGCTCCTATTGTAGAATTAAACTCCGACCTAACATGGCGATTACAATCGAAGGGTGATTCAGACAACAGGAGCTCCAATGAATGAATTTTAACAAGTTTCAAACAGTATTTACCAGTATGAATTCATTATGAATGAATTAAAGCAATTGCAAGGCACTACGTAGTCTAATTACACTACATTCGGATCAATTCCCTAGAACATAGCAAATTTAGCCACAAAGTTCCATTTCCATTTCACGATCTTCAAAATTCGACAAATAGCAAATCAAATTCATCAATTAGGAAGAATTTACCAATTACTCTGCTTCAATTGCTTCTAGTTCAAAAGGAATCTGTAAAAGCTTCCTTGATTGAGAATAGAATTACAATGATCGATTCCAATTCTCGATAGTAAATGAAAATGGAGATCAAATTTTTAGAGAGAGAAAGTAAATCTCAAACAAGGACACTTCCCGCTCTCAAAATCAAAAGTCGGTTATCAATCTCGATGTTCTAAAAATCCCCCCTAAAATGTTGACTATTCCTCCATATATAGAGGTTACAAAAGAAACGTAAATGGTACGCAAACGTTCAATAACCAAAAGGTATTACATGAACACAATTACTAAAACTGCCTAAGTAATGTAGAAGACAAAGACCAAAGTGGGAGGATTTTATTATCGTGCCAGCGCCTTTGAGCCAAAGGATCTGCACCTTCAAGAACTTCCTAACGCCTTCTTGCCAAATGAATTGCGCCTTCAACCATCTGCCACAATTTCTTCTTCTCCAGCAAACACCACGCCTTTATAAGTGGAGCGAAGCAAGCCTTCGGGAATCACAACTTCAGCGCCCTTCTTTTACTCAGCTACTGCGCGCCTTCAAGCTCAGATGCATCACGCCTTTCCTGCCATCTGCACAAGACCAACAAAATCACTTAGCCATTTCAGCAACAAAATCAACATTCAAAACTTCAAGCCTACGATGCATCGCCGCGATGCATCGTAGCGTAAACTCATTGCACGACGATGCATCGTCGGAAAAATGCAACAAAGTGGCGATGCATCGTGGCGATGCATCGCCATGTATTTTGAACTTCAAAGTGTGTGTGTGCGATGTTTTCTTTGTAGTTTGTAGTGAAATTGTGTGATAAGATGAGTGTAATGAAATGAGTGAAATGAATGGTGAAAGAAATGAAGTTAGATGTAGTGAAATCGATGAAGAAAGCACAAGGAGATTGAATGAATGAAATAGAAAAACTCATGAATTTAAGCTCACTGCCATGAATACTCACCAAGTGATGGAACATACAAAACAATGAAAACAAATCAAATACATGAGTGTATCCAGTTCATTGTGAAGTGAGTGAGAGATGTAGTGAACAAATGTTGTGAAATTGAAATGAGTAAAGTAGAGATGCAAATGAAAGAAGTTGGAAACTTAAAGCTGAAATGCATGAAATGTGGTTTGGAATTTTAAGTATAGCAAGCATGAATGTATGAAGTGAAAATTAACACTACGATGAATTGTTGTGTTAAAGTGTGTGTGAGTAAATTTGCACTACGATGCATCGTAGTACAATTTTGTGCTTGAGCAAAATTGCACTACGATGAATCGTAGTGAAATTTCCATATTGTGCACACAATTCACCAATCTTTCACCCGAAATTCAACAGTGATGCGTTAGGAATTTGGAGACAATTAAAGAACCAATATTGTAGCTTTTGATCCCAGCTTTCCATAGCTTTTTGAATCATCCAAATCGGAGGTCAGGTGAGAGAGTTATGCCCAATATACTGACGCCTAGCAGAATATGAAATTTAAGCCTACGATGCATCGTAGGCTTAAAACCCTGATTTGGTTTTGTCATTTTCCACGTTGAATTTCCAACTTTTCTTTCAGAACTGGCCTTCACCTTGAACAACAAAGTTATAGATCTCTCTCTTGGCTTTCCATATGATTTTGAAGCACCCAAATTGGACTCTAAGTGAGGGAGTTATGGCCGAAATACCAAGACATGGCAAAACTGGACATTTGCACTACGATGCATCGTAGTGCAAATTTCATCTTAGCAATTCATGGCGAAAATTCTCCCTTTTCTATTCCAAATTAGAACTTTAGCTCAACACAAGAATTGTAGAGTTTCCTCTTGCCTTTCCATGAGTACAAGAAACAGCGCCATTGGACCACTAGAGATCAAGATATCAACAATCTCCCAAGCTATGACAATGAAGGCAACATCAAAACCTTAATGTAGTGTCTACAAAGAAGCTCTCGTTTCATTACCTTGCACACAGAATTTGGACAAAGTTCAAAAATGGCAAATGAAGTTCATTCTAAGAGCTTTTCATAACATCCAAGATCTCACCAATTGGATTAGAATTGAACAAGTTACACTCAAAATAATTTGACATTCAATTCTGCCCAAAAACCCTAATTTAGCCAAGAGATCACATTAAGTTTCTTCAATTTTTCCCTTAGACATTTCACTTCATTTTCCATCATTTTTCACTATTTTTGCAACATTTTAACATTATCAACTTGCAAATCACAAACATGCATAAAACACATAAAACACCACTCATTACATCAAATACAAGACAAAAGCCAAGAGTTTTCAGTACAAAATAGTTGGTATAAAACCAACTCATCAAATTCCCCCACACTTGAGCCTTTGCTTGTCCTCAAGCAAACTCACACTCACAACCACTTAGCACTAAACTCTGCTCCTCTGTCGACTCGTTCTCATTTGAGTTCATCAAAACAAATTTTTCATGCAATATCAAAAACTCTTAACATATCCTCAATTCCAACCTATCAACTTTCAGCACAAATTATCAACCAAGGCACGATGAATAAAGACCAAAATGTCATGCGTGCAAGTGTATGCTGAGGAACATGAACTTCATCTTTTCTCTTGCTATACACCATCTAGCTCGTCTCATACCCATTCAATACATGCCAATCTCTTTGTCCACTCTTATGAACATGCAATCACAAGATCAATGGTACCTATGCGTACATTGGTTCTCTATGGGACATTGCCCTTATTCTGCACATTGGTGCACATTTGTTTCACACATTGGTGACTAACAATAATGCCTGGGTTTTATGGCTTTTTTCTCCAAATTTGAATGCCAGGTTCTTATGGCTTTTTCCTTCCCAGGTGCCAATATGGCTTTTTCTCCCATATCATTTCTTGTGCAAGCACATGTTCATAAGAATCCCAAATTGACTAAACATGCACGAATTCTGGAGACACCAGATAAATGCATAACAAAAAGAATAGAATTCACGCACATTACCTCCTGTGTCAATTGAGTTTTTGCATGGCATATCTATCTTACATTAACATCGGGCCTTAGTCAGTAAAATGTACCAATTTCATCAAGATTGGAATTAAAGACATCAAAACAACTTTCACATGCAAAATATGAAAATAACACTTGATGAACCACAAATTCAAACAAGATTTCCAAAGGAGCCAAGCATAGTACAAAGTGTTCTACATTTCGTTGCTCTCACTAACACTACCTTTTTTTTTCCTAATTTTGACACTTTCTAGCACACTCACACTCCTAAACACTTAGAATTTCAACCCACCAAAACAGCACCACAAACACCCAACTCTCCATGGTTATGAACATTTTGCCACAGAAATGTCAACTACACAAAACTTGCGTTCAAACATCACTTATTCACCAAAAATTTCAAAACTTCCACAAAAATTTAAAAACGTGCACAACAATAAAAACACCACATATAACTGGACATAATATGCTAACACTCAAAATTCACCACAAAACTTAGAAAATAGCATATTCTTCACAAAAAATTTCATCAAAATTTCATTACTCATGCAAGACAAATAAGCATCTAAAGTCCAAGAGATACAAACCATAGCAAACATACACTCCCCCACACTTAAAACATACATTGTCCACAATGTAAAGAAAAAATAGGTTTAGGAGCTCCCTGGTATTGATATTGTCATGAATTCCAATGTTTGCTTTGTGGAGATTTCTTGATCCATCTTCCTCATATGAAAAAAAAATTCCATGGCATTACTCCCCCACACTTAGCCTTTTGAGTGCATGGCTAATCTCTTGCAATGTCCTTCCTGGGCAAACACCTTTAACATGAGTGGTTTTGATGAATGAATTCCAAAATGAAAGTAACGTACAGACAAAACGAAAATAAGAAAACAAACTACTTATTAAAGCTAAAGAAAAAAAAATAGTTCTGAATTTAGATAGTCTCCAGCTAGACTTTATTCATCCACAACGTATGTCTTGGTCATGAAAAGAACTCAGTAAATCCATCTCTGCACCACACAAAAGATGAACTCTTATAAGCATGCTCCTTCTTCCCAGAAGACACTGGAATGTTGAGGAGATGTGTAAGCACATGATCATGAAAAGAACTCTCTCCAAATATCACATTCATTTGAAGCACATCATCGCCCCCTTTTATCACACTATCCATAATAGTCCTGCAAGGCTCAACCAAGGAATGCACATCCATGGTCTCAACAAATTCATCAGAAATTTCAAAAGTAAATGTCTCAAACTCACAGCCATTAACCATGTTATGATTGTCAATCAAAAGGTTAACATCTTTATCATCAAAACTAACATCATTGGCTTTCTCATCTAACACTTGTTGTGTGTTTCCAGTAACATTCACAATTTCAAAGGTTGATGCTTCGCAAGGAGTCCCAGCAATTTCCACATTATTTTGCTTCTTGGTGTTACAATGTTCTTCCAGATGTGACTCTATACAACTTATCAAGACACCAAGAAAAGAACAGTCATCATCATTGTCAAGTAAAACATTACTCGCACTATCATTTGAAGAATTCTCAACATAGGCTACCTGTGAGGTATGCTCTACCAAAGATTGACTTGGCAATTCAAAGCTTGATATATCTATGAAACCACATTCTTCTATGTGTGCATTATCTAATAAATTCATGCATTCTTTTTCATCAATCTCATCACAACCAATCTCTGCACTACCAACAATGCTATCAACAGAAATGTAGTCATGCTTAACACCCTCATTAACGAAAGTTGGGGAACATTGAACAACCTGAATGGAACAACAAGACTCTAAATGCATAGGTTGTTTCATTGCATAATTCACATCAAAAACCACTTCTTCATTACTAATTCTAAAGGTGACAGATTTATTTCGAACTCCAATCAAAGCATCACTAGTAGCAAAAAATGGCCTGCCAAAAATTAAAGGTACCTCCGGGTCCTCTTCAATATCAAGTACAATGAAATCAACAGGCAAAGTAAATTTATCAACTCTTACCAGAACATCTTCAACCAAACCTGTAGGAGTTACCAAAGACCTATCTGCCAATTGGAGTGTTACTGCCACTGGGCGAATCCGGCTCTCCAATCCAACACTGATTGCAATGGACAATGGCATTAAGTTTACTCCAGCTCCCAAATCACACAAAGCCTTTGCAAAATGCCTTGTGCCTATTTTGCATGGGATTGTACAGCTCCCAGGATCCTTAAGCTTCGGAGGAAGATTATGAACCATCCAAGCTTGAGTGCACTCAGAAACCATCATGGGAACCTCACATCTCAAGATCTGCTCTTTGTTTGAAATGAGATCTTTGAGATACTTAGCATACTTAGGCATTGATGTCACTAGATCCATCAAGGGAAGATTCACATTCACTTGCTTGAGTACATCAAAGAACCTTTTGAACTGAGGGCCTTGTTTTGGAGGTGATTTCTTTCTCTCTGGAAAAGGAGGTTTGGGGGCATACTCAGGGTAGTTGTAAGGATTGGAGTTCTTGGTGATCTCATTTCCTACCTTAGCTGGTATTTCCTTCTTCACAGTTTTTGTATCTGGCTGCTCACCCTTCTTCTCAGATTCAATAACTTCTTGTTCACCAACCTTCTTCTGTGCCATGTCTTCATTGATATACTCTTCCTCAATTTGAACATTTTCTTCCTCAATAACACATTCCTCATCCTCAGGCTTAGATGACTTTTGCACTTTCTTACCACTTCTCAACGTAATGGCATTACACTCTGCCCTGCCTTTGGGATTTGGGATCGTATCACACGGGAGAGATCCACTAGGCCTATGATGTATAGCAGTAGCAAGTTGTCCCAATTGCATCTCAATGTTTTTGAGTGTGGCATCAAGATGTCTTGCATTTGTCTCCAAAGCAACAAATCTGTCCTCACTTTTATCCACCTTTTCTATAAGACTCTGGAGCATATCTTCCACAGATGGCTTCCTTGGTTCTGATGTACTAGCCTGATGATCAAAACCAGGTGGAGGATTAGAAGTTCTCCCTTGATCATTCCCTTGAGTATATTGACCTCTCTGGTTTTGGTTCTGTTGTCCCCAAGTTCCTTGATTACCACCATAGCCTCTATTGTTGCCTCCTGAGTAATTTCCAGAGTACTGTGGTCTGTTGCCATAGTTATTCACGTATTGAATGGACTCAGTGGTGACTGGGCACTCATCAGTATAATGTTCACCCTTGCATATACCACATGAAAGAAGTGGAGCTTTTGTTTGTGTTGCCTTAAGAGTCTGCAACTGCTTGGCCAATGCTTCAAACTTCGCACTAAGAGAAGTCTCCTCATCTACATCAAGAATCCCCCTTTGTTTTCTAACATGAGTTTTGCGGGTCTCTGGAAAGAGATACTCGTCCTCAGCTATTCGATCAAATAACTCCCTTACCTCTTGGACACTTTTATCTTTGAGAGCACCATTAGCACAGGCCTTAACCATCATTGAGGCTTCAGCAGTAAGGCCTTTGAAGAAAGTATTTAGTTCTCTGATCTCTCCCAAATCATGGTTGGGGCATTGCCTAATCAAGTCGTTGAATCTCTCCCAAGCTTCTCTAAATGTCTCACTATCTTGTTGTTGGAAATTCGTAATTTCCAGCCTTCTCTTTTCAAGCTTAGCTGGAGGGAAGTATTTGGACAAAAACCTCTTCTGTAGATCATCGAATAACATTCCAGCATTTGTTCCCCTAATACTTTTGAACCAGTGTTTAGCCTTTCCACGCAAAGATAATGGGAATAAAATTCTGTGAACCTCACCCCTATCAACCCTTGGCAACTTGAAAGTGCTACATAAGCCGAGAAACCAATCGAGGTGGTCGTTAGGATCCTCGTTGTCAAGTCCTTGGAAGAATTGGCCTTGGGTGATCATGGAAACAATTTGTGGAGGAATGTGGTAACTTTCTACGTCAATGTCCTGATGACCAAAACAATTGTCAAAGTTCACTGCATAGTGGTCTCCAAACCTAGTTGCTTGTGCTCCTTGATCTGCCATTTCCCTTTGTTGCCTTAACTGTGCCCTCAAAGTCTTTGCCAATTCGAGATCCAATGGAAATTGTGGTTCTCCTGCAGACCTGTTAGACCTTGGCATACACAACACACTATTGTGGAGTATAATAACAAGAATCAAAAACATCAAATGTTCAGCAAAGAAACAAACCACAACTTTCAACACGTATCTGAAAATGCAAAGAACAGAACACAACACAAAGTGAAAACTAAAGTAAATGACACAAACAACAACACAAAATGGAACAAGGAAAAATCTAGAACAATTCAACAAATTCGAGAACCGATTGCCTTCCCCAGAAACGGTGCCAAAAATTGACAGCTTAAAGTCGTATCAGCTCAATTTTACCCTAAATACTAATGTAGTAGTGTAAGTAGGGATCGTATCCTCAGGGAAGGTATTGGTTACCAAAATATTAATGAAATGTTCCAGAAAATTCACAAGTACAGTTTCACAAGTTTTTAAGGACAATAGAAGCAATCAATAACAATTGAAGACTGAAATATTTAACTACAAGTAACACAGAAATGAGATATCAAATGTAAGGAAAATGTCCTAGGGTTTCTTTCCGGATGATCATGTAGATTAACTACGTAATTGCAATACAATTGACTCAAATGACAGACGAGAGGGGATCAAACTGCCTGAGAACCTAGATTATAACCAGCATGGCGACCGCATTATTCTCTATGTTCACTAACTCCACAATTTCCCTTGGCGAGGCCTAGAGTGAAGAATTAATTCCGCAGAATCCCAACCTTTTGAGTTTCACTACTATTTCATGTAAAACTTAGGTTTTCGTATGGCGAGGCCCAACCTAATTCCAAATGTCTTCACAAAACTCCAAAGATCTCCTCTCACTTAGTTCTTAACTCTCATCAAACCTCCATAGGCATGTCAATCGTGTTTTGGTTCATGATCACACAAATCAAGTAAGAGGACTCATTTACCATACTGTATGTTCTCAATTCACGCATTATAACTCCTATTGTAGAATTAAACTCCGACCTAACATGGCGATTACAATCGAAGGGTGATTCAGACAACAGGAGCTCCAATGAATGAATTTTAACAAGTTTCAAACAGTATTTACCAGTATGAATTCATTATGAACGAATTAAAGCAATTGCAAGGCACTACGTAGTCTAATTACACTACATCCGGATCAATTCCCTAGAACATAGCAAATTTAGCCACAAAGTTCCATTTCCATTTCACGATCTACAAAATTCGACAAATAGCAAATCATATTCATCAATTAGGAAGAATTTACCAATTACTCTGCTTCAATTGCTTCTAGTTCAAAACGAATCTGTAAAAGCTTCCTTGATTGAGAATAGAATTACAATGATCGATTCCAATTCTCGATCGTAAATGAAAATGGAGATCAAATTTGTAGAGAGAGAAAGTAAATCTCAAACAAGGACACTTCCCGCTCTCAAAATCAAAAGTCGGTTATCAATCTCGAATGTTCTAAAAATCCCCCCTAAAATGTTGACTATTCCTCTATATATAGAGGTTACAAAAGAAACGTAAATGGTACGCAAACGTTCAATAACCAAAAGGTATTACATGAACACCATTACTAAAACTACCTAAGTAATGTAGAAGACAAAGACCAAAGTGGGAGGCTTTTATTATCGCGCCAGCGCCTTCGAGCCAAAGGATCTGCGCCTTCAAGAACTTCCTAACGCCTTCCTGCCAAATGAATTGCGCCTTCAAGCATCTGCCACAATTTCTTCTTCTCCAGCAAACACCACGCCTTTATAAGTGGAGCGAAACACGCCTTCGGGAATCACAACTTCAGCGCCCTTCTTTTACTCAGCTAATGCGCGCCTTCAAGCTCAGATGCATCACGCCTTCCCTGCCATCTGCACAAGACCAACAAAATAACTTAGCCATTTCAGCAACAAAATCAACATTCAAAACTTCAAGCATACGATGCATCGCCGCGATGCATCGTAGCGTAAACTCATTGCACGACGATGCATCGTGGTGATGCATCGTTGGCAAAACGCAACAAAGTGGCGATGCATCGTCGACGATGCATTACCATGTATTTTGAACTTCAAAGTGTTTGTGTGCGCGATGTTTTCTTTGTAGTTTGCAGTGAAATTGTGTGATAAGATGAGTGTAATGAAATGAGTGAAATGAATGGTGAAAGAAATGAAGTGAGATGTAGTGAAATCGATGAAGAAAGCACAAGGAAATTGAATGAATGAAATAGAAAAACTCATGAATTTAAGCTCACTGCCATGAATACTCACCAAGTGATGGAACATACAAAACAATGAAAACAAATCAAATACATGAGTGTATCCAGTTCATTGTGAAGTGAGTGCGAGAAGTAGTGAACAAATGTTGTGAAATTGAAATGAGTAAAGTAGAGATGCAAATGAAAGAAGTTGGAAACTTAAAGCTAAAATGCATGAAATGTGGTTTGGAATTTTAACTATAGCAAGCATGAATGTATGAAGTGAAAATTAACACTACGATGAATTGTTGTGTTAAAGTGTGTGTGAGTAAATTTGCACTACGATGCATCGTAGTACAATTTTGTGCTTGAGCAAAATTGCACTACGATGAATCGTAGAGAAATTTCCATATTGTGCACACAATTCACCAATCCTTCACCCGAAATTCAACTGTGATGAGTTGCGAATTTGGAGAAACTTAAAGAACCAATATTGTAGCTCATGATCGCAGCTTTCCATAGCCTTTTGAATCATCCAAATCGGAGGTCAGGTGAGAGAGTTATGCCAAAAATACTGACGCCTAGCAGAATATGAAATTTAAGCCTAGGATGCAAAATCCTGATTTGGTTTTCCCATTTCCCACGTTGAATTTACAACTTTCCTTTCAGAACGGGCCTTCACCTTGAACACCAAAGTTATAGATCTCTCTCTTGGCTTTCCATAGGCTTTTGAATCACCCAAATTGGACTCAAAGTGAGGGCGTTATGGCCGAAATACCAAGACATGGAAAAATTGGACATTTGCACTACGATGCATCGTAGTTCAAATTTCATCTTAGCAAATTCATGGCGAAAATTCTCCATTTTCTCTTCCAAATTAGAACTTTAGCTCAACACAAGAATTGTATAGTTTCCTCTTGCCTTTCCAAGAGTACAAGAAACAGCGCCATTGGACTACTAGAGCTCAAGATATCAACAATCTCCCAAGCTGTGACAAAGAAGGCAACATCAAAACCTTAATGTAGTGTCTACAAAGAAGCTCTCGTTTCATGACCTTGCACACAGAATTTGGACAACGTTTAAACATGGCAAATGAAGTTCATGCTAAAAGGTTTTCATAACATCCAAGATCTCACCAATTGGATTAGAATTGAACATGTCACACTCAAAACAATTTGCACATTCAATTCTGCCCAAAAACCCTAATTTAGCCAAGAGATCACATTAAGTTTCTTCAATTTTTCCCTTACACATTTCACTTCATTTTCCATCATTTTTCACTCTTTTTGCAACATTTTAACATTATCAACTTGAAAATCACAAACATGCATAAAACACAGAAAACACCACTCATTACATCAAATCAAGACAAAAGCCAAGAGTTTTCAGTACAAAATAGTTGGTATAAAACCAACTCATCATTATGTGAATGCATGATTTAAATTAATTCGTAGAAAAAATACATATTACACCGGGTATAAGAAAAAACCGATGTAAATATAAATACTTATTAGACAGGATACAAGAAAACCGATGTAACTAAAAATACATAAAAACATGTTACACAGGTTATTAAACCGGTGTAATTACAACCTGTTACACCGATTTTAAAATAACAGGTGTAAAAAAATGCATTCTGCACCGGTTTATAAAACCGGTGTAAAAAAGTTGTAACATGTTACCGGTTATTGAACCGGTGTAAATTAAAACATGTTACAACAGGTTTTTAAATAACCGATGTAACAAAGATTTTACACTAGTTTTATAAACCGGTTTTAAAAAAGTTGCACATTTTACCGCGCCTATATATAAACCTGTTCATTTTTAAAATAACCGATGTAAATAGCCAGATTTAACCGGTGTAACGGGCTATTTTTGTACTAGTGTTGTGTGCACATATACCAACAAACAGGTAATATATGTCATCACATTTTTTCTTTTAGAGATGCTTATGCTATAATATGTTTATTTTTTAAAATAGGAAATCCCATGCCAACTATGTGATACGCTTGGATTAACAAAGAATTATGAAGAAATTGAAATTTTTGATGGCATGCAAAAATGGTTGTTAGTCATAAACAATCAACATTTTCATCAAGGATGGCGTGAATATTGTATCGCTAATATCATAGAACCAAAAGATCGTATCTTTCTAAGGTGTCGAAATAAAAATCAATTTGATCAAATTCATATCACAACGTTCAACATTTAGAGTTTTATGTCGTGGACCTCACCACTTGCTATGCTTTCAAATTATAGAAGAGCGATAATTGGTGAGATATATAGATATACACATATATATAACATGATGTGTTATTATTTGTTTGTCTTTTCATATTTGTTACTTCTTCTTTTAGGCCAGCAAAATGGTAATGGCTGCCATGAAATCATTTCCTCCTCAATCCATCCGTTGTTTTGCCATGATATTAATATGAAGTGTTGTTTCTATGTGAAGTTTAAATCATCAAATCAATCTACACTGGTTAGTATTTCTATTTATAGTTCTTTCCCTTTTCTTATTCCAAATGGTTGCTTTTTTCCATTGGAATTGACACCATTCATGAAGCCGATCATTGGAAGAGAATATCCTAAGAGCATCTTGGTCATTGGGGAGAAAAAATATGCCATAAAATTAGAAAATAATACGTTAACGGATAATTGGAATTGTTTACGGTCGACCATGCACTTACAAACAATGATGGACTTTTGTTTGTTCCCACAATGTGTTGATAATGGTGTTCTTATGTATGCTATCGTGATTTTAGCAAGTACGACGTTGAAAAGTTGTACCCTTGGCATTTTAAATTATTTGCTACAGAGTGAAAATCTTATAATATTTTTTTTTTTATGCTAGCTAAATTGTATATTTAAAATGGTAATTGTTATGTTGTATTTCCTTTTAGCATAGTTACAAAAATAATATGGTTACACATTCACTTTAAAATAATGGTACCTCTAATACTATGCAATCTTTAGAAGAAGGGTTGTACGTGTGCAGTCTACAAAGACAACGAATAAAAACTGTTATTTCAATTTCTTTTTCCGAACTAATTTCTACAGGAAAATATAGTAATGCATGCATCAAAGAGAAACTTATCAAATATAATATGAAATACTACCTAATTATAAAATTGTTTTTGCAGCAGACCTTGGTTGCCATCGGAAATTTGCACAAAATGATATTTGGGCAAATTGTAGAGTGGCCAACGCATTATCATAGGTCTGTTCTAAACTATTATCTTTATTAGGTTGGTTATTACTTGATCCCTGTTCAAAAATGGGCTTTCTTAATCAATTAAAGCCATTGATTACAAAAAAAATAATGCCTATCAACTTCTGAAATAAAGCCGATTTCATATATCACGTCTGATGAAAGAAGTCTTTTTCAAAAAAAATCCCTAATTCTCTATATCATGGTTTGCAGTGAATGAGACCTTCTTCGGTAGTGACGGAAACCATCCTCATTCAACTTATCAAATCCATTGATCTACAACATTATTGTAGATATCGTGTCTATCGTGCAGCTTAATGTGATCAATGGATACATTTTCTTTTTCTGATTATGAATGCGTATAAATGATTCTCATCTTTTATTGTTAGCGATGACTATGAATGCATTTGATACTGGTTAAAATTGATCTGGTAAGAGGATAACGTCTTCTCTTATTTAAAATGGCTATTTATAATATATCAGTTTTAAAATTGAGTGTTTTTCAGAGTAAATGATATTTTTTTAGTTTTTTTAATATCTAATTATTGTTCCATCCATGGCTTACTGAATAGTTACAAGGATGATACTGCTTTCTAGATGCCATATGAATATATAGTTTTCTAATTTGTGACCTCTGTCAGAACCATTATGATTTGTCCTCGTTTGAATTTTTTAGTGCATTATTGGCTTGTTTTTTGCTGAAATAGTTGCGAATTAGTAGCTTTCACTGAAATCATATTCTTCGTTTTATTTAACCATTTTAAAATATACATGCTTTCTTAGTTACATTCTATTATTGCCTCAGTAATGTACTTATATTTGCTTGTCAATTTTGATGTGTGTTTACATACAACAATAATTAAAATGATTAATTATAATATTGATTACTTCATAGGATATGGGGGTTAAGTTATAACTACAAACCATAGAAGCTATACAGAATCAACAAATTGATGTTTACTGGGATATATTTGGAGAAATACAATTTTTTCAGGAGTACAAGAGACCGTACCAACAACGCCTTGTGAGTTATGTCTATTTGACTTCTGAATTTATGCAGTTTTCATGTACATTTATAATCCAATCTATTAATTATATTGTATTTCTAAATGTTACATTGTGATCTAAATGTTACATTGCTAAATTTATTGTGTTTTGAAATCTATTATTGACTCAACCAAGCGATTTAATTAATTATTTATTTTGTAGCCTATCCCTCAACGATTCACTGACAAATTAAAGGAGATATTACCGCAGAGCATATTTGTGAAGTTTGGGAGTTTGATATAGTCATGCATTCTAATGTCTTTTACTTTGAGGGACAATAGGAGACCTTCGTGCAAGACCTTTATATAAGAAAGGGGGATCTGGTCGTGTTTAGCTACACAAAAAATTGTTATTTAGATGTTGAGGTGTTCAGTTCTGCAATTAGTTGTGGGAAAGAGGAATCCTACTATATTGATTGTAGGATTGGTGATGGTACTTGTGGCTATAGATATCCAGGAGAACTAGCTTGGCACAATAATGAACATTCAGACTCTCCTTTATATCAAAAGGATGCTATGCAACAAGACTAGCACGAACATCCTCATATGAGACAATATACGCATAGTAAAAAGAGCAAAAAAATATAAAGTTTATGAGCAGTGTGTGCAAGCCCGTCGACATCACTATGGCCGTAATGTTTCCTATAAATTGACTTCCATAGGAGGACAACTAAACTCTGCAAAATTTCAAGATTGCTTTGAGTAAGTATTGAAATTAGATGTTTGTTGGAAATTGTTTATATCATCTATTGGTTATTTATATATCTATTGGAAACATAATGTTATAGGCGTATATGGGGAGGCATTTCAGAAGCAAAGATACACTTGTGTACATATTTTGATAGCATGTGGTTTTATTTGTATATGTAGGATTCTCATAGAGAAAGAGTGTTGGAATGGACAAAAACGAAGGATATACTGTCAAAGAGATATGTTTTTATTCCCATCATTATGTGGTGTGTATATTTAATTCAACTTTTATACATTTGATGACATACTTTGTAATAATGTTATATTCAATGATCATCTAATGGCCAGGTCTCATTGGAGCCTCTTAATACTGTGCAATTTTAATGAATTGTCACCGTCAAATTCCATGTCTCCTTGCATGTTGATATTGGATTCCCTTCAAGATTTGAATTGTAGGAGACTTGAACCAGGAATCAGGAGGTAATGCAGTAACGTATAATTTAGTGCAACATAGCATCGTTGGCATTATGGCTAACTTACTTTATTGGTTGTCAATAGGTTCATTTTCGACATGTGTAGAGTAATGAATTGTCCTATAAACAATAGAAGAGCTCAGAAAATTCCTCTATTTATTCCCAAGGTAGTAATGCTTTCTTTTCATTTTTCTATATGGGATTATTTCATTTTACTAAGTACATATAATGGATTATCGTTCTAGGTCCCCCAACAAAATAATGCTGAAGATTGTGAGAGGTCTATCCTATTCTACGCGAAACTCTTTCTAGACAATGATCCATTGAAACTTTCATTAATTGATGGCTATCCATACTTTGTGAGTAATACTAATCAAGTTTTTCCATGAGTCGAGTGATTGTTTATTTGGTTAACTCTTTGTTGAGCATGTTAAGTGTGATATAATATATATATATATATATATACACATTTAAAGTATTTATTCAGTATTTTTCACATTTTATCATTATTACAGATGCAAGAAAACTGGTTCAAAGCTGAAATTGCGTCTTTTTTGCTTTATATTCTCCTTGGATACAAATAGTGCGCTGCCTTCTACGTGAAACATCAAGACTATCATAATACATTGTATCTATAGTTTCCAATGACTAAAGATGTAATATGACAAATGGCCATTTTAGATGATAGTATTTGGATGACGAATTAGATAATGCTTATTATTTCATTCCAAAAATATAACTTCAGTTAAATGGTTTAGATGTGTTACCTACATATATTTTCTTATAATTTACTATGTGTATATCAATATAACAAACATATTGATTAATCAACAGTTTTTGCTCAAAACGCTTTAATTTCATATACAAACCTATGCATAAATCTAAAATCAATGGAAGCATCTGCATGAATGTAGTACGTGCATGCAAAATTTTTGGGTGTTTTCCTATTTCTATCTTTACCAATGACATGTCAATAAAATCCATACATTGATATTTATACTCATTAAGAAAAAATTACATTATATGGTTTTTTATAAATAGTTACTTGATTTGATCTAAAAGTTATTTTATCTATTTAAATTGTGGAAAACGCCTAACCATGCCTTCAAAAAATGTGATGCAGGACTTATATCGAATTTAATTCTTACCAAAAATCATGCTAATATCATACCTATGTTAACAACTTTTACAACTATTTCTTTGTGGGTTTTTTTAGTAGCACTTCTTAAAACGTTATGCCTTTTACATTATGCCAATACTTTGTTATATGTATATATGTATTACGAACATATTCATTAATCAGCACTGTTTGCTCAAAATGATTCAATTTCATATATAACCCTTTGTATAATTCTTAATAAGTGGAAACAATTGCATGAATACAGTACATGCATGCAAGCTTTTGCGTTCTTTTCCTATTTCTACCCTTGCCGATTTCATGCCAATAAAATTTATACATTGATATTTCTATTCATTTACAAAAAAGAAACATTATATGAATTTTATAAATGGTTACTTTATTTTATGTAGAGTTATTTTTCGCTATTAAAATTGGTGAAATCGACTAATAATAACTTCCAAATATATAATGCATATCTTCTTTCAAATTGCTTTCTTGAAGAAATTCATGCTAATATCAGGCTTACGTTCAGGACTTGTAAACGTTTTCCTTTTTGAGGCTTTTTTTGTTTTGCTTTTAAAATTTAAATACCTTTTACTATGTAACTATTAAGAATTTAAAAATATGATCGACTCTATATTGTACAAAGTCCAATCAATTACAAAAGGGCATTGTATGTATTAGGCCCACATGAATTACATACCATAGCCACACCATTTAGAAAGCCCACAAATTTTTCTACATTTAACCTAATTGTCATCATCTTTTTCTTTTACCCCCATTACCCAGTGTCTTCTCTTCCAACTTGAAGTTTGCCTTCATCAATTTTGATTCTGCTCAAGCACTTCGTCAGATTGAAGCCTAGATCCAAGAAAAGCAAGTATCATTCCCATCTTTTGTGTCCACTCTATATTATTAATATCTTCTGTATCAAACCCATTTAACCAAGATTCAATTGTGATTATTTCTATTTTTTCGGGTATTTATCTACATCGGATATGAACGTTCTTATACCCAAAAGAATAGCTTATAAATCCACCTTTTAATCCTTTAATTTAAGATGGCAACCTTATGTGACTTTTAAAATTATTTTTCCAGTTATTCACTCACATCGACGTATTTTTGGAATATGCATTTTTAACTGCAGTTTACTATTATAAATTCCATTTTTTCTTAAGCCTACTTCTCGGTTATAAATTTGAAGAGAATATGAGTATGGCCATTTATTTACTTCGTACCGAATCATCGGTTAAATGAGATTTTTCCACAGGAATGGATGACACTTGCAACGAACAGTTTGCGGATGTGTATTGGAGTAAATTTCAAAAGATTCGCTTCTACAAAATGTTCAAAAAAGAATTCCACAAGCGCCTTGTCAATTTAATTTGTGATGCTTTCCTATTGCCAAAATAAATTCACGTTCGTCCCAGTCAATAATTGTCAATCAAAGTGTTTTATAAAAAGTTTGTTTAAAATCACGCTTGAGTTACAAAGTGTAGTGTCCAACTTATTTGTGTCCTTGTTGTTGTGGAATAATGGGGTGATCACCAATTTTTACAGTAGCATTTGCTTCTGATGATTGTGGACTAATAGGGTAATCACCGATATTGACAGTAACATTTACTTCTTATGATGTTATTTAAATTTATAAACCATACGTATCAGTTGAATGCTACATTTTTGTGTGTCATTTTGAATATGGCATTTGTTAAAAATATATTGAGATGAACTTTTATTGCAGTTCTTGCATACCATTAAATGTATTTACTTGATTAGCTTTTTCTTATGTCTTAATAGTTTATGAATAAATTTATAATGGACAATCTGGATTACAACATATCCCAGAATATTTTTCTCTTGTTACAAAGCAAACTTTACCTTCTACTGTTATTGTAACCCACCCTGGAATGCTTTCGTGGAAATTCAATGTCGCCGAATCTTCAAATGTTTTGTATTTTGCTTGACAATGGGAGGGTTTTGTCAAAGACCATTAGCTTCAAGAAGGGGATATAGTAACTTTCAAATACACAAAATATCAGGCTATTCGTGCAATAATATTCAGGGTTGAAACATTATGTGAGAAAAAGTCGAGTTACTTTATTGATTCTTGAACTATCACCGGTGTCTATGCCAAAAAAGAAAATTGCCCTTCTTTTGGTCATTTCAAGAGCAGCCCTTTCAAATCACAAGGTACTAAAGATGCACGACATTCTCGTCATGACTTGAACAAAACGGAAACGAAGATATTACCTTTAGTTGTTTCTAAAGAACATATTCATCCTCGTGACTGTCCAAAAGAAAATATCAAGACTAAACCCATTGTTAACCCAATTCCTTTTTTTTTTATAACAAACCTACTTTATATAATTTGGCCAAAAGACGGTGCAGGATATACCCAAAACACCGTTACAAAAGTAAACGAGATAAATTTGAAGTACTACTCCATTACATGTGTTTTCCAATTCTATAAATACCCACAGGGATCTAGAAAACTTCCACTTTAGATGCACCAAAGTATGATTTTCTAGTCCCTGAGCGAAAACTTGTAAGCCAAAGGAATCCTAAATATATGTCCAGAACTCTATCCCTTGATCTGACAAAATGTATTATATGTTGTATCAGTCAACCGTGCGAGCATATTTGATTACTTGAGTTTTCCAAATCCTAATATCTTCCACTAAATGGACTGCAATAACTAAAACCACATGAACAGACCCATCATATTAGAATCCTCAAATCCCAGAGCATGTGCACCATCCCTCAATCAACATCACCATTTGCTCTACACCATCGTACGGTCACGGGTATAACATCGAAACATATTTTATCATTAGCACTGCCGGCCACTGCAACATTCCTTCACATGACTCCCAATGAAGGTAGATATACAACTATCAAAGAAACAAAACCAGCTTTCCACTCTCAACGCCCAGCCACAAACTAGACAACAACAACAACTGTCCCATTACACAACAAGTTTCAAACAGTCAAACAGAGTATTCACAACCAGACTGTTCAGTTCAGCCAGAGTCTTAGCACGAACTCCTTCCACTTCCCATCCTCAAAAGGCTGCAGCACCCATACAGTTCCTACAATCTACATGTTCCAACACAAAGCATTTCTACTCATTCACGCAGTCAAAGGATACACAACAGACTACATCACCAGAACTTCAAGTTTCTTCATTATATACTGTGCATATCACAAAATCGCTAGAATTCAATCTGACTTTCAATAAAAAAGGTGAGTCTGAATACTAGTCGAACATGTTGTCCCTCCGTTCCTCTTTCTTCTTCTTTCTTGTGGAATTCTGTTTTTTCCCTACTTTTGTAGATTTTTCTTTTGGATTGATTTACAACTCTGTATCGTTTCTTTGCTGTTTGCGTCTGTTCTTCAAATTGAACTTCCACTTTGATTGGTGGATGCGGATCGCTAGTAATCACCGTGCCTTGGGAAGTAGCAATCCACACTTGACTGCTGGTAATTTCATGAGGGCATTGCATAATTTCCTTCATTCGAATCTCAGTCCAATCGATCCTTAAGTTTGGAGACGAAACAATCCTAAAGATATTGCTTTGAGCCACAAGAACTTGTTCTATCTTTCGAATCAGAGCTGCGTCTTCGTTGCTGATAATAGCCTTATTGTCACGTTTTCCAGCTTGTACAACTGTAAGCTCCCATCCAACGACATTCCCCAATATTGAGTTATCCCCCATCTCCGGTTCAAGCAACTGGACAGCTTTCACACAAGATGCACCCTCAGAATTCGAGGTTGTGGTTGAAGTAGTAAAGGAGCCATTTTCTATACCTTGCATATCTTTCTGAGGGATGATAGCATTATTAGTAGAATTATGTATCAACTCCCCTGTTAGTTCTTTTTCCAAGGATTGCAGATTTTTTAACCCCCTGGATAGAACCTGATCACCATTACCGGGGTCACTGACAAATTCCTTCGCCGGCCTTTCTCTAACCATATTCTTCCTTATGCACTTTAAATCTGAATGTCCAATATATTGACAGCAAGAGCAAACTTCTAGTACTTGTTCAAACTCCACTTTCTGCCAAAATCTAGTACTACCTTTTGATAAGTTGGTTTTATACCAACTTATATGTGTTAAATCACTTAGCTTTTGTCTTGTGTTTCATGCGAATGTGTGATGTTTTGTGCAATTTTGTGCATTTTTGTGTGTTACGAGTTGTTGTGCTAAAATGGAGAAAAAGTCCTTTAATGTTGATTAAATGTGGTAAATGTGTGTTTGGAGTTGAAGGCTAGGAGAAGAATTCAAGAGAGCCTAATGATGTGTGTGAAGATTGGATGAAGACCTCAACATGACTCATTTGCGATTTTTAGGGTTTGGGCAGATTTTATTGTGCAGCTTGTTGTGAGTGTAACGCTTTCAATACTAATCCAAATGAGGACATCTTGGATGTTCTGGAAAGCTCTTTAAGTGTACTACATTTCTTATGTTTTAACTTTCTTCTAATTCGATGTGTACGTAGGAGAAACGGGGGCCATTTTGCATTTGCTACTTCAGGTTTTCATACTTGATTTCATATTGTCACAGTTTGGTATATTGTCCATATCATGAGCTACAGACCTCCAATGATGCTGTTTCTTAAACCAATGGAAAGCCACGAGCATGATCTAAAACCTTTATGTTTACCAGAAAGTCCAATTCAGAGGCTAAGACACACACATAAGGCATAGAAGTAGGGTGATGTGCTGGACTAAGTTTTAAAGCTGCGAGGTCTCGCCATTTGTGGTTTTTGTATGGCGAGACCTCGCCCTTACAGCCCATAAGGGCGAGACCTCGCGGGGAGGTCTCGCCGCAAGGTCTCGCCGCGAGACCTCGCCATGAATATTGCTGTGAGGGCGAGGTCTCGCCGCGAGACCTCGCCTAGAAATTTCCAGCTTTGTCACACTCCGGTATTTTGGCCATAACGTTCTCGTCCTTGATCCGAATTGAGTGATTCAAAAATCTATGGAAAGCTAAGACATAGGGCTACAATTTTCGGGTTTTAAAATTCTTCAAATTCGCAAGGAATCAGGGCCTGAAGTTGGTTGCAAGTCACAACATATTCTTGCATCATTCATTTATATTGTAGAGCACTTCACTTGTACATATCTTTTGCACATTTACATTTCACTCACAACACTAAACATTTCAGAACATTACACAGCACATACAGACCTCACCATATCTTCACTTCTTAGAATATTTCATTTGCTTTCATTCTTTAACATACATCATTTGCATTCATGTTCAACATATTTCACAACACTTCACTTATGTATTTTTCACACATCTCATTTCATAACATTCATAGTTACATTTAAGGATTTCACGTACTTCACTTGCATTCACGGTTAACACATCTCACAACACCTATCTTCCTCACATACTTCATGCACACTTGCAACACACTTCACTCACAACATTTTCTCTTCATTCATTACACTCTTTACTCTTTTCTCCCAACACACAATTCACTCAACATCCATTTCATTCAACACTCACACAAACACATTCATGCATTACTCACTCACACAAGGTGGCGAGATCACCTCGCCGCAACACACCATGCACTCACACACACACAATTTACCTCATTTCACTCCACACTACAATTCGTTATTCATTCACACTTCACAACACTCACAACTCTTTAACATATTTCTTCATTCAGTTTTTACACTTCACACAACAATCTCACTTTATAACATTCTTGCATTTTGTACACTTTACTTTCACAACACTATACTTTGTCTCATCACTCAACACTCACCTCACAAACTTTACACTCTTTAGCACATTTCACTTACAATAGTTCACAACATTTTACACACTTCACTATTCACAACACCATCTTCACTCGCTTTGTTTTTTCCCACTTCGGCCACACATACATTAACACGGCGAGACCTCGCCGCGAGGTCTCGCCTACACACACAACACACGGCGAGGTCTCGCCGCGAGACCTCACCCCATACACCCACACACGGCGAGACCTCGCCGCGAGGTCTCGCCCACACCACTTTGCACGGCGAGGTCTCGCCGCGAGACCTCGCCATGAAAACATCCTTTTCTTGTTGCCAAAATTTTGGCAAAGTGTTGAGATGTTTTTTCTCTTCTTGTGTGCAGGTTCGGGAAAGCGTGCTCTAGGGTGGCTCGAAGGCGTGAGGGGAGTAACGTGAGCGTGAAGACCATTGGCTCAAAGGCTTGGATGTGTTTTTTGCATGAATTTATTTTGGACAGTTCATTTTAGGCAGTGGCATTTTTGTAATAAAATAGTCATTTCGCGTTTGAGCATTATTTACGTTTTTTGTAACCTCTATATATATAGAGGGTTAGTTAAACAAAGGGAAAAAATTGGAACAGACTTTTGAACTAGAGAGGGAAAGTTTCTCTCTCTAACTTTCTCTCTCTAGGATTTTCTCTCTCTAGAAATTGAACTCCGATTTCGATTCCGATTGCGGATTTGGACTGATCATTGTTGTTCTTCACAATTCTCTTGTGGATTTGAGGCTCTTAAGCATAATCATTTGGTAAATTCTTTCTATTTTAATGAAAATGACTTGCTTAATGTTTCAAATTGACAATCGTGAACTAAAAATGGAGTTCTCTAGCTAGAATAACGATGTTCTAGGGTTTGAACCAGATGAAAGTGTAATTAGACTATGCAATGCCTTGCAATTGACGAAATTCATTAAGAATGAACTCATGCTGGAAAATAATGCATAATTCTTGTTAAATTTCACTCATTTGTGCTTCTGTTGATTGAGTCATGCTACGATTGTGGTCGCCATGCTAGGTTGGGGTTTGATTCACCAATAGAAGTAGGAATGCTTGAAATGAGAACATCCGGTATGGTAATTGAGTCTTCTCACTCGTATTGTTTGATCATGAACCGAGATGCAGTCGTCATGCCGGTGGAAGTTCATTGAGTCCTGAGAATTGAGTGAGAAGAGACTTCTTGAGCTTCACGAAGACAAACGGACCTAGGTTAGGCCTCGCCATGGGAAAACCTTAGGTTTTGCATGCTATAGTAGTGGATCCTGGGAAGTTGAGACTCTGCATGTTACAACCTTCACTCTAGCCCTCGCCGTGGGAAAGAGTGAAGTCAGGGAGCATAGAATATGATGTGGTCGCCATGCTGATCATAGTCAAGGTTCTCAGGCAGTTTGTTTTCCTCTTTGTTTTCCAGTGTATGTCAATTGCCTTGCATTTGAGTAGTCTATTTGAATATTCATTCGGTGTAAAACCCTAGGTCATCTTACTAAGACTTGATACCACATTTCTGTGCATTTTTTCTAGTTGTTCTTTGTTCTTGTTGTGTTTTTGCTCATTGTTTTGTTTCTTTGTTGTTGTTCTTGTTAGTTACATCACTTCTCTTTCTCTGTTTTGTTTAGTTAGCATTCATTTCTGATATTAGAACAATTTTTTTGAATTCTTGAAACCAATCCCTTACCTGTGGATCGATCCCTATCACCACATCTACATTAGTTATAGGGTTAAAATTGCAAGTACGCGACACGCTTGTCACCTTTCTCAATCAAGATTTGGTTTGGCAAATGTTTTCCCAAATCTATTTAATTGCTACTCAAGCACATTTAGGACGTGAAAGGTTAGATGCAGCATTATCGATTTTTATAGGAATTCCAATTAACTTGGCAATGGAAAAGAGGATATCTTTATCAAAGAAATGAAGTGGGAGAAGAGGCAATGTTATCCATATAGAGGCGGTCTTCAATTGATATTTGGTTGTGAAATTCGGATTCCATTTTGAGACTCAAATTCGATGGCCATGAATGAACCATGAGCTTTTTGCCCAATAGCTTTTGAAATTTTCCTCAGATGAAAATCGAATCAGAACATGTCTCTTATATATGTGTCCCACTTGGATTCTTTTTTCAAATTGATTACTGGAGAAAAAATCTCTAACCTGTTGAAGTGAGGGACTACTACCAAAGAACGTTCTGATTAAGGCCAGATTTAGATTATTTGCAAGATTAGCTTATTGTAGTTCAGTGATGAAAATAGCTGGTAGCTCTTGGAATTTTCCAGATCTGTACTATTCTGGTTGCATTATCGTCTCTTTCATCTTAGATCTGCAGATTGTATTTACCACCACTTGGAACTCTCTATTGTCCAATAATCTACAACTTGAACGCCATTGTTGGGAAGGCCCTTCCAGCAACGACTGAAAGACTTCAAGTTGCAAGACAACTCCGATCTCCCAGTCAGATTAGCAGTTCGATGATCGGCGGAGTTGTTGGGATTTTTGGTTAGGTATTTTAGAGAGAAGTCAGAGAAAAATTGTTAGAGAGAGAAATATTTTTTTCGGCTTATTGTTAACCCAATTCCTTGTAATGATAATAAGTGTGATCCCTCAATGACAGTTTCGACCTCATCGTAATCTCAGCAGTTCACATCTCCTAATATCTCAGGCAGAAAAGAGTGCAGCTTCGAGGTAAATGCAATGCGGTGCGCAAACAAGAAACATACCAGTGTGTCAAAAAGAAAGTGATCAATCCTCAGTAGCTTTCCTACAAATGACAATGGTAGTCCTTCTATTCCAATTTTTTACTTTAATTAATTTATAATAAGTATTATTAGATCAGTCGTATTATATAATGCATATTATTTTGAATTTGTTTATTCTATGTAACGTGCTTTTTACACTACATTTAACGCATTTATCTTGGTTTAATGCCATCTGTCTAAGCTTATGAAATAGGAAACAATTCAAAGACAGCAATGGTAACCAAACTTCCAAAGGCAAAATCACCGTCGCATGAAACTGCAGATAATCGCAAAGGAAACAGTAAATACATGATCATTGTCATGGCCAGGTCATATGTATAAGATGGATTTATGTTGGTAATTTCTTCATTATGCCTTAATACAGATATTGTTTCAATTAATATTTAGCATAATATAGATATATTGTTTAGCCAAAATGTCACTTATCTTGTTCTTAATCCATTAGTACAATATTTATATATTTTTTCCCCAAACTGGTGAATAAGTGAATTTGTAATTAATTGATTACTATGATCACACACTTATCAATACATGATCGTGTTTGTATTGAGTTTTTTAACATGCTGGCCACTAAAGTTCTTTTTATAAAAGTGCAGACTTTAAAATCCCAGCGGGCGCGTCTGTACATGCCCAAAAAGACGCAGCATATTATTCTCAGCACCAATGGTCGACAATGGACAATTAATTACCTTGTAAGAGAGAAATGCTTTGTATTTGCTGCTGAATAGAAACAGCTTGTCCTTGAGAATGGAATCCAAGTAGGGGACATATGTGAGTTTCAAGTCATCGATAAGAGGCAAAAGAAATTTGTTATGGATGTCAATATTTCCCCGGATCACAAATCTTAATAGGAAACTGTTGTCTTTGAGACATTGCAGTAACTTCGTGTTTCAACAAAAGGGTTATAAGTATTTTTATTTTGTAGTATATTTTGCATAACACTTGTTGCAGCTTCTTGCATAAACATTCTCTTTGTTCGCTACATGTTGCGCATTTCATATGTAAAACTAATTTGCTTGTACAAATTAGTTACCTACAATTATTATAAATGCATCTACTTCCTCTCACTGTTTTGATTTATTAGGACGACAGTTGATTAAATCATTCCCATATGAAGGTATGTTACTATAAACACTTGGTGCAACTTATACATGTTAATTAAATATGAGAATTCACTGAATTTTTTTATTATTTTCCCGACATTTTTTTGAATTCCTGATCTCTTCTAAAAATATTTTAATCAATAATATAACTTACATGAGTTGGATCCATGAAAATAACTCTGTTGATACGTATTTTTTAATTATAATAAACGGTAAAATATATTCATTTTATACCCTTATAAATTTATTTTCTACCTATTTAGCCAATTCATGTCTTACATAAATATTTTGTCAATATATTTA
The DNA here is from genome assembly GCA_016586305.1 of Ophiorrhiza pumila. Classification (NCBI taxonomy): domain Eukaryota; kingdom Viridiplantae; phylum Streptophyta; class Magnoliopsida; order Gentianales; family Rubiaceae; genus Ophiorrhiza; species Ophiorrhiza pumila. The sequence continues at coordinate 33,995,277 of BLIW01000009.1, read as the reverse complement.
GACTTATTATTATATTAATTTTAGTTTTGTTACTAAAATTCAAAATAACCTAACATATATGTAATATATCAAAACTTATTATGTTTTTAATGTATTACTAAAAAAAATACTATCTAATAATTTTTCAACACCTGTATTAAATCTTCAAATAGACATCTAAACTTACATCTCAATTATGTTTCTAAAGTAACGTTGACTATTTTAAAATAAACAATTTATTAATACTAAACAAAATTTCCAAAATTTAGTGTTCTTTCAACAACTAATACTCAGTAATGTATTTCTAAAGTATAATTAATTATCATTTCAATTTGAAAATATTTGTAATCTTCAAATTAGAATATAATTTGATAGCGGTTTTGGAGCAAGGGTCAAAAGCTAAGGTTTAACCGAATCAAATAAATTTATAACCCTAATCCTCACGACATTTAAGGTGTATCAAGACACCGATGTTTTGTAGCTAGAGGAAGTAGGGGTTGAACCCATAGGGAGGGGATAAGTTTATAGATATAGTATAAAAGTAGTGGAAGTATAAACAAGCAAGTAAATGAACTAAACTATACTAATACTATAACATAAATATGAAAATGTGTGGAAGAGAAATCAAGTAATTAAAGTATACCCTTGGATGTGGTTATCTCAAATGTTAGTGTTATGTATGGTTTATCCAATGAAATTACTACGACTAAGATTGAGCCAATTCAACTAAGTCCCCCCTTTATGGCGGAGGCAAGGACCTAAATGCATTGTCTCCTACCAAAAATCGACCAATTAACCAATCCCTCCTTTATGGCGGAGGCAAAGACTAGCTAACTAAATCAACCGAAACTCCAATGTCTCTCCAACATTCACTCTCTAATCCAATCCCTCTTTTATGGCGAAGGCAAGGGTTGAACCTAGTCACTCCCTTGGAAATCATTCTCTAATTCACTCCCCCCCTTTATGGCGGAGGCAAGGACTAAACTAGTTCATGTTTACCAAGTTCATCAAACCTTACACCGGATTCTCAATATCCCAATCAATTCTCCCTTTATGGCAGAGGCAAGAACGGACTAAGATATCTCCACTAATCCATCACCCACACACTAATCTACTATAAGAATTACTAATGTGAGGTAATAACTAGATTGTAGTTCCTAATTCCTAACTATCCACAACACAAAACCACACATTAACACAATATATCAACAACACTTATCCACAATCTAAGGGTAATAAATAATTTAGCCTCTCATGGCACACAAGAATTTCACATATATATATGGACAAGCAAGGAAATAATCAAACAAGTGCAAAGAAAGGAAACTACCCATTTGATTTAACCAAAGAGGAAGCCCTCTAAATGTTGATTCCAAGCAAATATCCAATCTTTACAGTGATTCCAAGCTCTTGAGCACATGAGGATTACATGAATTCCTTCCACAAATGGGGCTATTTACACCAAGAACACCAACAACACATAACCACAATCCAAGGGTAATAAATAATTTAGCCTCTCATGGCACACAAGAATTTCACATATATATATGGACAAGCAAGGAAATAATCAAACAAGTGCAAAGAAAGGAAACTACCCATTTGATTTAACCAAAGAGGAAGCCTTCTAAATGTTGATTCCAAGCAAATATCCAATCTTTACAGTGATTCCAAGCTCTTGAGCACATGAGGATTACATGAATTCCTTCCACAAATGGGGCTATTTACACCAAGAACACACACTAATTGAGTGTTCTTGTGAAAAAGCTAGAGAGAAAAACCCTAAAATCTAACTAATCTAACCTAACTAGAAAATGGTTTTCTTCTCTTGGCTCCCTTCCTTCTTCCCCTCTCCTTCTTCTTTTTTTCTCGGTTGCAGCCTTCACAATGATATATAGATGAAATTATGGCTGCAATGTGTGTCTCAGACGTTGCCTAAAATGCCCTTGAAGTCTTCTCAAAATGGAGGAAAAAACGGTCAAAAATCAGCCCCTCGCGATCACCAGCGGCGCGCCGGAGCTTTCTGGACATCTCACCAAAAAAATGCTCCATTTTTGGCACGCTGGAGAGGTTTTTCTGGCGCCGACGTTAATTTGTGAGCCGTTGTTCTATATGATCCACAACGAATTAGGAAAATTCCAAAACATGAAATTTGTAGCTGTTGCTCGTAGCCGTCCAATGGCACCTGAATCAATCCATTCGGAAGTAAATTGAGAGAGATATGATTGAAATACTATACCCTGATAGATTTCTTCAGCATTTGTTCTTCATCACCTTTTTTACCTAAATCACATCTTTCTTGATCTTTCTCAATCTTTTCTTATCATTTTGGCCTCCATGATTAATAACCTACAAAACATATAAAAATAACATAAAAACACGTTACAAGGATGCTAAAAAGGTAAGTAAAATAATTACAATAAGGTGAAAATCATCACCTTATCAAACCCTCCACACTTAAACCTTGCTCCTCCTCGAGCAACAAAAAAAAATGATGCAAAAACACATATATATACAACAAAGAATGAAGGATTGGAAATTTTACGTTACTCAACAATGTGTCTAATCATTTTAAACATTTTGTAAGGCGTTTGTGTACATGCCTCATAGCTTACTCGACTAAAGTGACAAGTAATCATTCCATGTGTTCGCAAGAGTCATCAAAGCACTTTTGGTACAAATTCAACACGTTGAGTGTATTGTGTGTGTGTGTGTGCAATGGGTACCACTTGGGTTTTGACTTATTCATGTTCACGCCATAGGTAAGAGATCCGACGACTAAGCTTTGTTCTACTCTTTTTCCTACAATCACCTCTTTGACCATTATGTAGATACTAAAAGGTTTACAAGATCATTGGGACTTTAATTCTTGCAATATGAATGCCAAGGGTTTTATGCATTTTTATACCCGTATTCCACCTCATATGAGTTCTCCTCCAACCTTTTGGTTAGTAAAGGAGCGGTCTCGCATTGGAGGGGAACTTATTCATATCAAAAGACATAAAACACATAATTTAAACAAATGCCAAGGGTTTTGTGGCTATTTTTTCCCATTCCATCTCATATGAATTTTCCTTCAACCTTTTTGGTTAGTGAAAGAGCAGTCTCACATTGGAGAGGAATTTATTCAATGTAAACAACGAAATATTAAAAACAAGACATAATGCCCAATTCATTTCTTGAAACTTCAAAGTATCTACACATGTCTCTTAGGGAAAGTTAGTCTAAGAGTTAAACTAACCAAGTGCCAAAGTACTCCGACCTATCTTATTAATCAAACTTGTCAATGTTCATGTGTTCCCCACTTTTGCTTATTAACAATAAACTCAAAACGTCAAACTTTTCACCAAGGACCCGACTTCCCTTATGTGACATGTTATTTTCCTTATCGCAAGTCGAGTTTCTAAGATAAAACAATTCACATCATTGGCTACACAACACTCATCTCATATAAGTTAGAATAGACACAATTTCTCATTTTGGTTGCCAACACCAACAGTCAAACACTAAACACAAACATATAATACATATATATATATAATCACTAAAATCCAAAAAAATTCAAAAGACACGAAAAATGAAAAAAATTTCACAAGACTCACAGCAACATGAAAACTACAATTTAACAAAATACTTATGGACATTATGGGATCCCAAAATAGCAACAACAGATTTTCTATCCAAGAACTTCAAACCTCAACAACAAGTGACTTTCAAAACTTTGAAACACACAAGAAATTCTCAATGTGCACTCAAGAGTATGCAAGAATCAACCAAAAATAAAACCTAAACAAGAAAAACACTAAAAATTCAAGTTTAAACATCCACAAATAACAAAATATTCGTTGAAGCACAATTTCAAGCATCTTCACCAATATCTTCCCCCCTCCACACTTAAATTATACATTATTTTTAAAACACAAGAGGGGGATAAGAAAACACCCAAGGTGTATGCATTGTGGCCATCTCTTCATTTGTGCATGTAAAATGTAAACTTGGCCGTTGTGAAGATGCCTTCTTCTTTTTGTTTCCTCGTGGATAGAAAACCTAAAAAAAATCAAAGAAAGAAAATGAGTAAACTAATTCCATGTACGAGTTCAAGAAGAAAACATTTAAACAAATAAGCTCTATACATGACACTCAAACATAATCACTCAAAAAAAAAATGTTCAAAATCACTCTATGGCATGTATGAGAAAATTTTTACAATGTGCTCATGTGAGTGCTCTTGTGCTAGGTGTGCATCACAGTCATGTTCAAATCCAAATCTCATTCATTAAGCACATGTGCACTTGAGTCCTAATGAATTCATGCTAGGTAAACCATGAATGTGCCATTAATCACATATATGAAAATTGCACACATCAAGCATTTAAAGCCTCACCACATATGCTAACTCATGTAATTTAACATTGAAAATCATGAAGTGATTTAGAGTGAAACGTGTTTGTGTGCCCTTGACATGAGAGTGAAAAAGAAGAAAGCATTAAGCAAGTTTGTGAGGGGTATGAATCCCGGTCCACACTTGGCTCTTTTTATCACTTATGAACATTTTTCATTGTCTCATATTCATTCTTTCAAATTCATTGTTCTCTTTGAACTCCTACAAGAAAAGCAAACTTAATTACTCTAAACACACAAAACAAAAAAAACAACTAACATTTAGATAAAAATTTTAAAAAAATGAGAAGAAATCGTAGTTCTAGGTTTCCCTAGCTAGACTTTATTATCGTGGTTACTCCCTCAAGATTCGGAGTAGCCATCTCGATACCAAAAGAATGCCCTTTCATAGGCACTCCTCTGCCTTTTGTAGGGCGTCCTTTGACTCCTTTTGAGGAGGCGCTTGAGCTCATGTTCATGGGGAGCAAACTCAACAAATTCAACTTTGTGCCACTCTTGCTCCCCCATTGTAAGCTCCTCCTCTCTTTCTTCCACCAAGAAGTTTGGCCTCACTAATGGTCTCTCCACATCCTTCAAGATGGTTTCCACTTCCATCATGCTTGACCTACAAGACTCAACCAATGGCTTTGCATCTATAGTCTCAATACACTCATTAGAAAGTTCATGTATGGATGCATCAGCAAAGCAATTCTCCACTATATTAGCTATTTCATGAAAAATATGCACATCTTCTTTATCTAGGCTAACATAGGGATCATTTTTAGGCACCTCCTCATTATCATCATATTGAGCATCATTATCATCTAGTGAGGATGCCTTATTGCACGTCGATCTAATGACATCAACCATATTATTTAAATCATGAAAATCCATGCATGACGTCAAAATAACACAAGATCGCACTATGTTAGCTATTTCTTGACAAATTAACAAATCATCTTCACATAAGCCAACATATGAATCTATGTGCTTCATTTATAAGACAATTAACTTTGAACTCATTTGACAAGGGTTCACTATTAATGCATGACTCAAACTTATCCACAATACAAGGAATTTCCACACTCTTAGGATACTTTGCACTAGCACAACAATCATCATTGATTTCAAAATGATTATCCATAAGAGTTGTGAAATTATCACTAAATGAATCACATTGTTGAAAATAAGAGAGAGTTTGAGGGGATTGGTCAAGTTGTACCTCACTTTGGCCCATAAATGCATTAAAGGAATACCCTTGGGTTGTATGGTGAATAGCTTGAGCTAATTGTCCCAATTGCATCTCCAAATTGTTCATTGAAGCTTCATGCTCTCTCAATGTATCTTCTTGAGCCTCCAAAGTATCCTCTTGCTTCTCAAGGGTTGTTTCCAATTGAGCACACCATCTCTCATTCCCTTGAATTCCTTTGTCGGCCTTCTCCATTAGTTCATAGAGCATATCCTCTAATGATTGTGTTCTTTCTTGCACGGGATGCAACTCATTGCTTTGTTCTTGATTTGACCAATTCTCTTCGTAGCTTGGTTGACATTCAAACTCCATTGGAAGGTTTGACTCGTTGTGTGTACCATTTTGTTCACCATTCCCCCAATATCTATCATTTAGTCCACACCAATTATGGTTAAAAGCCTCTTGGTGAACTTGAATGCTTCTATATTGGTTGGACTCCACATTTAACATGCAATGGTGAGTATGGTGATCGCCTCGGCACAACCTACAAGATAATACATCATCATAGCTCATTGAAGCTTGGATATCATTTACAATGTTGTTCATATTGGCCACTTGAGCCTCAAGCATAGAATATCTATCATTAAGCTCATTATCATTCAAGCATGAATTTGTGGAAAATCTTAAAGGTTCTATTTCTATACATTCATTAGGGTCCCAAAAATCTAGGGAAGAAGGATTCCCAAATATGCTAGGTGTTGGTCTAATCTCTTCCACCCCATTTGGTGGGTCAATATGATAAGAATCAAGAAAGTCTCCAAACAACCTAGGCATATTTGTACAAATCTCAACACAAAACAAAAATAAAACTAAAAAAGAAAGAAAACACAAGAAACAAACATACACAACATTAAAGCTAAATATTTACAACTACTCAACACACAAAAAACACAAATCCTAAACCTAATTGCCTCCCCAGCAGTGGCGCCAATTTGATAGCAGTTTTGGAGCTAGGGTCAAAAGCTAAGGTTTAACCAATCAAATAAATTTATAACACTAATCCTCACGATATTTAAGATGCATCAAAACACCAACGTTTTGTAGCTAGAGAAAGTAGGGTAGAACCCACATGGAGGGGATAAGTTTATGGATATAGTGTAAACGTGTGTGAAGTAGTGGAAGTATAAACAAACAAGTAAATGAACTAAACTATACTAACACTATAACATAAATATGAAAATGTGTGGAAGAGAAATCAAGTAATTAAAGTATACTCTTGGATGTGGTTATCTCAAATGTTAGTGTTATGTGTGGTTTATCCTATGCAATTACTACGACTAAGATTGAGCCAATTCAACTAAGTCCCCCCTTTATGGCGGAGACAAGGACCTAAATGCCTTTTCTCCTACCGGAAATCGACCAATTAACCAATCCCCCCTTTATGGTGGAGGCAAGGACTAGCTAACTAAATCAACCAAAACTCTAATGTCTCTCCAACATTCACTCTCTAATCCAACCCCTCCTTTATGGAGGAGGCAAGGGTTGGACCTAGTCACTCCCTTGGAAATCATTCCCTTATAGTAGATTAGTGTGTGGGTAATAACTAGATTGTAGTTCCTAATTCCTAGCTATCCACAACACAAAACCACACATTAACATAATATCACCAACACATAACCACGATCCAAGGGTAATAAACAATTTAGCCTCTCAAGGCACACAAGAATTTCACACATATATATATGGACAAGCAAGGAAATAATCAAACAAGTGCAAAGAAAGGAAACTACCCATTTGATTTAACCAAAGAAGAAGCTCTCTAATTGTTGATTCCAAGCAAATATCCAATCTTTATAATGATTCCAAGCTCTTGAGCACATGAGGATTACATGAATTCCTTCCACAAATGGGGCTATTTACACCAAGAACACACACTATTTGTGTGTTCTAGTGGAGAAGCTAGAGAGAAAACTAAAATCTAACTAATCTAACCTAACTAGAAAATGGTTTTCTTCTCTTGGCTCCCTTCCTTCTTCCCCTCTCCTTCTTCTTTTTTTCTTGGTTGCAGCGTTCACAATGATATATAGATGAAATTAGGACTGCAATGTGTGTCTCTGACGTTGCCCAAAATGCCCTTGAAGTCTTCTCAAAATGGAAGACAAAATGGTCAAAAATCAGCCCCTCGCGATTACCAGTGGCACGCCGGAGAACTTCTCCGGCGCGCCTCAGCTCTCTGGCACGCCGGAGAAGTTCTCTCTGGCGCGCCGGAGCTTTCTGGACGTCTAACCAAAAAAATGCTCCATTTTTCGCGGCGCCGGAGAGGTTTTTCCGGCGCGATGTTAGTTTGGGAGCCATTGTTCTATATGATCCACAACGAATTAGGAAAAACCCAAAACAAGAAAGTTGTATCTCTTTCTCTTAGCTTTCCAATGGCACCTGAATCAGTCCATTCAGACGTAAATTGAGAGAGATACAATCGATATACTAAACCCTGGCAGATTTCTTCAGCTTTTGTTCTTCGTAACCTTTTTGACCTAAATCACATCTTTCTTAATCTTTCTCAATCTTTTCTTCTCATTTTGGCCTCCATGATTAATAACCTACAAAACACATAAAAACAACATAAAAACACGTTACAAGGATGCTCAAAAGGTAAGTAAAACGATTACAATAAGGTGAAAATTATAACCTTATCAAACATCAATCTTAAAAATTAGTAATACACAATCTTTTATTTTAAATTTGAAAATTAATGGCTGCACAATTTCACACGCTCAAAATATTTATACATACTATATATATTTATACATACTATAAAATTTAGTGTTGAATATATATGCGAGATGTGTACAAATTTATAGTTTGAAAACAAGAATTATATGTGAAAAATATATGGGCGTATTTATAGTGTGTACATATATAATTTATGAAAATGTATGAATGATTAAAAAATATTTATAATGTGCAAAATTGTATATAGTATGTGTAACTTATGTAGTGTTGAAGATATGTGCAAAATGTGTACAAATTTATAGTTTGAAAATAAGTTTTGTATGTGCAAATATATGGGCATATTTATAATGTGTACATATATATATAATTTATGAAAATGTATGAATGATTAAAAAATATTTATAATGTGCGAAATTGTATATAATATGTGTAACTTATGTAGTGTTGAAGATATGTGCAAAATGTGTACAAATTTATAGTTTGAAAATAAGTTTTATATATGCAAATATATGGAAGTATTTATAGTGTGGACATATATGTGTAATAAATATAAGTGTTTGTACAAGTACATATAATTGTACATATCAAGTTTGGGAGAATATAAGAGTGACGTGCAAATATATATATAATGTGTGCAATTGTATATATTATATGCTATGTTGAAAATATGTGCAAAAGGTGTATATATTTATAGTGTTAAAATAAGTGTGATATGTGCAAATATATATAAGTATGTATAGTGCATACATATATGTATGTATATACTTGTAAAACAATATGTGCACATATGTAGTGTATGTGAATATAAGGAAAATGTGCAAATATTTATAATGCGTACATATTCATAGTAGATAGTATGTGTAATTACGTAGAGTTAAACATATGTGCAAATTGTGTAAAATATTATAGTGTGAAACTAAGTGTAATATGTGCAATATATATGGAATTATATATAGCGTATTCATATATGCGAATTATGAATAAGTGTGTATGCAAGTATGTGTTCAAATGTGAGAAGAATGTGCAAATATTTATAGTTTGTGCGCACAAATGTAAATACTATGTGCAATATATGTAGTGTTGAAAATACGTGGAAAATAAGAAAAAAATTTATAGTTTGATAAATTATTAAATATGTGCAAATATATGACAATATGTTTAGTGTATATATATATATGCGTAATATGTATAAGTGTCTGTACATATATGTATATTATGTGCAATATAAAAATTTTGAGTAAACCCAATAACATGTGTATAGGCTTAATAATAAGATGAAATATTATCTATGTAACTGATCCAGTAATAGTGGATAAAGGTTTAATTGTAACAGTAGTAGATGATGAAAATGTATATAATACGAAATTCAAACAATATATTATGATCATATAATTAGACTAATTATAGAAAGTGAATTAATGTATAAAGTTTTGATATAAAGAGAATTAGGAATTAATTAATGATTGAAAAGGAGAGATATGAAAATTGTTCTAAAAATGTGTGAAATACTTGTAAATATGTATTGTTTGTGGAAATGTATTTATTGTTAATAAACATATTATATGTATATAATTGTGTGTAATATGTATAAAAATGCATAACGTATGTAATATGTGAAAATATATATAGTGGGTGAAAATATATGTAGTATGTATAAATATGTATAGTGTGTGAAAAATTTGTATAGTATGTATAAATATATATATAGCGTGTATAAATATTTATAGTATGTGAAAATATGTGAAGTATAAATAAATACATGTCGTGTATGAAATTCGTGCATATATATATAGTGTGTGAAAATATATATAGTATGTATAAATATGTATAATGTGTGAAAATATGTGTACTATGTGTAACTATGTAGTATTTGAAAATGTGTGAAGTATTTGTAAAAATGTTTAGTCGTTCAAAATGTGTATATATGTAAATGTAAATAATGTGTGAAAATATAGGTAATAAATATAAATAGGTGCCATGTATGAAAATACATTAAATATATATAGTGTGAGAAAATGTTTGATGTTTTTATAAATACGTATAGTATGTGAAAATCTGTGTAATATGTGTAGCTATATGTATATGAAAAAAGTTATAGCATGTATAAATTATTATAGCAGTTGAAAATATTTGTAATATATTTAAATATGTATAATATGTAAAAATGTATAAATTATGTGCAGATATGTAGAGTGTGTAAACATGCGTGTAGTATGTGTAAATATGTAGTGTACAAAATATATGCAAGTATGTATAAAAAAGTATAGTCTGTGAGAATGTGTGTTAAATGTGTAGATATATGTAAATATATAGTGTATGAGAAATATGGGTAATATGTATATGTATGTGTAGTGAGTAAAATATGTGTACTATATGTAAACATGTATAGTGCGTGAAGATATGTGTAATATGAGTATATGTGTTCATATGCATAGTGTATTAAAATGTATGAAGTATATATAAATATATGTAGCATTTGAAAATATGCGAGTATGTGTACAAATATAGTGTTTCAAAAAATGTGTATTATGTGTAAATATTTATATTGTGGAAAATCTGCATCAATGTATAGTATGTGAAAATATGTGTAGTATGTATAAATATGTTGAGTTTATGAAATTGTGTGAAGTGTGTATTAATATATGTAGCGTGTAAAAATATATAGTGTGTGAAAATATATGTAGTATATATAAATATGTATAGTGTGCAAAAATGTGTGAAGCACGTGTTAATCTGTGTATGAGAAATATGTGTATAATGTGTGGAAGAGTGTATAGTGTATTATAGTGTGCTAAATAATAATATATTTGCAAATATATAAACATATGTTTAGTGTATACATATATGCGTAGTATGTATAAGTGTGTATATAAATATGTATAATATGTGTAGTATGTAACACATATACATTGTAATGAATGCATATGTAAGAAGAATTTGCAAATATTTATAATTGGTGAGAATGAACTGGATATATGTATATACGTAGTGTGCACATTACGTGCAATATGTGTACAAATCTATAGTGTAAAAATAAGTGTTATATATGAAGATATATGAAAGTGCGTATAGTGTATACATATATATTTATATGTATAAGTGTGTGTACAAGTATTGGCAACCATGTATCTTCTGAAAATATTTAAATATGTATAGACATGTATTGGGAGCGCAATTATAAGTAGGTTTGTAGAAATATTTACCGTAAATATTAGTACATGTATTATATAATAAATATTATATTACTTTTACCTATTACACTGAATTAGAATTATAACGGAAAATAATATATAATTACACCGCGTTGGCACGGTGATTGTCAACTAGTCTAAGATAAAGTAATAAGCACCCAAGCTCAACCCGTGGTCGTCCTCCCCATGCTGTGGTCACGTGCGTGGTTCAAAGCAAAAGACCCCCACTTTGTCGAAACGATGTCGTTTTCGACACCCTCTTCTTTTGCTCGGTTTTTTTTATTTGCCCCGCTTGAATGGCGCCCGTTACTGGCCCTCTCTTTTTATTAGGTGGCTTGTCCCTGTCATATAAGATAAAGTAATAAGCACCCAAGCTAAACCTGTGGTCGTCCTCCTCATGCTATAGTCACATGCGTGGTTCAAAGCAAAAGACCCCACACTTTGTCTAAGATAAAGTAATAAGCACCCAACTCAACCCGTGGTCATCCTTCCAATGTTGTGATCACGTGCGTGGTTCAAAGCAAAAGACCCCCACTTTACTTTGTCGAAACGACATTGTTTTCGACACCATCTTCTTTTCCTTGGTTCTTTTATTAGCCCCACTTGAATGGCACCCGTTACTGGCCCTTTCTTTTTATTAGGTGGCTTGTCATTGTCAAATCCTAATTAATGTTCCTGTACTGATCACCTTCTCCACCGAACTGAAATATGAAGCTTTCATGTTAGGACAGCTGAAATTTTGTCAGCATGTAATTAATGCTCTCTCATCTCTCACCTATTCTCTACTCCCAAACGCATCTCATCTCTCATCTCTCACCTCTTCTCAACTCCCAAACGCATCTCACCCCTGTTCTTTTGAATGAAATCTAACTTTGTTGTTCTCTTCCTCATTAATATCGGGTCTGTCAACTTTCCATTTGTAGCATTTGCTTGCGGACTGAATATTTTGTCACTGTGTTGCTCGAGAAAGCTGAACAAAAATACTGATTACCCCTTCCTTGCAGCTTCCTTGGATTTTTGAGTTACTCCTACCTTCTGGGCTCTAATGGTCTTTCTAGCTCAGTTGAGATACCTATGCTGCGGTCCCACACCATCGGATTCTTACAGACTTGGCGGCAATGTCACTTGTCAACTCAACGAATGGGGAAGTTCTTTTCCTTGTGTATTTATCTTTCTTATCAATCTTTTGTTACTGTTCTACTTCTGTTTTGTTTTGTTTCACTTTCTCTCTGTTTTTTAAACCTTGTATACCTTCAACCTCTGATTTCTTTCAGTGCATTTTCCGTTCGCCTTATCATCATTCTTAACTGTGTTTGGCTATGGTTGTATTCCTTGGAATTTTTTAAAAAAAATCCATATTTTAAAAAAATTGGATTTCTCATGCCGGCTACTGCATTCGGCTGATTGGTTTCTCCCCTGCTACTTTGGTCTGTTATCTTTTACATTCGGCTGATTGGTTTCTTCCCTGTTACTTTGGTATGTTATCTTTTCAAAAATCCGTATATGCATCAACCCCTTTCGTTTATTTATTTATTTAAAATAACTAATCTAATGCCGATTCGTTTATTTAGAGATTATGTCCAGATGCTTTAGGGTTGCATCACTGGCTGCTCACTTTTCCCAATATCTCATCTAAACGCTTCCTTCTCTCATCTAACACTTCTTTCATTCTTCAAATCCTAGCTACCCTCTAAATCTTTGCTTCTCTTTTCTTACCGAAGATTAATCGACTCGTTGTCTTGTAGAGAACTTAGCTCTTCTCCATCTTGATATGTTCTTTTGAGAAGGCCCTTTTTTTGATTATCTTGAGCTGTTCTTTGTTGGCTTTGTTTCTTTGGAACCATTACAATCATCCTTTGAAGCTAGGAGCAAACTAAATTTGTACCCATCAAGTTAATGTTTTTTTTGTTGAAAAAAGTTTTATTTTTGTTGTTGTTTTATGTTTTTTAATGGGATGTTATGGGTGTATCCTTGTGAAAATAATATTTTTGTTTGTTTTTTTTCATATCCGCTTAATATTAATGGGTATGACTTCATATCCGGAACATCATCTCTAATTGTGTATGTATTCACTTTTGGCTATTTCTATATTTCGTCCTCTTTGGTTATTTGTTCTCTTTTTTTTTCTTGTTCCCCATTTGTTCATTGTAATATAGTATACCATGATGCATGAATGTATGTTAATCTCTCTCTTTTTACTGGAAATTGTTGTGGTAATGTGGTTCACTTCACATGCTTTTATCTTGCAAGGTCACTTGCTTTTATTCAGAAGACTATTGAATCGGAGGTATAAAATGCACTGATTCTTAATTTGGGTTGATTTATTTCTATATTATTATTTTTTACTATTTATGTATCGAAGAGTTATCTGATTTGAGCTAAAATTGATTTACTCATGTACTAGCAAACTCAATCTGCCTTGTCTGTTTTTCTTGATTGTGAATAAGTGACTCTATGGAGAAGGTTATGAATGTCATGTTAAAGGAACAATTTTTTTCACCTCGTCATGGACTGACCAAGTTTTGTTTGGGATCCTTTTCTTTTATTTCCTAGACCAACTGATCGGGTTGCAGATCTCCGTTAACAAATTGAGTTAAAAGAGGCTGCTCATGAAGGTATGCTTGTTGAATCATGGTTAAATGTCATTTATTTCCACTAGTACAAAAATGCTTTGTTACACCGGTTAAAATCGCCTTTTTACACCGGTTATTTAGAAAACAACCCGGTGTAAATATAGGCGGTGTAGATTGTGTAATTTTTTTAACCCGGTTAATAAAATCGGTGTAAATAGTTTTTTTCACAGCGGTTATTTTTCAACCGGTGTAAAAGAATTGTTTACACCGGTTTAATTAACCGGTGTAAAAAAAGTTCAATTCACTATGTACAACGTTAATTAAAACCGACGTAAATGGCTTTTGTACACCGGTTATTTTTCAACTGGTGTTAAAGAGTCTTTTACACCGGTTAATAATAAACGGTGTAAATAAGTTTTATTTAACTTTGTACAAAACCGATGTAAATTGCCTTTTTCACACCGGTTTTTTTGCAACCGGTGTAAAAAAGTATTTACACCGGTTAAAAATAACCGGTGTAGCAAAATATATTTCGTTTTTTACGCCGGTTCCTTTCAAACCCGGTGTAGCAAGATTTATTTTACTCCTTCAATATATATATTTACTTTGAATTTCTTCAAACCCTGCATTCACATAACAGAACGACACACCCCAAAATTCAGAATAAATATAACCGCATCAATACACAGTACATATTGAAAACTATGCATTCAACACTCGGCAATGAAAATAACAAAGATTCTTGAATTAACATATATTTAAAAATATATGTTTCTAAATTGAAAACTATTGCATTAATCATATATATACATATACATATGTACATAAGGTCCTAAGAGAATAAGGAAGCTACTCTACAAGTTAGTTGTAACCGTCAACGCTCCGAGCTCATGTTTCATGACATAATTGGCCCATTCTTGTCGAACAATCTGCAAATCTGTTGTAGTTAATGACTTCACATCTTTTCTGAACCACTGAAATATTCAAAAAATTGAATTGAGTTATTAATAACCGAATGATTTCAATTGCACAATACTATGACGATGAAATTATAAAAACAAAACCCAATAACCTTCTTGAAATCCTTATGCTCTATGACTCCTCGAAGAATGATCCTTCGCATGTACCACATCACATAATACCACATTCCCAGTTTGATTCTTGCCTCTTGTGCTACAATTGAAATCCAATGTCATAAATATAAAGCATGCATACATTATAAAATAAACTACAACAATTCAACAAGCTTACATTTATCTCTACCCATTGAATTGATTTTTGCGTGGCCGAGTTATCCCCTTCAATTCCTGATTGATACTCCCTGGATACACTGTAACAACCAACATTTAGAAGCGTATGAATAAGAATTAGCACCAATTCACATGTGATACTATCAGTAATATAAAATTTGATAAATTATGAATAAATATAAATAAGTGTTCATCAAAGCCGTAGCGTCATCTCGTGGGCTTGAATGTACTGGATCAAACCAGTACACACTCATGTCCTGTGGCCTTATTGCCATTAGCATCCAGTGTGCACTGAAAAAATAATTATGACATAAAAAATTCCAACTTAGAAATGAATAAACGTACTTCAAACACGGTTTTAAAAAATTAAGCTATATCATATGTCTTTACCTATGAAAATACGACGCGCTTGGTAGATTCTTTTGGAACTAGTCTTCATGGTAGACACCATGTACTGCACTCTAGATGCTTCGTTATTCCCGAAGGATTGTACATGATGTGGTGATAGGAACCCTATCCCAGTCTGCCCCTGTTCTATACATAGTGCATGCATTGTCCCACCACATTAATTTCGGAATATAAGGACCCACGTGATGAGTTAAAGTATATTGCAAATTAAAAGAAAATTATAAACCCATTAGATGAAACTTTAAAAATATGTACGAACTTACTTTATGAACACTTGCATGCAATCACCCGTCACCATATCACTCGACAAGAAATCATTAAGGTTCTCAAGAGAAAGATGTACTACGAACTCACTGCCCACTATTCCTTCCGGCATATTGATTGCGTACATAGAGTCAGTCGAATGGCTGCTCACCAATGTGCCCAATGACTGTAGACATCCATCGAGTTGAGATAATGATGATTGGCTTTCCACCACTTTTGTTTCATTCTGTTGAGTGGATTTCTTTATCTCTTCTGAACCTTTCGGGTCAGGTACCTTGAAAAAATAATTCAGTTATTAGATATGTTTATTACATCAGTTTATAACTAACTGATACAAAGAATCATAAATAATTGCACCTGCACATCATCATCCGTACACAGCTCGACCAATGACCTGGGCCACAATAACAGAGTCCTAAACCCTGTCCCAACTGTCGCGGCCTCATCATCCGGGAACGGCAGTGCAACATCGTTGTCGATCGAGGTTACGATATTAACTTTCACTCTATCACGCAATACCTCTTTTCCGTGATGCATGGATAAATTATAAAGCCTCCCGGTTACAAGACGCCGCCTTCTAGTATGATCATTCACAAATAGGCGACATCCTGTGCCGTCCTGTGAATATTATAGAAACGTAGTATATATTAATACATGCGTTAAATGAACTAAGTGTAAAAGCATATAATTATACTTTGTTACCTCAAACTCTCCCAACGGTTCCGGGGTTCCAAAACCAGAGCATACAGGTATTTGCGCATCCACGAT
This sequence comes from Ophiorrhiza pumila, assembly GCA_016586305.1. Classification (NCBI taxonomy): domain Eukaryota; kingdom Viridiplantae; phylum Streptophyta; class Magnoliopsida; order Gentianales; family Rubiaceae; genus Ophiorrhiza; species Ophiorrhiza pumila. The sequence goes on along the minus strand of BLIW01000009.1, from coordinate 33,978,545 downwards.
CTCCGTACGTGAAGTATCTGGCTGCTTTAAGTCATGTTGCTTCAAGAGAGATTCCGTACTAGAAACACTTGAGTCACTTCTCGTACAAAAATCTGGCACTGGTTTCCCTAAAGATCTGTACAGATCCGTCAGTGCGCCTGTCAAGTACATAATCTCCTCTCGACATTTAGCGTGACTGTCTGCATCCATATTACGATCGGATGATGTGTCTCGAAAAACTTGAGCCTTCATCATCCGACCCCCAACACCCCTTATTCGACCGGGGTGATCTTTCTTTCCCGTAGCACGTACAAGAATGTCATCATTCCCCTCTCCAATTGACTCTCCTTTGCTCTTGCGATTTGTCAAATCATCCTGATCAATTGTACCCAACATTAGGCTTACAATATATGACATTGTTAATTATATTAATAGACATTTTATGTAAATGTATAATGTATACTTACATTTGTCTTGCTAACATCTCTCGCAGCGTCGGTTGAAAATTCACCCTTATTGTTTTTGTGGCCTTCTTTGAATAGAAGATGACGTGGAATTGGTGATGGGGGAGATGCTGTTCGACGGGCCTCCTCTTCAGTCTTACCAGAGGCAATCATCCTTTGTATTTTGGCCTCCAATTTGTCACGCATCATCCGTTGCTTCAACTTCAAATATCCACGACGCGACATTGTGTGACGGAGTGTGTTCTTGTTCGAACTCTCTTGGCTAGCAACACGCTTTGCCTATTTCACCAACAAAAGACGAAATATATATCAATGGGCAGATAACTACAAAAATAAATGAATTTGCCTATTTTATAAGTAAATAGATAACCTGCCATTCTTTCGTTAATCGATTCTTTTTGAAAGTCTCCCATGCATCCTTACTTGGATACGTATATGTAAGGCATGGGTCCCCAGCCTGGACTAGCCACTTCTTCTTCAACTTTTCTGTCGACTCAAATGCAAAGGTCATCTGATATCAAAAAAAACACTAACCTTAGTATACGTAAATTTAAAATTAATTGTAAGAAACTATGTCAAAAACACGGATATGACCTTAATATCGTGCACATACCATTACTTCATCCCAAATCATGTCCTTAATCTTGGCATCGACTTGAGGCCACGTTTTAAATTGTACAATACTAACTTTGCTGCGCACCATCAACGCAATGAAATTAATCCACTCATTACGTGAAATCTCCGTCGTAGCTTCACCATTTTCGTCGAAGACAATAGGTGTCTTTATTCCTCTTGCCCTCCTCTCCAAAAGATCGCGACATTTGTTTCCTTTTCTTCCATAATGTGCATGGATCTGATCATCGCTATTCCCGGTGCGTGATCGCCGTTTATTACCCATACCAAACCTTTGTATTACACCAAATTGAAGAAGAGGATATTTAAAAGGTAACAAAACAAATTAAACTACAATGCAAACTAGTGTTTTCAGAAAATGGAGAATCTGTTACTGCAACATTTTGTTTGGCTGTGCAACATTTTCCCAGTATGGCCGTGCAACATTTTGTTTGGCCAATGTTAGGGTTTGCAAAATCTATCAATGTCTGTACTGTATGACCTAAATCAGATCAGAGAAACCAGTTCATTTCGTGCTAACAGTCGACTGTTCATTTGACACCCAATAATTGATAATCATTCTGAAAACAACATACGCATTCACATAAGAAAAATAACTAAAATTCCTTTATTTAAATTAATCAGCTTACTAATCACAGCCTCATATTTATTTACAACCCAACCCATACTATAAAGATTAGAGCTTTCAAATGTTATTACCTTTACATAGTAGCAACTGGATAAATTTCTGTATAATCCCATATTTGATTTAGCAAATATTAGGAAAAAAACAGACAACACACAATCACAAATGCTATGCGTAAGCGTATAAACACTACAACGCATAAATTTCACTTAACAAACATTCGATACACCAACCTTCTTCAATCGGAGGGATGAAATTGGAACCACCTTAGCTATGTTCACTATATGGCCACTGACGAATCTTGACGTTGCTCCGTTAGTGTCGTTGTACTTCGTTCCTGTTTCTCCAGTGAGAGGGATAAGTTTTCGACAGGGTTTAGGTGAACATGGATGTTCAGAAATGGGTGAAAATGGAGATGTATATGGATTCTACTCAAGCGTCTTGGAAGGAAATTTTGGAGACGGCGCCAGGGCTATTTAGCTTTAAAAATTTTTACGACACCGGTTATATTTTCAACCGATGTATTATGTTTGTTTACTACACCAGTTAATACTAACCGGTGTATAAATGTCGTTTCTACACCGGTTATTCATAATTACCGGTGTAAAAAAATAGATACTACACTGGTTAATAATAACCGGTGTAAAAGAAAGCTAATATAAAATTTCAGTTTAACTATTTCCACACGTTATACGAATTTATTGTTTTCATTAAAAACATATGTGTATTTAATTAATTGTTGGTATGCAAAATTAATTAATCCAATCATAATTAGACTATAATTAATATGTTTGTTATATCATTTTCGTCTTTATATCATTTGTACTTATTTACAGAATTAAATAATTATTCGAATAAAAAATAGACTAATTGAATATAAATTAAAATGCCATACTATGTACGATATGATTATGGTTAGAGTTTAATTATTTCTTCACACCGGTTAATAATAACCGGTGCAATAAAGAGTTTTCTACACCGGTTATTCGTAATAACCGGTGTAACAACAAACATTCTACACCGGTTAATCATAACCGGTGTAAACATATTAAAACAAACTTTTACTTTCCCAAATTTCCCCAGTGTACCAAAAAAATTTTTCTTTTTTTTTGTAAACTTCATGTATATTTAATTAATTGTTGGTATGTAAAATGTAAAATCCAATCATAAATAGACCCACAATTAATATGTTAGTTATTTAACTTTTTGTCTTTAAAACATATGTACTTGTTTTCAGAATGAAATAATTCTTCGAATATAAAATATACTAATCGAATAAAAATTATAATACCATAGTATTGGACGATTTGATTATCGTTAGTTTAATTGTTTGTTCACACCGGTTAATAATAACCGGTGTAAGAATTTATTTTCTACACCGGATAACAATAACAGGCGTATAAATCTTTTTTCTACATCGGTTATTCGTAATAACCGGTGTAATAACATACATTCTACACCGGTTAATCATAACCGGTGTAAAAAACATTATTATAAACTTTTACTTTCCCAAATTCCAGCAATGTACAAAAAAATTTATTCTTTTTTTGTAAACTTCATGTATATGTAATTACTTGTTGGTATGTAAAATGTAAAAGCCAATTCATAAACAGACCCGTAATTAATATGTTTGTTATATCACGTTTTGTCTTTAAAACATATGTACTTGTTTTCAGAATTAAATAATTCTTCGAATATAAAATATACTAATCGAATAAAAATTATAATACCTTAGTATGGACGATTAAATTAAATGATAGGTTACATTTAATTGTTTTTTAATACCTGTTAATAATAACCGGTATAAGGACTAGTTTTCTACACATGATAACAATAACCGGGGTATAAATTATGCTGTTAAACCAGTTATACATTATAACCGGTGTAAAAACACACATTCTACACCGGTTGACAAAAACCGGTGTAAATAATAGATTCTTCACACCAGTCTGTTTTGTAAAAATTTTGCATGGTATCGCCTGTAAGTAGAACAAAACTCCCTGTACAACTTTATACGACAATAGATATGGATCACTAATATAAGAAGACTAATTTTAAATAACAGATCGTATTTTGGTCAGACACCATCGCAAAATCAGCAAACAAACTTTGCATGTTAGTGAACTTGCAATTTCTGATAATTCACATTAGTATAATTACAATGAAAAATCTAGATACGGAAACGTGAGTAATAACTTACACACTACATCTCAAGACAGTGTCTTTCTTTTGTTTGACAAATGATCATCAACCCAAATGCCTTCCACGTGATCATTGCGGAGAATTAATGTATCCATATTGCCGTCCTCCTCAATTGTGCTAAGTGGGGGAAAACCTGATGAGAACGGCGGCACTACGTGATTATCATGAAAATCAATGTCATCACCGACATGCAGTTTTTTACCTTGTAGTACAATGGACCATTTTTTGTCAACGGGATCGGAGACATAAAATACTTGTTTTGCCTGGGACGCAAGTATGAAGGGTTCCCCTTTGAAACCTTCCCTGTTCAAATCAACTAAAGTAAATCCCAATTCGTCAGTTCAAACGCCACTGTTGTTGTCAACCCATATGCATTTGAAAATTGGGACTTTGAAGGTAACGTAGTCAAGCTCCCATATATCCTCAATCACCCCATAATAAGACATATTGGCATACACTGGATTTCTATCTCTAGAACTAGACACATGTAGAGCCTCAGACAATACTGTTACCCCACTATCTTGCGTTGTCCTCCTTTCATCTTCAGTCTTAGTAGCAAATGAGAATCCATTTATGTCATAGGCCGAATATGATAGCACAACGTGACTCGGCTTATAAGATAACCACTTTAATGTCTCTGAAACAGTTTCGAACGCAACCGCATCACTGAACCAATTCACAAATGTTCGGTTGTGTTCATTGAGTACTTGTTTGTCAGTCCAACCACGATGACTTTCCTTAATTTTTGAAAGATGAGCATCCACATAAGGCTGTACTAGTTCAGAATTTCGCAAATCATATAGATGCGCATTTTGTAAATCACCAAAAGCAGTGGTAAACAGCTTACTTACCGATGTCCCTTTTCCTGTGATCCTTTCATCATGGCTAGGTTTCGGTAATCCAATAGCATTGGTATCAGACAAGTAGCCAGTGCAAAACTCAATAACCTTTTCAGCTATGTACCTTTCAACAATGCTTGCATCAGGACAATAGCAATTTTTCACATAACCCTTGAAGACTTTCATGTATCGCTCGAACGGATACATCCAGTGCAAATAAACAGGCCCAAAAATCTTTATCTCCCTAACCAAATGAACCACCAAGTGCAACATAATGTCAAAAAAGGCAGGTGGAAAATACATCTCAAGTTGGCACAACACTACGACAATTTCATCTTGTAGCTGATCAAGTATGTCACGATCAATTACCTTGCTACATATCACATTAAAAAAGAAACAAAGTCTTGTTATGCTGTATCTGACATGTTTTGGCAATATAGATCGAATAGCAATAGGCAAGAACTGCTGCATCAACACATGACAGTCATGTGATTTCAATCCAACAAATTTCAAATCTCCCATCGAAACAAGTCGACTAACATTTGACGAATATCCTGATGGGACCTTGATGCTATAGAGACTCTCACACAAAATGTGTTTCTCTTTCCGTGACAATGTATAACAAGCGGGGGGCAAGTACGTGCGCTGTCCTCGAATCTGAGGTGCTAAATTCACCCTAATACCCATATCAACCAAATCAAGTCTCGCTTTATATCCATCTTTTGTTTTTCCAGGTATATTCAAAGAGTACCCAACAAACTGTCACATATATTTTTTCAATATGTATCACATCGAGAAAATGTCTAACATCTAGTGTCTCCCAATATGGAAGACGAAAAAAGATGGAGTTTTTCTTCCAACAGCTTTTATCCAACTTGTGAGACGTTTTATGTTTTTCAAATTCGACATTTGATATCCTTGACACGTTCATGGACTGCCTTCCCACTCAAGGCGATATGGAAGCACTTCTGAAATCCTGTTCCATTGGAAAGCTCTTTTCATACGACGATATGAATGGTAATCAGGAAGAAATCTACGATGTCCAAGATAGACCGTCTTGCTAACGACTGTAAAAGTTCGACATGAAGACTCCGGTATTCTTCTCCAGCAATATAGGACATGCTTGGCTGGCACCTTCCATAACAGCAAATCCAGAATAAGTTACCATATGCAGGAAAAGTCATTATATAGACAGAATAACATGGCTACGCAATGGTAGAATGACTTCCCTGACAACTGTGCCATCAAATCATCAACTCCCCTTGAATCCCACAACTTCTTCAAGTTTTCAATTAAAGGGGCCTAAATAAACATCTACGTCATTTCCAGGTTGGCGAGGACCAGAAATCATCAAATGACAACAAAATATACTTGCACTTCATACACAAGTAAGGAGGTAGATTGTAAATAACCAACATTACTGGCCAAGAGCTATGGGTACTACTTAGACTACCATATGGATTCATCCATCCGTACACAAGCCTAATCTCAGATTTCTCGCATCTCTACCAAATGAAGGGAAAACCGAATCAAATCTTTTTCCACTGATCTGAATCTGCAGGATGCCTTATCAGCCTGTCATCAGTGCAAATATTTCGCCTTGCATACCAAGTTCAAATTTTTTGCATCTACAGCATTGGCAAACAATCTCTTGAATCTCGGTATTATAGATAGATACCTATAACACTTTCACCTGTGATGATTTCTTTTCGCATATTACATTATATTCAACGCCATCACAAATTCGCTTCTTTTTGAAACGAGAAGCCTGACATTTTGGATAAGACAATGAATCTTCGTATTCATCCTCCTATATAAGTATGCAATCATTTGGTGGCAAAAGCCATATATTGTGTCTCTTGTACTCCATACCCATAGGGCACAATATTTTTTTAGCCTTATAAATGCGGTTCGGAAGTGCATTACCTTCTGGCAATACATCCTTCAGTAAATGCAACAGTGCTGTAAAACTGCTATCAGTCCACCCATGCATCGCTTTCAAATGGTACAATTTTAATGTAACCGATAAGCGTGTGTACTTAGTACACCCAGGAAATAGAGGCTTTTCGGTAGCATCCAACAACGAAGCCAGAACATCAGGATTATCGGCAAAGCTACCGACCAGATCCTCAACCATATCATCCAATCGATCATTGTTTATCGCACCATCTTCTCCTACATCACTGGCATCTTGATTCGATGCATTTTCACTCTCTCCGTGCCATTTCCATATTTTATAAGTAGGATTAAATCCCCTCCGATACAAATGGTCTCGTATAGTGTTAGGGTCGTCGAACACCGCAAAATTCTTACAACCCTTACATGGATAGTAGATGGACTTGGCATTTTTAAAAGCATATGTGATAAATTTCTCAACCTCTTCTTCATACGCAGATGTCATCCGATCTCCAAATATAATATCGTTACGATCCATGACTATCGCTCCCTTTAAATTATAGAAAAAGTGAAACAATAAGTTTACCAACAAAATTAATGCATTTATGCTTTCAAAATGTTACATCGGATTGAATTAATCAACAATATATGCTTCCGAATGTAATTAAAATAGGCATAATCTAAGATGATAAGATAACATACTATATAGTCTTTTAAAGATGAATACAATCACAAAAGCAATGTAGAAGGGCACAACATACTATCATATGCCCGTCAAAAGCTAGCAACTAACAACACAAAATAAGGAGTGAAAAAACCACAATAAATACGACGAGGAAACATGATAAAACTCCTACATGATTACACCAATGTCAGAATAGAAAAATTTCGGATACATTAACTTCAGCATAGTAACAATAACTTTTTGAATCTCTGGGTCGGGATGTAGCTCTCCTTCACCAAAGTTTATTTTATTCAAATCATGTCCATAATCAATGGGCAGACAGTTGTTCTCAGTTTGGTCATATGCCTCTGTGGATCTTGGTCGGGAAGAAGGGTTTTGGGTTTTCACTGCCACATCAGAAGTGTTTATGTCTTCCATCGTCAATTACTGTTGAAGTTGTTTTCGTGGTTGAGTACGACATAAACAGAATGAAAAGTAATTAATTACCACACAACATAATTATTCAAATGTAGGAATAAACCTAACACATAAACGCATGACTATCTAAATAAAGGAACAAAACGTTATGTCAATTACATTTAATACAAATTTAAAGCATGCATATTCGATGACAAAATTTTACAACTTTTTTAAACTACGAAAACCAGATATATAGATCTATGTCATGATCCAACGATGAGAAGAAAAAGTATATAAAAGTTATCATTTTTTAAATAAGTAGCTAACCTCAGATGTTTGAGTTCAATGCAGAAAAACTAATTTGCCGCTTCTGAAATGGCTCTTTTCCAGGTTTTCGTGCACAGTTTTTTGGCAATATTTCGTAGTTCTTACGATAGAGATAATGCTTGCTTGAAGTGGAGAAGGAGAAAAAACGTGTGGCTGTTATATATGCAACATAATTTTACACCGGTCTTATGGGAACCGATGTATATTGAACAATTTACAGCCGGTTGTTATCAAAACTGGGTGTAAGAAAGAAATCAATTTACACCGGTCATTTCTTAAACCGGTGTAGTATATAAACAATTTACACCGATTTTCTGATAATCGGTGTAAATAATTTTATACTACACCGGGTTTCTCATAACCGGTGTAATTTTATTTATTTTTTAAAACTATTTTGATAACAACCGGTGTAAATTTCTATAATTCATGTTCAATATTACAATAATACCACCGCGTTTTAATAAACTACAGCGGATTATTTTCAACCGCTGTAAAAAGGGCGGTGTAAAAAGGCCATTTTGTAGTAGTGTTCCCTTTTCTTGAGTCACCGATTCTGTAATTTAAGGTTGTGAATGAGAAATGCTTATCTGGAATGCAAGTAACTTTCTTTTTCTATTGAATAGCAAGTTAAGGAGAATTTATGGGCTTGCATACTAAAATTTGTTTGTCTCTTGTAGAACTTAAAAGGAAAATATCAAGTACTTTTCCCTACTAATTCGGTCTGTGTAATAACCCTGATTATATCATTAAACATCAGATGACATCTTTTCAGAAAGGGTTTGGCCTGTCCACCCACTTTTTTTTATGATATTGGCAAAGAGACCTCTTTCTCTCTTTATCAAATGCTAGTATGAATATATGAGTATCAATGAGATAGATAGACATGGATTAAGTTCATAATTCTGCGAAAGCGATATGTTTAGGAAGTATTATGAACAGAAAGCGATGATTTTTTATGCCTGATTACAATTTAATAGATAAATTTGATCATCTAGGATTGCTTAAATTTATATTTCTTCTGGTGGATTTTATGCATTTTTTTACTTGAGTTTTCTGTTGGGACTTCTGAAGTTGATTATTTTCATGAATTTTCCCATGTTTTGTTGGTTATTGTTATCTTTTCTTTATATTCAAAATTGGTATTTATTGTTATTCTAAGTGGCCGCATGGAGTATTCATGATTATTCCAAAACTTGGAGTTATAAAACAAAATTTTAAAAATAAAAGTGGAGGAAAAACCAGTAAAAGGATTCTTGTATGCTACTTTGATCATGTTAGATTGATCCATTCAAATAGTTGATGTCTTGGTTTCCATAGTTAAGAAAATTAGTTGCTTGGATGGTAAAAGTCTTGTTTTGCTGGTTTTCATAGATAAGAAATTAGTTGCATGGATGGTAAAAGACTTGTTTTTCTATAAGTGGGTGGTATATGTTGTGGGCTTATGACTATTGTTTTATTTGCAAAATAGAATCCAAGCTGTAGTAAAAGACTCATTTTGATTTTTGAAAATGAGTAGTGGGTTTAGAGTGTTGCACTTGGTTTGGCCTTTTCTTTCATTTCTACCAGAAGTTCAGAGTGCTGACCAGAAGATTCCCTTTAGAGAGAAGGTTATTTATACGGTGATATCTCTTTTCATCTTTCTGGTGTGCAGTCAACTCCTTCTTTATGGAATACACACCCTGACAGGTGCCGACCCCTTCTTTTGGATGCATGTTATTCTTGCTTCAAGTCGTGGGACTGTCATGGAGCTGGGAATTACACCCATTGTAACCTCGGGTCTGGTGATTCAACTCTTAGCTGGCTCAAAGATCATTGAAGTTGACAACAATGTTTGCGAGGATGGGGCGCTTTTGTAAGTGAATGTGTTTCAACCGTAGGATTGCATAATCTTCTGGAGTTGTGATTGCATAATATTCTGGATTTGTGTTGTTGTAATGTTGCTTGCATTGATAACTTGCTTTAGTTACATCGAGAATTTATATTATGAGTATTACCGTTCTTTTACATTTTCATTCTTCTGGCTTTCATTGTATGCTTTCCTTAGTTCATCTTCAATAGTACTATTACTATCTTTCGAAACAACTTGGTGGATTCATGATTTTGGAACCTTGGTGTGATGTCTTTTGCAAAAAGAGTAAAAGTTGATTTTAGTCAGTAATTTATGCTTTACAAGTTCATAAAACATTAATTGGGGTTTTGTGTTAAGTGTAAAGACATCATCTTTTTCGCTGATGCCTGAAGTTAATTTCTTTACCTGGTTTTTCAACTCTTTCGATTTTTAGAGTTTGCTACAGATAAATAAATTGGGTAGACTATTGTATATACTTATGTTTTTCTTTTCTTTTGTTTTTTCTTATTAGATATTGTCATTGGCCTTCTTACTAATATACTTGTGGCACATTGTTAACTTTACCTTCACAATCAGCTTTATTGGAACTCGTTGTCTTATCTATCCTTTGATATGTAGAAATGGTGCTCAGAAGCTGTTGGATATCCTGATTGAATTGGTAAAGTTGTTGCCTATGTGCTATTAGGAATGTATAGCAGTGTCGGCCCGCTTGGTGTCGACAATGCTATTCTGATCATTGTTCAACTTTGCTTTTTCGAAATTATTGTGATATGCTTAGACGAGCTTTTTCAAAAGGGTTATGATCTTGGCTCCGATATTTCCCTATTCATAGCAACCAACATCTGGTATGATAACAATCCCGATTTTCATTCGGTTACTTCTTTTGTTTATGATTTTTTGATTTAGTAAACTAAATCATGGTTATCTTTTTAGTGAAAATATTATCGGGAAAGCATTTAGCCTCCCCCCTACTCCACATCTCAAAGTTTTTTCTCTCACTCTCTCGGCCAACATGACTTGCACACACCTCACTTCAATTTCAATCCTAGTTCAACTAGTTGAATCATTCCTAGGATCTTTAGCATCACTAAGCTAGATTCAACACCAAAATCAAATGTTTAAATTCCAAGAAAAAAAAGCAAAAATTGAGAGTTTGAGCAAATTTCAAACTTCTCAATCGGACTGAATTTGTGGAAGTTTAGTTCAAGTGGTGGCTTGAAAAATATTCAAGGGCACTTAGAGAGGGAATATGAAGCCTCAAACATCTCGTTTCATAGCAAAATTCACATTTGGGTCAAAATTCTCACTAAGCTTCAAAGTTGGATTTTGTGATGCTGTAGCAATGGGGGTCAAGTTCCTGTGAAACATCAATATAGATTTCTAGTGTCAAGTTTCAATAGCAATGGGTGATGAGTATTACGTTATGTCCATGAAGAGGCAGAGCGATAACAGCAAAGGACAAAATCTTTGTCAACTGCAGAAGATGAACAGTGAAAATGGAACTACAAAGGACAAAATTAGTCCCAATGAGGTTTGTAAGGAAGATGACAGCAACCAACAACAATCAAATAAGATATCAAGTCTTGAAGTTTAAAAGCTCATGGATGAAAACCATGAGAGATATAAGGAGGAAAGCAAAGATGCATGGCAGACAATACTAAAGAAATTTGAAGAAAAAATGAGGAGGATTGTCAGAGGTTGCAAGGAGCAAAACCATGAGTTGGCTATCAAACTTAGCGCTGCAACTGCATCATCTCAACTCTACCGCACCCTTCTTCATGACAATATTTCTATCATCATAACTAAAACTTCTGCATGATTTCTAAGTTTATTTACTTTTACAAGAACCTTCTTAATTTGCCACTATAGTTATATATATATATATATATATCAAGGTGTACCTCAAAGCTTGCTTGAATTATTATTATTGTTGATAGAAATTGGCTAAATAAAAAACAGTAACTTCATAAAAAATAAAAAAAAAGCATTTAGCCCTACGACTATCCATAGTGGGCGTGGTGTTGAATTTGAAGGTGCTGTTAACACTTTATTACATCTAGTAATCACAAGAATAGACAAAGTTTGTGCTCTCCTAGAGGCTTTCTATGGATTGAATCTTCCAAATGTTACAAATCTTCTTGCCACAGTTTTGATTTTTCTTATTGTTATCTATTTCCAAGGCTTCCATGTGGTTTTGCATGTACGATCGAAGAATACCCTTGGATAACAGGGTTTATACCCTATCAAGCTATTTTACACCTCCAACATGCCCATCATTCTGCTATCTACCCTTGTATCAAACATTTACTTCATCTACGAGGTACTCTATCTTGGCTAATGATTTGAAGCCGTTTTTACATTTAGTTTATGTCACGAAAGAATGTAACATCATATATATCCTTCATCTGCAGTTGCTGTGCAGGAAGTACAACGGAAATTTCTTAGTTAGTTTATTGGGCAAGTGGAAGGAATCTGAATATTCTGGTCAGTCCATTTCTCTTAGTGGTCTGGCTTACTGTGTGACTACATCGTCAACGTAATGCTCTTTATGTAGAATATAAATCCTTTTCGGCCTTCTTATTTCTTGTGATTTTCTAAATTATGTAACATAGTTCAATGGGGAGAAATACTTCAGAAGTTTGAATAGTCACAGATTTAATTCTTTGATCCTAATACTCTTTTTTCTTTGGCTATTTCCATCTTTTAATTTAGCTTGGCAGATATGTTAGCACATCCCTTTCATGTTCTCTTTTATATAGTCTTCACGCTTCCAGCCTGTGCATTATTCTCAAAAACTTGGATTGAAGTTTCTGGATCTTCTGCTACAGATGGCATAATTAGCATATGTTAATAAGAATTTTTATGATCGAATGGTCGAATATAAAATTCCTTAAACCGGGCTTGCTTGTAATCTTCGTATGAGTAGCATTGAGGAACAACTGGAATTGAAAATAATTTTTGAGTATGAATTGTCCTCCATTCTTTTGGACTAAGAACCCTTTTTATTATACATTTTGAATGAGTTATTCTGCTTGAATCATCTCTATGATGAACTATATCTATAGATGCTGAATCTACCAAAATAAATTCATAAAAATTTTGATTTTTTGTTGAATCTTCAAACAGCTAATAAAAATCATTAGTGAAAATTTTTTGAGTATATACCTTCAGAGATGGAATATCATAAGTGTCTTTGACTGAAGTGAGTATAATATACTCAAATTGATTTTTGATTATATAAGAAAATCTTGAAGTTGCAGATGAAGTATGAGTATTTTCAATAGGTAAATGAGTTAAAGCTCTTGGAATACTAGATGGACTTAATTGTCTATGAGTTTGATGTTGAATCTTTGCTGAAGAATTACTAGATACTTGAACATAATGTAAAGCTGGAAAGTCTTCCAATGCTATGAATTTATTACTAGTTTGAATAATTGGTGATAATGGTTTTGGAATCATTACCTTAAATGCATAATCACTTGGACTCTGCATCTTTTGATTAGTGAATGACTGTGCTGGCTTTTTTGACATGATTGGTTTTGCCTGTAAGAAATTCACGAGTTAGAAAATCTGGTAATGAATTACTGTCTCCTTTTATAAATTCTATATTGAAATCAAAAACTGAAAGAATTCCTTGCCATCTAGCAATGTTTTGTTTTGAAACTATATCTTGAACATCTTTTTGTAAAATATCTTTGGCTGATTTACAATCAATTCTTAATAAAAACTGTTTATTGTATAAATCATCTTGAAATTTTGAAATACACAAAACTATTGAAAGAATTTCTTTTTTAACTGTTGAGTAATTTTTCTGTGATCCTATCCATACTTTTGAGGTAAACCTTACTAATTGTTCTTTCCCTACTATTTTTTGTTTTGGTATGCCTCCATATCCTATCTCTGATACATCTGTTTCTATTATAATGAATGCATTGGGTTGTGAAATTCCTAAACAAGGTAGAGACTTAATCTTTTCTTTTGCTTCTCTAACAATCTTAGTATGTTGATCTGTCAATGGTAATGGGTTCTTTTGTAATCTTTGATACAAAGGTGCACAAAGTGTTCTTAATTTTGGGAAAAAGTCTGCTACATAATTAAGACATCCTATAAATCTTTGTAATTGATTTTTGTCTTTGATTTCGTCTAGAAATTTCTCTCCGAATTCTAATGCTCTATTAATAGGTTTAATTGCTCCTTTATAAATATCATGTCCTAAAAATCTAATCTTACTTTGGAATAATTTCATCTTTGTAGCTGATATTACTAAACCATTTCTTTTGACTGCTTTTGAAAATATACTTAAATGTCTAAAATGCTCTTCTATTGATTTAGAAAATACTAACACATCATCTATATATACTAACATGAATGTATATCCTACAAATTTTTCATTCATAATATTTTGAAATTCTGATGGTGCATTTTTTAATCCAAATGGCATGAATTTTGGTAAAAAAACACCAATTAATATAACAATAAGTCTAAATATATTGACAAAATATTTATATAAGACATGAGTTGGCTAAATAGGTAGAAAATAAATTTATAAGGGTATAAAATGAATATATTTTACTGTCCATTAAAATTAAAAAAATCCGTATCAACAGAGTCATTTTCATGGATCCAACTCATGTATGTTATATTATTGATTAAAGTTTTTTAGATGAGATCAGGAATTCTAAAAAAATTCGGGAAAATAATTAAAAAATTCAGTGAATTCTCATATATTTTGAAATTTGAAGTTTTAGAAACAATGGCCAACAAGTTCACTTTCTTGTACTTATATGTTTGAAGACACTTCTAATAATCCATTTTGCTCAAATTCAGCGTGTTTTCCTTTTATATGGCCGTTATAAATTGTTAAATTGACAATCAAGTTATCAGTTTTCCATTAAGTTGAGTTTGGAATATTACAACTCTAGTAGTAATTTGAATTGGGTTGAAACTTGAATCTCCAAGTGATTGACTTAATTTTATTTGACAACTCTAATACTACAAACAATTTTCTCCAAGAGATATCTATGATTCTGCCATTATTTTAACAACTTTTTAAAGCGGTAGTTTTTACTTCAGAGAAGAGTTTTAGAAAGAGAAGATATTACATAATATTTTCAGAATAGCAATTACAATAGCTTTCATTTACTTTCAAATATAATGTGTCCATATATGCATAATCACTTCTTGATGCAAAATAATTATCCTAAAGAATTACAAATTGCAACTTCATATTGAAATGTAATTTCTAGAAGTTAAATTCTCAAAAAATACAGCCTTCCCAAAGAGCTCAAAGCTCTGTGTAGATAATAATTAAACTGAACCTCCTTTAACAAAATAAATATCTTCTGGAAACAATTCGAGCTTCCGTAAAAGAAAATCACAAATAAACAACTCAATATACTAAGTCATACTTCTAAAAATTCATGGTCATATGCTACAAACAACAATAGCAACAACTAAGTCTTTACCTCACTTAGTAGGGTAGACACTACAAAATGAAAAAAAAAGAAAGAACTACAAAAAAAGGCATAACCACCTACAACTGATGAAACATGTGACAGGCTATCCTCTCGTATGTTCGATAATAATAATCACATGAACGTTTACACTCACCAATCACTATGGCTTATAAAACAAAGTTTCTTGAATCAGAGATCAATCACAACAATTCAGACAAATTATGAAAGAAATGCATGCTCTAAATATGTATGATGAGCTAAATTTCTATTCATAGTAACAACCACATAAATCCATTAAAGAAGAAGCATCTATCCATCTTTACTCTGACATTCTTGAATTTAAGTATATACCCTTATCATCTTGAAAAGGTAAGGGACATATTAATTAGAGGATAAGGATATATTTATGGTCCCAACTTGTAAAACAATATGTTTTGATAATGATTCTGCTCAAATGTTCTTATTAGTTTGTAAATCTACATTTTCACCTTCCTTTCCATTTTTAATAGGTGATCCACCAGAAACATTAAAATAAAACTCATCCCTTCCTCTATTTTTAAGCACCTACCGTAAAGATAATATATTTCTGAATAAGTTAAAAATTAAATTGAAAATCTGAAACTGAAAGTTACATTAACAATAAGTAATTGTACTTATTTCCTCCTCCATTTTTTTTTGTAAATTCCATATTATCGTAGTAAGCAAACAATTCCAAGCATCACTAAAACATTCAGAAAAGCACACAATCAGAGTTCATATTTCCTAAATATTATTTTTTCTGTTTCTCAGAATAACTCCTAATTAAAGAGAGAGAGAGAAAGAGAAAGAGAAATCCAATTTATCTCAAGCATAAGCATAACATACATGAAAACGACAATGCGAGGTACAAATAAGACATTTATACTATATACTTAATAAAATTTAAAATATACAATTTATGACAGAATACATAATAACAACAGAATAAAACATATAGGTATGAGCTGAGCACTAAAGATAATGAATTTTGAATAAAACTACCAAGTCACAGAAAAAGCTTATCAAAATGGTACTTTAAGAAAACTAATTCAGGGTTCTGCAAGATAAATAATTAAGCAATGTGAACAAGTGGATATGTACTAAAATCCAACTCCCTTCGCAAAAGAGGAGGGACCCTCATACCAAAACTCTTTCAAATTCTCTCCTAAAGTAACAGAATCTCTGCAAAAAAATGTAGTTTCTCTGAACTAACAATGATAAAATTTTGGTCCTTTTTTTTCAAACATTATACATATTTGCACATATTTTTACACATATTTTGCAAATGAAAAGAGCTCATGTCAATCAAACTGGTGATCAATATCAATACAAAACAAAACCACCGTATAACCAACAGACATGTAAGCGAAAATGTCAAGCTTCTTCCAAAATCTTGTAATATTACCCTCAATTCCTTATAGGGCCAGTAATAATGAGGATATTTTTATCTAGTGCAACCAAGTGTCACTTTCCAAGAGCCCAACAATACAACAATTTTGTCCGTTGCATGCACATCTCTCTTTGAAATTAGGAGATACAATTATGTTCCAAGTTTGATGAAAGAAAAAGGCAATTATAAATGACAAGTCAAAAAAATACATTCTTCAAAATAAAAAGTCATTCCAAATTTACGAGAACTTCAAATGGTTGGTAAAAAAGAATGCCATAAATAATATTCAGACAAACAAAACTAAGAAAACCTCAAGCTAGACTTTTGAGGTTTCGTAGGTTGCAACTTCATTAGTCCTACAAACAAATATAACAAATTAAGGATTGGCAATATGCATGTTCAAAAATATCACCTAAAGAAAATTTAAGACCATGATTTCATAGTTTCTCTAATCTATACCTCCTAATCTTGGGTTTTGTACCAATTTCTTGCCAAGATCACTTTTGAAAACTTTAGATATTCTTTTAGAGCTAAATGAGCGTTGCACCGACTAGCCAAATACATACTAAATTCGTTACACATGCTATGATATCCAAACTTAGTTAAAACAATATTGAAGGGCAGTGTGTTACTTAAATACAAACCTGTTAGCACAAAGAGTACTAATGAAATGAACTTGCAAACAATGAAAAGAAAATGAACTTGCAAACAAAAACCCTGACAATGAATATAACTTACCAAGATCAGTTGAAAATTTAGAACATACTCAAACAGTAAACATATGCTAAAATTAGAACATTAATGTCAACATTCAATCCATAACAATTAGAGTTCCATAACAAGCGTTCAATCTATTCTATAATTCCCAATGGAACATAAAAAGCAACCAGCATCACAGTCTTCTTAGATAAGCCCAAGTTCTGGTTACATATCAATATATGTCATTAAAATAGCATGTTAAGGTATGATTTTCTCATAGAAGGATTGAGAAAAAGTAGGAGGCAATAAGAGTTAAACAAAATAGGGAAAGTGTGAGATCAGAGAAAACTTTCTAATTGTTAATGAATGTTAAATGACAACAAATGACTCTAAAATGACTTCAATGCGCAGCACCATATAAATATCATTTCATATGCTACAATCCAAGAACTTCGACAAGATACGTCAGATATTGTTATGTAGAATGCTACCAAATAGAATGAAAAAAGGTAACTTTTTATAAGAAAAATTATGTGTAAAATGCAAGGGGCATTTGAAAGAACTCAAGGAGAATTCAGAACAGGAAAAAGCACACAAATAAAAAATGTTGTCATACAAAGATTATCAACTGAAGATTGAAAAATATATCTTTATGAGTGAATTTGCCTTTAAATGGAAAGATCCTTTGCATGTTCTGCACCAATTAACCTACCATACAAATTCTTTTGCACTCTTCCAGAAATGAAAGAAAAAAAATCAAGAAAAATGATGCAAAGAAGCATATCACATTATAAGGCAATCTATTCGATATTAATAACTGTAGATAAATTTCTTTCACCCTTCTGAAGTAAGAATGTTAATTCATGCAACAACTTGCCCTTTGCTTGTATTTCTTCAAATGGGACTACCAATCACAACTAATAAATAAATAAAAAAATCATTAGAATTGACAATATACCAAAGCATCAAGTGGGAGGCCATGCACTAGACACACTCTCTGCAAATAATTAATGTCAATTTTAAGTTATATACCATGAACAGCATTACAAAAGGAAGATGCAATCACCATAGTAAAAAAAACTTTCCACAATTGTTCATTGTGATTATAAATTTTTTTATGGATTTATCTCCTTTAAGATTCTTTGAATTGATAATATTATGGTTATTTTGTTCAAATACACATTGAGATAACGTTGATCTATGAATGAACTCAACTAATGGTTCAATAGTTGTAAGTTAAGATTTTGATTGCTTGTGTTTAAAACCACGTTGATTTCTTTAAGGAGCTAACCACAACCTTTATTCATAAGAAATATTCATAAGAATGGGTTCACCCTTTTCTTTTCTTTACAAATATATTTTATACAAGGAATTAAAACATCCAATATTTTGCTATTATAAATAAACAAAAAAAGATACAGTTCTTTATTATGATGAAAATATTTTTAACAAATAGACATTCTTTTCAAAACATAAAAATTTTCAATTAGGCAAACATGTAGATTCATGAAAAGCAAATGATTTGATTATTGAAATTTCAATATTAAATAATCAAAATACAAATCCATAAATTTCCTACAAACTAAGAAGAACTAAAATTATTCCTAAAAGCAAATGCATTGATTCCACCTCCGGAACTTACGGCCTAAAGAACATTATAAATATTGTTTGATTTTCGTATGGCCAAATCAAGAAATGAGTATTACCAGAACTAAAATAAAAAAAAACCTACAGACGGCATAAGTAGCATATGTTAATAAGGATTTTTATGAGACGGCGGGTGAGCAAAATACGTTGACGTCATTCCTACTACTATAAATATTGTTTGATTTTCCTATGGCACAAAGCAAGAAATGAGTATTACCATAACTAAAATAAAAAAACTATAGATGGCATAATTAGCATATGTTAATAAGGATTTTTATGAGACGGCGAGTGAGCAAAATACATTGACGTCGTTCCTACTACTACTACCATTCTCTCTTATTATAGTTTCTAGTACATTACAACCTTTTATTCATATCATTCCACTGCCAATAGCTTTGTTAGAAATCCTTTTTCCCAAACAGAATGAAGAGATATGGTAAAGACATTGCAGTAAAAAGTTGTTCAAGAAAAAACCTGTAATTGTGAACATTTATAATGTGAGGATGATCACAATCAACTCTTCCTTGATAGGAACGCTCTGAGTTCCTAATTGATCTCTCTGTAAATATCACAAAGGCTTAGAAAATAATATCAATAGTGCCATAGGAGGACGATTAATCAATATCCTTATAGCTAAATATTGTTGCAGGAATCACAAATTTTGGAAGAGTTTAGGATAAAATATACGACCATGTATAGTAAAATGAACTTAAGAGTATACAATCGAAGCATATATATATACATAAAATTTAGATTGCAAAACAACAACCATAGAATATTACATAAAAGTATAAACAAAGCATTGAAAATAATGAATTCTGAAGAAATCAATCAAGTGACAACAAAAGCTTCTGAAAATGCCACATTTAAAAAAGTATAAAGGGTTCTGCAAGTTATCATGGTTTGTTACTATCTTCAACAGATTTACAGTTTTTACTGGAAGCAATATGAGCATTTAAAACCAAGAAAATTACCAAAGAGAAAAATCTCAACATGCATTCTCTTGCTAGATGAAGTACAAAGAACTGGAAGCACTTGATCTCCCTTTTTAATAAGATATACTTTAAAAGTTATTCTTATAGGTAGACAAATACTGTATGATACTGGTTTGACATCTTGCAAAAATATTAACATCTAGACTGCTTACAAAGTTGCAAACTTGAGTAGGAAATGAAGTAGCAAGTACAACATACCCAAAAACCAATCAATTTCAAAGCAATCACACGTAATTCCCCTCTCAAAGACAAAATAAAAAGCTTAGTCAAAGCAGAATTATTATCATCTCAAGAGCTACAAAGTTGTAAATTCCTAGAAAACTACATAGTACCAAAAAAAAAACCAAAGTCATGAAAAACACAAAAATGAGACCCAGAAAAAAAAAAGAATAAGAGCAAGGGACAAAATTGGAACAAAATATAAGCTTTGGAACTTTCAACTAAAAGATCTAGACTTTCTTAGTATCCCGTTATAGTTGGCAAATTTTGAAAAATCTGTAGTAGAAGATCCAAAAACTTCAATCCAAGTTTTTGAGAATAATGCACAGGCTGGAAGCATGAAGACTATATGAAAGAGAACGTGAAAGGGATGTGCTAACATATCTGCCAAGTTGAAATAAAAGATGGAAATAGCCAAAGAAAGAAGAGTATTAGGATCAAAGAATCAAATCCATGACTATTCAAACTTTTGAAGTACTTTTTCCTATTGAACTATGTTACATAATCTAGAAAATCACAAGAAATAAGAAGGCCGAAAAGGATTTATATTCTACATAAAGAGCATTAGTTTGACGATGCAGTCACATAGTAAGCCAGACCACCAACAAAAATGGACTGACCAGAATATTCAGATTCCTTCCACTTGCCCAATAAACTAACTAAGAAATTTTCGATGTACTTCATGCACAGCAACTGCAGATGAAGGATATATATGATGTTATATTCTTTCATGACATAAGCTAAATGTAAAAATGGCTTCAAATCATTAGCCAAGATAGAGTACCTAGGAGATGAATTAAAGGTTTGATACAAGGACAGATTCCAGAATCATGGGCAAGTTGGAGGTGTAAAATATCTTGATAGGGTATGAACCCTATTATCCATGGGTATTCTTCTATCATACATGCAAAACCACATGGAAGCCTTGGAAAGAAATAACAATAAGAAAGATCAAAACTGTAGCAAGAAGATTTGTTACATTTGAAAGATTCTGTCAGTAGAAAGCCTCTTGGAAAGCACGAACTTTGTATGTCCTCGTTAACAACACCTTCGAATTCAGCACCACGTCCACTATGGATAGTCATAGGGCTAAATGCTTTCTAGATAATATTTTCACTAAAAATATAACCATGATATAGTTTACTAAATCTAAAAATCATAAACAAAATAAGTAACCGAATGAAAATGGGGATTGTTATCATACCAGATGTTGGTTGCTATGAATAGGGAAATACTAGAGCCAAGACCATAACCATTCTAAAAAAGCTCGTTTAAGCATATCACAATAATTCCGACAAAGAAGAGTTGAACAATGATCAGAATAGCATTGCCAACACCAAGCTGGCCAACACTTCCATACATTCCTGATAGCACATAGGCAACAACTTTACCAATTGCTATCATGATACCCTACAACTTCTGAGCACCATTTCTGCATATCAAAGGAAAGATAAGACAATGAGTTCCAATAAAGCTGATTGTGAAGGTAAAGTGAACAATGTGCCACAAGTATAGTAGTAAGAAGGCCAATGACAATATGTAATAAGAAAAAACAAAAAAAAAGAAAAATAGAAGTATATACAATAGTCTACCCAATTCATTTATCTGTAGCAAACTCGAAAAATCAAAAGAGATGAAAAACCAGGTAAAAAAATTAACTTCAGGCTTCAGCGGAAAAGATGATATCTTTACTTTTAACACAAAACCATAATTAAAGTTTTATGAACTCATAAAGCATAAATTACTGACTGAAATCAACTTTTACTCTTTCTACAAAAGACATCACACCAAGGTTCCAAAATCATGAATCCACCAAGTTGTTCCGGAAGATAGTAATAGTACTATTGAAGATGAACTAAGGAAAGCATACAATGAAAGCCAGAAGAATGAAAATGTAAAAGAATGGTAATACTCATCGTATCAATTCTCGAAGTAACTAATCAATGCAAGCAACATTACAACAGCACAACTCTAGAATATTATGCAATCACAACTCCAGAAGATTATGCAATCCTACGGCTGAAACACATTCACTTACAAAAGCGCCCGATCCTCGCAAACATTGTTGTCAACATCAATGATCTTTGAGCCAGCTAAGAGTTGTATCACCAGTCCTGAGGTTACAATGGGTGTAATTCCCAACTCCAAGATAGTCTCACGGCTTGAAGCAAGAATAACACGCATCCAAAAGAAGGGGTCGGCACCCGTCGTGGTGTGTATTCCATAAAGAGGGAGTTCACTGCATACCAGAAAGATGAAAAGAGATATCCCCGCATAAATAACCTTGTCTCTGAAGGGAATCTTCTGGTAAGCACTCTGAACTTCTAGAAGAAATGAAAGAAAAGGCCAAACCAAGTGCAACACTATAAACCCACTACTCATTTTCACAAATCAAAATGAGTCTCTTACTGCAGCTTGGATTCTATTTTGCAAATAAAACAATAGTCATAAGCCCACAACATATACCACCTAGTTACAGCAAAACAAGTCTTTTACCATCCATGCAACTAATTTCTTATCTATGGAAACCAAAACAAGACTTTTACCATCTAAGCGACTGATTTTCTTAACTATGGAAACCAATACATTAACTATTTGAATGGATCAATCTAACATGATCAAAGTAGCATACAAGAATCCTTTTATTGGTTTTTCCTCCACTTTTCTTTTTAGAATTTAGTTTTATAACTCCAAGTTTTGGAATAATCATGAATACTCCATGCGGTCACTTAGAATAACAATAAATAGCAATTTTGAATATAAAGAAAAGATAAAAATAACCCACAAAACATGGGAAAATTCATGAAAATAATCAAATTCTGAAGTTCCAACAGAAAACTCAAGTAAAAAAATGCTTAAGATCCACCAGAAGAAACATAAATTTAAGCAATCCCAGATGATCAAATTTATCTAATAAATTGCAATCACGCATAAAAAATCATCGCTTTCAGTTCATAATACTTTCTAAACAGATCCCTTTTGCAGAATTATAAACTTAATCCATGTCCATCTATCTCATTGATACTCATATATTCATACCAGCATTTGATAAAGAGAGAAAGAGACCTCTTTTCCAATATCATAAAAAAAAGTGGGTGGACAGGCTAAACCCTTTTTCTAACAAGATGTCAACTGATGTTTAGTGATACAATAAGGGTTACTACACAGATCGGATTAGTAGGGAAAAGTACTTGATATTTTCCTTTTAGGTTCTACAAGAGAAAAACAAATTTTAGTATGCAAGCCCATAAATTCTCCTTAACTTGCTATTCAATAGAAAAAGGAAAGTTACTTGCATTCCAGATAAGCATTTCTCATCCACAACCTTAAATTGCAGAATCGGTGACTCAAGAAAAGAAAAATAAATGACATTTAACCATGATTCAAGAAGCATACCTTCATGAGCAGCCTCTTTTAACTCAATTTGTTAACAGAGATCTACAGCCCGATCAGTTGGTCTAGGAAAAAAAATGATCCCAAACAAAACTTGCTCAGTCCATGACAAGGTAAAAAAATTTGTTCCTTTAACATGACATTCATAACCTTCTCCATAGAGTCACTTGTTCACAATCAAGAAAAAAAGACAAGGCAGATTGAGTTTGCTAGTACATGAGTAAATCAATTTTAGGTCAAATTGGACAACTCTTCGATACATAAATAGCGAAAAATAATAATGTAGAAATAAATCAACCCAAATTAAGAATCAGTGCATTTTATACCTTCAGTCCAATAGTCTTCTTTACAGAAGCAAGTGACCTTGCAAGATCAAAGCATGTGAAGTGAACCACATTACCGCAACAATTTTTAGTAAAAAGAGAGAGATCAACATACATTTATGCATCATGGTATACCATATTACAATGCACAAATGGGGAACAAGGAAAAAAAAAGAGGACAAAGAACCAAAGAGAACGAAATATAGAAATAGCCAAAAGTGAATACATACCCAATTAGAGATGATGTTCCGGATATGAAGTCATACCCATTAATATTAAGCGGATACAAAAAAAAACCAAACAGAAATATTATTTTCACAAGGACACACCTATAACATCCTATTAAAAAATATAAAACAACAACAAAAACAAAACTTTTTTCAACAAAAAAATATTAACCTGATGGGTACGAATTTAGTTTGCTTTAGTTTGCTCCTAGCTTCAAAGAATGACTGTAATGGTTCCAAATAAACAAAGCCAACAAAGAACAGATCAAGATAATCAAAAAAATGGCCCTCTCAAAAGAACATATCAAGTTGGAGTATAAATCAACTAGGATTAATTGAAGATGAATTTAATGAAATAAATAATAATAAAATAAATAGAATAAGAAGAAATAGAAAATTGAACAATTATGGTAAACATAATAATACATGGTTAATGGCACAATCCAGAAAAAATTACTATTCTAGACCTACACCCCCAGATATTCAATATGAAGAGAGATCTCAATTTATAGCAACACAATATGATGGTTCGGCAATTTATGAATGAAATTTAGATGGAAAATCAGAATCTAAAATATTAAGAATGTTACAAGAAATGAGTATGGCTAGAGTAGCATATGGTACTAAAGGGCATGATGAAAAAATAATAGCAGCAGGAATAGTTATAGGCTTTACGGGCCAACTCAAAGGTTGGTGGGATAACATGTTAATAAATGAAGATAAACAAATAATATTAAATCATACATATGAAAAAGAAGAAAAAGATGAATAAGGCAATGTAAAAAGAGATGAACAAGGAAATAAAATAGTTACTAAGAAAAATGTTGCGGCAGAATATCTAATTTTAGTAATAGCAATGCATTTTGTAGGAAATCCAAAAGAAGAATTAAATACTTCAAAAATATTCTTAAATAATTTAAGATGTCCAACATTAACAGATTTTAGATGGTACAAGGATGTATTTTTATCTTATGTACTCAAAAGACCAGATTGCAATGCTTCATTTTGGAATGAGAAGTTTGTAACAGGTTTACAAAATTTATTTTCTGAATGATTAGTGACAAATCTTCAAAAAGAAATGGGATAAAAAATAGTAGAATTTTCAAGAATATCATTTGGTCAACTATTTGCATTTATTAAATCAGAAGGATTAAAATTGGGTTAAGAATTAAAAATTCATACAAAATATGGATAAAAAAGAAGAGAATTAGGATAATTTTGTCAAGCTTTTGGTATAACAGGTATACAAACACATTCATAAAAATATATATCAATAACTAAATATAATCATTTTAGAAGAAAGCCAAAAAAATTATAAAAGTTTAGGTTATGAACAAAACAATCAATATAAAAATTACAGAAAAAATAAATATAGAAAATATAAAAAGTCATATAATAAAAAATAAATTACATGTTATAAATGTGGCAAATCAAGCCATATAGCAAGAAATTGTAGAACGCAAAAGAAGATTAATGAAATATTCAATGAAGATAAAGAATTACGAGAGAAATTAATGGGAATAATAATCAATGACTCATCA
Source organism: Ophiorrhiza pumila (assembly GCA_016586305.1). Taxonomy (NCBI): domain Eukaryota; kingdom Viridiplantae; phylum Streptophyta; class Magnoliopsida; order Gentianales; family Rubiaceae; genus Ophiorrhiza; species Ophiorrhiza pumila. Next base: position 33,952,739 of record BLIW01000009.1, on the reverse strand, counting down.
GAAGAAAGTGAAAACAAATTAAATGAGATAGAAGAAGAAGACTCAGAAGATGAAGTATATTCTGATTATTCATCACCTTGCAAGTGTAAAACTATTAATATGATAGCTAGTAATAAATATAAAGATAAAGAATTTTTATTTGATATAATAAGCAAAATAGAAAATCCAAAAGATTAAAAAGAATATTTAAATAGATTAAAAGAATTAATATTAAGTGATGCAAAAGAAACTGAAATTATACAACCATTTAGTTTATCAAAATTATTAGATAAATATTCTAATAATACAGATATACCAGGAATAATTAATACCAAATTAAGTAGTTTAATGAATTTACATGAAGAAGTCAAACAATTAAAATTAGATATTAAAAGATTAAAGGAAGAACAAAAGACTTAGAAGTTGAAACAAAGATAACACTAATCAATCAAACTCATATAGCAGTGTTAGATATACCCGAGAGTTCACAAAAGAATACAGGGAAAGGAATACAAATTTATGAAGAAATTTTAAAAGATGATAAATATTTAAATATTATAGATAAAGTCAATATCGAGAAATGGTATGCAATCATAACTATAGGAGTTCAAGATTTTACTACAAGTTGTATAGCAATGATAGATAGTCGAGCAGACAAAAGTTGTATTAGATCATAAATAATTCCAACAAAATATTGTTCAAAAACTAATGAAAGATTATTAACTGCAAATGGTAGCCCTTTGCAAGTTCAATATAAATTATAAAATGGATTCATATGTAATCAAAATTATTGTTTTAAACATTCATTTATTATTATTGAAGATTTTACTCAAAATGTTATTTTAGGTAATCCATTTTTAAATCAAATAACACCATTCAAGAAGAATAAAGATGGAATAAGTTTAAAAATAATGGGAAAAGAGATTACATTTAAATTTATTACTCCTGTAAAACAAAAAGAATTACATCTACTTCAATAAAAATCTATTTATAATAAAGAAAATATAATCAATTGTATAACAAGAAAAGAAAATCAAATTAATTTTATAAAAGAAGAAATATCATATAATAGGATAGAATTACAATCAGAAAGACCAGAGGTAATTAAAAAAATTCAAGAATTAGAAAAACAATTTAAAGAAGAAATATGTTCTGATCATTCAACAACATTTTGTAATAGAAAAAATCATATAGTGGAACTACCGCATGAAAAAGATTTTAATGATACAAATATTCCAACTAAAGCTAGACCAATTCAAATGAATTCATAATTACTAGAATACTGTAAGATAGAAATTCAAGAACTATTAAATAAACAATTAATTAGAAAGTCTAAATCACCTTGGAGTTGTTCAACATTTTATGTCAATAATCAAGCAGAAAAAGAAAGAGGTGTTCCGAGATTAGTTTTTAATTATAAACCGTTAAATAAAGTAGTACAATGGATAAGATATCCAATACCAAATAAAAATGATTTACTTAATAGGTTGTACGAAGCAAAAATATATTCAAAATTTGATTTAAAATCAGAATATTGGCAGATTCGAATAGCAGAAAAGGATAAGTATAAAACTGCATTCACAGTTCCATTTGGGCACTATGAATGGAATGTCATGCCATTTGGATTAAAAAATGCACCATCAGAATTTCAAAATATTATGAATGAAATATTTGTAGGATATACATTAATGTTAGTATATATAGATGATGTGTTAGTATTTTCTAAATCAATAGAAGAGCATTTTAGACATTTAAGTGTATTTCCAAAAGCAGTCAAAAGAAATGGTTTAGTAATATCAGCTACAAAGATGTAATTATTCCAAAGCAATATTTGGTTTTTAGGACATGATATTTATAAAGGAACACTTAAACCTATTAATAGAGCATTAGAATTCAGAGAGAAATTTCCAAACGAAATCAAAGACAAAAATCAATTACAAAGATTTATAGGATGTCTTAATTATGTAGCAGACTTCTTCCGAAAATTAAGAGCACTTTGTGCACCTTTGTATCAAAGATTACAAAAGAACCCATTACCATTGACAGATCAACATACTAAGATTGTTAGAGAAGCAAAAGAAAAGATTAAGTCTCTACCTTGTTTAGGAATTTCACAACCCAATGCATTCATGATCGTAGAACAAATGGGTCAGAGATAGGTTATGGAGGCATACTAAAACAAAAAATAGCAGGGAAAGAAAAATTAGTAAGGTTTACCTCAAAAGTGTGGATAGGATCACAGAAAAATTACTCAACAGTTAAAAAAGAAATTCTTTCAATAGTTTTGTGTATTTCAAAATTTCAAGATGATTTATACAATAAACAGTTTTTATTAGGAATTGACTGTAAATTAGCCAAAGATATTTTACAAAAAGATGTTCAAAATATAGTTTCAAAACAAATCTTTGCTAGATGGCAATGAATTCTTTCAGTTTTTTAATTCAATATAGAATTTATAAAAGGAGACAATAATTCATTACCAGATTTTCTAACTCGTGAATTTCTTACAAGAAAAACCAATCATGTCAAAAAAGCCATCACAGTTATTCTCTAATCAAAAGATATAGAGTCCAAGTGATTATCCATCTAAGTTAATGATTCCAAAACCATTATCACCAATTATTCAAACTAGTAATAAATTCATAGCATTGGAAGACTTTCTAGCTTTACCTTATGTTCAAGTAGCTAGTACTCATTCAGCAAAGATTCAACATCAAACTCATAGAAAATTAAGTCAATCCAGTACTCCAAGAGCTTTAACTCCTTTACCTATTCAAAATACTCTTACTTCATCTACAACTTCAAGATTTCCTTATATAATCAAAAATCAATTTGAGTATATTATACTCGCTTCATTCAAAAACACTCCTAATATTCTATCTCTTAAGGCATATACTCAAAAAGCTTTCGCTAATGATTTTTATTGGTTGTCTGAAGATTCAACAAAAAATCAAAATTTTTATGAATTTATTTTGGTAGATTCAACATCTATAGATATAGTTCATCATAGAGACGATTCAAGCAGAATAACTCATTCAAAATGCATAATAAAAAGGTTCTTAGTCCAAAATAATGGAGGACAATTCATACTCAAAAATCATTTTCAATTCCATTTGTTCCTCAAGGCTACTCATATGAAAATTACAAGCAAACCTGGTTTAAGGCATTTTATATTCGACCATTCGATCACTAATGGTTCTTTACATTTAATAAAGAATGTCAAAATGATTTCCCTCTATGGTTTTATGATTGGTGGGAAACTCATGGTTCCCAAGAAGATATCTTGCAAACTTTAGAAAAAGTAGGACTTAAAAAATTCATGAAAGATACTAATATGGTAGAATATATAAAAGAAGTTCAATGGCATGCAACACTAAAAGTCCCATGGATTTGGTGCTGGAATATCCAAATCATTGAAGTCAAACAAAAGCTGAAGCCAATGTCACTGGTTAGGCAGTATAGAGTAAAATGGTGGGATTCATGTTTTGCAACAGTCTGTTGTCCACAAGCAGTTTCTACTTATTTCACAATAGGACATGGGTGAATCAACAAGGAAGCCAAAGTCAAAGTAATCCAAGTACTCCAAAACCAATAAATATTATTCCAACTCCAACTCCAGTTCAAACAACTCAAGTTCCAATTATTTCTTCAACTCAGCCAATTCAAGCTACTCAACATAAAACAACAAATCAAGAGGAGGACATGGAAGAGTTTTTGCAATATTTAGCATTCAAGAAAAATAAGAAATTACAACAAGAGCCTCAACAGCAACATGAGCCAAAGTTTCAACAGGATTCACTCAAAGTCCTACTCGTGATGAATTCTTCGGAGGACCTATGGCACGGGATACTTTTGATCATTAAAAAAAAGAGTATAAAAGAGTATAAATATTTTTAATTTTCAGGTACTCCAAAAGAAGATAGCGGATATGGGATTAAAAACTTGGAAGCAGCGCCCAACCAATATTTGCAAATTGCTCCATTACTAAGAATTAAGTGGATCAAATTCAAAGATAATTCAACTAGATGAAGAAAAAATTGTGTCGCCATCTACCAGCCGACAAACAAGAAAGGTTCAAAATATTCAACAATGGTGGACTACCATCAAAGTAAGAAAAGACAAGAATTATTGAAGGTTCTCTCAAAGGCATGGGAGGGAAAATGGGAAGGACCATAAAGCAAGTATCCACTCAATAAAGCAAGCATCCACTTAATAAAGCAAGCATCCATTCAAGATTGATGTGTATCAATAGCAGGTTGGAACGCAATCAAATATTCTCATTCAGATGAAATTCAACTTAAATTCAAATGTAATAGCATAAGACTACTATAAATAGAAGCATGAGACAGCATGTAACCATCGAATGTTTTTTTGAGCAAAAACCTGTATTTTGCAATTTGGTTTTTTCTCTCTCTCTTTAAGTTAAAATCATATCAGATTTAATTTTATATTCAAAAGTATTATTCCTTATATTCCTTATTCAATCTTTTTAGCATTGTTTATTTAATCATTTTTATTAAGAGTATAAAAGAGTATAAATATTTTTAATTTTCAGGTACTCCAAAAGAAGATGGCGGATATGGGATTCAAAACTTGGAATCAGCGCCCAACTAATATTTGCAAATTACTCCATTACCGAGAATTATGTGGATCAAGTCCGAAGATAATTCAACAAGACGAAGGAACAATTGCGTCGCCATCTACTAGTCGAAAAAAAAAAGGCTCACAATATTCAACAATGGTGGACCTACCATAAAAGTAAGAAAAGGCAAGAATTATTGAAGGTTCTCCCAAAGGCATGGGAAGGAAAATGGGAAAGACCATAAAGAAAGCATCCACTCAAGCATCCACTCAATAAAGCAAGCATCCATTCAAGATTGATGTCTATCAATAGCATGTTGGAACGCACTCAAAGATTCTCATTCGGATGAAATTCAAATTAAATTCAAGTACAATAGCATAAGACCGCTATAAATAGAAGCAGGAGACAGCATGTAACCATCGAATGTTTTTTTTCTGAGCAAAAACCTCTATTTTGCAATCTCGTTTTCTCTCTCTCTTTAAGTTAAAATCAGATCATATTTAATTTTATATTCAAAGGTAGTATCCTTAAATTCCTTATTCAATCTTTTTAGCATTTTTTATTCAATCATTATTATTTTCTTTATACAATTATATAAAAAAATGGCAAATGGTAGGAGGTGAAGTAATTACTTCAGTACACCTACTGTTATTAAATCTGCAAATAACTACTACTGTAGGAGAAGTAAGAGCAACAACATTTCGGGAAGCAAAATTAGATAAAATTCCAGTAGACATAGAGGATATAAGAAAAGTTAATCAACAGCTAAATTATTTCAATCAAATATTATCTACTATAGCTGAACAAGTAGATTTGGTAACAACAAAAAATTCCATTTGTTGCTCAAGGCTACTCATGGTTTTATGATTTCCTTCTATGATTTTATGATTGGTGGGAAACTCATGGTTCCCTAGAAGATATGCTGCCAACTTTAGATAAAGAAGGATTTCAAAAATTCAAGAAAGATACTAATATAGTAGAATATATCAAAGAAGTTCACTGGCATGCAGCACTAAAAGTCCTATGGATTTGGTGCTGGAATTTTCAAATCATTCAAGTCAAACAAAAGCCGAAGCCACTGGTTAGGCAGTATAGCGTAAAATGGTGAGATTCATGTTTAGCAATAGTATGCTGTCCGCAGGCAGTTTCTACTTATTTGACAACAGGAAAGCGGAGATGGTTGAATCAACAAGGAAGTCAAAGTCCAAGTACTCCAAAACCAATAAATATTATTCCAACTCCAACTCCAGTTCAAACAACTCAAGTTCCAATTATTTCTTCAACTCAGCCAACTCAAACTACTCAACAAGAAAAAACAAATCAAGAGGATTTTTGCAATATTTAGCATTCAAGAAAAATAAGAAATTACAACAAGAGCCTCAACAGCAACATGAGCCAAATTTTCAACAGGATCCACTCAAAGTCCTACTCATGATGAATTCTTCGAAGGACCTATGGCTCAGGATCCTTTTGATTTTAAAAAAAAGAGTATAAAAGGGTATAAATATTTTTTATTTTTAGGTACTCCAAAAGAAGATGGCTTATGGGATTCAAAACTTGGAAGCAACGCCCAACCAATATTTGCAAATTACTCCATTACCGAGAATTAAGTGGATCAAGTCCAAAGATAATTCAACAAGACGAAGAAAAATTTGTCGCCATCTACTAGCCGACAAAAAAGAAAGGCTCACAATATTCAACAATGGTGGATCTACCATAAAAGTAAGAAAAGACGAGAATTATTGAGGTTCTTTCAAAAGCATGGGAAGGAAAATAGGAAGGACCATAAAGAAAGTATCCACTAAATAAAGCAAGCATCCATTCAAGATTGATGTCTATCAATAGCATATTGGAACGCACTCAAAGATTTTCATTTAGATGAAATTCAAATTAAATTCAAATGTAATAGCATAAGACTACTATAAATAGAAGCAAAAGACAACATGTAACCATTGAATGTTTTTTTGAGCAAAAACCTTTATTTTGTAATCTCGTTTTCTCTCTCTCTCTCTCTCTTTCTATCTCTCTCTCTTTTAGTTAAAATCATATTAGATTTAATTTTATATTCAAAGGTACTATTCCTTATATTCCTTATTCAATCTTTTTAGCATTGTTTGTTCAATCATTATTATTTTCTTCATCTTTATCCTGGGTAGTACGTTTTGGTATCAGAGCCAATACTGATGATTTTCAAAAGAATTTTCATAATTAAATTACTACAAACCTACTTAAGGAAGAATATAGTTTGAGAAGTGTAAGGTCTGGTAAGCAGTTGAGAACCCGTAAGTTCTTTGGTAAGCATATTCAGATTAAGGTGTTCCTGGTTAGGTGCTCCTGTGTTCCCCGTGCATTATCATACTATATGTTACATTAAGCTGTGGACGTACCTTTTCTATTATGGAAATTTTTAAGAATTTGTTTAGTAATACTGGTTCAAATACTACATCTACTCAAGAGGATAGAGAAATAGGACAGAGTCATGAAATTCAATTTGATGTTACTAATAATACACTTAATTTTGTTTATCATATAGGAAGATTAAATTTCAATAATTCATATGCAGCTACATTGCATTAACATGATATTAATTTTAGAGAAACTTCAAGAACTATCAAGTTATTATCTAGTATAGCAATCAATAAATATAAACAACAAGAATATAGATATATTTGTTATGGATTACGAATAGATAATCCAATTCAAGTTAAACCAATGCATATATTAGGAATAGATAATCCAATATTTATTACATTAAGAGATAATAGATTCATAGATTATCATGATTCATTATTAGTTTTAATTCAAGCTAATATATGTGATGGTTCAATATCATTCAATTGTGTTCTTAATTTTTCTATTATTTTATTTGATGAATTAGTTTTAGATTCATTAATTATGGATATTCAAATAGATCAAAATAAAATTAGTCAGAAAAGTAGAAGTTTTGCGATATTATATAAAGTTTGTTTTAAATTACTCAAAATATTTATTGATCCTCAACTCAAATTAGAACAATTTGAACAAACAGAAACCATACTGTCTGAAAAAGATGCGATTAAATCATTAATTTATATTCCAAAAATACTCAAATGGAAAGATATTACAATTTCGGAAGCATTTAGATTACCACCCCCAAAACAACCAAGAAAAATACAACAAAATAATCCCGCTCAAATTGAAAAAGAAGAAGATGGCAGTATAATAATACATTTTAGTAATATCAGATCTACTAGATTTGGGTCAAATAAAATAGATTCACTAGGATCTTATATCAAAATTCAAGATATTAAACTTCAAACATTCCGAATATTACCCGAAATGTTCAAATTGTTCAAATAATTGTTCACAAATATCCGAATAATTGTTCGGAACAATTATTGATCCTCAATTCAGATATTCCGATTCAAACATTTCAAAAAATCCATTATAAATCACCAGTACTAGAGATCATTAATAATGATTCACCAATAGATTCACCAACATATTCACAAATGACAGCAAATACTATTAATGTTATTAATAAACATTTTGAACCAAATTATGCATATTTAGAAGAAGATTTTAATGATGAAGAAAATACTGCAAAAAGGAATTGGTATAAGCAATTAGAACAAGAATTTCAAGATAAATTACAAATAGAATGGAAAAAAGAATTACAGGTTAAAAAATTTAATTTCTCTTTCTTTTCATAGTTAGAGTATATCAGTCAACAACAAAAAATAAGTAATATTTATTCTGAATCTCAAATTAATGTTCATACACAATTATATAAAAAATGGCAAATGGTAGGAGGTGAAGTAATTACTTCAGTACACCCACCGTTATTAAATCTGCAAATAACTACTACTGCAGGAGAAGTAAGAGTAACACCATTTCAAGAAGTAAAATTAGATAAAACTCCAGTAGACATAGAGGATATAAGAAAAATTAATCAACAGCTAAATTATTTCAATCAAATATTATTTACTATAGCTTAACAAGTAGATTTGGTAGCAAGAAAAATAGATTTATTACAAAAGCCGATAAAAACAATTGATAATAAATTTAATTTTCCCGAAGAAATAGCAAGACCATATTTTCAAACAAAAAGTGTGTTAGAAGAATTAAAAAATTTTACTTTAACCCCAAAATTGAATCTAGAACAAAACTTTTTAGATAAGATATTAATAAAATTAGGTCAATTAGAAACTAAAGAAAAACCTAGTTATTCACAACAGCTTAATATAGGAAATATTCATAAAATTAATACTATAGATCAAGTTAATTCATTATTGGAAGAATATGATTCAGAAAATACAGAAAATCCTCAAGAAGATGAAATAATAAATCAACTAGGATTAATTGAAGATGAATTTAATGAAATAAATAATAATGAAATTAATAGAATAAGAAGAAATGGAAAAATGAACAATTATGGTAAAAATAATAATACATGGTTAATGGCACAATCCAGAAAAAATTACTATCCTAGACTTACACCTCCCAGACATTCAATATGAAGAGAGATCTCAATTTATAGCAATACAATATGATGGTTCGGTAATTTATGAACGGAATTTAGATGGAAAATCAGAATATGAAATATTAAAATTTTTACAAGAAATGGGTATGGCTAGAGCAGCATATGGTACTAAAGGGCATGATAGAAAAACAATAGCAGCAGGAATAGCTACAAACTTTACTGGCAAACTCAAAGGTCGGTGGGATAACATGTTAATAAATGAAGATAAACAAATAATATTAAATCATACATATGAAAAAGGAAAATAAGATGAACGAGGCAATGTAAAAAGAGATGAACAAGGAAATAAAATAGTTACTGAGAAAAGTGATGCGACAGAATTTCTAATTTTAGTAATAGCAATGCATTTTTAGGAAATCCAAAAGAAGAATTAAATACTTCAAAAATATTCTTAACTAATTTAAAATGTCCAACATTAATAGATTTTAAATTGTACAAGGATGTGTTTTTATCTTATGTAATCAAAAGACCAGATTTCAATGCTTCATTTTGGAAAGAGAAGTTTGTAACAGGTTTACCGAATTTATTTTCTCAACGAATAGTAACAAATCTACAAATGGGATCAGAAATAGTAGAATTTTCAAGAATATCATTTGGTCAACTATTTGCATTTACTAAATCAGAAGGATTAAAATTGTGTGAAGAATAAAAAATTCAAGTCAAATATGGATCAGAAAGAAGAGAATTAGGATCATTTTGTCAACCTTTTGGTATAATAGGTTTACAAGTACCTTCATCAAAATATAAATCAATAACTAAATATAATCGTTTTAGAAGAAAGCCAAAAAATTATAAAAGTTTAGGTTATGAACAAAACAATCAATATAAAAATTACAAAAAAAATACAGAAAAAATAAAAAGCCATATAATAGAAAACAAATTACATCTTATAAATGTGGCAAACCAGGCCATATAGCTAGCAATTGTAGAACTCAAAAGAAGATTAATGAAATATTCAATGAAGATAAAGAATTATGAGAGAAATTAATGGCAATAATGATCAATGACTCATTAGAAAAAAGTGAAAACCAATTAAATGAGATAGAAGAAGAAGTCTTAGAAGATGAAGTATATTATGATTATTCATCACCTTGCAAGTGTAAAACTATTAATATGATATCTAGTAATAAGTATATGGATAAATAATTTTTATTTAATGTAATAAGAAAAATAGAAAATCCGAAAGATCAAAAAGAATATTTAAATAGATTAAAAGAATTAATATTAAGTGATGCAAAAGAAACTGAAATTATACAACCATTTAGTTTATCAAAGAATAATTAATACAAAATTAAGTAGTTCAATGAATTTACATGAAGAAGTCAAACAATTAAAATTAGATATTAAAAGATTAAAGGAAGACATTAAAGAATTAAAAACAAAAGACTTAGAAGTTGGAACAAAGATAACACTAATCAATCAAACTCATAGAGCAGTGTTAGATATACCCCGATAGTTCACAAAAGAATGCAGAGAAAGGAATACAAATTAGTGAAGAAATTTTAAAAGATGATAAATATTTAAATATTATAGATAAAGTCAATATCGAGAAATGGTATGCAATCATAAGTAGGGGTGTTCTTCGAATCGGTTTTCGAGTTATTTGAGTTATTCGATTCGGTTTATTCGATTTGAACATTTCTGAACTCGAATTCGAAAACCGAACCGAATTTGAATATAATTTAAACAAGCCAAACCGAATTTGAAATTCGGTTTTTGTTTCGAATTCGGTTTTATTCGAATAAACCGAATTCGAATTCGTTTAAATCCTAATTAAATCATTAAATTACATAAATTATATCAAAATTTACAAACATTCAATTAAATCAAATAATACATAAAAGAATGACCTAATTATGTCTATTGAGTTTTAGTTGTATTATTATTATTATTATTATATATTTAATATTTATAAAAATTATATTATCTATATATTGAATTCGGTTTTCGGTTCGGTATTCGAATTGGAAGCCCAATTCGAAAACCGAATCGAAAACCGAAATTCGAATTCGGTTTAAACCGAAAACCGATTCGAAATTCAAAAACCGAATTCGAATTTCTGAATTCGAATTCGATTTTCGAATTTTCGAATTGGTTTTCGGTTTAGACCGAATATTAAACACCCCTAATCATAACTATAAAAGTTCAAAACTTTACTACAAGTTGTATAGTAATAATAGATAGTAGAGCAGACCAAAGTTGCATTAGATCAGTAATAATTCCAACAAAATATTGTTCAAAAACTAATGAAAGATTATTAATTGCAAATGGTAGCCCTTTGCAGGTTCAATATAAATTATCTAATGGATTCATATGTAATCAAAATTATTGTTTTAAACATTCATTTATTATTATCGAAGATCTTACTCAAGATGTTATTTTTGGAAATCCATTTTTATATCAAATAACACCATTCAAAAAGAATAAAGATGGAATAAGTTTAAAAATAATGGAAAAAGAGATTACATTTAAATTTATTACTCATGTAAAACAAAAAGAATTAGATCTACTTCAATGAAACTCTATTTATAAAAAAAGAAATATCATATAATAGGATAGAATTGCATTTCGAAAGACCAGAGGTAATTAAAAAAAATTCAAGAATTACAAAAACAATTTAAAGAAGAAATATGTTCTGATCATCCAACAGCATTTTGTAATAGAAAAACTTATATAGTAGAACTACCGTACAAAAAAGATTTTAATGATAAAAATATTCCAACTAAAGCTAGACCAATTCAAATGAATTCATAATTACTAGAATACTGTAAGATAGAAATTCAAAAATTATTAAATAAACAATTAATTAGAAAGTTTAAATCACCTTGGAGTTGTTCAACATTTTATGTCAATAATCAAGCAGAAAAAGAAAGAGGTGTTCCGAGATTAGTTATTAATTATAAACCTTTAAATAAAGTATTACATATAAGATATCCAATACCAAATAAAAATGATTTACTCAATGATAAGTTGGTTTTATACCAACTTATATGTGTTGATTTACTTGGCTTTTGTTTTGATTTTCATGAAAATTGTGTGGTGTTTTATGTGTATTGTGCATATTTGAGATGAGCTAGTTGATAATAAAGAAATGGTACAAAACGTATGAAAATGATGGTAAATGCAAAGTAAAGTGTAGAGGTTGAGAATTAAGACACCAATGATGCATATTTAGCCAAATTAGGGTTTTGGCAGATTGGTTTTGCAAATTCATTTGAGCATAACTTCTTCAATAGTAATCCAATTGATGAGATTTTAGATGTTCGGGAAAGCTCTTTGAGTTGTCTTCAATTCGTATGTTTTAACTTTCTTCCAAATCTGTGTGTAAATATGAGAAACGAAGGCATTTTTATGACTGCCACTTCAGGATTTAGTTATTGAATTCATTTTTGCCACAGTTTGGTAGATTGTTAATAACTTGAGCTACAGACCTCAAATTATGATGATTCTTGATCCATTGGAAAGCCATGAGATAGACCTAGAACTCTTATGTTTACCATCAAGTCCAATTCAGGAGCTAAGGCACACGAATTGGGCATATAAGTTAGGTTCTAAGCTGAAGTAAACACTTTGCTATGTTAAAGGCTCACACTCACATTACTCTCACAAGCACTCACACAAACATCTCACGAGCGCTCACCTCACACTACACTCTCGCACAAGCACTCAGCACTCTTGCACACACTCACCATGTGGCGAGGTGACCTCGCCGCACAAGCACTCCACACACGATGCACACACATCATGCGGCTAGGTCACCTCGCCGCATGAGCCGCACACAGCTGCACCACACTCCAGTATTTTAGCCATAACTTCCTTGTCCGAGCTCCGAGTTTGGTGATTCAAAAAGCTATAGAAAGCTAAGACAAAGGGATATAACTTTGATGTTTTAAGTTTTCCCAAATTCACACCGATTCAGGGTCAGATGTTGGAGAGAAGTTTCTGTCTAGTTGCACACAACCACACATCCAGCACATCTCACTAAACACACACATCTCGCTCAGCACTGATTTCACTCAACACTCATGTCCATTTTCATCACATCTTCTTGTCACTCTTCAAGCATACTTTCACTCTTTAAGCATGCTTCATTTGCTTTGCTTTCATGTTCAATGCAGTTCACAATAGCTCATTTGGATTTTTCACAAATCTCATTTCACAAGTCATTGGTACCGTCATCATATGCATTCCTCACACATATATATCTAGTTGAAACATTCTTTTTGTTTGTAAGGGATGTATTTGGTTTGTTTTTCACAACGTGTTGGACACACATATTTATATGACATTCTTCATTTCACCACTTTATCATTCTTCACTTCACTCATTTTTATCATGTCAATAACATACTCATATTTAGCATTCATTTTCAATACAACTCACGACTTTCATCTTCAGCATACACTTCACTCAACATTCATGTCCATTTTCATCACATCATCTTTTCACTCTTCAACATCATTCATTCATTCATTCTCTACACAAACACACACTCCACAACCTTCACTCACAACTTACATTTGCACTTCACTACTTTGCATAACATCACTTCACTACACTTTAGATTTGCACCTCACATACACACCCACACATGGCGAGACCTCGCCACGAGGTCTCGCCAGTTTGAAAATTGCATGGTGAGACCTCGTAGCGAGGTCTCGCCAGTTTGAGGATTTGTGTGGCGAGGTCTCGCCGCGAGACCTCGGCATGAAATTTCCAGTTCTGCCACAGTTTAGTATTCCGGCCATAACTCTCTCGTCTTAGCTCCGAATTAGATGATTCAAAAGGCTGTGGAAAGCTAACACATAGGGCTACAATTTTATGTTTTAAGATTTCCCTAATTCACAGCGCATCATGGTCAGAATTTGGCTGGAAGTTGCTGCCTTTCTCTTGTTCTTCTAAGTAATTGATGGGTTCTTATTTTCAGTTTGCAGTTTTGCTCAGGTTGTGTTCTTGTCATTTTGAAAGTGTTTTGGGTTGTTTTGATCCTGCCAAATCCTTCTAAGTATGGGAATTTCTGTTTTCGCAGACCATTGTTGAGGAAAAGGGAGAAGGTTCGCAAGCGTTCTTCATTCTTGAGTTTTCAGAAAATTGGCTAAGTATTGGGTTTTGAATTTCAGGTTTTTCCCCAGGAAGCTGAAGGCGTTGATTTCTGTGGCACAAAGGTGCAGCGATTGTGAAGGCTTGAATGCACGCGACTGGCGAGGAGGACGAAGGCGCGCTTGCTGTTGGCTCGAAGGCGTGGATCAAGTATGATTCTTTCACTTGAGTCCGAGCAGTGGAAGGCGTGAACCGCTGGAGCTTGGAGGTGCGTTCTGCGTGGCGAGGTCGTCTGAAGGTGCTGGAAGTTTGGCCTGAATGCTTGGAGTTTCTGAGCAATGTTCTTCAACTTCGAAATTGTCACAATTTAGACTGATTTTTAGTCATTCCTTTTGAAGGACACTTTTGTAATACTTTAGATATTTTACGATTGCGTATTAGTTACGTTTTCCCAACTCTATATATAGGGAATGTAGCTAGCATGTGAAGGGAGAATTTTTTGGGGGAGGATTCTAGATTCTAGAATTATCTTTTGAATTTTAGAGGGAGCTTTTCTCCCTCTCATTTTCTCTCTCTAGATCTATTTTCTCTCACTAAACATTTCTTCTCTGATCTCAACTCCGATTGTGAATTTAGACTGGATTCATCTTGCTTATTCTCAATAGACAAAGGAATCGACAATTCTCTCGAATTAAATCGGTAAATTCTTCCAATTAAGTGAGAATGAGCTTATCAATGTTGCAATCTGTTGATTTTGAAATGAGAAAGATGTTTTCTGGCTAAATCTATTATATCTTAGGATACTTAATGGATGAATACGTGTTTTAGTAGATTGTATGCTATGCAATTGACCTAATTGTTGAGTATTGAAATCACATTTGAATTGAGCATAAACATATGTTGAATTTCATAATTCCTAGCTAATCTTGAATAGATCAAACCTCAATTGTGGTCGACATGCTAAATTGAGGAGTGATTAATCAAAGTTAGCGAAGTTGCATGAATTGAGAACTAAATTGTGATTATTTAAGTCTTTGCACTTGTTTTCTGTAATCAAATCAATTTTGAGACTCAGGCCTCGCCATAGGAAGTGTTAATGAATTGAAACATTAGGAAAAGTGTTAAAGAAGCTTTCTGTGTTAACAACAATGATATGTGAACCCTAGGATGGGCCTCGCCATGGGAGTTCTTAGGACTTTGCATGTTAGAGTAGTTAGCTGGGAGAGTTGAGACTTTGCGGAGCTTATTCCACCATTCTCGGGCCTCGCCATGGGAGAGGATGGTGACAAGGGGTACAGGAAGTGGTGTGGTCGCCATGCTAACCACAGCTTGGACTTCTAGGCAATTTAGGTCTCCATTGCATTTAATTGTTTACTGATTGCATAGCATAAATTTACTAAGCCTGTGTTCATCCAATACAAGAATCCTGAGATATCTGTTTCATCCTTACTTGTTGCTATATTTTGCATCTTTGTTTTCGTTAGTTTGAGTTGAATTTTCCTCTTTCTAGTACTTAGATTCTGTGACAGGACTTTTAGAACAATTTACTCAATTTTCTTGACCTACGCTTTCCCTGTGGTTTACGATCCCTGCTTCCACTTCTTCAGTAGTTGTTAGGGTAAAATTGACGAGGCACACGACTAGCCTGTTCAATTTTTGGCGCCGTTGCCAGGGAAGGCAATCGGTTCTAGAATTTGTTGAATTGTTCTTGATTTTTACTTGTTCTATTTGTGTTTTTGTTTGTGGCATTTACCTTAGCTTTTATTTTGTGTTGTTTACTGTTCGTGTTGAGAATTGTGATCTGTTTCTGTGTTGCATATTCGAAGTTCTTGTTCTGTTGTTATTACACTCCACAACTGTGTGTTGTGTATGCCAAGGTCTAGCAGGTTTGCAGGAGAACCACAATTCTTATTGGACCTTGAGTTGGAGAAAACTTTGAGAGCACACTTGAAGCAACAAAGAGAAATGCCTGCTCAAGAAGCCCAAGCACCAAGGTTTGGAGACCACTATGCAATAAACTTCGATAATCGATTTGGTCATCAGGACATTGACATAGAAAGCTATCACATTACTCCACAAATAGTCTCCATGATCACTCAGGGACAGTTCTTCCAAGGGCTTGACAATGAGGATCCTAATGACCACCTTGATTGGTTCCTTGGATTATGTAGCACTTTCAAGCTGCCGAGAATTGATAAGGGTGAGGTTCACAGGATTTTGTTTCCTTTATCTCTTCGTGGAAAGGTTAAACACTGGTTTAAGAGCATTGGAGGAGCCAATGTAGATATGTCATTTGATGATCTACAGAAGAGATTCTTGTCCAAATACTTCCTTCCAGCTAAGCTTGAAAAGAGAAGGTTGGAAATTATGAACTTTCAGCAGCAAGAAGGTGAGACATTTAGAGAAGCTTAGAAAAGATTCAACGATCTAATCAGACAATGCCCCAATCATGACTTGGGAGAGATCAGGGAACTAAACACTTTCTTCAAAGGCTTAACTCCTGAATCTTCTTTGATGGTTAAGGCATGTGCTAACGGGGCATTCAAAGACAAGTCTGTGCCTGAAGTACGGGAGCTATTTAATCAAATTGCTGAGGACGAGTATATCTTCCCAGAGACCCACAAAACTCATGTTAGAAAACAAAGGGGGGTTCTTGATGTAGATGATGAGACTTCTCTTAGTGCAAAGTTCGAAGCATTGGCCAAGCAGGTGCAGACTCTTAAGGCAACACAAACAAAAGCTCCACTTCTTTCATGTGGTATATGCAAGGGTGAACATTATACTGATGAGTGCCCAGTCACCACTGAGTCCATTCAATACGTGAATAACTTTGGCAACAGACCACAATACTATGGAAATTACTCAGGAGGCAACAATAGTGGCTATGGTGGTAATCAAGGAACTTGGGGACAACAGAACCAAAACCAGAGAGGTCAATATACTCAAGGGAATGATCAAGGGAGAACTTCTAATCCTCCACCAGGGTTTGATCAGCAAGCAAGTACCTCAGAGTCGAGGAACTCGTCAGTGGAAGAAATGCTCCAGAGTCTTATAGAAAAGGTGGATAAAAATGAAGAAAGATTTGTTGCTTTGGAGACATCTGTAAGACATCATGATGGCACATTCAAAAACATTGAGATGCAATTGGGTCAACTCGCGAATGCTATACATCATAAACCTATTGGTTCTCTTCCTACTGATACAGTGCCAAATCCTAAGAACAATATTGGATGTAAGGCCATAACCTTGAGGAATGGAAAACTTTTGCCGGGGAATAAACCGTAAGAAGTTAAGAGTGATTGTGCAGAAGAAGACCAAGAAGATGAATCTGAGGAAGTTTTGGAACTTAAATAGGATAATGAGCAAGAGGATGATATAGCTGTGAAGAAGGAGATATCAGCTAGGGAAGGAAATGAGATCACTAAGAACTCCAATCCTTACAACTACCCTGAGTATGCTCCTAAACCTCCTTTTCCAGAGAGGAAGAAACCACTTCCTCAAAAAGGCCCTCAGTTCAAGAGGTTTCTAGAAGTACTCAAGCAAGTGAATGTGAATCTTCCCCTGATAGACTTAGTGACTTCAATGCCAAAATATGCTAAGTATCTCAAGCATCTCATCTCCAACAAAAAGCAAATCTTGAGATGTGAGGTTCCCATGATGGTTTCTGAGTGCACTCAAGCATGAATGGTTCATGATCTTCCTCCAAAGCTTAAGGATCCTGGGAGCTGTACTATCCCATGCAAAATAGGCACAAGGCATTTTGCAAAGGCTTTATGTGATTTGGGTGCTGGGATCAATTTAATGCCATTGTCCATAGCTATCAGTGTTGGATTGGAAAGCAGGATTCGCCCAGTTGCGGTAACTCTACAATTGGCAGATAGGTCTTTGGTAACTCCTACAGGTTTGGTAGAAGATATTCTGGTAAGAGTTGATAAATTCACTTTGCCTGTTGATTTTATTGTTCTTGATAAGGAGGAAGACCCTGAGGTACCACTCATCTTCGGTAGGCCATTTTTAGCTACGGGTGATGCTTTAATTGGAGTTCGAAATAAAACTGTCACCTTTAGAATTAATGATGAGGAAGTAGTTTTTCACGTGAATTATGCAATAAAACAACCTATGCATTTAGAATCTTTGTGTTCCATTCAAGTTGTTGAATGTTCTCCAACTTTCGTTGATGAGGGTGTTAAGCATGACTATATTTCTGTTGATAACATTGTTGATGATGAAGAAATTGATTGTGATGAGCTTGATGTAGAAGACTGCATGTTTTCATTAGAGAGTGCACGCATAGAAGAATGTGGTTACATAGATATATCAAACTTTGAAATGCCAAGTCAATCTTTGGTATTACACATCTCCTCAACACTCCAGTGTCTTCTGGGAAGAAGGAGCATGATAATGAGAGTTCATCTTTTGTGTGGTGCAGAGATGGATTTACTGAGTTCTTTTCATGACCAAGACATACGTTGTGGAAGAATAAAGTCTAGCTGGAGACTATCTAAATCCAGAACTACTTCTTTTCCTTTAGTTTTAATAAGTAGTTTGTTTCTTCTTTTCTTTTTGTCTTTACGTTTCTTTCATTTTGGATGTCATTTGTAGAAGCCACTCATGATGTAGGTGGATGCAAAGGAAGAGATTTGCAAAGGAAAATATGCAATGCACATATGAGGCTAAGTGTGGGGGAGGAGTTTTTCATGCATATGAGGAAGATGGACTAAGACATCTCCACAATGCAAACATTGGAATTCATGACAATATCAATCCCAGGGAGCTCCTAAACCTATCTTTTCTTTACATTGAGGACAATGTATGTTTTAAGTGTGGGGGAGTGTATGTTTGTTATGGTTTGTATCTCTTGAATTTTGGATGCTTATTTGCCTTGCATGAGTGATGAACTTGCATGAGTGATGAAATTTTAATGAAATTTTTTGTGAAGTTTTTTTTGTGCTATGTGATGAAGAATATGCAATTCTTTTTTAAGTTTTGTGGTGAATTTTGAGTGTTAGCGTATTATGTCTAGTTATTTGTGGTATTTTTATTGTTGGTGAATTTTTCATGTTTTGTGCAAAGTTTAAGATCTTTTTGACATTTGACATGTTGAAATGGTTTTGTGAAATTTTTGGTGAAATTTTGAACTTTTTGTGAATAAAGTGATGGTGTTAAACGTAGGTTGTGTGTTGGTGGTTTCAATTCTTTAAATGTGAGTTGAGCTGAAATGAGAAAAAATGAGTGTGGTTAAAGTAATGAGAAGGAAATTCATGAAAGTGTGAGTAAAGTGGTGAAATGGATAGAATGGAGAAACACTTTATACTATGCTTTTACTCTTTTGTTAAGCTATGTTCAAAAACTTTGATGTTCATCCATCTTACTTTTGTATTGCATGCGAAAATTGTTTGATGTCTTTGATTCCAATCTTGATGAAATTGGTACATTTTGCTGACTAAGGCCCGATGTTAATGTAAGATAGATATGCCATGCAAAATTCAATTGACATAGGAGGTAATGTGTATGGATTCGTTTCTTTTTGTTATGCATTTATCTGGTGTCTCCAGAATTCATGCATGTTTCGTCAATTTGGGGTTCTTATGAACATGTGCTTGCACAAGAAATGATAAGGGAGAAAAAGCCATATTGGCAACTGGGAAGGAAAAAGCCATAAGAACCTGGCATACAAATTTTGAGAAAAAAAAGCCATAAAACCCAAGCATTATTTTAGTTACCAATGTGTGAAACAAATATGCACCAATGTGCAGAATAAGGGCAATGTCCCATAGAGTACCAATGTACGCATAGGTACCATTGATCTTGTGATTGCATGTTCATAAGGGTGTACAAGGAGATTGGCATGTATTGAATGGTATGTGAGACCAGCTAGATGGTGTATAGCAAGGGAATAGATGAATTTCATGTTCCTCAGCACACACTTGCACGCATGACATTTTGGTCTTTATTCATTGTGCCTTGGTTGATAATTTGTGCTAAAAGTTGATAGTTTGGAATTGAGGATATGTTAAGAGTTTTGATATTGCATGAAAAATTGTTTTGATGAACTCAGGTGAGAACAAGCTTGATAGAGGAGTGAGGTCTAGTGTTAAGTGGTTTTGAAATGTGAGTTTTGTTTTCTGTCTTTGCTTGAGGACAAGCAAAAGTTCAAGTGTGGGGGAATTTGATAAGTTGGTTTTATACCAACTTATATGTGTTGATTTACTTGACTTTTGTTTTGATTTTCATGAAAATTGTGTGGTGTTTTATGTGTATTGTGCATATTTCAGATGAGCTAGTTGATAATGAAGAAATGGTACAAAACGTATGAAAATGATGGTAAATGCAAAGTAAAGTGTAGAGGTTGAGAATTAAGACACCAATGATGCATATTTGGCCAAATTAGGGTTTTGGCAGATTGGTTTTGCAAATTCATTTGAGCATACCTTCTTCAATATTAATCCACTTGATGATATTTTTGATGTTCTGGAAAGCTCTTTGAGTTGTCTTCAATTCTTATGTTTTAACTTTCTTCCAATTCTGTGTGTAAATATGAGAAACGAAGGCATTTATATGACTGCCACTTCAGGATTTAGTTATTGAATTCATTTTGCCACAGTTTGGTAGATTGTTAATAACTTGAGCTACAGACCTCAAATTATGATAATTCTAGATCCATTGGAAAGCCATGAGATAGACCTAGAACTCTTATGTTTACCATCAACTCCAATTCAGGAGCTAAGGCACACGAATTGGGCATATAAGTTAGGTTCTAAGCTGAAGTAAACACTTTGCCATGTTAAAGGCTCACACTCACATTACTCTCACAAGCACTCACACAAACATCTCACGAGCGCTCACCTCACACTACACTCTCGCACAAGCACTCAGCACTCTTGCACACACTCACCATGCGGCGAGGTGACATCGCCGCACAAGCACTCCACACACGATGCACACACATCATGCGGCGAGGTCACCTCGCCGCATGAGCGTCACACAGTTGCACAACACTGTAGTATTTTGGCCATAACGTCCTTGTCTGAGCTCCGATTTTGGTGATTCAAAAAGCTATAGAAAGCTAAGACAAAGGGCTATAACTTTAATGTTTTAAGTTTTCCCAAATGCACACTGATTTAGGGTCAGATTTTGGAGATACATTTCTGTTCAGTTGCACACAACCACACGTCCAGCACATCTCACTAAACACACACATCTCGCTCAGCACCGATTTCACTCAACACTCATGTCCATTTTCATCACATCTTCTTGTCACTCTTCAAGCATACTTTCACTCTTTAAGCATGCTTCATTTGATTTGCTTTCATGTTCAATGCAGTTCACAATAGCTCATTTGGATTTTTCACTAATCTCATTTCACAAGTCATTGGTACAGTCATCATATGCATTCCTCACACATATATATCTAGTTGAAACATTCTTTTTGTTTGTAAGGGATGTATTTGGTTTGTTTTTCACAACGTGTTGGACACACATATTTATATGACATTCTTCATTTCACCACTTCATCATTCTTCACTTCACTCATTTTTATCATGTCAATAACACGCTCATATTTAGCATTCATTTTCAATACAACTCACGACTTTCATCTTCAGCATACACTTCACTCAACATTCATGTCCATTTTCATCACATCATCTTTTCACTCTTCAACATCATTCATTCATTCATTCTCTACACAAACACACACTCCACAACCTTCACTCACAACTTACATTTGCACTTCACTACTTTGCATCACATCACTTCACTACACTTTAGATTTGCACCTCACATACACACCCACACATGGCGAGACCTCGCCACGAGGTCTCGCCAGTTTGAAAATTGCATGGCGAGACCTCGTGGCGAGGTCTCGCCAGTTTGAGGATTTGTGTGGCGAGGTCTCGCCGCGAGACCTCGCCATGAAATTTCTAGTGCTGCCATAGTTTAGTATTCCGGCCATAACTCTCTCGTCCTAGCTCCGAATTAGATGATTCAAAAGGCTGTGGAAAGATAACACATAGGGCTACAACTGTTATGTTTTACGATTTCCCTAATTCATAGCGCATCATGGTCAGCATTTGGCTGGAAGTTGCTGCCTTTCTCTTGTTCTTCTAAGTAATTGATGGGTTCTTATTTTCAGTTTGCAGTTTTGCTCAGGTTGTGTTCTTGTCATTTTGAAAGTGTTTTGGGTTGTTTTGATCCTGCCAAATCCTTCTAAGTATGGGAATTTATGTTTTCGCAGACCATTGTTGAGGAAAAGGGAGAAGCTTCGCAAGCGTTCTTCATTCTTGAGTTTTCAGAAAATTGGCTAAGTATTGGGTTCTGAATTTCAGATTTTTCCCTAGGCAGCTGAAGGCGTTGATTTCTGTGGCACAAAGGCGCAGCGATTGTGAAGGCTTGAATGTATGCGACTGGCAAGGAGAACGAAGGCGCGCTTGCTGTTGGCTCGAAGGCATGGATCAAGTCTGATTCTTTCACTTGAGTCCGAGCAGTGGAAGGCTTGAACAGCTGCAGCTTGGAGGCGCGCTGTGCGTGGCGAGGTCGTCTGAAGGCGCTGGAAGCTTGGCCTGAAGGCGTGGAGTTTCTGAGCAATATTCTTCAACTTCGAAATTGTCACAATTTAGACTGATTTTTAGTCATTCCTTTTGAAGGACACTTTTGTAATACTTTAGATATTTTACGATTGCGTATTAGTTACGTTTTTCCAACACTATATATAGGGAAGGTAGCTAGCATGTAAAGGGAGAATTTTTTGGGGGAGGATTCTAGATTGTAGAATTATCTTTTGAATTTTAGCGGGAGCTTTTCTCCCTCTCATTTTCTCTCTCTAGATCTATTTTCTCTCACTAAACATTTCTTCTCCGATCTCAACTCCGATTGTGAATTTAGACTGGATTCATCTTGCTTATTCTCAATTGACAAAGGAATCGACAATTCTCTAAAATTAAATAGGTAAATTCTTCCAATTAAGTGAGAATGAGCTTATCAATGTTGCAATCTGTTGATTTTGAAATGAGAAAGATGTTTTCTGGCTAAATCTATGATATCTTAGGATTATTAATGGATGAATACGTATTTTAGTAGATTGTATGCTATGCAATTGACCTAATTGTTGAGTATTGAAATCACATTTGAATTGAGCATAAACATATGATGAATTTCATAATTCCTAGCTAATCTTGAATAGATCAAACTTCAATTGTGGTCGACATGCTAAATTGAGGAGTGATTAATCAAAGTTAGCGAAGTTGCATGAATTGAGAACTAAATTGTGATTATTTAAGTCTTTGCACTTGTTTTCTGTAATCAAATCAATTCTGAGACTCAGGCCTCGCCATAGGAAGTGTTAATGAATTGAAACATTAGAAAAAGTGTTAAAGAAGCTTTCTGTGTTAACAACAATGATATGTGAACCCTAGGATGGGCCTCGCCATGGGAGTTCTTAGGACTTTGCATGTTAGAGTAGTTAGCGGGGAGAGTTGAGACTTTGCGGAGCTTATTCCACCATTCTCAGGCCTCGCCATGGGAGAGGATGGTGACAAGGGGTATAGGAAGTGGTGTGGTCGCCATGCTAACCACAACTCGGACTTCTAGGCAATTTTGGTCTCCATTGCATTTAATTGTTTACTGATTGCATAGCGTAGATTTACTAAGCCTGTGTTCATCCAATACAAGAATCCTGAGATATCTGTTTCATCCTTACTTGTTGCTATATTTTGCATCTTTGTTTTCGTTAGTTTGAGTTGAATTTTCCTCTTTCTAGTACTTAGATTCTGTGACAGGACTTTTAGAGCAATTTACTCAATTTTCTTGACCTACGCCTTCCCTGTGGATTACGATCCCTGCTTCCACTTCTTCAGTAGTTGTTAGGGTAAAATTGACGAGGTACACGACTAGCCTGTTCACTCAATAGGTTGTACGAAGCAAAAATATATTCAAAATTTGATTTAAAATCAGGATATTGGCATATTCAAATAGCAGAAAAGGATAAATATAAAACTGCAATCTCAGTTCCAATTGGGCACTATGAATGGAATGTCATGCCATTTGGATTAAAAAATGCACCATCAGAATTTCAAAATATTATGAATGAAATATTTGTAGGATATACATTCATGTTAGTATATATAGATGATGTGTTAGTACTTTCTAAATCAATAGAAGAGCATTTTAGACATTTAAGTGTATTTTCAAAAGCAGTCAAAAGAAATGGTTTAGTAATATCAGCTTCAAAGATGAAATTATTCTAAAGCAAGATTAGATTTTTATGACATGATATTTATAAAGAAGTAATTAAACCTATTAATAGAGCATTAGAATTTCTAGAACGTCTTAATTATGTAGCAGACTTCTTCCCAAAATTAAGAACACTTTGTGCACCTTTGTATCAAAGATTACAGAAGAACCCGTTATCATGGATAGATGAACATACTAAGATTGTTAGAGAAGCAAAAGAAAAAATTAAGTCTCTACCTTGTTTAGGAATTCCACAACCCAATGCATTCATGATCGTAGAAATAGATGCGTTAGAGATAGGATATGGAGGCATACTAAAACAAAAAATAGCAGGGAAAAAACAATTAGTAAGGTTTACCTCAAAAGTGTGGTTAGGATCACCGAAAAATTACTCAACAGTTACAGAAACTCTTTCAATAGTTTTGTGTATTTCAAAATTTCAAGATGATTTATACAATAAACTTTTTATTAAGAATTGATTATAAATCAGCCAAAGATAATTTACAAAAAAAATGTTCAAAATATAGTTTCAAAACAAAGCTTTGCTTGATAGCAAGGAATTCTTTCAGTTTTTTATTTCAATATAGAATTTATAAAAGGAGACAGTAATTCATTACCGGATTTTCTAACTCGTGAATTTCTTACAGGAAAAACCAATCATGTCAAAAAAGCCAGCACAGTCATTCACTAATCAAAAGATGCAGAGTCCAAGTGATTATGCATCTAAGGTAATGATTCCAAAACCATTGATGTGAGGCAAATATATGTATAAAAATTGTGATCGTGGTTGCTATTTACCCCTAATAAAAAATCAAGCTAAACAACCCCTAGAAGGTGTTAGTACAACAAGTTCGTTCCCACGAGGAAAGGACTGTGTTGAAACTTAAAGAAAATATTTTTGGTTTTTCTGTTTATCAAAGTAAATAAAAAGTAAGCAAAGAAAAAATAACTAAAATAAAGAAGGTGATTTGATTTAAAAACTCAAATTAAGCAAGTGTACTCCAGAGTTTATAGTTTAGGGTTATTTTAAAAAGCACATGCATACATCCTATCTATGGTCATGCAAATCAAGGTAAATAACATAACTCACGCCCTCCTTTGTGGCGAGAGGCAAGGAATGATTTAAGCACTTTACCTATTTAGATATTAACTATTTCATTAAACCCTCCTTTGTGGCGAGAGACAAGGTTTACTTCCTTAATTAATCCAGAATCTAATGCAACTAACAACTCAACCAAACTCTCAAGTTCAACCGCTCCTTTGTAGCGGAGGCAACGCCCGAACCATTCACGCTAATGCTAAACTAATCCCCTAACTTCTCCTTTGTGACGAGAGGCAAGAGCTAAGGTAAAATCAATCTAACAAATCCACAACCAACCCACAAAAGATTCCAAACAACCCACTCAAATCCTCCTTTGTGGTGAGAGGTAAGATTAAAGCAAGTTATCTCTAAATAATTTACTGCACTTTAAACAAATATTCATCATACATAATCCGGTCAAATCATGCATAATTATGAAGAACACAGCAAAACATATTCAATAAAGACCATAAGATAGAACTTAGCATGTAAATTAAACACACAAACCCTTATTCATAATCCCGGGAGCACAATAGATTTAACCAAGCATGGCTAAATCAAACATCATCATGATATTAATGTTTAAGCACAATATTGAAATCATAAATTAAAAGGGAAGAAAACACCTTGAATTGTGAATCCGTAGATGAAATCTTTGTCTAAATTACTGAAATCAATAATCAACGATGTTCCCAATCCGTACAGCTTCAATCCTCCGTAAAATAGCTAAAAGAATGAAACCCTAGCTATTACAAATAATAAAACCCTTGCTTGAAATCTTTCAAAGTTGTCACCCCCTCAAAAGCTGTAACCCTAGCCCTATTTATAGTTATTCTATTAAAATATTCGCACATAAGTCCTTAAGGAATTCCTTGTTGGAAAATAAAACTTAAAATGGGCCAAAATCGTAAATTTCCACAAATTAGGTCGAAAAACTGCGTATTCCCCGACGTCTTGACATCCATCATCGCGCGTCAAAACATCCGCGCACGTCGCGACGTGGAGGGTCTGGCGTCGCGACGTCGCGGCACGTCGCGACGTGGGAGGGGTCCCGACGTCGCGACGTTGCTCTCTAGAAGTTTCTCAAAATTTGTCCAAAAATTCCACCAAAAATCGCATTTTTAACTTCGCGACGTGGAGTGTCTACATCCCGACGTACACCCACGTCGCGATGTGAAGGGTCTGATGTCGCGACGTGGAGAGTTTCTTCAATAATTTCGCTTCTTCCGATTTGACTCTTTATGATCTCCCGCTACCAAAAGCACACCACGGTCAATAAACCTACAATTACAACACTAAAACGAGTAAAAACGTACAAGAACGTTCAAAGAATTAAGTATAAACCCTACATAACCGGTGAATAAATTCACCTTATCAATTTCCCCCACACTTAACCTTTGTTCGTCCCTGAACAAACTAAATCACAAAATAACAAACCTAAACAAAAATCTAACACAAAAACCCTAATGAAATTCTAACACATAGCCACAAAATGCATCCAACTTCATCAACTTGATCCAAGAACAAATGTCATGTATGAACCTCATAATCTCAAGTATTCAAATGTCAAGTACACATAATATACGACCCAAAAGTTATCAAATCACATTAACGTACTCATTTAGACACGTTGAGCCAACCATTTGTGTGTGTGCGATAGGTTCCACCTCAGTTCATAACTCATCTACAATCACGCCATAAATCAGGGTTCCAAAAACTAAGTCTTCGTCTCAACTTTTCCTCACTAACATATTAACAATTCATTATCAAACTCATATAAATGAGGATTCGCTCAGCAAACCTTTATGTTCATAAATAAAACACTCGTTCCCCCAGACTGTCACACATAATTAGGGTATTTTATTTGAAATCCCGTGACATCCACCTGGGGTACTGTCTCACCTTCGGGTTTTAGACACATTCCCACTCATGCAAGTTCTCAATTAACTTTTCGTTTAAGAGCAGTCTCGCAGAGGAGTGACAATATGAAACCAGAGTCTTATGGCTTATAATCTCCGTTACCATCCATATGAGTTCTCTTAGGGTTATTATTAAAAGCAATCTCATAGAGGGGAAAATAGTATGAGCATAACAAGCTTAAAACTGAAAAAACATTAAGTGCAAACATTTACGCAAGCACATTTATTAAAGAGCACATTTTAAGCGAGTTATATAAGTTTCAACTAAACAAAGCGTTAAAAACACACCAATATACTTAATGATTACAAACTCGTCAATCCCCTCAGTAGTTCCCCTAAGTGCATAAAAATGGTCGACTCAAAATGCTAAACTTTCCATCAAAAACCCGACTCCCTCTAGATAGCATATTATTTTCCTATCCCACATCGAATCTTTTCGATAAAATCCAAATCATCGGCAACATAACATTTATCACGACAAGATCAAAATTTCAAAAAAATTTGATACTACACGAAAAAGTCCTAAAACCATGGTGTAATTATGCAAATAGTTATCATTACCGACTAATGTATTTACGAGGTAAGGTTACCTCAAGGGATAACTATACGAATGGGACATCAAAAATAAATTAAAATAAATCCTAATTCCATTAACATAATCCTAATTAAAATAACAAGAAAACATCAAAATGAAAACAACAAAAGAAAAGAAAAATAATCATCCAAATAACAAGTAAATAGCATAAAAACAGAACAAATAGAAAAACAAGAACACACAAAAATAAAAAAAACACAAAACTCCCCCCCACACTTAAAATCCACATTGTCCTCAATGTGGTCAATGAGAAACACGACCTAATCATGCTGCATGTCGTCGCGTGGTGGAGGCTGCGAACTGGTGCCCTCGCCGCTAGAAATCTGCCACTGTCGGCTCATCTGACGGACCAAATCAGTCATCTGCGACATCTGATGAGATAAGTTGGTATATGCCATCTCCATCTGATCAAACCTCTCATCAAAATGTGTCGCCTGCGTCTGCGTCATATCAGTCATCTGCGTCATCATAGCCTCCATCTCATCCATACGTGTGTGGATGCCCGCAATATTCATGACACGGCGGGGTGGGGGTGGAGGAACGGGCTCCTCGTCCTGCTGCTGCTGCGTCTGGCCCTCCTCATGCTGCTACTCTTGGCCTAGCGGGGGTGGTTGCGCCTGCCCTGGCTGTGGCTGCGGTGGTGGCACAGGAGGTTGACTTGGCCGCTCATATGAACTACCCCGATATCCATTATACTGTGCAGTGGTGATGACATCACGCATTCCACACATCTCATCTGTCCAGCAGCATAGCAAATGGCTGTAATCGCCGACGGATAATAAAGGCCTGTCTGTACAAACCGACGTGCCTTCCTGATCTCAATGTCCATGATCTCCCCAACATCTATAGAAAGCCCTGCTTGAATAGCGTAATTCAGAACTTCCTTGTCGTCGTCGCAGGAGGACTGATGGATGCTTGGAATGAGCTTGCCAATAATAAAATAATGCCAAGCTTTGGTGACCTTGGTCATTTGAGCTAACTTGAGCTCAGAAATCCTGTGCGTCCGTCTGACATCAGCAAGTCGTTGAGCCGTGATAGTGGACAAGATTTGCTGACGAGGAGGCTCATGATAATATAATGTGCGGTATGCACTTCCCTCAATGTCAGGCAACCCGTAGTACTCGTTGAATCTGGTGCGACTAACGGGCATATCAACGCCTCGCATCCGCAAAATACCCTGCTGTGCCTAAGGGTAGTTTGCGTAGAACTCCCGAACTAAAGTCGCATTGCCTCCTACCGGTTGGCGGCAAAATTGTGTCCATCGTCGGTTCCTGATCTGAGTCGCAATCGGTGCGACTGTGACCTGGATACCTCGCTCCATGACCATGTCCTTCAGTGCCAAATGCTGATCATGGAATGTCGGCGCCTCCAAGCACATAAACCTGAAGTCATCGAACCTCGCTGGATTAGGCTGCGGTGGTGGTGGATGAGGTGGTGGTGGCGGTGGTGCACCACCAGCGGTAGAGCTACGTGTCCTTTTTGGTCCCATACCTGTCAATACAAGTACATTAAATACGAACCATAAACTAATTGACAAGATAATTACCACACAATTCACACACTTAATCAATGCTATTAACTAACTAACCTTGTCCCCCCCCACACTTGAGTTAAAACACAATCTCAACACTAGGCATAAAATGCAAATAGTATGACTACACACTTGCAAGATCAACAACTAATCACAGAACACCAAAAACAAAAATAACAACACATAAACACAACAATTACAGTTCCACAATGTACATAAGTTGAAGATCACAATTTTGCACAACCTTAAGACATTCAAGAGTTGGTGTGAAGTCAAAAGAATATCAAAGAATCAGTAAAACAAACACATGACATTCTTGTGATGTTCAAGCATAAAAAGGTGTGTCAAATTCAAGAGAAAAACTCATTGAAGCATTTTAACAAACACCATGAATGCAGTAATATCTCAATCATATTAAACCAACAATCCAAAGCAATTGCCCAACAAAACCACATCAATGCTTAATAACATTGCAACACGATTACAATGTACCAGTCAAACATGATTACTCAACACGAATATGCGCAACCAGTGAGCAAAATGTGTGCAAAATCGTGTCTAATTCTTGTCCAAAACTTTAACAACCCAATTCTTGCTTTGATTGATCACCGAAATTACCACACTACACAAGCACAGACTAATGTGACAAGATTTCTACCAAGAATGGATCATGATTTCATAAGCCGAATCACAGAAATCACAGTTGTTCCAAAACAGTATGTAACCCTGTGCACAGATTTTTCAAAAATTCAACAATTCAAACTTTGAATACATTCATCATCACAATTCACTCAATACTATGAACATAGAATATGTAAAGCACGATTAACACCAAGATTGCAACAAAAATTTAGAGAAAAATTTCGGGAATTTAACTCTTGGAAGACCAAAAATAAAATTGCAAATTTTGTGTGTTTTGTGATGAACTCAAGCCTCTACACCGTTCAAGACCTCCTAGAATGAATTGGAAACCACCTAACACTAACGAATTCACTTGAAATTCGGATTTTGATGTTTGTGGGTTTTGGGAAAAAATTTCAAAATGTTGGTCGATTTTGGGGAATAGAATCGGTGAAATTGTGTGGTTTTGTTGTTAATGTGATCCTATCTCAACCTATAACACTAATGTGGAATGAATTTTTAGAAAAAACGAACAGAAAGGAAGATCGAGTAGAGAGGGATTTTAGGTTTTGTGTGAGGGTTTAGGTGAAGAAGAACAGATTATGTTTCTTTGATTTTAACACAATTTTGCCCGACGTCGCGACGTGGATCATTGGACGTCCGCGACGTGGGTGAACCCTAGGGTTTTTCACTAAACGTTCCTTGACGTCGCCGATGGTGCGATCATACACGTCGCGACGTGGAGGACTTTCTGCCAAAATTTTCAATATTTCTGGACGTCGCGACGTCTGCGATCGGTGAACGTCCGCGACGTTGGCCGATTTTCTCCACCTTTTTGCACATTTATTCCTCCAAATTTCCCTTAATTCCTTTCACCAATCTAACAAACAAAACATTAACACAAAAAGACTATTAGTTAATGGAATATTTAGCCTAAATTCTAAATAAACTTAAATGAAACTTAAAAATATAAAATATAAACTTGGGTTGCCTCCCAAGAAGCACTTTATTTATCATAGAAAGCTCGACACCTGTTGCTTATTCTTCTCTCGGTGACTCTTCAAGAGTCACCTTTTCAACAATGCGTAAGATCTTTTCCCCTTGAGAAAAATAGATTTTCAATCTATGCCCATTGACTATGAAAGAATTTCCCGTCTTTTCATTTAGAAGCTCTACTGTGCCATAAGGAAACACTGTCTTAACCCTGAATGGACCACTCCATCTTGACTTAAGCTTGCCTGGAAAAAGTTTCAGCTTAGAATTGAAAAGGAAACCAGCTGCCCGGGTTCGAACTTTTTATGTAGGATGCGTTTATCATGCCACTTTTTAGTTCTCTCTTTATAGAGTAATGCACTTTGGTAAGCATCAAAATCTAAACTCACCCAAATCATTGAATTCCAACAACCGTTGCTCAGCTGCCTTCCCATAATCCATTTTCAATTCCTTTAATGCCCAAAAAATCTTGTACTCAAGCTCAATTGGTAAATGACAAGCCTTACCAAAAACCATGCGATATGGAGATGTACCAATAGGAGTTTTAAAAGCTCTGCGATATGCCCATTGAGAATCATCCAATTTTGTTGCCCAATCATTTCGAGAAGGTTTCACAACCTTTTCTAAAATTCTCTTGATCTCCCGGTTTGATATCTCCACTTGTCCACTTGTTTGAGGATGGTAAGGGGTTGCCACTTTATGCCAGACTCCATATTTGGTCAATAAGGTTTGAAAAGCCTTGTTGCAAAAATGTGTGCCTCAATCACTGATAATAGCTTTTGGGTTCCATAACGAGTGAAAATGTGCTTCTTGATGAACCCCACCACACTTTTTGCATCACAAGTCGGCAAAGCAATTGCTTCTATCCATTTAGAAACATAATCCACAGCCACAAGAATGTAAGACTGACCATTAGATTTTGGGAATGGTCCCATGAAGTCGATGCCCCAAACGTCGAAAATTTCCACCTCCATAATATTGTTTAAAGGCATCTAATTCCTCCATGAAATATTTCCTGTCCTTTGGCATTCATCACACTCTTTGATCCACTCTTGAGTGTCATGGAATAGTTTGGGCCAATAATACCCCGACTGCAACACTTTGTAAGCTGTTCTTCGCCTCCCAAAATATCCTCCATAATCAGATTCGTGGCATGACCGAAGAATTTCTTTTTGATACTCCTCAGGAACACATCTTCGGATAGCTTGGTCACTACATACCTTGAAAAGATAAGGCTCATCCCAATAATAGTAGCTTGCATCGTGGATGAGTTTTTTCCTTGTTGGACAGACAATTTGGGTGGAATTCGTTGTGAAACCACATAATTTGCAATGTCGGCGTACCATGGAACTTTTTCAGCTTCGTCCACTTGAAACAATTGCTCATCTGGGAATATCTCCTTGATTTGAACATTACTATCTTCTTCCAAATGCTTATGCTTTTCCAAACGAGAAAGGTGGTCGGCAACATGATTTTCAGCTCCCTTCTTATCACGGATTTCCAAGTCAAACTCTTGTAGAAGTAGAACCCATCGAATCAACCTCGGTTTTGCATCCTTCTTGGCCATTAAGTAACTAATTGCTGCATGATCAGTGTATATAATCACTTTGGCTCCCAGCGAATAAGAACGGAATCTATCCACAGCAAATACAACTGCCAACATCTCCTTTTCGGTTGTAGTGTAATTACACTGAGCTGGATCGAGTAGACGGCTGGCATAATGGATAGTATGGAAAATTCTGTCTGTCCTTTGACCAACAATTTCCCCCACAGCAAAATCACTCGCATCGCACATAATCTCGAAGGGGGCTCCCCAATTGGGCAGTTTGATGACCGAAGCTGCTACAAGTTGGCCTTTTAGAAAATCAAAAGCTGCCTTACAATCATCATCAAAGTTGAATACCGCATCTTTCTCCAAGAGATGACACAAGGGCTTGGTGATTTTAGAGAAATCCCGAATGAACCTACGGTAAAACCCGGCATGGCCCAAAAAACTTCTTACTCCCTTGACATTTATAGGATATGGTAACTTTGAAATAAGATCCAATTTTGCTTCATCCACTTCCATGCCTTTAGCTGAGATCTTGTGGCCAAGTACAATTCCTTCTTGCACCATAAATTGGCATTTTTCCCAATTCAAAACCAGATTAGTCTCCACGCATCTTGCAAGAACCTTAGCCAAATTATCCAAGCACCGATCAAAATAATGGCCAAAAATTGAGAAATCATCCATGAATACCTCAATAATATCTTCTACCATGTCATAGAAGATGGCCATCATACACCTTTGAAATGTAGCTGGTGCATTGCATAACCCAAAAGGCATCCTCTTAAATGCGAAAGTACCAAAAGGGCAAGTGAATGTTGTCTTGTCCTGATCCTTTGGGTCAATAGTGATCTGATTATACCCGTAGTAACCATCCAAGAAACAATAAAATAAATAACCAGCAATTCTGTCCAAAACTTGATCAAGGAATGGTAGAGGAAAATGATCTTTGCGGGTTGCCTTGTTGAGCTTGCGATAATCCATACAAACTCGCCATGCATTAATGATACTGGTTGCCAACAACTCGTCATTATCGGTCTTGACCACTGTCACCCCACTCTTCTTTGGCACACATTGGACTGGACTTACCCATTCACTATCAGATATAGCATAAATCATCCCAAAGTCCAATCACTTCCTTTTTGACCACATCCATCATTGCTGGATTTAATCGACGTTGCCTATCATGTACTGGAATTGCATCATCTTCCAAAAGAATTTTATGCATGCAAATTGATGGACTAATTCCCTTAAGGTCAGCAATAGTCCACTCAATAGCTCCTTGATACATTTTCAGTACCATAATAAGCTTCTCTTCTTGCCATGGTTCCAAGGTAGCTGAAATCACTACTGGTAAAGTGTTATTT
This sequence comes from Ophiorrhiza pumila, assembly GCA_016586305.1. Classification (NCBI taxonomy): domain Eukaryota; kingdom Viridiplantae; phylum Streptophyta; class Magnoliopsida; order Gentianales; family Rubiaceae; genus Ophiorrhiza; species Ophiorrhiza pumila. Next base: position 33,918,733 of record BLIW01000009.1, on the reverse strand, counting down.
TCTCCCAAGAAGACATATTTGAGATGTGAAGGGAGTGGCTTGAGCTCCAATTTTGGAGGTTCTTCAACTGAAGGTTTCAACCTATTTTCACTGCAATCAATGACTTTAATTGGCCTCACCTCAATGGGCTCCTCATAAACAGTATCAGTTAGCCCATAAATGGAAGCATCAAGATAAGCATTATCAACCATACTTTGTAACTCTAATGCTAGTATTTTCATCGATCAAAACAGCAAGTCAGAATTAGACATCAGTATGCAGTTAAGAGCAGTTCATTATCATTAAGTACTTACACTGTTTTCATGAGGGTATTCCATGCATTAACTGAAGTTTCAACCCACATCCATTGAAAAATAACAAAGTACTAATTATCCCCCTAGGGATGCTTCATAAGCGTAATTTCACATTAGAAATGTTTACCTCTTCGCCATTTGACTCGAAAAGTGAGTAGTCTTGTTGCGCTAACGGCCTATTAAAGGCACTCATCCAGTGATCTGTAAGAATGGTCCTTTCAAATATGTAGAGAAACCTCCTCATTACCGTCCTCCATGTCCAAGATTAATAAAAGTCCATTCGGGACATTTCGTGAAACTTATCAACAACCACCAAAACATCTTCAATGATACCCATAGGAGTCACCTTCAGCTCCCATTTCCCTCATGACCATGATGCCGATCGTATCAGCCTAACTGAAGAGTTATTAGCCACTCGGTTTGATATTGCTCACGCCATTCCCACACTTTACAGCAATAGAATAAGGGCATCAAGTTAATACCGGTCCCCAAATCACATAATGCCTTAGCAAAATATCTTGTGCCAATCTTACATGGAATTGTGCAGCTTCCCTGGATCTTTAAGGCTTAGGGGGAAGATTTTTCTTCATTAAGCATTGCCCAACCTCATTCAATTGGATTACCTCCTCACATTGCAAAATCTGCTCATAATTTGAAATTAAATCTTTCAACAATTTTGTATAAGTAGGCACTGTCTTCACCAAATCCAACAAAGGAATTTCCACATGGAGTTGCTTAATCATCTCAGCAAATTTGCTAAACATAATCTTCTTCTTTGATGGCTGAATCCTTTGAGGGAACGGTGGTGGTGGAGCACATTCTGGAAAATTGAAGGCACTTGGAGGATTTTTCTTTCTCCCTTTACTTGCACTACCTTCGTTGTGTTCGGTTTGCTTGGTTAAACCTTCCTTTTCAATTTGAACCTTGACAGCTTCTTTGATCATCTTTTGGAGATTCTTCTTTATTTAAGAATTGGAGATTTCCAATTCTTTACCACTTCGTAGTGTCACAGCATTGCATTGCTCTCTTCCCTTGGGATTGGGAAAAGTATCACTTGGTAAAGTCCCTGTTGGCCTATTATGCACTTCATTGGCGAGTTGGCCTATTTGAGTCTCCATATTCTTAAGGAGAGCTTTATGCTCTCTGAACATTCCATCATATACCTCCATTCCATCATATACCTCCATTATTTTCTCCACATTGGCTTGTTGCTGTTGACATTCTCCAAAAAGCTTTTCCATCTTGGCCCCCAACACAGTTATAACATCATCAATTGTTGCTTGAGAATTACCACCTTGTGTGTGTTGTTGATTTCCATAACCAGGCGGATAATGTAGGTCTTGATGAATTATACTGTGGGCGATTTTGTCCTCCCTTCGGGACCACTGATTTCCATTGGATGGTTTCCATTGATTTGAATTAGCATTCCGGTTGTAATTGACATATTGAACTGGCTCATTAGTGACTTGAGGACATTCATCCATATGATGTGCTCTTGGCATAATCCACAAGATGGCGTGACTTTGTTTGTCAAGGATGCATGAATACTAGCAAGTTGGCTCTGCATGGCTGTCATTTGTGATACCAAGTTGGCCTGTTTTATCCAACTCTAACATTCCAATTTGTCGTCTCCCATGTGTACTTCTTGCAGTGGGCAACATTAGCTCATTACTTACTATACGCCATATCAAATCTTTCAACTTCTTCTAGTGAATTTATCACGCAAATTTCCTCAGCTGAAAGATTTACCAAATGCAATAGTATCAAAATTGAGTCCATTGCAAAAAGAATTTAGCTGCTCTTCCAGGCTCCAACCCACTCTTTGGGCATTTTATTAAAAAGCTCCCTGAATCTATCCAACCCATCTTCAGTGAATGACTCATTTTCTCCTTGACGACACTGCATGAAATCCATTCGACCTTGTCCATCGTCGGGATGGAGGAAAGTATTTAGTCATGAACCTCTTCGCAACTTCATCAAAAGTTTCAATTCGTGCCCCCATTAATAGAGTCATACCATCTCTTCAGCCGCTCCTTGAAAGAGAAAAAGGAACAACATTCTCTTCAAAACATCATGCAGGATATGTGGAAGATTGCTCGTGGTTATATACTTTAAGGAATGTCCTTAAATGTGCATGTGGATGCCTCAGTACTCAATCCATGTAACTTGGCCATTTTAATCAATTAATGAAAGTCGGCGGGATTTGAAAGTGTTCTCCAGTGTCAATAAAAGGTGAATCCAAGTTGTCCATTCGAGGCTCATAATGATCACCATACCGACGTCGCGGTACCAATGGTTGTGCTTGTGGCATTCGAGGGGGATCTCCCCATAGAGGATTTCCACCCACTGGAGGTACATCATCATTGACCTGATTACCCGGTGCAGCCATTACTTGAAACTCCAATTTTTTTCTAACACGCAAAGTCCTTGCATGTTCCGGGTCATATGAAAATTCCACTAGACCTTGAGATCTTGTCCTGGGCATACAAAGAGAATGATAGCAACAGTACTAAAAGGATGTAAGAAAATTAAACTAAAACTTAACAAAATAAAATAAAAATTCCAACACGACTGCTCTTCCCAGCAACGACGCCAAAATTTGATGTGAGGCAAATATATGTATAAAAATTGTGATCGTGGTTGCTATTTACCCCTAATCAAAAATCAAGCTAAACAACCCCTAAAAGGTGTTAGTATAGCAAGTTCGTTCCCACGAGGAAAGGACTGTGTTGAAACTTAAAGAAAATATTTTTGGTTTTTCTGTTTATCAAAGTAAATATTAAGTAAGCAAAGAATAAATAACTAAAATAAATAAGGTGATTTGATTTAAAAACTCAAATTAAGCAAGTGTACTCCCGAGATTATAGTTTAGGGTTATTTTAAAAAGCACATGCATATATCCTATCTATGGTCATGCAAATCAAGGGTAAATAACATAACTCACGCCCTCCTTTGTGGCGAGAGGCAAGGAATGATTTAAGCACTTTACCTATTTAGATATTAACTAATTCATTAAACCCTCCTTTGTGGCGAGAGGCAAGGTTTACTTCCTTAATTAATCCGGAATCTAATGCAACTACCAACTCAACCAAACCCTCAAGTTCAACCGCTCCTTTGTGGCGGAGGCAATGCCCGAACTAGTCACGCTAATGCTAAACTAATCCCCCTAACTCCTCCTTTATGACGAGAGGCGAGAGCTAAGGTAAAATCAATTTAACAAATTCACAACCAACCCACAAAAAATTCCAAACAACCCACTCAAATCCTCCTTTGTGGTGAGAGGTAAGATTAAAGTAAGTTATCTCTAAATAATTTTCTGCACTTTAAACAAATATTCATCATACATAATCCGGCCAAATCATGGATAATTATGAAGAACACAGCAAAACATATTCAACAAAGACCATAAGATAGAACTTAGCATGTAAATTAAACACACAAACCCTTATTCATAATCCCGGGAGCATAATAGATTTAACCAAGCATGGCTAAATCAAACATCATCATGATATTAATGTTTAAGCACAATATTGAAATCATAAATTAAAAGGGAAGAAAACACCTTGAATTGTGAATCCATAGATGAAATCTTTGTCTAAATTAATGAAATCAATAATCAACGATGTTCCCAATCCGTACAGCTTCAATCCTCCGTAAAATAGCTAAAAGAATGAAACCCTAGCTATTACAAATAATAAAACCCTTGCTTGAAATCTCTCAAAGTTGTCACCCCCTCAAAAGCTGTAACCCTATCCCTATTTATAGTTATTCTATGAAAATATTCGCACATAAGTCCTTAAGGAATTCCTCGTTGGAAAAGAAAACTTAAAGTGGGCCAAAATCGTAAATTTCCACAAATTATGTCAAAAAACTGCGTATTCCCCGACGTCTCGACGTCCATGATCGCGCGTCAAAACGTCCGCGCACGTCGCGACGTGGAGGGTCTGGCGTCGCGACGTCGCGGCCTGTCGCGCGACGTGGGAGGGGTCCCGACGTCGCGACGTGGCTCTCTGGATGTTTCTCAAAATTTGTCCAAAAATTCCACCAAAAATCGCATTTTTAACGTCGTAACGTGGAGTGTCTACGTCACGACGTACACCCGCGTCGCGAAGTGAAGGGTCTGACGTCGCGACGTGGAGAGTTTCTTCAATAATTTCTCGATCTTTCTTCCATTTTTCCTCCACTTTGTGTCCGATTTGACTCCTTATGATCTCCCGCTTCCAAAAGCACACCACGGTCAACAAACCTACAATTACAACACTAAAACGAGTAAAAACGTACAAGAACGTTCAAAGAATTAAGTATAAACCCTACATAACCGGTGAATAAATTCACCTTATCAACCATTATCACCAATTATTCAAACTAGTAATAAATTCATAGCATTGGAAGACTTTCCAGCTTTACCTTATGTTCAAGTAGATAGTACTCCTTCAGCAAAAATTCAACATCAAACTCATAGACAATTAAGTCAATCCAGTACTCCAAGAGCTTTAACTCCTTTACCTATTCAAAATACTCCTACTTCATCTACAACTTCAAGATCTCCTTATATAATCAAAAATCAATTTGAGTATATTATACTCACTTCATTCAATGACACTCCTGATATTCCATCTTTGAAGGCATATACTCAAAAAATTTTCACTAATGATTTTTATTGGCTTTATGAAGATTCAACAAAAAATCAAAATTTTTATGAATTTATTTTGGTAGATTCAACATCTATAGATATAGTTCAGCATAGAGACGATTCAAGCAGAATAACTCATTCAAAACGTATAATAAAAAAGGTTCTTAGTCTAAAAGAATGGAGGACAATGCATACTCAAAAATCATTTTCAATTCCATTTGTTCCTTAAGGCTACTCATACGAAGATTACAAGCAAGCCTGGTTTAAGGCATTTTATATTTGACCATTCGATCACTCATGGTTCTTTACATTTAATAAAGAATGCCAAAATGATTTCCCTCTATGGTTTTATAATTGGTGGAAAACTCATGGTTCCCAAGAAGATATCCTGCCAACTTTAGCTAAAGAAGGACTTCAAAAATTCAAGAAAGATACTAATATGGTAGAATATATCGAAGAAATTCAATGGCATGCAGCACTAAAAGTCCCATGGATTTGGTGCTGGAATTTCCAAATCATTCAAGTCAAACAAAAGCTGAAGCCAATGTCACTGGTTAGGCAGTATAGAGTAAAATGGTGGTATTCGGGGCAGAGAACATATATTCATACTTACTAAACAAGTTTTTACACACTATACATATTTATTCCACTACACACATTTTCACACACTTCATTTTTACACATACTATACATATTTTTATACACTATATATATTTACACAAATTATGTGTTATATATATTTATACATATTGTGCACATTTTCAAAATACTATAGATATTTAAACATAGTTTACATTCACATATTTTCACCTACTATGCATATTAACACATACTATACATATACATTTTGACACACTATAAATATTTATAAAAGTTAAATAGATTTTCACACACTATTCATTTTTATACATATTTATATATTTTCATACATGATCATTGTTGAACAGTTAATATAAAAGTTTCGTAATTCATTAGTAAATTATACTCTATAAATTATACTTTTGGTGACCAAAGTAAACATTACTAGAACCTTTTTATGCTTTTATATTTTTAAAATTAAATGTAATTAAAGTATTATCAATAATGGAATATATACATCATGAATATATTACAGGGTTAAATTTCATGGTATGAATCCAAGAAAGCCAATACATACCCGAGTGATCTCTTTGAAATAATATAATATTTGAGTGTAAATATATAAAAGAATAAAGTAATAGAAAGAATAATTAAATGATCAATTGATATTCAAATAGAACAATATAATTAGAATAATAATAAATAAATATATACAGTTTTGATATAAAGAGAATTAGGAAAGAATATATAAGTGAGAACAAAATATATTAAAATAATAAGGAAATTGAAACAATAATTAATCTATTAATTGAAATTCAAATAGTATAATATAATTAGAATAATAATAAGAAGTGAAATAATATATAGAGTTTTGATATAAAGACAATTAAGAATGAATAAATAAGTGAAACAGAAAGATATGAAAAGTTTTGTAAATGTGTGAAGTATTTATAAATATATATCGTATATGGAAATGTATGTAGTATGGGTAAATAGATTTAATTTGCACAAATGTGTGTAATATGTATAAAATTATATAATTTGTAAATTATGTAAATATATATAGTGTGTGAAAATATATGCAATATGTGTAAATAAACATAGTTTGTGTAAATATGTACAGTGTGAAAATGCTTGTAATAAAGGTAAATATATATATGTATAGTGTATGTAAATATGTATAGTGTGTGAAAATATATGTAGTATGTGTAAATATATTGTGTGTGAAAATGTGTGTATATATTTAAATATGTTTAATGTGTGAAAATATATGTAGTGTGTATAAATACGTGTAATGTATGTAAATGTGTACTATTTGTAAATATGTATGAAAACATGTGATATATTTGTAAATATGTAGTGCGTGAAAAAGTGTGTAATATGTGTAAATATATGCAGTGTGAAAAAAATATGTAGTAATTGTAAGTATGTATATTGGTTGAAAATATATGTAGTATATGCAAATATATACAGTGTGTAAAAAGTAAGCGTGGTATGTAAAATTTGAACCAAGGTTCATGATGTTTTGAAAAACGCTTAATTAATAAATTTTGAAGGCTTTAATTGCACTATTAATTATGGTTGTAAGTATGTATATTGGTTTAATTGCACTATATAATAATAGAAATTGAATTAATATATAGAGTTTCAATAAAAAGAGAACTAAGAAAGGAAAAATAAGTGAGAAAAAATATTTATAAATAGGGGTACTAAAAATAATAATTAAACTATTAATTAATATTCAAATAGTATAATATAATCATATAATTAGAATAATAATATCAGGTGAATTATTGTATAGAGTTTTGATATAAAGATAATTATGAAGGAATAAATAAGTGAAAAAGAAAGATATGAAAAATGTTTTGCAAAACTGTGAAAATGTGTGGAGTATTTGTAAATATAGATTGTGTGTTAAAATGTATGTATTATGGGTAAATAGTTGTAATGTGCAAAAATATGTGTAAATATATATAGTGAGTGAAAATATGTGTAGTATGTATAAAAATGCATAGTGTGTGAAAATATGTGTAGTATGTATAAATATATATAGTGTGTATAAATATGTATAGTATGTGTAAATATATAGTGTATGAAAATATGTGTATATATGTATAGTGTGTGAAAATATATGTAGTATGTATAAATATGTATAATGTGTGAAAATATGTGTACTATGTGTAAATATATAGTGTTTGAAAATGTGTGAAGTATTTGTAAATATGTATAGTGGTTGAAAATGTGTGTGTATATATTTAAATATGTATAATGTGTGAAAATATTTGTAGTATGTATAAATAGGTGTAATGTGTGAAAATACGTTAAAATGTATCGTGTGAGAAAATATTTAAAGTATTTGTAAATATGTATAGTATGTGAAAATATGTGTAATATGTGTAAATATATGTAGTGTGAAAAAAAATGTGTACCATGTATAAATATTTATACCGGTTGAAAATGTGTGTAGTATGTGAAAATATGTTTAGTGTGTGAAAATGTATGAAATATGTGCAAATGTGTATAGCGTGTGAAAATGCATGTAGTATGTGTAAATATATGTAGTGTACAAAAAAATGTGCAGTAAGTATAAGTATAAATAGAACTGCCAGAACCATAGCTGAACTTACTCCACTAAACTCAAGGCACCTACCCCAACTATGTACTAGTTGCTGAAGAATAATAAAATGGGCCTCCCTCTCTTTAAGAGAACTGCACGAAAGCAAAAGACAAGGAGCTGCTCCACCCAACTACTGGATCATGGATGAATCAGAAAGGTACAACATCACAAGGAGCTGCAGTAAGTCAGAACTGCTGAATGGTCCACCTGCTGAAACAAATACAGGTTTGGTATTATCTCCATCTATAGGCTACCAGTTTGCTGATGTTAGGACTGGTTTTGCCTTGTGTATACTGCTGAGATTCAGGCCACCAGTCTGCTGTGTTAGGACTGGCTTTGCCCTTTGTATAAGTACATTACAACAGGTTGCAAGGTACCACTGAAGTTGAAGTTCTCATCAAGAATTGCTGACTAAGGATCGAACTTGAGTTTGGCTCATTACAGCTGTACTTCAACCAGGTTGCAGTTAGAGATACATTAGTTTGATCAAGATCAACCCTTAATCACACCTAGTGATTTTTTGCACAGCCGTGGGCTGTTTTTTGCTTTTACCCAAGGATAGTTATATAAATGGAGGAGCCCTCACATAAATAGGGTATATCTCCATTGCTTTAAATTTTTGTACTAACAAGTGTAAATGGAGTAGTACTCCAAGTTTATTATTATGCGCTACATTTGTAAATGGAGTAGTACTCCACATTCCATATTTTGTTGGCCTTAAGAACAACCTCCCATTAGGCCTTTGGCATGTAAATGGGATTTTGCTCTTAGGGTTCTCATATTTTGTAAGAGTGATTTTAGGGTATATCCATCACTCAAATCGTTATCTAATATATTGGGAGTGGCGCCCCACCTCAAAAAGAGGTTAGCCAAATAAAAAAAGTATAAATATTTATAGTGTATAAAAATGTGTGTAATATGTATAAATATATATATATATAGCATGTGAAAATGTATAGTATGTGTAAAAATTAGTGTTTAGTGTGTGAAAATGTGTGTAATATATGTATATTATTAAATATGTGCAGTGTTAAAATGTGTGAAATGTGCATAAATATATATATATATAGCATATGAAAATGTGCATAGTATATGTAAAAAAATGTGTATTATTTGTAAATGTCTATAGTGTGGAAAATGTCTGTAATATGTGTAAAAATGTATAGTATGTGTAAATATGTAAAATTTGTGAAAATATATATAGTATGTATTAATATATGTAGTGTGAAAAAATATGTGCAAATGTGTATAGTATGTAAAAATGTGTGTAGTATTTGTAAATATGTATAATGTGTAAAAATGTATGTAATATGTGTTGTATGAAAATTTGTGAAGTATGTGTAACTATGTATAGTGTGTGAAAATGTGTGAAGTATTTGTAAATGTGTATAGTGTGTGAAAATATGTCAAATATGTATAAATATGTATAGTGTGTAAAAATGTGTGTAAATATATAATGTGTAAAAATGTATGTAAATATATAATGTATAAAAATGTGCGTGTTATGTGTAAATATATGTAATGTGAAAAATGTGTGTAATATGCGTAAAAATATATGGTATATGAAAATGTGTATAATGTGTATAAATATGTAGTGTGTGAAAATGTGTTAAATAAGTATAAATATATGTAATATGCACAAATATGTGTAGTATATGTAAAAATGTATTGTGTGAAAATATGTGTGGTATCTATAAATATGCAGAATTTGTGAAAATGTGTGCATTATATATAAATATATCCAGCTTACAAAAAGATGTTTAGTATATGTAAATATATATAATGGGTAACCATTATGAGTTTTGAAAAGTGAACCCTATTTCTTATCATCTTAAACTCACAGAAAACCCCTAAAAATTTTTGGGAGCCAAATAATAAAAGAAGGAAGATATAAATCAAGTGATCAAGGCAGTCAGGCCTTAAATTGAATTGGGAAGAAAGAGTTTGGGCTTTTCAATTGAATTGGGCTTTTTCGAATTTAAACTTTTTCTTCTCTCTATTGTGTTTTATCAAGAGGCATATATGATTTTTCACTCAAATATATTACATCTCAATAAATTTGTTAGTTTTATATATATATAAAAAGAAATATATGGGGTAAAATATAGATTTTCAAATTACAAGAAGATAATTAACAAACTCGGTAAACTGCATGGAAGTATTTAACAATTAACCATAATTATTAACGCAATTATATGGACAAAAAAATTAATACAATTAACACTCATATAGGCACCGTACCCAGCGTCGATGTACATACCAAACATTTTCATGCACTATACATTTTTACACATACAAGACATTTTTTACACATTACATATATTTACAAATACTATATACTTTTTTACACATTATATATTTATATATAATTCACATGTTTTCCCACATTATATATTTTTAGATTTACTACACACTTTTTCGAATATACTATACATATTTACACATTCTCACACACTACACACTTTATCGAACACTACATATATTCATATATACGACATACATTTTCACACACTATACATATTTATTCCACTGCATATCTTTTCACACAATACAATTTTACACATACTATACATATTTTCACACTAGTGTGTCGTTTATGTACCAAAATTAATTTTTACTCCAAAGGTTTTACAATAGTGTAGTGACAGTAAGGTCGATCCCACAAGGAACAACAAAATATTCTCATTCATTAATTTGCAATCTTTGTCACAACAGTTAAAATTAAAAAGAATACTAATAAAAACTAGAGAATTAAAATAAATTAATGAACATAATTAATCAATATCAAAATTACCGAAATTAAAAACTTAAAAAAAAGATTTGGCAAATAAGCAATCCACACTAATCAATATTTGTTGTTTATTGACGCAAAGATAGTAATTTCATTTCAATCAGTTAGTTAAAGGACACCGAGAATCAGCTATGACATATCCCAATCCTTCCTTAATTATTCTATAGTTGACAAATATCAGCTTAATCAACTATTTCCCTATTCATAACATAACCCGGTCGGAATAAGCCGATCACTAGGTTCAATGTTACAAAAGCGGAAAATATTAGAAGGACCTAACTCTAACAATTTATATCATGATCAACATGCAATAATTTGTTAACTGTTTGTTTCCATCTACCTAGACAGTAGCTTTACCACTTATTAACCTTACTTTTAAATCTAGTTATTTAACAAGGGATTAATTGGCTCAACATAAATTTATTAAAGTTGATCAGACTTTAATTAATCTAGGTAATAATCGCTATGCTCAGAAAACTCACAGAATTAATTATGAAATCACTAAGTAAAAGAATTCGGTCTCACAACTTATTCATGATTAGCGCTTCATTACTTACTCGCCAAATAAAGAACTACTCACAACTCATAATCAAAACAACAAAACAATAATCAATTAATGAAATAAAAACTGAATTAAATAAAGAAATTCAAAACCACCCAGACTGTACTGCTGAACTGCTGCTTTAGCTGGGCAGCCGCTATCGTTCTGAAAATACACTAAAGAAAAGCTGTTTACTAAAAAATGCTAAAAAGATATCAGAATACCTCTACCTAATTATCCTCTTCTCTTATATAAAAGAGAACAAACGTCTTTTCCTAATTTTACTAAAACAAGAAATCTTCTTGTTTTCCAAAATCAAATCAGCCATATGCGGTTCAATTATCCATATATAAATACATGTCCTAATTTGATCATTCCACTATTTTGGTAACTTCCTCTTCTTTGCCAACTCTTCACTCCTATCTTCAACACTTTCAATCCTCCAAAAATCTCTCCAAATCACCTTTATCTCCTTTACACACTTCGCATTGAAATCTTCCAGATTCTGCAACAAATAAAACCAATTAAGTGCATATTTTACCCCATCAAGCACATTAAAGTGTACATAAAAATATGAATATTCTGTGCTCATCAAATATCCTCACATTTAAGCCATGCTGGTCCCTTAGCATTTACACATAAAACAACTAACAACTAAACAAAATCTAACTAAACCACTTTACTAATAATAACCATTCCAGCCAAGCCGAGAAACTCTTTCAAAACAAAATTCATGCTTAGTCCAGGTAATAAGTACATGCATAATCAAGTCTTCCAGGTCAAAATAATCCTGAGTAACTTTCCAGGATCACTCAAGCACTCATAGATGTTTACAATTGGGTTCAACCACTCATTTTAAATTGCGCATGGAAACTTACTACAAAGTTTGCAAATATGTCACAAGATAATCATAGTATCAAAACTAAACGTGAAACTGAGCAAGTTTTTAATTATATTCAGTTCAGCCGAACCTTGCTTTTAAAGTGAAACACTTCAAAGCAAATAACAAACTGAAAACAAAACAAAAACAAAACAAGACTGTTTTTGTGAAAATTTTCATGATTTTCTTTTTTTTTTGGTGTTTGTATTTTTTAAAATAAAGTAAAACATCACAATGAAAAAGAACACAATACACCCACCCCACACTTAAACATTAACATGTCCTCATGTGAGAAGGGAAAAACAACTAAGACAGAAAATAGAAACAACTAAACAAAATAAGAAAACAGAAAAATGAAAAAGAATGGGATAGCCTGAATCATTGTGGGGGTTGCTGTGGGGGCAATCGGCCGTATGTAGAAATTGGAGTATTGTGGCTTGACTAGCTCGGATTTTAGTGATTGCAGCCGTCAAGGATTGTACATGCTCATTTGTATCTGCATAACTGGCTGCAATAGATGAAATCAACAAATGCAGATCCTGCACATCTTCTCTTAAAGCTGCAATACCTGCAGAAGGCAAATTGTTCGAATGAGGGTCCCTCGGCTCATTAAATCACTGGTGACCATCCTTATCTTCTACCAATAATCCAGCATTTCTCAAAAAAGGAATGTGAATAGTAGAAGGAAGACAGTCATTGGGCCATGAGTGACTTAAATTCACATAAACAGGATCTTGAGCTAGCAAGATAGCAATAATATGTCCTAGAGCCAAATTTATTTTATCAATTTTAGACACTCGTTGCCACACAAAAACAATCTAGTATACAAGACTTAATTTTACTGAATTTTTCATCGCCCACAAAATGGTTAATTCATGTGATGACACTACTGTAGCCTGATCATTTCGACCAAAAACTGTGGAAGCTATAAATCGATGACACAACAGTAGAGCGGGAACAGCTATCAAATGTGCCTTAGATCTAGAAGGGGTATCGGGTCTAGGGTCAGAAGGTGCTATTTCTTTCCAAAATTTAGAAAGAGGGACATTTTTGGGTATCCGGGTTTGGGCAAACAGGTATTCATCATCATAATTATAATTATCATCTATAATGCCTAAATGGACACCCAATTCATGTAAAGTCCAATGATAGTCAACATTCAACAGTCGAAATTTTAAAGCAGGAACAATAACAACGGCACTAGAATCAGTGATTTCAGACGAAAAGGATGCATAAAATTCCCATCAAATTCTAACTGGTATTTTCAGTTCAGGGAATTGTAATAACCATATCCACCCAATATTAGAGAAATAATCACAAATATTCTGTTCTACATTCAACACAAATAAACTTTGAAAATAAAAAACCTTGTAGTAAACCACAGATTGTGTTTGAAATATCATATCACCTAAGTTGCGATTTCTTGGTAAAATGTTTGAATTCGGGGTAGAGGGCATTACCTTCAGCAGTGGTGGGAGCCATAGAGGATGAAGCAGGAGCTTTGCCTTTCTCTGCAGCTGTGGCACGCCTAGTGGAGAAAGCAGTGTCTGTTGGTAAAACCGAGCTAGCAAGGTTCTGAGCACGGCTTGATTGATGTCTTCCAGTTGCTAGTGGGGAAAACGGCACTTGGACAGGTGATGGTGTCTTCTTAGAAGGGGAATTTTGCCCCGGCGACCCGGTCTCGGTTCTCTCGAAATCACTTGGAGCATCCGTTCGGTCGGATGAATCACCAAAAGAAGAGGGCCTGTCGGCAGGCGTAGCAGCCTTAATGGCCACCCGCTTTCGGCGTTTGGCAGGCAATTGTGTAGGTGGTGAGGTCTCAACCGTCGTGGTTGGTTCATTGGAAAGAGGTGAAGCATTTGGTGGAGAAGGGGTTTCCCGAGGAGATGGTGATGCGAACTTTACATGTACCATAGTTGCTAAAAGATATGACCGGTGTTTTCATAATCTGGATTTTGGGACCATTGTTTTCATATTCTCTTTAGACGCAATTCAAAATCCAGATTATATTACCAATCTACATTTATGAAGCTCCATATTGTGCAACCAACAGAACTTATGCGCAAACTGGAGTGTGAAAGAAATCGATGAACAATCCAATGACAAGATAAATATCAAATGCTGCATTTAGGTTCGGCTTCCATCCACACAACAAGCTATTTTCAGTCTCAGAAATTAATTCCATAGTTCCAACAAAAAAACAAAGGCTCAAAAAAAGCTTCGGCTATAAATCAAAGCATATGTCCAGAATCAAAAAGCAATCAACCAGAGTTATCATATGTCCATAATAAACATTTAATCAATCAAGCATATGTCCAAAACCTCACCAAATGTGTAGCCTTAGCTATTCGAGTGCAGATAAGAATCTGTCTACCTTCACTTATCAAAAGACAGCCATGAATTTCAAGGAAGGTCACCATATCCAACAAACATCCAAAATCAAAGAACAAGGCCAAACTGGTCTAACTCCGACAACCAGGGGCCACAAATTATACCTGAGTCGTGCTTTCATATACAGCGATGAAGCTTTACAAATCCACATAGCAACAAGTTGGAATTCAAGTCAAAATAAATGGGAAAAAACCAAGAGCAGTAACCTCCTACCAACCAAAAGTAAGTGAAATCCTTGGCCTCTTCTGGTCCGATTATCCTCCAGTCAACAGCAGATCATCCGAAATCCAAACATCAGAGCAAAAACTTGTAAAAGTATTAAACATTGGTCCGCAGTGCAGGGTCCCGGTTCTGATCGCATCCCTTCGAGTTGGCTATAATGCCAACGAGAGTAAATGGTGCTCTGAGAGAATCCGGAAAGCTGCGATGATTCGAAAGAGCCCTGGTGCAGATTTGGAGTGGAAGTCCGTTTAATTTCGGCCAATGGGGGCAGTATGGACTTTTCCTCAAGCAGTATGGTCTCAGCTGGGTTTTTGCCGATTTTTGACCCACAAAATGGTGGGATTTTTCCATGATAGACCATAGAAATGAGCTGTTGTGTAACACGGAGCTCCACAGTTGAATGGAGAAAGTGTAGATCTGCCATGGAAAGCTATCGTCCAAAAAGTCTCGGATCTTGATCTTGGATCTGCCGTTAGCGTCGATCCCATTTGCTTCGTCTGGATCGTCAGCTGAGAGGGAGAATCGTACTCCATTCGTCGTCAGTTCTTGTTGAAGCTCAGACGACTCTGGCCTCCTCTCAGCGTACCCTGTTGAATCGCGTGCGTCTCAGAAGATCCTGTGGTCCGAAAATTTTTGATTGCAAGAAATCGCGTGCGTCTTCAGCCTAGATTCACAACAAATCGATCGATGACAGATTGCCTCGATGACTCACAACAAATCTATCGATGACAGATTCACAACAATCTACAGCTATTTCTGGTTCCCTCGATGACAAAGCACAGAAGGAATCGAGCTTCCGATTATCAACAATCTACAGCTACTTGAAAACCTCCCGTATCGAGGCTTCAAATGCTTGTGGCTTCAATGCACTATTACAGTAGAGCAATGTAAAGTAAAGTATCTGAATCTGAATCGGGCCTTTCAGCTAAAAAGCTGAAAGGCCCTAACACGAAATTTCTTGAAGTTTGTAGAGAGAAGGTGGAGAATTTTCTAGAGAGATGATAGGTTATACTTGAGATAGCAAAATAGTGGGCCTAAAAAAGAAATCTAAAAAGGGCCCAAATCCTTACATATTATGATTATGTCTTCATTCCCAACTTTAATAGTCCATTATCTCCATACGTGCTCTGAACTTGCATCCACTTTTACACCACGAATGCTAAGAAATTTTGGAACAAGAAGATGATTTATTAACTGTTAATAAAATAAAGAAATAAATAAATAAAATAAAATAATGTGAAAAATAATTGAAAATTGGGTTGCCTCCCAAAAGCCCATTATTTAATGTCTTAGACTAGACAATGCCTGACAACTCAAGATCTGGGTAGAAAAAGCTGCAATTCCTCCACCACTTCTGCTGGAACATTTTCATAAAAGAGTTTTAGTCTCTGACCATTAACCTTAAAAACTGTCCCAGTAGCTTTTCCTTTTATTTCTACAGTGCCGTTTGGGCATACAGCCACTACCTCAAAAGGACCAATTCACTTGGACTTCAGTTTTCCACCCATAAGGCGTAACTTAGACTGAAACAAAAGAACTTTGTGACCAATACCGAATTCTTTCTTCCTCAACAGGCAATCATGGTAAAGCTTGGTGCGATCTTTGTACCATATTGCATTATCATAAGCTTCTAATCGAATTTCCTCTAATTCCTGTAGTTTAAATTTTCTTTCTTCCCCACACTTAGTGTCATCCAAATTGAACTATTTGATGGCCCAATATACTTTATGCTCAACTTGAACTTGAAGTCGACATAGCTTTCCAAAAATTAAGCGATATAGAAACATTTTGATTGATGTTTTAAACGCGGTTCTATATGCCCATAAAGCATCATCAAAGCTAAAACTCCAATCCTTGCGAGAGATGTTCACTGTTTTTTCCAAAATCTGTTTGATCTCACGATTCGATACCTCTGCTTGGTCATTAGATTGAGGATGATAAGGTGTGGTAAGTCGATGATGCACTCCATATTTTTTCATGAGAGCCTCAATTGTCCGGTTGCAAAAATGAGTGCCATTATCACTGATTATAGCACGAGGAATTCCATAGCGGCTGAAAATAGCTGACTTTAAGAATCCTGCAACCACTTTTGAATCATTAGTACAGGTGGCCTTTGCTTCCACCCATTTTGATACATAATCAACAGCTAAAGGGATGTATAAATTGGAAAATGAACTAGGAAATGGACCCATGAAATCCATACCCCAAACATCAAATATCTCACAAACAATGATAGGTAATTAAGGCATTTCACCACGCTAAGTAATATTTCCTAACTGTTGACATCTTAGACAGCTATTACAAAACAAATAGCCATCACGAAAAAGTGACTTCCAATAAAATCCACTGTCTAAAACTTTTCGTGTTGTACGTTTTGGACCAAAGTGACCTCCACATGAATAAAAATGCTGCAAAATATCATTTACTTCATTTTTTGGAATACATCTCCTCAAGATTTGATCAGTTCTAATATTCCATAAATAGAGATCATCCCAAAAGTAATATTTTGCATCACTATGAATTTTCAATTTCTGAGCATGTGTAAGACTATTAGGTAATTCCTTACTGACTAAATAGTTAACCAGGTCCTCAAACCAAGGGTCCTTACCCGAGTTACCTGTTAAAGTTCAAAGCTCTTCATTGGGAAAAGTCTATCGTATGGGCAAACGCTCATAATCAAGAACCAACATGCTTAAATGACTAGCCACATTGTTTTCAGCATATTTCTTATCCTTGATCTCCCAGTCAAATTCCTGTAAGAGAAGAATCCAACGAATAAGACGTGGTTTAGATTCCTTCTTAGAAAACAGAAATTTTAAAGCAGCATGGTTAGTGTAGACAACAATTTTAGAGCCTAACAAATAAGATCTAAATTTTTCAAAGGTAAAAACAATGGCTAGGAGTTCTGTCTCAGTAGTTGTATAATTGCACTGAGCATTGTTTAATGTCTTCGAAGCATAATATATAACATGGCTCTCTTTCCCAAACTTTTGACCAAGCACTGCTCCAACGGTGTAATCGCTTGCATCACACATCAATTCAAATGGAAGGTCCTATTGAGGAGGTTGAACTATCGGAGCTAAAATAAATTTGCATTTAAGTTCATCAAAAGATGCCTTGCACTCTACGGTAAAGGCAAACGGGACATCCTGCTGTAACAGCTTGGTCAAGGGTTGTGCGATTTTAGCGAAGACGTGAATAAATTTGCGATAAAACCCTGCATGTCCTAAAAAATCACGAACTTCATGCACATTAGTAGGGTAAGGCATATATGAAATTAAATCTATTTTTTCCTTATTTACTTGAATTCCCTTTTCTGATACAATATGTCCTAAAACAATGCCTTCCCTTACCATAAAATGACACTTTTCATAATTTAAAACCAAGTTCTTTTCATGCAGCGAAGTAACACCTTGTCAAGGTAATGAAGACACTCATCAAATGAACTACCGTAAATAGTAAAGTCATCAATAAATATCTCAATACACTTTTCAATCATATCAAAAAAATACTCATCATGCAACGTTGAAAAGTACCAGGGGCGTTGCATAAACCAAAGGACATGCATCTATAAGCAAAAGTTCCAAATGGGCATGTAAAAGTTGTTTTTTCTTGATCTTCCTTAGATACATAAATTTGAAAATAACCACTGTAGCCATCAAGAAAATAGAAAAATAATTTTTCAGCTAACCTTTCTAACATCTGGTCAATAAAAGGCAATGGGAAATGGTCTTCCCTAGTAGCGGCATTCAATTTTCGGAAATCAATAAACATACGCCACCCTGTTTGAAGACGCATAGGTAATAATTCATTCTTTTCGTTCCTCACCACTTGAAAACCTGATTTCTTGGGCACTACATGAACTGGGCTTACCCATTGGCTATCCAAGATAGGGAATATGATACCAAGTTCTAACAACTTTAATATTTCTTTGAGAACCACCTCCTTCATATTCGGATTGAGCTTCCTTTGTGGTTCACGGATTGGCTTAGAATCAGCTTCAAGCAAAATCTGATGCATGCAAATTGTTGGGCTAATTCCTTTGATATCAGCAAGAGTCCATCCATTGGCTTCTTTGCCCTCACGAAGAACTCGCAATAATTTCACCTATTGGCCTTGTGTGAGATGCTTGTTAATGATCACTAGAAGTGTTTTCCCAGCATCTAAATAAACATACTTGAGATTATCAAGCAAAGGTTTTAATTCAAGAACTGGAGCTTTTAAAATAGAGGGGAGAATTTTATTTTGGAACTCCTGTTTGGGCAAACACTGAGTGTGAAATTTGGTCACCTATTCTGCGAGAGAGTTGAGAGACATGACTGCTACTGTAATCTCGTCATTAAAGTGAATGTCAACCTCTGATTCAGTCCAACCTTTGGTAATGGCCAATTCCAGTTTATCGTGCATGAACTTGGTCTCAAGATATTCTTGGACTAAAGAATCAATTATATCAAGTGAATAAACATTTTCCACATCAATGGGGTGATCCATAGCCTCAAAAATATTAAGTGTATAGTACTCTCCATTGAATTCACAAGTTAATGGTCCCTTATCCACATCAATCTTTGATTTATCGGTTTTTAAAAATGGTTTTCCTAACAACAAAACCGCAACATTTGTATCATGAGGACTGCTAGACTCAAGGACATAAAAATCAGCTAGATAAATGAAATTATTAACCTTAACCAACATATTTTCCAGCAGTCCTTTTGGATAAACTAATGACCTATCAGCAAGTTGGATGACTAATCTTGTTTCAGCTAATGGGCCAATGTTCAAACCTTTTTTTTAAAGGGGAAACTTTATATCATAATGAGCAAAATACGGTGGCGGATATACCCGACCACACTGTTACAAGCATGTGATCCAAAAATTTGGAGTACTACTCCATTACATGAAAATTCCTATGAACTAAAGCTGGAAATTATAGAAAAGCGACTTAGTGACAAAGTCTCGATGCTCTAATTCCCTTTGCGAAGTATGTGAGTACAACAACCAATTAGAAGGAAACGAGAGAAATATGCCACTGTCAAGAATCATCTTCCAAGTTAAGCATTTAAACTCAATGTGGTACTTTCAAGAATCCAAGCAAATGTGACAGATTTTCATTCTAGGGACAATCTGTTCTGCTCCATCTAGAGGATGCGGTCTGCTCTATTCAACACTTTAAGCTCATGAGATTGACACTAAAATAACCCTTCTTCAGCATATGTACTGAGAACACATGTCTCCAAAGTATATGTTCTGGACTTCAGTTGCATCACAACCAAACCAAGGTCCAATCAACCAAAATCCAGAAAGGCTAATTAACTTCAAAACTCTATATCATGTATAGCCAAACAATATTCCAGTTTCACAACACGGGATAAGTAGAGGAGGGCAGAGTTTCAATCCGCCCACCAAAATTAAGAGAGCAACCATGAGCTCCCCATTCAGCAGTAATCAGAATCAAATCTCAATAAATCCGCCCACGAAATAGGAGAACAACTACCATCAAAAGTACACAATAACTTGCAAGCCTCAACTATAAACAGTAATGCACAAAAACTCAGTCTGAGGTCAACATTAATCAGCAAATGAGAAGGTATCCCACATGAACAGCAATTAACCACAAAATCAATGGTCCAACAGTTAGACGACCAGCAGACAAAGCAAACGATAAAAACCAAACCACAGAATCATGTATCATTCGGAATCAATCAATCGAGCACAGGGCAGTTTTATATCCCCAAGAAATAAGCCAAGCACAATATTCATCAAAATCAGGGCAGGCAGTCCAAATACCCAATTCAAGTTCACCACAAATCAAAAACTTAGCGGATCCCTCATGTCAAATCCAGAATCCCGCTTACCTCCAGGCTCGGCTTTGGCCATTTGAGTGTGAGCCTTTGCTGAGACTTCCCTTGAAACTTCTAAATGATTGAGAACAAGTTGGGCCTGGAATATGAGTAGCCACCGGCAGCTTCAAGAAGATTGTGTTGAGCAAAGCTGAATAGTAGCCAAGCTGTGAGGAGTTTAGGGGATTGAGCTGGAACCTTGACAGGTATGTCTGCCTTAATCTTGACATGTGGTCTTCTTGAGCACAGGCAGCCGTAGCTGCTCCAACAGTAGCTCCGGTCTTGGCCAATGTTCAAACCTTGGTATGTAGCAAAGGGCATTACATTAATAGAAGCACCTAAATCAAGCATGCATCTTCCAATTTTCTTCTCACCAATAACACATGGGATAGAGAACATATCTGGACCCTTGCATTTAGGGGGTAGCTTATGTTGTATAACAGCTGAGACGTTTTCTCCTACCACAACTTTATCCTTTGCTGTATAAGGATTCTTCCTTGCAAGGAAATCCTTCAAAAACTTGGCACACTTTGACATTTTCCAAATAGCATCAAGGAATGGAATGTTAATTTCTATGTTGCTGAAAATTGTCAATATGTCATCTAAATCTTCATCCTTGGCATTCTTTTTCAACCTGTTGGGAAAATGAAAAGGTATTTTAAATAACTGGAAGATTTAAATTAGGAATTACCTCAGATTTCTGTGCTTGCGCCGTTTGGTCGAACGATGCTATTTTATTTTTCTGTTTATCAGTCTGGTTCTTAACAGTCGGTTCTTCTAGCTGCTTCCCGCTCCTCAATGTGATTTGACTAACGTTTTCTCGCATATTAACCTGCACTTGAGATGGTAATTTACCCTGAGGACCTTGTATCTCATTAAAGTGTCTTACTATTTGGGTCATATATACCCAACGCACTTATTGCTGCTTTTGTTTCTTGCTGAAACTTCTGGAATTCTCCTTGATTTTGAACTTGCGTATTCTGTATTAAAGTTATAGAAGTAGCTAGATTAACAATCATATCTTCAAGAAGAACTCCTGACCTGGTGGTAGCTATAAAATTGGTATTTATTTGGGCAGATGCAACTGTTGGTCTCAATTGGGTCTATTGAGAAGATTGATGCTGCGCTGGCTGTTGTGTCTGTTGTTGAGGCACACGATTTTTGTAGCTCAGGTTTGGATGGTCTTGCCAACCTGGATTAAAAGTGTTGGCATAAGGATCGTAGCGCTTTTGCTGATATCCTCCCATTGCACTAACTTGAGCGTCAAGCTCTTCTTGAGTCATTTGACATTGAGTTGCTGAATGATTAGGAATCTTAAAAATTTCACACACTCTTTCCACTTGAGTTGTTCCTATTCCATTCAGTAATTTCTCCACACTTGTTATCAAAGCTTCCTATTTGTTCTCAAATGAAGAATTGGAGATTTCATTCACTTGCTTCATGGATCGACGTAAAGCTTGGTACTGCTGTCTGGACTCACAGGTCTTAGCAATTAAGCTTGTGGCTTGAGTTGTGCTATTGTCCATAAAAACTCTACCACTTGCTGCATCAAGTGTTCTTTTCTTCTCTGGTTGCAAACCTTCATAAAAATATTGAATTAAAAGTTCGTCAGAGATTTGATGCTGAGGACAACTCTCACAAAGTCGTTTAAATCTATTCCAATAAGTTGTTAATGATTCATCATATTATTGCTTAATGCCTACATTTTCCTTTCGACCAAATGCAATTTTAGAAGCTGGAAAATAATTCATAAGGAATATTCTTTGCATGCCATCCCATGTGGTAATTGATCTAAGAGTTAAAGTTTTAAACCAAGCACTAGCATTTCTAGCTAGTTTAATGTATTCTTATGAGACTCCTCAATTGTTCACAGTTTCACATACTTTAATAAAATCATGCAAAAAACAATAAGTATCTTCCTCAACATTTCAATTAAATTTACGCAACAAATTCAGAAAAATGCTTTCAGTTAATAATCTGTGGTAAGCTGAGGTAAAACAATGCAAGAGGCCTGTAATTAATAATTGGATTAGTGGACTCCCTTAATGGTAGATCTTGCTATGGAGCTTGAACAGGTGTCTGCACATTTGGATTAATCACAGGGGCTTTTGGTTGCTGTTCGAATCCAGGTGGTGGCTCATAACCTATAGGTGGCTGGTTCACAAGTGGAGGATTAGCCATGGACGTAGCTTCAGGAAGAAATGTGGATTCTGGTTCTGTTATGGTCGCTGTGGGACCAAACGACTCGTCAGGTTCTGATCCAAAATTGATTCTTTGGCGATATTCCTTCGTCTCCTTCTTCAGTCTTCTTGCTGTCTTTTTGATTTCTGGATCAAAGAGTAAATATGGGTTAGATGATCTGCACATAAACCAAAGAACAAAACAAATCAACTAAAAAGAAAATAATGCTGCTCCTCGGCAGTGGCGCCAAAATTTGGTGTGTCGTTTATGTACTAAAATTAATTCTACTCTAAAGGTTTTACAATAGTGTAGTGAGAGTAAGGTCGATCCCACGAGGAACAACAAACTCTTCTAATTCATTAATTTGCAATCTTTGTCACAACAATTAAAATTGAAAATAACATTAATAAAAACTAGAGAATTAAAATAAATTAATGAACAGAATTAATCAATTTCAAAATTACTGAAATTAATAACTTAAAATAAAGATCTGGTAAATAAACAATCCACACTAATCAATATTCGTTTTTCATTGACGCAAAGATAATAATTTCATTTCAATCAGTTAGTTATAGGACACCGAGAATCAGCTCTTACATATCCCAATCCTTCCTTAATTATTCGATAGTTGATAAGTATCAGCTTAATCAACTATTTCCCTATTCATAACATAACACGGTCAGAATCAGCTGATCACCAGGTTCAATGTTACAAAAGGGTTAAATATTAGAAGGACCTAACTCTAACAATTTATATCATGATCAACATGCAATAATTTGTTAACTGTTTGTTTCCATCTACCTAGACAGTAGCTTTACAACTTATTAACCTTACTTATTAAATCCAATGATTTAACGAGTGATTAATTGGTTCTACCTAAATTTATTAAACTTGATAAGGCTTTAATTAATCTAGGTAATAATCGCTATGCTCAGAAAACTCACAGAATTAATTATGAAATCTTTAAGTAAAATAATTCGGTCTCATAACTTATTCATGATTAGCGCTTCATTACTTACTCGCCAGATAAAGAACTACTCACAACTCATAAACAAAACAACAAAACATAATCAATTAATGAAATAAAAATTGAATTAAATAAAAAAATTCAAACCACCCAGACTGTACTGCTGAACTGCTGCTTCAGCTGGGCAGCCGCTATCGTCCAAAAAATACACTAAAGTAAAGCTGTTTACTAAAAAATGCTAAAAAAATATCATAATACCTGTACTTAATTATCTTCTTCTCTTATATAGAAGAGAACAAACGCATTTTCCTAATTTTACTAAAACAAGAAATCTTCTTGTTTTCCAAAATCAAATCAGCCATATGTGGTTCAATTATCCATATATAAATACATGTCTTAATTTGATCCTTCCACTATTTTGGTAACTTCCAAGAATCCTCTTCTTTGCTAACTCTTAACTCCTATCTTCAGCCCTTTCAATCCTCCAAAAATCTCTCCAAATCACCTTTATCTCCTCTGCACACTTCGCACTGAAATCTTCCAGATTCTGAAACTAATAATACCCATTAAGTACATATTTTACCCCATCAAGCACATTAAAGTGTACATAAAAATATGAATATTCTGTGCTTATCACACACTATACATTTTTAGACAAATCATGCATCATACATATTTATACATATAGTGACCATTTCAAATACTATACATATTTTTTATGCATAGTTTACAAATTTTTCGCACACTATATATATTTCACAAATTTTCATCTACTGTGCATATTAACACATACTGTACATATACATTTTCACACCATATGCATATTTATATATGCTAAACACATTTTCACGCAATTTATTTTTATACATATATATACATTTTTGTACACTACCATTGTTGAACATTTAATTTATAAATTTAGTGATTGATTAGTAAATTATAGTTTGCAAAAAATATTTTTGCTAATGAACGTAAACATTAATAGAACTTTTTTACACTATTATATTTTTTGTATTAAAATTAATCAAATCACAATTATATTAGTTTTATGTATTACACTAAATAAACATTTATAAAAGGCAATACATATTAAAACAACATGCTAGCACGGTTTTGCCACTTAGTCTTACGATATACTACTTAAAAGAGAGGACACCCTTAAGATTTTGGTCGTACGCACGTGACTTAAATGTTGGCCTTATCTTCTCAAACTGACGCTTTTGGGCCAGATGATGTGGCATTATAGAGAGTCTTTTCGTGATACAATTTCCAAACAATGAGCTAATAGTAAAAAAACAAACAATCTGCAAGTGGTGTTCACATTAGAATAGGCTTGGTCTTGGAAAAAAGAAATCTTGAAAAAAGGAATTCCTTTTACTCATATTTTTCTAGACAGGCACAATCTGTAATGTTTTTGAATTCTTCCTTTCGAATTTCAAAAAAAAAAAGTCTGAAAAATAAGTTTCTTTTGCTATATTTTCTTGATCCCTATTGTTTATGAAATATGGAAAGCAAAATTTGAAAATGGGCGACATAGATGTGGTTAGGTGTCTTTGTGTTTTCAACAATCTTTAATATTGTGCATGTGTTGGAAAAAAACAAAAACAAAACCTTTTGTTATTATCTTCTTTTGGTTTTAGATCTTGAGATCTATTTACAGGAAAATGTTCTCATTTTTTTAGTTATGGGTGGTATTTTGGGTTGGTTATTGGTGTGTTTTGGGTTTCGTTTGGGTTTTAGATGCTTCAGCTTATTTGAAATGCTTGTTTTGGGTAAAAAATACAGGGGAAAAAAACCTTTTGTTATCATCATGTCTTGGTTTTAGATATTGAGATATATTTAATAAAAAAAAGTTTCCATTTTTTAACTCGTTGGTGGTTCTTTGGTTTGGTTCTTGGTGTATTTTGGGTTTCGTTTGGGTTTTAGATGATTGAGCTTATCTAAAAGCCTAATTAATGAAGTTCAAAATTAGCCAAAACCCTTTCTCGGTGAAGATCTCTTCATGATATGGTTTATGGGTCAGTTCTTATGAAAATTACTTCTTTAACCCTGGTTTGGATTATTTGTATGTTGTGTAGATTAAAAGGTTTCTCGTAATTTCCTTACAGAGCTTGCCTTTTCATTCTACACAGATCGGTGGATAACTGTTTTTTTTAGTTTTGGCTTTCTTGTGACTGAATATTGCTCTTGTCTTCACATAATGTGGATTAAGAAAGTCAAATCAATTTTGGGATGTCTCAATTCGTACTCTTATTAGAGTCTAATTGCCTTTCAAAATTACTAGTTACTCTTATTTTCTTGCAAAATTTATGCTTCTTTCTTTCTAGCTCTCTCTGTTATTGCTATTTGCTCTTTTGCTTTCAATCCTAACTTCTGCATCTTTCCAAATTGGGTGAGTATTTAAAGATGTTTCAAAGGTTTTCTCTTTTGTTGCGTTGCAGAAATAAAAGATAAGAAATGAGAAATAAAAACACAACAATTTGGAATTGAGCTTTACAGTCAATTTTCTAATGCATCTCGTTGCTACTTTTGGTTGAGTACTTTACACTACTGTCCATGTGTTTACTGCATGTATTATGGTGTTGATGTGTTTTACTTTTTGGGCTTTTGGGAGAATTTGCATGGTTAGTTTTTCGGTTTAGTCGACAGTTTGCATGCCTTCAAGTTCTATTCGGCATCTTTATCGTTTAGATTTTTCTGCATAGTTGCATCTTTTTGTGATTTTTACTTACAACACTCACTCTTTGGATGTTATTTGATCTTACTATCTCTGTATCTTCCTGTTAGTATGCTACCATATTTTAAAGTTGTGGAAAGGGTTTGTTTTGGATTTGGTTACTTTCTTTCTTTATTATGTTCTTTTTTATTATTATATGCAGTGCATGCAATATCACGTTGTTCTCAAGGTTTACTCAGAACCTACTCTATTGGTATTCATATTCATGCTTCAATTTAGAAGTTTTGAATGTTACATATTTGTTTATTTTATACTACTTTTTAGCCTGCTGTGTCTGAATATATATATATTTTTACACATTCTTTTCAAATTATTATTATGATCTTTAGCTCAAACTATTTTTGTGTTGTTAGGTTTTTTTATGGGTTTTAATTCTTTTGTAGCAATTTTGATAGTGTGATAGTATTTTATTTATGTATAATAATTTTGTTTTCGAGTGTATTTTTTTGTGTTTCATGCAATATTACACTCTTCTTATTAATCCTAAGTTATTGTATTCATGTTTTAAATTAAAATCCCAAAATTTTAAAGATTTACTGTCTCATGCATCTTGGTATTATTGCCGAATATATCATGTTTTTTAATGTATGATGATGTTCTTTGAGGAAAAAATTTCTATATTTTGTTGTAAGTTTTTTAAATTTTTTGTAGGTTGGAATCTTTCTTCAATGTTGGCTTTTTATGTATTTTGTTGAGTGTATGATAGTTGTGATAGGATGATGACTATTTATTTAATGTCTATTGGTTTTGAATTTGTTTGTATAGCTATTTATCTTTATTAATTGTTCATTTCTAATTTGTACTCTTGGGAGTTTTTGCCCCTGCAAATTTACGCTTCTTATTTCAACTATATCAGACTCTTTGGCTACTTTTTGGATATTACAAGGGTGAGTAAACTATAATGCTAGCATTTTTTAGTGATTTACTTCCTTTTCTTATTTATATGCGTTTTTGAATTGTTGTCTTTGCATGCTATCCATTTATTGATTGTTTGTTGCTATTTTTTATATCTTTGCTAGTATTTTTGTTTTTTGAGTTATTTATGCTATTTTTTATATCTTTGCTAGTAACTCTCTAGTGTTTGATCCTTTTAGAGTGATTTCCATTTGGTACACTGGTTTCTTTGTTCTTTCGAAATCTTCATTTGAGATGGTAATTAGTTATTATGTTGTGGTTTAATCAAATAGATAGAAATGACGGTTATCAACTTTCATCAGCTTTCGATGGATAAAAATGCTAAGCGACGTGAGCTCTATGCAAAAATGCCGCAAGATAGAAATGATGAATTGCTGCGGTTACATAAAAAAGCCAACAAAACAAAAAGAAAGGGGAGAGTTGAAAATGCACAGCATTTGAGACCTCCCTCTCATCAATCTACTATTTTGAATGGTTTGTGCTATTTGACCAGTGCACCAAATTAAAAAAAAAAAGAAATTGCCAAGTTTTCTGCAGAGGTATAATTGTCTTTATATATAGGCAATTCTATCTTTGTGTTCAACAAATTTTTTTTTTGGATTAATCCGAAAATTCTGCCAGAACTATGTTCACAAGTAGAAAGGAATTTGAACGGAGTATATGCTATATCTGGATCTAGGTTTGAAGATATTTCGTCTTCATCTAATCAATTCTTGCCTACTTCGACGTTTTCTATTCAAGATATAAATATTTTTAGCCAAACTAATTATATAGTTATTGACTTACGTAGTGTATTCATTTGTTATTGAAGATTTAGTCAACACTATTATACAAATTTCTTAGTGTTGGATAGGTTTTTTTATAAATTGAGTTTATTAAATATTTACCAGAAAATTAAAGGCACCTTTTTTTTTAAATCCTTGTCACAAATTGGTTAGGAGTTTTACAGGCCCAAAAATATATATGATGGTTTTCTATTTTTATAGAATGGTAATCAAAGAGTTCCCACTCAATTTACCTACTATTGCAGTGTTAATGATTCATACGGATTGTTAACAGACAACAGTGTCAACAAAAGTTACGCTATTCTGAATTTTTACAGCAACCTTAACAATTTAACTACTTTCTATGTTAGTTTGCATAGAAAAATATTTATATGCAGCTTTTTACTTGGTTAAACACTAGTCAATTTTTTCATATAATACAATGTCATCTTGTTTTTATATTGGCTTCTAACGAGCTTGTGTCAATGTTTTTATTATATTTTTATAAAACAGAAAATGTTATATTAGTTAGATATTTTGAATAGCAAGGTTCTATAGTTTGTTGCTAAACATGGAATATAAAATATTTAACATTCTTTTTTAAATCGTGTATATCATTATTTTTTTTATTCTACCACATTAGTAGGGGTACAATTCTAATGAATTAATCTTACTTCATGGTTTTTTTTATTCGGCAGATGGCAAAAAAATCCCGAAGATGGAAATCTGACTCTTTCGATCAAAATCTTCCTAAAGAAGCTCTTACTCTTCTATATGCTGCTGACTGCACATACTGTGGTGCAAAACAGTTTCCTTTAGAACCTCTGAATTTTTGTTTTGCTAGAGAAGAGGTATCATTAGTAATTCATGCTATGTCGTATGACCTTAAAATTTTATTTATTGGAAATAATGAACAATCACTATAGTTTAGGAAAGATGTTCGTACTTACAACAATCATTTTGCATTCACATCTCTTGGTGTTAAGTAAGACCGGGAGCTTACAAAAATTATAAATTGTAAATATATTTTTCATGTTCAAGGTCAGGTATATAATATTTTTAAGTGGTTTGCAGCCTAGCAATCATGAACCTTCAGGACTTCAACTATATTTTTATGACACTAATGAAGAATTCTTAAGAAGAATGAGCTCTTCTCATAGATTACAGGAAGATACTGTTAGTTTGCTAATGCGCATCCTTTCCAACAATCCTTATTCCAAAATTTTCAAAAGACTTATATTTCTTCATCATATTGATGAGTATTCAATTATGCTTAGTGCATATCCGCAATTAGATAAGCGATGGTATAATCTTCCTGTTGTATCCCAAGTTTTTGACATTTTTAATGAAGCTGAGATGGATTCTATTAATAAAATAGTTAATATTAAGGTTTACACCTATTCTAATAAAAGCCATACAATTAAGAACTACTATTATTGTAATGATCCTCTTCAATATCCTTTGCTCTTCTCTCGTGGCGAATCTAGATGGTATATGAGAGCTCCTATGTCATATGCTTCTCTTCTTACTGTTAATACAAATGTGTATTCATCATTTAGAGAATTTGCTATGCATCTTGGACTTTTGCATTTTTATAATTATATTGAAGAAACGTTTGAAAAGGCATGTGTTTTTCAGATGCCATCTACTCTTTGATTCTTATTTGTTGTTTTACTAATTTTTTGTGCACCCAATGATCCCAAAAAACTGTGGGAAAAATTTGAAATTTAGTTGTCTGCCGATTATCAATGGAATGGAGTTTAGAATAACTGGAATTATAATCATGTTAGGAAAAGAACCTTAGATGACATTAATATGTTTTTAGAAGAAATGGGCAATCATATCAATGATTTCCATTTTATTCCTGCCTATTTTATGATTCAATCTGATCATCCAATGACAAAAGAGTTTCAGAGTGAAACTGAACTCCAAATTCCTGCAGAGGATTTATTAATGTTTTCAATATTGAATGCTGATTAGAAGGTTGCCTGTGATTTTATTTTAGTTAGTGTTTTTTCTGATGAACCACAATGTTTCTTTCTTGATGGCCCTAGCGGCATATGTAAAACTTTTCTTTACCAGTCACTATTGGCCACAATACGATCACAAGGTTTTATAGAAATTGCTGTAGCCATATCTGGTGCTGCGGTATCTTTTCTTCCCGATGGTCGAACTGCACGCTCACAGTTTAAAATTCTGCATGATTTTTCTGAAATAAAAACTTGTCAATTAAGTTAACAGTTTTCTGTAGCAAAGTTATTCTGATGAGAATGAGCCGTGTCCATGTCCATGGTGCCAAAGTTAAACATTAAATGCTGAAAGATTGTGTCACGTTTTGGTATTCTTGACATATCTCCCTTAATATAAGCCGGAATTTCGTGATTCAAATGGCCCTGGAACGATAAGGGATAGAGCTACAACTTTTATGTTTTACGTTTTATTATCGTTGAATATGCCTACCAAGATGAGTAATGTGATTCTGACAGATTACAGTCGCGAATTCATGGACTTTTTGAAGACCAAGATGGTGTGCTTGAGTTTTCTTAATGTGGATCACGCCATTTAAGTCTTATGAGTTATTTTTGAGTTGTAATAATTAAGTCCATTAACATTTAATTATGGGCTTGATTTTTCTTTTTAAGTGTTAATTACTTGGCCCAATTATCTTGCATGATAATTAGGAAAGTAATCTCCTATTTTTTAGGAGCTTGTGGCGTCTTTTCTTTAGGAAACAAAAACGAATTTTGCTTGTGTTGTTATATTAGGAAACTAGTTTGTTAGTTAGTTAGGAAGTCAAGTTGTAATTGGCTTTCATTAGGGTTTCCTAAACACCATGGCCGAATTTACTCCTATTTAAAGGAAGGCCATTGACGTTTTTATGATATATGAAATTGAAAGAATTTTAGCTTTGCTAAAGTAAAACACTTTGAGTTTGCAAAGTCCCACGAAGCCTTTAGTGAGGAGCTCTAGGTTTAACCTATCTGTTCTTGAGATTAGGAACAACCAAACTAATTAAGTTAGCAATTGAGTACATTAGCTAGGTTGATTGTTTTGTAATCATGTTAGGGTTTGATTGGCTTAACATCAACCTTTTTGTTCCATAATTCTTTTCCGCCTTTTTGTTATTTTTGTGTCGTATTTTTTTTTTTTAATTTTCTAGTCAACAACGATCCGAAGAGTGTGGATTGGTGGTCCAGGAGTTCGAGCCTCGGCCATTCATATCAAGTGGTATCAGAGAAAAGGTTGTTGCTACAAAATTCAGGTTACAAATTTTCTGTTTTAGAGTCTTCTTGTTATCGAGTTTTCTTGCTGTTTTGTGTCCAAAAATTCTTCTGTTTGTTGCGTCTTTTTCTTGCTGTTTTAAGTCATCTCTCTGCTGTTATTTCGTGTGTCTAATTCTGCACTTTTATTACCCATAATTGGTGCTAAAAATTACGTTGCATCCCTGCTGAAATTCGCCCAAAAAAATTGTCTCACATTTTGCGTCTTGTCTTGTTGTTTGCCTTCCGATTTGGCTGCTGTTTTTGTCCAGTTTTGTTGCGTCAAATTTCTGCTGAAATTCTGCACTTTTTGTGTTTAATTGTATGTTGAAAACCGCATAAGAATTGCATGCAATAGGGCTGTACAAATCGTTAAAAGTCTACTTTCCAAATTCATCAAAACCCTAAATTCTCTTGTGGTTATTGCTTAAATAATCTAATTGACTTGTCTAGTGTAATTTTTGTTCTTGGCTTATTAGTTGAGACAAGTTCCTCTTCTCAACGAATTGTTAGGTCTAAATTAGACTAGGAAATCATCATTGAGAGAATAGATAGGGTATACAAGAGGAAAACTACCTAAATTGAGTGGTGAGTACCTACTCACCAAAGTGAGAAACTTGTGAGATATATATACATATATTTTTCTTGTTTTTTCACTAACGTGCAGGTACAAATGGAGGGTGATAAATCCGTATCACAAGCCTCATGAAAAATTGATATTGATGAACTTTTTCTCATGATTCACAAGATACAAGTCCAACTTGATGAATTAGCTTCAAAACCTAAGCATCAAACCACTAAGAGTTCCACCTCGAGACTCATTAACTTTGATGAGGTTGCATCCGATAAAGAAGAGGAGGACATCATTGGTTCTTCTAAGCATGGTAAAACATCCGAGCTTACTGTTGGTTCTTTTAAATTGATATTAAATACTTTTCATGGAGAAGTAGATCCCGAAACATATCTTGATTGGGTACGAGACCTTGACCATCAATTTGAAGGCAATAACGGCCCCGAGGATAAGAGGTACCACTTAGCCTTCATACATCTCAAGGATTATGATGGCGAAAGACCAGTCAAGACTTGGAGCCAAATGAAAGTTCTCATGAGAAAAAAATATGTGCCTTCACATTACCATCGTGAACTCAATCGAAAGTTACACTCTCTTGTACAAGGAAGTCGAACTATTGAAGATTAATACAATGAGATGGAAGCACTTATGATTAAAGCCAATGTTCAAGAGGATCCCGACTCAACCATTAAGAGGTTCCTTAGAGATATGAATTCCGAATTGGCATATCATGTTGATCTTCAAAGTTATGTTGATATTAATGAGCTTGTTCATAAGGCTATTAAGATTGAGAAGCACATGAAAGGAAAGGGACGAGTTAGTCAATCTTTCACACAACCACAACCACCTTGGAGGAGAGATTCAAAGCGACACTACTCCTTTCGCTCCGCCAACAAAACCACGGACCTTCACTCCAAATCCGCCATCAAGTGCGCAGTCCAACATCCAAAAATCAGTCCCTAAGGCCATGAATTCTTCCCCCCAATCGGCGTCACAACCACAACAAAGATTGAGGCAAATTTGATGCTATAAGTGTCAAGGCTATGGTCACCTTCAATCCAATTGTCCTACTTGTAAGTTGCTGTCTATCAATGACAATGGAGAAGTGGTAAGTGATAATGAAGATGATGAATGTGTTGATATGCCCGAACTTGTAGAGAAGTTTGAAAGTGAAGAAAGTGAATCACATGGAACATATTCCGTTGGTGATTATTGTTTGGTAACTCACAGACTCTTAAATACATAACACATCTTGATGATGATCAATTTCAACGTGAGAACATATTTCACATACATTGCAAGGTTCAAGATAAAATTTGTACCATGATCATTGATAGTGGAAGTTGTACAAACGTGGCAAGTATGTTACTTGTCAAGAGGATGAACTTGACTTGGATAAAGCATCCAAAACCATACCGACTTCAATGGCTAAGTCAATCCGCCGTGACACAGTGACCAAGCAAGTAAAGGTACCATTTAAAATTGGTAATTATGTTGATGAGGTGATATATGATGTTGTTCCAATGGAGGCCGGTCACATCCTTCTTGGAAAACCTTGGCATTATGATAGAGATGTGCTGTATCATGCCAAGAAAAATTACTACAGTTTTGAACATCAAGGTAAAAAGATCAACCTTAAGGCCTTGAACCCGTCACAAGTCTTTGAAGACCAAGTAAGACTTGCTAAGGCATGTAGTAATTTGTGAGAAGAAGAAGCAAAAGAGAAACTTGAGCTTGAAAAGAAAAAGAATGTAAACACTAGTATAGGCCGTGAGCTTGTAATTTCAGGTAGTAGTAGCCGAGATAGTGTTAGTTCTACAGCTTGTTATTTTGCTTCTATGAGTGAGATAAAAAGAGCAATACTAGAGAGACAACATCTTGTACTTATGAATTCTAGTGATCACATTTTACATTGTTTGCTTCCTAGTTCATTTGTTTTGCAGATTTATGGAGTTCCTAGACATCCAATGGAGTTGCAAACAACTCATTATCAATTGGAAGGAGTCCAATCTACCTTAGCTTGTTTTCCACAAGGTAAGCAAGGTAAGTTAGGTAAGTATGAAAGCTTTTTGGTTGATTTCAATAGTTTATATGTCAAGAACTTTGCTAAAGTCAATTTTGTTGATTTTCAAAGTTTATATTCTGTTTTGAATCAATTTCAACATTTTAACCAAATCCTTGTGTATAAAAGTGTTAATTATATTGATTATACTTGTTGGAATGACTTTTCCTTTGAATATTGGGTTCGAGAGTTTGCACAAGTTGTTTTCAATCAATTCCGTAGCCAAATTCATCAAGTTCCAAGAGGTAATCATGTAGTTCAACACTTGGATGGTAAGTTATCTTGTTTCTTAATGAATTTTTCAATACAAAAGGTAATTCATGATGTTATTTTCTATGATTTAGATTATTTATATTCTGATTTTTCTTTAATTGTTGTTACTTTAAAGAATGATAACTTTTCACGATTAACCATATATTCTCAATATAAGGATAATTCACGTTGGTTAATTGACCACTTTAATTTCGAAAAGTTAACCATTGCATTTGTTTGTTGATGTGAATTCATCATACCATCTTGGTTAACTAAAACTCTTTGTTCTTTTTTTTTTCAAATTGATATAAATTTTTGTCATAGTGCATTTAGAGATAGTTATTATGATACATTGTTTGCATTATCCACACTTGTGAATTATTTTGACATTGATGCAACTATTTATTATATAAGAGCATATATTAGTCCCTATACATTTATGTTCCTTATTAATAATTTTGTTCCTTGGACTAATAGATTTATTTTGTTCTTTAGGGAAATAAAGTATTATTGCCCGCGAGGTGTTACATTCCAAATCGACTTGGTTCTTGTTGAGTTCATCATATTGGTGTTTGATTCAGGTGCTCAATTTCAAGATTTGAGGACGAATCCTTTTCGAGGAGGGATTGATGAGAATGAGCCGTGTCCATGTCCATGGTGCCAAAGTCAAACATTAAATGCTGAAAGATTCTGTCACGTTTTGGTATTATTGACATATTTCCCTCAATATAACTCGGAATTTCGTGATTCAAGTGGCTCTGGAATGATAAGGGATAGAGCTACAACTTTTATGTTTTACATTTTACGAGATTCTGACGTTATCATCATTGAATGTGCCTACCTAAATGAGTGACTTGATTCTGGTAGATTACAGTCGCGAATTCATGGACCTTTTGAAGATCAAATTGGTGTGCTTGAGTTTTCTTAATGTGGATCACGCCATTTAAGTCTTAGGAGTTATTTTTGAGTTGTAATAATTAAGTCCATTAACATTTAATTATGGACTTGAGTTTTCGTCTTAAGTGTTAATTACTTGGCCCAATTATCTTGCATGATAATTAGGAAAGTAATCTCCTATTTTTTAGGAGCTTATGGCGTCTTTTCTTTAGGAAACAAAAACGAATTTTTCTTGTGTTGTTAGATTAGGAAACTAGTTTGTTAGTTAGTTAGGAAGTCAAGTTGTAATTGGCTTTCATTAGGGTTTCCTTAACACCTTGGCCAAATTTACTCCTATTTAAAGAAAGGCCATTGACGTTTTTATGATATATGAAATTGAAAGAATTTTAGCTTTGCTAAAGTAAAACACTTTGTGTTTGCAAAATCTCGCGAAGCCTTTAGTGAGGAGCTCTAGGTTTAGCCTATCCGTTCTTGAGATCAGGAATAGCCAAACTAATTAAGTAAGCTATTGAGTACATTAGCTAAGTTGATTATTTTGTAATAACATTAGGGTATGATTGGCTTAACATCAAGCTTTTCGTTCCGTAATTCTTTTCCGCCTTTTTGTAGTGTTTGTGTCGTGTTTTTGTTGTTAATTTGCTAGTCAACAACGATCTGAATAGTGTGGATTGGCGGTCCAGGAGTTCGAGCCTCGGCCATTCATATCAAATTCCTTGAATCTAAACTCATTTTGTAGGATAAGGCTTTGATGGTGAAAAAAGATACAATGAAAGCATTTGATAGGCTTTTAAAAGATATAACAAATAATGATAGGCCTTTTAGGGGATTAGTAGTTGTCTTTGTATGAAATTTTAGGCAAACTTTACTTGTAATTGAGAAAGGTACGAGGGAGGAATAAGTACGATCAAGTATCGTTAATTCCATATGATGGAGTGATTTTAAAAAACTCTCCGTACAAAAAAAGATGCGAGCTACCTTAGATAGTAAGTTCTAAGATTTGTTGATTCGAATTGGAGAAGGAAGGGAACCATTATGATGCGAATTTGGTCAAGGAAGATAATCCTTTAAATAACATTGGCGGCCCGATGACAAGATCCAAGACCAAATGAATAAAAGCTGTCTTGAATGGGTTGCTTAGCAAGGCTATTGTAGGATTCGATGAGATCATCGCTCTAACGTTTACGCAATAAGTATTATGGAATATTTTTCATTGGTGCTCATCAAAGATAATTCACTGGTTCCTAGCATTTTGGAGCTTAAGGAGATTCTGGATTAAAGAATATTCCAAGAGACGATCAATCACACGTGAAGACCTAAAGATGGCGTGCTTTTTGTCTTAATTTTGGATCACGCTTTAGATTATTTGGTTAAAGTCCAAAAATGTTTTATTGGGCTTGTTTAATTATTAATTTCATTTTTAATTTAATAATCACATTGTCCAAGTTATCTAGCATGATAAAGGCATTTGACGGATTAATTTTAGGAAACTTCAATAATGGTAGGTTTTAGGAAACAGGTGGGATTCGATTTCAATTAAAATTAGGAAACATGATTGGCAATTATCCCACATTGGGAAAATACCAATCATTGACACTTCTTGTAGCCTATTCAAATGCATTACTCTCAACGTTTTTATCATGAATGAAGAATAAGAATTTTTCAATAAGGAATTTATTAAGCTTTGCACATTTCTTCAATTTAGGGAGTGAACTGAATTTGAAAACCCAACTTTCTTACAGCTTAAACCTTCAAAGTTTGTTTACTGCTCTTTGTTGAGAGCAAGCCGAGTGGATAGGTTTGATTCAAGAGTACTTGGATTAAATTTATTCCTTGTAATAGCATGGGGAGTTGGATTGGTATATATCCAAAACTCACTTCCAAATATTTGAGTTTGTTTCTGCTTGTTTATTTGAAAATCTGTGTTAGGTCCGACAATTATTGCATAAGTTGGTGGGCTCGAAATGTCCCACGCTACCTTACACGCATCAAAGTGGTATCAGATACTGGTTGCACAATTTTCATGTTATTCTCATGATTCCATTTTTTTTAATTATATTCTATTTTTCATGATTCTCGTGCTTTGTTTGATTCCTATTTGCATATAATTATTTAGGTGTAAATTTCATTACAAGAATCAATTTTGTTTGAGTAAAAAAACAAACGCAGAAAAAAAATTGATTTTTACATGTTTTCGGTAAAACGGACATAGCTTTGTCATACGAACTCTGTTTTTCGCTCATAATATACCGTTTTGAATATCTAGATGATATATATAATTTTCACTAGGCTTTTTTGTGTGACGTTGATCCTATAATTGCCAAATTCTATCATTTGTTTTCATCACCTTACAGGTCCCTGAAGTTTTTGTGAAAATTTCTATCAGCCATAACTTTTTCATTTTACACCCGATTTGAGTGATTCTTTTTCTATTCTTCTTCTTATTTTATGCACTTTCTGATTATATTTGGTTCTTATTGCTAATCCAAATTATCCTCTACACGTGTCCATAATTTATTCTAGTTTCTATATTTGCTTATGATCTAAAATTTGGTTCTAGTAGTTTTGAATTGGGCT
Source organism: Ophiorrhiza pumila (assembly GCA_016586305.1). Taxonomy (NCBI): domain Eukaryota; kingdom Viridiplantae; phylum Streptophyta; class Magnoliopsida; order Gentianales; family Rubiaceae; genus Ophiorrhiza; species Ophiorrhiza pumila. Next base: position 33,880,769 of record BLIW01000009.1, on the reverse strand, counting down.
TGTTTACTAGTTATTTCTCAATTTGGGGTAGTGACTACTTTCGATTAGTGTATATATATATACTGAGAGTAGTTAGGGATAAAGAGAGAAACTATAAACAAAGAGGGGAGTGTACCTATAGCCCAAAACGTGAGAACCCGGAAGGAATCTTAATAACTTGTTATTGTTATTTCTTGTGTTTTCACCATGGGTGGCAAACGGGCGAGTTTGGGCGGGTAGGGAGTGGGTAGTGAGCGGGTATTGAGAAAATAGACCACTACCCGCTCCTACCCTATTTTGTTGATGGGCGGGTTTGGGCAGGTAATAATAAATTTGTGGGTACCCGCGGGTACCCTAATTTAGTAAATTATGGGTAGTTACAGGGTAATTCACGGGTAGTTTGCTTGTAGTTGCGGGTACCCGTAGTGAGGTACCCGCGAGTCCAACCCAACACAGCACTGCATAGTTTTTACACATAGTACACACATTTTCACACACTACACATGTTTTACACATAGTACACACATTTTCACACACTACACATATTTTACACATAGTACACACATTTTCACACACTACACATATTTTACACACACTACACATATTTTACACACACTACACACATTTTACACATAGTACGCATTTTTTCACACACTACACATATGCTACACGTAGTACACACATTTTCACACACTACACATATTTTACACATAGTACACACATTTTCACACACTACACATTTTTTCACACACTACACACATTTTCACACACTACACATATTTTACACATAGTACACATATTTTACACACACTACACTCATTTTCACACACTACACATATTTTACACATAGTACACACATTTTTACACACTACACACATTTTCACACACTACACATATTTTACACACACTACACACATTTTCACACACTACACATATTTTACACATAGTACACACATTTTCACACACTACACAGATTTTACAAACACTACACACATTTTCACACACTACACATATTTTACACACACTACACACATTTTCACACACTACACATATTTTACACATAGTACACACATTTTCACACACTACACACATTTTCACACACTACACATATTTTACACACAGTACACACATTTTCACACACTACACATATTTTCTACACACTACACACATTTTCACACACTACACATATTTTACACACACTACACTATTTTACACATAGTACACACATTTTCACACACTACACACATTTTCACACACTACACATATTTTACACATAGTACACACATTTTCACACACTACACATATTTTACACATAGTACACACATTTTCACACACTACACATATGTAAAGTTTACTTAGCTAGTTATGGAAGACGGGAAATTTGACCGTGTTTCAATAGAAATAAGGTTTATCTCAATTTAATAGTGAAGACTATCATGGCAAACGTGCAATCTGGTATTGCATCATAAAAGGGAATTGAAAAGAATCAGATTGAATTGACAAACTAAAGTGTGGTTTTAATATACGAGACATTTTTAGAGTATGAATTTAGCACATTTTTGTTCACTATTTTGACTAAAATAGTTTTGTTTGATTCCCTCAATAGAGTGGAGTTGTGTTAAAAAAACATTCTTTAAATACTTTTAGTATTTTATCTTATTCATGAAAAATTATTATTATTATTAAAAAAAAAGCACCTATAGATAGAGCCATCAAAATTGACCGACTTCCAAAATGCACTTTTAATCCATAGTAGTTTAGTAATTAATTCATCGATATCATACAAGTTCAGTCCTCTTCCCTTTGATTGTATCACCAAATGCACAAAGAACACGCAGAAGAGAAGCTAAAGGAAGTGATTGGAACACCACAGATAGTCATATGGTGTCAATTAAGATCCTCAAATGTGCAATGACATAAACAAATATATATGTTATTGTCCAGAGCTTGCTTGAAAGGAAACAAACACATTCAGTAGAAATTAATGAAGAAACACTAAAATGAAATGCCACAGTACTTTAAACACTATAAAATTCAATGCTTGAAGCAATGCAAACCAAGATGCTGAAATCGAAACAAAGTATAATTAAACCAGAAGTAAATGAAAAGAATTTCAATGTTTCAAATGATTGATGAACTTTTCAAGATTCCTAAAAGAAGATCCTTGAATAAGTTAACACATTAAAGCATCATACTCAAACAATAATAAAGATTGATCAGGCTAAATAAGCTGAGCTATTGTTTTCCAACAGAATAAATACTTAAAATGGTTCAATATGTAGCTAACCATGAAGAACTCAACACAAATACCAAAACCCATCAAAAAAATTTTGTTCTTTTTGTATTTACTGTGCTGCTTCAATTCAGCAACCAAGTTAGAACAAGTTCTATCCCAAAACAGCAAAATAATAAAGTATACAACAAATTAACCAAAACTAGAAACAATAACAAGAATTGCTTCCAACCCAGAAATTTTATACCATATAACAACACACAACAAGAACAGGATCCAAGAAAATAATAGAATAAAAAAATCCATTAAAAATAATAAAATCCCAGATTAAGTTATAAGTTAAACTATACCTGTTGAATTTGGAATACAGATAAATGATCGAAAACACAACAGAAATTGCTCAAATGCGAGACCCCTTTCAGATACATAATAAGGAGAAAATTTTCAGCTTGCAAGAGAAATAAAAAACTACAGAAATTGCTCAACTGCCAATGACCAGTTAACAAACATGAAGCATATGCACTGAGCATTTTCTTCTTCATTTAACACCTTCCAAGCTCCTGAACAAGCAGAAGAGACTGGCCTACTCATACTTGACATGCAGATACCGCCTTGAAGACAGGCAAAACCCTGCAAAGAAACACAAAGGATTAAGTAATCACGAATAGATCGAGTTCCATCTAAATGAAGATCTGCCACGGCAATTTGTCACAATTTAAGCACCATTCCGCCCACAAAAATGCTAAAAACTTGCAAATGAGGGCTAGAGATGTCAGCCCAAGTACAAGAGCAGCCTAGAAAACTCTCTCGTCCAGTAAAGCACGCGAGAAAGTTTATACATGCATGGTTATACAATAGGTTAAAGATTGCTAGAAATCACGAAACACTAGCAAACAATACTAGAATACTCTAGAATAAATGCATATGAACATAGAGTTGATATGTACCTAGATAAGAGAACCGTTAATGGACTACAACAGTTAATGAGAAAGTGACAGTGAGAGGACACCATTAGAATTATGTACTCAGATAAATTGGGCTCTTTCTTTTTGATTGAAAAACTCATTAACTACAAACAATTAATTACCAAAAAGAAACTTTTACTGAAAAACATAAAAAGATAAAAACTCAATTCAGCAACTAAACTAAAACCATTCATATACAAAATCGCTTAATGGACTACAATAGTTAATGAGAAAAAGTATGTGAATAAAGATAAATTTTTACTATGACAATTCATGAGTCATGACTAAATTTTTACACGCTACACATAACTCCCCCTGGTTATGGTTACAAACAAGCGGGATCAGCTAAGCAAGATAATTGACCAAGAATCTTAACTAATGCTGCAGAGATTAACTTAGAAACAGACAACTGGAAATCATTATTCTTTCCTCTCTTTTTTTTTTGGGAATTGATGACTGGAAAATATTCAAGAAAACACTTGCTTTACACATGACAAGAAAAGGTGAAAAGAGACTCAAGAAAAAGAACCATAGCGCAAGGCTTTTTACACAAAGAGTGGTGTTACCGTTGTAAGCCAGTATTGAAATAAATCGACTCACCAAGGTCCAATATTTTGCATCATTTTCTGAAAATGATAAAGAATAATGAATCTTTTTTGTTGTCATGTGAACTTGTATGAACTGGATTGATAGAGATTTCGATTGAATCTGTAAAGCTTATTTGTTGGACAAATTAAAGATTTGCCAAAATGTTTAGTTTGTCCCACTAATCTTTCCATCATCCAAATCCAAAAAAGAAAGCTGCGCATTAATCAAATCTGATGTCATTCCAATTATCTATGAACCTTTCACACATCTTTATGATTATAGATAAAAAGATTAATAATCCATCATTATTTGTTTCCTTTTCTTTCTTTCTTTCTTCACCATCAACAAAGCCCCATTCCCCCCACCCCATATCACAGCTGCACCATATCTAAAAGATTTATACTTTTTCCAAAAAAATGAAAAACTTTGATTGGAATTTCATAAGGGGCCAGCGAATGCAAAGGTTTATCACAAAGATATCCCAAACGCTTCATCAACATAAAATAGTTAGCTCTTCTGGGATTCAGTTAACACCAAAATCTTGTAAAAGAAACCAAATGAAATGGGTCCAATTCAACATGCTTAATAAAAGAAAACAAGTTACCGACCTTTTCCCCTTAAAACTCACCCTACTCCCTCATCTTCCCCTTCATTGCCTTTTCATTCATTCATTCATTTTCTTTCCTATCTCTTCGTCATTTCTTCAAACTCAATCCAATCTTTTTCTTTTTTTTTTCTCTGTTATTATTCATAAAAGAAAAAAATTAATTTATCTTCATTTTGCTTGCCGAAAAATCGCTGAGAAGATGGAGAAAGAAGAGATCGAATTTAAAGTCATACCTGAAACAATCACGCCTTGTGTTAATAACTGCGGTCTCACAGGAAATTCGGCGATGAATAATATGTGCGAAATGTTTCAATTCAACTACCTCCACCTCAACTTCCTCCTCTGTCGCTTCCGCTGCCGTCTGAGCTATTAAATTTGGAGAGAAATCTCCTAGATCTAGCTCGTCGAAGAGGTCGTCGCCTGAGAGAACTACGGATCGGGCAGAAACGAGTCGAGATCTGAAGGAGGATATAAAGGAATAGACTTCTTCAACGGAGGCTATGGTGGTTAAGAGAGATGTTAATAGGTGCTCTGGTTGCAAGAGGAAGGTAGGATTGACTGGATTCCGGTGTCGATGTGAAAGTGAAGAGTAGAAGAAGGGGAGTGAAGATTGAGCGTGTCTGCCAGTGAAGTGAAGAATGGATGGCTAATACCTAATGATACCCGATAATACCCGATAGTACCCGACAATAACTACCCATTAATACCCTATTATTATTACATGTTAATACCCGTACAACACTGAAGAAATTTTGTTAACAGTGGGAATCTGGATGCTATTAGCTCTAAATTAAATAAATTTTGACAAACACTTTGCTTGGATAAATTAGGCTCTGTTTGGAAAATATTTTTTTTCTTAACATTTTATTACTAAATCAGTAAATTGTCGGTATCTTTTATTTATCAACAAATAATTAGTTATTAACACATAGGGAAAAGATCAAATTTTAAGTAATCCTATTTGTACCTAATGAATATTAATTGAAAGTATTATAAAATAAATATTAATTAAAATGTGTATTGCTTTGATAATATTTTTAAAAAATAAGTTATTTTTTAAAAAATATGTAGTGTGTGAAAAATGTGTACTATATGTAAAATATATGTAGTGTGTGAAAATGTGTGTACTATGTGTAAAATATGTGTAGTGTGTGAAAAAATGTGTAATGTGTGAAAATGTGTGTAGTGTGTGAAAAAATGTGTAGTGTGTGAAAATGTGTGTAGTGTGTGTAAAATATGTGTACTATGTGAAAATATGTGTAGTGTGTGAAAAAATTTGTACTATGTGTAAAATGTGTGTAGTGTGTGAAAAAATATGTAGTGTGTGAAAATGTATGTAGTGTGTGAAAAAATGTGTAGTGTGTGAATGCGTGTGTAAAAAAGTGTAGTGTGTGTAAAAAAGTGTACTATGTGTAAAATATGTGTAGTATTTATAAAAATGTGTAGTGTGTGAAAATATGTGTACTATGTGTAAAATGTGTATCTCTTTCCTTTTTTTTTTCTTTTTTCACTTGAAAATTAATGAGGATAATTTAGGGTAATTAATGAGGGTTGATTAGGGTACCCGTTGATACCCGCTAGGTACCCGTTAATACCCATTTATAGCGGGTATGAGGGTACCCGCGGGTACCCTGATACCCGCCCGCATATTACCCGCGCCCGTTATTACCCTACCCAATAATACCCGTTGCCAAAATGTTGCGGGCTTGGGCGGGTAATTTTAAGGGCGGGCTTGGGCGGGTAATAGGTAGCGGGTAATTTTGCCACCCATAGTTTTCACTAACATTGCAGGCACCATTACGAAAGACAGTTCTAAAACACAGACGGATATGCAATCTCAAATTGCATATCTTGTGGACATGATTAAGGAGTTTTCCATTCGCATGGCAACTATAGAGCGCAACATACCACATAATGCGCAAAATCCAGCTCCAAGACATCTTGACTTTGATGAGGCTACAGAAACACAACACAAGCCCAAAATAACAAAAAATTTTAAAATTAAAATACAAATATTTAGGGTTGATTTTCCCACATTTGATGGAAAATATGATCCAAAGTTGTTCTTGGAACGATTGGAACATTTGATTCAATGTTTGAGGGCAGTGGATTGGATGATGAGGAGAAAATCCATATGGTTGGGATGCATCTTAAAATTTATGCAGGAGTTTGGTGGAAGCAGTTGGTTCAAAGCAAGAGAATGAATGACGAACTACCAATCCGAACATAGCGTGTGACGAGGTCTTTAATGAGGAAAATATATGTACCTACTCATTATCAAAAGGATCTAAAAACGAGTTTGCAAACTTTGGTCCAAGGAAGTATGACTGTTGAGGACTACTACAAAGAAATATAGTTATTAATAATTAAGACCAATATAGAGGAGGATAAGGAAACTACTATGGATCGATTTGTTGGAGGTTTGAATCCATGATTGGCTCATAAGGTTGATCTTCAACACACTTTGGATATGGAAGAAACACTTCATACAGCTGTAAAGATTGAAAAGTACATGAAGTTCAAGGGCCAAGCTTCTTCTTATTCTTCCAAGCCAACTTGGAAAAAGGATTTTAAATCTTTCATATCTAAGACTCCATTTAAACCAAAATTAGCAGTTCTTGAGTCCACTTCCAAGGTCATAGGCAAACAACCTATGAGCACGCCAATGATAACACCTAAGACTGTTCAACACCAACGGGAAGTTTAGTGCTTTAAATGCAAAGAATATAGGCATTATATGTCTGATTGTCCAACAAGGAAGCTCATGCACATCCTTGACAATGGTGATATCATTAGTGAGTATTCTAGTGATGAGAAAATAGTAGCACTTGAGGAAAAATCAGAAAATGAGTTTGAAGAGTCTGACAAACTTAACTTAGTTTCTAGGAGGATTCTTAGTGTACAACCTCAAGTTGATAAAGATGAAGTTCAACGTGAAAACATCTTTCAAAATAGATGCAAAGCTCAAGGAAAAATTTGTTGTATGATAATTGATAGCGGAAGTTGTACTAATGTGACTAGTGTATTGCTAGTTCAAAAATTGGGCTTGACATGCATCAAGCATCCGAAACCTTACAGGTTACAATGGTTAACTCAAAGTGGTGAAGTTAGGATTAACAAGCAAGTGAAGATACCTTTCTTTATTGGAAAGTACCAAAATGAGGTTTTATGTGATGTGGTACCAATGGAGGCAGCTCACTTGTTATTAGGAAGACCTTGGCAATATGATAGAGATATGGTTTATCATGCCAAGAAGAACTGTTATAAGTTTGATTATAATGGTTTGAATGTGACTTATCATTATTAAAGCCGTGGCAGATCTTGGAAGATCAAATTACAATTACAAAAGCTTGGGCTGAGATAAAGGAGTCCGATGTAAAATAGGAGTCTGAGAAACAAAAATATGTAACTAGCACAGGTAAAAAATCTATTGTAGGCCTAGAGTTAGTTCCAAAGAAACTTGTTGTTTTTGCTTCAAAAATTGAGAATACGAAAGCATTAGACAATAGGGAATCATTGTATTTAATGATCTGAAAGGATGTGTACATTATTAATAGTGATCATATTAATGATTTGCCTAGTGTTGTCTTATCTCTTTTGCAGGAATATAGGGACTTATTTCCATATGAGATACCCTGATGGTTTGCCACCTTTTCAAGGGATTGAACATCAAATTAATTTCATTCTAAGAGCTTCAATTCCAAATAGGCCAACCTATAGAGCAAATCCCAATGAGACAAAAGAGATTGAAAGGCAAGTGGATGAACTCCTTGCCAAGGGTATTGTACGCAAATCTCTAAATCCTTGTTCTGTTCCTGTAATTTTGGTTCTTAAGAAAGATGAGTCTTGGAATATGTGTGTTGATTATAGAGCCATTAAATAAATTACAATTAAATGTAGACATCCTATCCCTAGCTTATATGATATATATATTTTTTTTTATTTGGCAAAATCTCTTTTTGAGGTTGGGCGCCACACTCCCTATTTATTTCATAAATTGGTGGATGGAGGATATGCCCAAAGCCATTCTTACAAAATGTTATCCAATTGAATCCAACTCCATTAACATGCCCTTGGCCTAATGGTAGCTGATTTAATGGATTAGTGGAACATAAATGTGGAGTACTTCCTCCATTTACAATCAAAACTCTAACCATTCCAAAGTACAAAAAGCTCCTTTGATCACAAGGAGTGACAAAAAATCCCATATTGGGGCAGTATTTCAGCATTACATCTTTTAGACAGAATTTATAGCACTCTAGTCTAAGTTGTCCAGCATGTGCAACCATTTCAACAAGCAGAATGGAGCATTGTAGCGTCCCTTCCAAAAGTGAATCTACAGGGTCTTTGGTGGTCTTGAAGCCAAAACTTGTATGTCCAAATGGCAGACTTTGGTGCCTAAAACCAGGTCCAGAGGGGAGTAGGTAGCAGATAAATCCAGGGGGGCAAGTATGTGCTTGTAGCCAATTTTCAGATTGAACAAAGTTCTTCAGCATACAATCATTATTTTGGTCCAGATGGCGTACCCTTAAGGGCTTCCCTCTTTTCGACAATGCAGGAGCTGGAGTTTGACCTATCTTACTTGGATCCCATGTGGGTAGCTTATCAAAACTTACCAAAGCCATTGTGTAGGCAGCAACCAAATTGCAGGGTATCGGATAGAGGACAACCAACCACAAGAAACAAAACCAATCTAGCCAAAGTATTATAAAGAATTGGACAAGAACTTGGCAAGCTAACCCTAACCACAGCAGGTTGGGGCCTTTACGGATGTTTGTCAAACCAACTCTAACATCAGCAGGTTGGGTCCATTTAATATCCAGATTTTACGTACGTCCATCTAGGTGCCTGAAGCAGAAACACTTGCCCCTCTTTATCAGCAGGGTCGGTGCCTGGTCTCTATCCATTTTGATCAGAGCGAGAAACTTTGTAGAGTATTGAGCACCTGAGTGAGAAGCCAGGAATCTGGTTGGAAGATTGGCTTCTTTTGGGATTTTGAACAGACAAGCCATGTGTTTGATATTGTCTAGGATGTGTCTAAACTGCCAACCTCTCCATGACTTCTGGCTTAACTGAAAAACATTTGAATCTGATTCCAGTACAATGTTATGTAGTCCAATCTCTCTGCATCTGGATATATAGCTATGAGCTGCTAGCACTTCAACCTGCAGCCTAGAAATAGTCATGGGAAATAGTAATACAGGGAGAGAGATAAGGAGGAAACCCTGAGAATTTTTGGATATTCCTGCAGCTCTCCATAAATCTCCCACCTTAGCCACTGCAATATTGATTTTGATGAGTGGAGGATCAAGGGGCTTTCATTTAATACTGACGAGTACCATTTGTCTTTTGATCTTAAAGCAAATGTCCCAAAAAGCATTCCAACGTAACCCCAGTATCTTTCACCCTTTGGAATTTCAGATGAAAGGCTTGTTTGATTGATGAAAAGATAGTTCCAACTAATTCCTCAGTGCTAATCTTTACATTATCAAAGGTAACCTGGTTCCTCAGCTTCCATAAGTGCAAATAGATAAGCAGGGGGCATATTTTAAATAAGTTCTTAGGCTCAGAAGTTCCTCTATCCTTCCACCAGTTGTTAAGGGTTCCTGTAATAGGCTGGGGTAGGCATTGTATCCCCATTTCCACCTCAAAAGCGTTCCATACCAAACGAGTCAGCTGGTCCCTGACAGTTAGCTGGAATATCCCTGAAGATGTCCTTTGGAATGTAGGGGAAGGTAGTCTCGACTTTGTACAGGTCCCAGCCATTGGGTTCTAGAACTTCTGAGATCTCATTGTTGCCCTGAAGGTTTAAGAGCTCAGCTAGTTTGCCCCTAGGGCTCCATTTATCATAGAAGAGGTTGCAGTCACCCTCTCCTATCTGAAAATGTATGTGTTCCTCTGCTACAGGAGCTATGTTACACAATGATGTCGAGTGTCGCACCTCGTCAATTTTACCCTAAACACTAATGTAGTAGTATAGTAGGGATCGTAATCCACAGGGAAGGCGTAGGTCAAGAATATTGAGCAAATTGTTCTAAAAGTATTGTCACAGAATCTAAGTACTGGAAAGAGGAAAATTCAACACAAAAGAACGAAAACAAAGATGCAAAATATAGCAGCAAACAAGGATGAAACAGATATCTCAGGATTCTTGTATTGGATGAACATATGCTTAATAAATCTATGCTATGCAATCAGTAAGCAATTAAATGCATTGGAGACCTAAATTGCCTAGAAGTCCAAGCTGTGGTCAGCATGGCGACCACACCACTGCTTGTACCCCCAATCACCATCCTCTCCCATGGCGAGGCCTGAGAATGGTGGTATAAGCTCCGCAAAGTCTCAACTTTCCAAGCTAACTACTCTAACATGCAAAGTCCTAAGAACTCCTATGGCGAGGCCCATCCTAGGGTTCACATATCATCGTTGTTAACACAGGAAGCTCCTTTAACACTTTTCCTAATGTTTCAATTCATTAACACTTCCTATGGCGAGGCCTGAGTTTCAGAATTGATTTGATTACAGAAAACAAGTGCAAAGACTTAAACAATCACAATTTAGTTCTCGATTCATGCAACTTCGCTAACTTGATGAATCACTCCTCAATTTAGCATGTCGACCACAATTGAAGCTTGATCCATTCAAAAATAGCTAGGAATTATGAAATTCAACATATGTTTATGCTCAATTCAAATGTGATTTCAATACTCAACAACTAGATCAATTGCATAGCATACAATCTACTAAAACACGTATTCATCCATTAAGAATCCTAAGATATCATAGATTTAGCCAGAAAACATCTTTCTCATTTCAAAATCAACAAATTCCAACATTGATAAGCTCATTCTCACTTAATTGGAAGAATTTACCGACTAATCGAGAGAATTGTTGATTCCTTCGTCAATTGAGAATAAGAAAGAAGAATCCAGTCCAAAATTCACAATCGGAGTTGAGATTGGAGAAGAAATGTTTAGTGAGAGAAAGTCGGTCTAGAGAGAGAGAATGAGAATTCCCGCTCTTTAAAATCAAAAGTCGGTTAAATGTCAGAAGTGAATCCCCTCTACATGTTACCTACCTTCCCTATATATAGAGTTGGGAAAACGTAACTAATACGCAACGTAGAATGTATCAAATATTACAAAAGTGTCCTTAAGGGAAGGAACTAAAAATCAGCCAAAAATGTCAAAAATTCCAAGTTTTAAAAAGTATTCAACACTCCAGCCTTTGGTGTTAATTTCCAGCGCCTTCATCAACCTCAGCCACGAGCCACACGCCTTCAGGCTTAAGTTGTCGCGCCTTCGTTGCTCACAGATCCAGGTGAAGAAATCAGAGTCGAACCACGCCTTCAAGCCTGGACTCTTCAGAAATCAGAAGTTAAACACTTAGCCAATTGTTTAGAAACTCAAACACAAAGTATTTCATGGCAGCAACTTCCCACCAATATTTTATCATGATGCACTGTGAATTAAGTAAAACTTAAAACATGAAAGTTGTAACACCATGTCATAGCTATCCATAGCCATCAAAATCACCCAATGTGGAGCTAAAACGAGAAAGTTATGACCAAACTACTAAAGTGTGACAAAGCTTAAAACCTATGAAACAATACTCCAACACTTTGCCATTTTTTTTCCACAACTTCTCCAACAACATGTCGTAGGCTAAAATTTGTTGTTCTAGAATTGGCCTACGACATGTCGTAGGCGAAAACTTCATGTCCACATTTTTGCCCACGACATGCTCCTCAAGAATGGCCTACGACATGTCGTAGGCCATTTTTTTTCTTCTTGAGTGTCGTAGGCCAAATTTTATGTCCTCAAAGCATGTCGTGGGCAAAAATGTGCTTAGCTAACTAGTTCTTCCCTATGCCAATGTGAGTACAAGCATGTTTAGAGTGTGCAAATATTGTGCCAAGGTAAGTGCTGAGTGAGGTGCCAAGTGTGTTGTGCTTGCTTAACTCAATTCCAAGTTCCATGCCAAGTGATGTGCCAATGAGGGTATGCTAGTGTATTAAGCTGTGAAGAGATGGTGGTCCAAAGTGTATGAATGGCATGCCAAGAATGTTTGAGTGTCATGCCAAAGTGTGCAAGGTGGTGCTTGGCAAGGGGTTGCTTGGCAAGGTCGGCAAAGTTGTGTTGGCATGGTTTGGCAATGTTTGATTGGCAAGGCTTGGCAAATTCTTGGCAAGGTCATGACACAATGGTTTTGGCACATTGGTTTGGCAAAACTCGGCAAAGTCTTGGCAAGGTCTTGGCACAATGGTTGGCCGAATTGGCAAACAATGTTGGCAAAGTATCCATTTCAATACAACACCCTACTTTCATGCCAAATAAGTGTGTATTAGCCTCTGATTCACACTCAAAGCTGCCAAAACCCTAAACTAACCAATTGTGCACTTTCGGTTTCATCCATTTCCTAATTGTTTTGACCTCTCAACCTTACCAATTAACATCAAGCACACAATTGCCTAAGTTCATCATCATTTTTGGCCTCTTTTAACCATTTTAGTACAACCAATTGCCAACCACATAAATGCACCACAACAAACAAATCATTGCACTAACTTATGAAAAACAAGTCAAAAGCCAAGTGAATTAAGACATTTAAGTTGGTATAAAACCAACTTATCAAATTCCCCCACACTTGAACTCTTGCTTTCCCTCAAGCCAAGATACACTCAATTTACCCCTTTTTATCACCCATATGCAACACATTATTCATACATCCACCCTGACTACATCCAAATTCATCAAAACATTTTTTTCACACACACAACACTTTGATGGTTCATGGTACCTAGCTCTCAAATTTCAATACAAATTATCAACTAAGGCACAATGAATAAAGACCAAAATGTCATGCGTGCAAGTGTGTGCTGAGGAACGTGCACTTTATCTATTCCTTTGTTATACACCTTCTAGCTAGTCTCACATACCATTCAATACATGCCAATCTCTTTGTCCACTCTTATGAACATGCAATCACAAGATCAATGGTACCTATGCGTACATTGGTACTCTAAGGGACATTGCCCTTATTCTGCACATTAGTGCTGCACATTGGTGCACATATTGAAGACTGAAATAATGCCTGGGTTTTATGGCTTTTTTCTCCATATTTGATTGCCAGGTTCTTATGGCTTTTTCCTTCCCAGTTTGCCAATATGGCTTTTTCTCCCATATCATTTCTTGTGCAAGCACATGTTCATAAGAATCCCAAATTGACTAACCATGCACGAACTCTGGAGACACTAGATAAATGCATAACAAACGGAAACGAATGCATACACATTACCTCCTATGTCAATTGAGTTTTGCATGGCTTATCTATCTTACTTTAACATCGGGCCTTAGTCAGCAAAATATACCAATTTCTTCAAACTTAGTTCCACGAACAAAAATTTTCACATGCAAGATTCAAGACAAGTTTATTTCTGATGAACTTGGAATAAGCCAAAGTGAACTAAGAACAAAGTTTCACATACAGGGTGATAATTCATTTTCTCAATTTGATCTTTCTTATTAACTCTCTTTTTGTATTCTTCTTCCTCTTATCAAGACTAAAGGTTCAAAACATTACCAAATCGTTTTCTTCTCACCACTCACATCATAATTCAAACCCTTGCACACAACACTACGCAATTCAATTTCATTGATTCAAAATGTAGCACACAAACAAACCCGAGAGACATAATACATTAAAACCCTTACAAGTAGCAAACTACGTACTGCTTTCTAATCACTCAACAATACAATAAGAAAAACTTCACACTAAGCTCTTAACATTTCCTCCTCCATGACATTAGCAAATCATCATAGCAACAATCTTCAAAGAGACACTTAAAATTTTACAAAGCACCACTTCACAAGATTCATCAAAGTAGAACCATTCCATTCTTCAACTTCACAAAATTCCTCACTTCAAGAAACTTCACATAATCTTCAACTCAGCATATCTCAATCAACATGAAAGTCCAGAAATCTTCAAAATCACTCCCAACTTCAAACCCCCCTTCTCACAATATAAAGCACCCGCATGCATAAAAAAAAATTTTCAATCAACACACAAAGTATCAGATAGCATAGCAACCACAGCACACATCACACAAAATTCCACCTCCTCCCCCACACTTAAATTAAACATTGTCCTCAATGTGTTAAGCTAAGAGGGAGGAAGGACTCCCTGAGAGGACGATGATGGAGCTGAGAAAGAAGGAGATCCAAATGCAACTGGTGTGGAAAGGGATTGTCCATCCAAAGAGGCAGTAGCAAATGAGGGCACACCAATTGACTGTGGCACATAATGAAAAGGGCCATGCACAGGTCCTTGAAGTGGTTGGCCTGATGCTATCAATGGAAACCTTGCAACGGGTGCAAACTCTGGATTTGGTATGAATGTAGGAGTATGAGGCATAGGAGGTATACGACCAAATGTGGGTAACGGATGTAAAGAAGGGCTTGCTGTCACTCCAGGTGGAAGCTCGTGCACTGTACCACTAACCATATCACATGACAGATTTGGGATTCGGTACCCTGCTAACTGTGCCGAAGTTGGAGTTGGCTTCGGGGGTCCTGAATCTGAGTGGTAATAAACCGTCATCTTGTTACACCTATCGAGCTCTCGTTGCATGCACACTTGCCTATGATATAACACTTCAAATTGCTGCTGAGCCACCGTGGATAAATCATCGAACCTATGCTCCATTTGTTCAGCTTGTGACGTCCACTCCTGTTGCATGTTGTCAAAATCTTCATGCATACGTTCCATCCTTTCATCTATGTTTCTCACACCATCCTATCCTCTATGCCTGAAAAACGATTTTCAACTGAGAGCTGGAAACCCTGAATTACTCCTTGAAGAGATACAAAATCAAAAAACTGCTGCCCTTGATTTGTAACATAAGTTGGATTTTCACTCTCTACCCGAGATGCCTCTGCACTTGAAATCCTCGCTTGCTCCAATTCCTTGTCCTGTGCCAAGTACTTTAAGTAAAGTTGTTCAGGAATGGTAGACTGCATCCTCTCCCAAGCACCAAGCTGATCATCCACACCTTGTGACACACAAAGCTCCTGAATTAGTAAAGGAAAATACAGTGCTTTACTCTTCTGGGCAGTTTCATCTTTGATGCTCGCAAGGATGATTCGTCCTACGTCGATCTTGCGCTTCATTCGGATTGCAGAAATTAAGAACAACCGATTCCGAAACACCTCGGTTCTTTGTGAAATTGGCATGAGGCGAGACAACACAAATAACAACCATATTTTCACGTCACTCTTCAAGTATTCATTCCGAATATGCTTATGTATCCCCTTTGAATTAAGCTCCCAAACTGCCCCAGGATGTGCCAACTCTTTTATCAAAGCTTCATCCAATGCCTCATTGGTTGGAAATTTGATCGGATCCACAGGATAATCAGGTGTGGCCAAATGTGCATTGATAATCTCGCTCGTGATTTGAACCCAAATGCCTCTCACATAAACAGCTCCATCCCTTAGAGACCCTGCATTTGCGTAGTATTCCCGTGCAATGCTCACATTGCAAAACTCAGGGGCAACCGTAAGCTTCTCATGGAATTTGTAAAATTTAATCAACTTCTTAAACGGCCCTTTCTCCACACTGAACCCGCATTCTATGTGTATATATTTCATATTGAACCCTTGTTCCCAACGTCTCATGGCATCCTCATCAACGAACAGAGCAACCTCAAGGACTCCTTTCCTTTTCTTAGGTGTCGGAGCCAGCATCGCATATTGCGGAGGTTCCTCAAACATTTGCATATCATCCAGAAAATACTCTGGGTCAGAATCAATTTCATCGAGTGCTTGAGCTTTTCCTTTTCCCTTCTTTGAAGTTGAGGCTTTTCTTGAAGTTGAATCTTTCTTTGGTGCCATTTCTGTGAAGAAAAGTTCAGCTTGTCACATAATACTCAAAGCAAAACCATTACATGAAGAACACTGCTAAACACTTGCATTTTCTTTTATAAACACATTCCCAAAAACTGAAAACCAGCATTATAAGATCGTACAAATCATCTAGGAAGCAAGCCGAATTAGTTCACACATAAAAATCAAAGTTATAGTGCACTTTTTAAGCGAAATTTGAGGACAAGAATCATCCCATTTGAAGTCAAAATGGCCAAGTTATGGCTAAAATACCGACAGTCCAAAAAATGTTCAGATTCAACATTTTCTCATATTATAATTCATAACGTAAGCACACATTGTCCTCAAAATTAGTTCATGCTCCAGGCCGATTTATCACAAGTGCCAAACAGAAAAAATGTAGCTCATCCTCTTAGCTAAATTTCACCACTGGAATCAACACATTTGGACATTCCATTTGCAAGTTATACCCAAACTACCGAGACTTGGCAAACCTGGCAGATTCAAAATCTCACATTCTTGATTTCACATGTACTTCACATTCAAGGATTTTTTAGTCTAAGTTCCAGCCACAATTAGCAAACATGTACAACATAAACATTGAAGACCATCATGTTAGCTACAAGATGCAACTGGAATCTCCTCATTTCATCATTCCTAACTCAAGTTATGTTTACAACACCGAATCATGGCAGTGCTGGAAAAAATTGGAAATCGAAATGTTGAATCACCCCCACACTTATCATGCATTTATTCCCTTGGCTAATTAACATAATATCTTGCATGTTCATCATTTCATGCTCTCAACTTCATTACTTTGCATGCTTATACAACTCTCAACAATTTACAAAACTTTAAGAAAAGTGAGACATACCTTTGTGGAGACTTAACAACAATATGCTCCTACTACCACCGCACTTGTGTGGATAACTTGTGATGTCTTGAAGCAACAAGCAATGTATTATGCATTTATAGAAAAACAAGAGATACGAAGAACTATGCCATTCACTCAATTACTCCATCGGTCAACCAACAAGTAGAATGAATATTCCCACCAAACACTAGCAAACATTCAAGTCATTCAAAGGTGGGACCCATTCACTTTCAATACATGTGAAGTTTCAGCTCTTTGTTTGGTAGCAACGCATTCATATCACACAAAGCAACCATGACAAAGCTATCTTATCACTTCGGTCAACCCACCATGAAAACAAAGCAAAACAAAGTCTAGCACTATTTCATTTTCACGTGAATTTTTCTTGAACTCCACTAATTTTCTTTCATTGCATATCAATTTCCTATTCACGACTCAATAGCAATCCAATCCCACATCAATTTTTTTCAACTTTTCAGAAAATTCAATTCATGTTCAGAAATGTTCAGAAATGCAGATATCCTTATCATCAATGCAGGTGTGTGAAATTGAAATCAAAAACCATGAATCAAAAATTGTAACAATCACACAAAAATATTTACACCAAAACTAGCACACAAATCTCTTCACTTTAACACTACTCTCAAAAATATAACACAAACGCAACACAACACTCAGACCAAATGTAACATACTAAACATAATAATGAAATATTGACACTACTAATATTACACGCAATTCCATTATGACAAACAATCTCCTTAACCATCATCATGGTAACCATACATATTCAGAATGTAACTAAAAATCAAGACATCTTGGCGAAGCCTTCCCCCACACTTGCCTATGACACGGTCCACGTGAAACAAAATGAAACAATCAAGAACAAAGGAACCTGGCCTTCCACGTTTCACAAACCACGAGACAATCTCGAAATTCTTTCCTCCTCTTGAAGAGCAAGCCACTGAGGAGGTCCCAGAAGTCCTTCAGGATTTTGAGGATTAGCATTTGACGTGATATCAACTCCTTTGCTACGAGCCATGGCTGTTATCAGAGCTGGAAAATACATCGGTGCAAACTCACTTCTTTGTGCCCGCTTGATAAACTCTAAGACCAATTTCCCAACATCAATAGAGAAATCATGTAAAACAGCATAAATCAATAGAACTCGTTCCCTAGATGCTATATTGGTACGGTTAGTAGGAAGAATCCTGAAATTGATAAACATTAACCAGATTTTGGCCTCGGCTGTGAGTTCACTAGTAGACACATATAAAGCCTCTTTTCGATCATTCCTCACCCATGTAGCACCAGGTAAAGTTACTGAAGCCAACAAATGATCGGTGTTCTCAGCTCTCAACAAACTACAATATGTGTTACGAGAAAAGTCATCAAGAAGATAAAGCCTATTAATACTATGGCGGGTGACCCTCAAATACTTCCCTCTCACGAACACCGAATGAACACCACTAGCTCGGGAATTAGCATAAAATTCCCTAACTATGTCCATATTCACCACAACTGAGGCTCTAGCAAAATGAGACCAAGACTGTCTGAAGATCACATCCTCAAATCTCCTAGAAGGCTCCTGAAATGGTCGCTCAATCCTGACTGATCTATTAGTAAAGCCATGATAAACGTTTTCAGCAGAAGCATTAACAAAATGTGGACAAGTAGCTGGCTCAAAATCAATTACCATCTCCTCATCAGCTGAAGAAGATGAAGAATGAGAAGATGTGGTTCCAGAATCTTCACTAAAGATAGCATATTGAAAAGGATTCTGGTGGGGAGAATAGTAATCCATACTTTGAAAATGAAAAATGACTAGCAAGGGAAGCACTATAGAGAGAAGAGGAATGAGCATGCAACACGAAGATGTGCAATTTATATCTATGACACCCTCACTATCCAACAAACACATGTGAATGACAGGTCATAGCTTGATGTCCTTTTTTCTCCATAATTGAACCCATCCCAACCAGTCATGCAGGCACGGTCACAGATTAACCAATTATGCATGAATGAACAACAATTCTTACCATCAAAGCTGGTATCTTAGTTGTAAATAATGTAGACTCATTGTACCTCACATGGATGGAAAAATGAAATTGTACTCCCTGCTTCTATCAATAATGCCCAACATCCTTCTGAGATTCTGCAAAAAATATACCCAAGTGATGTTATGAGATTGTGCCATAATTTGCTATTCAATACTACTCAAACTAGGATTAACAAAGAAAAGAAATCTCAACAAATAAAACAAAGGAAGAAAATCAGGGTTGCCTCCCAGCAGCGCTTGGTTTAAAGTCACAGCCCGACCGTGCATCATAGCTCAATTTGAGATGATGGGATCATCTAGGTATAGCTCATGTGGATCTCGTGCCACATTAGTGCTATCCTTGTCCAGAGAAGTTATGTACGGCTTGAGACGATGGCCATTCACTTTCCACACATTGCCATTCTTGTCATTCTTGATTTCAATTGTCCCATAAGGTTTTACCTCAACCACTCTAAAAGGACCACTCCACCTTGATTTCAATTTGCCAGGAAACAATCGAACTTTAGAGTTATAAAGCAATACCAATTGTCCTGGAACAAAGATCTTGGATTGAAGCTTTGCATCATGGATTCTTTTAGTCTTTTCCTTGTACAGCTTGGCACTCATGTAAGCATTGAATCTGAATTTATCCAGTTCATTCAACTCCAACATTCTTTTCGATTGAGCCTCAGACAGATTCATGTTCAAGGTTTGAATTGCCCAATACGCCTTATGTTCAAGTTCCACTGGCAAGTAACATTCTTTACCAAAAACCAATCGAAAAGTAGAAGCTCCAATTGGGGTTTTGTAAGCTGTTCTGTATGCCCACAATGCATCATCTAGCTTCAAAGACCAATCCTTCCTGCCTGGATTTACCACTTTTTCAAGAACCCTCTTGATATCCCGATTGGAAATTTCAGATTGACCAGAAGTTTGTGGATGGTAAGCTGTTGAAACCTTGTGAGTAACACCATATCTGGCCAACAAAGATTCAAAGAGCTTGTTACAGAAATGAGTCCCCCCATCACTTATTATAGCCCTGGGTGCTCCAAACCTGTTAAAAATGTATTTCTTCAAGAAAGCAGTTACACTTTTGGCATCGTTATGAGCTAAAGCCACAGCCTCCACCCATTTAGAAACGTAATCCACTGCCACCAAAATGTACTCCATACCTCTTGATTTAGGGAAAGGCCCCGTGAAGTTAATCTCCCAGACATCAAAAATTTCTACTTCCAAGATGTTGTTCAAAGGCATCTCATTTCTGGAAGAGATGTTGCCATTTCGTTGACATCGATCACATTTTCCAACCCAAATTCTGGCATCCATGAAGATATGTGGCCAATAGAACCCACATTGCAAGATTTTGAAGCCTGTCCTAGTTGATCCAAAATGACCACCACAGGGTCCTTCATGGCATGCCTTTAAGATATCCTCCTTTTCTTCTTCCTTGACACACTTTCTTATCATTTGATCACTGTAGATTTTATATAAAGACTTGTCTTCCCAAAAGTAATACTTAGCATCACTTCTCAATCTTTTCTTCTGATCACTGGAATAATAAGACCGAATCTGGCCAGCAACCACAAAATTGGCAATCTCAGCGTACCAAGGCAGTGTCTGTTCACCCACTTTGAACACCTGCTCATCAGGGAAGTGTTCCTTAACCGAAATGTCAGGTGAATCTTGCTCTTGAGATTCCAATCTTGACAAGTGATATGCCACAACATTTTCTGAGCCTTTCCTATCTTTAATCTCCACATCGAATTCCTGGAGCAACAAAACCCATCTAATCAAACGTGGTTTTGCTTCCTTCTTTGCAAGAAAATACTTCAATGCGGCATGGTCCGTATGAACAATGACCTTTGATCCCAATAGGTAAGCACGGAATTTATCAAATGCAAAGACCACTGCTTGCATTTTCTTTTCAGTGGTTGTATAATTCATTTGGGCCTCATCCATTAGCCTGCTAGCATAATAGATAGTGTGAAACACTTTGTCTCTTCTCTGGCCTAAGACAGCCCCTAATGCATAATCACTGGCATCGCACATAATTTCAAAGGGTTCACCCCAATGGGGAGTGACTATCACGGGGGCTTCCACCAATTTCGTTTTCAAAGTTTCAATTGCTTCAACACATTCTGTTCCAAACTCAAACTTAACATCTTTTTCTAAGAGACTGCACAAGGGTCTGGCTATCTTTGAAAAATCCTTAATAAACCTTCTATAAAACCCAGCATGTCCAAGAAAGCTTCTGATACCCTTAACATTGGTTGGTGGAGGAAGTTTTGCAATGACATCTACCTTAGCTCGATCTACCTCCATCCCAGCATGAGAAATTTTATGGCCTAACACAATTCCTTCTTGAACCATGAATTGACATTTTTCCCAGTTCAACACAAGGTTCGTTTCTTCACACCTCTTCAAAACCTTTGCCAAGTTCTCCAAACAACCATCAAATATCATACCAAAGATCATCCATGAATATTTCAATTATTGATTCCACCATGTCATGGAATATTGCCATCATGCACCTCTGAAAGGTAGCTGGGGCGTTGCAAAGACCAAATGGCATTCTTTTATAAGCAAATGTGCCAAAAGGACAAGTGAAAGTTGTCTTATCCTGGTCCTTGGGATCAATTGCAATCTGATTATACCCAGAATATCCATCCAGAAAACAATAGAAAAGGTAGCCAGCAATTATATCCAACAATTGTTCCAAGAATGGGAGAGGGAAATGGTCCTTTCTAGTTGCCTTATTTAGCTTCCTATAATCCATGCAAACTCGCCAAGCATTCACCACTCTTGTTGCCAGAAGTTCATTAGCCTCATTTTTTATAACCGTCACCTCTCCCTTCTTAGGGACGCACTGGACTGGACTAACCCACTCGCGGTCTGAAATTGGAAAAATTATCCCAAAGTCAAGCAATTTGATAACCTCTTTCTTCACAACTTCCATCATCTGAGGATTTAATCTTCTCTTTCTATCCCGTACAGGCACAGCATTTTCCTCAAGCAAAATCTTGTGCATACATAAACCTGGACTTATGCCTTTTATATCAACTTATGTTTCCTCAAAACTTCCAAAAGCTTCTCCTCTTGCCAACCTTCAAGCTTTGAAGATATAACAACTGGCAATGTCTCATTTTCTCCCAAGAAAGCATATTTGAGATAAGGTGGAAGTGGTTTCAATTCCAACTTTGGTGCCACCACAATGGAAGGTAAAAGCTTTTCATTCCTGCACAAATTCTCACTAGTCCTCACCTCAGTGGGAGTAAAATTTTCGTTAGTCAAAACAGTAGGTTCATGATCATGTTCCCCTACAGTTTCATGCATTTTAACTTCCACAGCATCATTTTGCAATTCACAAATCGACTCTTCCAAATAACAACATTCAATGAAATCTTCAGTTTCAGAAAGAATTTTCTTATCCTCATCATCTAAATCAAGTTCATCAAAATTATCCTCACAAACACTTAACTCATCAACAATAGAAAAATCATGCATGTTGTTCGCATTACTCAAAGAAGAACATGTTATAGCTTTGATAGCAAAATAAGACTCCACATTTAGAGGTTGCTTCATAGCATAGTTTACATCAAAAACCACTTCCTCATTGTTAATCATAAACGTGACTGTCTTGTTTTTCACACCAATCAAAGCATCACCAGCGGCTAGAAAAGGTCTACCAAAAATTAGAGGAACCTCAGGGTCCTCTTCCATATCAAGTATAATCAAATCAACAGGCAAGGTAAATTTGTCAATACTTACCAAAACATCCTCCACCAAGCCTGTAGGAGTCACCAAGGATCTATCTGCCAACTGTAGTGTCACGGCAACTGGTCGAATCCTTCCACTCAAACCCACATTTATTGCAATGGATAATGGCATCAAGTTGATTCCAGCTCCAAGGTCATAGAGGGCCTTTGCAAAATATCTGGTTCCAATCTTGCAAGGTATGGTACAGCTACCTGGATCCTTAAGCTTTGGAGGTAATTTGTGAACCATCCATGCTTGACTGCACTCTGATAGCATTATTGGAACTTCAGATCTCAAGATTTGCTCATTGTTTGGAATGAGATCCTTTAAATACTTAGCATATTTAGTCATGACTGTAACCAAATCCAACAAAGGAACATTGACATTCACTTGTTTGATCATATCCAAGAAACGATTGAATTGAGGTCCCTTTTTAGGTGGAGGTTTCTTCCTCTCTGGGAATGGAGCTTTTGGAGAATAATCTGGGAAGTTATAAGGATTGGAATTTTTGGTGATTTCATTTCCCACCCTTGCTGGAATTTCCATCTTCTCAGACTTATTTTCTTCCTGCTCACCATTCTTCTCAAGTTCCACATCTATCTCAACTTCCACTTTTTGGTCCTCTTCTACATGTTTGCTTCCAGGCAACAATTTTTCACTCCTCAAAGTAATAGCATTGCATGCTTCTCTCCCCTTGGGATTTGGTACTGTGTCACTAGGAAGAGCTCCTTTTGGCCTCTGGTGTACAGCATTAGCAAGCTGACCAAGTTG
This sequence comes from Ophiorrhiza pumila, assembly GCA_016586305.1. NCBI lineage: Eukaryota > Viridiplantae > Streptophyta > Magnoliopsida > Gentianales > Rubiaceae > Ophiorrhiza > Ophiorrhiza pumila. The sequence goes on along the minus strand of BLIW01000009.1, from coordinate 33,857,073 downwards.
CATCTCGATATTCTTCAAAGTGGCTTCGTGATGCTTCACAGTGGACTCCAAACCTCCAAATCTCTGTTCGTTCTTATCCATCTTTTCCATCAGCTTTTGAAACATATCCTCCACATTTGGCTTCTTTTGTTCTGATGTGCTAGCCTGATTATCAAAACAAGGAGGTGGTTGATTCATTGCTCTCCTTGAGTCATTACATTGATAGTAATTTCCTCCTTGGTTCTGCTGTTGATTCCAGTTGCCTTGGTTTCCACCATATTGTCTGTTACCTCCATTATAATTGCTCCCAGAATAGTTCCCACCATGATGAGAATGAGCCTGTGTTCACGTCCATGGTGTTAAGTCAATTTTTCATCCTGAAAGTTTCTGTCACGTTTTGGTATTCTTGGCATAACTCTTTCGATATAATTCGGAATTCCACCATTCAAGAAGCCCTGGAACGATAAGCGATAGAGCTACAACTTTCATGTTTTAAATGTTCCAAGATTCTGATATTATCACCGTCGAAAATGCCTTCCACAATTGATGACGGGATTCTGGCCAGATTTTCATCTTGAATTTCATGGACTACATTGAAGACCAAGATGGCGTGCTTGGGCTTTCCTATGTTGGATCACGCCATTTGATAATTATTTAGTTTTCTTTTGAGTTGTAATAATTAAGTCCATTAAACATTTAATTATGGGCTTAAGTCTTTATGTTTTAATTGTGGCCTAAGTAATTACTTGATCCAATTGCCTTGCATGGTAATTAGGAAAGTAATCTCCTACTTTTTAGGAGAATTTAGGAAAGTAAGAGTTCAAATTGGTTTTTACTTCCTTGTAACCGATTTTACAAGTTTAGGAAACTTAAAGTTTGTCTTTTAGTTAATGGTTTCCTTTTCCAATATGGAAACTAAGTTGTAATAGGATTAAGCTAGGGTTTCATATTTTTGTAGCCTATTTATAGGTGAGTTTTTCACATGAAATAATAAGATGAATTTTGATAAAAATTAAGCATTGCTTAAGCCTTCTTCCAGCCGTGAAAAGTTGAAAGAAAAACGTGAGGATTCAATTGATTTCAATTGTGTTTTCATAAGACCCTCGAAGCCTTAGTGAGGAGCTATAGGTTAGCTTACCCGTTCTTGCTGCTGCTTTCTTGTTGAAATTTGTTGCGTCTTGCTGCTGTTTTCTTTTCATAAATTCTGCATTGTTGTGTTCATCATCATAGTGTGGAATTCTTGAGTCATTATTGCTGTTTTCACGTCCAAACTATTAGGGTTTGTCAAACTAGGGTTTGTGAAATTAGGGTTTCTTGGTAGAAATTTCATAACTTCCTTGTTTCTCATCCGTTTCTTGATCTTTCTTTTGTGTTAGTTTCGTCATTCTAATGCCATCAAAGTGTGTTTCGATCAAACTTTGTCACCATCTCAAAAGACGAGTTCTTGACCACTTTCTTGAAAATCTTGATTTTCTTGAAAATCCGAAAGTGTCAACATTTGAATCTTGAGCTTGATTCTTGCTTCTTGTTGCAAATCTTGATTATCTTGTTAAAGAAGCATATTGAAATTCCTTATATTTGGTGAGTTATGTGAAATTCTTGTTGGCTGAAAATTTTGAAGAAATTAAGGTTTGAACAACATAAGACAAGACAACATCCTTAAACCTAAGTACTTGTACTAGGTTCTTGTCTTAAAAAACCTTAAAATTTGATTTGTTTAAGGTTGTCCGAATTAAAAAAAAAAAAAAAAAAGAGGCCGAATTGTCAAAAAAAGGCCCAATTCAAAAAAAAAAGAGAAAAGAAAGAAAAATTCGGACCATATTTATATAAAAAACAAATAAAGACAGCCCAAGAAAAGAACTAAAGTTCTTGTTTGTTCTTTGAAAATCACCAATATTGAAAGTGCCATATCTTGCTCATTTTAGCTCGGAATTGAGTGATTCAAAAACCATTTTTCTTCTTTTTCTGTCTACTTTCTGTTTTTCATAGTATTCTGGAGTTAATCTGTTTATACCCCATACGTGTTCTATAAATTGTTCTAGTGACGTGATTTTCCTTCAAACTTCATTGGCTTTACTTGTGTGAATTGATTTGTTGGATTATTCGGTTGAGACTTGTTATTATAATAAATGAACAGTAAGCTAAATTAGTTTGAGAGATTCATTTTTGAGAGATTAGATAGGGTATACACGAGAAAAACCTCTATACTAGAGAGGAGAGCATATACTACCAATATTGTGAGAACCCGTGAGGTATATTTCTATATATTTCTTGTGTTTTTACTAACTTGCAGGTACAAATGGAGGGTGATGAATCTAAATCACCAAAGGTAGTGGACCAAAAGTTCACTAACGATGTCCTCTTTGACATGATCCGAAAACTCACACTCAAAGTTGATAGTTTGACTTCTCAACCACCTAAGGGTCCTAGATCCCGAAGAGTTGAGTTTGAGTCCGACAATGATTCTAGTCATGATGAGGAGGAGGAAGAGGAGGGCACGAGCTCTTCTAAGAAAGGTGACAAGTCTAAGATTTCCATTGCTTCTGTTTAACTAACTATCCCAACTTTCCATGGTAAAGCAGATCCCGAGGCTTATTTTGATTGGGTTCGTGAGCTTGAGCACTTCTTTGAAGGCCATGATTACCCCGAAAAGGAAAAGTACCGACTTGCTTTTATGCACCTTAAGGATTATGCTAGTTTATGGTGGGATGAGGTTATAAGGTCTAGACGTCAAGATGGAGAAAGGCCAGTCAAGACTTGGAGCCAAATGAAGATGCTTATGAGGAAGAAGTATGTCCCTTCTCATTACAACCTTGAATTGAACAGAAAATTGCACTCTCTTGTGCAAGGTAATAAATCGGTTGAGGAGTATTACCATGAGATGGAAGCTTTGATGATTAAAGCTAATGTTCAAGAGGATCCCGACTCTACAATTGAAAGGTTTTTGAGAGGTATGCATTATGATTTGGCTTATCATGTGGATTTGCAAAGTTATGTTGATATTAATGAACTTGTCCACAAAGCAATCAAGATTGAAAGGCACATGAAATGGAAGAGTAAGTTCTCACAACCGTCACCGCCTTGGCGAAGGGAACAAAAGCCGAATGTTACCCCTTTTACACCACCGTCAAAGCCGCATCAATTCACCTCCAATCCAACATCAAGTGCATCATCCCAAGTCCCAAAATCAGTCCCTAAACCTGTGGAGAACACCCAAAAAATGGCGTCAACTCCTAGTCCAAGATTGAGGGATGTTCGTTGTTATAAATGTCAAGGTTATGGACATGTGCAAGCTGAGTGTCCAACTCAAAAATTGATGATATCTCTTGATAGTGGAGAAGTGGTAAGTGATGATGATTGTGCCGACATGCCACCTCTTGAAGAGAAGCACCAAAGTGAGTCAAGTGACAATGAAGCACTTGAATCATATACTTATGATGTTGGTAATTACTCTTTAGTTTCTCGCCGTGTTCTTAATGTTCAACCTTTAGTTGATAATGATGATTTGATGCCACGAGATAACATATTTCACACACGATGCATGGTTCAAGAAAAGATTTGTAGTGTGATTATTGATAGTGGTAGTTGCACCAATGTGGCGAGAACTTTGTTTGTGAATAAATTGAATTTGACTTGCATGAAACATTCGAAGCCTTATCGTTTTCAATGGTTAAATAATTTGGTTGATACACGAGTTACCAAACAATTTATGTTTTCTTTTACCATTGGGAAGTATGTTGATACTATTTTATGTGATGTTGTTCCCATGGAAGCAAGTCATATTTTACTTGGGCGTCCTTGGAAATTTGATTGTGATGTGATTTATCATGCCAAGAAAAATTTCTATAGCTTTGTATACGAAGGAAAGAGGTTTAATCTTCAAGCTTTGACTCCTGCACAAGTCTTTGAAGATCAAACAAGAATCATTCAAGCTACCAGAGATGCAAACGCCGCAAAGGAGAAGAAATTGCAAGAGAAATAATGTAATAATGGATCGAAATCTTGTAATAGTCATGATATAGTTGTTTCAAAATCTTGTCATTTTGCTTCTTCTAGCGAGTTTAAGAGAGGAATATTAGATAGGCAATCAATGTACTTACTTGATGATAGTGATCACCATTTGAATTGTTTGCTGCCTAGTTCCTTTGTTTTGCAGGTTTTTGGAGTTCCTAAGTGCTTAATGGAGTTCGAAATAACTCATTATCAATTGCAAGGAATCCAATCCGCCTTAGCTTGTTTTCCACAAGGTAAGCAAGGTAAGTTAGGTAAGTATGAAAGCTTATTGGTTGATTTCAATGGTTTTAAAGTAAAGAACTTTGTTAACGTCAATGCTATTGATTTTCAAAGTTTGATTACTGTTTTGAATCAATTTCAATGTCTTTCACACAACTTTGAAACATTAGTTCGAAATTCTTTAACATGTGTATTAAAATCCAATGATTTGTGTTTTGGTAAGCAAATTATTTCACATAATTCTTCAATTATGAAATCCAATTATTTCGTTTTGAATGAGTTTATGTATAGTTTCTTCACATGCTATGTTGCTTATCTAATACATGAATTATATTTTGAGCTTAATATTGGATATTTCGAACTACATCCAACCTTTGTATGCACTCATTCAAGTGTTAATTATATTGACTATACTTGTTGGGTTAGTGATTCTTTTGATTCTTTATTTCGGGATTTTGCTCACATCCATCAAGTTCAAAGAGGTCCTTGGATAATTCAACACTTGTATGGTAAGTTATCTCCGTTCCAAATTTCTTTTGAATTCCAAGAAGTAAAATTTTCTGTTTACAACTATTCAATAGATTCTTTACATTCTTGTCTTTGGAATTATACTTTCATGTTTGATAACTTTCGCATGTTGTTCAAGGTATTAATACGTTCTTGTGATTTGCACTTTGTCAAGGATGCATATATGTTTTCTTGTTATGAATATTCTTGTCCTTATGATTCTATTCATATATGTTTACATCCTTTGCTTACATTACATGTTAATAACGTAAATAGTGTGCTAATGGATGTTGTTAGTGAATTCGTCTTGGTTAGTTCTCTAATTAAGAACATTCGGTTTTCTGATTTGCATAAACTACATGATAGTTATTTGCATAATTGTTTTGAATTCATTGACTTCAACATTATGACTCATGCAAAATTTGTTAAGACTAATCATGCTATATGTACTACGATTTTGCATACTTATTCTGCCCATTCTATTCTTTTGGTGAAAGGAAATTATTCTACATCTTGTTCTAGATTATTGTCCTTTCATTTACCTTATACATTTGTCTTGTTTTGGCAGAATATATATTATTGTTGTTCGAGATGTGAATCTTCCCAATTTTACTTGGCTCGAGTTTGCGATGAGTTCGTGATATTGGTATTTGACCCTGGAACTCACTTTCAAGATTCGAGGACGAATCCTTTCGAGGAGGGAGGGAATGATGAGAATGAGCCCGTGTTCACGTCCATGGTGTTAAGTCAATTTTTCATCCTGAAAGTTTCTGTCACGTTTTGGTATTCTTGGCATAACTCTTTCGATATAATTCGAAATTCCACCATTCAAGAAGCCCTGGAACGATAAGGGATAGAGCTACAACTTTCATGTTTTAGGTGTTCCAAGATTCTGACTTTATCACCGTCGAAAATGCCTTCCCAAATTGATGACGGGATTCTGGCCAGATTTTCATCTCGAATTTCATGTACTACATTGAAGACCAAGATGGCGTGCTTGGGCTTTGCTATGTTGGATCACGCCATTTGATAATTATTTAGTTTTCTTTTGAGTTGTAATAATTAAGTCCATTAAACATTTAATTATGTGCTTAAGTTTTTATGTTTTAATTGTGGGCTAAGTAATTACTTGATCCAATTGCCTTGCATGGTAATTAGGAAAGTAATCTCCTACTTTGTAGGAGAATTTAGGAAAGTAAGAGTTCAAATCGGTTTTTACTTCCTTGTAACCGATTTTACAACTTTAGGAAACTTAAAGTTTGTCTTTTAGTTAATGGTTTCCTTTTCCAATATGGAAACTAAGTTGTAATAGGATTAAGCTAGGGTTTTATGTTTTTGTAGCCTATTTATAGGTGAGTTTTTCACATGAAATAATAAGATGAATTTTGATAAAAATTAAGCATTGCTTAAGCCTTCTTCCAGCCGTGAAAAGTTGACAGAAAAACGTGAGGATTCAATTGATTTCAATTGTGTTTTCATAAGACCCGCGAAGCCTTAGTGAGGAGCTATAGGTTAGCTTACCCGTTCTTGATTTAAAGAACTCGCCAAACTGAAGAGATTTAACTTTTGATTTACATTAGTTAAGTTAATTCTTTTTGTTATAACGTTGGGGTGTAGATTGCTTCAATCTTTGTCCTTGCGTTTCATCTTGTTCTTTCCGCTTTGTTTTGTGTTTCTTGTTCGTGATTGTGTTGAGTTTGGTGTACAACGATCCAAAGATTTGTGGAAAATACGTGAGATCAAGGTCCTTCCTAGGTGAACTCGTATCACACCATATTGGGGTTTGTTACTGTAATTGTTCACATACTGAATGGATTCAGTAGTGATTGCACATTCATCCGTGTGGTGTTCTCCCTTGCATAGTCCACATGAAAGTACTGGGTCTTTTGTTTGAGTCGCCTTTGAAGTCTGCACCTGCTTGGCCAATGCTTCAAACTTAGCACTGAGTGAAGTCTCCTCATCCACATCAAGAACTCCTCTCTGTCTCCTGACATGTGGCTTTCTAGTCTCTGGAAAAAGGTATTCATCCTCAGCTATCTGGTTAAAAAGTTCACGCACCTCAGTCACAGATTTGTCTTTAAGTGCTCCATTAGCACAAGCTTTAACCATTAAAGATGATTCAGGAGTTAGGCCTTTGAAGAAAGTATTTAGGTCCATAATTTCGCCCAAGTCATGATTGGGGCATTGCCTAATCAAATCGTTGAGTCTCTCCCAAGCTTCTCGAAATGACTCACTGTCTTGTTGTTGGAAGTTCATAATTTCCAACCTTCTCTTTTCAAGCTTAGCTGGAGGGAACTACTTAGACAAGAACCTTTTCTGTAGATCATCAAATGACATTCCAGCATTTGCTCCCCCAATACTCTTGAACCAATGTTTAGCCTTTCCACGCAGAGATAAAGGTAACAAAATTCTGTGAACCTCACCCCTGTCAACTCTTGGCAACTTAAAAGTGCTACATAACCCAAGAAACCAATCAAGGTGATCATTCGAATCCTCGTTGTCAAGACCTTGGAAGAATTGGCCCTGGATAATCATCGAGACTATTTGTGGAGGAATGTGGTAACTTTCCACATCGATGTCCTGATGACCAAATCGATTGTCAAAATTTACTACATAATGATCCCCGAACCTGGGTGCTTGTACTCCTTGTGCAGCCATAGCTCTTTGCTTTGCTTGATTCCTTAGAGTTCCTTCCAATTCAAGGTCCAATTCAAATTCAGGTTTTCCTCTAGATCTTACAGACCTAGGCATACACAAACAGGAACAGCAAATGATATCAAGAGAACAAACGGATCAATCTGTAAACCAAACCAATGCAATGGTAAAAGCAACAGAATCACACACAATAAAGAAACAAGATAACTAAATCAAAGCAATAAAACACACAACTAAGAACAGAACAACACAGTCAACAAATTCCAGAACCGATTGATGTCGAGTGTCGCACCTCGTCAATTTTACCCTAAACACTAATGTAGTAGCGTAAGTAGGGATCGTAATCCACAGGGAAGGCGTAGGTCAAGAATATTGAGCAAATTGTTCTAAAAGTATTGTCACAGAATCTAGGTACAGGAAAGAGGAAAATTCAACACAAAAGAACGAAAACAAAGATGCAAAATATAGCAGCAAACAAGGATGAAACAGATATCTCAGGATTCTTGTATTGGATGAACACAGGCTTAATAAATCTATGTTATGCAATCAGTAAGCAATTAAACGCATTGGAGACCTAAATTACCTAGAAGTCCAAGCTGTGGTCAGCATGTACCCCCAATCACCATCCTCTCCCATGGCGAGGCCTGAGAATAGTGGTATAAGCTCCGCAAAGTCTCAACTTTCCAAGCTAACTACTCTAACATGCAAAGTCCTAAGAACTCCTATGGCGAGGCCCATCCTAGGGTTCACATATCATCGTTGTTAACACAGGAAGCTCCTTTAACACTTTTTCTAATGTTTCAATTCATTAACACTTCCTATGGCGAGGCCTGAGTTTCAGAATTGATTTGATTACAGAAAACAAGTGCAAAGACTTAAACAATCACAATTTAGTTCTCGATTCATGCAACTTCGCTAATTTGATGAATCACTCCTCAATTTAGCATGTCAACCACAATTGAAGCTTTATCCATTCAAAAATAGCTAGGAATTATGAAATTCAACATATGTTTATGCTCAATTCAAATGTGATTTCAATACTCAACAACTAGATCAATTGCATAGCATACAATCTACTAAAACACGTATTCATCCATTAAGAATCCTAAGATATCATAGATTTAGCCAGAAAACATCTTTCTCATTTCAAAATCAACAAATTCCAACATTGATAAGCTCATTCTCACTTAATTGGAAGAATTTACCGATTAAATCGAGAGAATTGTTGATTCCTTCGTCAATTGAGAATAAGAAAGAAGAATCCAGTCCAAAATTCACAATTGGAGTTGAGATTGGAGAAGAAATGTTTAGTGAGAGAAAGTAGATCTAGAGAGAGAGAATGAGAATTCCCGCTCTTTAAAATCAAAAGTTGGTTAAATGTCAGGAGTGAATCCCCCCTACATGTTAGCTACCTTCCCTATATATAGAGTTGGGAAAACGTAACTAATACGCAACGTAGAATGTATCAAATATTACAAAAGTGTCATTAAGGGAAGGAACTAAAAATCAGCCAAAAATGTCAAAAATTTCAAGTTTGAAAAAGTATTCAACACTCCAGCGCCTTTGGTGTTAATTTCCAGAGCCTTCATCAACCTCAGCCACGAGCCGCACGCCTTCAGGCTTAAGTTGTCGCGCCTTCGTTGCTCACAGATCCAGGTGAAGAAATCAGAGTCGAACCACGCCTTCAAGCCTGGACTCTTTAGAAATCAGAAATTAAACACTTAGCCAATTTTTTAGAAACTCAAACACAAAGTATTTCATGGCAGCAACTTCCCACCAATATTAGATCATGATACACTGTGAATTAAGTAAAACTTAAAACATGAAAGTTGTAACACCATGTCATAGCTATCCATAGCCATCAAAATCACCCAATGTGGAGCTAAAACGAGAAAGTTATGACCAAACTACTAAAGTGTGACAAAGCTTAAAACCTATGAAACAATACTCCAACACTTTGCCATTTTTTTTCCACAACTTCTCCAACAATTTAGCCTACGACATGTCGTAGGCTAAAATTTGTTGTTCCAGAATTGGCCTACGACATGTCGTGAGCCAAAACTTCATGTCCACAGTTTTGCCCACGACAAATCAACTCCTCAAGAATGGCCTACGACATGTCGTAGGCCATTTTTTTTCTTCTTGAGTTTGGCCTACGACATGTCGTAGGCCAAATTTTATGTCCTCAAAGTTTGCCCACGACATGTCGTGGGCAAAAATGTGCTTAGCTACCTAGTTCTTCCCTATGCCAATGTGAGTACAAGCATGTTTAGAGTGTGCAAATGTTGTGCCAAGGTAAGTGCTTAGTGAGGTGCCAAGTGTGTTGTGCTTGCTTAACTCAATTCCAAGTTCCATGCCAAGTGATGTGCCAATGAGGGTATGCTAGTGTATTAAGCTGTGAAGAGATAGTGGTCCAAAGTGTATGAATGGCGTGCCAAGAATGTTTGAGTGTCATGCCAAAGTGTGCAAGGTGGTGCTTGGCAAGGGGTTGCTTGGCAAGGTCGGCAAAGTTGTGTTGGCATGGTTTGGCAATGTTTGATTGGCAAGGCTTGGCAAATTCTTGGCAAGGTCATGACACAATGGTTTTGGCACATTGGTTTGGCAAAACTCGGCAAAGTCTTGGCAAGGTCTTGGCACAATGGTTGGCCGAATTGGCAAACAATGTTGGCAAAGTATCCATTTCAACACAACACCCTACTTTCATGCCAAATAAGTGTGTATTAGCCTCTGATTCTGACTTGGTGGTGAACTTAAAAGTTCTGGATCTTCCTCTTAGCTTTCCAATGGTGCAAGAAACAACACCATTGGATGCCTAAAACGCAAGTTATCATCAAAACACCAATTAGAAAATAGTTAAAATATAAGGAATGTAGTGCATTCAAAGAGCTTTTCGGAACACCAAAGAACTCACCAATTGGATTAGTACCAAGAACGTTATGCCCAAAACAAATTCACACTCAAAGCTGCCAAAACCCTAAAATAACCAATTGTGCATTTTCGGTTTCATCCATTTCCTAATTGTTTTGACCTCTCAACCTTACCAATTAACATCAAGCACACAATTGCCTAAGTTCATCATCATTTTTGGTCTCTTTTAACCATTTTAGTACAACCAATTGCCAACCACATAAATGCACCACAACAAACAAATCATTGCACTAACTTATGAAAAACAAGTCAAAAGCCAAGCGAATTAAGACATTTAAGTTGGTATAAAACCAACTTATCACACAACCTTTTCCATATGAGGGAATCACCCCTACGAATCTGAACCTGTGTAGGATGAGAGCAGCTACAATATTTTAGCCACAAGAATTTGGACCAAAGAGTATCTTTATGCCTGAACCTGTGTCACAATTTGATGGACTGGGCTATGACTAGGTGGGGCAGTTCTCTAACCCGACCCCTCCCTCTTCTTGACTGAAACACAGCTCTTTCCAGTTTACCCAATGATGCTTAGATCCTTTCCCCATAGCTGACCATAAGAAATTCACCAACAGAGACTCTATCTGGTTAAGGACCCTCTTAGGGGGTTAATACTCAAAGTGGTGTAGACAGGGATGGAGGATAAGACAGATTTAATCAAGGTGATCCTTCCCCCCAAGCTTAGAAACTTTGTGCTCTAGCCCTCTATAGTGTGACTAATCTTATCCAGTAGCGAATCAAAGTAAGAAGTTGGGATCCTCTTGAAGTGTAGTGGGATTCCAAGGTACTGGGTAGGGAGGGACCCTCTGGAGAACCTGGTAATTCTGCCTATAAGATGTTTCCTAGCAATGGGTAGCTTGTCATGTACCAGGTAGCTGCTTTTAGCCACGTTCACCTTTTGGCCAGAGATCTCTTCATAACGATGAATCTTGTTCATTACATTTCTGACTGCTTGCAGATGAGCAGATGAGAAGATGATTACATCATCCGCATAAGCCAGGTGGGATATACTGGGACATCCTCTAGGGACACAATATTCCATTCCTTTTTCCACCTTGCTGTTTAAGATTCTAGACAAGTACTCAGAACCGATAACAAAGAGCAGGGGGAGATAGGATCTCCTTGTCTCAAGCCTCTAGTGGCTCTGAACCATTCTTTGCTTTCCCCATTAAGCAAGACAGAGAACCAGATATTTGATATCAGTCTCGAGACTATATCGATCCAAATTTCCCCAAAGCCTGGCAGTCGCATAATTTGTAGTAAGTAGGGCCAGTGAACCTTGTCATACGCTTTCTCCATGTCGATCTTGAGTGCCACTTTCCCTTCTTTGCTCTTGCTGTTAATTGTAGAGATCATTTCACTTACTAGTAGATAGTTGTCAGTAATCACTCTTCCCTTGACAAATCCACTATAATTTTTTGAGATAATTTTAGGCAGAATAGTGGCTAGTCTCAGAGCTAGTATCTTGGAAATCACTTTGTTGAAAAAGTTGCACAAACTTATAGGGTGAAACTGCTTAAAAGTTGCTGGGTTTTGGACTTTGGGAATTAGCACAATGGCTGTTGCTGTCATGGCTTTTGGCAGTTCCTCTCCATTAAAGAAGGACTGAGCAGCTTGAAGTAGGTCTTGACTTATTATATTCCAGGCAGAGATGTAAAACAGGCCAGGAAACCCATCAGGCCCTGGAGCGCTCTCATGGTTCATGCTAAGGACAGCCTGGTGTACCTCCATTTCATGGAATTTAGTCAGGACCTCTCTGTCCATTTCAGTTAGGGAAGTGGGCAATAAAGTGCTGTCAATCCTAGAAGGGGTCCATTCAGCAGAGTAGAGATCTGAAAAGTATCGAATGGCCAGCTCCTCAATCTGCTCCTCTTCATCAATCCAAATCCCTTCCTGGTTCTGAATGCTACGAATCTATGATCTAGCATACCTGTTTTTCACATAGGAGTGGAAGAATCTTGAGTTCCTATCCCCTTTTTTTACCCATTTGAGATTGGCCTTCTGGGACCAGAATTGCTTAGCAATACCTAGCTGATATTTAGCCCTTGCTGCAGCTTGGTTTAGGATCTCCCTAGAGACAGGATTAATCTTATCCTCTAGTTCCAATCTGTGTAGCTCTTCCTAGCTTGATCAGCCTTAGTAAGGATGTTTCCAAAGGTTTCTTTATTCCATGTTCTAAGGGCCATCTTGACCAGCTTTAGCTTCTCAGAAAAGACCCGAAGGGGGGAACCCTGAATTGTTTTGCTCCAAGCCTCCTTGATAGCAGGCAAACACCCCTCATGATTGAGCCAGAATCTCTGGAATCTGAATGGCTTAGCACTCTTTTCAGCTCCTTTCCTTAGTTTTAGGATGAGTGGGGAGTGGTCCGATGGAGACCTAGCCAATTGTGTAATATCAGCCTTTAGCATGCTATCAGAGAACTGTGTATCAACAAGAGCTCTATCCAGTCGTTTCCAGATCCTTGCTCTTCTCTCCCTATTATTGCACCAAGTATACTTGGCCCCTTTAAACTGTACCTCAAATAGCCCCATTGTGGTCATGAATCGTGACAGTTCCCTTGCCTCTCTAACACTGAAAGCTTTACCTCCTTTCTTCTCATTCCTTGCCCTGATGCAGTTCCAGTCCCCCCAAAGAACCCAAGGGAGGTTAGATGTCTGCAGGTTATCTAGGGATTGCCACGGGTCTTCTCTTTGTGACTCCTTACATTTGGCATACACACTGATCAGTACAATCGGACAGTACAGATCAGGATGTCTAACTTCCATAGAGATGTGCTGTTCTGTGGATGTTATCATGTTACAAACAAAAGGCTTCCTAACCAATATCCAAATTGAGCTAGATGGGTTGGAATAGGCTTCATCGAATCTGAGTCTTTTCCTAAAGGTTTCTAGCCTCGTTTGGTTAGTGAAAGGTTCTGCAACAGCTAGAAAATTACTTCTTTGTTTCCTTAATATCTTCTTTAACTTTCTATAATTAGGCTTTTTGCCTATACACCTGATATTCCAGTAAGTGCAACTGATCATTGGGAACTAGAAGTTTTGTGCCCCGTGCCAATGCTACTAAATCTGAGCTTTCTGTCTGAGTCAAATTTTGGCCATGTCTGTGGATTAGGTCTAGAGGTTACCCTTTGCTCCTCCTCTAGATTGTACTCCAGAATTTCTATGTCAGCCCCAGTCCCATGTTGCAGCTGCAGGGAATCTGAGAGATCCTCTTCCCCGTTAGCTTCCTCGGTTGAAGTAGGTATCTGTAAATCAGTAGAGGAAACCATTTCAGTAATCATGCCAAAAATTTTGTCACACTATACCTGTTCTTGGATGTTAGCACAGATATTGGAATCCTTCTGTCCAGTTTCAAGCTGGTATTCCATATTGCTTGTGCCTAAAATTTGAACTACCACCTCCTCCAAATTATGATTTTCTACTGGCTCTGGAATCTCCTGAGCCTGTGACATTTCCGAATTTTCTAACTTTTCTAAATGAGCATCTTGGAGAACCTTCAACTCTGAATTTGGCGCTTGCGATTTTATTGGGTCCGGGAGGTTGGCATTCCTAGGTGACTCAGGGATTTCCACGGGGGGCAAGTAACCGATAGACTGGTCGGGTCCACCTCCTTTCCTTTGTTCCTCCGGTGGTCTTCTGCTTTACCCCCTTTCATACCATCTGGTTTTCTTGTGACTAATACCCATTCTTTGGAGCCCAGCTTAGGCGCTGGTTTACCACCTTCGTAAGCTTGATTAGCCCCTGGGAATGTTCTTTTTGGTTGTCTGCTCAAGGGATCACAATTCTTACTATCATGCCCTAGCTTCTTGCATTTAGAACAGTAGTCTGGGCGTTCTTCAATTTCCAAGGCCTGCCACCTACCCTTGTCCTTGCTTCCAATCCAAATGCGATTAGGGACTATCTTGGTCAGGTCCATCTCGACGCAAACCCTGGCCTTACTTGGCCGGAGAAGATCGGAGGCTCCTGCTGTTGCAGCATCAAGCTTCAATGGTTTCCCTGCGACTGAGGCCAAGTTGTAGAGTTTCTCTTTATTGAGCAGGTGAAGCGGGAGAAATGGGAATCTGATCCAGACCGGCGAGATTGAGGGTTCCACTGCCGGGTCAAATTCCTTCGACCATTTGAAGATCCGAGCCTGGAACCCCTGAAAATGCCATGTTTTCCGCGTCCAGAACCTCTGAAAATCCTCTTCCTTGTCAAACTTGAAGAGTACATGCCGATTGTCGAGCAGTCCAACCTTGCATTCACCTAGGAATCCTGTCGCGAGGACTTCTTTCCTAATCTGAATCATTGAAGGCCGTCCCCATGAGAATTTGCCAATCAGTGTCCATTGGAATTTTTCGGCCAAACTATTCTCCTCTTCCTCTGAGAGGAAAAGTGCTGGCTCCCCCCTATATTGAGATAGTGGTTGTCGGTTTTTGATGGCTGCGAAGGAGACGGATCTCTCCTTGGGCCCGGAGTAAGATTTGTCCACAGTATCTCTGTAAGACAACGTTGGGGGAGTGGTCCTTCCCTCCGTCATAGCCGGCTTTTTCTTGCGTAGTCAAAATGGCTGTTAGAGAGAGCAGGTTACCTAACGGTAATATTGAGGCTTTAGTCGAAGGTTTTTTACTGTTCAGAAGTAAAATCGTTTGAGAGCATTTGAGAGCGTTTTTCCTAAAACTACATGATTTTGTGCAAAAGTGTGATTTAGGTTATATGATATGCTTGATGAATTACATAGTTCTAAAATATTTACCAAGATTGATCTTAAAAGTGGATACTACCAAATTCATATGAAAGAAGGAGATGAATGGAAAACTGTATTTAAAACCAAGTTTGGATTGTATGAATGTTGGTTATGCCTTTTGGATTAACTAATGCACCTAGTACTTTCATGAGGTTAATGAATCATGGTTTTCATCATTTTATTAGAAAATTTGTGGTAGTATATTTTGATGATATTCTCATTTATAGTAAATCATTAAATGAGCATGTTTTACATCTTAAGAGTTTGTTTGCTGTTTTGCATGATAATCAATTATATGCTAACCTTAAAAAGTGTTCTTTTTGTTTAGAATCAATTATTTTTTTAGGGTATGTTGTTACATCTAATGGCATAAAAGTTGATAAGTCAAAAGTGAAGGTAATTAGTGAGTAACCTAAACCTCAAAATGTTAGTGATGTTAGAAATTTTCATGGTCTTGCAAGTTTTTATAAAAGGTTTGTTAGGGATTTTAGTTCCATTGCTGCACCTTTAAATGAACTACTTATTAAGAAAAATGTATCTTTTGTTTGGAAATATGAACATGAAAAGGCCTTTAACACGCTAAAGGATAAATTGACTCATGCTCTAGTGCTTACTTTGCCTATTTTTATTAAAGCTTTTGAAATTCAATGTAATGCCTTCGAGATTGGTATTGGTGTTGTATTTATGCAGGAAAATAGACCTGTGGCATATTTTAGTGAAAAGCTTAACAGAGCAGCTTTGAAGTATGCAACTTATGAGAAGGAGTTGTATGCGTTGGTGAGGTTATTACAAGTTTGTCAACACTACTTGTGGACGAAGAAGTTTATTATCTATTTGGACCATGAGAGTCTCAAGTTTCTGAAATCTCAAAGGAAAGTGAACAAACGTCATGCTAAATGGGTTGAGTTTATTGAAATCTTTCCATATGTTATCAAATACAAGACATGTAAAGATAACATAGTGGCGGATGCATTATCATGGAGGAACTTGTTACTTACTTATTTGTATATTAAACTTCTTGGTTTTGATTTAATTAAGGGTTTGTATGTTGATGATGCTGATTTCAGAATTGTGTATGACCATTGTTTGCATAAGTTGTATAGTGACTACTTTTTGCATGATGAATTCTTGTTTAAAAAGAATAAGTTATGTATTCTACTTTGTTCTATAAATGAATTACTTGTTAATGAAACCCATGGTGGAGGGTTAATGGGACATTTTGGCATTGCTAAGACATATAACATATTGCATAAGCACTTTTATTGGCCTAAGATGTTAAAAAATATTAAAAGTGTTTATGATAAGTGCATTACATGTAAGCAAGCAAAACTGAAAATTATGACTCATGGTTTGTATACTCCCTTACCCATGCCTAGTCATCCTTGGATTGATATTTCTATGAATTTTGTGCTTGGTTTGCCTAGGTCACATTCTGGTAAAGATAGCATTTTTGTTGTTGTTGATAGGTTTAGTAAGATATCACATGTTATTGTATATTCTAAAACCAATGATGCACAACATATTGCTGATTTATTCTTCAAGGAAATAGTAAGCTTACATGGAATTCCATATAGTATTGTGAGTGATAGAGATGTTAAATTCTTAAGTCACTTTTGGCTTACTTTATGGAATACGTTGGGCATAAAAATTTTGTTTTCTACTGTTACACATCCTCAAACTAATGGTCAAACTAAAGTAGTAAATAGAACTTTGTCTATTTTACTTCGTACTATTATTCAAAAGAATTTGAAGAATTGGGAGTCATGTTTACCTCATATTGAGTTTGCGTATAATAGGACTGTTCATAGTAGATTAATTGCTCACCATTTGAGATTGTTTATGGTTTTAATCCTTCTACTTCTTTAGATATTTTGCCTTTTCCCGCTAATGAGTTTGTTCATCAATGTTCATCAAGAAGGACAAAGAAAAGCAGATTTTGTGAAAGCATTGCATGAGAAGGTGCGAAACAATATTGAGAGACGTAACGAGAAAATTACAAATCAAGTCAATAGAGGTCGACGACGAGTTGTGTTCAAACTCGGTGATTTTGTTTAGGTACACTTAAGGAAAGAAATGTTTCCAGAAAAGAGGAAATCCAAGTTACATCTTCGTGGAGATGGACCGTTCCAAGTCTTAGAAAGGATCAATGATAATGCTTATCGCATTGAGTTACCTAGTGATTTTGGCAATGTTTATTCTACTTTTAATGTTGATAATCTTTCTTTGTCTGATCTAGCCGATTCGAGGACGAATCCTTTCGATGAAGAGGAATTATATGAATTCGGCCAAGGAAGATAATTCTTTAAATGACATTGATGGCCCGATGACAAGATCCAAGATCAAGCAAATGAAAGCTGCCTTGAATGGGTTGCTTAGCAAGGCTATTGAAGGATTCGATGAGATCATCATTCCAAAGTCTACGCAATGAGTGTTATGGAATATTTCTTCAGTGGCGCTCAAAAAAGATAATTCAATGGTTCCTAGCATTTTAGAGCTTAAGGAGATTCCAGATTGAAGAATATTCTAAGAGACGACCAATCACACGTGAAAACCTAAAGATGGCGTGCTTCTTGTTTTAATTTTGGATCACGCTTTTAAATAATTCTTTAGGGTTTTATATTATTTGGTTAAAGTTCAAAAATATTTTATTGGGTTTATTTAATTATTAATTTCATTTTTAAGTTAATAATCAAATGGTCTAAGTTATCTTGCATGATAAAGACATGTGATGGATTAATTTTAAGAAACTTCAATAATTGTAGGTTTTAGGAAACAAGTGGGATTTGATTCCAATTCAAATTAGGAAACATTATTAGCAATTATCCCACATTGGGAAAATACCAACCATTGACACTTCTTGTAGCCTATTTAAAAGCATTACTCTTAATGTTTTTATCATGAATGAAGAATAAGAATTTTCCAATAAGGAATTTATTAATCTTTGCTTATTTTCTTCAATTTAGGGAGTGAACCTAATTTGAAAACCCAACCTTCTTAGGGAGTGAACCTTAGAAGTTTGTTTACTACTCTTTGTTGAGAGCAAGCCAAGTGGATAGGTTTGATTCAAGAGTACTTGGATTAAATTTATTCCTTGTAATAACGTTGGGGGTTGGATTGCTATAAATCCAAAACTGTGGTTCCATATCTTTCAGTTTCTTTCTGCTTGTTTGTTTGAAAATATGTGCTATGCTTGACAATTATTGCATAAGTTGGTGGGGTCGAAACATCCCACGCTACCTTACACTCATCACATTAGATGCAGATGTAAACATTTGTCTGCTTGATAAAATTTTTATTCCGTATGAAGGCAATGACCAATCTTTGGAACAGTAAGTTTTGTTTATTGCAGATATTTTAGCTACTTATACTATTTTTTCCCTTTGTGAAACATCTGGCTGAGCATTCAATCTTATAATATATTAATTTTTTGTGTAGGTTGATATAGTTTGTCTTCACAGATGTTCTGATTTGTTCTTCTGGCCCTTATGACATTATAAACAGGTGTATTTTGAGAACTAAAAATAATTCTGTTGATGACATAAATGATGTGATGATTCACAAATTTAAAGCTCAGCTGCATGTTTATACCAGTTCGGATAAGACTCTTGATAAAAAATATCAGGGGGACTATGAAGATTTTTTTAATTCATTGAATCCAAAATGTCTTCCTCCTCACAATCTGTTGTTAAAAGAAAATTGTACAATCATGCTTATTAAAAATTTAAACACAAGTGAGCGTCTTTGTAATGGAACTAGATTAATTTGTATAGATCTCCGAAAATATAGCATTTATGCTGAAATTGTTTCAGGACAATATAAGGGAAAACTTATTTTTTTGCCTAGAATCTCTCTTTAGATCCCTATCAATAGAATGCATGGTATTCCATTAAGCAAGACTCAATTCCCTGTTAAGCTTTGTTTTTCAATGACCATAAACAAAGCTCAAGGTCAAACTCTTGACTTTGTTGGAGTGTATCTTCGGGAGCCAGTCTTTTCTCATGGACAGCTATATGTTGCAATTTCAAGACCTAAAACTGCTAAGGCTTTGAAAGTGTTAATTCTTCCAGATGCATTTGAAGAAGGTAAATGTGGTTGTAAAACAAAAAATGTAGTTTTCAATCAAAATTTTGAATTAGCGTCTTGTTCGAACTAATTTATGCAATTTGTGCGATTTCTATTTGCTTAATATATGCTTATTGTTCTTGGCAATCTTTTTACTATTCTAGAAATGTATTTTAGGGTTGGTATTTGTTTTTTTTACTAATGTTGTGAATTTTAAATGTAGCCTAGAAACAATGGTACCTATTAATGAGATAAACAAAAGATAATAAATTATGGACTGCTGTTGTTACTGTGCAAGAGAAATTGCATATAGCTCAATCAAAGCAGAGTCCAACACGATTGCAAAAATTTATTTTTGCTGATTCAAGAGTAAGTCCATGTGAATTTTAAGTGTTCTTATGATTTTAATTTGAACCGGCAGAATTGTCTTTTCTTTTATCAATTTCTGTTGTATAAGTTTCTTATAGTTATATCATACTCATTTAAGGGTGCCAAGGTTGAAAGTATTATTTTTAATCATGAAATTGAACGCATGGGAACAAAGATCAAAGTTTATAAAACATATCGCATATCAAGTACAGACGTGCGTGATATTTTTCCTAAATATCATCTTGTAGGAATTGAGATACAATTGGTTATTAATTCGAAAACTATTATTGAAGAAATACAGGATGTGCGACCAATGATGTTGGTCAACTATAAATATACATCCTTTCTTGAACTTGGACGTTACATTGATTTGAAAAATGAAGTTGTTGGTAAGAGTATCTCTTCAGTTTATTTATTCATGATCAAGCTTATTTATGAAGACCAATTTTATAAAATATGTTTTATCCTAACTTATAGATGCGATTGCGGTTGTTCTTGATTCAATACCGGTGAGAATGGTTGATAATCAGTTTGGTAAATCAAAGGTGCAAAAATTTGTTTTGCTTGATGATCGGTGAGCTATCGTTCTCTTTAACTTTCCACTTTCACTCGATAGTTTACCTTTACCTTTACCTATAAAATTTAATAATTTGCTTATTCAACTTGTAAATTGTAGTATGAATTCAATTATTCTGTCTATGTGGAAATCATTTATTGAGAATGAAGGCCGCAAGATTTATGATAATCTTAGTAAATATCCTTTTGTTATTTACCGGAGGATTAAAGTTAACTACTACAATGGTAAAATGTCGTTTTCATGTTCAAATAATTATTTTATCTCAAAATATCCTATACACAGAATTATGCATATGCTATTCATTTTCAAGGAGTTGCACTCTCTACAAATTATGAGTCGGTGATTCTTGTTAATCAACCTGTTGAAGAAGCATTGTGTTTGAAGAATTGGTAATTAAGTTTTCCTATTGGTTAGGTTTTTTGTGTATTAATTTAAGATGACTTTGATTTTATTTCAACAGGGCTGCCAGGAACCAGACAATTCTTGCAGAATGTGTAGAGGAGAAGTCGTACTTTAAGTATAACTTGGAACATATCATGCAGTGACCTTAAAAGGTTACTTTGGTTGCTAATCTTTTGCCTACTCAAAAGGTAACATTGATGCTTAAATATATTCATATTAAGTGTTATAATTATCTTAAGAAAGCTATTATATAAATGTTATAAAATTCCTTAACTTTTGCTGTTATGTTGTTATTGGAGTTAATATTGTTGGTTCTTATATTGTTCATATATTGATATGTAATTTTATCGTTGGTTTAATGACTTTCCAATCTCTTTGGCAGACTTCCATTTTTAAAGTCATCTTCTCTTTTGACAATATTTCTCGAAAGTATTGGTACATGGCCTGCAATAAATGCTATTGTGCCACTGTTGTATCTTACGGTTTTGAATTCACCTGTAATTCATGTAATGAACAACAAAAGGCATAACCAAGTTATTTAATGCTCTTTTAATATTTGGCCAAAGTTGTTCACATGTGTTTCAAGCTAATAGGATTGTAATTTAGTGAATACTATTTTCTTATTTATATTAGATGTCGAATTGAGATGGACTTGATTGATGCAAGTGGAATTATCACGACAATTGTATTTTGAGAAATGGCTGAAAAAATACTTACTAGTTTCTGCACTTCAGGCTATGCAATATACTGAAGAGGCTTGCTCTGTTTTTGTTGCTAGCTGGCATGCTATTATAAGAATTATGTTTATTTTTTTGTATAAGTTGTTGAATGTTTGTGATATTATTGTATTTCAGAATAGAGAACTTCCTTTGAACAAGGTTCATGAAGAGTTAAAATCCAAAAAGTTCCTTACTCAAATTAAATAGGCTAAAAGGAAACATGCAACTGCTAGCTATCGGTATTCAATTGTGTATTTCTTTGGAGAGAATGAAAAAGAATGTTCTCAAAAGGTGATAACTGTGGAAGATATTGGAACATATGAAGATATTGGGAGTTCTCAAGGAGATTCTGTGAAAGTTCATAATTCAGGTATAACTTTCAAATTTGTCCTAATGCAGTCTTTTGTTGGAAACTAATCAAATGAAAAAAGCCTAATATAGGAATTCATGAGTTTGTTATAATTGGTTTAATTTTTTCAGAAAAGAAGTCTTCATTATCAAAGGCTAGACTCTCATTATTGGCAAGGCTAGAATATGAAAATGTTGAGAACGCTGTTGATGTTATTGATCATGACAAATCAGCTGTGACTGATGCAAGTGTCAAAACTTCTGATGTCGAAACATATGCAGTTGAGAAAAGGCTAGTGAAGAGGGGAAAAGCAAAGTAGTAATTGTTTTTGTGTACCGCAATTCCAATGTTTTTGAAATTTTACTTGATGAAGAATTTTTATTTGGAAACTTATTGTGTAAGCATGCTAAAAGATTGAGTCTTTTGTAAGTATTCTTAAAACTATTTCAGGCTTTATGGATTAATCTTTATTATTATGTATTTGGGAATATTCATTGATTTCTTTTCTCCCATATTCGAGTGTTGAATGGGTTTTTATGGATTTCAATGTGATGATTATTTTTCCTTCAGGATAATTTTATCAGTGTCATCTAGAATTCGCATAAAAATTAGGACTTTCATGTGGCATGCACTTTAATTCTAATTTTAAAACTGATATATGACCTTTATAATGTTTAACAAATTCAATTTATTTTTTGTTTTCAAAGGTCCAACAAAAAATTCTTGGGCTATCTATGGTAAAAAACATAACTTGTATTTCTGGGATAATTTTACACGTTTGAATGATCTTTAAATTGTAACCTTAACTATTTGTTTTGAAGATTGTACTATTAGTTTTAATTATATATATAGATAATGTAATAAATAAATAACTAATTATAGATGGAATTCCATTTTATTAAGAAGCCACCTCTTAATAAAAGAAATTGCCAAGTGACGTGATGGAATTCTCATTTCATTTTAGTAAATCTCCCACAATAAAAGGTATATGTTGATACTAATTTTTCCAGTGGTGTGATCTTCAATTTTCGTATGAATGGGATTTTAGTTTTATAAGGTCTTGTAAAAATACTATGTTATTATAAAAGATATGTTTGGTGAAATTATTTAATTTACTATTATACAACTTTTTACCCAAATGGGACATTTTTAAAATTATTTAATTTACAATTATTGTATATTATTTTGTTATATATAGATGTAATTTATATAATTATGCACAATAAGTGATTTTTTTCAGTTCACAGACGGAGTATGATACAATGTGTTGTATTTGGATAGTATTATATACTACAAGTCTACAACACATAGTAATCTGGCTACAAAGTAAGCCCACACAAATATAGCCATACTTTTAATACTTACTTGTCCATATTATCGATCATAGGCTTCATTCAATATGACTTACGTCATAAAATTTATGTACGAATCCAAACTTAAAAATATAATATTGGAAGCCCATTAGAGTCAGTATATGATTAAAAACATATCTTAAATTATATAAGTTATAAGAATAAGAGGCGTGAGAGTTTTTCCACGTCAGACGTGGTCGTTCCTTTACGTGTCTTTTTCGTGCAATGCGCTAACCATTACTTTAGGGTTTTCATCTTTTCTGTCTCTACTGTTTATTATCGTTTGACCGCTCGCCCACACATTTTTCTGATATTCTCTCCCTTCTCACAGAATTCTCTCCTACTCTTTCTATTATGTTTCATTTTTTTTTTCTCTTATGATTCTTTCCTACAATCCTTTATATTCTATGTAATAGTGTTTTTATGCCTTTCTTCATCCTCCTCTTTTCTCAAGTTTATGACTTTAAATCAACAAGAGAAGTTAACAATGTTGGATTCAACCTCCAAACGATTGATTGAGGATACAAGGTTTTCCAATTCCTCATTATTGGCTGCAAGAACAGAGAATTTTGAAGGTTTTCTAAACTGACTTTCTTTAATTTAGTAATCATGTTTTTTATTAAACCTCATAAATTGGCTTGTCTTTTCTTATTCTTTCATTTTTTTATTTTCGTTTTGGTTTTAATTTTTTCAACGGCACAAAAAATTAATAACATATGTAAATCAACCGATAGTTCTTCCCCAGTCATTGTGTTCTATTTATATGGTTTTTATATTCAGTCCCAAATCGCAATTGCCTTAGTACTCTTTTCTTGAAGGTAAATGTAGATGTATATGTATATGTTTCTGAATTTTTTTTCCTGTTAAATCTGTAACCTTAAAGCTAATCTTATATTGGTATGCAGGCAAGGGCAAACATCATAGTTGTCAATGCACATAAGCATCCAATCACCTCTGGAATAGGTAATTTTCTCTTCCAAAAAAAATATTTAATTTTTGTTTTTTGGGAGGTAATTTATCAGTTCCTGTAGTCTTTGGGTATGGTGAACAAAATCGAAAAACAGGTTGATTTACAAAACATGAAGATGGGAAATTCAAATGAAAAGAAAAAAAATTAATGGGCATGTATGGTAGAACTGAAGCTTGTTTGAAGGTTAGAGTAGTTTTGGAAGAAAGAAATTCTTGAGAGGTAATGAAAGGGAAAAAAATTTATATTTTTGAAGGGTAAGCAATGAAATGTCTTGCCCTCTACTTTATATACTGATATTCACTTGATTACCCAAGCAAAGTCATGAGTGTGGCAACTGAGCAATGAGCCAAGCAAGTTCTAATCTACTATCTGTGCTTTGAATTTTAGCTGAAATTGTGTAAAATCTTTAGTTTGTTTAGAGTAGTTTTGGTAAAATCCAGTTCCAGAGTGATGATGATCAAAATATAAAAAAAAGAAAAAAATGGTGGCTGAATGGAATCAAAAGAAAACGATGCGGCTTTGGCCTAATATTAGGGACCATTGTAGGCGAATATAGTCTTGTAACAATTGGGAGTGCATGACTTCTAGCTTAGATACTAGGAGCACTTAATAGTAGTAGGCGGCAAAGATAGGGTTGTTGTTGACATAAGGATCTGTTTTGGTGATATTTGCTGGGAAAGGTTGTCAAAACACTAACAAGTGGAATTGTATTGGGAAGGAATTACAAATAGAATGTCGGTTTAATGGGTTGACTGTTTAATATTTTGATGATGTCCGGCCTTTTAAATTGGTCCTTAACTTATTTTGGCCATTTGCATACCTTGTCGCTTTTTTATTGTTTCTTCGTTTTTATTTTGACAATTGACTTATTTGACAATTGACGTGCCTTGTGGTTCTGCTATTACGTTGCCATTAAGGCTGTCCTAGCCGGTAGTGTTCGCACTTATTGACATTTTAGCTTCTTTGTGTGCAAATTTTTGTTTGATTTACAATTTCTGTTATCTGTTAGCTGTATTATGTTTTCTGTTTAAAAATAATAACATCACGACAACTGTGAATTCAGTAGGGTTAGATTTTGCTAGATTTACAAAGATAATAAGCTGCATTGTTATATTGTTTTCTTCTCTTTGCCTTTTTTTTCATTTTTGTGTTTTATCTCCAGCTCATGTTCAGATCATCTTAATTGGATTACACTCAACTTACTCTTTATGCATGCTATTTGAATAACTTGAATTATGTGTTCATTCTTATTTTTAATAATTTCAGGTTATACCTTTATTCAACTTGATGATTTTTGTTGGGTTATTTATTTTAAGAATTTTCAATTGTGGTGCCAACATGCAAGAAAATAAAAATTAATCCGCAATAGGAAGGTTTTGTCAAATATATAGAATCAGTGTATGGAATGGAGTCAAAATCACATATAGGAGTCCACTACACGGTATGATATTAATATTAATTAAAAACATTAAGAAAAAGATTAATATTTCAAGTTTTATTGGGATTTTTCCTAAAAATAATTACGAAGTACATACAAGAAGCATTGGTTTTAATTTATAATGCTACTGTGATTATATTATTTATTATTTAGCCGCCTTATCAAATTAAGATATTGGATAATTGTGTAAAATTAATAAAGTATAGTAATCAAAAACACTGAATTCTTGAGATGAGGGAGGGAATGAGGAGTTGTGATATACCAAAATATGCCCTCCTTATACAATATAGGTATGAATCATAGTTCCATTATAGAGGGTACGAATCATTGCTCTACCAAAAAATTGTGCATGTTTTCCTCTTGCCTTCTGATAGTTTTTCATTCAGCTTATTCATTTTAAAGAAAACAGAAGATTTCAAGTACTATAAACTAAATTTTAATAGTTAAAGATGGAAATCTCTTCCCATTGGAATTGTGTTTCTCATTTTCACATCAGCCGTGAAGTATTATGGTGATTTTACTTCAGTTCAAGCTGACTCGGTTATTGATGAGAATGCATAATTACAGATAAATGTCTCAAGTTGGCACTTTGCTTCCCACTTATTCTAGTGGGGCTAGCCTCCTCAAAAAATTTATTATTCCAAACTCGGGAATGCATTTGAAATAATTAATATACAATGTTTAAAAACAAATGGCATGATATTAATATTAATTAAAAAACATTAAGAAAAAGACTAATATTTCAAGTTTTATTGGAATTTTGCCTACAAAAAATTACAAAGTACATTCAAGAAGCACTGAATTTAATTTATAATGCTACTTTTTTATTGATCACGATCGTGAAAATAACAGGCACAATATATAGTAGAAAGTTGGGCTGTGGCCATTGGGTTCAATTATTTATTATTCAGCCGCCTTATGGAATTAAAATATTGGGTGATTGTGTAAAATTAATAATAAAATCTAGTAATCAAAAACACTGAATTGTATTCCGAGAAATGCAAAAGTATAAAGCTGATATAGAACCAATTTTTGTAAGTGTCCTATATGAACCTAATAATTAGATTTAAACCTTGCATTTGTCTTTCGATTCTGATGATGTACTCGATTTTTTTAGGTCGGTTAATGATGGCAATTTTTCATTTTAAGGTTTTCCTTTGCTGCTGGGATTTCTTGCACTTACAAAGGTTTTTCTCGTGTTTGTAATTCTGCTTAAAGGTGAGTTTTCTTCTTAATTCGTTTTCTTCGATATTTTTCCTATTGGATTGATACATTATATTAGTCAAAATCGTGATTTTAGCTGGTACTTTGACATGTTTATGTGTGAGATTTGTGTCGATTAAACTGCATGATTGATGGTATACTGAGTATTTTCTGTAGTACTATTATGATACACACAATTTATTGAGATGGAAAATTAGAAATCTTGGTTGCATGAATATTTGATTGAGGCATTACCTTATTAATAATAATTTGAAGAAAGAAAAATTAAAACCAAATAGATACATACATAATTACATATAAATGTCTCAAGTTGACACTTTGCTTCCCACTTATTCCAGTGGAGCTAGCCTCTTTATATAATTTATGCATTCCAAACCTCGGGGATGCATTTGAAATAATGAATATACATTGTTTAAAAAACTAACGGTATGGGCATTAATATTAATTAAAAAACATTAAGAAAAAGAATAATATTTCAAGTTTTATTGGGATTTTTCCTACAAAAAATTACGAAGTACATTCAAGAAGCATTGGTTTTAATTTATTATGCTACTGTGATTATATTATTTATTATTTAGCCGCTTTATCAAATTAAGATATTGGATGATTGTGTAAAATTAATAAAGTATAGTAATCAAAAACACTGAATTCTTGAGATGAGGGAGGGAATGAGGAGTTGTGAGATACCAAAATATGCCCTCCTTGAACAATATAGGTATGAATCATAGTTCCATTATAGAGGGTACGAATCATTGCTCTACCAAAAAATTGTGCATGTTTTCCTCTTGCCTTCTGATAGTTCTTCATTCAACCTTATTCATTTTAAAGAAAACAAGAAGATTTTCAAGTACTATAACTAAATTTTAATAGTTAAAGATGGAAATCTCTTCCCATTGGAATTGTGTTTCTGATTTTCACATCAGACGTGAAGTATTATGGTGATTTTACTTCAGTTCAATCTGACTCGGTTATTGATGAGAATGCATAATTACAGATAAATGTCTCAAGTTGGCACTTTGCTTCCCACTTATTCTAGTGGGGCTAGCCTCCTCACAAAATTTATCATTCCAAATTCGGGAATGCATTTGAAATAATTAATATACAATGTTTAAAAACAAACGGCATGATATTAATATTAATTAAAAAACATTAAGAAAAAGACTAGTATTTCAAGTTTTATTGGAATTTTGCCTACAAAAAATTACGAAGTACATTCAAGAAGCACAGAATTTATTTTATAATGCTACTTTTTTATTGATCACGATCGTGAAAATAACAGGCACAATATATAGTAAAAAGCTGGGCTGCGGCCATTGGGATTCAATTATTTATTATTCAGCTGCCTTATCGAATTAAAATATTGGGTGATTGTGTAAAATTAATAATAAAATGTAGTAATCAAAAGCACTGAATTGTATTCCGAGAAATGCAAAGTATAAAGCTGATATAGAACCATTTTTGTGAGTGTCCTATATGAACCTAATAATAGATTTAAACCTTGCATTTGTCTTTCGATGCTGATATGTACTCGATTTTTTGGTTGGTTAATGATGGCAATTTTTCATTTTAAGGTTTTCCTTTGCTGCTGGGATTCTCTCACTTACAAAGGTTTCTAGTGTTGTAATTCTGCTTAAAGGTGAGTTTTCTTCTTAATTCGTTTTCTTCGATATTTTGCTTATTGGATTGATACATTATAGTCAAAATCAAGATTTTAGCTGGTACTTTGACATGTTTATGTGTGAGATTTGTGTCGATTAAACAGCATGATTGATGGCATACTGAGTATTTTCTGTAGTACTATTATGATACACACAATTTATTGAGATGGAAAATTAGAAATCTTGGTTGCATGAATATTTGATTGAGGCATTACCTTATTAATAAAAATTAGAAGAAAGAAAAATTAAAACCAAATAGATACATACATAATTACATATAAATGTCTCAAGTTGACACTTTGCTTCCCACTTATTCCAGTGGAGCTAGCCTCTTTATATAATTTATCATTTCAACCTCGGGGATGCATTTGAAATAATGAATATACGTTGTTTAAAAACTAACGGTATGGCATTAATATTAATTAAAAAACATTAAGAAAAAGAATAATATTTCAAGTTTTATTGGGATTTTTCCTACAAAAAATTACGAAGTACATTGAAGAAGCATTGGTTTTAATTTATAATGCTACTGTGATTATATTATTTATTATTTAGCCGCCTTATCAAATTAAGATATTGGATTATTGTGTAAAATTAATAAAGTATAGTAATAAAAAACACTGAATTCTTGAGATGAGGGAGGGAATGAGGAGTTGTGAGATACCAAAATATGCCCTCCTTGTACAATATAGGTATGAATCATAGTTCCATTATAGAGGGTACGAATCATTGCTCTACCAAAAAAATTGTGCATGTTTTCCTCTTGCCTTCTGATAGTTCTTCATTCAGCTTATTCATTTTAAAGAAAACAGAAGATTTCAAGTACTATAAACTAAATTTTAATAGTTAAAGATGGAAATCTCTTCCCATTGGAATTGTGTTTCTGATTTTCACATCGGCCTTGAAGTATTATGGTGATTTTACTTCAGTTCAAGCTTACTCGGTTATTGATGAGAATGCATAATTACAGATAAATGTCTCAAGTTGGCACTTTGCTTCCCACTTATTCTAGTGGGGCTAGTCTCCTCACAAAATTTATCATTCCAAATTCGGGAATGCATTTGAAATAATTAATATACAATGTTTAGAAACAAACGGCATGATATTAATGTTAATTAAAAAACATTGAGAAAAAGACTAATATTTCAAGTTTTATTGGAATTTTGCCTACAAAAAATTACAAAGTACATTCAAGAAGCACTGAATTTAATTTATAATGCTACTTTTTTATTGATCACGATCATGAAAATAACAGGCACAATATATAGTAGAAAGCTGGGCTGTGGCCATTGGGATTCAATTATTTATTATTCAGCCGCCTTATCGAATTAAAATATTGGGTGATTGTGTAAAATTAATAATAAAATGTAGTAATCAAAAACACTGAATTGTATTCCGAGAAATGCAAAGTATAAAGCTGATATAGAACCATTTTTGTAAGTGTCCTATATGAACCTAATAATAGATTTAAACCTTGCATTTGTCTTTCGATTCTGATATGTACTCGATTTTTTGGTCGGTTAATGATGGCAATTTTTTATTTTAAGGTTTTCCTTTGCAGCTGGGATTCTCTCACTTACAAGGGTTTCTAGTGTTGTAATTCTGCTTAAAGGTGAGTTTTCTTCTTAATTCGTTTTTTTCGATATTTTGCCTATTGGATTGATACATTATAGTCAAAATCATGATTTTGGCTGGTACTTTGACATGTTTATGTGTGAGATTTGTGTCGATTAAACAGCATGATTGATGGTATACTGAGTATTTTCTGTAGTACTTTTATGATACAAACAATTTATTGAGATGGAAAATTAGAAATCTTAGTTGCATGAATATTTGATTGAGGCATTACCTTATTAATAAAAATTAGAAGAAAGAAAAACTAAAACCAAATAGATACATACATAATTACATATAAATGTCTCAAGTTGACACTTTGCTTCCCACTTATTCCAGTGGAACTAGCCTATTTATATAATTTATCATTCCAAACTCGGGGATGCAGTTGAAATAATGCATATACATTGTTTAAAAACTAAGGTATGGCATTAATATTAATTAAAAAACATTAAGAAAAAGAATAATATTTCAAGTTTTATTTGGATTTTTCCTACAAAAAATTACGAAGTAGATTCAAGAAGCATTGGTTTTAATTTAGAATGCTACTGTGATTATATTATTTATTATTTAGCCGCCTTATCAAATTAAGATATTGGATGATTGTGTAAAATTAATAAAGTATAGTAATCAAAAACACTGAATTCTTGAGATGAGGGAGGGAATGAGGAGTTGTGAGATACCAAAATATGCCCTCCTTGTACAATATAGGTATGAATCATAGTTCCATTATAGAGGGTACGAATCATTGCTCTACCAAAAAATTGTGCATGTTTTCCTCTTGCTTTCTGATAGTTCTTCATTCAGCTTATTCATTTTAAAGAAAACAGAAGATTTCAAGTACTATAAACTAAATTTTAATAGTTAAAGATGGAAATCTCTTCCCATTGGAATTGTGTTTCTGATTTTCACATCGGCCTTGAAGTATTATGGTGATTTTACTTCAGTTCAAGCTTACTCGGTTATTGATGAGAATGCATAATTACAGATAAATGTCTCAAGTTGGCACTTTGCTTCCCACTTATTCTAGTGGGGCTAGCCTCCTCACAAAATTTATCATTCCAAACTCGGGAATGCATTTGAAATAATTAATATACAATGTTTAAAAACAAACGGCATGATATTAATATTAATTAAAAAACATTAAGAAAAAGACTAATATTTCAATTTTTATTGGAATTTTGCCTACAAAAAATTACAAAGTACATTCTAGAAGCACTGAATTTAATTTATAATGCTACTTTTTTATTGATCACGATCGAGAAAATAACAGGCACAATATATAGTAGAAAGTTGGGCTGTGGCCATTGGGATTCAATTATTTATTATTCAGCCGCCTTATCGAATTAAAATATTGGGTGATTGTGTAAAATTAATAATAAAATGTAGTAATCAAAAACACTGAATTGTATTCCGAGAAATGCAAAGTATAAAGCTGATATAGAACCATTTTTGTTAGTGTCCTATATGAACCTAATAATAGATTTAAACCTTGCATTTGTCCTTTCTGATATGTATCGATTTTTTGGTCGGTTAATGATGGCAATTTTTCATTTTAAGGCTTTCCTTTGCTGCTGGGATTCTCTCACTTACAAAGGTTTCACGTGTTGTAATTCTGCTTAAAGGTGAATTTTCTTCTTAATTCGTTTTCTTCGATATTTTGCCTATTGGATTGATACATTATATTAGTCAAAATCATGATTTTAGCTGGTACTTTGACATGTTTATGTGTGAGATTTGTGTCGATTAAACAGCATGACTGATGGTATACTGAGTATTTTCTGTAGTACTATTATGATACACACAATTTATTGAGATGGAAAATTAGAAATCTTGGTTGCATGAATATTTTATTGAGGCATTACCTTATTACTAAAAATTAGAAGAAAGAAAAATTAAAACCAAATCGGATACATACATAAATTACATATAAATTTTCTCAAGTTGACACTTTGCTTCCCCACTTATTCCAGTGGAGCTAGCCTCTTTATATAATTTATCATTCCAAACTCGGGGATGCATTTGAAATAATGAATATACATTGTTTAAAAACTAACGGTATGATATTAATATTAATTAAAAAATGTTAAGAAAAAGAATAATAATTCAAGTTTTATTGGGATTTTTCCTACAAAAAATTAAGAAGTACATTCAAGAAACATTGATTTTAATTTATAATGCTACTGTGATTATATTATTTATTATTTAGCCGCCTTATCAAATTAAGATATTGGATGATTGTTTAAAATTAATAAAGTATAGTAATCAAAACACTGACATTCTTGAGATGAGGGAGGGAATGAGGAGTTGTGAGATACCAAAATATGCCCTCCTTGTACAATAGAGGTATAAATCATAGTTCCATTATAGAGGGTATGAATCATTGCTCTATACCAAAAAATTGTGCATGTTTTCCTCTTGCCTTCTGATAGTTCTTCATTCAGCTTATTCATTTTAAAGAAAACAGAAGATTTCAAGTACTATAAACTAAATTTTAATAGTTAAAGATGGAAATCTCTTCCCATTGGAATTGCGTTTCTGATTTTCACATCAGCCATGAAGAATTATGGTGATTTTACTTCAGTTCAAGCTGACTCGGTTATAGATGAGAATGCATAATTACAGATAAATGTCTCATGTTGGAAATTTGCTTCCCACTTATTCTAGTGGGGCTAGCCTCCTCACAAAAATTATCATTCCAAACTCGGGAATGCATTTGAAATAATTAATATACAATGTTTAAAAGCAAATGGCATGATATTAATATTGGAATTAAAAATATTAAGGACAAAAGACTAATATTTCAAGTTTTATTGGAATTTTGCCTACAAAAAATTACAAAGTACATTCAAGATGCACTGAATTTAATTTATAATGCTAATTTTTTATTGATCACGATCGTGAAAATAACAGGCACAATATATAGTAGAAAGTTGGGCTGTGGCCATATTGGGATTGCAATTATTTATTATTCAGCCGCCTTATCGAAATTAAAAATATTGGTTGATTGTGCAAAATTAATTAATAAAATTGTAGTAATCAAAAACACTGAATTGCATTCCGAGAAATGCAAAGTATAGAGCTGATATAGAACCATTTTTGTAAGTGTCCTATATGAACCTAATAATAGATTTAAAACCTTGCAATTTGTTTTTCGATTCTGATATGTACTCGATTTTTTGGTCGGTTTAATGATGGCAATTTTTCCATTTTAAGGTTTTCCTTTGCTGCTGGATTCTCTCACTTACAAAGGTTTCTAGTGTTGTTAATTCTGCTTAAAGGTGAGTTTTCTTCTTAATTCGTTTTCTTCGATATTTGCCTATTGGATTGATACAATTATAGTCAAAATCATGATTTTAGCTGGTACTTTGACATGTTTATGTGTGAGATTGTGTCGATTAAAAGCATGATTGATGGTATAATGAGTATTTTCTGTAGTACTATTATGATACACACAATTTATTGAGATGGAAAATTAGAAATCTTGGTTGCATGAATATTTTATTGAGGCATTACCTTATTACTAAAAATTAGAAGAAGAAAAATTAAAACAAATAGATACATACATAATTACATAAAATGTCTCAAGTTGACACTTTGCTTCCCACTTTTCCAGTGGAGCTAGCGTCTTGTATATGAAATTTATCATTCCAAACTCGGGGATGCTTTGGAAAATAATGCATATACATTGTTTAAAAACTAACGGTATGGCATTAATATTAATTAAAAAACATTAAGAAAAAGAATAATATTTCAAGTTTTATTTGGATTTTTCCTACAAAAAATTACAAAGTACATTCAAGAAGCATTGGTTTTAATTTATAATGCTACTGTGATTATATTATTTATTATTTAGCCGCCTTATCAAATTAAGATATTGGATGATTGTGTAAAATTAATAAAGTATAGTAATCAAAAACACTGAATTCTTGAGATGAGGGAGGGAATGAGGAGTTGTGAGATACCAAAATATGCCCTCCTTGTACAATATAGGTATGAATCATAGTTCCATTATAGAAGGTACGAATAATTGCTCTAACAAAAAATTGTGCATGTTTTCCTCTTGCCTTCTGATAGATCTTCATTCAGCTTATTCATTTTAAAGAAAACAGAAGATTTCAAGTACTATAAACTAAATTTTAATAGTGAAAGATGGAAATTTCTTCCCATTGGAATTGTGTTTCTGATTTTCACATCGGCCTTGAAGTAGTATAGTGATTTTACTTCAGTTCAAGCTGACTCGGTTATTGATGAGAATGCATAATTACAGATAAATGTCTCAAGTTGGCACTTTGCTTCCCACTTATTCTAGTGGGGCTAGCCTCCTCACAAAATTTATCATTCCAAACTCGGGAATGCATTTCAAATAATTAATATACAATGTTTAAAAACAAACAGTATGATATTAATATTAATTAAAAAACATTAAGAAAAAGACTAATATTTCAATTTTTATTGGAATTTTGCCTACAAAAAATTACAATGTACATTCAAGAAGCACTGAATTTAATTTATAATGCTACTTTTTTATTGATCACGATCGAGAAAATAACAGGAACAATATATAGTAGAAAGTTGGGCTGTGGCCATTGGGATTCAATTATTTATTATTCAGCCGCCTTATCGAATTAAAATATTGGTTGATTGTGTAAAATTAATAATAAAATGTAGTAATCAAAAACAATGAATTGTATTCCGAGAAATGCAAAGTATAAAGCTGATATAGAACAATTTTTGTAAGTGTCCTATATGAACCTAATAATAGATTTAAACCTTGCATTTGTCTTTCGATTTTGATATGTACTCGATTTTTTGGTCGGTTAATGATGGCAATTTTTCATTTTAAGATTTTCCTTTGCTGCTGGGATTCTCTCACTTACAAAGGTTTCTTGTGTTGTAATTCTGCTTAAAGGTGAGTTTTCTTCTTAATTCGTTTTCTTCGATATTTTGCCTATTGGATTGCTACATTATAGTCAAAATCATGATTTTAGCTAGTACTTTGACATGTTTATGTGCGAGATTTGTGTCGATTAAACAGCATGATTGATGGTATACTGAGTATTTTCTGTAGTACTATTATGATACACACAATTTATTGAGATGGAAAATTAGAAATCTTGGTTGCATGAATATTTGATTGAGGCATTACCTTATTAATAAAAATTTGAAGAAAGAAAAATTAAAACCAAATAGATACATACATAATTACATATAAATGTCTCAAGTTGACACTTTGCTTCCCACTTATTTCAGTGAAGCTAGCCTATTTATATAATTTATCATTCCAAACTCGGGGATGCATTTGAAATAATGCATATACATTGTTTAAAAACTAACGGTATGGCATTAATATTAATTAAAAAACATTAAGAAAAAGAATAATATTTCAATTTTTATATGGATTTTTCCTACAAAAAATTACGAAGTACATTCAAGAAGCATTGGTTTTAATTTATAATGCTACTGTGATTATATTATTTATTATTTAGCCGCCTTATCAAATTAAGATATTGGATGATTGTGTAAAATTAATAAAGTATAGTAATCAAAAACACTGAATTCTTGAGATGAGGGAGGGAATGAGGAGTTGTGAGATACCAAAATATGCCCTCCTTGTACAATATAGGTATGAATCATAGTTCCATTATAGAGGGTACGAATCATTGCTCTACCAAAAAATTGTGCATGTTTTCCTCTTGCCTTCTGATAGTTCTTCATTCAGCTTATTCATTTTAAAGAAAACAGAAGATTTCAAGTACTATAAACTAAATTTTAATAGTTAAAGATGGAAATCTCTTCCCATTGGAAATGTGTTTCTGATTTTCACATCGGCCTTGAAGTATTATGGTGATTTTACTTCAGTTCAAGCTGACTCGGTTATTGATGAGAATGCATAATTACAGATAAATGTCTCATGTTGGAAATTTGCTTCCCACTTATGCTAGTGGGGCTAGCCTTCTCACAAAATTTATCATTCCAAACTCGGGAATGCATTTGAAATAATTAATATACAATGTGTAAAAACAAACGGCATGATATTAATATTAATTAAAAAAGATTAAGAAAAAGACTAATATTTCAATTTTTATTGGAATTTTGCCTACAAAAAATTACAAAGTACATTCAAGAAGCACTGAATTTAATTTATAATGCTACTTTTTTATTGATCACGATCGAGAAAATAGTAGGCACAATATATAGTAGAAAGTTTGGCTGTGGCCATTGGGATTCAATTATTTATTATTCAGCCGCCTTATCGAATTAAAATATTGGGTGATTGTGTAAAATTAATAATAAAATGTAGTAATCAAAAACACTGAATTGTATTCCGAGAAATGCAAAGTATAAAGCTGATATAGAACCATTTTTGTTAGTGTCCTATATGAACCTAATAATAGATTTAAACCTTGCATTTGTCTTTCTGATATGTACTCGATTTTTTGGTCGGTTAATGATGGCAATTTTTCATTTTAAGGTTTTCCTTTTCTGCTGGGATTCTCTCACTTACAAAGGTTTTTTCGTGTTGCAATTCTGCTCAAAGGTGAGTTTTCATCATAATTCGTTTTCTTCGATATTTTGTCTATTGGATTCATAAATTATATTAGTCAAAATCATGATTTTAGCTGGTACTTTGACATGTTTATGTGTGAGATTTGTGTCGATGAAACAGCATGATTGATGGTATACTGAGTATTTTCCGTAGTAGTATTATGATACACACAGTTTATTGAGATGGAAAATTAGAAATCTTGGTTGCATGAATATTTGATTGAGGCATTACCTTATTAATAAAAATTAGAAGAAAGAAAAATTAAAACCAAATAGATACATTCATAATTACATATAAATGTCTCAAGTTGACACTTTGCTTCCCACTTATTCCAGATGAGCTAGCCTCTTTATATAATTTATCATTCCAAACTCGGGGATGCATTTGAAATAACGAATATACATTGTTTAAAAACTAACGGTATGGCATTAATATTAATTAAAAAACATTAAGAAAAAGAATAATATTTCAAGTTTTATTGGGATTTTTCCTACAAAAAATTACGAAGTACATTCAAGAAGCATTGGTTTTAATTTATAATGCTACTGTGATTATATTATTTATTATTTAACCGCCTTATCAAATTAAGATATTGGATGATTGTGTAAAATTAATAAAGTGTAGTAATCAAAAACACTGAATTCTTGAGATGAGGGAGGGAATGAGGAGTTGTGAGATACCAAAATATGCCCTCCTCGTACAATATAGGTATGAATCATAGTTCCATTATAGAGGGTACGAATCATTGCTCTACCAAAAAATTGTGCATGTTTTCCTCTTGCCTTCTGATAGTTCTTCATTCAGTTTATTCATTTTAAAGAAAACAGAAGATTTCAACTACTATAAACTAAATTTTAATAGTTAAAGATGGAAATCTCTTCCCATTGGAATTGTGTTTCTGATTTTCACATCAGCCATGAAGAATTATGGTGATTTTACTTCAGTTCAAGCTGACTCGGTTATAGATGAGAATGCATGATTACAGATAAATGTCTCATGTTGGAAATTTGCTTCCCACTTATTCTAGTGGGGCTAGCCTCCTCACAAAATTTATAATTCCAAACTCGGGTATGCATTTGAAATAATTAATATACAATGTTTAAAAACAAATGGCATGATATTAA
This sequence comes from Ophiorrhiza pumila, assembly GCA_016586305.1. Classification (NCBI taxonomy): domain Eukaryota; kingdom Viridiplantae; phylum Streptophyta; class Magnoliopsida; order Gentianales; family Rubiaceae; genus Ophiorrhiza; species Ophiorrhiza pumila. The sequence goes on along the minus strand of BLIW01000009.1, from coordinate 33,819,641 downwards.
TATTAATTAAAAAACATTAAGAAAAAGACTAATATTTAAAGTTTTATTGGAATTTTGCCTACAAAAAATTACAAAGTACATTTAAGATGCACTGAGTTTAATTTATAATGCTACTTTTTTATTGATCACGATCGTGAAAATAACAGGCACAATATATAGTAGAAAGTTGGGCTGTGGCCATTGTGATTCAATTATTTATTATTCAGCCGCCTTATCGAATTAAAATATTGGTTAATTGTGTAAAATTAATAATAAAATGTAGTAATCAAAAACACTGAATTGTATTTCGAGAAATGCAAAGTATAAAGCTGATATAGAACCATTTTTGTTAGTGTCCTATATGAACCTATTAATAGATTTAAACCTTGCATTTGTCTTTCTGATATGTACTCGATTTTTTGGTCGGTTAATGATGGCAATTTTTCATTTTAAGGTTTTCCTTTGCTGCTGGGATTCTCTCACTTACAAAGGTTTCTCGTGTTGTAATTCTGCTTAAAGGTAAGTTTTCTTCTTAATTCGTTTTCTTCGATATTTTGCCTATTGGATTGATACATTATATTAGTCAAAATCATGATTTTAGCTGGTACTTTTACATGTTTATGTGTGAGATTTGTGTCGATTAAACAGCATGATTGATGGTATACAAAGTATTTTCTGTAGTACTATTATGATACACACAGTTTATTGAGATGGAAAATTAGAAATCTTGGTTGCATGAATATTTTATTGAGGCATTACCTTATTACTAAAAATTAGAAGAAAGAAAAATTAAAACCAAATAGATACATACATAATTACATATAAATTTCTCAAGTTGACACTTTGCTTCCCACTTATTCCAGTGGAGCTAGCCTCTTTATATAATTTATCATTCCAAACTCGGGGATGCATTTGAAATAATGAATATACATTGTTTAAAAACTAACGGTATGATATTAATATTAATTAAAAAATGTTAAGAAAAAGAATAATAATTCAAGTTTTATTGGGATTTTTCCTACAAAAAATTACGAAGTACATTCAAGAAACATTGATTTTAATTTATAATGCTACTGTGATTATATTATTTATTATTTAGCCGCCTTATCAAATTAAGATATTGGATGATTGTTTAAAATTAATAAAGTATAGTAATCAAAAACACTGAATTCTTGAGATGAGGGAGGGAATGAGGAGTTGTGAGATACCAAAATATGCCCTCCTTGTACAATAGAGGTATAAATCATAGTTCCATTATAGAGGGTATGAATCATTGCTCTACCAAAAAATTGTGCATGTTTTCCTCTTGCCTTCTGATAGTTCTTCATTCAGCTTATTCATTTTAAATAAAATAGAAGATTTCAAGTACTATAAACTAAATTTTAATAGTTAAAGATGGAAATCTCTTCCCATTGGAATTGTGTTTCTGATTTTCACATCAGCCATGAAGAATTATGGTGATTTTACTTCAGTTCAAGCTGACTCGGTTATAGATGAGAATGCATGATTACAGATAAATGTCTCATGTTGGAAATTTGCTTCCCACTTATTCTAGTGGGGCTAGCCTCCTCACAAAATTTATAATTCCAAACTCGGGTATGCATTTGAAATAATTAATATACAATGTTTAAAAACAAATGGCATGATATTAATATTAATTAAAAAACATTAAGAAAAAGACTAATATTTAAAGTTTTATTGGAATTTTGCCTACAAAAAATTACAAAGTACATTTAAGATGCACTGAGTTTAATTTATAATGCTACTTTTTTATTGATCACGATCGTGAAAATAACAGGCACAATATATAGTAGAAAGTTGGGCTGTGGCCATTGTGATTCAATTATTTATTATTCAGCCGCCTTATCGAATTAAAATATTGGTTAATTGTGTAAAATTAATAATAAAATGTAGTAATCAAAAACACTGAATTGTATTTCGAGAAATGCAAAGTATAAAGCTGATATAGAACCATTTTTGTTAGTGTCCTATATGAACCTATTAATAGATTTAAACCTTGCATTTGTCTTTCTGATATGTACTCGATTTTTTGGTCGGTTAATGATGGCAATTTTTCATTTTAAGGTTTTCCTTTGCTGCTGGGATTCTCTCACTTACAAAGGTTTCTCGTGTTGTAATTCTGCTTAAAGGTAAGTTTTCTTCTTAATTCGTTTTCTTCGATATTTTGCCTATTGGATTGATACATTATATTAGTCAAAATCATGATTTTAGCTGGTACTTTTACATGTTTATGTGTGAGATTTGTGTCGATTAAACAGCATGATTGATGGTATACAAAGTATTTTCTGTAGTACTATTATGATACACACAGTTTATTGAGATGGAAAATTAGAAATCTTGGTTGCATGAATATTTTATTGAGGCATTACCTTATTACTAAAAATTAGAAGAAAGAAAAATTAAAACCAAATAGATACATACATAATTACATATAAATTTCTCAAGTTGACACTTTGCTTCCCACTTATTCCTGTGGAGCTAGCCTCTTTATATAATTTATCATTCCAAACTCGGGGATGCATTTGAAATAATGAATATACATTGTTTAAAAACTAACGGTATGATATTAATATTAATTAAAAAATGTTAAGAAAAAGAATAATAATTCAAGTTTTATTGGGATTTTTCCTACAAAAAATTACGAAGTACATTCAAGAAACATTGATTTTAATTTATAATGCTACTGTGATTATATTATTTATTATTTAGCCGCCTTATCAAATTAAGATATTGGATGATTGTTTAAAATTAATAAAGTATAGTAATCAAAAACACTGAATTCTTGAGATGAGGGAGGGAATGAGGAGTTGTGAGATACCAAAATATGCCCTCCTTGTACAATAGAGGTATAAATCATAGTTCCATTATAGAGGGTATGAATCATTGCTCTACCAAAAAATTGTGCATGTTTTCCTCTTGCCTTCTGATAGTTCTTCATTCAGCTTATTCATTTTAAATAAAACAGAAGATTTCAAGTACTATAAACTAAATTTTAATAGTTAAAGATGGAAATCTCTTCCCATTGGAATTGTGTTTCTGATTTTCACATCAGCCATGAAGAATTATGGTGATTTTACTTCAGTTCAAGCTGACTCGGTTATAGATGAGAATGCATAATTACAGATAAATGTCTCATGTTGGAAATTTGCTTCCCACTTATTCTAGTGGGGCTAGCCTCCTCACAAAATTTATCATTCCAAACTCGGGAATGCATTTGAAATAATTAATATACAATGTTTAAAAACAAATGGCAAGATATTAATATTAATTAAAAAAAATTAAGAAAAAGACTAATATTTCAAGTTTTATTGGAATTTTGCCTACAAAAAATTACAAAGTACATTCAAGATGCACTGAATTTAATTTATAATGCTACTTTTTTATTGATCACGATCGTGAAAATAACAGGCACAATATATAGTAGAAAGTTGGGCTGTGGCCATTGGGATTCAATTATTTATTATTCAGCCGCCTTATCGAATTAAAATATTGGTTGATTGTGCAAAATTAATAATAAAATTTTAGTAATCAAAAACACTGAATTGCATTCCGAGAAATGCAAAGTATAGAACTGATATAGAACCATTTTTGTAAGTGTCCTATATGAACCTAATAATAGATTTAAACCTTGCATTTGTTTTTCGATTCTGATATGTACTCGATTTTTTGGTCGGTTAATGATGGCAATTTTTCATTTTAAGGTCTTCCTTTGCTGCTGGGATTCTCTCACTTACAAAGGTTTCTAGTGTTGTAATTCTGCTTAAAGGTGAGTTTTCTTCTTAATTCGTTTTCTTCGATATTTTGCCTATTGGATTGATACATTATAGTCAAAATCATGATTTTAGCTGGTACTTTGACATGTTTATGTGTGAGATTTGTGTCGATTAAACAGCATGATTGATGGTATACTGAGTATTTTCTGTAGTACTATTATGATACACACAATTTATTGAGATGGAAAATTAGAAATCTTGGTTGCATGAATATTTTATTGAGACATTACCTTATTACAAAAAATTAGAAGAAAGAAAAATTAAAACCAAATAGATACATACATAATTACATATAAATGTCTCAAGTTGACACTTTGCTTCCCACTTATTCCAGTGGAGCTAGCCTCTTTATATAATTTATCATTCCAAACTCGGGGATGCATTTAATATAATGCACATACATTGTTTAAAAACTAACGGTATGGCATTAATATTAATTAAAAAACATTAAGAAAAGGAATAATATTTCAAGTTTTATTTGGATTTTTCCTACAAAAAACTACGAAGTACATTCAAGAAGCATTGGTTTTAATTTATAATGCTACTGTGATTATATTATTTATTATTTAGTCGCCTTATCAAATTAAGATATTGGATGATTGTGTAAGATTAATAAAGTATAGTAATCAAAAACACTGAATTCTTGAGATGAGGGAGGGAATGAGGAGTTGTGAGATACCAAAATATGCCCTCCTTGTACAATATAGGTATGAATCATAGTTCCATTATAGAGGGTACGAATCATTGCTCTACCAAAAAATTGTGCATGTTTTCCTCTTGCCTTCTAATAGTTCTTCATTCAGCTTATTCATTTTAAAGAAAACAGAAGATTTCAAGTACTATAAACTAAATTTTAATAGTTAAAGATGGAAATCTCTTCCCATTGGAAATGTGTTTCTGATTTTCACATCGGCCTTGAAGTATTATGGTGATTTTACTTCAGTTCAAGCTGACTCGGTTATTGATGAGAATGCATAATTACAGATAAATGTCTCAAGTTGGCACTTTGCTTCCCACTTATTCTAGTGGGGCTAGCCTCCTCACAAAATTTATCATTCCAAACTCGGGAATGCATTTGAAATAATTAATATACAATGTTTAAAAACAAACGGCATGATATTAATATTAATTAAAAAACATTAAGAAAAAGACTAATATTTCAATTTTTATTGGAATTTTGCCTACAAAAAATTACAAAGTACATTCTAGAAGCACTGAATTTAATTTATAATGCTACTTTTTTATTGATCACGATCGAGAAAATAACAGGCACAATATATAGTAGAAAGTTGGGCTGTGGCCATTGGGATTCAATTATTTACTATTCAGCCGCCTTATCGAATTAAAATATTGGGTGATTGTGTAAAATTAATAATAAAATGTAGTAATCAAAAACACTGAATTGTATTCCGAGAAATGCAAAGTATAAAGCTGATATAGAACCATTTTTGTTAGTGTCCTATATGAACCTAATAATAGATTTAAACCTTGCATTTGTCTTTCTGATATGTACTCGATTTTTTGGTCGGTTAATGATGGCAATTTTTCATTTTAAGGCTTTCCTTTGCTGCTGGGATTCTCTCACTTACAAAGGTTTCACGTGTTGTAATTCTGCTTAAAGGTGAGTTTTCTTCTTAATTCGTTTTCTTCGATATTTTGCCTATTGGACTAATACATTATATTAGTCAAAATCATGATTTTAGCTGGTACTTTGACATGTTTATGTGTGAGATTTGTGTCGATTAAACAGCATGACTGATGGTATACTGAGTATTTTCCGTAGTACTATTATGATACACACAATTTATTGAGATGGAAAATTAGAAATCTTGGTTGCATGAATATTTGATTGAGGCATTACCTTATTACTAAAAATTAGAAGAAAGAAAAATTAAAACCAAATAGATACATACATAATTACATATAAATGTCTCAAGTTGACACTTTGCTTCCCACTTATTCCAGATGAGCTAGCCTCTTTATATAATTTATCATTCCAAACTCGGGGATGCATTTGAAATAACGAATATACATTGTTTAAAAACTAACGGTATGATATTAATATTAATTAAAAAACATTAAGAAAAAGAATAATATTTCAAGTTTTATTGGGATTTTTCCTATAAAAAATTACGAAGTACATTCAAGAAGCATTGGTTTTAATTTATAATGCTACCGTGATTATATTATTTATTATTTAGCCGCCTTATCAAATTAAGATATTGGATGATTGTGTAAAATTAATAAAGTGTAGAAATCAAAAACACTGAATTCTTGAGATGAGGGAGGGAATGAGGAGTTGTGAGATACCAAAATATGCCCTCCTCGTACAATATAGGTATGAATCATAGTTCCATTATAGAGGGTACGAATCATTGCTCTACCAAAAAATTGTGCATGTTTTCCTCTTGCCTTCTGATAGTTCTTCATTCAGCTTATTCATTTTAAAGAAAACAGAAGATTTCAAGTACTATAAACTAAATTTTAATAGTGAAAGATGGAAATCTCTTCCCATTGGAATTGTGTTTCTGATTTTCACATCAGCCATGAAGAATTATGGTGATTTTACTTCAGTTCAAGCTGACTCGGTTATAGATGAGAATGCATAATTACAGATAAATGTCTCATGTTGGAAATTTGCTTCCCACTTATTCTAGTGGGGCTAGCCTCCTCACAAAATTTATCATTCCAAACTCGGGAATGCATTTGAAATAATTAATATACAATGTTTAAAAACAAATGGCATGATATTAATATTAATTAAAAAACATTAAGAAAAAGACTAATATTTCAAGTTTTATTGGAATTTTGACTACAAAAAATTACAAAGTACATTCAAGATGCACTGAATTTAATTTATAATGCTACTTTTTTATTGATCAAGATCGTGAAAATAACAGGCACAATATATAGTAGAAAGTTGGGCTGTGGCCATTGGGATTCAATTATTTATTATTCAGCCGCCTTATCGAATTAAAATATTGGTTAATTGTGTAAAATTAATAATAAAATGTAGTAATCAAAAACACTGAATTGTATTTCGAGAAATGCAAAGTATAAAGCTGATATAGAACCATTTTTGTTAGTGTCCTATATGAACCTAATAATAGATTTAAACCTTGCATTTGTCTTTCTGATATGTACTCGATTTTTTGGTCGGTTAATGATGGCAATTTTTCATTTTAAGGTTTTCCTTTGCTGCTGGGATTCTATCACTTACAAAGGTTTCTCGTGTTGTAATTCTGCTTAAAGGTGAGTTTTCTTCTTAATTCGTTTTCTTCGATATTTTGCCTATTGGATTGATACATTATATTCGTCAAAATCATGATTTTAGCTGGTACTTTGACATGTTTATGTGTGAGATTTGTGTCGATGAAACAGCATGATTGATGGTATACTGAGTATTTTCCGTAGTAGTATTATGATACACACAATTTATTGAGATGGAAAATTAGAAATCTTGGTTGCATGAATATTTTATTGAGGCATTACCTTATTACTAAAAATTAGAAGAAAGAAAAATTAAAACCAAATAGATACATACATAATTACATATAAATTTTCTCAAGTTGACACTTTGCTTCCCACTTATTCCAGTGGAGCTAGCCTCTTTATATAATTTATCATTCCAAACTCGGGGATGCATTTGAAATAATGAATATACATTGTTTAAAAAATAACGGTATGATATTAATATTAATTAAAAAATATTAAGAAAAAGAATAATAATTCAAGTTTTATTGGGATTTTTCCTACAAAAAATTACGAAGTACATTCAAGAAGCATTGATTTTAATTTATAATGCTACTGTGATTATATTATTTATTATTTAGCCGCCTTATCAAATTAAGATATTGGATGATTGTTTAAAATTAATAAAGTATAGTAATCAAAGACACTGAATTCTTGAGATGAGGGAGGGAATGAGGAGTTGTGAGATACCAAAATATGCCCTCCTTGTACAATAGAGGTATGAATCATAGTTCCATTATAGAGGGTATGAATCATTGCTCTTCCAAAAATTTGTGCATGTTTTACTCTTGCCTTCTGATAGTTCTTCATTCAGCTTATTCATTTTAAAGAAAACAGAAGATTTCAAGTACTATAAACTAAATTTTAATAGTTAAAGATGGAAATCTCTTCCCATTGGAATTGTGTTTCTGATTTTCACATCAGCCTTGAAGTATTATGGTGATTTTACTTCACTTTAAACTGACTTGGTTATTGATGAGAATGCATAATTCCAGATAAATGCCTCAAGTTGGCACTTTGCTTCCCACTCATTCCAGTGGGGCTAGCCTCCTCACATAATTGATCATTCTAAACTCGGGAATGCATTAGAAATAATTAATATACAATGTTTAAAAACAAATGGTATGATATTAATATTAATTAATAAAACATTAAGAAAAAGAATAATATTTCAAATTTTATTGGAATTTTGCCTGCAAAAAATTACAAAGTACATTCAAGAAGCACTGATTTTAATTTATAATGCTACTTTTTTATTGATCACGATCGTGAAAATAATAGGTACAATATATAGTAGAAAGTTGGGCCGTGGCCATTGGGATTCAATTATTTATTATTCAGCCACCTTATCGAATTAAAATATTGGGTGATTGTATAAAATTAATCTAGTGTAGTAATCAAAAACATCGAATTCTTGAGAGGTGGGTGGGAATAAGGAGTTGTGAGATACAGAAATAAGCCTCCTTGTGTGAGATGGAGGCCATCCCAGTGTATGTAGCTTCTTGGGTTTGCGACTTTTCACATTCTTGTTAACTATCATGCATGATTAAGAGGACTTTTTTCTACAAAGAATTCAAGTATTTGTTTATTATTATGACATTGTCTTAATCCATTTTTTCGGCCCACACAAGGTTTAACCAAATAATTAGATAATAGAAGCAATCAATTAGAGCATTGGAAATTTTGAAGACTATGAAAATATAAGACTTACAAAACTTTTGCAATAACATGTTAATTTACTTGAAGATTACCTCCACAGCAAAAGCATACCAACCACTGCTATAACGTGTTAATTAACAAAAAAGATTATCTTGGAAATTTCACACTCAAATCCCATATCATTTCAAAATATTTCGAGGTAGATTTGTAGCGTGAATTTGTCTTTCCATTTTTATACCCAATTTTTTAGTCTATTTTTTTAGTATTTGACCGTCGTGATTTTGATATTCAATATATAATTACGTTAATTTCTTATTTCTAGGTTTTTCATTACTGTTGGGCTTTTTTCACTTACAAGGGTATTCTGTGTTGCTATTCTGTTTAAAGGTGAGCATTCTTGAAAATTCTTTTTTTAAGGCTCATTTAGCCATTTGATTTTCTTTGTGAATGTAGTTTTATTTTTTGATCAATCTAAAATAGTATGCAGATTATTAGCTAAAGATTGTCATTTATATGTTCTTTTTTAACATCATATATATTATTATTATTTCTGACTAAAAGTTTGTGTTAACTACATGATATTTTGAAAATAATCCTATACTTTTTATGATTCTATCATGTCATTAGTATTGCTACTATTGCATATAATCCTAACTTTCACATTTCACAAATCGAAACAAACTCATTTCTTTGAATATAATAAAAAATATTATAAATGTAAAAGAATATTTTAAAACAAACCAAGATATATAATTAGATAATGTCAATGCTATTCTTGCATGTAATTTATTGAAGTGGTTATCATAGATGGACAAAAATGCATTGCCGCATCAACGTTATGCACAAATGCCACAAGAAAAAAAGGACGCTTTGTTAGAACATCGTATAAATGCAGCTGCACAAAAAAGAAAAATGGTTGTTAGTGAACATTTTAATGAGGGTTGCTCCTCAAAACGAAGAAATACAAAGAACGTTGTTGATTCTTCTACTCCTGCTATGCAGGGTGAGAAATCTTTCTATTCATTTCTCTTGCAGCATAATGCAACAATATTTTGCTTGCTGCATATGTTAATTGACACTTTTTCTACGCAGTTAGAGATGGTGTCAATGAATTGAATTTTAGTACACATAATTTAGGAGTTAATTTGGTGTTGCAGCCAAATCCACAACGTTATCAAGGTATCAATTCAGGAAATGTTTTCGAAATGATTAATTACTTACTTATTAATTACCTTAGAACATCATATCTAATTCTATTCGAAAAATCACGCTGGCAGTAAGAAAAATATAATTACACAGAGTTTAGTCATTCCTTTTGCTTGGGATTACGAACATTGTGGTGCAAAGAGATTTTATTTAGAGCCTCCTGGTTTTTGCTGTTCTGATGGAAAAGTTTCTTTAGTTATTTCTGAAGGTTTTCCAGGAAACTGACCTAGAAGAGCGGAAGCTTAGATCTTGTTCTACTCCACTTATGGAATTCACCGCTCTGATAGAAAAGGAACTCCCGGTAATAGAAACTACTCGAGGATCTATTGTGATCCACCAATTAGATACAAAGCATGGAACTAGATATAATACTGAGGAGGAGAATACGATATTTTCTATCGTTTTTTACTTAGTCTGATATTCTCTGTATATAAAGATAAATAGACTCCTATCCTTGAGATACAAGAAAGCTGCAAGATACGGATAGTCTTCTTATCTTTATTAGTATCTGATATACGTACCAAACACATATAACATTATCTCATACTTTAGACAATGTAAGACTATCATGGGCATATTTATACCATATGCCAACATCTCCCACTCGCACATGATGGAAAGACGTTTCTTACTTTATTACTCAACTTACTCATTATATTTGTCCATACTAGTAAATAATTGGTGCGACCGCTAAGTTCACCTGTTTTTGGGAGCTTTATACTAGAAACCATTTAAGGCCAGCATAGAGACATCAACCACTAAAAATAGAGAAGATTGTAGTGAGTCAATATACCCTAGACTTATTTGATTATATCTTGTCAAGTATCTCTAATCACTCAGAGAGCATACTTATGCCTCCATTATCTACATTACACTCATAATTATGTCACTTACTAAAAAAAGCGTCATAACCCGTCGACGAATGAGTATAGTGTAATGATATAATCCAAATAAACTTCCTTTGCCCTAATATCATTCAACTGAAAATTAGTTGCTTTCCCGGACATGCCCCATCCGGCCGAATTAGCCATGACCATTGGTCATCATGGTAAAGTAGCAAACACTAACTTTAAATTTCATAATACAGTCAAAAGTCCCAAAGGGTATTATTAATAATGACATTTATTATCCTCTAGGACTCACACGGTAAGGAAGCAGGGACCCATTCACTTACCTCCATCCATAGTCGCAAAGCACATGTTGTACAAACAACATGTTATGGAATATAAGTATTATTCCATATGAATCTTTGCCAAGTCGCTAATCAAGTGCCTTACTTGAAACTTATTTTGTCTTCTAGTGTAACTCCAATTACACTTAAAAGTCTCACATCCGGCTGTAAATCAGGCTTATATATAGATTTTGGGTTATTCATATGCGATCTTAGATAAGATCTCATCTTGACCAAAGTCAAGGCAACATACTTAATGTTTCATCGTTTGCTTGCTATCATCTGCGCCAAAAGGTTACTTGTGTGAGTAAGCAAATAAGCCTATCCATGTATATTACAAAAACATACATTCATATATGTGCTATAATCAATGTCACATAATTGAAAAACAAATCAAATATGTACATCCAATTACATTAAAATGAAGATATTTGTAAACTGTTACAAATATTATAGTACAAAAGTTCTATGCAACCATGCTGCTCTATCATAAACAAAAAATGCATCACCTTATTGTGCGTTTAGTCACATGATAAGCAAATATATGGTTGATAGAAAATATACAATAAAAACACTTACTTTTGTGCCACTGCTTATTAAAATGTGTTTTAGTTCTTTTATAATACTTGGAATCCTTGGTAAAAGTTTAAAGTAACTATATTGTTACGATAAACAAATGTAGAATCCAATGAGTCTATAACAATGCCAAGATTCACAAAGAACTTTCTCAAACACATTACCTCTTGTACTACTAATGTACAAGGTATTAATTTCGCTTACTCTATAGACAATGATTTACATGTTTATTTCTTACTCATCTATGATATAATATCATTATTAAGTAAGCAAATATATACAGAGGTTAATTTACACTTATCCAGATAATCGCTCTAATCAGCGTTAGTACTTCTAATAAGTCGTAAATCTAAACCTTGATAACATGTAATCTAAGGTCATATTCCAATTAGCGAAATATATGTTTTGATAGCTTTTCAAAATTTTAAATTAGGTATTGCTTGGTATTGGCTAACTAACCCAAACATATTGTAGATATCAAATGAGTATCCAAAGTGAGAAAACTAATTTCTCCACTTTACTAACATATGGAACAAAGCTTATTTACTCATTACTTTTAAGAGTGTTAGGGCAATTCCCAAGGCTTATAGACTCACATTTTACCACGGGAGTGTCATATGTCCTTCATTTCAAAATTTAGAAGGCAACCACTTATTAGTGGTGACAATCATCTCCTTGTTAGTTTGGCTTACTTAATATCATCTACATATAATGAAATATATGAAACTTCCTTTAGAATGTTTAAGATACATGTAGTAATATCTATTAACCACCGTAAGCCCGAATTTTAGTTGGTTCGATGAAGTTTTCGATATAACTATCTGGATGATTACTTCTTGTAATAGTAAGATTGATTGAGCTAACAAACTTTGCGCTTTTAATCTCCTATAACAAAGTCAACTAACAGATTCTTACAAATCTTTCATCCAATTTCTCCAATGAGAAATGTTATCCCAACATTCATTTCACAAAATTTCAAATCAAAATATGTAACAAGAGCCAAACTAAGGTTATTTATTCACATTTCAATGGAACTATCTTCTTTTACCTTTGACTTTGGGAACCTTTTGTCCCCAATGGTCTTTAGTTTAAAAGAATAGTTAATCAAGTTCCAAACTTGATTAGTCTCAATAGACTCCATTTAAATAATCCATTCTTCTCTAACTTTTGATGAAATAGCCTGATGGAAGTTCTTTGGCTTATTTTCATCATAAGAAGTAACCACGAAGCTTTCCCCATCAGTCTCAAAATTACGACGGAAAATTTTTCGTTTACTTCTTTAAGGTAGAAATTGTTTAGAACTCTTATTGGTTTGTACTGAACTATTCAATGGAAATATGCTCCCACTATCTTTGAGAGGTCGATAATTAGTTATCTCAATTTCCATTGGAGTAATAAAATCACCCCTTCAATACTCTCTAATGCATAGAGTTATAAATTATTCTTTACCTTGCATAAGTTAGGAAAATCCTTTTCTAGAAATTCCACATCTCGTGACTCAATATCAGTTACACTTCCATTTAGTTGTCTACCAATAAACACTTAAACTTGTGAGGCGTGGATATCTAACAAAGATAAATTTCTTACCTCTAAGTCACAAATTCTCATACTTAATGAGAAAAGTGTTATAGGTAGCACGTATATTTCATGACCGCAAATTATTCAAATATGAATTATACCGATCCATGATTTATGGAAGAAACTGACCATAAGGGTACATAGTTAAGTACATAGACAGCTGCTTAATTTGTATATCTCCCCTAATAGGAAATTAAAAAAAAATTATTAGCGCCAATGACTATATCAAGCGAAGATCGATTCTTATTATTTGCAACACCATTTTGTTGCAAAATATAGAAATCATTTTTTTGCTAAATAATTCATTTTTTGTATGTTATTCTTTGAATAGATACTCGCCGTTTTGATTAAGTCTAACTGATTCTCTACCTCAAGAATTATTGGAGATCAAAAAAATATAATAAAAATGCGTTGATCATCTATTGAAGTAATAGGAATTATTATGTCTAACCCTTATATGTATTGGCCCACAGATGTCAAGATGGATTAAGTATTGACCATTTAGCCTTTTGAAAATGGTTTATTAATTAATTTCTCTCCCAAAATAATATTCACTAATAGGTAAGATTGTTTTGTGCGAGTAGGTCCCAATAGTCCCTCTCTAGCTATTATTATATCTCGCCTAAAATGACTCATTTTGCTATGTCATTTTAGTGAATCATTATTCTTATCCTCTCTAGAAGATATGAGAGAACTTTATACATATTGGAATTATTAAATCCAATATCATATAATTAGAAACCAAAATCAATTTCTTCCATAATTAATATCAATTTCTTGCCTCTTAAACATTTTTAGAAAAATTAGTTGAAGTATAATAAGAACAAAAATTTTTTTTGTTGAAGTCATGAAGTATTAAATACATTATAGAGACAATGGTTACACAAGTCAAATTTTCAATTTGTGAAAACATTCTCCCACATGGAACCTTTTCTCCTTATGTATCTATTTACTTCCAACTCAAAAATTCAATAAAATTCCACAAACTCTACTCAATCTCTCATCAAATAATTAGTTGTTCTTGAATCTATCATCCACAATTGGGAGAGTTTCAACAACTAATTTAGTTGTGTAATTAGTTATTTTCGATTCTTCCATCCACAATTTGAGAGATTCTGCAACTGATTCAACTGTTTGAATAGGTTATTGTTGAATATTTCATCCACAATGGGAGAGATTCGACAACTAATTACAATTTTTAATTTCTTAAAAAGTAACAAGTAATATGTGAGACATGTGGTCAAAGAGTATATATTTCAACTCAGTGCTATCACGAGTGAAATTCTAATTGACCATTCTATTTGTAGAGTTTTGATTTGTTCCTTTTGCAAAAACTAATTTTTCTTCTTTGTTTGGTATTTTTCTTGAGTATAAATATCTCATTGAGATAATTAAGAGTTCATCTAGTTCGCTTCCGCACAAAGCCTAAATGCTTTGCCAAAATTGAAACTTCATAACTAACATAAAAAAAAGGATCAGCAGCTATTAAACGCTCTTCCCTTACCATATTAGTATGCTCCCACTGATTAAAAAATGATTAAGTTATTAATCATTATTTTAATCTAATACTCATCTAATAAAAATAATTTATACCTCTTCACATATCACACCCTCCATGAAGGTCTAAAATATGCAACTTTCTCGCAGAAATATTACCAAACTCATGAATAAGAACAACTTATTCATGGTGGCATATTGTTCACACATTAGATCATTGCCAATATAACTCAACAACCTGATGCAAGTTATATTATTTATTACTTTTGAACTTATTATAAGCCTAATCTTGATGTTGAACAATAATATATTGGATTAAGCCATAATATAGTTTAAGGCCACTTAGGCCCACTACTCTACCAAGCCCATATTTAAATTTTATGGTGTCCAATTTGAAAAAAAAACACCAATAAATTTATCACCATAATTTAAATTAATGATTATCTTGTTTGATAGCTATCTTTTAAGCAGTGCAAAAAAGAGTCTTGATTAACACTTATATGTAGATTTTGCAGCAATCATTAATTTGTAATAATTATAATAAAAACATTCATGTACAAATGAAACTTCGCTATGCTAGGAATCACATTATACCAAAAATATTTTAAATTATAATTATACAAATTTTGTGCAAAACCTCCTTCACTTTAATGTTATTTTTAAGGAACAAAACTGATTCATTCAACTTAAAAATACTTGCATGTTTAAATAATTCATTTTTATATTCATGAATTATTATCAAGAAACATACATTTAAAATTACAAAAATGTAATCACATTTAGAAAAATTTAAAATTAACATTCTGGAACTTAAATAAATCCTCATAATATTAATGTGATTTTTTTGGATTTTTATGTAATTTATTTATATTTATTTCAATTTTGGTGCAAATTCACAAAATAAGAAATAGGCATGCTTTTAAATTACAAAAAAATAATCACATTTAGAAAAATTCATAAATTAACATTTTGGAACTTAAATAACACCTCAGAATATTAATTTAATTTTCTTTGGATTTTTCTGTAATTTATTTATATTTATTTAAATTTTTGTGCAAATTCACAAAATAAGAAATAGGCTTTGAAATTATAAAAAAAATAATCACAGTTAGAAAAATTCAAAATTAACATTCTGGAACTTAAATAACACCTCAAAATATTAATGTGATTTTTATGGATTTTTCTATAGTTTATTTATATTTATTTCAATTTTTGTGCAAATTCACAAAATAAGAAATAAGCATGCTTTTAAATTACAAAAAAATAATCACAGCTATAAAAATTCAAAATTAACATTCTAGAACTTAAATAATACCTCAGAATATTAATGTGACTTTTCTGGATTTTTCTGTAATTTATTTATATTTATTTCAATTTTTGTACAAATTCACAAAATAAGAAATAGCCATGCTTTTAAATTACAAAAAAAAAATAATAATCATAGTTAGAAAATTTCAAAATTAACATTCTAGAACTTAAATAACACCTCAGAATATTAATATTAATTTTTCTAAATTTTTTGTAATTTTAATTCTATTTATTCTATTTTGTGCAAATTCACAAAATTGATAAATAAGCATGCAAATATTACAAAAAAATATAAAATCCAGAAACTTATTACTATAGAAATATTATGTAGTGGCAAGAACATTTTTCTTGTTTTCTGGATTTTTGCTTTATTTATTTCATATTTTTATGAATATTCAAAAAACATGAAACTAATAACATATGCATATAAATCATACTTTTCTGAGAAAAGCATTCAGACCACTCTTATTTTCTGATTATTTAGTTTGGTCACATCCTCAAGCCCAAACCTCATCAAGGCACAGCCCATTCTTATTTAAGGCTCACCCAACAGTGATGCCATCACATTCGATCGGGCGGGCTCTGAGGCCCAATTCTCCTATTGTTGGGGCCTTGAAAGGGCCAGCCCGCCACTCTGGAAGGGCTCAACGATGGATAGTCCACATGTTTTTATATCAATAATTAGAAAATA
The DNA here is from genome assembly GCA_016586305.1 of Ophiorrhiza pumila. Taxonomy (NCBI): domain Eukaryota; kingdom Viridiplantae; phylum Streptophyta; class Magnoliopsida; order Gentianales; family Rubiaceae; genus Ophiorrhiza; species Ophiorrhiza pumila. The sequence goes on along the minus strand of BLIW01000009.1, from coordinate 33,802,930 downwards.
AAATCAAAACGAAAAAATTTAAAACAGTCATATTTAATTAACTGTATATCCGATTTTCACATACTTTATACTGTTGGATTCGTTTTGAAGTGTAGTTTCTAACCATGTATTATTTATCATTTAATTCATATGATAAGTGAGTCAAAACTGGCAAGAAGATCTGGAATTATGAATTTCACAATTTATTTCCATAAAAAAATAATTCCTCAAAGAAAATTCATAATTCCCATTTAAAACACACATAATAATTAATTACATGGAAAAACATGGGAAGAACATAACCATTGGCTCTAATACCAATGAAGGTTTTCCAGAAAACTGACCTGGAAGAGCGGAAGCTTAGACCTTGTTCTACTGCACTTATGGAATTCACTGCTCAGATAGAAAAGGAACTCCCAATAATAGAAACTACTCGAGGATCAATTGTGATCCACCAATTAGATACAAAGCAAGGAACCAGATATAATACTGAGGAGGAGAATACGATATTTTCTATCGTTGTTTTCTTAGTCTGATATTCTCTGTATATAAAGATAGACTCCTATCCTTGAGCTACAAGAAAGCTGCAATATAGGGATAGTCTTCTTATCTTTATCAGTATCTGATATACGTACCAAACACATATAACTTTATCTCATACTTGAGATAATGTCAGACTATCATGGGCGTATTTATCCCATATGCCAACAATTTCTACCATGCCTAATCATCTTCGATCATTATTTGGAGGTGAAAATGATCAGTTTATTCAGTTTAGGCAAAATGTAAGATCCTATAATAATAACTTTACTTTTACATCTTTAGGAGCAACGTATGATAAGGAATTAACAAAAATTAAATCCAGAATTTACACTTTTCGTGTGCAAGATCAGGTATATCACTTTTTAGGTGGATTCAAACCAGATCAGAAAAAATTAAGCGGTGTTCAATTTGATTTTTATGATACATATGAAGAAATTACAAAGAGGTTTGATTTTCAATTAGATTACGTAAGGACACGTTGAGCATACTTGTGAATGTTTTTAGGGATAATCCCTATTCCAAGTTTTTCAAGAATCTTAGACATATTTCAAATGTTGAGAACCAGACTATTGTCTTGAATGGTTATCCAGGATTAGATCAACGATTATACAATCTTCCATCTGTGTCACAAGTTGCAGCTATATTTCGAGAATATGAGGCTGATGATGTCTGTAAATCTGCTCATAACCAAGTTCATAGTTATTCAGATGTAACTCGTAGGATTCAACATTACTACGCTTGCTATGACAATCTTCAATATCTGTTGTTATTCCCACGTGGAGAGTCGGGGTGGTATTTGGGAATTAAAAAAATCATAAAAAAATAAGAAAGGAGAAGTTCAAATTTCCGAACAGAGTGGTGTGATAGATCCATCATTTGAACGTGATTGTGACGAGTTGATAGATGCAGAACATCAAGGTCAGCTATGTTTATTTTACTATTAAAAAAATTCCTTTTAATTCTTATGAATTGGAATTTACAATTTTCAATATGTTGAGCGAAGAAAACTTAGTTTTTACAATTATATATTTTTTTAATTTTTCTAGCTGCGGTTAAAGGAAAGAAGTCTAAAAATAATGTTTCAGCAAGAGAATACTATTGTTCCAAGCTTCAAATAAGAAAGGATGAGCAATCCATGCTTTTACATTCAGGAAGACTTTTACAACAGTTTGTGGTTGATATGTATGTGAACATAGAGACATCAAGGCTTGATTTTATTAGAAAATATCATAAAGAGATTAGGTCTGAAATATTGCAAGGCATTATGAACAGTGTTTCTTTAGGTGAAAATGAAGGTAAAAAAGTGGGTCGTAGAGTTTTTTTGCCTTCTTCTTTTATAGGAGGGCCAGGAGATATGCGACGAAGGTATTTAGATGCAATGGCATTAGTGCAAAAATATGGAAAACCAGATATTTTTCTTACTATACTTGCAATCCAAATTGGAAGGAAATTCAAGAAAACCTGGAGAGTAAGCAAAGTGCTTTTGATCGTCCAGATTTGTTATCTAGAGTTTTTAGAGCTAAGTTTGAACTCTAGAAAATTGAAATTATGAAAAATAAAATTTTTGGCCAAGTCGCTACTTTTGTGTACAGCATAGAGTTTCAAAAGAGAGGTATGCCTCATGCACATATGTTGTTAATTTTAAAATCAGAATTTCGCCCTTTGAATCCTGAGTCTTATGATCGGGATTGTGTCTGCTGAAATACCTAATTCAGAATTTGAACCACACTTGTATGCTGCTGTCATTAGGCATATGATGCATGGTCCTTGTGGATATTTAAATAGACAAAATGCTTGCATGAGGAATGGTAATTGTAAAAACAGATATCCCAAAGAATTTGCATCTTATACTGCTCATGCTGATGATGGATACCCTCAATATCGGAGAAGAGACGATGGAAAAAAGGTCATGATACGACAACAAAAGTTGGACAATAGATGGGTTGTTCCTTATAATCCATACTTATTAGCTCTCTTTGATTGTCATATGAACGTTGAAATATGTGCAATTGTTAAACTGTCCAAGTACATTTAAAAATATATTTACAATGGACATGATTTGGTGAGTTTCAATGTTGTTACAAGAGATAAAATGCAACAAATAGATGAAATTAAGGAGTTTCAAGATGGGAGGTCGATTGGACCACCTGAAGCGATGTGGAGAATTTTTTGCTTCAAATTAAGTGAAATACAACCAGCAGTTTATGCGTTACAGGTTCATCTCCAAGATTCACAGTTAGTTTGTTTAACAAAAACTCAAATCTTCAAACAATAGTGCAATCTGACAAGTTCTCAATGACTATGCTAACTGAATTTTTAGGATGAATCATACAAATGAAGGAGCTATGCAGTTAAAATGTATGTACAAAGAATTCCCACAACATTTTGTTTGGAACAAAAAGGATAAAATGTGGACTGAAAGAAAATATGGATTAGTTGTGGGTAGGATGCCCATAGTCAATCCTTCTGAAGGTGATCGGTATTATCTTAGATTGTTGCTTTCGCACGTGGAGGGTCCAACTTCTTATAATCATTTGCTCACTGTTGACGGTAATTTGATGCATTCGTTTCGAGAGGCAGCATTAAAAATAGGGCTTTTAACCTCTGACAGTTACATTGAAGAGACACTTGAAGAATGTTGCAATTTTCATATGTCATCCACTCTTAGATTTTTATTCGCTATTTTATTAATTTACTGTTCTCCAAATGACCCTGAAAGATTGTGGCAAAAATTTGAGTCAGAATTGTCGGCAGACTACATTAACATTCAATACAAAGATAGAAATAATTATTTGGATGTAAAAATTTGTGTTTTGAAAGATATTAACAACACATTGGAGCAAATGGGAAAAAACCTAAAGGACTATTGTTTAGCCCCAGAATCTTTTGAGAACTACTATAAAGGGCATTTGACAAGAGAATTTGATAGTGAAATTAATATACAAGTTTCTCCTGAAGACTTAGAACTTCATTTTCGCCTGAATGGAGATCAAAAGATAGCTTATAATCTAATAATAGAAGCAACTTTGTCAAATCAGAGCAAATGCTTCTTTGTTGATGGCCCGGGAGGAACTGAAAAAATGTTTTTGTACCGCTCTATTCTAGCCACTTTAAGCTTTTTCAATTGCAACATCCAGAGTGGCGGCATCAATTTTGCCTGGTGGAAGAGCTGCACACTCAAGATTCAAGCTTCCTCTCGATGGTGAAGATAGTAAAGTTTGTCAGTTGAGTAAGCAAAGCTCTGTTGCCAAATTGATTCTCAAGTTTAAGTTAATTTTATGGGATGAAGCATCCATGGTAGAGAAAGAAGTAATTGAAGCTTTAGATTTCATGTTGAGAGATTTAACTGAAATAGAAGAACCTTTTGGAGCGTAAGTGGTAGTGTTCGGTGGAGATTTTCGGCAGACTTTGCCCGTCATTGCTAAGGGAACAAGAGAAATGTAGGTTAAATCTAGCATAATTAATTCTTGTTTGTGGCCTTTAATGCAAAAGGTTTCATTAAGACAGAATATGAGGGCTGCATTGGATCATCTCTTTTCAGAGTTTTTGTTGAGGATAGGAGAAGGAACTCAGCCTATGGATGAAGATGAGAATATAACACTTCCTTCTGAAATAGTTATACCTTACGATTGCGAAGAAGAATCATTGAACATGTTAGCAAACAGTACATATGTTTGGTATTAGTTCTAATACATGAATATCAGTTCTAATACATGATAATATTAGTTTATATTTTAATCAACTAAACTTCTTTCAAGGAGCAGGTTGTTGCAATGTGTGTTTTCAGACTTACAATTATTTTTGAACGATCCATATCAATTGATCCATCGTTGCATCCTTTGTCCAAAGAATAGTTCAGTGGATGACATTAATGAATTGATAATACACAAGTTTCATGGTCAACTTCATGTTTACACTAGCACAGATAGAACCATTGATCAAAAGTATCAAGGTGATTTTGAAGATTCTTTGAATTCTTTGAATCCTAAAGGCCTCCCTCCACATAAATTACAGCTAAAACAAAATTGTCCACTAATGCTATTAAGAAATTTAAATCCTGTTGAAGGTTTGTGCAATGGCACAAGATTAATTTGTCGAGAATTAGGTGAGCACACTATTTCTGCTGAGATCGCTACTGGTCCATTCATTGGCAAGACAATATTCTTGCTAAAATTTCCATTACAAAATAGCCATAGTGAAAAACATGGCATCCCTTTTAAACGAATACAGTTTCCAGTGAAGTTGATTTTTTCTATGACAACAAATAAAGCACAAGGTCAAACTCTAGAATTTGTTGGCATTTACCTTCGTGACTCTGAACCATATTTGTCTGAGCTATGAGCTTTTTTAAATCTGAAACTTTGAAACTCTGAACTTGATTTGTCGATAACTTCTTGGAGATGGGAAGATTTTAAATCTGAAACTTTGAATCAGGATTTGAGCTATGAACTATTCTTCTATGCTGATTGGACTTCGGATCCTCGGATGAAGATGAAGCTCACTGTTTGTAAGAGAGATGGAAATTTTCTGTCTCCATTTGCTATTGATTTTGAAACTCGAATACTAATGCAGCTTGTGCTCACTTTGTGCCTGAATTGTATCCTTAGTTGCTGATGTTGCTTTGATGCTCTTTCTGTGTTCTATCCATGATGTTGCTGGTTTGCATATGGTATTATTGATGCATCGAATGGTAAAATCGGCCTGAATTTTTGGACTCACAAACGCCGGATTCTGGAGCTTGTTTTGCTTTGCTACACTTGTTTTATTCTTGTCATATGCAGCTATTTTGATTAATGAGTGTGGACTAGTTAACTGTTAGCTCATGTTTAGTTTTCATTGAGGGAGGTTCCCTCCATTGGTTGGGTAGAGCTGCATCTGCTTTGGAATGGGGAACATACATGGCAGTGTCTACTCCATTGGTTCTGTTTGGCATATACTTGTGATCTGGTTTATCTGTGAATGAATCCTACTAGCTGAGTGAACTGCGCTGCCTTGGGAAAATTTACCTATTCACCACTGTTGGCGGTATTTTTCATATACTTTTCATAGGGATTTAGAGCATTGAGACTTTGGCAACCGCTAAAGTTGCTTTCCTATAATTCCCTGCATTAGATCATAGAATGTTTCATGTAATGGAGTAGTACTATAACTTTGTGGTTCATATGCTTGTAACTGTGTGGTCGGGTATATCCGGCACCGTATTTTGCTCGTGATGGAATAAACCTTTCCTTTTCTTTAAAAAAAACAAATAAAAAACAAATAAAGCACAAGGTCAAACTCTAGAATTTGTTCGCATTTACTTCGTGAGCCAGTTTTTTCTCATGGCCACTTATACGTTGCTCTTTCAAGAGCAAAGAATGCTAAAGCTGTAAAAGTCCTTATTCTGCCACCTACAAAAGATAAAAAAAATGACTGCCGAACAAGAAACGTGGTATTCAATGAGGTATTTGAATTGGCAAAACAGAATAATGAAGACAAGACGGTAAGTAAACTGTTGTTTTATTTTCATGAATGTTTACTGCATTAGATAATTTCTGAAGGAATGATAAATTTTGATTATGTGTATTGCAATTATTTACCATAACATTTCTTTTTTATAATATTATAATGATTTTTATTCATTCTCAATTAATAATTCAGGATGATGACCAGCATTCCAATTGATGAGATCAATAATCAAATGAACCCTTGGGTTGCAATCATAACAGTTGAGGAAAAATTGCAAGCAATGCAATCACCTAAAACGGCAACAAGATGTCAGAAATTTACATTCTTTGATTTGAAGGTAAGTTAAAAAGTTATATTCAACTGTCAATATAATAAATGATTTACAATTTGATTTCAAACTACTGAAAGTCTAAAAAGTAATATTGTGTTTAATTTTGAAATAGGGAGCAAAAGTTGATGGTATAATCTTTGACCGCGATATTGAACGCATGGCGCCAAAATTTCAGCAATATAAAAACTATCGTGTTTCAAATGCTGATATAAGACCACTACCAGAAAGATTTGCACGTGAAGGTCTTAAAATGTAGTGGGTTATAAGCACATCTGCCATTGTGGAAGAAATTCTGGATCAGCAAAGCATTGTTCAATTGAATTGCAATTACATAAAGTTTGATAATCTTTCCCAATATATCGATGATAAGACAAAAAGAGTCGGTAAGAATTTATTTGAATAAGAATATCTCACGCCATTAACATATAAATTGATTGTCCAAATGATTGTAAATTTGACAATATCAACAGATATTCTGGCTGTGGTTGTTGATGTTTTGCCGAAGAAGATTGTGACAACTGCACAAGGAAAGAACAATGTTCAGAAATTTGTGTTGGTTAATGAACAGTGAGTGCTCATACTATCACTCAAAATAATGTGATACATATTGTATTTCTACAACTGTATGATATGAAAATATTTAATTTTAGGATGACGCCTATCATGCTCTCAATGTGGAATAAATTGATTACTGAACAAGGCCAGGAAATTATTGATGACCTCAAAAATTTTCCAGTGTTGATTGGTTTTTTTTTATTTTTTTTTTAAATGAAGCTATTTATATAACGGGAACAAAGCAAAAGACAGTGGCGGATATACCCGTCTACACTGTTACAAAGCAAATGAAATAAATTTGGAGTACTACTCCATTACATGAAAGAACTATCTCAATATGTGTAAGAAAAATAGAAAATATCTACTTGAAAGGATTTCAATAGATAGGCTCTATTTTTCCGGAATTTAACGCCCTAATCTGCGTAATTAATCAGCAAATGAAGGTCCAGCACAAGAATCAACCGAGAGTACATGATTACCAATTCCTCACCATGCGGCAAAACATTAAAGTTCAAAGCTTAGTCATTAAGCTTTCACGAGCATTCAGCAACACATGAATGAATAACAATTTCTTCTCCTCAGAACCATACACATCGCACAATCCCAACACAGGACCAATTATATGACTACCCAAGTGATTGAAATTGAGCCAGAGAAATGAGCAAATGATCACCAATCACAAGGTTTCAATCAAGTGAAGACATCACTGAGTATTAGAGCATCTAACATTTCATTTTTCCAACAAATGATGCAACATGTAAATATATGCATTCAACAGCAATAACCAACGATTGTGACCTAATCAAGCATAGCAAGGCTCCAGTAATTCCAAAGAGTTCTCCTCTAAACGCATGGAGGCTAAATAAAATCAAGAAAATTGAAACTTCACCCCAAGTATAGCCTTCCTAACAGCAAACCGTCCAAAAATAGGACTATTCCAAGAGTATTTGACAACAACACAAAACATTCGTTTATGTCCAACAGTAGGCTCAGCAAACCGTCCAAAAATTAGACCATTCCAAGAGCATTTGACAGCAACACAATTAAGCTCATTGAGGCACTATCAAGAATCCAAGCATTTGAAAACCATGAGCACTGATGTTCTAAATCAACATTGACAGTCATCCTAATTTGTCCATTTCATCAGCAGCAATATGTTGTAAGAACATGAACAAAACATCTAATCTCACAAGAAACAAATGCCTACAGAATTTTATCTCTATCCCACCAAGGAAATCAGGAAAACTTAATCTTCATCCCATCTATAATCTTCCATTTGCCACAGCACAGTTCTAAGCTCAAGTAGTTGGTCCAAAAACGAATCATAGGGAGTGCTGAATTGAAAATCCATACAAGTATATGCAAACACGAAGATGAATAACGAAACCAAATTGCAAAATCTGGATATTTATTCTATTTTCCACATCAATGTAAACGGATTCGACTGAATTTACCCCAAAATTCCAGCACACTTCCATCACCACATTCACATCAGAATGGTACCTTCCAGATTTGGCTACTCCCCAGCTGGAAATGTTCCGGTTCCAAACAGCCTTATCGGGTTTCCAGCTCCTGTCTACAGCCGTCGAGATGCAACCTCCGGATCCCCTTGAAATTTGCCGTTCGGAATTGTAGATCTTATGTTAAGCTCCAAGTATATGAGGAGGGACAGAGTTGGTAGATCGGGAGATGTCCATCTACTAGTTGCAGCCTGTGGAGGTTGAAATGGACAAGCTTGGTGGTTCGGATTTTGTCTAGCAGGTCGGGAATCGCAAGATCTTGGTCGGAACCCCTTCCCGATCTGTATTTCCAAATAGATCTGGTCAGCTACGCTCGGTTACGTATGGATCGGTGAAGCTACGTCGATGATGAGGAGGTGGTGCTGGTAGGTGAGGTGGTGGTGGCTACTGTCACCACTCTTCAGCAGATCTCCTCCATTCGTGATGAAGATGTAGATAAGCCATTTGTGGACTAAACGTGATGGAGATGTAGATAAGTTGCTATAAAGTTAAAAATTGTCCATTCCAGTGTTGATTGGTTGCCGACTGAAGACTACTTATTACAATGGTTTGATATCAATAATTGTTGATAAAAAACACAACTAAAAAAGTGAAAACTTCAATTATTAATGTTAGTACGAATTTTTACAGGTGTGGAGCTGTCGACATATTATGACTCTGCAATAAATGTTAATCCACAAAACGAAGAAGCAATGCGCCTTAAAAATTGGTCCTCACTACTAATTCTCTAAGATAAATAGATTATTAGTAACTGTTATATACATATTAATATGACATTGTTGGTATTTTGGATAGGGTTGCGCAAAATGAGAAGGAATTGATAGCCTTTGTGCGGAATAAATCATATTTGAAAGATGTCCCTAGAGTTATGATACAAGAAGTAAAAAATATAACACCGGTTGCTAATCTTTTGCCTAATCAAAAGGTAAGTCAAGTGTTTTTTAATTTCAGAACATTATTATCAAAGTTAATAATATTATGTTTATGATGTATATAATGCAATAAAAATCTTTACTTTTAAGGTGGTATTGGTGAAAGTCAACTTATCTTTCAAAAATATTTTGCAAACTTACTGGTACATGAGTTGCACAAAGTGTTTCTGTTTTACAGCAGCATCTCTTGGATATGAATACCAATGTAATTCTTGCGGGGAAAAGCAACTAGCACAGCCAAGGTTAGTTCAAAAACAATATTTGGATATGAAAAATTAAAGGCTTATACTTTATTTTAAAAAAAAAATTCTGACCAAGAGATATAAATGTAGGTGCCAATTGGAATTAGAATTAACAGATCAAAGTGGAACGATCATTACTTCAATTTTTGGGGAACAAGCTGAACAAATCCTTGGACTCTTGGCAACTGAAGCTAGGCTGCATACAAAAATGTAAGATAGTACTATATATATATATTAATTATATAATATTTTAATTGGGGAAGAAAGAAAAAGAATACGTTGTTTTAGGATTGTTCAATCATTACCATATCTTTATGTCTCAGAACACAACTCCAGCTATGGATTACGTGCATAAGAACCTTGAATCAAAAATGTTCTTTGTTCGGATAAAACAATCAAGAATGAGAAAGGAAAGTGATCCTCAACAATACACAATAGTCAACGCAATTGAAGTATCAAAGACAAAGCGCCCATGGAGAATACGCTTCTGGAGAAAAAACTAATTCACAACTTGGTTGATGAAGGTAGGCCAAGTATTAGTTTTATGCCTTGATTACAAAAATTTTAAAAGTTTAGTGTTTATTGAACATACAAAACCATCAACAGAAAAAGGAGGAGATGGATTTGAAAAGATGGAGAATGACAATAAGAGAAATGAGGGCGAAATTCAAATTCATAACCAAGACACACAATCTAAAGATAAAAAGAAAGCAATTGGAGATGAGACTGTGAAAAGTGGAAGAAAGCCAACAAAGAGAACAAAAACAAAGCAGTAATACAATAGGGAGATTTTGAAATGTGGAATGACAATAATAATTTCAACTTTGTGTAATGGTTAAAAAACAATGTTTGAGAGTTTTTCCACGTTAGACGTTGTTGTTCTCTTACGTGTCTTTTTCCCGCAATGCGCTAATATTTTAATAAATTTAACTGATTTATGAGTTCATATGATGCAGATATCGTCTTGTAGAGAGAGAGAAGAGTTCTTAGACTAAAAATCCTATTGATATGAACAATTAGAATTGTCAGCAGTACTCATTGCCATATCCGATATTTTACTTTTTTTCCAGTTTGTATATAGATGTAAACTTTTCTAAATTTGCAAATTTTTAATGTATTTAAATATTTCTGGTGACATGGAGCAACTCATCTCTAAAGAATAACATAATGGCATTGACTCGATTATGACTCATTAGTCGTCTAATCCGTCTTTTGAAGCACCTCCAGAGGAAAAATCACAACATTTTATTAAGGGTTAAAGGCTCACAAAGGTCTTGCTTTTATTTTGTTTCCCATAATTTCTCAGTTACATAGAATAGATAGAATGAAAGATTCCCACTCTAATGTTTGTTAAATACTTTGTTGTATATTTTCTTATTTTTTGGTGGGGTTTATCTTGTTAGCATTCGGGCTCTTTTTAACTAGCTTGGTTAAAAAATTGGCGATTTCTCAATAAAAGATATGCTGTGATTTATTCTCTTGTCATCGTAAAAAGAAAGTTAACAACCACTTGTCAAGTGATTATATATGTTTGGTTGTGTTGGTGTGATAAAATTGGTACATGAAGTATTTTTCTGTTACTAATTTTGTTTTTTATGGTTTGGTTCAAGGAGGTATAGATTGATTTAATTAGTTTTTGGTGCTAAAATTTTAATTTTAATTTTAATTTTAGTTTGGTTCTTGGTGTTCAAGTATGGAAGGGTTTAGGATTTTTGGTGTTCATTTCCTTTTTCTTTTATTTAGTGTGTGCTGAAGTTCTTGTTGTCATTTTATATTCCCTATTTTTTAATGGATGCTTCTATATTGCTTTTGCTTAATGATCATGCGAAAAATAGAAAGGTTTAACATTTCTATCATTAATGTTGAGATAGCGGTGCCAAGAAATAAGTGAAAAGTTAATGAAATTCATTAAATTTCTGCATATGATTTGAATATTTTAGACTTATTTCAAACTACTTATTTCAACAACTGAATTATTAACCAATGTGTCTTTGTTGCAATATATTTGGATGGAAATGCACCAACTTATTATACCAACAACCAACTTATCTCTTGACTTTGAATTTGGTAGTGTTGCTGTTCATTTTCTCTTTGTATTGTGGTAAATAGTTTTTGTGAATTTAAGGTTCCTGCAAGGTTGAGGGGGTTGATAGAAAAGGGAGCGATGAAAACTGATTAATGGCATAAGGGAGGGAGGAAATTAGAGGAAGGAAAATGGAGAAGAGAGAGTGAAGTTGAAAGTTTTGATACAATAATTAGACAAATTTTCTTTAAATTTGTATTTTTTTTCCTCAAAGGGAAGAAATCTACATAATCACAAAAATACATACACTTACAAAGTTCAATAATGCTTTTGACAAAAAATGTTAGATAACTAAAACCTAGATTTGAAAGAAATTTAGTCAAACTTTTGCTGCTTACAATTTTATTTTCCGTAAAAATTCATCTGCTTTTTAATTTTTTCCTAAGCCTACAAAATTTTTAAAAGATTTTTTATTTTGCTAATCTAAATATAATTTCAAAAAAGAATAATTATAGTGGGCACATTGCCACAGCACACTGTGCGGTGATACACCACCTAGTATATATATATATATACATTTATTTATTTATATACAAAGTTTCCATAGAACGTGAGACTAGTTTTCGTCAGTGTGAAAACTTATCATCGCAGCTACCCTGCTTGTGAAGAAATCAACTTCCATTTCGAAGTCAATGTTCTCTATAATTCAAACTAAAAATTTAAAGTAGTTCGGAGTCTTCTTCATCGATAAGTTTAAGGTAAGCAATAAAGTTTAGTATTTATGAAATTTACCGTTGATATGATTTTTAATAATTTTAGTTGCAATAAATTATAATTATCGTATTTCAGATCTCAATATAATGACAACATTGATCCATCTTCACAAAATATTTCCTTATTTGTTTCTTTGTACCAATCCGATATATTCCATAAGTGCATGAACTCTTTTGGTTTTAATTGTTGCTAAAAAAAATTTCTCTTTCTCTTTAAAAAATATCCTCTAAAAGAGATCCAGGTGTGGTTGTTTGACAAAAGGCTTTTCAGCTATAATCTCAACTTTGAATTTAATTTTTTTGTCTCCTAAAATACTAAGACATATTTATGGATACCATGCTATTATTGAAATAGTATATTTATGTTTTATTATTTAATTTTATATCTATTTACACAAAATAAGAATTCTCTTACTTTATTGAGTTGCTATCTACTGTACAGGAGAAGAAAGGTGTCTGTTTGGAATTGTCGAAGATGGAAAATTTTTGCAATAAGGAACGTGATGTTTATTGAGTTTTGTTTGATGAATTACATTTTTCCAAGCCTACCAAGATTTTGTTTCTAAAACTTATTGTGAGTTAACACTAATTTCTAATTCACATTATGATCTAATCGCATTTGTGTGTGTTGTACTCTGAATATACGTCTATTTTGATACACATTGCAAGTTTTGAAATTTAATTAAACTTATGCAAATTATGTTTAATTACAAATTTTTATTGAATCATCTAACCTACTTAATTATTTGATAATTTGAAGCCTATTCCAGAGGAATTTACTCAAAATTAAAAGATATATTACCTGTTAGGATAAGTGTTTGCTGCCTTGAGAAGATATCTTTGAAATTTGATATAGATTAGTGTTCTAATATATTGTATTTTGTGGACAATGGGAGGCTTTTGTACGAGAGCAATCTTTAGAAGATGGACACATGCTCATGTTCTGCTACAAAAATAAATAGCCTTTACATGTTGATGTGTTCAAAAGTGTTACTTATTATGAGAAAGAAGATTTATCCTCCATCGATAGTGCAATTAATATTAGAACATATGAGTTTGAAGATTCAGAAATTTCTCTTGTTGGCAAGAATACAAAACCAAAACTTCCTTCTTTTGACAATGATAACATCCAAGAAAACTAAAGGATATCATCCAAGGAAATGAAGAGGAACGCTCAACCACGAAATAGTACATGTCAAGAAAAACAAAGAGGAAAGTAAATACTACAAGTAATTCAAAAAAGTCTAGAGTTACTAAGGAACACTCTTGGCCTAATCGACGGGGACTTGTGTATTCCTGTAATTCACTTTATTTGGGAGAAAAGCTAAGCTCCAATATATTCCAGGAATTCTTTGAGTGAGTATTGCGAATAAGTGATCTTAAAATAATGCTTCTTATAATGTTTTATTTATGTTCAAACTTAACATTGCATGCACATGTGGAGAGTTTTTTCTGAAGCAAAGAAAAAGCCACTTGTATATTTCGATAGCATGCATTTCTATTTGTACATGCATGACTCTTACAAAGAAAGAGTGATTGAATGGACAAAAAATAAAAATATAATCTCAAAAAGATATGTTATTGTTCCAATCATAATATGGTGTGCACTTTTCCTTTAGTTTAGTTATGTTTGCAAGAATTTCATTTTTATTCTATTACACTAATTGAATATTTAATGTTTAGGTCTAATTGGAGCCTTCTAATACTCTACAATTTTGGTGAAAGCTTGTAATCAAATACCAACACTCCTTGCATGTTGTTCTTGGGTTCACTTAAAGAATTAGATCCCAAAAGGCTTGAACTTGGAATTAGAAAGTATATTTCATGAATCATGTATATAATTGAGCATTATAACTAAAAAATATATATGAAAATTGATGAGAATGAGCCGTGTCCATGTCCATGGTGCCAAAGTTAAACATTAAATGCTGAAAGATTCTGTCATGTTTTGGTATTCTTGACATATCTCTCTCAATATAACTCGGAATTTCGTGATTCAAGTGGCTCTGTAACGAAAGACATAGATCTACAACTTTTATGTTTTACGTTTTACGAGATTCTGACGTTATCATCATTGAATGTGCCTACCAAGATGAGTGACGTGATTCTGGCAGATTACCATCGCGAATTCATGGACCTTTTGAAGACCAAGATAGTGTGCTTGAGTTTTCTTAATGTGGATCACGCCATTTAAGTCTTAGAAGTTATTTTGTTTTGTAATAAATTAACAATACTACAAAATGGCCTTTTTAAACCTCCCTTTTTAGAGCGGTTAAACATAATCCGGTGTAATTTCTAAAAATACGGTGGTATTATCGTAATATTAAACAAGTAGGAGAACATTTTACACCGGTTATTATTATAACCGGTGTAAAAAACAACACTATTTACACTGGTTATAGTAAAACCAGTGTAATAGTAAACAATTTACACCGGTTATAACAAAATCGGTGTAAGTAGTTTATAAACTACACCGGTTTTCTTATAACCGGTGTAAATTTTTTATTATATTACATCGGTTATAATAAAACCGGTGTAAATATTTTACTATTACACCGGTTTATTTGTTAACCGGTGTAAATAACAAGTTTATATTAACCATACATTTTTCCTTCTACTCCATCTTAAGTCAGTATTATCTCTGTCGCGAATAACTACAAATTTTTTCCAAAAGCTGCGCACGAAATCTTTTTGAAGGCCAAATCAGAAGCTACAAATTAACTTATGTTCATGCTACTCAACCATCTGAGGTTAGCTAGCTATTTATATATAAACTGATAACTTTTATATGATTTTGCTTCTCATTCGTCAAAGCATTGACATATATAAATTGATAACTTTTATATGTTTTGTTATTTTATTTAGGCGTTCATGTGTATATTTTTTACGTTTATTGATACATTTGCATAATACAAATTTATTAATTATTAATGATTTAATTTTGTCCTTCATTTAATTTGTGGAAGTAAATATTTTTAGCAATGTCTATTTTAATTAAAATTAGAAACATATTTTGTTAATTAATTTATATGATGTAATATTATGAAAGCATCAATGCATTTATTTTGGTGGTTAACTTATTATAATTATTTATTGTAAAATTTAAAGGGAGCGATAGTCATGGATTGTAATGATATTATATTTGGTGATCGTACAACATCTGCGTATGAAGAAGAGGTTGAGAAATTTATTAAATCTGCTTATAAAAATGCCAAGTACATCTATTGTCCATGTAAGGGTTATAAGAATTTTGCGGTGTTTGACGACCCTGACACTATAAGAGACCATTTGTATCGGAGGGGATTTGATCCTGCTTATAAAATATGGAAATGTCACGGCGAGAGTGAAATTTCATCGAAACAAGAAGATTATGAGGTAGAAGATGATGCTGCGATTAAAAATGATCGATTGAATGATATGGTTGAGGATATGGTCGGTAGTTTTGCCGATAAGCTTGATGTTCTTGCTTCGTTGTTGAATGATAGCGAAAAGCCTCTATATCCTGGGTGTATTAAGTACACACGATTATCGGTTACTTTAAAACTATACAATTTGAAAGCGACATATGGGTGGACTGATGCTAGTTTTACAGCACTGTTGAATTTACTAAAGGATATACTGCCGGAAGGTAATAAACTTCCGAATCGCATTTACGAAGCTAAAAAAATCTTGTGTCCTATGGGTATGGAGTATAAGAAAATAGATGCTTGCCCAAACGATTGCATACTATATAGGAATGAATACGAAGATTCGTTGTATTGTCCTAAATGTCAGGTTTCTCGTTTCAAAAAGAAGCAAATTGGTGATGGCGTTGAAGATTATATAGATGCGAAGAAGAAATCATCACCGGTGAAAGTGTTATGGTATCTCCCTGTAATACCGAGATTCAAAATATTGTTTGCCAATTCTGGAGATGCTAAAAATTTGACATGGTATGCAAATTGAAATATTTCCCCGGATGACAAGATGATAAGGTGATAAGTCGGTATTTCACCGACTTATTCGCTTGACTTTCTTTATCTTTTGCTATGGATTTTGTGCGAAAATGATACTTGGTGTGTTGACAGTATTCTAGAACGTGCATGTTTTGGAAATTGTTAAAAAGTGGCTAAGTGTTGTAAAACAGTGTGAAAGTGCCGTGATCTTTGGATATGAAAATCACTTAGTCCTGCACGCCACTGACCTCCAAGTTGTCCTGCACGCCACTGACCTCCTAGTTGTCATGTACATCACTGACCTCCAAGTCTTCATAGAGGTCCACACCTTGGAGGTCCACACTTGGAGGTCCATACTTTAGAGGTCCACAATCCACTATGCACAAGTTCATGATTTAGAAGTCCACAATTCACTATTCACAAAGTCAGCACTCACACTTACGTTATTCTCACAACACTCACAACTACATCACTGACCTCCTAGTGAAAGTCCACAACTACTCACACTTGCACTGCACTCACACTTTACACAAACAAATCGCACACACACGCACAACACAAGGCGGGCGCGCTAGGCGCCCGCCTCACACACGCACACACACAACCCGCCACCCTCACGGCGGTCGCATAGTGCGACCGCCACCCTCACGGCGGGCGTACCACATGCCCTCCTCACCTCACACACATGCACTCTGCACATTTCATTCATTGTGTATTTTTTGCATTTTTCCTTTGTTAGATTTTTATTTAGGAATTTTGGCATACATTTCGTATACTCTACACTTCACATTTGGTCCAAGTGCACGTAGAAAACACCGCATCCAATCTACTTGATATTTTGCCTCGTAACTCTTATTTGTCAAATACAGTTGTCTTCACTACATTCTTGGCTTATGTTTACAGGAGCACGTGTCAACATCCGGGCATAGCAAGGAAACTTCCAGGAAGCTCACTTGGCAAGGACATGAAGAGAAAACTATAAAAGGGGGCTGCACAACACTACACAACATAGCATTCTTTAGATTAGGGTTCATAGTTTAGCTTAGGATTTTCTCTCTCTTTTTTCTTCTTTAGATCATACTGTCTTGAGGATCAATTGTGTGGATCTTTATCTTATTTGAGACATTCGTATTGCACATCATGTGTTTGATATTGTTTCATATATCTTGTTGATGCTTTATTCCAATGATTACTCACTCACGCCTAGGCCCTTCATATGACTTGCAGTACCACTGAGGTCAATCTAGTGCTATCAATGGAAATTGAAATAACATCACTAGAATAGGGAACAACTTGGATGAGTCCTATGATCTGTGTAAGGATGCAACGTCAATTGAAATAACCCGGCGAATAAAAGCAAATAAGGCTCAAGGAATCACAAAATGGCGCGTTGCCGGGGAAGGCACGGTTGTGAGAGATTGTTTGTTTCCTTGATTTGTTATTTTTTTTGTGATTTTGTCATTCTATTTTTGTGTATGATTTTCTCCTTTTTGTGTGTTCGTATTTGTGTTAGTAAATTTCATTTTTTGTTGTTCTGAGCTTTAGTTTGCTGTGTTCAAGTTGTGGTAAGTGCAGGGGATTTGGAACTTCATTGGACTTGTATTGTGCACGCCACAATAGATCAAATATGACCAGGTGGTTTGGGGACTCTGTTGAGCCTTACTATGATTACCCACCAGATTGGATGGATGACACACGACCAACTCCTAGAGTATTTGATAACCTCTCCCCACCAAGATACTATGAATCATGGCATGACCAACAGCAAGGCAATGAGTTTTATCAAGAAGAAGAGCAAAATGACATGTTGTCTAAAATTTTGGACAAGGCTAATAGAGTGAGAACAAGGTTGGCTCAAAAGGAAGAAAACGCTCCAAAAACACAACAGAGACTTGATCACAAGAGGGCCTTAATGAGCAACTTGTGGGAACAACTTGAGACACCAATTCAAGATGCTCAACGCCACTCAGAAGGTATATCTCTCCTTATTGAAACACCCACAACTGAGGAAAATCATTTTGATGTGAATGCAATTTTTGATTGTGGGTTAAAGAGTCCAAGGGAGTTGGAGTCTATAAATGTTGGAGATGTGAATGCAATTGTTGATGAGTTTCTTGTGCATGAACGTTTGAGTCCTTCTTGTGGGAATGATGTCTCTTGTGATGAGTTTAGTGATGAAGAACTTAAGGCTATTTGGTTTCTTACTGCCAAAATGGAGGGTGTATCTCATGAAGAGTCTTATATCAATTTTATGAATTACCATAAGAATGATGACATTGTTAGACTTCCCTTAGATGCTCCTCCTGTCCTTGACTGCGTGAATTGTACAGAGACACATTTCATCAACCCTTGTGTGAGCATGAATGAAAATGACACTGCACTTGTTAATGAAAATAACAACATGTCCATTGAGCATTTTGTTGAGGCACCAACCTTTGAGACTATGCATGAATCTGAAACTTTAAATGGTGACCAACAAATAGAGGACATTGAGATGCCTTTGTTAGATGTGCAAAGTGAACCAATTTTGTTTAGCAAAGGAGAGACCCAAAAGAGTACCCATGTTAGTCTATGTTATGAGGATTTAATGTTTTGTAAAGAAATTTCTAACATGGTGGAGAATTGCTTTGTTGATGCATCTATTTTTGAAATTACTGATAAATTTTTTGAGACTATGGATGCACAATCTGTGGTTGAGCCTTGCAGGGTCTTAGAGCAAAAGTTGGTGGGAAAAGTGAAAGAGGTGAGACCTGCGGGGGAACATACAGGGTACAAGATGGAGTTTACTGAGATTGTTCCCCATGTGCATGAGCTCCATCACCTCTTTCTGAAAAACATTTGTCCAGTTCCATAATGGAGAAAAAAGAGTGATCATGAAAAAGGATTCTTCCGGTACAGGGATGGATACTCTGAATCTTGAAGAAAGAAGCTTCATGAATAAAGTCTAGCTGGAGACTGAATAAATCCAGAACTACTTAATCCACTTCTCTTGAATAAATTGATATTTGATGTTTTTAGTCACTTTTGCTTTTGTTTTGTTTATGTAGTAGTTGTCTCTTGTGTACAGGAGCCTCAAGCAAAGGCCTGTTAAATGCCAAGCGTGGAGGTCCAAGTGTGGAGGTGTTGGCAAAGTGCTATTAACTGGACATACTATACACCACCATGACTCGAGGTCATGGTGTGGCACTCACTTTCACACCACACTCATTTGCTAATCTCTCTTGCACATCACAAGTCACAACTCACACACACGCACAGTAGGTTAGGTAGCACCACCACTTTAACACCAAGTTTCCAACAAGTCAATATTCACTCATATTTGCACAGTATAAGGTATGAGCTCATTCCCTTCTGATTTATTGGACTCTATTATTTGTGGGAAATACCTTATGGAACTTTCATGATTTATTTGAGGTGAATGTTGTCTAGTTGGTTGAATTCTCATGCATATTGTAGAAAAGGTGAAGTGGTGACCATGTGAAGTTTAAAATTGCCATGAACCTAATGCATTATTGGGACGCCTTTATTGCATGAAGTTCTACTCTAGGATGGGAAGCATGGTTAGTGTGCCTACATGAATATAAGTTTTATACTTTGTATAGTGACTTGTGTATTTTTGATGCAAGGATTCACAAGCACGAGAGTGGTCATGCAGCAAGGGGTGAGCTCAAACGCTGGATCCAGAAATGCGCAACCCCCATCTCCTGGATTCTCTTGATTTTCCAACCAACCTCCTCCTCTTGGAACATAAACTTGGTAGTCTCCTTCCTTTCACACAATAGGGACCATTGTTGATTCTAAGTGTGGGGGGGAGTCCGTCTTGCATGCTCTGGAGGTCCATGTGTGATGTGTGGTTATCAAATCCTTACTTTGCCTTTGCTTTGAAATGCCTTGAATTGTTGTGTGTTTGTTTATGTGTTGCAGGGATCGGAGGTGGTATGATAGTATATTAGTATTAGGAGGTGTTTTTATTTCGTTTCAATTTTTTCGTTTCTGTGCTGTTGTGGGAATGAAAAACAAGGCAGTGACTAGCACTGACCTTGTAGTGTGTTTTCCATTTCAAAGTTATGATGTAGTGTGCTTTGATTTCCAGTTGTAATGAATGTAAGAGTGTGATGTTGTGTTGTGCAAAGATTGCCACTGTCCATCTAACACACTTGCACAATCCATTACATTCGCACTTCCAATTATATCAACAAATCCACCAATCCACAAATTGTTCAATGTATGCGAAAATTTTTGAGTTTTACTGAATTCATTCGATTGCATACGATGTTGATGGGTAAAGTGTGGTGTTAATGTAAGATAGAAACGCCATCACAAAAATTTGACATAGGACGGGGCTTATGTTTCTTTGTTTGTATGTGTTCTCTACTCGTAAGCACTTTTTTCTTGCATTTATATATATAGTCTCTTGAAGATACACACGAACATGGATTTCGACAAATAAAGGGAAAAAATAGCCACAAAACCCTGGCAGCCAAGCACCAAAGTGCGGCATGAGTTTCGAAAAGAAAGCAATAAGCACCAATGTGCATTGAATAAGGGGAAATCCCCAGTAAGCTTAGTGAATATTTGTCTTTCATTTTAGTATGAAGTGTTTGTGTGTGTGGACAAAAGACTGTAGTGCAAGAATTCTTAACTGAAGTGCCTACTTGAGTACTCTGCATAGACAGAATAAGGAGACATATGTATCTCTCAGCACACACTTGCACGCTGACGGTTTGGTCTTTATTCACTGCACCTTACTTGATAACTTGTATGAAGTAGAATAAACTGTAAACTCAATCAAATGTTTTCCTTTGCATACGAAAATTTTAAGTGGATAGCTGATGATGTTGAAAGTGTTGAATGTGGGGGTGGACAGTTGGTTATACTTTGCTCGGGACTAGCAAAGATTTAAGTGCGGGGGGATGATAAGTCGGTATTTCACCGACTTATTCGCTTGACTTTCTTTATCTTTTGCTATGGATTTTGTGCGAAAATGATACTTGGTGTGTTGACAGTATGCTAGAACGTGCACGTTTTGGAAATTGTTAAAAAGTGGCTAAGTGTTGTAAAACAGTGTGAAAGTTCCGTGATCTTTGGATATGAAAAACACTTAGTCCTGCACGCCACTGACCTCCAAGTTGTCCTGCACGCCACTGACCTCCAAGTTGTCATGTACATCACTGACCTCCAAGTCTTCATAGAGGTCCACACCTTAGAGGTCCACACTTGGAGGTCCACATGGAGGTCCACACCTTGGAGTCCACACTTGGAGGTCAACATGGAGGTCCACACTTTAGAGATCCACAACTACTCACACTTGCACTGCACTCACACTTTGCACAAACACATCGCACACACACGCACAACACATGGCGGGCGCGCTAGGCACCCTCCTCACACACGGCGGTCGCACTAGGCGACCGCCACTCACACGGCGGTGCGCCCGCCTCACACACGCACACACACAACACGGCGGGAGCACACGGCGCCCGTCACCTTCACGGCGGTCGCATAGTGCGACCGCCACCCTCATGGCGTGCGCACCACGCGGCCGCCTTACCTCACACACATGCACTCTGCACATTTCATTCCTTGTGTATTTTTTGCATTTTTCCTTTGTTAGATTTTTACTTAGGAATTTTGGCATACATTTCGTATACACTCCACTTCACATTTGATCCAAGTGCACGTAGCAAACACCGCATCCAATCTACTTGATAGTTTGCCTCGTAACTCTTATTTGTCAAATACACGTGTCTTCACTACATTCTTGGCTTATGTTTACAGGAGCACGTGTCAACATCCGGGCATAGCAAGGAAACTTCCAGAAAGCTCACTTGGCAAGGACATGAAGAGAAAACTACAAAAGGGGGCTGCACAACACAGCACAACATAGCATTCTTTATATTAGGGTTCATAGTTTAGCTTAGGATTTTCTCTCTCTTTTTCCTTCTTTAGATCATACTGTCTTGAGGATCAATTGTGTGGATCTTTATCTTATTTGAGACATTCGTATTGCACATCATGTGTTTGATATTGTTTCGTATATCTTGTTGATGCTTTATTCCAATGATTACTCACACACGCCTAGTGCTATCAATGACTTGCAGTGCCACTGAGGTCAATCTAGTGCTATCAATGGAAATTGAAATAACATCACTAGAATAGGGAACAACTTGGATGAGTCTTATGATCTGTGTAAGGATGCAACGTCAATTGTGCAGTACCACTGACAATTGAAGTTAGTAAAATGGAAAGACTTAGGATTGTTTGAACATTAGAATTCGGACTTTGGTTGACTGTCTTGTCCATGGGAGTTGGGGTTCTAGTGTCGGATAGGGATCGGGAATTAGGAAGCCGAGCCTAGGTCTTGCCCTACCAAGGGAAGATGAGAGGAGCGTGGTGAATTAGGATTGGGAGTCTTATAAGGAGATCAACCCTAAGCTCACTAGAAGGTCGACCCCCTCATTCATGCTTTTACACAAGTCAACGATAATAGGCTGAGATCCATACCAATTGGTTCATCCTCAAGGTAGTGCTTGCATAATAACCTTGCATTTCTCATTTTTGCATTCATATTGTCTTGCATTTGTCCCATTTGCTTTGGTTTCTTGAACAAGTGATCTCTTGACATCCAAACCTTCCCTGTGGATACGATCCCACTTGCCACCTCTACATTAGTTGAGTAAGCTTGGGTATTTGACGAGGTCGAGCGACCGACCTCCGCTCAAAATGGCGCCGTTGCCGGGGAGAGGCACAGCGTTGAGAGTTGTTTGTGATAGTTTTACGTTGTTGTTCATTTACGAACTCTTGTTTGAAATTGTTGATTTGTCTGTTTTGTTGAAATCTTAATTCATTTCTTGTCTCTGTTGATTTTTGTTCTACTGATATTTTCTTGTGAGAGATCACAGTTTATGCTACCTAGAGCAAGGCTACGAGGGGAAGCTCCGGTATTTGCACTTGACGTAGAATTGCAAAGGACTTTAAGGCAAAGAAGAAGGGTTATTGAAATGGCTGAACAGAATTTGGAGAGATCTCAGCCCCAACCAGCTCGGTTTGGGGACCATTTCGCAGTAAATTTTGAGCAGAGGAACAACCACCAGGGAATAGACGTCGAGAGTTATCAAATCCCGACAGAAATTGTGTCCATGATCATCAAGTGCAGATCTTTCAAGGCTTGAGCAACGAGGACCCTAATGAGCACCTCGACTGGTTTCTGGGGCTATGCAACACATTCAAGCTGCAAAGAGTGACTCCAGATGATGTGAGGAGAGTGCTCTTCCCACTGTCCTTGAAAGGGAAGGCCAAGCATTGGTTTAACTCTATAGGGGGTCCAGCTATATCTACATTTGAAGAACTTGAGCGGAAATTTTTAGCTAAATATTTTCCTCCAGCGAAGTTGGAGCGAATGAGGTTGGAAATCCGCAACTTTCAACAGCAGGATGGCGAGACCTTCAAGGAAGCCTGGGATCGATTCAACGACTTGCTCTGCCAATGCCCGAACAATGACCTTGGGGAGGTCAGGGAGCTCAACATATTCTTTAAAGGTCTGTTACCGGAATCCTCACTAATGGTCAAGGCCAGCGCCAATGGTGCTTTCAAAGATAAAAGCATTCCCGAGGTCAGAGAACTTTTTGACTCAATTGCAGACGATGAATTCCTTTTTCCTGAAACTAGAAAGATGCCTGCGCGTAAGCAACGGGGAGTACTAGAGCTGGATGAGGAGACATTCTTGGAAGCAAAAGTTGAGGCCCTCACAAGACAAATCCAAAACATAAAGGCTGCCAAGGTCGCTCCCGTGTTGATGTGCGGGCTGTGTAAGGGAGATCACCACACGGACGAGTGCGAACTCACACAAGAATCAGTCCAGAATGTCGCCAATTACAACAACCGCCAGCAGCAGTACGGAGGTGGTTATCGAAATCAGTCAGGCCAAGGCAACTGGGGACAGAATACTCAGCAAAGGCAGTACTACCAGAGTGGGGAGTCAAGCAACTGTGAATAGAGGAAGTCAACCGATGATTTGCTCCATGAAATTCTGGGAAAAATAGACATGTATGAGAAGAGGACATCCACACTGGAAACTCAAGTGAAAAACGTGGAGGCTTCTATCAAAAACATTGATATGCAGATGGGCCAGTTGGCTAAGGCCAGCCATCAAAGACCTCAAGGTGCCCTCCCAAGTGATACAGAGTCGAATCCCAAAGGAAAAGGACCAGAGGTTTGTAATGCTATAACGCTGAGATGGGAAAGGAGCTCAGTGGTCAGAAGAGAAAAGAAGAAGATGAAGTCCCAGAGGAGAAGGTCAGTGAGGAGACCACACTGGTGGAAGGTGAAGCCCAAGAAAAGGACAAGAGTGTGAAGGCTCAGGAGAGTAAAAGGAAGAAGGGAGCTCCAACTCAAAGTCCATGCGATGACTCTCCATACGCACCACCCCCTCCATTTTCCCAAAGACTTCGACCTCCACCTAAGAAGGGGGTTCAGTTCACAAGGTTCCTGGATATGGTGAAAAATGTAAACGTCAATGTCCCTCTGCTAGATTTAGTTACAGCAGTACCGAGATATGCAAAATTTTTGAAGGACTCGATTGCCAACAAAGAGCAGATCCTGCAATATGAAGTGCCAATTCAGCTCACCAATGAGAGCCAAGCATGGATCCACTATGAACTGCCCCCCAAGCTCAAGGATCCTGGTAGCTGTACCGTGCCATGCTCAATCGGTGGAAGATTCTTTAGCAAGGCCTTATGTGACCTTGGTGCCGGGATCAACCTCATGCCTTTATCCATTGCCGAGAGTATAGGATTGGGAAAACGAATTAAACCCGTGGCAGTGATGCTCCAGTTGGCAGATCGATCTTTGGTTCAACCAACGGGGATGGTAGAAGACGTGTTGGTCTCTGTGGATAAATTTGTACTGCCAGTGGACTTCATAGTGCTGGACATGGAGGAGGACCCCGAGGTCCCACTCATCTTTGGGAGGCCATTCTTAGCTACAGGGGATGCTCTCATTGGGTCAAAGATAAGACCATCACATTCCGAGTCAATGGTGAGGAGGTCGTTTTTAATGTGGACTATGCCATGAAGCACCCCCACTCTGTCGAACAATGTTGTCTGGCAAACTTGGTAGAAGGTAACCTCCAACCTGTGACCTTTGAACATGAACGTAAGTCTTCCCCTGATCTATATGATTCTTTTGATGATGACATATGTGAAAATTTTGAGACTGTGTTAGTTGTTGAAGAAACTGATACACTGCATGAATTGAGCTCTGGTGATGAAAATCATGAAATTGATGATTCAGTGAAAGAAATGTACTTTGCATGTGAAATCGATGAAAATCGTGAAAATAGTGAGAGTTTAAGTGAAATGAAAAATGTGCATGAAAATCATGAAGTGCATAGTCACAGTGGTGAAATAGCATTGAAAATGAAAATTGAAAAGAAGGATGAAGAAATTGCATGCTGTAAAAATTTGACATATGCCAATGTTGCTACTCACGAGAAGGTCAAAGTGGTGCCCACTGAGGTGAGGCTGGAGATCATTGAATGCAGGAACGAAAAGCTTATGCCCTCCGTTCTGAGGCCACCCAAATTAGAAATGAAGCCCTTGCCACCCCATCTAAAGTATGCGTACTTGGGAGAGGACGAGACCTTACCCGTTGTGATATCCTCTAAATTGGAAGGGTGGCTAGAGGAAAGACTCCTGGAGGTTTTGAGAAGATATAAGGAGGCCATGGGATGGACCATCGCAGACATTAAGGGGATCAGCCCCAGTGTGTGCATGCACAAAATACTGCTGGAAGATGGGGCTGTTCCTACGCGGGAGAGACAGGGGAGGCTAAACCCAGCAATGTTGGAGGTGGTAAAAAAAGAGGTGATCAAGTTGCTGGATTTTGGGATGATATCCCCATCTCCGACAGCGAATGGGTCAGCCCGATACAGCTTCTGGAACAGCTTCTGGATAGAATCGCCGGGTTTCTTTTTTATTGCTTCCTAGATGGTTATTCGAGCTATAACCAGATAGCAATTGACCCAAGAGACCAAGAGAAGACCACGTTCACCTGCCCTTTTGGCACGTACGCTTATAAAAGAATACCTTTCGGGCTGTGCAACGCGCCAGCAACATTCCAGCGCTGCATGATTGCCATCTTCCAGGACATGGTGGAACACATTATAGCAATCTTCATGGATGACTTTTCGGTGTTTGGGATGACCTTCGATAGTTGCTTGGAGAATCTGGCTTTGGTGCTGCAAAGATGTGTAGAGACCAATTTAGTCCTAAACTGGGAAAAGTGTCAGTTCATGGTCAATGAGGGCATTGTGCTCGGTCACAAAATTTCGAAGGAGGGCCTAGAGGTCGATAAGGCCAAAGTCGAAGTGATAGCCAAGCTGCCGGTGCTCACCAATGTGAGGGGGGTGAGGAGCTTCATGGGCCACGCAGGGTTCTACAAAAGGTTCATCAAGGACTTTTCGAAGATAGCCAAGCCACTGTGCTCCTTACTGGAGAAAGACACCCCGTTCGTCTTTGACCAGAAATGCTACGAGGCGTTTGAAATTTTGAGACAAAGGCTTGTGGAGGCACCTATCATCGTCGCCCCAGAGTGAGGGCAACCCTTTGAGATCATGTGCGACGCCAGCGACTTTGCGGTAGGAGCGGTGCTGGGGCAAAAGAAGGAGAACAATTTTCGTGCAATCTATTATGCGAGTAAATTACTGACTGGAGCGCAATTGAATTATACCACAACAGAGAAGGAAATGTTGGCCGTGGTCTTTGCCTTCGACAAGTGCAGGGGATACATCTTGGGGTCCAAGGTGGTAGTTCACACCGACCACGCAGCCCTCAAGTATCTCATGGAAAAGAAGGAAGCCAAGCCGAGGCTTATCAGATGGGTGCTCTTGTTACAGGAGTTCGATGTTGAGATAAAAGATAGGAAAGGATGTGAGAATGTGGTGGCAGACCACTTGTCAAGACTTGAGCTTGGGGGACTCAGCGAGGAACAACTACACTTATGGATCAAGGAGAGTTTCCCAGATGAGCAGATCTTCAAGATCCACCCGCGGGAGCTACCTTGGTACTTAGACATCGCCAACTATGTGGTCACTGGTCAAATGCCGCAACATCTTTCGAGTGACCAACGGAAGAGGCTCAAGCACGATGCTCAGTATTATTTTTGGGAAAGTGGATGTCTATACAAAAGGTGTAGCGACCAACTTGTTAGAAGATGTATACCGGATGAGGAGATGGAGGACATTCTCAGGGCTTGCCATGAATCACCATTTGGAGGTCACTTTGGGGTGGGAAGGACTGGGCACAAGGTCCTACAAACAGGGTTCTACTGGCCACATGTCCTTAAGAACTCCAAGCTTTGGGTGAGTCGATGCGATAAGTGCCAACGAGTAGGGAATATATCCAGCAGAGATGAGATGCCTCGCAACAACATACTGGAAGTGGACTTATTTGATGTTTGGGGGCTGGACTTCATGGGACCCTTCCCGAGATCATGTGGAAATGTGTACATACTGGTAGGAGTCGACTATGTATCAAAGTGGGTAGAAGCAGTAGCACTACCCCATAACGACAGCAGGAGTGTAATGGGATTTGTTAAGAAGAACATTTTTAACAGATTTGGAACCCCACGGGCTATCATCAGCGATGGAGGGAGCCATTTTTGCAACAAAGTCTTCAATGCACTCTTAGCAAGATATGGAGTCCAGCATAGGGTCTCCACGCCCTACCACCCCCAAGCAAATGGACAGGCTGAAGTGTCCAACAGAAAGATCAAAGGTATCCTGGAAAAGGTCGTGAATCCGGGAAGAAATGATTGGGCCCTCAAATTAGACGATGCACTCTGGGCATACAGGACGGCATATAAGACCCCGATTGGAGCCTCACCCTTTAGACTAGTGTTTGGGAAAGAATGCCATCTCCCAGTAGAATTAGAGCACAGGGCATACTGGGCGATACAAAAATTGAACATGGACCTCGACTTGGCTTAGGAAGCCAGGATGATGATGTTGAATGAGCTGGATGAATTCAGATGGAATTCATATATCAGTGCAAGCCTTTACAAGGAAAGGACAAAGAAATGGCATGATGCTAGGCTTAAGGTGAAAGAATTTGAGGTGGGGCAGCAAGTGCTGGTGTACGACGCTAAGCTAAAGTTTTTTCCTGGCAAATTAAGGACTAGGTGGGTTGGACCTATGGTCGTCACGAAAGTCTCCCCATATGGAACTCTCAAGGTTTACAATGAGGTCTCAGAAGAGAGGTGGAAGGTCAATGGTCAAAGGGTGAAGGTCTTCAACCCCCGTAGGCGACGACAAGGAGCAAACTCAGCGCCTCGACCACCCACCACCTCAGTAAAACAATTTCATGTCTGGCTGAGGACAATAAACCAAGCGATTGTCGGGAGGCAACCCGACGGTTTAATTTCATTCATTTAGTCATTTTGTTTTTTTTAGTAATTAAAGTTTGCACTGATCAGTGACTCTAAATAATCCCAACTCTCTTCCACGCAGGAAGTCAATGCGGCGAGCCTGGGAAGCACGACAGTGGGCACTGGAAGGCACATTTATGGAGCATAAGATGTGTGAGATTTTGGTAAGCAAGCCTGTGATCACAGGGAAACGAAGGTAAACACGCCAAGAATCATCTATATTCCAAAATGGACAAAGAACAAAATCCAAATGCTTACACCAGCACAGGTAATTAATATTTGATTCCTTGAGTATCTCTATGCTTCTGAGAGAAATGTCAGAGCAGCGACTCTGTGCACAAGTAAGCCACACATATGCATAAGCAGATAAAGGGTGACAAGCCAAGTGCATGACATATCAAGATAGACTACAGATAATTTGTTTGCATGCACATTACAGCTTTATGATTTGTCCTCTAGCTAAGTCACGGGGTATGTACTCTAGCTCTAAGCCACTAGGCCATGCATAGAAGAGTTCTATAAATACCACCAATTATTGCATGGTCAGTTGCACTCTAAATTACCTTCATTGCAGGCACATGGCACACGATGATAGCGACTATAGGGTGTTCCTTCCGGGGGTACTGGGCATTCCAGAACCACCCGACTGGGACTCCGAAGAGGACGAAGAGTACACCCCTGACCACGGTTCGTCAACGACAGGGCGGCGAGACTGTTTGAGAGATCCATCTACAGGCATATCCTGGTGGAACGAAAATTTGAAGCCCCAGGACACATATTCAAAGAAGCAATCAACTTCCACAAATGGGAACCTCTCACCTTCGCCCCAGCAGAATCCAACGTGGAATTAGCCAGGGAATACTATGCCAATGCCCATGCAAGTTACACAAACTCGGACAACCATGATTTAGTTTATCTGAGAGGGACCTTTCTCAGGGTGACAAGCCACGCAATAAATGAGCACTATCAACTACCAGATTATCAAGAGAATGAATTTAAACATTTGTTAGGAGCAACCAATGTGGACTACTTAATTGAATATGTTGGGCTACCTGGAGCCTCCTGGGTGCATAACGCCAACTCTGAAGCCATTTATGTTAACACCAGGGACCTGACTGCAGAGGCCCGCCTGTGGCTAATGTTCATAAACTCAAAGCTTATACCCACAAGCCAAAACAGAAGAGCAACTAGAGAAAGAGTGCTTCTAATCTATGCCATCCAGTATTGGATGACGATCGATGTGGGGAGGGTGATCATGGCATCCATCTATCGGGCGAAAAAATGCTCTAGCACACCTATATATTTCCCATACTTACTGTCGCAAATGGCGAGGAGCCAAGGAATCGGAATATCTCCCACGGAGGAATCCCGACACTCTTTGGCACCATCGGCAACCCACAATGGGAAATCTATCTGGAAGCGGAGCAGCAAGAACGGGCCCAGCGCAACGCATAGACTGGGTAAACTCTTTCCTTTTCACACAATGGGGACCATTGTAGATTCTAAGTGTGGGGGGGAGTCCGTCTTGCATGCTCTAGAGGTCCATGCGTGGTTGTTGCTCTGGAGGTCCATGTGTGATGTGTGGTTGTCAAATCCTTACTTTGCCTTTGCTTTGAAATGCCTTGAATTGTTGTGTGTTTGCTTATGTGTTGCAGGGATCGGAGGTGGTGTGATAGTATATTAGTATTAGGAGGTGTTTTTATTTCGTTTCAATTTTTTCGTTTCTTTGTGCTGTTGTGGGAATGAAAAACAAGGCAGTGACTAGCACTGACCTTGTAGTGTGCTTTCCATTTCAAAGTTGTGATGTAGTGTGCTTTGATTTCCAGTTGTTATGAATGTAAGAGTGTGATGTTGTGTTGTGCAAAGATTGCCACTGTCCATCTAACACACTTGCACAATCCATTACATTCGCACTTCCAATTTTATCAACAAATCCACCAATCCACAAATTGTTCAATGTATGCGAAAATTTTTGAGTTTTACTGAATTCATTCGATTGCATACGATGTTGATGGGTAAAGTGTGGTGTTAATGTAAGATAGAAACGCCAGCACAAAAATTTGACATAGGAGGGGGCTTATGTTTCTTTGTTTGTATGTGTTCTCTACTCGTAAGCACTTTTTCTTGCATTTATATATATAGTCTCTTGAAGACACACACAAACATGGATTTTGACGAATAAAGGGAAAAAATAGCCACAAAACCCTGGCAGCCAAGCACCAAAGTGTGGCATGAGTTTGGAAAAGAAAGCAATAAGCACCAATGTGCATTGAATAAGGGGAAATCCCCAGTAAGCTTAGTGAAGTCTTTGTCTTTCATTTTAGTATAAAGTGTTTGTTTGTGTGGACAAAAGACTGTAGTGCAAGAATTCTTAACTGTAGTGCCTACTTGAGTACTCTGCATAGACAGAATAAGGAGACATATGTATCTCTCAGCACACACTTGCACGCTGATGGTTTGGTCTTTATTCACTGCACCTTACTTGATAACTTGTATGAAGTAGAATAAACTGTAAACTCAATCAAATGTTTTCCTTTGCATGCGAAAATTTTAAGTGGATAGCTGATGATGTTGAAAGTGTTGAATGTGGGGGTGGACAGTTGGTTATACTTTGCTCGGGACTAGCAAAGATTTAAGTGTGGGGGGATGATAAGTCGGTATTTCACCGACTTATTCGCTTGACTTTCTTTATCTTTTGCTATGGATTTTCTGCGAAAATGATACTTGGTGTGTTGAGAGTATGCTAGAACGTGCATGTTTTGGAAATTGTTAAAAAGTGGCTAAGTGTTGTAAAACAGTGTGAAAGTGACGTGATCTTTGGATATGAAAACACTTAGTCCTGCACGCCACTGACCTCAAAGTTGTCCTGCACGCCACTGACCTCCAAGTTGTCATGTACATCACGGACCTCCAAGTCTTCATAGAGGTCCACACCTTGGAGGTTCACACTTGGAGGTCCACATTGAGGTCCACACCTTGGAGGTCCACACTTGGAGGTCCACATGGAGGTCCACACTTTAGCGGTCCACAATCCACTATGCACAAGTTCATGATATAGAAGTCCACAATTCACTATTGACAAAGTCAGCACTCACACTTACGTTATTCTCACAAGACTCACAACTACATCACTGACCTCCTAGTGAAAGTCCACAACTACTCACACTTGCACTGCACTCACACTTTGCACAAACACATCGCACACACACGCACAAAACTAGCGCGCCCGCCTCACACAGTGCGACCACAACTCACACGGCGGGCGCACAACGCGCCCGCCTCACACACGCACACAAACAACAAGGCGGGCGCACACGGCGCCCGCAACCCTTACGGCGGTCGCATAGTGCGACCGCCACCCTCACGGCTGGCGCACCACGCGCCCGCCTCACCTCACACTTATGCACTCTGCACATTTCATTCCTTGTGTATTTTTTGCATTTTTCCTTTGTTAGATTTTTACTTAGGAATTATGGCATACATTTCGTATACACTCCACTACACATTTGGTCCAAGTGCACGTAGCAAACACCGCATCCAATCTACTTGATATTTTGCCCCGTAACTCTTATTTGTCAAATACACGTGTCTTCACTACATTCTTGGCTTATGTTTACAGGAGCACGTGTCAATATCCGGGCATAGCAAGGAAACTTCCAGGAAGCTCACTTGGCAAGGACATGAAGAGAAAATTATAAAAGGGGGCTGCACAACACAACACAACATAGCATTCTTTAGATTAGGGTTCATAGTTTAGCTTAGGATTTTCTCTCTTTTTCCTTCTTTAGATCATACTGTCTTGAGGAACAATTGTGTGGATCTTTATCTTATTTGAGACATTCGTATTGCACATCATGTGTTTGATATTGTTTCATATATCTTGTTGATGCTTTATTCCAATGATTACTCACTCACGCCTAGGCCCTTCATATGACTTGCAGTACCACTGAGGTCAATCTAGTGCTATCAATGGAAATTGAAATAACATCACTTGAATAGGGAACAACTTGGATGAGTCCTATGATCTGTGTAAGGATACAACGTCAATTGTGCAGTACCACTGACAATTGAAGTTAATATAATGGAAAGACTTAGGATTGTTTGAACATTAGAATTCGGACGTTGGTTGACTGTCTTGTCCAAGGGAGTTGGGGTTCTAGTGTCGGATAGGGATCGGGAATTTGGAAGTCGAGCCTAGGTCTTGCACTACCAAGGGAAGATGAGAGGAGCATTGTGAATTAGGATTGTGAGTCTTATAAGGAGATCAACCCTAAGCTCACTAAAAGGTCGACCCCCCCATTCATGCTTTTACACAAGTCAATGATAATAGGCTGAGATCCATACCAATTGGTTCATCCTCAAGGCAGTGCTTGCATACTAACCTTGCATTTCTCATTTTTGCATTCATATTGTCTTGCATTTGTCCCATTTGCTTTGGTTTCTTGAACAAGTGATCTCTTGACATCCAAACCTTCCCTGTGGATACGATCCCACTTGCCACCTCTACATTAGTTGAGTAAGCTTTGGTATTTGACGAGGTCGAGCGACCGACCTCCGCTCATAAGGCATCCTGCAGATTCTAATCAGTGGAAAAAGATTGATTCGGTTTACCCCTTATCTGGTATAGATGCAAGAAATCTGAGATTAGGATTTTGTACGGATGGGATGAATCATTATGGTTGTGTAAGTAGTACATAGCTCTTGGCCAGTAAAGTTGGTTATTTACAATCTACCTCCTTACTTGTGTATGAAGCGCAAGTATATTTTGATGTCATTAATGATTTCAGGTCCACGCCAACCTGGAAATGACATAGATGTTTATTTAGCCCCCCTAATTGAAGACTTGAAGAATTTGTGGGATGAATCGGAGTTGATGTTTGATGCACATCGTCAGGAGTCATTCACATTGCATGCCATGATATTTTGGACCATAAATGACTTTCCTGCATGTGGTAATTTATCTGGATTTTCTGTTAAAGGACACCAAGCATGTCCTATATGTGAGGAGAATACAGATTCTTGTCAACTTGTACATGGGAGCAAGACGGTTTATCTTGGACATCGCAGATTTCTTCCTGATTCCCATTCATATCGTCGAATGAAAAGATCTTTCAATGGGAAACAGGAGTTCATAAGTGCTCCAATTGCCTTGAGTGGGGTGGAAGTTCATGATCGTGTGAAGCATATCAATGTGGAATTTGGAAAACATACAAAGTCTCGCAAGAATGATAAAAGCTGTTGGAAGAAAAAATCAATCTTTTTTGATCTTCCATATTGGGAGACACTAGATGTTAGACACTGTCTCGATGTGATGTATATTGAAAAAATTAAAGATGACAGTTTGTTGGGTACTATTTTGAATATACCTGGAAAAACAAAAGACGGTTATAAAGCGAGACTTGATTTGGTTGATATGGGTATTAGGGCGAATTTAGCACCAGTGATTCGAGGACAGTGCATGTACTTGCCCCCCGCTTGTTATACATTGTCACGGAAAGATAAAAAGAGTTTGTGTGAGAGTCTCAAGAGCATCAAGGTACCATCAGGATATTCTTCAAATGTAAGTCGACTTGTTTTGATAGGAGATTTAAAGTTTGTTGGATTGAAATCCCATGACTGTCATGTGTTGATGCAGCAGTTCTTACCTATTGCTATTCGATCTATCTTGCCAAAACATGTCAGACACAGCATAACTAGACTTTGTTTCTTTTTTAATGCGATATGTAGCAAGGTAGTTGATCGTGATAGACTTGATGAGCTACAAGATGAAATTGTCGTAGTTTTGTGCCAACTTGAGATGTATTTTCCACCTGCCTTTTTTGACATTACGGTGCACTTGGTGGTTCATTTCGTTAGGGAGATAAAGATTTGTGGGCCTGTATATTTGCATTGGATGTATCCATTTTAGCGATATATGAAAGTCTTCAAGGGTTATGTGAAAAATCGCTATCGTCCTGATGCAAGCATTGTTGAAAGGTACATAGCTGAAGAGGTTATTGAGTTTTGCACTGGGTACTTGTCCAATACCAATGGTATTGGACTACCAAAGCCTGTCCATGATGAACGGATCAAAGAAAAAGGGGCATCGGCAGGTAAGTTGTTTACCCCTTCTATTGGTGAATTACAAAATGCGCATCTATATATCTTCCGCAATTCTGAAGTTGTACAGCCTTATGTGAATGCTCATATTTGTGAAATAAAGGAAAGTCATCGTGGTTGGACTGACAGATACGTACTCAATGAACACAACCGAACATTTGTGAATTGGTTCAGTGATGCTGTTGGGGACCAAATTGTTACAGAGACATTAAAGTGGTTAGCTTATAAGCCCAATCACGTTGTGCTATTATATTCGGGCTATGACATAAATGGATTTTCATTTGTTACTAAGACTCAAGATGACAGGAGCACAACGCAAGATAGTGGGGTCGCATTAGTGTCTGAGGCTTCACATGTGTCTTGTTCTAGAGATAGAAATCCAGTGTATGACAATATGTCTTATTATGGGGTGATTGAGGAGATATGGGAGCTTGACTATGTTAAATTCAAAGTCCCAATTTTCAAATGCAAATGGGTTGACAACAACAATGGCGTTTGAACTGATGATTTGGGATTTACGCTAGTGGATTTGAACAGGGAATGTTTCAAAGGGGAACCATTCATACTTGCTTCCCAGGAAAAACAAGTATTTTATGTTTCTGATCCTATTGACAAAAAATGGTCCATTGTCCTACAAGGGAAAAAATTGCATGTCAGTGATGAAATTGATAACGATAATAATCACGATGTGCCGCCATTCTCATCAGGTTTTCCCCCACTGAGCACAATTGAAGAGGACCGCAATATGGATGCATTCGTTCTCCGCACTAATCCCGTGGAAGGCATATGGGTTGATGATCATCCTTTGTCAAATAAAAGAAAGACCTTGTCGTGAGATATAGTCTGTAAGTTATTAATCACGTTTGTGTATTTAGATTTTTAATTGTACATATTATTTTGTTTATTACCAGTTTTGGATAGTTTATATATGCTTCCCTAACTGTTGTGACTTAATTTGTTTATTTTTTTGTTAAATTTAGTACAGGTGAATGTCTTGGATGATATGATGAGCTGCATGCAACATAAGCTTTACTTATGGCTATTAGGGCATTTATTTTGTTTTACTAAGTTTATTCAATGTACGATGTTGTCTCAACTTAATCATATCTTTTACTGGAACTTAGGCTTGTTAATATTAGTGATCGATATTTATTGTGGTATAAAGTTGTATACATTAAACTTGTTGTTGACAGAGAGTTTTGCTCTAGTTATAGGGGATACCATGCAGATTTGTTTTCTTGGTAATGCATGATAGTTGGTTTAATATTATGGGAAAATTTCTATTAAGGGCTCGCTTAATTAGAAGCATTATTATTAAACAGGGCATAACTTTGAGCTAATTATTGTTTAGGGTGTATGAATAATTTAACTATTAAATACATTTAATAAAATACTTAACTATGTATCCTTTAATCTTATCTTTTAACATGCACCTATCAATGAAAACTACAATTTTATACATTTCACAATTTTAACTAAAAATAAATTTTTTTTTTTACACCAGTTAATAATAAAAATATAATAAAAATTAGAATATAATATTATAAACGATCAATTGAAAGTGTTTTTTACACCGGTTAATAACAACCGATGTAAACAACAACTTTCTACACCGGTTAAAATTAACCGGTGTAGAAAGTATGTTTTTACACCGGTTATTGTTAATAACCGGTGTAGAAAGTTGTTGTTTACACCGGTTGTTATTAACCGGTGTAAAAGACACTTTCAATTGATCATTTATAATATTATATTCTAATTTTTATTATATTTGTATATTTTATATTCGAAGAATTATTTAATTAAAAAAAATTTCATAGGATTTAAAGACCAAAAATTAAAACACTAAAATATTAATTATATTCTAATTATGATTGGATTTTATATTTTATATACCAACAATTAATTAAATAGTCAATAAAACTACAAAAAATTACAAAAAAGAAGATTACAAATATAGCAGATTATAAAAAAGCAGCATACTTTCTACACCGGTTAATATTAACTGGTGTAGAAAGTTGTTGTTTACACCGATTGTTATTAACCGGTGTAGAAATGATTTGTTACACCGGTTATTGTTATTAACTGGTGTAAAAAACATACTTTCTACACCGGTTATTATTAACCGGTGTAGTAAGTTTTTTTTAAACATAAAATCCCTGGCGCCGTCGTCATTACCGTCCACCACCTCCACCTCCATTTGTAAGCAAAAAGCCCTAGCGTAAGAAGTTTATTTTTAACATAAGGCGCTTGCTAGTACGTCTTCTACCAAAACTCACCAGAATTGTTGCTGACATTTTGAAAAAGGCTCGAATATACGACGTCTTCAGCTAGCTCAGAAAGCATTACGAAAGTTCCCACTTCACCATCCGCTTGAAAAAGGTTCGAGTAGGGATTGATTTTTAACTTTCTTGTCTGCTTTCCAATGTTGAAATGTGAGACGTTTTAAACTAATTTCGAGTAGGGCAAAATAGTTTCTTGTTCTGTTCTTGATGTTTTTTGTTTAGACAGAATTTCTTGTTCTGTTCTTGATGTTTTTTGTTTAGACATAATTTCTTGTTCTATTCTTGTTGCTTTGTGTTTTTGCAAAGTTTCTTGTCCCGTTCTTCGTGTTTTGTGTTGTAGCACTGTCATATGGTGCACAAACCTTAGTGTTTGGTACTTTGAAATCCTGGAGTATCCAAATGGCACTTGTCTTTAGGTGAAAGAAATCTGTTTAGTTAAATTTGGAGATGAAGTATTAGACCTTTTGCCTAGTAGTTCGGTTGCTTGTTTTATGTTTGATGAAAGGTCTAAAAGAGTTTAGATTGGAAATGGAATTTGTAAAATTGGATAATTTTGGTAACAGTTACTCTTAATCTGCAATGTTCTTCATCAGATAGCTTTGCATACTCCAGTTGTGTCTTTTACAAATTTTTTTTCATCATTTCTTATTCGTGGTTGGTTAATCTAAATGTTTATCCTTTTTGGGTTATCGGTTTTAAGTGTATCTAAATAATGATGATGACTTTACGTTAGTCATCTAGAATGCCATATTAGTTATCTGACTAATAAGTAGTCCCTCCTCACGTATATTGAACATATTACTGAACTTCTTAGAAAGTATCACGATGTGGACTCTTGTTTAATGGAAAAAAGAATGCTTGGAGTTTTTTTATGCCTAAGGAATATTAAGTCTTTCAGAGTACAATGATGTCAGGATTTATATTTGTGCTCATTTATATGACTTTGCTATTTCCAGTTAACCCTCATATAATTTTGGATGGGTCCTAAACGACGATCACGCACTGGGGATGGCGATGATCAAACCCATGCACATTATGGAAGAAAAGGAACAAAATGTCATGAGATTTTGGAAAGGAGGGAAAGAGGAGTAAAGACACCTATTTTCTTTGATGATAATGGTGAGCCTACGACTAAAAAAGCACATAATGACTGGATTAATTTCATTGCGTTGATGGCGCGCAGTAAGGTTAATGTTGTGCAATTTAACTCATGGCCTGAAGTCGATGCGAAAATAAAGGACATGATTTGGGATGAAGTAATGGTATGTGCAAGATATTAATGGTCCTTTTAATGTTTTTTCACATATTTTCTTTAAATTTATATTAAATTTACGTTCACTAATGTTAGATTTTTTTTTCAGAATACCTTTGATTTTCAGTCAACACCAAAACTGAAGAAGAAGTGGTTAGTCCAGGCTGGGGAACGTTGGCGGGGCTGGAAGACAAGCTTGAACCGGTATATATTTGGAAGCCTAAAGGATGAGGACCCATGTGCTATATATCCGTATCTTAGTAGGGATACATGGGAGATGTTCCGCAACAATCGATTAACCGAAGAATGACAGTTAATATATTTATTTTTTCAAATTTTTATTCATTTAATGTAAAGTTAACAATTTGAATGATATCTATTTCCTTTTTTTCGACAAATAGGCAAAGCTGCCAAAGTCAAACATTAAATGCTGAAAGATTCTGTCACGTTTTGGTATTCTTCACATCTCTCTCTCGGTATAACTCAGAATTTCGTGATTAAAGTGGCCCTGGAAAGCTAAGGGATAGAGCTAAAACTTTTATGTTTTACATTTTGCGAGATTATGACGTTATCATCATTAACCGCGCCTACCAAGATGAATGACATGATTCTGGCAGATTACCGTCGTGAATTTCATGGACCTTTTGAAAACCAAGAAGGCGTGCTTGGGCATTATCATCTTGGATCATGCCACCTTTAATTTATTAGGATTTATTTGTATTTTGATAAATTAAGTCTGAAACATGAGTATGGGCTTATTAATTTCGTTACTTAATAAGTTAATTACTTGGCCCAATTATCTTGCATGATAAAGGCAAGTAATGGATTTAGGAAAGTAGAGTCCTATTTTATGGGAAGCCAAAATCGTGTCCTATACTTTAGGGTTAAGGCTTTGTCCTAGTTTTTAGGAGTGTTCCTACATTTTAGGAGCTTCCTATCTTTTAGGGAAAGTATGTTAGTTAATAGTTTTCTATTCCAATTTGGAAAGTTTCCTAAATTTGGATTGGATTAGTTAGTGAAGTTCAATTCAAAATTAACTTCTTCACTAGGATTTATTTTTCACATTTTTTAGCCTATTTAAAGGAATGATTTGTACGTTTTTTTATGAACAGTGAATAATAGAAATCAGATTTTTGCCTTGCAAAAGTTGAAAACATTTTGTGTTTTAAAATTCCTTCGAAGCCTTTAGTGAGGAGCTATAGGATTAGCCTACCTGTTCTTGAGTCAAGAACAAGCCAAACTAATTAAGTTAGCTCGTAATTTACATTAGCTAGGTTAATTAATTTGTAATAACGTTGTGGTTTGATTGGTTACTATCAAATCTTTTCGTTCCATAACTCTATTCCGCCATTGTTGTTATTTTGTGTTCTTGTATTTGTTTTAATTTGTTTTGCCAACAACGATCCAAAGTGTGTGGATTGGTGGTCCAGGATTTCAAGCCTCGCCCAGTCATATCATGTTTTGTTGTTGTGGAGGGGACATATTATTGATTGCTCCTAAAATATCAGATAAACTTCAACGTTTGTTTATTGGTGATGATGAGGACTCTGTGTAGTTTAGAAATAATATTAGATCTTATAATAATAACTTTGCTTTTACTTCTCTTGGAGCAAAATATGATCGATAATTGATAAAAAAATCGATATGGAATATATACTTTTAGAGTGCAAGGTCAAATCTATTACTTTCTGGGTAGTATTTTGCCTAATAATGGATATCCAAATGGTGTTCAATTATTTTTTATGATACTGAAGAAGAACTTATTAATAGGAAAAATTCATTCGAAAGACTATGTCAAAAGACTCTTAAAATAATAATGGATATTCTCCATGATAACCCATATTGTAAATTATTCAGCAGCCTTAAAAATGTTCCTTGTCTCGAAGACAAAACTATTGTTTTAAATGCCTATCTAGGTTTGGATCAACGACTGTATAATCTTCCAATAGTTTCCTAAGTAGCAGCCATTTTCACTGAAAATGAGACTGAAAACATTTGTAGATCTGCTCATATTCAAGTCTATAGTCATTCAATTATGAGTCATCAAATCCAGCATTATTTTGCTAGTTAAGATAGCCTTCAATATTCTCTACTGTTTACAAGGGGTGAGCCTGGTTGGTATTTTGGTATTAAAAAACAAAAAAGTGATACAAATAGGCGTACTAGTTATCATTTCAATGAGGAAGTTCTTTTGCACAATTGTTTGTTATCATCAAGTGCAACCGAATGTATAGATTTAGAATATCAAGGTAAATTACTTTTTTATAAGGCTTCTATAAAATTATAATTTTAGTTATGCATATGTGTAAATTGAATGAATAAAAATTATAGTGTGCCTCTTTTTAGTTGCTGATCAAGGAAAAAATTGCAAGGACAATGTCTCAGCAAGGGAATATTACTGCTACAGGTTTCAGATGAGAGAAAATGATAAATCTATGTTGTTGTACAGTGGTAGACTATTGC
Source organism: Ophiorrhiza pumila (assembly GCA_016586305.1). NCBI lineage: Eukaryota > Viridiplantae > Streptophyta > Magnoliopsida > Gentianales > Rubiaceae > Ophiorrhiza > Ophiorrhiza pumila. Next base: position 33,762,130 of record BLIW01000009.1, on the reverse strand, counting down.
AATAGTTTGTGGTTTATATGTATGTCAAAATAGTAACTACAACGCTTGATTTTCATAGAAAAAAATCAAAATGAGATTAGATAAAAAATTTTACAATGTGTTATAGATAGTGTATCTGTTAGTGATAGTGAAGGTTCCAGAATTGGTCGTAGAATTTTTTTGCCTGAATCGTTCATAGGTGGGCCAAGAGATATGCGTAAAAGATATTTAGAAGCAATTACATTAGTGCAAAGGTATGGCAAGCCAGACATTTTTCTTACTAAGACTTGCAATTCAAATTGGATAGAAATACAAGAACATTTACATGGTAAAGAAAATGCTTTTGATCATCCAGATTTATTAGTCCGGGTTTTTATAGCTAAATTTGAAATGTTCAAAATTGAACTGATTAAAAAACAAATTTTGGAGAGGTGTCTACTTTTGTTTATTCAATTGGATTTCAGAAAAGAGGGATGCCACATACTCATGTTTTATTGATTTTGAAACTAGATTTTAGACCTTTGGACCCTGAAGCTTACAATGGTATTATTTCTGATGAATTACCTGATTTTAATGTTGAACCCCATCTATATTCTGTTGTTGTTAAGCATATTATGCATGGCCCATGTGGGTATTTGAATAGAGAAAATGCTTGCATGAAAAATGGTATATGTATAAATAGGTATTCTAAAGAATATGTTTCCCAAACTTTGAATGTTGATGATGGTTATCCACAGTATCGTAGAAGGAATGATGGCAGGAAAGTCCGAGTTAGAAAATAAGATTTGGATAATAGATGGGTAGTTCCATATAATCCATATTTATAGGCCCTATTTGATTGTCATATAAACTTAGAGATATGTTCAACAATTAAGTTAATTAAATATATGTATAAATATGTGTACAAGGGTCATGATCTTGTGAGTTTTAATATTATAGATCCTTCAGATTTTGTATGCCTTGTGTTCTTAGATTTCTATTTGCTCTTTTATTAGTGTATTGTTTACCAAATGATCCGCACAAATTTTGGGGAACCTTTCAACTTGAGCTTTGTGTAGATTATATAAAATTTAAAAATTCTTCTGAAAATATTAATTTTTCTGTTAAAAATAAAGCTTTGAATGAAATTAATAAGGCTTTGCTGCAAATGGGTAAGAATTTAAATGATTACTCTTTGGTTTCTTACTCCATTACAATAGACTCAGAACAACATTTAACAAAGGAGTTTGAGAGTGAGAAAAACATTATAGTTTCCTCTGAAGAATTATTGCTTTCATCTAAGCTTAATGCAAATCAAAAGGCTGCTTATGATCTTATCATCAAAGCAGCACTTGAAAATAAAGATGAATTCTTTTTTGTTCATTTTTCGGGAGGTACAAGAAAGACATTTTTATATCGTTCTATTGTTGCTACTTTGTGATCTCAAGGGTTAGCAGTTGCGGAGCCACTTATGGCTGCCCCACCTCATGTTTTTTGTAAATACCCCTAGGGGTATATAAAATTACAAAGTTTATTGGAATATTGCCCCAATAAAAATAAATAAAAGTAGGGGCAAAACTAAAAAGTAAAAAATATATTTAATTAGAATATTATGTCTCTCCCACATTTTCAAGAAAGTATTTGATTTAGTTTTAACTACCCCACTTGTCATATGTATTATATTGTTATTCAACTTGTACTAGTAAGTAATAATTTTTAAAAAAATCAAATACTGGTACAAAGTAAATCACTAAAAGAAGATAACTTTTCATCTTCCAAAGGACTCATGTAAATAATTTTACCCGTATACGTCTCTGTGACTCTGTCAAACCACTTTTCATCTTCCAACTACATTTTTATCAGATCACTTTTTATCTTCCAATTATTTCATCACTTTTATCTTTATCATATCACTTTTTAATTTTTTATATTCGAAATATTCCATCTCCCGTTCTCCGTCCTCTAAAGACAACATCCCAAAAGGCATAAGGTAATTCTTGTTTTTTTTAACATTTTCTACACTTATTTTTTTAGTATGAAGTTATTTAATATTTAGTGAGCAAGTTATTTTGGATCAATGTTTTCTATGTATTTTCTACATAATTAAATTACAGACTGTATGGGTAATATAAAAGAACAAAATTAAAGTACTTATTTGTTATAATTGTTATTTTGATTTTTGAATAAATATAAAAAAAATTTGATTGAGTTTTTAATATAAAACTGTAAAAATTTCGTGTGAAATTTTTGAAATAAGAATAGAAAAAAAGAGTTGACAAACTTAAATTGTGGTTAATGCGACTCTTTTTTTTTCTATTATTCATTCAAAAAATTCACATGAAATTTTTACAATTTTATATTAAAGAAAAATTGAGATGGTCTGATTACATTTTTATTAAAAAAACATGCTTACACACTTAACACTTTTGATTAAGAATTTTGATTAAAAATATTTGTATGCTTAAGTTGAAACTTATGTGCGCAATTGTGTACTCTATGAGTTCAGAATTTGTTATACCATATTATTATTGGAAGCTTAATTTATGATGTAATTTTGGTTGATTAAATATTGTTTTTGGCCTTACATTACTAGTTGAGTAAATTATATTAAAATAATTATTAATATAACATTTTCTTTTTCTTCTTAATAGGAATGGATAAATTTCTTATAAGAAACTCGGTGGTAAATGAAGAAACAAGTCAAAGAGAGAAAAGACATCAAGAACAGTTACAACCTGCTCCCTCAAAAAAATCTCGAGTTGAAATCAATTTGGATGATCTTGAATTGGATCCTTGGTTACGAGTAAAGATTTCAAGCTATGATCCTAATGATTGGGAAAAAGTGTGAAGAACTTACTTACAGAAAGGACCTTGTAAGCCTCGCAATCATAATTTTCCACAAAGAATGATTGGTAAAATATCAAGAAGATTTTGTCCATCTTGGTTTAATGAATTTGGAAATTGGTTAGAATATAGCATAAGTAAAGATGGTGCATTCTATTTGTGTTGCTACTTATTCCGACCTGATTTTGGAAAGCAAGTAGGTGCAGATTCATTTACCACAGTTGGATTTACTAATTGGAAAAAAAGGAGATTTTTCTTAAACATGTTGGAAGTTGAAATAGTGCACATAATCAAGCTTGGTATAAATGTGTATATTTGATGAGAGAAAGTCAACACATTGAAGTTGCTCTTACTAGGTAATCAGAGCAAGCTCGCAAACTTTATAGACTAAGGTTAACTGCTTCAGTTGATTGCATACGATTTTTGTTACGCCAGGGGTTAGCTTTTCAAGGACACAATGAATCTGAAAGTTCATTTAATCAAGGTAATTTTCTTGAACTTTTGAAATTCGTTGCAAATCATTATGAAGAGATAAAGAATGTAGTTCTACAAAATGCTCTAGAAAATAATCAATTAACTTCTCAAAAAATTCAAAAATATATTGGGCATGCTGCTACTCTTGAGACTACTTATGCCATACTTAATGAACTTGGAGATGAATTTTTCTCCATATTAGTTGATGAATCACTTGATATATCAGATAAAGAGCTAATGGCTATTATTTTGCGTTATGTAAACTCGAGAGGAATTGTTGTAGAATGCTTTCTTTGAATTATTCATGTTAGTGATAATTCTGCTTTGTCACTCAAAAAAGCTGTAGCACTACTTTCATATTTTGGGTTGAGTATAGCTAGAGTTAGAGGGAAAAGAAACGATTGTGCAAGTAACATGCGAGGAGAGTTTAATGGGCTGAAAAGTTTGATTTTGAAAGATAATCCTTTTGCATTTTATGTTCATTGTTTTGCACATAAACTCCAACTTACTATTGTTACAATGGCAAAAAATCATCTCCAAGTTGCTTCTCTCTTTAATTTGGTTGCTATTGTTATTAAAGTTGTTGGAAGTTCAAGTAAAAGGCAAGATAAGTTCATAGAGAATCGAATGACTGAGGTTAAAAAAGCACTTGGAAATGGAGAAAGTTTTAGTAATCGTGGTTTAAATCAAGAATCTGAACTCAAAAAAGCAGGTGACACTCGTTGGGGTTCATATTATGGCACATTTTTTAGTTTAATTAAGAATTTTTCCATAGTTCTTGATGTTTTAGAATATGTAAAGAAAGATGGTTCTCATTCAGAAGAAAAGGCTGAAGCTGCTGGTCTTTTGGAGTCTTTGGAAACATTTGACTTTGCTTTCACTTTGCACTTAATAAAAACTATATTGGGTGTCACAAATGAGATTTCCCAGATTTTCAAAGAAAAAATCAAGATATTATCAATGCTATGGTACAAGTTAAAAGCTCAAAAGAGCGATTACAATTGATGAGAGATAATGGTTGGGCTGATTTATTGATTGAAGTGATGGTGTTTTGTAATCGTCATATGTTGAAATTTCAGACCTAGATGAAGCTTGTGTTCTCAAGGGCAGATCAAAACGTAAAGCTCCAAGTGTAACAAATTTACACTACTACAAGGTAAGTGTGTTCTTTGAAGTTCTGGATATGCAACTTCAAGAACTTAATGATTGATTCACAGAAGTGAATACTGAATTACTTTTTTACATGGAAAGCCTATGTTCTAAGGTTTTGATCAGGATGTAGTGTAATTAGACTACGTACTGCCTTGCAATTGAATTAATTCATTCAGAATGAACCCATACTGGTAAATATTGCTTAAATCTTGTTAAAATTCACTCATTTGAGCTCTTGTTGTCTGAATCTCCCCTCGATTGTGATTGCCATGTTAGGTCGGAGTTTAATTCTACAATATGAGAGATAATTCTTGAATTGAGAACATACAGTATGGTAAATGAGTCTTCTCACTTGAGTTGCTTGATCATGAACCGAAATGCGGTCGTCATGTCGGTGGAGGTTTGTTGAGAGTTTAGAACTAAGTGAGAAGAGATCTTCGCAGTTTTATGAAGATGATTGGAATTAGGTTCGGCCTCGCCACAGGAAAACCTAAACTTTGCATACAATAGTAGTAAAACTCAGAAGGTTGGGATTCTGCGGGATTAACTGTTCACTTTTGGCCTCGCCAAGGGAAATTTTGGAGTCAGAGGACATAGAAAATGAAGCGGTCGCCATGCCAGTCATAATCTAAGTTCTCAGGCATTTTGATCCCCTTTTGGTCGTCATTTGTGTCAATTGTAGAGCACTTATGTAGTTAATTTACATGATCATCCGAAAAGAGATCCTAGGACATCTTCCTTAAAGTGTGATATCTCATTTCTGTGTTTCTTTTTAGTTGGATTGTGGACTCTTGTTGTTACTTCCATAAGATTGAGTCCTGTTCTGCTTTATTCACCTGCCTTAGGGTATTCTTCATCTGTCTTTGAGTGTTTCTATTTTCTTTAAATTCGTGAAACTATACTTGTGAATTTCTATTCAATTCATTAATATTTTGGTAACCAATTCTTTCCATGAGGATACGATCCCTACTTCCACTTCTATAGTAGTGTCTAGGGTTTAATTGAAGAGTACGCGACATATTCTGTCAATTTTTGGTGCCATTGCCGGGGAAGGCAAGGTTCCATGATTTTGATCAAGTGTTCTTTGAGTTTCATTGTTTCATTGTGTTTTGTGTTGTTCTGTTTAGTGTTTCCTGTCATTCTCTATTGCTTCGTTGTAATTATTGTTGCTTGTGGTTTTGTTCTTCTTGTGTTGTTTATATTAGAAGATTTTCTTTTGTGTTCTGTTCTTTGTATTTTATAATACGTGTGGAGAATTGTGGTTTGTTTCATTGCTGCACATTTGATGTTTTTGATTCTTTGCTATTATACTCCACGACAGTGTGTTGTGTATGCCAACATCTAGCAGGTCTACAGGAGAACCACAATTTCCATTGGATCTTGAATTGGCAAAGACTTTGAGGGTGCAGTTAAGACAAAAAAGGGAAATGGCTGCTCAAGGAGTTAGAGTACCTCGGTTTGGAGATCACTATGGTGAACTTCGACAATAGATTTGGACAACAGGACATCGATGTCGAAAGCTACCACATTCCTCCACAGATCGTATCGATGATCACACAGGGCCAATTTTTTCAAGGTTTAGACAACGAGGATCCGAATGACCATTTAGATTGGTTTCTAGGCTTATGTAGCACATTTAAGCTACCAAGGGTAGAGCGCAGTGAGGTGCATAGGATCTGGTTCCCCCTCTCTTTGAGAGGTAAAGCAAAGCATTGGTTTAAGACCATTAGGGGGGCAGATGCAACAGTTTCATTCGAAGAACTTCCGAAGAAATTTTTGGCTAAATACTTTTCACCTGCCAAGCTTGAGAAGAGAAGGATGGAAATTATGAATTTCCAGCAACAAGACAGTGAATCATTTAGGGAAGCTTGGGAGAGATTCAATGACTTAATTCGACAATGCCCCAATCATGATTTGGGAGAAATCAGGGAGTTAAATACATTCTTCAAAGATCCTACACCCGAGTCCTCCATAATGGTCAAGGCTTGTGCGGATGGGGCACTCAAAGACAAGAGTGTGCCTGAAGTGCGTGAATTGTTCAATCAGATTGCTGAGGATGAATATCTCTTACCTGAAACTCGTAAGCCACATGGTAGAAGACAACGAGGAGTTCTTAATTTAGATGAAGAAACTTCACTCAGTGCAAAGTTTGAAGCTCTAGCCAAGCAGGTGCAGACTCTGAATGCAACTCTGACGAAAGCCCCAGTTCTTTCTTGTGGCTTGTGTAAGGGGGAACATCGCACAGACGAATGTGCTATCATAACTGAATCTATTCAGTACGTGAACAATTACAGCAGCAAACCTCAATGTGGTGGAAACTATTCTGGAAACAATTACAGTGGAGGTAACAGACCATATGGTGGGAATCAAGGAAATTGGAGTCAACAACAGACCCAAGGAGGTCAGTTCTATCAAGGAAATGACCAGATGAGAGCAACCAATGCACCTCCTGGTTTTGATCATCAGGCTAGTACATCAGAACAATGGAAACCATCTGTTGAAGACATGTTTCAAAAGTTAATGGAGAAATTGGACAAGAATGAACAAAGGTTTGGTGGTTTGGAATCTACTATTAAACATCATAAAACCACTTTGAAGAATATTGAAATGCAACTTGGACAATTGGCAAATGTTGTACATCAGAGACCAAAAGGAGCACTTCCAAGTGACACAATTCCAAATCCAAAAGGAAGAGAAGCTTGCAATGCCATCACCTTGAGGAGTGGAAAGCTTTTGCCAGGAAACAAACCTTCAGAGGATAAGAGTGATTGCCTAGAGGAAGACCAAAAAGATGAGGCTGAAGAGGTTCTGGAACTTGAGAAGGAAGTTGAGCAAGAGTTGAGTATACCTAAAAAGAAGGAAGTACCAGCAAGGGTAGGAAATGAGATAACCAAAAATTCCAATCCTTATAACTTTCCAGATTATGCCCCGAAGGCTCCATTTCTAGATAGAAAGAAACCTCCACCTGAAAAGGGACCTCAATTCAATCGTTTCTTGGATATGATCAAGCAAGTGAATGTCAATTTACCTCTGTTGGATTTGGTGACAGCCATGCCTATGTATGCTAAGTACTTAAAGGATCTCATTTCAAATAAGGAGCAAATCTTGAGGTGTGAAATTCCAATGATGCTATCCGAATGTAGTCAAGCATGGATGGTTCACAAATTACCTCCAAAGCTGAAGGACCCAGGCAGTTGTACCATTCCCTGCAAGATTGGAACTAGACATTTTGCAAAAGCACTCTGTGACCTCGGAGCTGGAATCAACCTGATGCCACTCTCCATTGCAATAAATGTGGGCTTGAGTTGAAGGATTCGACCAGTTGTAGTAACACTTCAGTTGGCCGATAGGTCATTGGTGACTCCTACAGGCTTAGTGGAGGATGTATTGGTGAGTATTGATAAATTTACCTTGCCTGTTGATTTCATTATTCTTGATATGGAGGAAGATCCAGAGGTTCCATTAATTTTAGGTAGGCCTTTTCTAGCTACTGGTGATGCATTGATTGGAGTTAGAAATAAAACAGTCACGTTTAGAATTAATATTGAAGAAGTTGTTTTTGATGTGAACTATGCCATGAAGCATCCAGTACATGTTGAATCCTGTTTTGCCATCAATGCTGTAACATGTTCTTCTTTGCATGAGTTGAATGTTAACCATGATTTTTCTGTTATTGATGAGTTGAATGTCTGTTAGGATGATTTTGAAGAAATTTATTTAGATGATGAAGATAAGAAAATTATTTTTGAAATTGAAGATCGTATTGAATGTTGTTATTTGGAAGAGTCAATTTGTGAATTGCAAAGTGATGTTGTGGAAGTTAAAATGCATGAAGCTGTGAGGGAAAATGAACATGAATCGTTTGTGTTGACAAATGTGTTGGCTAATGAAATTTGTAATCCCATTGAGGTAAGGAAGGAAGTGTTTATTTGCAGGAATGAAAAGCTTTTACCTTCCATTGTGATGGCACCAAAGCTTGAGTTAAAACCTCTTCCTCCTTATCTTAAGTATGCTTACCTAGGAGATAATGAGACATTGACTGTTGTTATATCTTCAAAACTTGAAGTTTGGCAGGAGAAAAAGCTTTTGGAAGTACTGAGGCAACATAAATTGGCTATTGGTTGGACAATTGCTGACATAAAAGGCATTAGTCCAGGTTTGTGTATGCACAAAATCTTGCTTGCGGAGAATGCTGTGCTAGTACGTGATAGACAGAGAAGACTCAATCTCCAAATGATGGAAGTTGTCAAGAAAGAGGTTATCAAATTGCTTGACTTTGGAATAATTTTTCCCATCTCGGACAGTGAATGAGTTAGCCCTTTTCAATGTGTTACAAAGAAAGGAGGGGTCACGGTTATAAAAAATGATGCTAATGAACTTCTTGCAACAAGAGTGGTTAGTGCTTGGGGGTTTGTATGGATTACAGGAAGCTCAATAAGGCAACAATGAAGGATCACTTCCCTCTTCTATTCTTGGAACAATTGTTGGATCGAATTGCGGGCTACTTGTTCTACTGTTTCTTGGATGGTTATTCTGGCTATAAGCAGATTGCAATTGATCCCAAAGATCAAGATAAGACGACTTTCACCTGTCCCTTTGGCACATTTTCTTACAAAAGAATGCCATTTGGTTTATGCAATGTCCCAGCTACTTTCCAGAGGTGTATGATGGCGATCTTTCACGACATAGTGAAATCTATAATAGAGATTTTCATGGATGACTTCTCTGTCTTTGGGATGACCTTTGATGGATGTTTGGAAAACTTGGCCAAAGTATTAAGAAGGTGTGAAGAGACGAACCTTGTATTGAATTGGGAAAAATGTCAGTTCATGGTTCAAGAAGGAATCGTGTTAGGCCATAAAATTTCTCATGCTGGGATTGAGGTGGATAGAGCAAAGATAGATGTCATTGCCAAACTTCCTCCACCTACCAATGTAAAAGGGGATCCGAAGCTTTCTTGGGCATGCTGGGTTTTATAGAAGATTTATTAAGGATTTTTCAAAGATAGCTAGACCCTTGTGTAGTCTCTTGGAAAAAGATGTCAAGTTTAAGTTTGGAGCTGAATGTGTTGAGGCATTTGAAACTTTGAAGGTTAAATTGTGGAAGCTCCTGTGATAGTTACTCCTCATTGGGGTGAACCGTTTGAAATTATGTGCGATGCGAGTGACTATGCTTTGGGAGCAGTCCTTGGCCAGAGGAGAGACAAGATTTTTCATACCATCTATTATGCTAGTAAGTTGCTCAATGAGACTCAGCTGAATTATACAACAACAGAGAAGGAGATGTTGGCTGTGGTCTTCGCGTTTGACAAATTCAGAGCATATTTGTTGGGGTCGAAAGTTATTGTCCACACAGATCATGCTGCTTTGAAGTATCTGTTAGCCAAGAAAGAAGCTAAGCCAAGGTTAATTCGATGGGTCTTATTGCTTCAAGAGTTTGATGTTGAGATGAAAGATCGTAAAGGCTCAGAGAATGTGGCTGCTGACCATCTTTCAAGACTAGAATCAGAGGCTCAAGATGATTCAAACATCTTGGTTAAGGAACATTTCCCTGATGAACAAATTTTCATGATGGAATCAAATGGGTTGCCTTGGTATGCTGAGATTGCCAATTATGTTGTGGCCGACCAAGTTCATTTATACTTTTCTAGTGACCAGAAGAAGAGATTGAGAAGTGATGCCAAATATTACTTCTGGGAGGACAATGCTTTATATAAGATCTGCAGTGATCAAGTGATCCGAAAATGTGTCAAAGAGGAAGAAAAGGAAGAAATTTTGAGAGCTTGCCATGAAGCTCCTTGTGCAGGCCATTTTCTCTCGGCTAGGACAGGTTTTAAAGTATTGCAATGTGGGTTTTACTGGCCTCATATTTTCTTAGATGCAAAGCTTTGGGTAGGGAAGTGTGATCATTGTCAAAGGACTGGAACATATCTTCAAGGAATGAGATGCCCTTGAACAATATTTTGGAAGTAGAGTTATTTGATGTCTGGGGTATTGATTTTATGGGACCTTTTCCCAAATTAGATGGAATGGAATACATCTTAGTTGCTGTTGATTATGTCTCCAAATGGATTGAAGCTAAAGCTCTTGCCCACAATGATGCCCGAAGTGTTACAGCATTTTTGAAATCACACATTTTTACTCGGTTTGGCACTCCCAGGGCAATCATATCTGATGGTGGCACTCATTTTTGCTATAAACTCTTTGAAGCTCTCCTAGCTAATTATGGGGTAACACACAAAGTGTCGACTGCATACCATCCGCAGACTAGTGGTCAGGCTGAAATTTCTAACAGGGAAATAAAATGGGTGCTGGAAAAAGTTGGATGATGATCTGTGGGCATACAGAACAGCTTTCAAAACCCCTATTCGTGCATCACCCTTCCGGCTGGTGTTTGGAAAGTAATGCCATCTGCCCGTAGAGTTGGAAAACCATTCTTATTGGGCCATGCAAAAGCTGAATATGGATCTTACAGGAGCTCAATCTAAAAGGATGATGGAGTTAAATGAACTTGATGAATTCAGATTCAATTCTTATGTTAATGCGAGGATGTACAAGGAACGAACCAAAAGATGGCATGATGCACATATTCAAGCTAAGAGTTTTGCAGTAGGTTAGATGGTTTTATTGTATAACTCAAGATTGCGACTTTTTCCTGGCAAATTAAAGTCAAGATGGAGTGGACCATTTCGGGTTATCAAGGTCATGCCTTATGGTGTTGTGGAAATCCAAAATGAGAAAAGTGGTAATTCATGGCAAGTGAATGGTCACAGGCTAAAGCCTTACTTGATAGCTAAAGACAAGAATACCACAGTTTTGGAAGGAGCTCCACATGAGCTATTCCTTGATGATCCTATAATTTCAAATTGAGCTATGAAGAATAGTCAGGCTGAAGACTGTAAACCAAGTGCTACTGGGAGGCAACCTAGTGTTTCTTTCATTGTTTCTTTTGTTTTGTTTTGTTGAGATTACTTTTTGTTGTTAATTTTTAATTGTGTCGAATTTAGTGGCAATTTATGGCACAATCTCAGAACATAACTGGTGGTCTTTGGAAGATTCTTTGAAGGATGATGGTCATCGATGATAAAGGCAAGAGTTTCCCGAGGCTGGTAATAAAATGAATGGCCAGGTTCTTTTATTCTTTGCTTCTTATATTTTCTCTCACGGGGACTGTGCTGTTAACCAAGTGTGGGGGGAGAAGTAGTTTCAGTTTCTTTGCTTAGTTTTACTTAGTTTTTTTTTTTTACATTTGGTGTATTACGAATTCCAAAATGGTTTCCATTGAAATCTAGATTTAAAAAATAAAAAAAAACGTGAATGGACATAAAGCTGAAGGGCCATTTGTTTTTTAGTATCATGTGAATACATGATTTTGCATTTGGCAGAGAAAGAATAGAGGTAGATGACCGAATTGAGTGAATGAAATTTGGTGTTGTGGTTTCTTTGAGTAATGAGTGCTTTGGTATAATTGAAAGGCTGAAACTTCACATGGCTTGAAGTTATCATGGGACCCACATTTGAATAGCTTATTTGGTTGCTAGTGTTTGGTGTTGAACTTCATTGTTTATGGTTGACCGATGGAATGAATGGCATTGTGTTTCCTTTTTGTTCTATAAATGCTAAATTACCATTGTTAGCATTTAAGGCCAAGAGAAGACCATTTTTCTTGAGCTAAGTGTCGGTCAAGGGAGTTGTGCAAGCATTTCATCATTTTTCAATTTCCATTTCCTCCAAGCTTTGTCAAGAGTCTTCACTCAAGGTATGCTCTCTTTGATTACATTTTTAAGATGTTGGATTGTACACTTCTCGTTACAAGGTGATTGGTAAAGAACATGAAATTGATGATGTTGTTACTAAGATAATGGAAATGAATTCATGCAAGATGTTATGTTGATTAACCAAGAGAACAAATGCATGATGAGTGTGGGGGTGGCGGTTTCTAAAAAAAAATTTTGATTTTCACTGTTCCAGCTTTGCCATGTTTGCGTGTTTTGAGCATAACTTGAGTTTGGGATGTTGAAATAGCATGCTTCTAGTTTCAGAATTTAGCCGACATGATGATCTTTAATGTTTATTTTGTACATGTTTGCTAGTTGTGAATGGAAAATAGGCTAAATGGGCTTAGAATGTGAAGTTCATGCAGAAATCAGAATGTGAAATTGTTAAATCTCCCCAGTTTGTCACCATTCGGTATTTTGAACATAAATTTCTCAATTTTGGTCCAATTGAGATAATTCTAGTTGGAGTATTTAGCTAATAGATAGGGCTACAATCTTTGTGTTGGGCATTTTTGCCAGTTTTGATTAGAAAGTAGTCTTATTTCAGAGTAAAAGCTGAGTTCATGTTGATATGGTAGTCTGAAATTTCTGGAATTTGGCCTGATTGGAGTGCCTCAGTTTTGTTGCCATAACTTGCTCAATTTTGGTCAGAATGGTGTAATCCTTGTCCTCTAATTCAGCTAAGGTTGTGCTTTATAAGTTTGCTGTATCAAGTCTTGACTAAATTGAATTGGTTCTCTATGTTTGTTGGCCTATTGCATTAAGTATCAAAGATGAAAGTTGTTAATTGATGTTACAATACATTTCGGGGAAGAGGAATTTGCAATTTGGTCATATCTTGTCTATATTGATTATTTCCAGCTCTTAGAATTTGCCTTGATATGATTTTGTACATTTGAGGCTTTACATCCTTGTGGGAGTTTATCTTGATTAACGTGCTATAGTCTTGGAGGAGTGGAAATGGATAAGTGAGATGTGTTTGTGAAAATGAAAGGATTGTGAATAAGGATGTGCAAGTTGTTGTGTATGTTTTACTTTTTGTGGTTAGAATGCCTATCATGTTCATAATTTGTTGGTGGAAATGGAAATTGGAAGTGGTTATTGAAAATTTCAATATCAAAATTCTTACGTTTGTGATTTGAAAAGTGATTTTAGGTTGTATTTCTGAACAATTGGAAATTATTGCAAAGTTGTGATAATTGTTCACACGGACTAATTTGATTCTTTGTTGTGATTGATCTTCACAGAATGGCACCAAAAAAGGACTCCACTTCCAACAAGGCTTCAACTTCATGAAAAGGAAAAGGAAAGAAGCATAAAACACCACTCGTCGATTCCGACACGGATTACTGTCCTGATGAAGATCTGCCACTTTTTGAGGATCCCCCTCAGTATACCATGCAAGCTCAAACTCCAAAGAAGAGGAAAGGGTCATCCAGTCAAGATAGTGAAACTTCAATGTTTTTAGACAAATTGGCTCAGAAACGATAGGAGGATGGAATTGGTAAGAAAAAACATCATTTGGAAAGAGCGTTTGCAGTTGGAAGTAGACCATTTGCGGAATTGATGGAATTTCATTGCTTTGATAAGAAGCTCACTAGTGCTCTAGCGTTTTGCAATGCAAGTCTTGCACGAGAATTTTATGCCAAAGCAAAATTCCCGAATAAAGATGGGGCATTTTATGTGCGAGGGAAGTGGGTGCAAATTACAAGTGAAATAATCAACAATCATCTTGGAACACCCAATTTCTCTCATGACCCTTTGCCGATTTCGGAGAACGATGATGACTACGACTTCGCATTATCAGAAGAACTTGTTTTACCAGGAGCTAAATGGGAGTTGAATGCAAGTCGTGAGCGTAAACATATCCGAGGAGAGTGGTTGCGAAGTGATGTTAAAATATGGCTCATGTTTGTATTGTCTCGGTTGATGCCCAGTTCACAAGCCACTGAGGTGCTTCGCAGCAGGTTGCATTTGATATCGGCTATACGAGGGAGGAAACCAATTGATGTGGGGAGGAAAATTCTTTCTATTATACAATCTGGGATTGCAATGGATAGTGCAGCTTTGAATTTTCATGTCTTGCTTGAGGAAATTTGCATGGCTCAGGGAGTGGACACCGAGGCTGGGGAGTGGCAAAGGAATCCAGGGCTTATTGGAACACCATTGTACATCAAGTATCGGGCACTGGAGAAGGAGATGAGAAAGGCAAAGAAAGCTGGAACTAAGAAGTCTAAGAGCAAATCTGGCCCTTCACCTTCTGAGGCAGAAGAAGAACCACAAATGTTTGATTTTAGTGCTTTGCAAGGAACAATATAGGAGTTCCAACATTCTGTGGAGAATCGTTTTCAGGATTTTCAACAGTCTGTTGATCAGCGTTTCTCGAACATGGAGGAAAGATTGGAACGGATGCATGAAGTCATGGATAATATGCAACAGGAGTGGACTTCACACGCTGCACACATGGATCATAGATTTGATGATTTATCGTCAATGGCACAGCAATAGTTTGAAGTACTCTACCATCAACAGATGATGATGCAGCTTGCATTGGATAAATGCAACAAGATGGCAGTTTACTATCATAGTGATACTGGTCCCCAAAAACCAACGCCAACATCTACGCAATTTGCTGGATATCGGATTCCAAATCTCTCAATGGATGTTGTTAGTGGTGCTATTCATGAGCTACCAGCGGGGGTGCCTATAATGCCTTCCCTTCCGTCATTGCCTACATTTGGAAGAATCCCTTCAATGCCTCCAACTCCAGAGATTCTCCCGAACCCTGAGTTCATGCCAGCAGCGAGGTTTCCATTGATAGCATCTGGTCAACCTCTTGAAGGCCCAGTTCATGGTCCTTTCCATTATGTGGCTCAGCCTTTTGGTGTTCCTTCATTTGCATCAACAGCCTCTTTGGGTGGACAATCCTTTTCAACGGCAGCTGCATTTGCATCTCCTTCTTCCTCGGCGCCATCTTCATCTTCCCAGGGAGCCCCTCATTCTTAGCCTTTTACATTGCGGACAATGTTTATTTCAAGTGTGGGGGGGTGGAAGAGTTGATTTGTTTTTATGATTGGCTTGATGTTGAGGAAATTGTTGTGATTGTTTGATGTTTTGGTTGCTGAAAATGGGAGATTAAATTTTTTTTAAGTACATGTGGGTGTTTTTTATTGTTGAAAGGGGGGTTTGAATGTTGGAAGTTATGATGATCTGCTGTGAAGTGGTGTTGTGAGTTGAAGTGGCTGGAACGTGTCTTGAAGCATGATGACTTTTTGAAGTATGAAGTTTTTTTTCGTTGAAGAGATTTTGAGTAGATATTGTGAAGATGGTGTGTTCTTGTTGTGAAGTATGATCGTGTGATTCCATAAAATTGTTGGAATCTGTTTTCTTGGTGTTTATCTAAGAAGTTGAAGTGTGGGAATTTGCTAATGATGGGATGATCTTGTTTGTGTTGATGCTGGGTTGAAGCTTTTGAAGAATTATGTGTGAAGTTTTCTTTTGAAGTTGAATTTGAATAATTAGTATAGGTACTATCTTTCTATTGTGTGGGTAGTGAGTTTAGTAAATGAATGTTGAATAAAAGTTTAGTGGTCGTGTAGGTTGTTGTAAGGTCTAGAACACTTTGTACTAGGCTTTGGCTCCTTTGGAAATCTTTGTTCGTAATTTGTGGTTCATCAAGTTTTATTTCTATTTCTGTATGCGAAAATGGTTTACGTGATCTTTGATTCCAATGTTGATGAAATTGGTACATTTTGTTAATCAAGGCATTATGTTAAAGTAAGATAGATATGTCATGCAAAATACGTTCTTGGACATAGGAGGAAACTGTTCCAAATTGTTCTTGTTGTTATGCATGATTTCGGTTGTTTTGGATGCTCTAGCATATGTAGTCCTTTAGAGACATTCATGAACTTTTAGTCACACAAGAAAATATATGGAGAAAAAGCCTTTGGCAATTGGGAATGAAAAGCCGAAATACCCTTGGCAAGCATAAATGGGGAAAAATAGCCACAAAACCCGGGCTGCTAAAGCGAAAAAGAAGCCAAAAGACCCAAGGCAGGCACACCAATGTGTGTAAAAAAGCAAAAACAATAAAGTGCAAAAGCAATTGAAATGTGAAATCAATTTAGAAAAGCACCAATGTGCGACCATTGATTTTGGGTGATTTTGAGTTCCTGTTTGTGGACATTGTGATTATATTTGCAAAGAGATGTTTTGGAACAAAAGAAATAATGCATGCATAAAGAGTGGATAAATCAGAGTTCCTCAGCACACACTTGCACGCATGACATTTTGGTCTTTATTCATCGTGCCTTGGTTGATAACTTATGCTGAAATTTGATAGGTTGGAGTTAAGGATATTTTAAAAAGTGTTGATATTGCATGAAAGAATCTGTTTTGATGAACCCAAATGAGAACAATTTGACAGAGGAGTGGAGTATAGTGTTAAGTGGTTGTGAAGTGTGAGATTACTTGAGGACAAGCAAAAGCTCAAGTGTGGGGGAATTTGATGAGTTGGGTTTATACCAACTATTTTGTGCTAAATCTCGTGGGTTTTGTTTTGTGTTTGATGCAAATGTGTGGTGATTTAGGTTGTTTTGTGCATATAGGTGGTTTACTAGTTGGTAATGTTGAAATGGTGCAAAAAGAGTAAAAATGATGGTAAATGAAGTGAAAAGTGTCTAGGTTGAGAATTAAGGAAAGTGTTCATTCGGCTAAATTAGGGTTTTCGGCAGTTTGGATGATCAATTTGTCTTGTGAATAACTCCTTCAATTCTAATCCAATTGATGTGATTTTGGTTGCTATGGAAAGCTTCTTGGCCTTGCTTGGATTAAGGTTTTTAGGGTTTTTCTCTCTGCCACAGTCTGGTAAAACGTGAAAACCTTGTGCTTCATGTATCCAATGATGCTGATTCTTGATCCAATGGAAAGCCAAGAGATAAATCTAGAACATCTATGTTTACCATCAAGTCCAATTCATAGGCTAAGGTACACTTATTTGGCATGGAAATAGAGCATTGGAATGAAATGAACAGTTAGCCATATAAGAGTTCTTGCATTTGTATTCACCATACACAAGCATTTATCTCTTGCACTACACTCTCGCACACTACTAGCAATACACACTCACTCGCACCTTACAAGTCTCGCACATATGTACACACTCTTGCACTCACCGAGCACATCACTCACACTTCACCACATGATCTTGCGGTGAAGTCACACACAATCCATGCGACGAGCTCAGCTCGTTGCATGCACTTCGCACACTACCATTCGCACACTCGCACATTCGCCATGCGGCGATCTCACCTCGCCGCATGCACACTTGCACACTACTCTTAGTTCACTCATGCGCACACAAGCACTCACTCGTATGCACTCATGCACACACAACATACGGCGAGATCACCTCGCCGCATGCAATCTCGCACACACTTGTGCGGCGAGGTCACCTCGCCGCGCAACAACACTCGCACATCATGTGGTGAGGTGCACACTTGCACGAACATCATGAGGCGAGGTGACCTCGCCGCATGCAACACACATCTTTCACACAAAGTTCTCTCACACATCATTCACTCCATTTGCACTTATGCACTAACTCACCCACAGCTCACTTTAAGCTTCACAACATGCCATTTTACAACTTCATTTCAACTAGCTTCCACACACACTCATAGTACACATTCAACTCACAATCCACTTCACACATACACTTCACCAATCATCTCACTCATTTGTTTCCAGTTTGTGTATGATAAGTTGGTTTTATACCAACTTATACGTGTGATTTACTTGGCTTTTGTTTTGATTTTCATGAAATTGTGTGGTGTTTTATGTGAATCGTGCATATTTGAGAATAGCTAGTTGATAATGAAGAAATTGTGCAAAACGTATGAAAATGATGGTAAATGCAAAGTAAAGTGTAGAGGTTGAGAATGAAGGAACTGAAAATACATATATGCCTATTTTAGGGTTTTGGCAGATTGGTTTTGCAAATTCATTTGAGCATAACTTCTTCAATACTAATCCAAATGATGAGTTCTGGGATGTTCTGGAATGCTATTTTCGTGTAGTCTATTTATTAGGTTTTAACTTTCTTCTAATTCTGTGTGTACATATGAGAAACAGGGGCATCTTTATGATTGCTAATTCAGAATTTGGTTATGAAGTTCATATTGCCATAGTTTGGTAGATTGTTAATAACTTGAGCTACTGACATCCAATTAAGGTGATTCATGATCCATTGTAAAGCTATGAGATAGCCCTAGAACTCTTATGTTTACCATCGAGCCCAATTCAGATATTAAGACACACGAATGTTGCTTAGAAGTTACTTGTCGTTCTGAAATGGTGCCATCACACACTAAGCACTCACAAAACTCTAGCGGGCATTCTGACAAACACCTCACGAGCACTCACTTCACACTACACTCTCGCACAGCCTAACAGCTTCACCCTCGCTACACTCTCGCACACACTCGCACTATCACTGCACTACTCACATGCGGCGAGGTCACCTCGCCGCATACACTACGCACACACAATGTGCGGCGAGATAACCTCGCCGCACAACTCTCTCGCACTAACACTCGCACACATGCACATCACTCTCGCATTCACCGCACACCACTATCACTACACTCATGCACACCACCTCGCACATCACTCGCACACTCTCGCACACACATTGCTGCGAGGTCACCTCGCAGCAATGCACTCGCACACACTCACTACAATGCACGCACACATCTCACCTCACTCTTGCACACACCCACATTGCAATCACACACTTACTTTACTTCTTCATACATTTACAAGTACTCAAGTGCACAAAATACTTCCTCATATTAGCAAGATCACACACTTACATTTGATAATTCACATCTCAATCCATTCTTCATCAAAAGCTCATAACTCCCACAACATCATCTCATTTCTAAAAAATCACAACACTTTGCACATACTTCATGGATCACACAACCTTCACGCTTGGCAAAGACTTCATTCACCATTCATTTCCATTTTGTTCATATCATGAGTTCATTCATCAAAGCATTATTTCATTGCATCTTACCAAGTCAAAAGCATTTATCTAGATGTTCACAAACATTTATCACACACATGTTGCATTCAGATTTCACACACTCACGCTTACTCTCACTTCACAATCCATCTCACTCCACATACTTGCAATATCACTCTCATCTCACACTTTCATTTCACAAATACATTACACAAAAACCCACAATACTCACACTCATCTCACCCAAATTTCACACACTTGCTCCCAGGCGGCGAGACCTCGCCGCGAGGTCTCGCCGGCCAACACTTTATACGGCGAGGTCTCGCCACGATACCTCGCCAGCAATTGCTCAAATCGGCGAGGTCTCGCCGCGAGACCTCGCCAGCATGATGGTGTTTGGAGCTTCATCTGGGCAGAAATCTTTCTAAGTGTTGAAGGTTTTGTTGTGGTGTGTTTAGGTAGCAGTGAAGGAGTGAAGGTGATTGGCTTAAAGGTGCATGATTGCTGAGTTCAAAAAGGAAGACTGAAGCTGAGTTTCTAAAAGGGTTGACATCAGGGTTGACATCACAGTGTGGAGGCGTGAATTGGGCTGAGCTTATAAGGGTTGACATCACAGTGTGGAGGCGTGATGCTAAGAAGCTGGAAGGCGCTGGGCAGCTGAGGAGCGAATGGAAAGTGCGATTTGCACAAGCCAGAAGGTGCTGGAATGCTGAATTTTTCTCCAAACTTTGAATTTTCAAATTTTAGGCTGATTTTTGGTTTTCTCTATTCAAGGGCATTTTTGTAATACTTTAGATATTTTACGGTAGCGTATTAGTTACATTTTCATAGCTCTATATATAGGAGATGTAGCTAATGTGTATAGAGAATTTGGGAGAGAGAGGATTCTAGATTTTAGAATTATCTTTTGAATTTTAGCGGGAGCTTTTCTCCCTCTCATTTTCTCTCTCTTGATCTATTTTCTCTCACTAAACATTTCTTCTCGGATCTCAATTTTGATTGTGAATTTGGACTGGATTTATCTTTCTTATTCTCAATTGACAAAGTATTCGACAATTCATTTGATTCAATCGGTAAATTCTTCCAATTAAATGAGAATGAGCTTATCAATGTTGGAATTTGTTGATTTTGAAATGAGAAAGATGTTTTCTGGCTAAATCTATGATATCTTAGGATTCTTAATGGATGAATACGTGTTTTAGTAGATTATATGCTATGCAATTGATCTAATTGTTGAGTATTGAAATCACATTTGAATTGAGCATAAAAATATGTTGAATTTCTTAATTCCTAACTAATCTTGAATAGATCAAGCTTCAATTGTGGTCGACATGCTAAATTGAGGAGTGATTAATCAAAGTTAGCGAAGTTGCATGAATTGAGAACTAAATTGTGATTGTTTAAGTCTTTGCACTTGTTTTCTGTAATCAAATCAATTCTGAGACTCAGGCCTCGCCATAGGAAGTGTTAATGAATTGAAAGATTAGGAAAAGTGTTAAAGAAGCTTTCTGTGTTAACAACAATGATATGGGAACCCTAGGATGGGCCTCGCCATGGGAGTTCTTAGGACTTTGCATGTTAGAGTAGTTAGCTGGGAGAGTTGGGACTTTGCGGAGCTTATTCCACCATTCTCGGGCCTCGCCATGGGAGAGGATGGTGATTTGGAGGGTACAAGCAGTGGTGTGGTCGCCATGCTAACCACAGCTTGGACTTCTAGGCAATCTAGGTCTCCAATGCATTTAATTGTTTACTGATTGCATAGCATAGATTTACTAAGCCTGTGTTCATCCAATTTAAGAATCCTGAGATATCTGTTTCATCCTTGCTTGTTGCTATATTTTGCATCTTTGTTTTCGTTCGTTCGAGTTGAATTTTCGTCTTTCCAGTACTTAGATTCTGTGACAAGACTTTTAGAACAATTTGCTCAATATTATTGACCTATGCCTTCCCTGTGGATTACGATCCCTACTTACGCTACTACATTAGTGTTTAGAGTAAAATTGACGAGGTACGACACTCGAGATCAATTTTTTGCGCTGTTGCCGGGAAAGGCAATCGGTTCGGGAATTTGTTGAATTGTTCTTGATTTTTACTTGTTCTACTTGTGTTTTTGTTTGTGGCATTTACCTTAGCTTTCATTTTGTGTTGTTTTCTATTCGTGTTGAGAATTGTGATCTGTTTTGCATATTTGAAGTTCTTGTTCTTTTGTTATTACACTCCACAATTGTGTGTTGTGTATGCCAAGGTCTAGCAGGTTTGCAGGAGAACCACAATTCTTATTGGATCTTGAGTTGGAGAAAACTTTGAGAGCAGAATTGAAGCAACAGAGAGAAATGGCGGCTCAAGGAGCACAAGCACCGAGGTTTGGAGACCATTACGCAGTAAATTTTGACAATCGATTTGGTCATCAGGACATCGATGTGGAAAGTTACCACATTCCTCCACAAATTGTTTCCATGATTACCCAGGGCCAATTCTTCCAAGGTCTTGAAAATGAGGACCCTAATGACCACCTTGATTGGTTTCTCGGGCTATGTAGCACTTTTAAGTTGCCAAGAGTTGACAGGGGTGAAGTTCACAGGATTTTGTTTCCTTTATCTTTGTGTGGAAAGGCTAAACATTTGTTCAAGAGCATTGGGGGAACGAATGCTGGAATGTCATTTGATGATCTACAGAAGAGGTTCTTGTCCAAATACTTCCCTCCAGCTAAGCTTGAAAAGAGAATGTTGGAAATTATGAACTTTCAGCAGCAAGAAGGTGAGACATTTAGAGCAGCTTGGGAAAAATTCAACGACCTAATCAGAAAATGCCCCAACCATGATTTGGGAGAGATCAGAGAACTAAAAACTTTCTTCAAAGGCTTAACTCCTGAATCCTCGTTGATGGTTAAGGCATGTGCTAATGGGGCACTCAAAGACAAGTCTGTGCCTGAAGTACGGGAGCTATTTAATCAAATTGCTGAGGATGAGTATATCTTCACAGAGATCCGAAAGCCACATGCCAGAAGACAAATGGGGGGTTCTTGATGTAGATGAGGAGACATTACCCAATGCAAAGTTTGAAGCATTGGCTAAGCAAGTACAAACTCTAAAGGCAACTGAAGCCAAGACACATGTGTTATCTTGTGGAATATGCAAGGGTGAACATTATACTGATGAGTGCCCAGTCACCACTGAGTCCATTCAATACGTGAATAGCTATGGCAATAGACCACAGTACTCTGGAAATTACTCAGGAGGCAACAATAGAGGCTATGGTGGTAATCAAGGAACTTGGGGACAACAGAACAAAAACCAGAGAGGTCAATATACTCAAGGGAATGATCAAGGGAGAACTTCCAATCCTCTACCAGGGTTTGATCAGCAAGCTAGTACCTCAGAGCTGAGGAACTCGTCAGTGGAAAAAATGCTCCGGAGTCTTATAGAAAAGATGGATAAAAATGAAGAAAGATTTGTTGCTTTGGAGACATCTGTAAGACATCATGATGGCACATTCAAAAACATTTAGATGCAATTGGGCCAACTCGCAAATGCTATACATCATAGACCTATTGGTTCTCTTCCTAGTGATACGGTGCCAAATCCTAAGAACAATATTGGATGTAAGGCCATAACCTTGAGGAATGGAAAACTTTTGCCTGGGAATCAACCGTCAGAAGTTAAGAGTGATTGTGCAGAAGAAGATCAAGAAGATGAATCTGAGGAAGTTTTGGAACATAAAAAGGATGGTGAGCAAGAGGGTGATGGAGTTGTGAAGAAGGAGATACCAGCTAGGGAAGGAAATGAGATCACTAAGAATTCGAATCCTTACAACTACCCTGAGTATGCTCCTAAACCTCCTTTTCCAGAGAGGAAGAAACCACATACTCAAAAAGGCCCTCAGTTCAAGAGGTTTCTGGAAGTACTCAAGCAAGTGAATGTGAATCTTCCCCTGATGGACTTAGTGACTTCAATGCAAAAATATGCTAAGTATCTCAAGGATCTCATCTCCAACAAAGAGCAAATCTTGAGATGTGAGGTTCCCATGATGGTTTCTGAGTGCACTCAAGCATGGATGGTTCATGATCTTCCTCCAAAGCTTAAAGATCCTAGGAGCTGTACTATCCCATGCAAAATAGGCACAAGGCATTTTGCAAAGGCTTTATGTGATTTGGGTGCTGGGATCAATTTAATGCCATTGTCCATTGCTATCAGTGTTGGATTGGAAAGCAGGATTCGCCCAGTTGCGGTAACTCTACAATTGGCAGATAGGTCTTTGGTAACTCCTACAGGTTTGGTAGAAGATGTTCAGGTAAGAGTTGATAAATTCACTTTGCCTGTTGATTTTATTGTTCTTGATAAGGAGGAAGACCCTGAGGTTACACTCATCTTTGGTAGGCCATTTTTAGCTACTGGCGATGCTTTAATTGGAGTTCGAAACAAAACTGTCACCTTTAGAATTAATGATGAGGAAGTAGTTTTTGACGTGAATTATGCAATGAAACAACCTATGCATTTAGAATCTTTGAGTTCCATTCAGGTTGTTGAATGTTCTCCAACTTTCGTTGATGAGGGTGTTAAGCATGACTATATTGCTGTTGATGAAATTATTGATGATGAAGAAATTGATTGTGATGAGCTTGATGTAGAAGATTGCATGTTTTCATTAGAGGGTGCACGCATAGAAGAATGTGGTTTTATAGATGTGTCAAACTTTGAAATGCCAAGTCAATCTTTGGTAGATCATACCTCACAGGAAGCATGTGTTAAGAATTGTTCAAATGATATTGATGAACATGTTTTACTTGATGACGATGATGAATGTTCTTTTCTTGATACTTTGATAAATTGCATAGAGTCACATCTGGAAGGACATTGTGATACCATAAATCAAGATAATGTGGAAATTGGTACTTTTGAAACTGAGAAGGAATCTGAGTGTGCAATTGGTACTTCACCTCCAGTGCATAATGAGAGATTTTTGTTACAAAATGACAATGTTTTTTGTGATGATAATGTTGAGAAAATTTGTGGAGTCAAAAATGTTTGTCTTGAGGATAAAAATTTTAACAATTTGAATGACAATGATAACATGGTGAACAAGTGTGAATTTGAGGCATTTACTTTTGAAATTTCTGATGAGTTGATTAAGACCATGGGTATACATTCCTTGGTTGAGCCTTGCAGAACTACTGTGGATAGTGTGGTAGAAGAGGGCTATGATGTGCTTCAAAGGAATGTGATAGTTGGAGAAAGTTTTTCTCATAATCCTGTGCTTACACATCTCCTCAACTCTCCAGTGTTTTCTGGGAAGGAGCATGCTAATGAGAGTGCATCTTTTGTGTGGTGCAGAGATGGATTTACTGAGTTCTTTTCATGACCAAGGCAAACGTTGTGGATGAATAAAGTCTAGCTGGAGACTACCTAAATCCAGAACTACTTCTTTTCCTTTAGTGTTATTAAGTAGTTTGTTTCTTCTTTTCTTTTTGTCCTTACGTTTCTTTCATTTTGGATGTCATTTACAGAAGCCACTCATGATGTAGGTGGATGCAAAGGAAGAGATTTGCAAAGGAAAATATGCAATGCACCTATAAGGCTAAGTGTGGGGGAGGAGTTTTTCATGCATATGAAGAAGATGGACTAAGACATCTCCACAATGCAAACATTGGAATTCATGACAATATCAATCCCAGGGAGCTCCTAAACCTATCTTTTCTTTACATTGAGGACAATGTATATTTTAAGTATGGGGAAGTGTATGTTTGCTATGGGTTGTATCTCTTGAATTTTGGATGCTTATTTGTCTTGCATGAGTGATGAACTTGCTTGAGTGGTGAAATTTTTTGTGAAGATTTTTCTGCTATGTGATGAAGAATATGCAATTTTTTCTTTAGTTTTGTGGTGAATTTTGAGTGTTAGCGTATTATGTCTAGTTATTTGTGGTGTTTTTATTGTTGTGCAATTTTTCATGTTTTGTGCAAAGTTTAAGATCATTTTGACGTTTGACATGTTGAAATGGTTTTGTGAAATTTTTGGTTAAATTTTGAACTTTTTGTGAATAAAGTGATGGTGTTAAACGTAGGTTGTGTGTTGGTGGTTTAAATTTTTTAAATGTGAGTTGAGCTGAAATGAGAAAAATGAGTGTGGGTAAAGTAATTAGAAGGAAATTCGTGAAAGTGTGAGTAAAGTGGTGAAATGGATAGAATGGAGAAACACTTTATACTATGCTTTTACTCTTTTGTTAAGCTATGTTCAAAAATTTGAAGTTCATCCCTTTTACTTTTGTATTGCATGATAAGTTGGTTTTATACCAACTTATATGTGTTAAAGCACTTGGCTTTTGACTTGCATTTTGTGCATCTATATGTGATTATATGCTAAATTGTGCTTTAACGTGCAATACAAGTTAATGTGATTAATTGATGAAAAAGGCCCAAAATATTGGAAAAATATGTTAAATATATGCTTAGGGTCAATGAACAAGGTTTAAGGTTCAAACAATGAAGTTGATGTGAGAGAATTTGGAAAAAAACCTAAGAAGTGCTTTAAAGGGTGAAATTAGGGTTTTGGGCAGCATGGTAGCTGAAATTCATTTGGTCATAACTCTCTCACTTCTAATCCAATTTGGGTGTTCTTTAGTGTTTTAGAAAGGTCTTTGAGTCCTCTTTAGGTCTTATGTTTTAACAAATTTCGGCTTGTGAGTGGAAGGTCAAGAAACGGGACCATCTTTGTGTGTTGTGCAATTAGAGTTTCATGTGTTCTTGATTGCCACAGTTTGGTGGATTGTTCATATCTTGAGCTCTAGTTGTCCAATTGTGTTGATTCTTGAACCATTTGAAAGTTAAGAGGTAGACCTACATTTGTTGTGTTATCCCCGAAACTTGATTCACACTGGAAAGGGATGAATGGTGCTAAAGAAGAGCCAAGAACTTGGATTGAACAAATGATGAATGAAAACTTGGATTTCACAATACGCTGTTCAACATGCCTTATTGTTTTGGTCATAACTTTGTCATCTGAACTCCGATTTGGGTGATCCAAACGGCTGTGGAAAGCTGCGCTACATGGCTATAACTTTTGTGAATTAAGGTTCCCTAAATTCCCATCACATCACACTCGAACACTGGCTCGAAGTTGCTGCACGCGAAGCACACATCTTGCTGCCTACGAAATCAACTTCGTCGCATGCAGCTTGCACGATGGCTGCACATTTGCTGCACACGAAGGCAGCCTCGCCGCACACACGCTGCACCATCCTCGCACACTTGCTGCCCACGAAGTGCAATTCGTTGCACATCACACCCACACACACTTTGCACTTGAAATTTCTTCTTCTTCTTCTTCTTGCAATTCAATTCCTCATCTTGGATATGTCTTGCATGTTGTGTGAACGTTGTTTTCATTGCCTTCTTTATGACATTTACACTTGCATGATACCTCCATTATATGAACTATGAATTGAGGATAATTCAAGTTCTCACTCTTCCTCTCATGAACAACATTTCATTTTCATTCTCTCAAGACTTTTGCACTCATGTTTTCTTCTCATCTCAGGAATCAGCAGGGCTGTCTTCACCTTCATTCCATGATTCGAAGGGAAGAGCAATTGGAGCAAAACTTGGTTGAAGAATTGGAGGAGTTCATGGCTGAAATGAACAAGACTTCGCCAAAGTGGCGAAATCTCCTAAAATTGACGAAAGCTCGTGAGCTGGAGCAAGAGGAGTGACGAGACGTCGTGAGGATGGCTTGGAGAGCTGACGAGACCTCGCTGGACTCACGAAGCTTCGTGAGATTGACGAAGCTTCGTCAAGGAAGCTGGAGAAAAAATGAGAAAATTGGCAAACAGTTTGACCACTAGAAGCTGGTTTGGTGCCCTTCTTCGTGTGATGATTTCTCTTCATCCTTATGTTGCTTATGCGATCAAAGACTTGCTTTATCATCACATGTTCCTCTAGCATAGTTTTGGCCAGATTTCAAGCTTATTGGAGGCTTGGATTGGATTTGGGGAGAATGTGAAGATCGTAGCTCAACCAGCTTCGAGTTGCAAATTGCCAGAAATTTTGCAAAGCTGGTTCCAAGGCCAACTTCAAGAGCTGATTCGTGGCTATCCAGATGTTCTTTATGCAAACCAAGACATCCAGTAGCTTCATATGTTCGTGGAGAAGAACTTATTTTTGGTTTTATCCTCTTCCAATCTCTGAATTGGATTTTATAGGCACATGAAGATGGAGTCTTGACCAGCTTCAAAAGTTGAAAAGTCCAGAAATTTGGCTAAGTGTTGAAACTCAAATTCTGAATTTCAAGGAAACTGACGGCGTGATCCAGAATGCACGGAAGGCGTGATTCTTAAGCTGCTGGATTTCTTGGAAGCTCGCGAAAACGCTGAAGGCGTGATCCAGAATACACTGAAGGCGTGATTTTGCTCTGATTTCCCAACAATTTTCAGAATTTCTTCAACTTTTGACTTTTCATTTCTACTACCTTTTGGGTCGATTTTTGTAATCATTTTCTCTTTAGGACTACTTTGTAATATTCCTAGATATTTTTAGTAAGCGTAAGAGTTAAGTTTTCCACTCTCCTACTTAGAAAGAGAATGAGGAAAGGAGAGGGGAGGGACTAAAAAAAATGACTATTGAGATAGAAAACTTTTCTTGAAGAAAAAGTTGTTCTTGTTCTGGAGATCCACTTTCTCTCACTAGTTTTCTCTCTCTAGGGTTTTACTTTTTCGATTCCATTTTCCAGTGTCTTGTGCTAGAGATTACATATCCAACTCAATCGAAGGGAAATCATACGCTCCTCTAGCATCTAATCGGTAAAACTTTTCAATTGATGGGAGAAATTTGTATGAACATGGAATTGTGTAAAATTGGTTGAATATGGATATATCTAGCTAGTGTGTGATAATCTGGGCTCTTAATGGGTGAATGCTAGTTATGTGATATTGTGTGGTGCAATTGAAATGATGAAAGAAGTAATTCAACTCCTTTGATCAGATCTACTAATTTGTTAATTTCATAAATTAGAACTGGAAGTTGACTGAGTTCTCCAACCTGTACATGAATGAACATAAATTACA
This sequence comes from Ophiorrhiza pumila, assembly GCA_016586305.1. NCBI lineage: Eukaryota > Viridiplantae > Streptophyta > Magnoliopsida > Gentianales > Rubiaceae > Ophiorrhiza > Ophiorrhiza pumila. The sequence continues at coordinate 33,733,841 of BLIW01000009.1, read as the reverse complement.
GCTAGGCCCGACCATAGGAAGCTTAATTTGTGAACTCTTAGATAAAGGTTGTATGGAGAGGTTTCTTGCCTGGGTGATGATTTATAAGCTAGAATCAGGCCTCACCATGGGAGATTCTAGGGATTAAAGCTTGAGTAATCTGGGTAGGGAATTGAGAAGATGATAGGTTTTATTCACCACCCTTAGGCCCGACCATAGGATAGGTTGGTGATGGGAGGCTAGGGTTACAGTGTGGTGACCATGCTAACTGTGACTTAGGTCTCCTGGTGATTCTTCTCCTCCTTTTGCTTAAATTGTAGTTTAATTGCACCACACTAGTCATGTAACACTTGAATGCATTCACCCAGAAGGAGTCTAGGTTATCTCTTGTGAACTTTTGTGAAATTTGTGTTAATTTCTTCGGTATTTCACTTGTGTTTGTTGCTAGTGTGTTGTTTCTTGTCTTGTGATTTGTTTTTCTGTTATTGTAAGAACAAACCTTAATTCTCTTGAACTTCACTATTTCCCTGAGGAACGAAACCTAACTCACTGCTTCTACATATAGTGAAATAGGATAAATTGAGGCGAGTAACGACATCGCTCCGGTCAATTTTTGGCGCCGTTGCCGGGGAACTAGGCACGGTTCTTGGAATTGGAGTTTGTTTTGTTCTTAATTTTTGTGATTACTTGTGTTAAGTTAGTTTAGTGTTTAGGAAGTGTGTGTTTAATTTGAATGCTTTTACTCTTAAATTGTTGGCTCTTTTATCTTTATCATCTTGATTTGATTTGATTTCCAGATTGTTCACTTGATCCTTATTGTGTTGAATCTATATTGTTGTTACTTGGAAGTTTAACTTTGGAATTTCTTCCATTATTGCTTGTTCTTTTTTCTCTCTTGATATCATTTTGTTGGTCTATGCCTAGGACTTTGAGATCCACAGGAGAACCGGAGTTCCAACTAGACCTTGAATTGGAAAGAAATCTCAGACGTCAAGCAAAACAAACAATGGCAGAAGAGGAAGCTAGAGTACCTAGGTTTGGAGATCATTATGCAGTAGACTTTGGAAATGGACTTGAACAACGGGACCTTGATGTGGAAAGTTACCAAATTCCAATGCAAATTGTTTCAATGATAACACAGGGACAATTCTTCCAAGGGTTGGAAAACGAAGATCCAAATGAGCACCTAGACTGGTTCATTGGTTTATGTAACACTTTTAAGCTCCAGAGGGTAAATAGAACTGAGGTTCATCGCATATTGTTCCCGCTATCATTGCGTGGAAAGGCTAGACATTGGTTCAAATCAAGTGGGGGAGCTACCATGACCTTTGATGAGTTAAAGAAGAAGTTCCTTGCCAAATATTTTCCACCTGCAAAGCTTGAGAAGAGAAGAATGGATATTATGAACTTCCAACAGCATGATGGTGAATCCTTTAGAGAAGCATGGGAAAGGTTCAATGATCTAATAAGGCAATGTCCCAATCATGATTTGGGAGAAATAAGAGAGCTCAATACTTTTTTCAAGGGTTTAACTGCTGAATCTTCATTGATGGTGAAGGCATGTGCAAATGGTGCCTTGAAGGATAAGAGTGCACCTGAAGTGAGAGCACTTTTTGATCAAATTGCTGAAGATGAATACCTTTTTCCTGAGACACGAAAAGCATGTGGTAGAAGACAGAGAGGGGTATTGGAAGTGAATGATGAAACGTCTTTGAATGCTAAGTTGGATGCCTTGACCAAACAAGTTCAAACTTTGCAGGCTACACAAGATAAGGCTCCTGTACTTTCATGTGGACTATGCAAAGGGGATCACTATACTGATGAGTGTGCCATCACAACTGAGTCTCTTCAGTATGTGAGCAATTACAACAACAAACCCCAATATGGTGGCAACTACTCTGGAGGCAATTACTCTGGAAATAGACCATACAATGGTGGGCAAGGAAATTGGGGAAATCAAGGGAACCAAGGTGGACAATATTATCAAGGGAATGAACAAAGGAGAACAACCAATGCACCACCTGGATTTGAACAACAAGCTGGGACTTCGGAGAAAAGGAAGCCAAATGTTGAGGGCATGTTCCAAAAGTTGTTAGACAAGATGGACAAGAATGATCAACGCTTTGGGGGCCTTGAATCAACTGTTAAACATCATGAGGCTACATTGAAGAACATTGAAACACAACTTGGACAGTTAGCAAATGCTGTGCATCAAAGGCAGAAAGGATCATTGCCAAGTGACACAATTCCTAACCCAAAAGGAAAAGAAAGGGAGGCATGTAATGCAATTACTTTGAGGAGTGGAAGAGAGGTATTGGGGAAACCACAGGAAGAGATTAGTGTTGAAAAAGAAGAAGATCTTGAGAGTGGAGATGAGGAAAATGTCACAAAGCTTAAGAAAAATGTTCAACAAGATGTTCCCACCACTGAAAAGAAGGAGAATCCAAGGAGAGTGGGATTTGAGATTACTAAAAATTCTAATCCCTTCAACTTCCCTGAATATGCACCAAAGCCTCCATTCCCAGAGAGGAAGAAGCCACCACCAAAGAGAGGACCTCAATTCAATAGATTCTTAGATGTTATCAAGCAAGTGAATGTGAATCTCCCACTAGTGGATTTGGTGACAGCAGTGCCTAAATATGCAAAATATTTGAAAGACCTCATTTCCAACAAGGAGCAAATCTTGAGGTGTGAAGTTCCCATGATGCTTTCTGAACAAAGTCAAGCTTGGATGGTGCACAACTTACCTCCAAAGCTCAAAGATCCAGGAAGTTGCACCATCCCTTGCATGATTGGAAATAGGCAATTCAAAAAGGCCCTTTGTGATCTTGGAGCAGGGATCAATCTAATGCCACTCTCCATTGCACTTAATGTTGGACTCGGTGGAAGAATCCGCCCAGTAGCTGTCACACTCCAACTTGCAGATAGGTCTTTGGTGACTCCCACAGGTTTGGTGGAAGATGTCTTGGTAAGAATTGATAGATTTACATTGCCTGTTGATTTCATAATACTTGACATGGAGGAGGACCCCGAAGTTCCTTTGATTTTTGGTAGGCCTTTTCTAGCTACTGGTGATGCTTTGATAGGTGTTAGAAACAAAACCATTACTTTTCGCATTAATGATGAACAAGTAGTCTTTGATGTCAACTATGCTATGAAACATCCTTCAGATGTAGAGACTTGCTTTTTGATAAGAACTGTTGCATGTTCAATGCATATGCTTGATGATGAAAGTGCTCATGAATATTTTTGTAATGATGAATTGAGTACCTTTGATGAGGCTTGCCAAATTGTGGAATTTGATAAAGAAGATTGCATAATTCTTGATGAACTTGAAGATCTTGTGGAATGTTGTGTTCTTGATGAGTCTATATGTGAAATGCAATTTGAAGTGCATGACGTTCAAATGCAAACATGTGTGGTAGGAGATAAGTTACAGGATTCTTGTGAAATGAAATTGGAAGATGAAAAATGCTTTACTTCTACTAATACAATGTGTACTCCCATTGAGGTGAGGAGTAATGAGCCTTTATGCAGGAATGAGAAACTCTTTCCATCCATTGAAATGCCTCCCAAACTTGAACTCAAACCACTTCCTCCTTATTTGAAATATGCCTGTCTTGGAGAAAATGAAACTTTGCCTGTGGTAATATCTTCTTCATTGGAAGCTTGGCAAGAAGATAAACTCATGGTTGTTTTAAGGCAATACAAAAAGGCTTTGGGTTGGACAATTGCAGACATCAAGGGGATTAGTCCTACTATATGCATGCACAAGATTCTCTTGGAGGAAAATTCAACACCTGTGAGGGATAGGCAAAGAAGGTTGAATCCCCAGATGATGGAGGTAGTAAAAAATGAGGTGATAAAATTGTTGGACTTTGGCATGATCTTCCCGATTTCTGATAGTGAATGGGTTAGTCCAGTTCAATGCGTGCCAAAGAAAGGAGGTGTGACAGTGGTCAAGAATGAGGCTAACGAACTTGTTGCAACCAGGGTGGTAAATGCTTGGAGGGTTTGCATGGATTATAGAAAACTCAACAAGGCAACTCGAAAAGACCACTTCCCTTTGCCCTTCTTGGAACAACTCTTAGACCGAATTGCAGGGTATTTGTTCTATTGCTTCTTGGACGGGTATTCTGGCTACAACCAAATAGCCATTGATCCTAAGGACCAGGACAAGACGATCTTCACATGCCCTTTTGGGACTTTTGCCTACAAGCGTATGCCATTTGGATTGTGTAACGCACCAGCAACATTTCAAAGGTGCATGATGGCCATTTTTCAGGATATGGTGGAAGATGTGATTGAAATATTCATGGATGATTTCTCAGTCTTTGGCATGACGTTTGAGAAATGCTTGGAGAATTTGGCCAAAGTCTTACAAAGATGTGAAGAGACTAACCTTGTGCTTAATTGGGAGAAGTGTCAATTCATGGTACAAGAAGGAATTGTTCTTGGCCATAAGATTTCAAGCAAGGGACTTGAGGTGGACAAAGCTAAGATTGAGGTGATTGCCAAACTTCCTCCCCCAACTAATGTCAAGGGCATAAGGAGCTTTCTTGGACATGCTCGGTTTTATAGAAGATTCATAAAAGACTTCTCCAAGATAGCTAGACCATTATGTAGCTTGTTAGAAAAGGATGCCAAGTTCAATTTTGACACAAAATGTTTGGAGGCCTATGAAGCATTGAAGGAAAAGTTGATAAAGGCTCCTGTAATAGTCACTCCAATTTGGGGAGAACCATTTGAAGTCATGTGCGACTCTAGTGACTATGCTCTTGGGGCAGTTCTTGGCCAAAGAAGAAACAAGATCTTTCACACAATTCATTATGCAAGCAAACTTTTGAATGGAGCACAACTCAACTACACTACCACGGAGAAAGAAATGTTGGCAGTGGTTTTCTCATTTGACAAATTTTGATCTTACCTTTTGGGTTCTAAGGTCATAGTGCATACGGATCATGCTGCCTTGAAGTACCTATTTGCCAAGAAAGAAGCAAAACCTAGATTGATAAGGTGGGTACTACTTCTTCATGAATTTGATATGGAGATCAAGGATAGGAAGGGATGTGAGAATGTTGTGGCGGATCACCTTTCTAGATTGGAATCAGAGGCTCAAGATGACTCAAGGATTTTGATCAAAGAGAATTTCCCTGATGAACAAATTTTCACAGTTGAAGGAAAGGTCTTGCCTTGGTATTCTGAGATTGCAAACTTTGTGGTGGCAGGCCAAGTTCCTAAGTATTTCTCCCATGAACAAAAGAAGAGATTGAGAAATGATGCAAAACACTACTTTTGGGAGGGCAATGCCCTGTACAAGTCTTGTAGTGATCAAATTATTCGAAAATGTGTCAAGAAAGATGAAAAGGAGGACATTTTGAAGGCATGCCATGAAGGACCTTGTGGAGGCCATTTTGGTTCAGCTAGGACAGGTTTTAAAATTCTTCAATCAGGTTTCTATTGGCCTCATATTTTCACTGATGCAAAGCTATGGGTTGGGCAGTGTGACAAATGCCAAAGATCTGGGAATATATCCTCAAGGAATGAAATGCCACTAAACAATATTTTGGAGGTGGAGTTGTTTGATGTTTGAGGAGTAGATTTTATGGGCCCCTTTCCTAAATCAGGAGGCAAGGAGTACATTCTAGTAGCTGTGGATTATGTGTCAAAGTGGATTGAAGCTCAAGCTCTTGCCAATAATGATGCAAGGAGTGTTACAGCTTTCTTGAAGTCACACATTTTCACAAGGTTTGGGACTCCAAGAGCAATCATATCAGATGGTGGTTCACATTTTTGCAACAAGCTTTTTGAAGCTCTTCTAGCTAAATATGGGGTGACACACAAGGTTTCTACTCCTTACCATCCACAAACCAGTGGACAAGCAGAAATCTCAAACAGAGAAATCAAGAGGGTTTTAGAGAAAGTGGTAAACCCTAGTAGAAAGGATTGGTCAACAAAGCTAGATGATGCATTGTGGGCTTATAGAACAGCTTATAAAACTCCCATTGGAGCTTCCCCATTTCGCATTGTTTTTGGAAAAGAATGTCATTTGCCTGTGGAGCTTGAGCATAGAGCATTTTGGGCGATTTAGAGGCTCAATTTGGATTTGAATGGAGCTCAGTCACAAAGAATGATGGATTTGAATGAGTTAGATGAGTTTAGATTCAATTCATATATCAGTGCCAAAATGTACAAGGAAAAGACCAAGAGGCTCCATGATGCAAATATACTAGCTAAGAGTTTCGCTCCTGGACAACAAGTTTTGCTATACAATTCAAGGTTGAGGTTATTTCCTGGCAAGCTTAAATCTAGATGGACTGGACCATTTACAGTTGTTAATGTTAAGCCATATGGAGTGGTGAAAATTCAAGATGAAAAGAAGGGTAATTCTTGGAAGGTGAATGGCCATAGGTTGAAACCATATTTGCTTCCAGAAGATAAAGACTCACTTCATTGTATGATTGCCCCGGGAGAGCTATATCTCGATGATCCTATCATTCCCAACTGAAACAACAATTGGTCGGGCTGAGGACATTAAACCAAGCGCTCCTAGGAGGCAACCTAGGCCTTACTTCTTGCCTTTTCCTTTTTATTTTGTTAGATTTCGTTTTAGTCATTTCTTAGTTCTTTCATTTTCTTTGGTGTGTTTTGTCTTACATTTTTCATGCAACACATGGTGATTCTGGGCATATTCTCGTGAACACAACACTTGCACATTTCAATTCTTGGAGAGAAGTTGGATCATTATATCATATGTTGAGAAATTTGAATCATGTATTGATTGCTAAGTTGGAAATCTTTGTTTTTCAACACTTAAGGATGCATGATTAATTGATTATGTGTTTGGTACATTTTGTAGACAATGAAGAGAAACCGTGGACAAGCTTGGAAATGATGTGGAAAATTCATACCTTGTTGTTAAAGGTTTGTCTTCAAGAAGCCCCCTCCCTTGGTGCTTCATCACAACTTAGCTTTGCTTTTGGTAACTTTGGCACTCAAGCTCTTAAGAAATGGCACCAAAGAAAGATTCCACTTCCAAGAATGTAGCAACAACTTCAAAGGGTGATGGTTCCAAGAGCAAGGGGAAAGCCAAAGGAAAGGCGACAATGTTGATCACTGCCCCCTGCATCTTCAGTCGATCCGACCATGTTTTCCCAGGGATTCCCTCCTATCTCATTTCAGGGAGTTCCTCCATCCTAGTATCTCACATTGGGGACAATGTTGATTTTAAGTGTGGGGGAGGGATACCTATTTTTGCTATGTGGTTGTGATTGAAGTTGTGCTTGAAGTTTCCTTGTCACTCTAGTTGAAGTCAAGCTGTTAACATTGAAGAAAAATGAAGTCTCTGAAGATGCCACGAGTTGCTTTGTGTTGTTGTGTTGTTATGTTTGTTTGAATGTTCAGAGTCTAGATTGTAGTTTTCTTTTTCTTGTTGTTGGAAAATCAGTAAGCTTGTGATGCTTAGTTGTGAGTTAGGAAAGGGTGAATGAAAAAATGGCATGTACTATGTCCTGGTGAAGTTTGCAACTCTCTTTGGGTACTTGTGTGCTTGTTTTGTTCAATTTGAATTAATAAAAGTGGTTTGGATGGTGTTATGGGAAAAATTTGAACAATGTGGTAATGCTTTGAATTTATCCTATTGAATGAAGAAATGAAAGTGTGAGTTGAGAGCATTGTGTGAAGACAATGGGTAGACCATAACATGACATCAAGTGAATTCAAATTGGAATAAATGAAGAACCACCTTGAATGAGATATTTTTGTTCTGAGTTCAGTGTGACCTATTCCTAGTTCATCTTCATTACTTCTTTGATCTTGCATGTGAAAAATTTTTTGTTTTTGGCATTAAGTTTGAAGAAATTGGCATGTTTTGTTGGCTAAAGCATCATGTTAAAATAAGATAGATGTGCCATGAAAAATCACTCTTGACACAGGAGGAAAAACTGGATTTGGATGTTCTGGTTGTTTGCTCACCCCTCTGTGCTTGGAAAGTTTCTTTTCCCTGGCATACCTTTTGAAAAGAAGTGGTGAATGAGAAGGGATTTGGTGAAAAAGCCATCGGCAATTGGGAACTAAAAAGCCAAAATACCCAAGGCATGAAATGGAGATAAAAGACATAAAACCCAAGGCATGAAATGGAGTGTTTACTTTACAAAGTAGAAGCACCAATGTGCACTTAGGATACCAATGATCTTGTGAGCTACAGATTTTCCTTTGGTGTAGGTACATAGAGTTGAGCAAAGCAAAAAGAACATTTGGTCTAGGAATTCCTTAGCACACTTGCACAAATGGCAGTTGGTCTTTATTCATCGTGCTTTAGTTGACAATGTGTGTTAAAATCTGAAAGCTGGGTGCCAGAAATTTTGGAATAGATTTTTGTGTGAAAAATGTTTTGATGAACTTGGATATAGTCATGGTGAATGAATGAACAGAGTGTTTCATATACTGGGGAGGAAATGAGCTTGAATGTAAAAATACCCCTAAGAAGTGTGGTATGGTCTTGTGCATGTTTTAACTGAAAATTTGTGTTTTGCTTGAGGACAAGCAAGAGTTCAAGTGTGGGGGAGTTTGATAAGTTGGTTTTATACCAACTTATATGTGTTAAATCACTTGGCTTTTGACTTGCATTTTGTGCATCTATATGTGATTATATGCTAAATTGTGCTTTAACGTGCAATACAAGTTAATGTGATTAATTGATGAAAAAGGCCCAAAATATTGGAAAAATATGTTAAATATATGCTTAGGGTCAATGAACAAGGTTTAAGGTTCAAACAATGAAGTTGATGTGAGAGAATTTGGAAAAAAACCTAAGAAGTGCTTTAAAGGGTGAAATTAGGGTTTTGGGCAGCATGGTAGCTGAACTTCATTTGGTCATAACTCTCTCAATGCTAATCCAATTTGGGTTTTCTTTAGTGTTTTAGAAAGGTCTTTGAGTCCTCTTTAGTTCTTATGTTTTAACAAATTTCGGCTTCTGAGTGGAAGGTCATGAAACGGGACCATCTTTGTGTGTTGTGCAATTAGAGTTTCATGTGTTCTTGATTGCCACAGTTTGGTGGATTGTTCATATCTTGAGCTCTAGTTGTCCAATTGTGTTGATTCTTGAACCATTTGAAAGCTAAGAGGTAGACCTATATTTGTTGTGTTATCCCCGAAACTTGATTCACACTGGAAATGGATGAATTGTGCTAAAGAAGAGCCAAGAACTTGGATTGAACAAATGATGAATGAAAACTTGGATTTCACAATACGCTGTTCAACATGCCTTGGATTTCACTTGGATTTCACAATCTGATCTCCGATTTGGGTGATTCAAACGGCTGTGGAAAGCAGAGCTACATGGCTATAACTTTTGTGAATTAAGTTTCCCTAAATTCCCATCATATCACACTCGAACACTGGCTCGAAGTTACTGCACGCGAAGCACACATCTTGCTGCCTACGAAATCAACTTCGTCGCATGCAGCTTGCACGATGGCTGCACATTTGCTGCACACGAAGGCAGCCTCGCCGCACACACGCTGCACCATCCTCGCACACTTGCTGCCCACGAAGTGCAATTCGTTGCACATCACACCCACACACACTTTGCACTTGAAATTTCTTCTTCTTCTTCTTCTTGCAATTCAATTCCTCATCTTGGATATGTCTTGCATGTTGTGTGAACGTTGTTTTCATTGCCTTCTTTATGACATTTACACTTGCATGATACCTCCATTATATGAACTATGAATTGAGGATAATTCAAGTTCTCACTCTTCCTCTCATGAACAACATTTCATTTTCATTCTCTCAAGACTTTTGCACTCATGTTTTCTTCTCATCTCAGGAATCAGCAGGGCTGTCTTCACCTTCATTCCATGATTCGAAGGGAAGAGCAATAGGAGCAAAACTTGGTTGAAGAATTGGAGGAGTTCATGGCTGAAATGAACAAGACTTCGCCAAAGTGGCGAAATCTCCTCAAATTGACGAAAGCTCGTGAGCTGGAGCAAGAGGAGTGACGAGACGTCGTGAGGATGGCTTGGAGAGCTGACGAGACCTCGCTGGACTCACGAAGCTTCGTGAGATTGACGAAGCTTCGTCAAGGAAGCTGGAGAAAAAATGAGAAAATTGGCAAACAGTTTGACCACTGGAAGCTGGTTTGGTGCCCTTCTTCGTGTGATGATTTCTCTTCATCCTTATGTTGCTTATGCGATCAAAGACTTGCTTTATTATCACATGTTCCTCTAGCATAGTTTTGGCCAGATTTCACGCTTATTGGAGGCTTGGATTGAATTTGGGGAGCATGTGAAGATCGTAGCTCAACCAGCTTCGAGTTGCAAATTGCCAAAAATTTTGCAAAGCTGGTTCCAAGGCCAACTTCAAGAGCTGATTCGTGGCTATCCAGATGTTCTTTATGCGAACCAAGACATCCAGTAGCTTCATATGTTCATGGAGAAGAACTTGTGTTTGGTTTCAGCCTCTTCCCATCTCTGAATTGGATTTTATAGGCACATGAAAATGGAGTCTTGACCAGCTTCAAAAGTTGAAAAGTCCAGAAATTTGGCTAAGTGTTGAAACTCAAATTCTGAATTTCAAGGAAACTGAAGGCTTGATCCAGAATGCACGGAAGGCGTGATTCTTAAGCTGCTGGATTTCTTGGAAGCTCGCGAAAACGCTGAAGGCGTGATCCAGAATACACTGAAGGCGTGATTTTGCTCTGATTTCCCAACAATTTTCAGAATTTCTTCAACTTTTGACTTTTCATTTCTACTACCTTTTGGGTCGATTTTTGTAATCATTTTCTCTTTAGGACTACTTTGTAATATTCCTAGATATTTTTAGTAAGCGTAAGAGTTAAGTTTTCCACTCTCCTACTTAGAAAGAGAATGAGGAAAGGAGAGGGGAGGGACTAAAAAAATTACTATTGAGATAGAAAACTTTTCTTGAAGAAAAAGTTGTTCTTGTTCTGGAGATCCACTTTCTCTCACTAGTTTTCTCTCTCTAGGGTTTTACTTTTTCGATTCCATTTTCCAGTGTCTTGTGCTAGAGATTACATATCCAACTCAATCGAAGGGAATTCATACACTCCTCTAGCATCTAATCGGTAAAACTTTTCAATTGATGGGAGAAATTTGTATGAACATGGAATTGTGTAAAATTGGTTGAATATGGAAATATCTGGCTAGTGTGTGATAATCTGGGATCTTAATGGGTGAATGCTAGTTATGTGATATTGTGTGGTGCAATTGAAATGATGAAAGAAGTAATTCAACTCCTTTGCTCAGATCTACTAATTTGTTAATTTCATAAATTAGAATTGGAAGTTGACTGAGTTCTCCAACCTGTACATGAATGAACATAAATTACAGCTAGGCCCGACCATAGGAAGCTTAATTTGTGAACTCTTAGATGAAGGTTGTATGGAGAGGTTTCTTGCCTGGGTGATGATTTATAAGCTAGAATCAGGCCTCACCATGGGAGACTCTAGGGATTAAAGCTTGAGTAATCTGGGTAGGGAATTGAGAAGATGATAGGTTCTATTCACCACCCTTAGGCCCGACCATAGGATAGGTTGGTGATGGGAGGCTAGGGTTACAGTGTGGTGACCATGCTAACTGTGACTTAGGTCTCCTGGTGATTCTTCTCCTCCTTTTGCTTAAATTGTAGTTTAATTGCACCACACTAGTCATGTAACACTTGAATGCATTCACCCAGAAGGAGTCTAGGTTATCTCTTGTGAACTTTTGTGAAATTTGTGTTAATTTCTTCGGTATTTCACTTGTGTTTGTTGCTAGTGTGTTGTTTCTTGTCTTGTGATTTGTTTTTGTGTTATTGTAAGAACAAACCTTAATTCTCTTGAACTTCACTATTTCCCTGAGGAACGAAACCTAACTCACTGCTTCTACATATAGTGAAATAGGATAAATTGAGGCGAGTAACGACATCGCTCCGGTCATTGCATGCGAAAATTGATTTAATGTCTTTGATTCCAATCTTGATGAAATTGGTACATTTTGCTGACTAAGGCCCGATGTTAATGTAAGATAGATATGTCATGCAAAACTCAAATGACATAGGAGGTAATGTGTATGGATTCGTTTCTTTTTGTTATGCATTTATCTGGTGTCTCCAAAATTTGTGCATGTTTAGTCAATTTGGGATTCTTATGAACATGTTCTTGCAGAAGAAATGATATGGGAGAAAAAGCCATATTGGCAACTGGGAAGGAAAAAGCCATAAGAACCTGGCATACAAATTTGGAGAAAAAATCCATAACACCCAGGCATTATTTCAGTCATCAATGTGCAGAACCAATGTGCAGAATAAGGGCAATGTCCCATACAGTACCAATGTACGCAAAGGTACTATTGATCTTGTGATTGAATGTTCATAAGGGTGTACAAAGAGATTGGCATGTATTGAATGGTATGTAAGACCAGCTAGATGGTGTATAGCAAGGGAATAGATGAAGTGCATGTTCCTCAGCACACACTTGCACGCATGACATTTTGGTCTTTATTCATTGTGCCTTGGTTGATAATTTGTGCTGAAAGTTGATAGGTTGGAACTGAGGAAATGTAAGAGTTTTGATAGTGCATGAAAAATCTGTTTTGATGAACTCAAATGAGAACAAGTTTTACAGAAGAGTGAGGTCTAGTGCAAAGTGGTTTTGAAAAGTGTGTTTTGTGTTTTGTCGTTGCTTGAGGACAAGCAAAAGTTCAAGTGTGAGGGAATTTGATAAGTTAGTTTTATACCAACTTATATGTGTGATTTACTTGGCTTTTGTTTTGATTTTCATGAAATTGTGTGGTGTTTTATGTGAATCGTGCATATTTGAGAATAGCTAGTTGATAATGAAGAAATGGTGCAAAACGTATGAAAATGATGGTAAATGCAAATTAAAGTGTAGAGGTTGAGAATGAAGGAACCGAAAATGCATATATGCCTATTTTAGGGTTTTGGCAGATTGGTTTTGCAAATTCATTTGAGAATAACTTTTTTAATACTAATCCAAATGATGAGTTCTTGGATGTTCTGGAATGCTATTTGAGTGTAGTCTATTTCATATGTTTTAACATTCTTCTAATTCTGTGTGTACATATGAGAAACGGGGGCATCTTTATGATTGCTACTTCAGAATTTAGTTATGAAGTTCATATTGCCACAGTTTGGTAGATTGTTAATAACGTGAGCTACAGACATCCAGTTAAGATGATTCTTGATCCATTGTAAAGCTATGAGATAGTCCTAGAACTCTTATGTTTACCATCGAGCCCAATTCAGATGTTAAGACACACGAATGTTGCTTAGACGTTACTTGTTGTTCTGAAATGGTGTCATCACACACTAAGCACTCACAAAACTCTAGCGGGCATTCTCACAAACACCTCACGATCACTCACTTCACACTACACTCTCGCACAGCCTCACAGCTTCACCCTCGCTACACTCTCGCACACACGCGCACTATCACTGCACTACTCACATGCGGCGAGGACCTCGCCGCATACACTACGCACACACAATGTGCGGCGAGATCACCTCGCCGCACAACTCTCTCGCACTAACACTCGCACACATGCACATCACTCTCGCATTCACCGCACACCACTATCACTACACTCATGCACACCACCTCGCATATCACTCGCACACTATCGCACACACATTGCGGCGAGGTAACCTCGCCGGAATGCACTCACACACACTCACTACAATGCACGCACACATCTCACTTCACTCTTGCACACACCCACATTGCAATCACTCACTTACTTTACTTCTTCATACATTTACAAGTACTCAAGTGCACAAAATACTTCCTCACATTAGCAAGATCACACACTTAAATTTGATAATTCACATCTCAATCCATTCTTCATCAAAAGCTCATAACTCCCACAACATCGTCACATTTCTAAAAAATCACAACACTTTGCACATACTTAATGGATCACACAACCTTCACGCTTGGCAAATACTTCATTCACCATTCATTTCCATTTTGTTCATATCATGAGTTCATTCATCAAAGCATTATTTCATTGCATCTTACCAAGTCACAAGCATTTATCTAGATGTTCACAAACATTTATCACACACATGTTTCATTCAGATTTCACACACTCACGCTTACTCTCACTTCACAATCCATCTCACTCTACATACTTGCAATATCACTCTTATCTCACACTTTCATTTCACAAATACATTACACAAAAACCCACAATACTCACACTCATCTCACCGAAATTTCACACACTTGCACCTAGACGGCGAGGTCTCGCCGGCCAACACTTTATATGGCGAGGTCTTGCCACGAGACCTCGCCAGCAATTGCACAAAGCGGCGAGGTCTCGCGGCATGATGGTGTTTGGAGCTTCATCTCGGCAGAAATCTTTCTAAGTGTTGAAGGTTTTGTTGTGGTGTGTTTAGGAAGCAGTGAAGGCGTGAAGGTGATTGGCTTAAAGGAGCATGATTGCTGAGTTCAGAAAGGAAGGCTGAAGCTGAGTTTTTAAAAGGCGTGAATTGCCCAACTTATAAAGGCGTGAATTGGGCTGAGCTTATAAGTGTTGACATCACAGTGTGGAGGCGTGATGCTAAGAAGCTGGAAGGCGCTGGGCAGTTGAGGAGCGAATGGAAAGCGCGATTTGCACAAGCCATAAGGCGCTGGAATGCTGAACGTTTCTCCAAACTTTGAATTTTCACATTTTAGGTTGATTTTTGGTTTTCTCTATTAAATGGCATTTTTGTAATACTTTAGATATTTTACGATAGCGTATTAGTTACATTTTCATAGCTCTATATATAGGAGATGTAGCTAATGTGTATACAGAATTTGGGAAAGAGAGGATTCTAGATATTAGAATTATCTTTTGAATTTTAGCAGGAGCTTTTCTCCCTCTCATTTTCTCTCTCTAGATCTATTTTCTCTCACTAAACATTTCTTCTCGGATCTTAATTTCGATTGTGAATTTGGACTGGATTTATCTTTCTTATTCTCAATTGACAAAGGATTCGACAATTCTCTTGATTCAATCGGTAAATTCTTCCAATTAAATGAGAATGAGCTTATCAATGTTGGAATTTGTTGATTTTGAAATGAGAAAGATGTTTTCTGTTTTCTGGCTAAATCTATGATATCTTAGGATTTTTAATAGATGAATACGTGTTTTAGTAGATTATATGCTATGCAATTGATCTAATTGTTGAGTATTGAAATCACATTTGATTTGAGCATAAACATATGTTGAATTTCATAATTCCTAGCTAATCTTGAATAGATCAAGCTTCAATTGTGGTCAACATGCTAAATTGAGGAGTGATTAATCAAAGTTAGCGAAGTTGCATGAATTGAGAACTAAATTGTGATTGTTTAAGTCTTTGCACTTGTTTTCTGTAATCAAATCAATTCTGAGACTCAGGCCTAGCCATAGGAAGTGTTAATGAATTGAAATATTAGGAAAAGTGTTAAAGAAGCTTTCTGTGTTAACAACAATGATATGTGAACCCTAGGATGGGCCTCGCCATGGGAGTTCTTAGGACTTTGCATGTTAGAGTAGTTAGCTGGGAGAGTTGAGACTTTGCGGAGCTTATTCCACCATTCTCAGGCCTCGCCATGGGAGAGGATGGTGATTTGGGGGGTACAAGCAGTGGTGTGGTCGCCATGCTAACCACAGCTTGGACTTCTAGGCAATCTAGGTCTCCAATGCATTTAATTGTTTACTGATTGCATAGCATAGATTTACTAAGCCTGTGTTCATCCAATTTAAGAATCCTGAGATATCTGTTTCAGCCTTGCTTGTTTCTATATTTTGCATCTTTGTTTTCGTTTGTTTGAGTTGAATTTTCCTCTTTCCAATTCTTAGATTCTGTGACAAGACTTTTAGAACAATTTGCTCAATATTCTTGACCTACGCCTTCCCTGTGGATTACGATCCCTACTTACGCTACTACATTAGTGTTTAGGGTAAAATTGACGAGGTACGACACTCGAGATCAGTATACACATTCTTCATGTTTCGGTTTTTGCATTTCATTAGCTCATTAATTCTTGCATTCATTCATGATACATTCTTTGCTTGTGTTTTACATTTTTCAATCATCAACACATGCGCGCCATTTGTTCACTTAATGCTCACGAACTCAATCACCACACGCACATTTACACGGAGAGGTCTCGCCGCGAGACCTCGCCATTCACCATGTTGCAAGGCGAGACCTCGCCGCGAGGTCTCGCCACACAAAGGGTTACACGGTGAAACCTCGCGGCGAGGTCTCACCATACAAACGCACAAAGCGGCGAGGTCTCGCCGCGAGACCTTGCCCTTTACATTATGGTTTCGGGGGAAAAATGGCAAAGTATGGTGATGGTTTTTCCTTGTCTATGCAGGATGGTGGAAGGCGTGATCAAGGAAGGTCCAGAAGCGTGCAGTTGATGCTGAAGACGTGGAAGCTTGAGGCCCAAAGGCGCTGGACGGCTGGTGAAGGCGCGGGTTGCGAAGGCTCAAGGCGTGATCTGTCTTATGATCAGTTCTAAGATGGACTTTGTGGATTATGTATAGTGGCATTACTGTAATAGTTTAGTTATTTTACGTTTGTGTACCAATTACGTTCCTGTAACCTCTATATATAGAGGGTTAGTTAACCATTTTGGGGGAATTAATTGGGGGGGAGACGGAATATTCTAGATTTCGAGAACGATCTTTTGAAATGAGAGCGGGAATTTTCTCTCACCTTTATCTCTCTAGATTTGCTTTCTCTCTCTAAGAGTTCTAGCTCCATTTTCATTTTACGATCGAGAATTTGGACCGATAATTGTAATTCTATTCTCAATCAATGAAGCTTTTACGGATTCTTTTTGAATTGGAAGCAATTGAAGAGGAGTATCTGGTAAAATCTCCCTAATTGATGAATATGATTTGTTATTTGTTGAATTTTGACGATCTTGGACTGGAAATGGAACTCTGTGGCTAAAATCGCTATGTTCTAGGGTTTTGATCTGGATGTAGTGTAATTAGACTACGTACTGCCTTGCAATTGAATTAATTCATTCAGAATGAACTCATACTGGTAAATATTGATTAAATCTTGTTAAAATTCACTCATTTGAGCTCTTGTTTTCTGAATCTCCCTTCGATTGTGATCGCCATGTTAGGTCAGAGTTTAATTCTACAATAGGAGAGAGAATGCTTGAATTGAGAATATACAGTATGGTAAATGAGTCTTCTCACTTGAGTTGCTTGATCATGAAACGAAATGCGGTCGTTATGCCGGTGGAGATTTGTTGAGAGTTTAGAACTAAGTGAGAAGAGATCTTCGGAGTTTTGTGAAGACGATTGGAATTAGGTTCGGCCTCGCCATAGGAAAACCTAAAATTTGCATGCAATAGTAGTAAAACTCAGAAGGTTGGGATTCTGCGGGATTAACTCTTCACTTTAGGCCTCGCCAAGGGAAATTGTGGAGTCAGATGACATAGAAAATGAAGCGGTCGCCATGCCAGTCATAATCTAAGTTCTCAGGCATTTTGATCCCCTTTTGGTCGTCATTTGTGTCAATTGCAGAGCACTTATGTAGTTAATTTACATGATCATCCAGAAAGAGATCATAGGACATCTTCCTTAAAGTGTGATATCTCATTTCTGTGTTTCTTTTTAGTTGGATTGTGGAGTCTTGTTGTTACTTCCATAAGATTGAGTCCTGTTCTGCTTTATTCACCTGCCTTAGGGTATTATTCATCTGTCTGTGAGTGTTTCTATTTTCTTTAAATTCGTGAAACTATACTTTTGAATTTCTATTCAATTCATTAATATTTTGGTAACCAATTCCTTCCCTGAGGATACGATCCCTACTTCCACTTCTACAGTAGTGTCTAGGGTTAAATTGAAGAGTACGCGACATATTCTGTCAAACGCCCAAATAAATATCCTATATTAAGCAAATTGACCAAGGGCTCATTTTTTATTATGAAACAAGATAAATCCTAGACGATCATTACTAAAACAAATGTGACTTTTAAACCTATCATTTTAAAGTGATGACATTTTTATAATATTAATCTATTTTAAATGAAGGAGCGGACTTTCAAAATCGATTATAAGAAAATCACGTTCAAAATATAACTTTTTAAATTAGTATAGTCTAGAACAAATTTAAAAAGTCTAATTCCTTACCAGAATACTTCTTTTAATACTACACTTCATTCCTTCAAATTCTACTCTTTTACACAGTTAATTTGCATTAATTGTAAAATAATTCCCATTTCTAGCTACTCGATTAATTCCTTTACGCAGTTGTATAACAGGATTAATTCGTTTATAGCCAAGCTGGCAAATGCATTCATTAATAATTAACTCACCCAAAAAGAACAAAAGAAAGAAAACTATTTGAAGGCTGGCACATATATTAAGTCTATATTATTAGTAGTTCGATAATATAGTACTCCTATTTTATGTATTTGAAATTCGGTAATTAAGTACTCCTATATTATGTAAATTTTAGATTATTAATTTACCAATAAAAATTAGTTGCAGTGAAAAATAAATTACTCGTAAGCAATAGTTATTGTATTCAATTCAAATTCCATTACCTTGTACTCAATTCAAATTCCATTATAGTAGTTCGGCAATAGTTATTTCATTATTTTATGATAAAATAAAATCTTTAGGATTAATATCCTCTTATTATTTGATCTTTTTTATATTCTTCATCCCTATCTTTGAGGCCTTATGTATAATTTTAACGTTTAAAGACTCCAAATTTTTGCCGATATCAAACTGTTTAAACTTTTCAGTTTACTGAGAATATGAATATTTGATAATGGTTTGCTCGTTCTTTTCTGATCTATCCGTTATCCATTATCCCATGTTTTTAATAATAAAGGATCGCTCATTTTTTGATCTATTTACCCATTATTCTAATAATAAATTTAACTATTCTTAATTTATTATCAAAATTTATCAATTTAAAACTACACAATATCCCTTATCCATGTTTTTAAAATATCCCAGTATTTTTTAATGAGTACTAAAAAAATAAATATATGCATAGCTATATTAAAGAAACGAAACAGTCAAACAAATTCACTTATTTACCCAATGTTGTAACTTGTAACAATAAATTTAACCATCCTTATTTTATTCTCAAATTTTCTTAAAACTTGACCCTGTAGATATAGGAGCAGTAGTTAAATGATTTACCTTCACGTGCCATTGAAATATCTTCATCTTCTCCATGCAATTGATCCACTTCTAATTCTTCATCTTCTTCGTGTAATTAATCCACTTCTAATTCAAAAAGTGAAGATTCAAACTCTTGAGTTGGATCCATATTCAAATCAAGTAGTAAAGTTCTAGTCGAAGATGTTGTAATTATTATTGGAATTGGGTTCTCCGCCTGCACATCAAAATTTTGGAAACTCTCTGTATCTTATGGGACAATATTCAACTCAAAAGAAAAATTTTCTTTATTGCTCATAAATGGAAAATTCATGCTCAATATTTAGATGTTTGATATATGAAGCCAGGTTTATATGTACAATTTATATTCATGATTTCCCTGTATATTCAAGTCAAAAAAAGTTACGGCATTTTTCTGGCTCCATTAGAAATTTTGAATATTGAGCCACATTGCAATCAACAATTTTAATGACATTCAAAAACAAAAATTTGGTTTGCCTCCAAAAAAATTGATTGGTGAGTAACATGGAAGAAGATGAAAGGTCAAGGAGAGTTACCGTGCATGGAAGGGAGTTTCTTAAATTGCTTGGAATTATTACTGCATGGAAGGAATAGAAACAATTTTAGCACAATTGAATTACTTACTTCAACCATAATTCCTTCCTCATAATTAGTTTAACTTTATCCAAGACTCATCCAATACTTAACATTTAATTATAGGCGTTTTTAGTCATTTCTACCTCCTCTTTAATAGGAATGACAGAAAACTGAAATCCAAAACAAAGCCTCGAGGGTCATTGGAGCGAATCAAGGAGTGTTTAAGAAGGATGGAACGAGTTTGGAGGCCTAAAAGAAAGAAAGAAGCGAATTTTGACGTGGGCAGCTACACAGCAATCGACGTCGCAACGTGGAGCACGTCCGACGTCGTGACGTCCATCGTCACACATCGTGATGTCCAGCAATGATAATTTTATTTTTATGGTCTGTTCCCCGATGCCGCAACGTCGGGCTGTCCCCACGTGATGACATGCGGGAAATAATCGGCGTAAATTATTTTTATTTTTAGTAATTTAGGGTTTAAGTTATTAAAAGTTTACTTTTATGGTATAATTCGTCTAGGGTTTGTAATAGGCTTATAAATATGTGTTTTCTTTCAGTTTTTAAGATAGACATGAAATTTGAGAAATAAAGAACATTGAGTTGTTTTTCTTTCAAGGAATAAAATATGAGGAGGATTTGGTATTCTTGTTGTGGGTTTTAGTTCTTGAGGAGGGGATTAAATCTTGTGTGACTGTCTTGTTATTTGTTGGTCAGGAGCCATTATATAACCGTGCAAATTGTCATCCTACAGAGATATGGTGATTCGACTTAATTCAATTGATTTACGAAAAGTTTGTGGACATTTTTCTGCAACAAGTATCAATCTAAGTAAGGAGCGTGGTGAGACCATTATCAGTGAAAATCTCTCTAACGACTAATATTTTGGATCAGAGGGAGTGTTTTTTTATCTATATACAATTATTAATAGATTTTACATGTAAATGAGTTTAATTTATTACCAGCAAATTATTACCAGAATGTACACACTCATGAACAAACAAAACTTACTTTAGCCCATTTAACATTTAAAACCCATCGTATTGTCTTGGACTAGTTAATTTTAAATAATCAAAATGGAAAACTATATTTGAATTAAACAAATTGTACCCTAATAAAATACTCTCCTCAAAATAATTTTTAGGTCTTCTTTCCCAATTTCGGCAACTACACAATTGCTTCCTAAAATTGCTAGGTTTTCCCAAAACATCATCACCAAAATGCCGATGATCCTATTAAGAAAATCATTTAAACAAATGATCGAAAAGTTTTTGGATTAAACTGAAATTCGCTGCGGGATAAATCTTCAAATGTTGACATTGTCTTCAAAAGGTAATTGATAGGGGAAAATATGTGTAAAATGTGCTCGTGGTTGCTATTCACCCCTAATCAAAGATAAGCTAAACAACCCCCGTAAAAGTGATAATATAGCAAGTTCGTTCCCTCAGGGAGAGGGCTATGTTTAAATTCTAAAAAAAATATCTTTTGATTTTTATATTATTATTAACTTTAAAATAAGAAAGCAAATAGAAAAGAACTAAAACTAAAATGGTGAATTGATTTGAACTTCGAATTAAGCAAGTGTACTCCCGAGATTATATTTTTGGGTTACATAAAAAGCACACGCACATTCCATCTATGGTCATACAAAATAAGGGTAAATAACAAAACTCACACCCTCCTATGTGGTAAGATGCAAGGAATGATTTAGGCACTTACCTACTTAGATATTAACTAATTCGTTAAACCCTCCTGTGTGGTAAGAGGCAAGGTTCACTTCCTTAATTTAACCGAAATCTAATGTAACTACCAACTTAACCAAATGCTCAAGTTCAACTGTTGCTATGTGGTAAGAGGCAATGCTCGAACCAGTCACACTAATGCTAAACTAATCCCCCTAACTCCTCCTATTTGGTAAGAGGCAAGAGCCAAGGTAAAATTAATCTAACAAATTCACAACCAACCAACAAAAGATTCCAAACAACCTACTATAATCCTTCTATGTGGTAAGAGGCAAGAGTAATACAAGTTATCTATAAGTAATTTACTGCACTTTAAGAATATATTCATCATACATAATTCGGGCCCTAAATCATGCATAATTATGAAGAACACAACAAAACTTATTTACACAAGACCATCAAATAGGACATAAACATGTAAATTAAGCACAAAAACCCTTATTCATAATCTCGGGAGTCCAATAGATTTAACCGATTATGGCTAAATCGAACATCATAATATTAATAATTAAGCACGTAATTGAAAACATAACTTGAAAAAGAAAGACAACACTTTGAATTATGAATCCTTGGATGTAATCTTTACTCGTAAAATAATGAATTCAATAAGAGATGATGTTTCCAAATCCGTATAGCTGCAAATTCTCCGTGCAATAACTAAAGATGAAAACCCTAGCTATTACAAAGAGAAAAACCCTTGCGTAAATCTCTCAAAATTGTCATCTCCCTAAAGCTATTTAAAACCCTAAAAAGAAAGAAACCCTAATCTATTCTAAACTATGAACTCCTCTATTCTTCTATGATCTCCCCTTTTGAAAATTACATAATAGATGGCCTTATATAGGAAACAATTTGAAACCTTATGAAAAATTGATAAGATGGCATGTTTTTGGGCCCTAACATGTAAGGAACAAGTTAGGTAACAACCCATAACAAAAAAACATCTTCAAAACCTCAAAAATCGAATTTTGGAAATTTTTCACGTTGTGCAATTTCCGCACGTCGCAACGTTGGGATCTCTCCACATCGTAACGTCCATATTTTGAGCCGTTTATCTATATGATTCTAGCCGAATTAGGAAAAACCCAAAACATAAAAGTTGTAGCTCTTTCTATTAGCTTTCCAATGGCACTTGAAGCATCCCATTCGGACATAAATAGAGAGCGATATGATAGCAATACTAAACCTTGGCAGATTTCTTCAGCATTTGTTCTTCATCACCTTTCCACGTGTTTTGCTATGTTAACCCTTCTTGTGAAACACGGAACCAGCTTCTTTGTGACGAAAGACACCTTTTTGGCCTAAGTCACATCTTTCTTGATCTTTCTCAATCTTTTCCTCTCATTTTGGCCTCTATGCTCAATATCCTACAAAACACACTAAAAACACATTAAATATCAACAAAGACGGTGCAAAGTATAAGTCAAAATAGAATATAAAAGATGAACATATTTTGCCTTATCAGTAATTCTCAAATAGCATCTTAACAATACAGAATAAGAGATTAAATTCTGTAATTTGTTCGGATTGTTTTACCAATACCATTGCCTACTTAGTTTTAATTTTTTTAGTCTCTTCAATAAAAAATACATGGGGCTCTACTACAACCAATTTGTTCGGTTTTCACATATTTTCCTTACGATTTTAGTTATTCGATATCTCACATACATATTTCTCTGCCTTCTACTTTTACTTAATTTGCATATAACAACGTATAGAATAAGACAATATTTTTTTGGTTTACTCAGAAAATCAGAGCAAAATGTCTTATAAATCATTATTTCCATGAATTTGGATTTATATAAATTGTCTAGTTGCATGATTTTCGAAATTTATAGATTCCGATTTGTAATTATTAGATCCATATAATTATTTGGTGGTTTCATTTTATATATTATCATTCTAACATAACATTTTCAAGATTAAAATATCTTTTAAATGTAAGCTTAAAATTTATATTTGGCCATTTGTTTTAGTCAAGCATGACAATATAGAAGGGATAGACAAATTTGAACATAAACATCATGTCAATTCCTTAAAATGCACATCCAATAATATGCTACCCTACTTTGAATTTGGCATGTATTAGATTGTTTTCACTTTCTATGTTAACATATTTCAAGCAAAATTCGGTTGAAAATATCCACCTATACTACTTCATATGTAAATAGAAAATTAAAGACTATTTTGTCAAATTCACCCATACATACTTACAATATATTGGCATTATGAACTACAGGAAACAAAGAACAATTGAAATGGAGGTATATCCAAATCATCTAAGAGTGCATACTTACTGGACTCACTTTCAAGAACTTCAATTTTATGAAGAGTTCAAAAACCCTTATGAAAATCTATTTGTAAGTTAAACACTACCTTTCAACTTACTTGCAATTGTCCATTATTGTACTAATAATTTAGAATTAGTTATTTTATCGCTATTATTACTATTATGATTTCAGTAAATACGTATTGATGTTATTATATATTTATAATTAGATAAAATTCTAGATATTAACTTTGTAAGCATGATTTATTTATGATATTAAATTAATCAACTTTGTAGCCAATGCTAGAAAGATTTACTGCGAACTTTAAAGACGTGCTGCATAGAAGAATAGTTATGCGAGACCCTAGAAATTATTCTTGAAAATTCGATATAGTGGAACATTATGAGATTGTGTATTTCGGAGGACAATGGAAAGATTTTGTGAAAACTCATCATTTAGTTGAAGGAGATTTGCTAATGTTTGAATACACAGAAAACAAACGTTTTAATGTTCTTATTTACAATGGTGACACAAATTGTGAAAAAGAATCTGCGTACTTTATTGGTACCAAAATTGGACAGTGTACTCGTACTACTAAAAAATCAGAAATACCTCCTGGCGAAGTGAAGAACCTTGAATCTGTAAAGAAATCTTCAAAAAGCAGTAAGCAACATCTTCATATTTCTTTCCAAAAAAGTGCAGCTCCACCCAGTTTTAATCCAATCTCACGAGGAAGGCTAGACTCTAAAACAATTACTGACTACTTTGAGTGAGTAACACACATTATTATTCTTATGGTTGTATACTTTAATTGTCATAAATTCATTCATCACATCTATTTTATTCAGGCTTATTTGGAATAAGTTGCCAGCAGAAAAAAGAGAATATGTAGATAGCATGTGGTTTAACATGTATACAACAGCATCCTACAAACAGAAAGTGGTGAATTGCATTAAAAAAAGGGACATATTCTCAAAGACATATGTTTTCGTTCCAATTATCATGTGGTACATATTTCAGTTTCTCTTTTTTTAATTTGTACATTGATTATATGTGCTTCTCTTTTATATATTAATAGATTGTCTATTATTTAGGTCACACTGGAAACTATTAAATTTATGTCACTTTGATGAAAATTTAGAATCTATAAGTGAAGATGCTTACATGATTTTGCTCGATTCACTCCAAAACATTGGACCAATAAGATTTGCTCCAATAATCAGAAAGTATTTAAATCAAACAAATGTAATATCATACTTGTCATTATTTAAATGAAACACATCAAATACTGTTATGTGTGATTCTTCATTCAAGTTATTGTTGATTATATACAGCTTGACTGTAGACATATATAAAGCAGGAGATAGACCAAAAACTGAAAAAATAATTCGCAAGATTCCTCTACTTATTCCAAAGGCAAGTTGTATAGAAACCTTGTAATCATATTACTTTACATTTCCTTAACTAATGAAGTTAAATTTATTTTCTTAGGTGCCACAACAAAAAAACAGTGATGATTGAGGAAGATTTATCTTGCATTATTTTGCCCGATTTATGGAACAAGCATATCAGAATTTAACTGTTATTGAAAATTACCCTTATTTTGTGAGTTACCTTAATATCCTTTTCCTTATGTAACAAATCAAATATCTTATGGTTTAATATTAGTTTAGCACTTTGCTTTTACTTAACCTTATGTTATACTAAATTCTTCCTTTCTTTTCTTTAAATTACAGATGACACATTATTGGTTCACTTATCAAGAACTGCATAACTTTTGTGCAAGAATCAAAGAACGTTAAGTTATACACAAGGGTTCAATTTCATAGGTGCAATTTTGTATTATAGATATTCAGAGTTAACTGAAGGAAAATTTCACCCAAAATGATTTTGCTGAATTAAAAATCCTTCGATTTTGATGTCTCGGAAGGATTAAACATGATATACATTGTACTTTGCCAGTCAGTACAGGTTCTTTTGAATATTTGATATATTAGACAGCCTATTTATATGGCACCTAATTAAATTTTACTTTTAATATATATATATTACAATTTTAATATATATATCTCTTTTGAACATAATCTTCTTCCATTGTGATTTTATATGGAATTATTTTGTCCAGATTCAAAATCATTCAATCAATAACAAATAGTAACTCCATCTACATAATTATATATATTGCAACTATAGGTTCTTTATGAACAAAGCTCTATTAAATTACATACAGTTATGGAATGTTTTTATCAATATTGAAGTACATACAGAACTTCATATATAAGACCATTTTTTATACATTTACTGTATGTCAACCAGATGTAAAAATGAATTGATATGATTTATATAATTGTTAGCAATGAAAAATACTACAATTGATGTGGAATTTCTGAAAAAACAAAAAACATATACGATTTATAAAATTTCCTACAATATGACATTATGAAAGAAATTATTTACAAGGATATATAAAAGAAAATTATTGCACATTATTTTCAACAATAAAAATGAAACATCAAATTGTTTGTCATATTCATCTCTTTGGGCTTATCAGTTCAATAAACTATGGAGCACTTCAACTATACCTCCAGGCCAAAATGATAGTTATAGTTTCATATCATCATAAGCCCATTTCCTATCTTTCAAGTTATATACAGCTATTAAGTCTTCTACATAGATATACATACTTTACTCCAATTTACCCTAAGACCAATTTTTAAAACTGAAGAACAGCTGCTGCGGCATTTTGTTGCCTATCAACTTATTTGCTCAAAATATTCTTAAGACTCTTCCTTCTCTCCGACTCTACAATCGATCTTTCTACCAGATCTTCTAATCTATTATCTCCTCTATCTTCGTTAAGTGCACTACATCTCTGAATTTTTACTTTCATTACGTATGTGTACACAAAAACTTTGAATCTCAATGTTGAATAATTAATTACAATTAACAAGTTTATGGTAATTGTTAATACAAATATTTAGCTTTCATATGTTATTTAAATACATTTTTCTAAAGGATTATTTTGTTTGAATACGATTTTGCTCTACTATTTACAATACACCACTGTCTTAATTTTTAATTTTATATTCTTCTATAAATTTATACCTAACATTCAACTTAATTAATATTATAAAAAATATATATATTTATATTTTATTACATATAAATCCATGTTAATTAGATCTTTTTGTATACAGAAAACTAAGATACACTACTAAGATTCCTCATAAGAAAATTGTTGCATATTTGGACGATACATGTGTGGAGCTATATTGGAGAAAGTTTGAGAAAGTACGCTTCTGTCAGAAGTACAAGAATTCATACAACCAAATAATGTTATTTGCTTCTCAATATTTTGTTCTTTTTTTGGACCAATTTTTATTCATACTATTTTTTTGAAATAGTTTTTTTTATATAATTCATGATTACATTCTTATGCAATTAATAATTCAATGTGCTCATATACTAGTATTCTATTTTCTTTACTTATATGTATTTTCTTTTTTGACTTAAAATTCCCTCAATTTCAGAACCTATCCCACCACGTTTTGTTGAAAAAATGAAACACGTCTTGCAACAAAAAGTTAATATGCTTCATTTAGGCTTGTCTTCATGGAGAATAACTATAATTGAGGATGAAAATGTGTTTTATTTTGCTGGAGAATGGGAAAATTTTGTCAAGAACATTCTTTGGAGGAAGGTGATTTTTTGTTCTTTGAGTACAATAAAGGAGATGCTTTTGAAGTGTTGATCTTTAGTGGTTACACTAGATGTGAGAAGAAGTCTTCCTATTTCCTTAATAACCATGTTAACGATGACCATAATGATGCCATGGTTCAACCAAACACACCTATCAATAATGTTCAGTTGAAAGAAGGCAATTAATAACACACACTTCCATTTAAATTAAACTTCCAAAAAAATTATTTTATGTAATTGTCGAATTTCTGCATGATTTTGTTATGTACATAATACAGCAAGAAGTATATTATCGTTTAAACCATTATTAGCATATATTATAAACAGTTTAACTTTCCATCATTAAATTAAATGTATTAAATGTAACTTCTTCTAGCTATACGTTTGAAGCATCTTACAAGAAGCACAAAAAGGCTAAACAAGTCTTACCAATCGAAAAGACAATAAGAACAAATACACCTACAGAAGCACAGTCATCTGAAGAAGATATAACTGAAGAACTTGTTATGATAATGAAAAACTCATACATAACAGGAGCATTTATCCTGGTAAATGTGCTTTATTACTCTATTGCTTATCGGATTGTAATTTTATGTATTTTTTATTTAAATTATTATACATATGATTTATTAATTCATAGTACTTTCTTTTTTTTTTGTAGACTATCAAGTCTTATTAGGCTCGCAAGTGCATGCCTAACAAAGATGAAGTTGTTGTTCTTCAAGCAGAACAGAAAGAGTGGAATGTCAATTTCAGATTAAGGACCAAAAAAAGTTTATATTTGGTAGAGGCTGCCGTAAATTTGCTCTTGACAATAGTTTGGAAATGCATGATATATGCATTTTCTATATTGCTGCAACTAATGCAAACAAAATTGCACTCCAAGTGGACATTGTAAAGAACTCACTTTTGTGATCTGAAAAGTACAAGTGATCCTGCTCAAAAGTGCACAACTCTACCTGTTCTGAAACAATGCTATTTCCTAAAATGTTTCTGCTCTACTTCACTCCTGACATTTAATTTACTGTTTTTTATTTTACAAGCTCTTAGTAATTAGTTTTGTGTGATTGTCAAAGCATGTAATATTCTTGTACGATAATATTTGATTTTCAAGATCAACTAAATATTATTAAGTTTTAAATATTTCTTCTTCAAATGAATTATTTTTAAAATTTAGTTTATAATTTAGATGAATAACAATCCAATTATTTATAAAGCTTTACATTCTCATAACCCAAAAGCATTCAAAATAATTAGCATGCTACCTGATTCATGTCTATCAAAAAAAATTATTCTTAATAAATAAAACTTTTCATTCAACAAAATTTAAATCGTGCAAAATTTAATACTAAATCATAACCAAGTGCAACATTTTAAAAATATAAAATATCATTTATATTTAGTATTTCAACATTCACACCGCTTGTTGCATAATTTATTTTCCATTATATGACCAAATTTAAATAAATATTACAACAATATCCCCATACATACTTAAATATCAACAGGATATAAAAGATAATAACCAATTAAAAAAACTTTTACACATAATTATACATGCAACACATAAATACTATAAATATTTACAAGTAAATTGTACTACTAAATATTTCATACAATATATATTTATATATATTACATAAATTTCAACACACATTTCTCACAAATTATACTCTACCTATTTCCTAAACATAACTTCATGCACTATATCTTTCACTCACACTACATATCTTATATTTCAAGTGCTATACAAACTTATATATACTGCACATTTTTCACATTTTTCACATTTTTTACATATTTATAACCAATAATTACATTTGTACATATAATACACATGTTTACATACACTTTTCAAATTATACATATTTATATATACTAAATCTATTTTCACACATATAATACACATGTTTACATACACTTTTCAAATTATACATATTTATATATACTAAATCTATTTTCACACACTATACACATTTAAGCATTCTTCATCAATTACATATATTCCTACATATTAAACATGATTTTTAACGATAAATAACAATATATAAATATTACACATAATATACACATCTTGTCCAACTATACATATTTACACTTATTAAATACATTCTTACATATTATACATTTCAACACAACTACAAATACTTTTACAAAATACACACACACACACACACACATATATATATATATACTGTACATATTTTTAACCACTATATATTTACAATTATTTCATACAATAAATTCATGTACATATGAAAAATGTACAAATGCATAACATTTATTATTAAAATATAGCTTATAATCAAATATATATATATTTGTGTCAGAAAGTATGTATTACAACAAACTTATTATATCTTATAACAGGATATACAAGACAACTACATCTATTTACAAACCAAATGCCTCACTATTTATTTTTCTACTAAATATATATATTTTTTTAATATCAGTACATCAATAGTTATTATGATCTATAATTATAATAATTCACTAACCAACAATTTCTTTTAATCATGGGCATAATTATAATAATTCACTAACAAATAATTTCTTTTAACCATGGGCATGAATCAGCGCGTAGCACATTGCCCGCACACTTAACTAATTGACAAAAAGAGGTCATGTTAAATCCATGCAACTTTAAAGATGAAATTTGAGATAATAAATCATCATAAAAAGACTTCTTTCAGTGAAGCCAAAAACATGGTATTTAGAGAGAGTCAAAGATAACAGAGCTGGCAATCATGCTTTCCTTAGCAAACACATCAATGCAAATGCACAGTAATAACTTTAACAAGAACATACTGAAAGCACTGCATATATCAAAACATGGTTAAATAAATAAAAGGCATTATGAATAAAACCTGTCCCTTCTTGGTAGTGAGTTGCCGCAGTATCGTTTCTGGCCCTGATTTACCAATAGTAGGCTCCCCACTATGACAATGGCAAAATATATGCACTATGAGATCATTCTAAGGGCTAAAAATAAAATAGTATGCTTTTAACCAAGGAGTCCAGAATTGAGATTACGTCCTGTCAAGAAAATGTATAGCCACATTATTAACCTCTGCTTCTGAAACCTGTAATCTGATCATACCTCCTGAAAGAATATCAACACCTGATACCTGAAAATTAATTAGGATTGCAAAGATGGAATTAACTCTTACTAACAAGATGTTCTCAAAATATTCTAAGTTCTCTAAACTAAGACATGGAAAATAATCAGTGGATAGTAATTCATGCAACATCAAGCAATGGAAATACAGAAACCCAATAGTACATAGGTGATCAAACACTAACCATGCCAAAAAGACCCTTTTCCATGTACCACTCATTAATGGAGTTTATAACTTCATCAAGATGCCTGATGATAACCACTTTTCCTGCAGAACTTGAAAATGAAATAAGCAAAAAGCTAGTCTCAATTCAGCAAAAACTCAAAACCTGCAACAGCTAACAAATTGATACGTCTGTAATTGAAACATTCACAGCAGATGCAAAAAGGTTTAAAAGGTTAAAATCTTGGATCCATACTGTATCCATCACGAAAAGCATCTTCTAAAAACTTTGATGGGAGACCATTAGCTCCTTCACACGCCAATCCTTGGAACTCTTGGTTTGGTTCTACCTTATGCCAAAATAAACTGATATAATTAATCATTACACTCACAAGCAACTCCATGTTAAAAGCAAAAACAAAATAAGGTATTCTCTGGCAATCCATAAATTATTCCATGTAAATAGAGCCCGTGGAAAAAGAAAAATACAATTTTGATTAATGTTCATGGAACATTATATGAAGCACGTTACTTGGAAATTCACCCAAACATTCATCAAAACTCTCTTCTTTTCACTCTTATCGGAGTTATGAAAGTGCAAGTACAAAAACCAATACTTCTAATGCTGTAATACAACCCAAAAGCTGCTCACAGTAAGTAGTTCTACAACAAAGAAATCCAACTAGAATCTAAAACTCAAAACATCACTGAAAAAACTTACAGCCGATTGTTTGGCATAAAAACTTAAAACAACTTGTAACAAGGAAACAGATTCTTGAGTAGGAAACTAAATCAACACGAGATGACATTTATGCTCTATGGTAGTGTAGATTTGATCTTATCTCTTGTAGATTGTAATAGTCAGTGTTAGTTCCTATAAATTAGGAAGTTAGTTATATATTTCCATTTATCTCTTGTCAAGTAGCAGTATAAATATATTAGGCTGTAATTCATTAAATAAATAAGAGTGATACACTATAGTGTTATTCCTCAAAGTTTCTTCCTGTTTGAGTGCTTTTATGGTATCAGAGCAATAAAGGCATTCTTCAGTTGTTTTTAAGAATGAGCGAGAAAAA